>CM030360.1:73476295-74820135 GCA_017893485.1 Hemerocallis citrina
GGGTATTACTGCACACTTGACTCAACTTTTGAAGAAATTTGCTTTAAATGGATTGCAGCTGTGCCATGCACCGCTTCCCAAAATACGGAACACGAATACATAACGTAGGCCCAGCGAATGATGTAAACACCATCCATAAGCTGTACCAGACTATCTCAGCAATAAGATCAACAAATATACAACCACGCATGGAACATAACCACATGAATCAATGATAAAGTTCCAATACTAATGAAATAAACCAAGAGTATAAATATCCAACATCTAGGATCAAAACAAAACTACGGGTCATAGAGCTCAAAATAAAGTACAAGAGATAACAGTGTTCAGAAAATAAATCTAGCAACAATTAATAAACTACGCAGCGGAGACTGGATTGAACACTAGAAACGTTGCTCACCAATTCCTTCGGGAACAGATCCTTCAGTACCTGTAAATTTCTGGTCTAAAAAAAAAAGTGTGCCCTTAGAGCAAGTCATGGGCGGCAAGTAGTGAAAATAAAGAATAATAGGAAAAAACATGAATATCAAAGGAAAGGAACATGGTCAAAGACAAAGAACAACACAAAGAGTAGGCAATATCAAAGGGTTACAATAATCACACACGAAATGCGTGATGTCAAGTCAATATCAATACAAGATCAAGTATGCAGGTTGTTAAGTATTTTATTAACCTAACTAGTGCACATACTACTGCATCCCATACTACAGGTTCCATGCAAGCACATTGATTGTTTTAGATCGATGGTGAATTCACGGTTCGTGTACTCGGCATTGATAACAATAATTTACAATAAAAAATCATCAATAAATCATTGCAATCAATACACCTTCTTCCAAGACAATACAATATAACGATGAGGCCTTACCGAGTATATTTCCCGACTGTTCACTACCAAGTCTACCTATAATAACCCCAGCTTGTTAATATTTTATTTTCATCCTATGTGAGCATGTAAGAGGGTGTCAACATTTTATATTACTATGTGTCACTAATTCTACGTGTTACAGACAAAGCTTGAAGCAAACACATTATTTAACACATTTGACAAAATCAGGACGGCATGACCTTGCTGTACTAAAACAAAGATCATGGTCACTACACGATAGCAAAACTTAATCCGCTGGAAGATCTGGAAATTAGACTTCCATACGGTTGCAACGAATATAAATAAGGCATATGAAAGACATAGGAACTAGGGTGAAAACTCTAATCTAATCAGGTTTTATGTTCAGTCAGCATGCAGTAGGTTATGTTCCATTAATTATTTCCGGTCTGAGAAATCATTAATAAAATCTACAAAAATTCAGGGAAGTAGATATACATGTCTAGGTCCAGCATGATTTATTTCAGATTTTTCCATTATAGTTAACAGGGTCAAATAAAATAAACAATTGAAGGATACGCATGAAATTATGAGTCTGAAAATTGCTAACGCAGTTGCAATAAAGTAATGATATCTAAAAGATAACAAATTGGAATTTAAATTGAAACCAGGGAAAAGTTATCTAGACATCAAGGGCTACATTTTATGTTCAGTAAGTTCTTTCAAATTATATCATTAGCATGGCTAAAAATCTGATTCAAGGTGAAACATACAGCAGTCCAGAAATTGACTTAACATAACAAGATAACAAATAATTCATACGATCATATATAGCATGCAAATTGGTAATCAAAGCAATCCTAGGTGTCAACATACAAATTTCTAAGGCTTAAGATACATTTCTCACGGTTAGTGTCAATTCATCAATTAAATTCAATTCTAGCATGTTCAATTTCATTGTTCAATCTATCAAGCAGTCCTATGAATGAATCTAGTTGTTTAATGTGCAAATGCATGAAACATTGGGGACTAGGTTTAGATCGAAGAGAAGCACGGTGTTAAGAGTATGTCGGGTTAGCTTGTGTAAACCCTCGATATTCTTAACGGAATTGTCAAAAGCAGTTTTGATAATAAAATGACAGGATCTACTTGCAAGAGATCAAAAGAATCTTGAACAAAAATAATAAAAAGGGTTCAAGAAGGGACTTACCTGTTATTGCAGATATTATTAAAATAGAATAACGGAATCAGAATCCCGGGCGAAAATCTCCCAAAAATGCACGAAGAATCAACAACAACAGCAAGATCCTAGAGCAATTCCCACACACCAGATCGGGATAGAACGCAGAATATCGAAACTGGATCTGGCGCACATAGAACATGGAACACCAAAACAACCCAATAAGAACTCAGTTCCACACCGATCTGGCCCAAAACAGTGGACAGCAACTCTGGATCGGGTGTGGCAGAACAGCAAACAGCAAAACCCAGCCAATCGGATCGTTGCCTCACTCCGGATCCAACCCAAACAGCGGACGACGACGTGGATCCGATGTGGCAGAATAGCAAATAGCTAGATCGACCAATCAGGGCACGTCTCCTACCTTTCGACAACAGAAAAGAGAGAGAGGGAGAGCGGCAGACTGGCACAGCGCGACGACTGCGACGAACGACTGCGGTGGCGGAGCGGCGTCGTTACCATGGTCGGGAAGCGACGGCGGCGACAACAACTCCGGCAAAGGGAACTCTTTTTTCGCAGTTGAAAATAGGGAAACGGTGCTCGCGACTCTGGGGCTCGAACAGCGGTGCCAAGGGGCTGCACAGGCGCTGCGAAAGACGACGAAGACAATGATGGAGCACAGAGATGGAATAGGGTGATGGAGATGAAGTTTACGGTAAAGGCAAACTCGGCAATGGGGTCTTGGTGATGGGGATGGCACGGACGGGGGTATGAGCGATGGTGATGGGGATGAAGAAGAGATGGAGACGGTGACGGTGGTGATGACGGTGGTGGACGATGGTCGGAGGAGCGACGGGCGTCGGGGGTGTGAGAGGTTGGGTTTGGGTTAACAGAAACACAGAGAGAGAGGGTACGGGGAGAGAGATAACAGCGGAGAGAGAGTATATTAATTTGGGTTAATTAACTGGGGTATTTATAGAGATCAGGAAATTAGGGTTTTGGGTTGAGATTATGTGGTATCTGCGTATCAGTTTCGGCTCCAAAAAGAGACAAACAAATGCAATGAGATAAGACAAACACAAGGGAGAACAAATCGAATCCAAAATAGAAAAGCGCCAAACTCAAAAAAGAACAGAATCCAATCGAAAGAACACAGATTGATCCAAAGAGAACAAAAGAACCCAAGAAAAGACAAAATGCACCATAATAAATGAGTTCGAATACAATAATCAAAAGAATACAAATTACAATAAAATTCGAAAATAGGGCTTACAAATCCAACCCACCGTACAAGAAGAATTTCGTCCTCAAAATTCATACAAGAGGTACATAGGACAAACCCCGAACAAAGCAAAGCAACAAAGCAAAACAAACACTACTCAAACAAATGAGGGAACCTCTCCCGAATCTCTTCCTGTAACTCCCAAGTAGACTCCCCTGGCGAGCGAGGATCCCAAGAAACTCGGACCAACTTGATGACTCTATTCTTTAGCACCTTCTCTCGACGGTCTAAGATAGAGACTGGTCGAATTTCACAGGACAAATCCAGCCTCACAAACAAGTCTGAGTAGTCAACCACATTACTGTCATCTCTGATGTATTTCCTGAGCTGAGAAACATAGAGTACATCATGGACACCCGCTAAAGCTGGCGGTAACGTGAGCCTGTAAGCTACATTGTCCACACGTTCCACAATATCGAATGAACCGATGAATCGAGGACTCAACTTGCCTCCACCGCCGAAACGGATAACACCTTTCCAAGGCGATACCTTAAGGAACACATGCTCGCCTGCCTCAAACTCTAGAGGTCTCCAACGACAGTCAGCCCACATCTTCTGCCGATCTTTAGCGACCTACAAATTCTTGCGGATCTGAGCCACGACATCAACTGTCTTCGTGATCAACTCAGGGCCTAAAAGTTTCCTCTCGCCGATATCATCCCAACAGACTGGAGATCAACATCTGTGCCCAAACAAAGCTTCGAATGGAGCAGCCTTGAGACTCGCCTGATAAGTGTTATTATAAGAGAACTCAGCCAAGTGAAGATGATCTTCCCACGAACCTCCAAACTGAAGAACGCAGGATCTAAACATATCTTCTAGGGTCCAAATTGTCCTTTCTGACTGCCCATCCGTCTGAGGATGGAACGTTGTACTGTAGCTCAGCTTAGTACCCAAGCTCCTCTGCAAACTCTTCCAGAACTGAGACCTGAATCTCGTATCTCTATTCGATACGATGTTGACAGGAACTCCATGCAGACAAACAACCTCCTGAACGTACTGCTTGGCCAAACTCTCCGTGGACTGACCCACCTGGAAAGGAATGAAGTGAGCACACTTTGTCAGCCGATCCACTATCACCCAGATAGCGTTATGACCTTTAGGACTCCTCGGCAAAGCTATCACAAAGTCCATCGTGATATTCTCCCACTTCCATTCAGGGATAGGAAGGGGTTGCAAAAGTCCTGCGGTCCTCTGATGCTCCGCCTTCACCTACTGACAGATTAGGCACTGGGCGATGAACCAAGCCACATCCCGCTTCATACCATGCCACCAGAAATGCTGTTTCAAGTCCCTGTACATCTTGGTACCACCAGGATGAATAGAATACGGGGACCGATGAGCTTCCTCGAGTAGCTTCTGCCAGACTTCTCCTCTAGGTACACACAACCTAGAGCCAAACCGAAGCGACCCATCAGCATGGACAACCAAATCAGATCTCAAACCAGCTTCAACCTCACTCCGAAACTTCTGCAATTGCTGATCACTCCCTTGAGCTACCATGATCTGCTCTACTAAGGAAGACTGCAACAACAACAACATAAGCTGCCGATCTGATTCGGGAAGCAACACATCCAATTCTAGCCTCCTCATGTCCTGCACAAGCTCCTTCTGCTGAGTGAGGAACATAGCGACAGGCCTCCGAATCAAAGCATCTGGCATCGAATTAATCTTGCCTGGGTGATACTGCAAATTGATGTCAAAATCTGCCATCAACTCCAGCCATCTTCTCTACCTCATGTTCAACTCCTTCTGCGTGAACACATACTTGAGGCTTTTGTGATCTGTGAAAATCTCAACTCTTTTCCCAAGCAAATAGTGCCTCCACAACTTCAGGGAAAGATCACAGTAGCAAGCTCCAGATCATGCGTAGGATAGTTCTTCTCATCTCAACTGCCTCGATGCATAAGTGAAAATCCTACCTTGCTGCATCAGCACTGCTCCCTGACCTCTCCCCGAACATCACAAAAGATCACAAAACCACCCGAACTGTCGGGTATAGTCAGCACTGGCACTGACGTCAACCAACACTTCAACTCGGTGAAAGCTCCATCACAAACTTCATCCCAGATGAACTTCTACTCCTTCCTGGTCAAACTGGTCAAGGGTCCAGTGATCTTGGAGAAATCCTGAACGAACTTCTGATAGTAACCAGCCAAACCATGGAAACTCCGCACCTCAGAAACAGACTTTGGAATAGGCCAATCCTTGACTGCAGAAACCTTTGACGGATCCACAGAAACACCAGCACCGGAGATAATGTGGCCAAGAAAAGCAACCTGATCCAACCAGAACTCGCACTTATCGAGCTTCATATACAGCTGGTTCTCTCTCAAGGTCAGCAGAACCACCTTCAGATGCCCAACATGGTCCTCCTTGTTCCGCGAGTACACTAATATGTCATTGATGAAAACCACAACACACTGATCCAAGAACGGCAAAAACACACAGTTCATCAAACTCATGAACACTGCCAGTGCATTAGTCACTTCGAAAGGCATCACCAAGAACTCATAATGCCCATATCTCGTTCGAAAAGCCGTCTTCGACACATCCTCTGACTCCACCCTGACTTGATGGTACCTGGAACGAAGATCCAACTTCGAAAACACTGAAGCACCTCCCAGTTGGTCGAACAAATCGTCAATTCTCGGCAATGGATACCGATTCTTAACAGTAACATTGTTCAACTCCCTGTAGTCAAAGCAAAGCCTGCGGCTTCCATCCTTCTTACTGACAAACAGAACTGGGGCTCTCCATGGCGAAACACTAGGTCTGACAAAACCCTTATCAAGCAGCTCCTGAACTTGCATCTTCAGTTCTGCCAATTCGACTGGCACCATACGATAAGGACTCTTGGAAATTGGGGTCGTACCGGGCTGGAAATCAATGCTAAAATCTACATCTCGAACTGGTGGCAAACCAGGCAATTCCGCGGGAAACACATCTAGGAAGTCCCGCACAACCAAGGGTGCAACAACCCTATCAGAACCCAGTGATGCAAGTGAAACAACCTCAGGATCCAACGAGTTCTTGACACATCCTGAAAGTATCTCACCCGCATGGAAAACAAATTCTGGCTGACCAGAAGGCCTGAAAGTTACCTTATTCTCTCGGCAATCAATCATGGCACAAGAAACACCCAACCAGTCCATGCCTAGAATGACATCGAAACCGGAGTTGGGAATCACAATCAAATCTGCCGAGAAAAACCACGCCACCAATCTGCAACGTACTCTGCTTGCAAACCTTAGAACAGACAACGACACCTCTGCCAGTGGTGATGTCCCAAGCTGCAAGCATAGCATCACAAGCCAAACCATGCAGATCGACAAAGCAAGCAGAAATGAAAGAGTGGGTAGCACCCGAATCAAACAACACATGAGTAGGAAAAGAGAAGACTAAAATCACACCTAAGAGAAGATCAAACAAAGACTAAGGTAACGGCAGGATATACACGAATAATTGCACAGAGGAGAGAAAAATAAAAATAACATGCAGAAACTTAAAGAAAGAAAGGAAAGTACAACTACTATTATATACCTGCAACCACTCCAACAGCAACTACTGCTTCCTCGGCTGTCAGGTTATAAGCCTGACCACGACCACCAACCTGACCTCCTCTAGGAGCCACACGCCTCTGATAGAAGACTTGCCTCTGCGGAGGAAGAGACGACCTGCCCTTACCACATGTCGGCGCTCCAAATAGAGCAGCACCAGTAACCAGCGCAGGAGCTCTGTTCCACGGACAGTCACGAACCATATGCTCACTGCTCCAATACACTAAACACTATCGGTTGGCCATCCTGCAGTCTCGCTGTGAATGCCCAGTCTTATGGCAATAGCCACAAGTCTCAACATTCCTCAGGATAATAGGTGCATACGTCTGTGCTCTCGCGGGAGGGGGCAGAACTGGCCTACGAATAGGTCCTCTTGAAGGCCGAGGTACAACAGGGTGTGAAACATTCATCTGAGGAACACTAGACCTACTGAGAGTCTGCTCCTGGATCCGAGCCGCATCCAGAATATCGGAGTAAGCACGAAGCCGAAGAGCAGCTAAACAGTCATGGAGGGGAAAGCTCAGGCCCGACAGAAAACGAATAGCCCGAGCTTTATCAGTGGCAACAAGGGTAGGGGCGAAGCGACTGAGCTGAGTAAACTCTGCAGCATACTCGTCCACGGAATGGGTTCCTTGATTAAGATAATGCTCAAATTAATACCGTCACAAGTGAAGTAGGTAACAACAAATGACAATTAAGAACATTATCTAGCTGACCTGAGTTAGGAAAAAAAATTGTCGCTCCATCTCTACCTTGGTGACAATGGGAAAGAACTTCACCATGAAGCTCTCAGAGAAAGTGGCCCACTCGATGGGTCATGGCATCCCCTCGGATTCAACCCACTACCAGATATGAGCGATATCCACCAATTGGATGCGAACCACATCCACACGATCTGCCTCAGCAACACGAGCAGCGACTAGCAGTTGCTCCGTCCGGATAAGCCATTGCTCCGTCTCCAACGGAGACTCAGTACCTGAAAACTTATCCAGGTATATCCTCATAAAATCCGCTAGCGTACCAGGCCTAGGTGGTAGAGGCCCAGTTGGTGGTCCAACGATATTCCCATTGGCTGCCAAAGTGGCTCTCATCAGCTCAATGTGCTCCTGCTGAAGAGCCATCATTTGCTGAATCGTCTAGAGAATAGCAGCGTTGTCCGACTGCTGATCCCCCGAGCGAGAAGAATAATTCCCATGAGCCATAGCCTGAAACACGATCAAAGATGGTCAGTACCCAGATTATATGTTGGTTATTATACAAGTATTCATGTGATTATCATGGTGTGCAAATCAGTGAGTTAACCCTGCTAGAGCCAAACTCGACTAATATACCAATCAAAGCCAACCCTCGTAAAGATAGTCAAGTTTGATTGATATATTACTCAACCTTACACTTTGATACCACTAAAAACTCTATCACGCCCTGCTTCACAAAATACGGAATACGAGTACGTAACGTAGGCCCAACGAATGACGTAAACACCATCCATAAGCTGTACCAGACTAACTCAGCAATAAGATCAACAAACATACAACCACGCAAGGAACATAACCACATGAATCAATGATAAAGTTCTAATAATAATAAAATAAACCAACAGTATAAATATCCAACATCCGGGATCAAAACAAAACTACGAGTCATTGAGCCCAAAACAAAGTGCAAAAGATAACAGTGTTCAGAAAATAAATCTAACAACAATTAATAAACTACGTAGCAGAGACTGGATCTAACACTAGAAACGTTGCTCACAAATTCTTTCGGGAACAGATCCTTCAGTACCTGTAAATTCTTGGTCAAAAAAGAAATAAAAGAGTGCCCTTAGAGCAAGTCGTGGACGGCAAGTAGAAAAAACAAAGGATAATAGGAAAAACATGAATATCAAAGGAAAGGAACATGGTCAAAGACAAAGAACAACTCAAAGAGTAGGCAATATCAAAGGGTTACAATAATCACACACGAAATGCATGATGTCAAGTCAATGTCAATACAAGATCAAGTATGCAGGTTGTTAAGTATTTCATTAACCTAACTAGTGCACTTACTACTACATCCCATACTACAGGTTCCATGCAAGCACAGTAATCATTTTAGACCGATGGTAAATTCACGGTTCGTGTACTCGGCATTAATAACAATAATTTACAATCAAGAATCATCAATAAATCATTGCAATCAATACACCTCCTTCCAAGACAAAACAATATAACGATGAGGCCTTACCGAGTATATTTCCCAACTGTTCACTACCAAGTCTACCCATAATAACCCCGGCTTGTTAATAGTTTATTTTCATCCTATGTAAGCATGCAACAGGGTGTCAATATTGTATATTACTATGTGTGACTAATTCTTAGTGCTACAGACAAAGTATGAAGCAAACACATCATTTAACACATTTGACAAAATCAGGACAACATGACCTTGCTGTACTAAAACATAGATCATGGTCACTACACGATAGCAAAACTAAATCTGCGAAAGATCTGGAAAGTAGACTTCCATACGATTCCAGCGAGTATAATTAAAGCATATGAAAGACATAGGAACTAGGGTGGAAACTCTAATCTAATCAGGATTTATGTTCAGTCAGCATGCAGTAGGTTATATGCATTAATTATTTCGGGTCAGAAAACTCATTAATAAAATCTATAAAAATTCAAGGAAGTAGCTATACATGTCTAGGTCCAGCATGATTTATTTCAGATTTTCCCTTTATTTTTAACAGGGTCAAATAAAATAAACAATATCAGGATACGCATGAAATTATGAGTCTGAAAATTGCTAACACAGTTGCAGTAAAGTAATGATATCTAAAAGATGACAAATTGGGATTTAAATCCAGACTAGGAAAAAATTATCTAGACATCAAAGGCTACATTTTATGTTCAGTAAGTTCTTTCAAATTATGTCATTAGCATGGCTAAAAATGTGATTCAAATTGAAACATACAGTAGTCCAGAAATCGGCTTAACATAAAAAGATAACAAATAATTCATACGATCATATATAGCATGCAAATTGGTAATCAAAGCAATCCTATGTGTCAACATGAAGACGGTGCGTCGCTCCCAAATTGTTTCAGCAAGAGTCCTTATCAGGAGCATAGATATATCGCAGATGCCAAGATTTGCGAAAGTATACTCTTTTGATGATTCATACCTCATCCGCTTCGTGCTCGACAAACGAGTTGTATCAGAGTCTGAAAGATCGGCCATCACTTCCCCTATGCCCCTCAAAGCACTCAGAGATAGCCGCTCATACCCCCAAGTGGTCTCTCCGGTTAGGGACGTAACCATCGATGGGGCTCATGAGATCGAGCGAGCGCATAGAGAACTCATCAAAGAGGTGAGAGAAAGGGAGCAGCGTAAGGGCCAGGTGGAGGAGGGATTAGCGCCACCGAAGGGATCTCCGATCAGGGTTGGGCGGGAAAGAATTTTGACCAACAGATCCAACGGTCTAGATGTGAGGAATTCAAATCCACGATCAACTCCAGATTTGGTTTGTTTGATAGTCACAGAGGCAACCCACCAAAAAGAGGGTCAAAAGTTGCCCAAAAATGGAAGCCTACACATCGGAGTTGGTGGAGTTGGTAGGAGAGAGAAGCACAGAGGGGAGGCAGACTGTGCAAGAGCTGTAAAAGGAAAAAGCGCTATGCTTGTCGACTTGCATAATGACATGCAGAGTCGTTTAGTAAAGGAGCAAGGGCAGGTGCTGCGAGCGGCGCAGGGGAGGGAGTCAGTCTGCGAAGGGGCCAAAAAAGGTAAAAGCACTCTGGGAATCGACATGCAAGAATTCATGCACAGTCAAAACCTAAAGAAGCAAGAGTTGGTAGTTTTGGGTTGTGGGTCGAGAGGGGAACTTGCCATGTTGGGATACACGATGAGCAAAAAGCAGAAGGTTGGCAGGTGCTCCTCCCAAAGTGGGAGAAGCACAGGCTCTAAGGCCTCTGCGCTCGAAGAGACGAGAGCTCAAAAAGGCAACAAAAGAGAGGAGAAGGGTAAAGACAACGAAGACGGAAGGGGGGGAGGGTTTTAGAGACAGTCAGTGCTTCGTCTACTGAGCCCTCTGAGCCTTCTGAGCCCACTGCAGAAATAGTGAGTCAATGGGTGACAGGTGTCAACACTCTACAAGCGGCAGGCGCTAGAAGCGAGGAGAATGGTATGATGTCTCGCGGTGGTGGTGAACACTTAAGCATCCCCAACACTATGGACGTTTGTGTACGGGGGGGGGGGGGGGGAGGGGATTTTATAATGATGTTGGGCCCAAAGAGGGGTCCAAGATACAATATTCTGTTATTGGGCCCAAAGAGGGGTCCAAGATGCATTCTTCTGACGTTGTAGACTTGAGTCAAAACAAATTACTAGGCGCAAACGAGTTTGTCCTAGACTCATCTCTCTACGAAGATGACCGAGAGGATCGGCTTAATATTGAGGATGACTGTGTTTAGTCAGAGGGAGAGTTGTTGGATTCAGATGAAGAGGCAGATGAGCTCCCGAGTCAATCACCAGACCTGGTACCATGTACTTTCCCCCCAACTCAAGCAACGGACACAAGTGCGTCTCAAAGTGATACAGAACTCAGGGGTCACAAGAGGGCTATGGAGGAGTCCTTAGATGACTATTTGGAGATTGCGGCAGCTGCTAAAGCGGCAAAAACAAGCATCGGAGGTACAGGCTTTTTCCTAGCTTTAGTTTTTAATTTCATGACCGACACTGAAATTTTCTATCTAGTCGAAACCTGTGGTCTTGTGGTTAATGATATTGACAGAAATGCTTGACTAATTAATCAAATTAGAGGTTGGGAGACTGATAGAGGTTAGGCTCATTTTGGACTCGAACGTAGATTCGAGTCACGTACCTTCCCTAATAGTATTTAATGGAAGCCCTATTCTGGAACGTTAGAGGCCTGGGTGGGCGGGGTAAACGAGAAATGGTTAAGGAAGTCGTAGCCAGATCTAAGGCTAACATCGTGGGGCTTCAGGAGACCAAAATGTCTCACATTTCTAGACTTAGGAGAGTGGGGGGTTGCCGAATCTCCGAATGGAGGTTGTTACCATCAGATGGGGCGTCCGGGGGGATCGCTCTAGGGTTTAACCCCAACATCTTCTACTGTGTTGACGAACTACACGGGCAATTCTTTATATCGGTACTGCTACAGAGAAAGTCCGACCGATGGGTCCAATCGGTCACGGTGGTGTACGGGCCACACACGTCCGTTGCTAGAATAGCTTTCTGGACGGAACTGAGAGCTATCGAAACACACTGGCCACACCCGTGGGTGGTGGGGGGAGACTTTAACATCACAAGATTTGCCTCAGAGCATAGAGGCAGAGGTGCCAGTGACCTAGACAGATAAGCGTTTAATGAGGTCATCATAGACCTGGAACTGGTTGACATCCCCGTATCGGATAGACTATTCACCTGGTCAAACATGCAGGCATCGCCCATTTTAGCCAAGTTAGATAGGATCATGGTCTCCATGGAGTGGGAGACCAAATTCCCTCTAGCATCAGCTAATCTCTCCCTAAACCAACATCGGATCACATGCAAATTTTCTTATCCTTGGGGGAGGACCAACCCAGAAAGCCAGCAAAATTCTAGTTCGAGAAGGCTTGGTTAGAAATCCAGGGTTTTCACCACATGGTCAATGAGAGCTGGTCTCGCCCAACCAAGGGCACTGAGGCGACCGCTATATGGTGTGAAAAAATTAGTAGGCTCAGGGGCAAGCTGAGGAAGTGGAACCGAACCAGATTTGCACTAATATGGAGAGCAAAGGAGTCCCTGCTTGTGGGAATTAAGGAACTCAAGAAGACGGAAGAATCTAGGGACCTTATATAGGAAGAACGGATGCGATTGCTCCAACTCAGACAGAAAACTGACCAGCTCTACAGGATGGAGGAAATCAGATGGCAACAATGGTTGAGAGTTCGTGGCTCAAAGAGGGAGATGCGAACACAGTATTTTTTCACCGAGTTGCCAGTGCCCGGCGTAGAACTAACCTCATCCACTCCATCAACTCGGAGTCTGGTTTAATACAAGGCGAGGATGCTATTAAGCTGGCCTTCCAATCCCATTACAAGCGCCTCTTTGGACGCAAAGCAGATTTCAGAATCCCTCTCCAACACGACTTCTGGCAAGACCGAGCAGGCAATCCAGGTCCTGAGGTGCAATCCATCGAAGCACCCTTCACCAAAAAGGAAGTAATGAAGGTAGTCGAACAACTGGGTAAAGATAAATCCTCAAGCCCAGACGGCTTCCCGATCATGTTCTATTAGATATTCTGAAAGGAAATAAAAGGTGACCTACTGAAACTGTTCGAACACTTCTTCGAGCATAAACTCAAATTGGGGAGACTCAACTACGCGGAGGTGGTGCTCATCCCCAAATAAGAGGATTCACGGCGTATCGGTGACTTCTATCCCATAAGCCTCCTGAATTGTTCGGTTAAGATCATTACCAAGACTCTTGCTAACAGACTGGGAAAGGTAATGTAAGGCCTCATTAGTTAGGACCAGACAGGCTTCATTAAGGGGAAATGCATTCAGGACAGCATCGCTACAGCTGAAGAGACTATCCATCAGTGTCACGCCTCCAACGCGAAAAACTACCTTCTGAAGCTAGACTTTGAGAAAGCCTATGATTCTGTGGAATGGGATTGTTTACTGGAAGCACTTGCTGGACGGGGATTCAGAGACAGATGGATCAGATGGATCCACACGTGTCTCACCGCAAAATGGCTATTTTGGTCAATGGTACAGCAGGTCACCCATTCTCCTGCAAATGGGGGCTCAGACAAGGAGATCCACTATCTCCCCTCCTCTTCACCATCATGGAAGACGTGCTTAGATCCATGATGACCAGATGTAGTAGAGTGGGCTGGATTGTACCAGTGGCTAAAGGGGTACAATGGCAAGGTTGCTCTATACTAAAATATGCTGACGACACTCTCCTATTCGGCAATGGAAACCCAGTGGAAACTATTGTCTTCAAAGGAATTCTATATTGTATTGAAGCTTTGTCGGGACTCAGAGTTAATTTCCACAAAAGTGCCATAATTCCCATTGCTCTGTCTCCAGAAAAGACGCTGGAGCACACCACTATCCTCAATTGCCCCATCGAGAGGTTCCCCATTCAGTACCTTGGACTACCACTGAGACCCGGATGATTCAAAAAGGCGGATTGGCTTCCAATCATTGATAGGGTCAAGAAACGGCCAGCAGGATGGAAAGGAAAAGCCCTCTCCTTGGGAGGGAGAGTCACGCTCATCAATGCAGTCCTTTCAAACCTTCCTACTTATTATCTCTCTTTCTTCGAGATGCCACGATGGGTAATACAAAGAATTAACCGGATACGGAAATGTTTCCTATGGAAAGGGGCAGACCCAGACCGAGGAGGATATCATCTCATTAGGTGGGAGAAGGCATGTATGAAAAAGGTTCACGGAGGCCTGGGTATAATTGATTTTCGAGACATGAATCTGGCGCTACTGGGTAACTGGTGGTGGAAATTTTTCCACCCTAATGGAGAAGGGTGGCAGCAGTTTGTCCAAGGATACATGCGTGGGAATGGAACTAGAAATTTAGGCTTCAGGATAGGCCCTAGAGTATCCTGCTTCTGGAAGGGTATCACCAAGGCATACGAAACAGCTGTGTTAAGTCAGTCATAGGTAACGGCAGACTTACTAGATTTTGGTGGGATAAGTGGTGTGTTGACCACCCACTCAGGTCCATGTTCCCAGACTTATACGAGCAAGCGACTCAACCACATTGTACTGTGGCAGCAACCTAAAAAAGAGGTACATGGAACCCAGCATTCAAACATCCGCTCAACATGGATTCCCAACGCAGACTGACGGAACATCAGACGTACATCTCCAACACTGGAATTGGCTGTACTCAGGGGCCCGACAAGAAAACCTGGGACCTGGAGAAAAATGGCAAGTTCACGGTTCGTTCAATTTACAACCGCATCCATTTTAGGGGATGCTCACCAAAATGGTCGGCCATTGTATGGAAAAAGAAAGCGCCCCTGAAAATAAAAGTTTTCATATGGTTGGCGATGAACGATGCGATCCTGACTAGAGAAAACCTAGTTAAGCGCCAACCAAATTTGGATGCTCAATGTGGGTTCTGTCAAGCCAACCCGGAGACTAGAGACCATCTGTTCCTTCATTGTCCTAGGAGCAAAGCGGTTATCGTAGAGGTTCTCAGTGCACTAGGGACATCTCAATACCCTAATTCATACGACGACCTATGGGTAGGGTCCAAATTAACAACAGAGAGAGGGGCTATGAGACTGGCGTGGTTTATCATGATTGCCGCAATGACTTGGGTGCTATGGCTAGACAGAAATAATCTTTACTTTCGTAGAACTTGCAATTCTATCTCTGGCAATCTGAATCATATTATGCATCTAATTTTATTTTGGGCTAATGTGACAGCAGTAGGTCCCAGGGGCAGAATCGCCACAGTTTTCCAGGTATAGGAGTTCGACGATGAGGAGATCGAGATTGGCCCGACGATTGACTAAGACACGAGCTATGAGGGACATTGATACCCACCACCCCAAGGCTTGTTGGGGGGAATGATGTATTAGTTTTGGCTACCTTATGCTTTGTCTGTTTTTGTCCCACCCCCCATGTTTGGGGTGGAGTATGTTTTTCTGTTTTCTTTCTAGGATTTTGTTGTATGCTCAGTACCCTGAGTTTTGTTTATTAATTTCTGATTAATGAAACAGGGTGGCCAAATTCCACCTTTTCCTCAAAAAAAAAACACGAAAATTTTGAAGGCTTAAGATACATTTCTCACGGTCATTGTGTTAATTCATCAATTAAATTCAATTCTAGCATGTTGAATTTCAATGTCCAATTTATCAAGCAGTCCTATGCATGAATCTAGTTGTTTAATATGCAAATGCATGAAACACTGGGAACTAGGTTTAGATCGAAGAGAAGCACGATGTTAAGAGTATATCGGGTTAGCTCGTGTAAACCCTCGATAATCTTAACGGAATTGTCAAAAGCAGTTTTGATAATAAAAGGACAGGATCTACTTGCAGGAGATCAAAGGAATCTTGAACACAAATAATAAAAAGGGTTCAAGAAGAGACTTGCCTATTATTGCAGATAAAATGGAATAACGGGATCAGAATTTTGGGTGAAAATCTCCCAAAAATGCACGAAGAATCAACAACAACAACAAGATCCTAGAGCAATTCCCACACACCAGATCGGGACAAAACGAAGAACACTGAAACTGGATCTGGCGCACATAGAACACGGAACACCAAAACAACCTAATAAGAACTCAGTTCCACACCGAATCTGGCCCAAAACAGCGGACAACAACTCTGGATCGAGTGCGGCAAAATAGCAAACAGCAAAACCCAGCCAATCGGATGCTGCCTCACACTGGATCCAACCCGAACGGCAGACAGCAACGTGGATCCGATGCGGCAGAACAGCAAACAGCGAGATCGACCAATCAGGGCGCGTCTTCTACCTCTCGACAGCGGAAAAGAGAGAGAGGGAGAGCGGTGGATTGGCACGGCACGACGACTGCGACGGGCGACTACAGTGGCAGAGCGGCATCATTACCACGGTCGGGAAGCGACGACGGCGACAACAACTCCGGCGAAGGGAACTCTGTTTTCGCGGTTGAAAACAGGGAAACGGTGCTCGCAACTCCGGGGCTCGAACGACGGCGCTAGGGGGCTGCACAGGCGCGGCGAGAGACGACGAAGACGATGATGGAGCACGGAGAGGGAATAGGGCGACGGAGATGAAGTTTACGGTAAAGGCAAACTCGATAACGGGGCCTCGGTGACGTTGATGGCAAGGACGGAGGTTTGAGCGACGGTGATGGGGATGAAAAGGAGATGGAGGAGGTGACGGTGGTGATGGCGGTGGTGGACGATGGTCGGAGGAGCGACGGGGGTCGGGGGTGTGAGAGGTTGGGTTTGGGTTAACGAAAACAGAGAGAGAGAGGGGTACGGGGAGAGAGAAAGCAGCGGAGAGAGAGAGAGAGTATATTAATTAGGGTTAATTAATGGGAGTATTTATAGGGATCAGGAAATTAGGGTTTTGGGTTGAGATTATGTGGGTTCTGGGTATCGGTTTCGGCTCCAAAAAGAGACAAACAAATGCAATGAGATGAGACGAACACAAGGGAGAACATATCGAATCCAAAATAGAAAAGAGCCAAATTCCCAGAAGAACAGAATCCAATCGAAAGAACACAGATTGATCCAAAGGGAACAAAAGAACCCAAGAAAAGACAAAATGCACCATAACAAATGAGTTCAAATATAATAATCAAAAGAATACAAAATACAATAAAAATCAGAAAATAGGGCTTACAAGCTGTTACTGCAGCATTCACTCAACTGAAAAAGGCCCTGACTACTACCCTTGTACTGCAGTTACCCAATTTCTCAAAAAATTTTGTACTGGAAACAGATGCTTCCCTTCAAGGACTTGGAGCTGTACTAACGGAAGAAGAACTCCCAATTGCTTATATGAGTAAAGGGTTGAAGGGTAAGTCTCCCTTTCTATCCACTTATGAAAAAAATGTATTTGCTATGCTCACGACAGTTAAACATTGGAGACAATATTCGCTTGGTAGGGAATTTATTATCAAAACTTATCAAAGAAGCATTAATACATTTTTAAGCAAAGAGTTCACACTGATATTCAGCAGGAATTGTAGGAAATATTGGGTTTTACTTTCATAGTGGAGTATAAGAAAGGTAAGGACAATCTGGGTGCTCACAGTCTTTCAAGGAGACATCATGAGGAAGAAGGCCAGGTTCGTGAACTGACTATGATAGTTCCTCAGCCGCTGGAGTTAGTCAAGTTGTTGGTTCAACAAGATCCTTATTTTCATAGCTTAACTGAGATGTTGAACAAGGGTGAGTTGTGCTCTAACAAGTATAAATTCCTCGGTGGCATTTGGTATTGCAAGGGGAAGGCTGTTATTAATCCAACTTCAGAGCAGCGAAGGACGATATTTTATGAAAATCATGAGTCTAAGTATGGGGGACATTCAGGATTTCACAAGAACTTAAGCAAAATTAAGAAATCTTTTGTTTGGCAAGGCATGAACAAGAGTATAATGCAAATGATTAGGGAATGTGCCGAAAAAGCAAACACGAGTCTTAACTGCTTGCATGATTGCTACTTCCTTTGCCAATTCCTGAGATGATTTGGGAAGATATTTCTATGGATTTCCATTGAGAGTTTGCCCAAGAGTCAAGGGAAATCAGTTATTTTTGTTGTAGTCGACATACCAAATATGCCCATTTCCTGAGTTTGTCTCATCCATATACAACACAAGGTATGGCACTAGTCTTAACTGAACAAGACAGCAAGCTCCATGGTATGCCTAGAAATGTTTTCTATGATAGGGATCCAATTTTCATTAGCACTTTTTGGAGAGAGTACTTTAAACTACAGGGTAGTAAGCTGCAGACTTCCACCACATACCATCCTCAATCTGATGGTCAAATTAAAGTAGTTAATAAGGCATTGGAGATGTATCTTTGTTGCATGTGTGGGTAAAAACCAAGGGATTGGGTTAAGTGGCTACGTTGGGCTGAATATTGGTATAACACCAACTGACATACTACTACATGTATCTCTCCTTTTGAGGTTGTTTATGGAAGACCTCCCCCATCTCCAAAGCACTATGTGAGGGGCACAACTAGCTTGTATACTGTAGAGGAAGAGCAGTTGTCTAGGGATTCTATTTTGAAGTTACTAAAAGATAATATCCAAGCTGCACAAGAACTTATGAAATTTTATGCAAATAAGCAGAGGCAGGAGAGATGCTTTGAGGTGAATGATTGGGTCCTGTAGATGTTGCAACCAAATAGACAAGTTAGCTTATGAAGTCCGGTTCCTCAGAAGTTATCTCCTAAATATTTCGATCCATACAAAGTGCTGGAGAAAGTAGGACAACTAGCTTACAAATTGGAATTGCCTGCAACTGCAGCTATACACCTAGTGTTCCATGTCTCAAGACTGAAGAAATTTTGGGGTGCTCTCTGCTGATATGCCTGAATGGTGGTCTCAAGATGACACCTCAGTTGTGCCAGAGCCTGTGTTAGATAGAAGGGTTTACAAGAAAGGATTGGGGGCAAGTGTCAAGGTTTTGACCAAGTGGTCTTCACAGCCTATTACTGCAGCTACTTGGGAGGATGCTGATGATATTAGGGGAAGCTTTCCCGATTTTGAACTTGGGGAAAGCTCAAATGAGTGGGGTGGAGTTGTTACAGGTTGAGCAAGCTGCACGTGAGGATGGAAGACTATAAAAAGATGGAAGAGTATAGAGAGTTGATATGAATTGTATGTGTATCAGTTTAAACTGATACATAACATTTTCATTAAAAATTACTGTTCATTCTGAACAGATGCTTCAGGTCGGGCCTTGTAAGTGGGTCGAGTTATATAGCAGTCTGTGTGAGTTAGTTGTTCAGTTAATAATGTACCACTACGTGCATTTTATGTAAATCTCCCTCATATATAAGAGTGGAGATTGTTATCTGAATTTCAGTCAAGAATCAATAAAAATCCCGACTGTTCCTTCCCCAATTCTAGAGCTCCGAACCCTAGATCAATTCCATGCCTAGGAACAAGCATTCACAAGTTTTCACCCCTATCATTCCTACATTCGATCAGTGGAAAAACCCTAGCTATATTCAGTGCTTGTATATAGGAGGCAGAACGGGAAACAATAGCTAATCTACTCCAGGTTGATCGAATAGGGGGTTCTACTACTTATCTTGGCAACCCACTATTCATTTCTAGAGCTCCCAACACAAGCTACAACTTCCTCATCCAAATGGTCGACACCAAACTACAAGGGTGAAAATCTAATATGCTCTCCCATGCGGGGTGTGAAATCTTGATTAAGTCCTCGCCAGCTTCCATTCCAACTTATCACATGGGATCCAGTATCATTCCATTCAAAGTGACCACGGCCATTGAGAAAATAATGAAGAAATTATATTGGGGTCATCAAGACCTGAATCGACACTGCTTTTAGCTCTCCTAGGACCATTTGAAACTGGCAAAGAATGAAGGAGGTCTTGGTTTCGGTGATCTTCATGAAACCAACAATATCGACATCTTCAAGAAATGATGTCTCCCTAATATCCCAGACTAGCTCCAAATGCCACCTTCCTAGGACACGACCACGCTAGTATCGGACTTCATCCTCTCTAATGGCACCAACTCGAATTCCTCCCTGATCTAATAACTTTCTATACTGTCCATCGCTAATGAAATCATCTCATTTCCGATTGAAAGTGAGGATCCTATCGATGCATATCGAATCATTTGGGCTCCCGTAGCCAACATAATCTTTTCACTTAAATAGTTCTACAATATCAGGCAACAACAACCCACTCTTCACCGGTCACACCATTACAAATCCTGTCACGTCCCGCTTCCTAAAATATAGGAATACGAGTACGTAACGAAGGCTCAGCGAATGATGTAAACATAATCCATAAGTTGTACCAGTCTAACTCAAATAACAATCATAACTACGCAAGAGAATATAATCACATAAACAAAGAACAACTTAAATAATAAGTGAAATAATTCAAAACATAATATCCAACATCTGGGATAAAACAAACTCCGGGTCATAAAAGCCCAAAACAAAGTACAATATCAATAACAATGTTCAAAAGGAAAAATAAAATTCAAGCAATCTATTCTTGACTCCATCTTCTAAAATTGTTGTTTACCAATTCCTTATGGTATCGCTCCTTCAGTAGCTGTAAACTCGTGATCTGAAAAGAGAGAAAATAATGTCCTTAGAGCAAGTCACGGACAACAAGTAATAGAAAGCAGGGAACAATAAGAAAGGCATGGTACATTAAGAATGAAGGAATGGATCAAAGTTAAGAACAAAAATAAGAATTGACAATAATGTCAAGGGTCTATGTTTAATAATGCAATCATTAATAATTTGAATTCAAGTTTAATATCGATGACAGTATACGGGTTCAAGCATGAAATGTCAAGTGCGGGTTGTTAATCATTTTATTAACCTATCTAGTATACGTACTACTGCATCCCATTTCACAGGTTCGGTGCATGCAAACACTGAACGTTTTAGACTGATGGTGAACTCAACAGATCGTTTACTCGATAAAAAGATGACAAGATATCATGATAACGTGATAACACAATGACAAACATTTCTCCACCTTCCATTTAAATAATTCATGCAAGCAAGAAGGGCCCTACCGAGTACAGTTTCCGCTTGTTCACTACCAAGTCATCCCTTAATACCCGGCATGTTAATATTTTATTTAATTCTATGTGAGCATGCAAGAAGATGTCAAGATTGTGTAATGCTAGGAGTGACTAATTCTACTCATTGTAGATAAAACAAGAAACATTTATATTAAATCAACACAATTCATACAATCTGGACAGCAGGACGTTACTGTATAAAAATAGAGATTCCCGCTGCTACAAAAAAGTAAATCTGGATCCATCAGAAGTTCTAGAAACTAAACTCTCTGTCGGTTCCAGCAAATATACATACGATATATAAAAATCACAGAAACTAGGTTCAAATCCTTTTCCCTTACAGATTTTGTGTTTAGGTAGCAGGTTATATATTGTGTTCACATATATGTATCAGCTCTGAATACTCATCAAATAATTCCACAAAAATTCAGGGTGATTCCTACACATGTCTAGTCTCAGTCAAATTAATTTCATATTTATATTTTACTGTTAACATGTTCTATTTATTAATACATCAGAATGATACACATGAAATTGGGAATCTTGAAATCTGAACCTAGCAGTACTAAAAGACTGATATCTAACAGATTATAACTCGGAATTCAATTCCGTTGAAAGTTCTAGAAAACAGACTCATGGTGCTACAATTCATATTTACAAAGTTCTTTCAAATTACTACGGTAACAAGTTCAAAATTCTGATATAAAAAGAAGTAAATAGTAGGGCAAAAAATAATTTAATAAGAATAGGCAATAATTTTATCATACAAACATATGGTTCATGATAAATTAAAAAAAAATTGCTATTTGATGATTAACATGAAATTTCTAGATTTATGATGCAATTTACAGTCATGACAATTAGTTCATCAAATCAAATTCAATTGGAAAGATTCAATACATCAAACAATTCTATAACATAGATCTAGTTATTTTAATGTATTGCGTGCATATGTAATGTGCAATAGAGACTAGGGCTTGAGTCGAAGATATCGGCACGAAGTCGAGAATATCTTGAGAATATCTTGGGTTTGCTCATGTAAACCCTCAATATACTCAACGGAAGATGAATAGTATAGCAATACGAAAATAATTAGGAACTACTTGCGGAGATCAAAAGAGCTATTAAACAAGAAAAATAAACTAGTTCAAGAGAGACTTGCCTGTTAGACGGTAAATTCGAATATAATAGAATAATAGGATGAGAATCTCGACGGTAACACGTGCAAGACACGTACAACCACGCACTCACAAACACGTGCACACTATGTGCTAGCAAACACAGCAACCACTCAGCAAGAGCCACACACAATAGAAAATGGTGGTTCTACCCAATCAAAACAACAAATAGCTAATTTGGCCAACAGCAAACGCAACAACTAAATGGCAGCAATGGAAAAGCATTACTGGCTTCGACGGTGCGGGGGGGGGGGGGGGGGGTTGCACTCGGGGACAGGGCTGGGCAGCGGCACAGGTGGCGAGGTCGAGGGAGTAGCGGGGTGGAGAAGGAGGCTGACGGCGAATCAGGTGGCAATGGTGGGAGGCAGTAACCATGGGGGAGGAACGGTGGAGGAGAGTGTGGTTCTTCGGGTTAAACGACGATGGTGCTGTCGATGGGGAATGATGGCGGGGCGGTGGTCGCAACTGGTAGCGAGGGGATGGTAAGGATAGGGGTGTAATGTAATATCCCGGTTGAATATTATATTTGTATCATTATTATTTTAAAATTAAAATATTTCTTATTGAAATTACTTAGTTTTAATTAATAATCAATATATATATATATATATATATATATATATATATTGATTATTAATTAAAACTAAGTAATTTCAATAAGAAATATTTTAATTTTAAAATAATAATAATACAAATATAATATCGAAATTACTTAGTTTTAATTAATAATCAATATATATATATATATATATATATATATATATATATATATATATATATATATATATATATATGTACTACAGTACATATATATATATGTGTGTGTGTGTGTGTGTGTGTGTGTGTGTGTGTGTGTGTGTGTGTGTGTGTGTACTGTATATATATATACTAGTATGTATCGATTTTGTGCACTTATACAAAATCATGTAATATATGTTTTTGAGAAAATATCTGTAAAATTCCAGTCTGATATAAAAATTGTTATTTTATTATTATTTCGGAATTAAAATATTTTTGTGGAGATTACTCGTTTTAACTTATAAAAAGTTATCTTTATATATATATATATATATATATATATATATATATATATATATATATATATATATATATATATATATATATATATATATATATATATATATATATATGTACGTATATATACTGTATTGATTTCGTATATTTGTACAAAATTATGTAGTACATGATTTTGAGGAAAATACCTATTATTTTTATTAATCATGATCAATTGGAGGGTTAGGATTGGATTAGGCTGTTGATTGCAAATATTAATTTGCAAATAAAATATTTATCTGTTAACCCACAAAGAGAGAGACACTTGTCTCTCTCTCTACCACATCTCTCTCTCTCCCTCTCCTACAAATGGCTGGCCAAACCTCAAGGGGAAACCCCATTTCATTTTCTTGTTCCTTCATTCTCATCTCATTCTGTCTTCTTCTCATATTTCTTCCTCTTCTTGCCTTGTTTTAATTTTAGAAAAAAATTGAGAAGAAAAGAAAAGAAAGAGAGATCAAATAAAAAAAAAAAATTGAGAGGGTTCATTTGATGGATTGTTCTTGAAGAGGAGCAAGAACAAGGAAGAAGGAGGCAAGCTAGTTCTTCCAACTGATTTTGGGTGGGGGTTTCTCAACTTGATTTTATTTTTTGTTATTATTGTTATTATTGTGAATTGATTGAAGATCTTGGACTAATTTTATGTACATAATGATGACTATGGACTATAACAAATTGCATACAAAGGTTGAAGTGCTAGAACCCAAATATAACACTAAAGATTCAATCTTAATAACTAGTATGTTGTTATGATGGTTAGAATTAATTACTTATGCTGAAGTTAGAATTTTGACTCCAAATTAATTTTAAGAGGTTCTTATATGTGTTACCAACGTGTTCTAATTTTTATAGATTTTTCTTGGTTAGTTTGATGGGTTAAATAAATCGGTTCCTCAAAACAGCGAGAAATAAAAAAACTGCGGTTTTTTGTTGATTTTGACATGTGTTTGAGATCGAGAAATTTGAGTTCTATACGGAATTTAAAAAAGTTGTTAACTAGAAAGTTGTAGTAGATGTTATCACCTTTTTAAAAAGTCCAATTTTTTTGAATTCAGATAAGCATAGCATGAGCTATGAGCTTTACAAGTTTTCAGCAATCGGCTATCTTTAGTTGTTCTTGACTTGTGTTTAAAGAGAAGGAATTTGAGTTCGATGCGGAATTTGAAAAAGTTGTTAACTGGAGAGTTGTAGTAAATGTTCTCACCTTTCTAAAAAGTCCAATTTTGTTGAATTTTGATCAGCGTAGCATGAGATATGAGCTTTACAGGTTTTTAGCAAAACTGCTATTTTTGGTTAATCTTGACCTGTGTTTGAAGTCGGGAAACTTGAGCTTTATACGGAATTTGAAAAAGTTGTTAACTAGAGAATTGTAGTAGATGTTCTCACCTTTCCAAACAGCCTAATTTTGTTAGATTTCGATAAGTATAGCACTGGTTATGATCTTTACAAAATTACAGTAGCAACTTTCTCTTGCTGAGTTTTTGTTTGGAAAGATTATAAGATTTTGACCTTTTGTTGATTGAATCTGAGAAGTTTTTCAACTAGAGAGTTGTAGTAGATGTTCTCACCTTTCCAAAAAGTCCAATTTTGTTAGATTCCGATAAGTATATCACCAGTTACGAGCATTACAAGTTTCAGTAAAACTGTTGTCTTGAGTTGTTCTTGACTTGTGTTTAAAGAGCAGGAATTTGAGTTCCATATGGAATCTAAGAAAGTTGTTAACTAGGAAGTTGTATTAGATGTTCTTAGCTTTCCAAAAAGTCCAGTTTTGTTAGATTCTGATAAGTACAACACCAGTTATGAGCTTTACAAGTTTCAGCGAAACTGCTGTCTTGAGTTGTCTTGACTTGTGTTTAAAGAGCAGGAATTTGAGTTCCATACGGAATCTGAGAAAGTTGTTAGCTAGGAAGTTGTTGTAGTGTAACCCCTGTTTTCCATTTTATGTATTTTTGAGTGTATTTTTTGTTTTGGTGTATTTCTCTCTTTGTATTCTTCTTGTATATCTTTCGGACTGTATATTGAATTTGATTTTCAATATATTCATTTTATTATTTTGTTGTCCTTTTATTTGATTTTCCTGGATCCAATTGTTCATGCCTATTTCTTTTAATTGTTATTTTCTGTGCTCATCTCATCTTTGTTCATGCCTTTTTTTTAAAATTTTATCCATTTGTGCCATCTCTTTTATTTGGAGCTATTTTCATTTTTTTTCTTCCCATAAATCCAATTACCCAATTTAACCTATACCCTATTATATTTAACTACCTAACCATACCCTGTTTATTAATCCCAAACCCAAATCTCTATCCATTATCAAAACCCATTACAAATTCACCACATACCCGTTATCAGCATACTCACCCAAAACCAGTTATAACCTATTATCTATCCGTTCACCTAATACCCATTCAACCCAATAGCCTACCCACAACCCGAAACCCCTCCTATACCCTGTGGCCGCCTCTCTCTCTCTATAAACCTAACACCTTCCCTGTCACCCTATTTATTTCGAAACCCATCTTCCCTCTTCAGCCGTTCACCATCTGCCCTACCCCTGACCTCCTTGCTGTGTGCCTCTCCCCGTGCCTTCTCCCTTTCCCGACCTCTACCTCATCTCGCATCCCCTCCTCTCTGTCTTTTGCCTGTGCACCACCCCCGTACCCCCTCTCCTGCCTGGCATCCCGTCGACAGACCTGAGAGCAGCAGCAATAGCACTGAGTGTTGTGCTCTCCCTCCGACACGCTAGCAGCCAGTCCTGCTTGTCTCTCATGCACCGCACTTTCGTCATGCCACTACAATAGCAGCAGCAATAGTGCATCACTGTGCTATCCACAGTGCGCACCAGCAGCATCGTCGCCTGTGCTGTCGTTCCTCGCTCTCTCTTGTGTGCGTGTTGAGTTCCGTGATATATAGAAACTTGAACTGAAAAGAGGACCTGTGTCCTGCCTGTTACGTGTTCATGACTACATGATTACGATCCTGTTTACCTGTACCTGACTGCATGCTTCCCTTAGGAAGATGTACTCGGAAGAGAACCACTAGGTTCTGCCTGTTCCTGTACCTGACTGCATACTTCCCTATAAGAAGGTGTACTCGGAAGAGAACCACTAGGTTTTACCTATTCCTGTTATTCCTGTTATCCCTGTTATCCCGATCCCTGAGTACACTGTCTTATGGACTCCACTATGAAATCTAAACGTAACTTGTTTGAATGTAGTAACCATGTGATAAAAACCGGGGCGCATGAAGTGCTACCTAGATAGTAATAATACAAGACTTGACATAACCTGATACCAGTTACATGATCACCTGTACTTGTACGTGTACCTGTTTACCTGCTACATGTTACCTGTTTACCTATTTGCTTGATACCTGATACATGTTACCTATACCTGTTAGTATACCATGCTACTTGATTCTGTTTGCCTAATTCATGTTAGATATTACATTTCTATTGACACACTTATACCATGCTTGTTTATTCCTGCTGTTATTTTATATTTGTTATTTTTCCCATGTACTTGTATCCTGCACTACAACCGGCCCGTAACTTGCATTGACGGGAGTTTGTTTTCTTTTTTCTATTCCTGCAATTGTTAAATTGCAGATTTTGGAGAGCATGTACAAGATAGTATTGGTGATATGAGATATTAGTGCTGGAGTTTTGTTTGCATTTATTATTATTATTTCCTGTTATTGCTTGAACAATTGTATATATTTTTGTATTTGGGCAATGTGACCCAGGATATTGTTAACTTGTCCAGACATGATTCATTTGAGATTATTATATTTTGGTTTGAAATAAATTTCTGTTGGTACATTTGATTCGATTGTGCATACTTGGTTGATTCTTTTTCTTTCGACTCTGATTATTCCTGTGAGATATTGTAAAGATTCTAAACAGCTTATGGATGATGAAAATCATTCGCTGGGCTTAGTCACGTATCTGTATTCCTTATTTCCTTTTTTGGGAAGCGGGGCGTGATAAGATTTTTAGTGGTATCAGAGACCAGGTTTGGCTAATATATTAGTTGCCTAATATATTAGACAAGCTTGGCTCGAACTAGGATCGACTTAATATTTCACCAACCATGCATGCATAAATGAATTAATTATTATCAACCTTGATCTAAAAGCTGATTGTTTTTGGTTTTGTGCGGACTATGGCTCGTAGAGGTTCTTCTTCCCATCCCCAGGGAGATCAGCCTGGGATTGAGGCTGTCACCACTGTACTTGAGTGTTGATCAATATGCAGCAAAACCACAGTGATTTGGTGATGGCTACTTTGAAAGAAGCTCAGGTTCTGCCACTCGCTGTGCTTATGCAGGCTGCTCTTCCTCCCTATTCGGGTACAGTCACGGACTTCAAGAGACTACATCCTGACAGGTTTTCAGGCACTGAGACGCCTTTGGAGGCTGAACAGTGGTTGATTCGGACAGAGCAACTGCTTTTGGCAGCTAGAGTTGCAGATGCAGATCGAGTGGATGTGGTAGCCATTCAGATGGTGGACCTGGCTCACATCTGGTGGAGGTTTGAGTTCGAAAGGCTCGAATGACTGATCACTTGGAACACTTTCACTAGGGGCTTTCTGGATAAGTTCTTTCTTAGCAGCACTAGAGTGGAGATGGAGAAACAATTCTTAGCCCTAAAATAGGTTGGTCGTTATTTCTAGTAATGAAATTTTGTTACAAATTGTCCATGCTTTGTTGTAACATCAGACTTTCTTGAAATAGGGCTCCAGGTCTGTAGACGAATATGTAGCTGAATTTACTAGACTCAGCTGCTTCGCTGCCGTTCTTGTGGCAAACGAAGAGGACAGGCCTCGTAGATTAATTTTGGGACTTGCTCGTGACATCAAGGTGCAACTTGTCTCTCTCCTCTTTCATACTTATGCTGAAGCTCTCGAGGCAGCTCGAGCTCAGGAGCAGGCTCGTGGTGGATTGGCTCCTCCCCAGCGGACTGTTCTGCACTTTGCTGTTGTTAGGCCTTCTGGTGGGCCAGTTCGGAGGCCTGTCCCAACCCCTTCGGTCAGGGTAGCTCCTTACTCTTCTGCTGGTTCCCAGAGGAGTGGTTTATGTGTCTTCTGTCGGTTGGCTGGGCATGATCGCAGGGATTGTAGACGCGCCAATCACCAATGCTTTAGGTGTGGCTCTACTGATCATACAGTGCGAGATTGTCCGCAGCCGCAGTAGCAGTTGGCTCTTCCATCCAGGGGTCCCGTTCAGCAGGTTGCCCCAGCTCGTGGTCCAGTTAGGCCACCACTCCCTCCTCAGTGCTAGATTGTTGGCCAGAGGACCGTTGTTCCGAGGAGTGGTCAGGCTTTCAACCTGACTGCTGCAGAGGCTGAGTCAGCTGAAGGTGTTACTGCATGTATATTTTGCTTTTATTGTTTTGTTGTTTTATTGTCTCTCTTTTGCTTCTTTTCATTTCTCTTGCATTTGTTTCTTCCATGTTATCTTTCTGCATTGTTTTTTCTCACATCTGTTCAACCATACCTTGTTCTCTTGTCTTTTGATTCTCTCTTAAGTATCATCCTTGTTTTCTCTTTTCCTGCTCATGTTCTTTTTGATTCCAGGGCAACCCATTCTTTTGTCTCCTCTCGATTTGTGGCTCGCCATCAGTTGGAGTGTAGCAGCATGTCAGAGGCTTAGAACATTGTGACAGGTAGTGGAGTTGTTATTTGTTCTCGGGAGTGCAAGCAGTGTCGCATAATTATTGGTAGCGCAGATTTCAAGGCCAATTTGATTGTAATTGGGAATTCAGGATTCGACGTTATTCTGGGTATGGATTGGGTGGGTGAAACCAATGCCATTATTGAATTCCATGCCAAGAAAGTTGTGTTCAGATTTCCAGATCGCGCAGAGTTTGAGTTCCATGTCAGGGAGTATTCCTTTTGCCGAGATGCAGTTGATCAGGAGGTTTGTGCGATGGAATTGCATTTAGGCTGTGAGGATGCACCTCTAGTAGTTCGGGATTTCCTGGATGTTTTTCCAGAGGAGTTGCCTGGCTTACCCCCTAATAGGGATGTTGAGTTCGGTATTGAAGTTCAGCCGGGTACGGCACCTATATCGAAGAGTCCCTACAGGATGGCATTGGTTGAGTTAGCAGAGCTTAGGGTGCAGGTTCAGGAGTTGCTTGATTTGGGGTTCATCAGGCCCAGTGTTTCGCCTTGGGGTGCTCTAGTCCTTTTTGTCAACAAGAAGGATGGTAGTCGTCGACTATGTGTGGATTATCGGGAACTAAACAGTGTTACTGTGAAGAACCGGTATCCGTTGCCTAGGATCGATGATTTGTTTGACCAGTTGAGTGAGGCTGCTGTTTTCTCAAAGTTGGATCCTCGTTCTGGGTATCATCAAGTCAAAGTGAAGGCAACTGATGTAAAGAAGACTGCTTTCAGGACCGGATAAAGCCACTATGAGTATCTTGTGATGCCGTTTGGGGTCACGAACGTGCCTGCTGTATTCACGAGTCTTATGAACCGGGTCTTTTCTCAGTTCTTGGATAGATTTGTGGTTGTCTTCATTGATGACATTTTTGTGTATTCTCCGAATCGGGAAGATCATGCTGAGCATCTTAGAGTGGTTCTGCAGACTTTGAGAGAGAATCAGCTCTATGGGAAACTCAGCAAGTGCAAGTTCTGGCTCGACAGGGTTTCTTTCTTGGGGCACATTAGATCACCAAGGTTAAGGCTATGAAGGATTGGCCTATTTCCAAATTAGTTTCTGAGGTTAGTAGTTTTCTTAGTTTAGCTGGCTATTATTGTAAATTTGTCCAAGATTTTTTGAACATAGCAGGACGTTGACTAAGCTGACTGGGAAGGATCAGAAGTTTTGTTGGTCTGATGATTGCAGTGAGGCTTTTGTTGAGTTGAAGAAAAGACGGACGTCAGCGCCCGTGTTGACTATTCTAGATGGTTCAGGCGGATTTATAATTCACTGTGATGCTTCTAGTAAGGATCTTAGAGCAGTTCTGATGCAGAAGGGCTGAGTCGTTGCTTATGCATCGAGGCAGTTGAGGCCGTATGAGAAGAACTATCCGACTCATGACTTGGAGTTAGCGGCAGTGATCTATGCTTTGAAGCTGTGTAGACATTATTTACTTGGGGACCGAGTGGAGATCTTTCCGAACCACAAAAGTCTCAAGTACGTCTTCACCCTGAAGGAGTTAAACATAAGGCAAATGCATTGGTTGGAACTTATGGCCGATTATGACATCAGTTTGCAATACCATCCTAGTAAAGTAAACTTGGCACTAGATGCTTTGAGCAGGAGACCGGAAGTTATGTTCTTGTCACACCCCGCTTTCCAAAAATACGGAATACGAGTACGTGATAAAAGCCCAGCGAATGACTAACGTCACCCATAAGCTGTTTATCCGATTAACTCAACAATATAATCAACACAGAACAAATGCACATGTAATAGTAATAATCTCATGAACAATAATACTTGGAGTTAAGCAATAAAAATATCCAAATACAATAATAATCCAACGTCTGGAAACAAATAACAATATTCGGGACATAAGCCCAACACAATGAAATAACAATAGTTCAATAATTAAGTCTCCAAAATAAAGCAATAATCATTAAGCAGCGATGCAATCAATTTCTTCACCAATGTTGTTCTCGCAATCTATTAGGCAATTCTCCATCAACACTTGTAAACACTTCATCTAAAAAAAGGAGAAAAATTGTCCTTAGAGCAAGTCATGGACAGCAAGTAGAGAAAGCAGGGAACAATGGAATAAAGGTATAACAATGAATCAATGGACCAATAAGAATTAATAACCTGGGACCAAAATCATGATAATCAATGCAATTGGCTATAAACAATGGTTCAATAATTGGTAACAATAATCAAGGATCAATATTAATAACACTTAGCCAATATTTGATATCAATAAGAACAATGATGAACAATATGCAATGTTGGTGATGTGTCAATCCTTATGTCTATTAATCATTTAACTCTTAGCTAATGCATGTACTACTGTGTCCCATGTGTGCCGTACCACAGGTTCGATGCATACAATCAATTTCATTTTAGACTTAAGTGGAAGATTCTATAGATCATGTATACGACACGATAATGGTATTTGCAGCATTGCTGCACACTGGTTGGCTCAATAAAAACAATACATGATCAATTGGGGATACTGTGTTAGTAGTCCAACAATAAATCGATAACAATAACTTTTACCAACACACAATATTTTGGGAAACAATGCCCATACTTCTGTAACTCCTATTTCCCCGTATTTATATTTTTATACTGTATTTTGCTCAATTGTACTCTCTCGTCTATTTTGAGATCATGTAATTTGTTCTGATTGAATAAAATTATTATTCTTGTCTCAACTCAAATTGTGGGTCCTTTTATCAAATTCGATTGTGTGCCACTTGCACCGTTCTTCATGAGAAATAGACCGATTCTTCTCGTTTATCTCTCTAATCCCCATTATTGTGCATTTTGACCATTTCTTCTGTTGGGCTCTTTTTGAAACGGATCCCCTAAACCCGCAAACCCGCTAACCCTAGTATATAAAACCCTACCCTAACCCTAATCAACCCTACTGTTTAAACCTAATTCTCTAACCCGCCGCTATCATCTCCTTCACCCCGTTCCCTTCTCCGTATCCTTCGCAACCACCTCCTCCACAACTCCGACCTCCATCGCCCATCCCATTCGCCTCGCCTTCAGCCGCTCCCTCACCGCCATCCTCGTCAACCCCTCGGCGCCACAACAACCACCACCGCCATCTCCCAATCACCTCCGAACCCACTCTCGCCATTACCTTTTCCCCACCACTTCGCCGTCTCTAGCACGCCCCTCTCGACCGCTCTACCCTCTCTGCTGCTTCGCCAGACGCCGCCGAACCCCAACGCCGCTCCCGCTCTCACCCACTGTTCGAACCCACGAACAGAGCAACCTCGTCGTCGCCGCGCCGTCGCTTCTCGACGTCGTCGCCGCCGCTTCTCGACGTCGTCGCCGCCGTCGTCGCACTCCGTCACTGCCGCAGTCGCCGCCAACGAGCACCACGCCGTTGCTCTCTCTCTCACGCTGTGTTCGATCGAAAGAAGAAGAAGGAAGCAGAACGAACGAAGAAGAAGGAGGAGAAGGCGGGAGCGAATCACAGCCGTCTGATCGCTTTAAGATCCGTGCGATCGAGCCAGTGAGATCGCTGTTCGGTGTTTCACCCACAGACGATCCGAGATCCGCTGTCCCCTGTGTGGATCAGATCCGCTGCGGAGGAGCCTTTTCCATTGGCCGGCTTCGCTGTTTCCTGTTTTGGCCGCACCAGATCCGAAGCCGCTGTACGCTGTTCTGGGCCGATCCTGTGTGCGGGAAAACGCGATCTCCGATCAATTTTTGCACGCGCTTTTTGAGGACATCTTCGGGGATTTATCTTCTCAAATTGCTTCAACAAGCGGAGTTTATAATCGTCGATTTAAGGCAAGTATTCATCTTGTACATTTTATTGCTCTAGTACAAGTTTTCTTGAAAATACCACATATAGTTAGATTGTGACTCCCTTTGAAATATCATTGTAAATCAATTTTGAACCTTCAAACCCACAATTCTAAGAGTCACAAAACTTCCTCGTATTAAATAATAATCAATTGGACTCTTTTACCCCCTTGAACACATGAATCACATAGACATATGAATTGAGGAGCCCTAAAATTTGTAGATACATATATATTTAGTATTTTGACGAAATTGCGACTATTATGACTTGAAAAATATTTATTAGTTGCTGTTTTGACCTCCATGATTATGTATTTATGCTACTTAACAACTTAGACACCAAATTACATATTTCCAAGAAATCTACATTAGTAAATAAATTCTGAGTGTTGTTGTCTGAATGTTCTTTTGTGGTTTCGACCCTTTTATCATTGGAATTTGGGCCCGAGCCCTGAATATAAAATGTAGATCTGGATGTGTAGATATCGATAGACTCCAAGTTGATCGAATTTGGAGCTACGGTCTAGGAGTTATGGCAGTCATACTGCAGCTGTGTCAGTAGACGCAGTTTTGCAAAACTGCTGTATACATTTACTTTGCAAATTATTTTAGCTGTGTAAACAGCGAGCGTTTGACCCCAAATTTTATATGTAGCTGCTGGACACTATATAGGACATCCCCAAATTTTCCTAGAATTAAATCACAACGTATTACACTTGTATGCTTGCTTGATAGGAGTTAATAAAAACAACAAGCCGGGGTTATGGGAAAGACTATAGAATGGACAATATAGATAAGTGTACTCGGAAGGGGGCCCGTGTTTCCCAATACTTGGTTCATGAACTTGTTGTATCTTGTCCGATTCATGGAGTCGGTTACTCGGCTCATGAACTTGTTTGATTCATGAACCCGTTGTGTGGTTCTTGAACTTGCTTGTGGATTCGCGAACTTGCTTCGTGAACTTGTTATTTAATTTTCGATTCATGAACCATGGCTTGCTTGATACTTGATACCTGAGTACGCCGCCCTATAAAATCCATTACTAGGTCTAAACGAAATTGTTTGACTGTAGCAACCATGTAGTAAAAGAATGGATGCATGTCGTGCTACCTAGATAGTAATCACCACTAGACTTGAACTTGATATTTGAACTTGATAATTTGATACTTGAGACTAGATAACTTGATAACTTGAGCTAGACGACTTGATACTTGGACTTGACATTTGAGACCTAACATTTGAAATGACATATGACACTAGACTTGAGGTTGTCGTTTGATATTAAATACCCCTATAGGTATATCTGACATGTGTTACACTAATAGCAGTTGTTATCCAATCTAGTTATTAAGATGATCCCTCTTGCCAGCTAGTCTTTGAATTTGCCTACTACTTCTTATAACTCTGCTTATTCTTGATTCCAATTCTTGTTCCCCTTACTTGTACTTGTTTTCACTATTTGTGGCCCTAGCTTGCACTAAGGGCATTTTCTCTTGTTTCCCCTTTGTTTCCCTGTTTATATTTATTAAACAGAATTTGGAGACGAACTACCTGCCGGAATTGGTGAGCAGACATTTCAGGTTTTGCTTGGAGCAAGGACCTGATTAAATAGTTGCTTTTCTTAAGGTATTTATTTCTTCTGCTGTATAAGACTTGTTCCCGAGTTTACACTTGATCCAGACATGAGAACTATTTGAATATTATTATTTGTTTAAATTGTTTCTGTTGCTTAATAAATTATTCATGCATGCTTGGTTATATATAAATCTGGTTATATTCTTGTTATGATGCTGAGTCGATCCTACAGCTTATGGATGATGTAAAAATCATTCGCTGGGCTTCGTCACGCGCTCGTATTCCATGTTTTTGGGAAGCGGGGCGTGACAAGGTTTTTAGTGGTATCAAAGCTCAGGTTTGGCTAATGTGTTAGTTCGACTAATACATTAGACAGGCTTGACTCAGTCAGGATTAACTCAACATCAAACAGGCCATGCAACCTCATGAATAATTTAATAGTCAACTCGATCTGGACACAAGTCTTATCACATCCATTTTTATCCCTTCATATTCAATTCTTTGACTCCTTGCTTCCTTCCATCTCTTACATTCGTCCTAATTTGTTAATTTCTTATTGGGTACAATTTATTCTTTCCGTATCCATGTTCTTTTGATTCCAGTGCAAGCAATCTCTTATTTCTGCTTGCCTCGTTAATTCCTTCCTATTTCAACTCGTATGTCGTTCATTGTTTTCCCTGCTTTGCATTCATTATCATTTATTGATTCATGTTGGTTGTTTCCTCCCTGCTATATTCTCTTCAATTCCGATTTTGCCGAATTTTGCCCCTCGTCCTTCTTCCTTCGCATTCAATTCCTTAATTTTCTTTCGTCCCATTTAGTCATCATTCTCTTTAACTCTTCATTGGGTATAGCTTCATTTTTCTCCTACCTATTTTTCTCCTTATAATTAATGTTCCCGAATACTTTCTATATTTCGATTATTAATTGTTATATTTATTTTTGAACTTCTATAAAAATGTTTCTCAACAAAGATTTTGTTATTCCGAACAATGGTATATTTTAACTTCACTTTTCATTTTTTTTGATCGACTATATACTTCTACTGGATTATTTTGATAAGGCAAATTCTTATTTTGTCGTATAATGCTATTATTACTACTACTATTATTATTACTATTATTTTCTTTACCATTACTAGTATTATTATTATTGTTACTACTATTGATATTCTTATTGTTGTTTTCATTATTTTATTAATATTGTTGATATTAAATTGCTTCAACAAAAATGTTGGGCACGAACTATATCTTGTCTTGCATTATTGTTTTTACTAGTGTTGTTGTTATTTTAATATTATTGCCATTGGTACTATTACTTTTATCATTACTATTATTATTATTATTAATTTGTTTTGAGTCTGAGCATGCTCAATTGTATATACATTTCACCACTTTGGTGCAACCTAATGTCGAGATGGCAAATATGCAACTCGATGTCAATGGAGGCAAATTGCAACTGGATATCGGCGAGGCAAAATGTGCAGCCGAATATTTGGATGGCAATTTGAAACCTGATGTCGTGAAGGCAAATATGCAACTTGATGTTAAGGAAGCAAGATTTTCTACCTATTGCTAATTGATATTTCAAGACTCGTTACTTATATAAATAAAATGATGGTAAGGGAATGTTTTTGTTATTATTGGTATTATTATTATCATTGTCGTTTCAATTGATGTTATTATTGTTGTTTTTATCACCTTCATTACTGTTATTATTTTTATTATTAATACTGTTACTTTATTGATATTATTACTATCATTGCTATTATCATTATTATTATTATCATTGTTGATATTATTTTCACTGCTATCAATATTATTATTATTGCATTATTTTCATGAATGTGTTGAAATATATTCTGTCATGAATGTATTATCATTATTATCAGTATTATTGATATTTTTATTGCCTGTATGATTATGACGATTTTAATTACTATTACATTTGTTGTTATAATTATTCCTATTAAAGTCATTAGTTTTGATATATATACTATATATTTTGATTATTTGAATTGAAGCTCAAGCCTTATATCCATTTTGCATTATCGCCTATCTCTATTTGGAACCCATACTCTTTTTGATCTTGGTGTCTCACTCCTTTCTTCTTGCTCGGATTGTCGCTTGGTGTCACGTGGTCTACAACGGCATGTCTGGAGCTTGGAACGCCACCATCAAAGTGGCGCAGCGGATGCGTGGTGGGCCCATAACCCACAGGTCCCAGGATCTATTGCTGCTTCCTCTTCCTTGCATTGCTTGTTATTCCCCCTCTCTTGCATTTGTTCTCGTTCATTGGCTCATCAATTGATTCATCTCTTCATGGTCCATCTTTCTTTGATTCCAGCTCTTTCTATTCGTTCACCTCCTTGCCTTGTTATCTTGCAAGTCTTGTGGTGTTCAGTGTTCTTCTTCGTTTTTGATACCGGTTATTTCTTTCTTGCTTTCCATCCTGCCATCATGTACTCATTCATTATTGGATTCATTTCTTTCCAGTCTTCCATCTCCTTGGTTTCAGTTCTGCCGACTCCTTCATCGTATTTATTATCTTGTGTTATTTGGATCCTTTAGATACTGTTATTCTCTTTCATGCCTTTCATTTGACCTCGTTGTTATCCACTCCCTTCTTATTTTGGTGTTACCACCAAGTTGACTTCTCCTTGGATCCCTTGTTTGTTACCGCCCCTAAGTTACTTTACCCTGTCCTATGTACCGCCTAAGCAAATTTCGAGTACGAAATTTTTGTGTAAGGTGGGTAGGATTTGTAACTCCTGTTTCCCCGTATTTATATTTTTATACGGTATTTTGCTCAATTGTACTCTCTCGTCTATTTTGAGATCATGTAATTTGTTCTGATTGAATAAAATTATTATTCTTGTCTCAACTCAAATTGTGGGTCCTTTTATCAAATTCGATTGTGTGCCACTTGCACCGTTCTTCATGAGAAATAGACCGATTCTTCTCATTTATCTCTCTAATCCCCATTATTGTGCATTTTGACCATTTCTTCTGTTGGGCTCTTTTTGAAACGGATCCCCTAAACCCGCAAACCCGCTAACCCTAGTATATAAAACCCTACCCTAACCCTAATCAACCCTACTGTTTAAACCTAATTCTCTAACCCGCCGCTATCATCTCCTTCACCCCGTTCCCTTCTCCGTATCCTTCGCAACCACCTCCTCCACAACTCCGACCTCCATCGCCCATCCCATTCGCCTCGCCTTCAGCCGCTCCCTCACCGCCATCCTCGTCAACCCCTCGGCGCCACAACAACCACCACCGCCATCTCCCAATCACCTCCGAACCCACTCTCGCCATTACCTTTTCCCCACCACTTCGCCGTCTCTAGCACGCCCCTCTCGACCGCTCTACCGTCTCCGCTGCTTCGCCAGACGCCGCCGAACCCCAACACCGCACCCGCTCTCACCCTCTGTTCGAACCCACGAACAGAGCAACCTCGCCGTCGCCGCGCCGTCGCTTCTTGACGTCGTCGCCGTCGTCGCCGCACTCCGTCACTGCCGCAGTCGCCGCCAACGAGCACCACGCCGTTGCTCTCTCTCTCACGCTGTGTTCGATCGAAAGAAGAAGAAGGAAGCAGAACGAACGAAGAAGAAGGAGGAGAAGGGGGAGCGAATCACAGCTGTCTGATCGCTTTAAGATCCGTGCGATCGAGCCAGTGAGATCGCTGTTCGGTGTTTCACCCACAGACGATCCGAGATCCGCTGTCCCCTGTGTGGATCAGATCCGCTGCGGAGGAGCCTTTTCCATTGGCCGGCTTCGCTGTTTCCTGTTTTGGCCGCACCAGATCCGAAGCCGCTGTATGCTGTTCTGGGCCGATCCTGTGTGCGGGAAAACGCTGTAATATCCCGGACGGATATTACCATATATAAATTATTATTTTATTATTATTTTATTATTATTTTGTTTTAATTCCAAAATTAGAATATTTTGGTGATTTTCACCCGGTTTGTCCATAGACAATATCTGTATCCAGATATCGGCCAGTATACATCCGTATTGTATCAAATTGATACCGTAATCTTCCGAACTAATAATAAAATTTATTTTATTATTATTTCCAAGATTTAATTATTTTTATGCGGATTATGCGAAAATTTTCCGGTATACGGACATATAGGCGCACATACGAGTAGTAGGACGATTAGTACATTATACGAATTATGTGTCGTATATTTTGGACAACACTTATTTTGCTATAACCTAGTAGGATGGTTAGGGTTTGATTTAGAGACTAAACCTAGGGTTACTAAGACATAAGAGGGTTAAGAACTCTTCTAGAAAACTCCTCCTCCATGTCAATTTTTCCCCACATAGCACCTCCCCCCAATCCCACCTCCTAAAGCATGGCCGACCCTCCTTGTTTTGGGGTTATTTTGTGCCAATGGTGCACTTACCCCCTCCCACTCCTTCTATAAATAGCCCTTCATTCTCCTCCTTCTCTCATTTTAGAAAACAAAAGAAAGAAAGAAAGAAAGAAAGAAAGGAAAGGAAAAGAAAGAGAGAACATCACACTAACATGAGAGTTTTTCTTTTAGGTCTTTCCTAGGAGTTCTAAAAAGCTAGGGGAAGGAGAAGTTATGCTAGCAAGTCCTTCCTACAAGAAAGGAAGGTGGGGGTTTCTTCATGCCTTGTTTGTATGTTTGTTTGTTGTTTGTTTGTTTATTGAATGATGGTTTTTGATGTTCTTCTTCTTCTTACCCTCTTGTTTACCCTTTCTTTTTGGTATGGTTATTATGTGGTATGTGGTAGTAGGAATCATCTAAAAAATAGTTCTTTTGGTTGTTGTTGTATGATAAAAAGTAAACTACTTGGACTAAAGGAACACATGCACATAAACTTTTGCATACAACCATGTAAGGTTGTAGGACTTGATATGGAACCATACATATTGCATATTGTTGAACAATACAACCATTGTTGGTTATAGGACTTGATTGAACTAACGTAATAATCAAAAAGATCTTTCCTTTCTTTACTAAACACTAGTGGTAGAAATAATTAAAAAGATCTTCTTTTTGTTTAACCACTAATTGTAACTTAATAAAAAGATCTTTCTTTTTATTTTAATCACTAGTTGTAGCTTAATAAAAAGATCTTTCTTTTTATTTTAATCACTAGTTGTAGCTTAATAAAAAGATCTTCTTTTTGTTTAAATCACTAGTTGTAACTTAATAAAAAGACCTTCTTTTATTTTGATCACTAGTTGTAATTAACTAAAAAGATCTTTCTTTTATTTTTAATCACTAGTGGTAATTAATTAAAAAGATCTTCTTTCATTTTTAATCACTAGTTGTAGTTAATTAAAGAGGTCTTTCTTTTGTAAAGTAAAGTAAAATAAAATAAAAAAAAAATAATCTTTTCTTTATCACTAGTAATAAATAAGATTAGTAAGCAACTAAGTAGTAGTAAGCTATAATAATAAGTAGTAGTATGTAATAAAACAAGTAGTAGTAGCATGTATGTTGATTGATAAAGTAGTAGTAATAGTAGTAAGTTGTATGTTGTGATTCTTTTTATGAGAATGAAGTAGTAGTAATAGTAGTAAGTTGTATGTTGTGATAGTAGTAAAGTTGTATGTTGTAGTAGTAGTAGTAGATAGTTATGTTTTGATTAAAATAGGAGTAGTAGTAGTAGTATAATGTTGTAGGAGTGCCCCTAAAAAATATTTAGAAGCCATATTCATGCTAATAATATTGTAGGATTGATCCTAAAAATAATTAGAAGCCATATCTATGCTTCAAGTGTTGTAGGATTTCTTCCAAAAATATTTAGAAGCCATATCTATGCTTCAAGTGTTGTAGGATTTCTTCTAAAAATAATTAGAAGCCATATCTATGCTTCAAGTGTTGTAGGATTTCTTCCAAAAATAATTAGAAGCCATATTCATACTACTAATGTTGTAGGATTACTTCTAAAAAATGTTTAGAAGCCATTTCCATACTATTAATGTTGTAGGATCACTTCTAAGAATAATTAGAAGCCATATTCATACTACTAATGTTGTAGGATTACTTCTAAAAATATTTAGAAGCCTTATTCATGCTTCACATATTGTAGGATCACTTCTAAAAATGTTTAGAAGCCATTTTTATACTACTAATGTTGTAGGATTACTTCTAAAAATGTTTAGAAGCCATTTCCATGCTACTAATATTGTAGGATTACTTCTAAAAATGTTTAGAAGCCATTTCCATGCTACTAATATTGTAGGATTACTTCTAAAAATAATTAGAAGCCATTTCCATGCTACTTATGTTGTAGGATCATTTCTAAAGATGATTGGAAGCCATATTTATGCTACTTATGTTGTAGGATCTTTTCTAAAAATGATTAGAAGCCTCATTCATGCTTCACATGTTGTAGGATCATTTCTAAAAATGTTTAGAAGCCATATTCATGCTTAATAAGTTGTAGGATTACCTCTAAAAATATCCTACCATGTTTCCATGCTTAGAATGTTGTAGGATTGTTTATAAAAATATTCCTATCATGTTTTAGGCTTAAGAGGTTGTAGGATGCTTTCTAAGAAATTTTATCATGCTTATGTTTAGAAAATTGTAGGATTCATCCCTAAAGCTCCTACCATGTTTAGTGATTTATTTATGATTAGGAAATTGTAGGATTCATCCTAGGAATTTCCTACCATGGTTAGTAGTCATTTATGCTTAATGAAGATTCATGCTAGATAAGTGGTAAAAGAATTGTATGCCATGCTAGCTTAATTGTAAGTAAGTTGTATGTCATGCTAGTCTAGATTGTGAGTAAGTTGTATACCATGCTAAAGTTCAAATACTTGCTTAGAATGATTGTAGGAGTAGTGGTAGAACTACCTACTATGCCTTGGAATGTTGCTTGTTTATACTAATAGGGTTGCGGTGATTAGTCATGATAAGTAGTAAGCTTTCATGATCAATTTGTAACCTATGCTTGACTATAGTGGACTTTATGTCTAGGTCGTAAGTGATTTTCATGCTTAAGCTCGATGAAAGCGTAAGCATTAATCCCATTCATACATAGGAGTATCATGGTGGTTGAGTTATACGATTAAATTGTCGTAGGGAGATGCTTGTAGTTGTATGCCATACTTAAGGCGCTATAAGTGGAGGTAATAAGGATTGGGAAGACCACTAGTGATAGTTGGTCCGATAAAGGCCATTAGGTCGCCTTCGGATTCTTCCTTAATGGAATACCGACCATAAAATATTAGTAGACTCTTTTGTTGCTTCTAATATTAGATGACCAAGTTTGTTAGTAAGCACGTTTGGTTGCTTCTAGGATTGATTACCTGTATGGTTGTTTGCACACGGTTGTGCTCGTACGTGGCTCGACTGGCCCGTATGTAGCTGTGGGTCTCATACGTAGCTTAGTCGGCTCGTATGTAGGTGGTTGTCTCGTACGCGGCCCGACCGGCCCGTACGTAGCTATGGGTCTCATACGCGGCTTATTTGGCTGGTATGTACGTTGTTGTCTCCTACGAGGCCCGCCTGGCTCGTAGGTAGTTGTTGTTTCACACGTAGCTTATTGGCTCGTATGTGGTTGTTACTCGTGTATAGCTGTTAGCTAGTACACAGTTCGTTGTGGGCTATCGACCATCAAGACATAGCGGCATGCATGTATATTCGCACGACCGAGGTCTTGGATCAATGAGCCACGAACCGGATCCTGAGGGGATCTGGTAAGTCTAGGTTGAGCAGCCTAGTAGAGTTGTCTTGCGAAGCCTAATTTAAGGCCTAGCACGTTATGTTATAATATTATCGTCCCTAGGATCGTCGAGTCAGGGACATCATTAGGGTAGTGACTTATAAAGGTCATTTTGCTTAGACCCTTGCCGAAGAGAGAGGAGTTTGGTTGTAGGGGGCACCTTACGACCAACTTGTCCCTTGAGGGAGGCCTTAGGTGGTGTACTGGGTTGTACCTTCCCATCAAAGGGATACGTACGGTGACGTCTCACAAGTTGGGAGCACGGGTTGCGTATCTCGCTCTGTTAATTCCTGAAATACCGTGGCTGGGGTGCCACAGGATGCATGGTGCAGTCCTGCGCTTGCTATACCCCAGAGAGTGCCACAGGGTAGGCTTCGCGCTGCCCTGCGCTTGCGAAACTCTATGGTTTAATTTTGGAACGATGCCCGATATACTGGGATCGAGTGAGGTCCGGCTTGCCGGGTAGTAGTGGAAAACGGAGACACCATAAGCAGACTGCATGGGGGGCACTTGACCCCTCTGCAACCTCACAGAGTCATGGAGTATTGTCAGGAACAGGTCGTGTACAATTAGAATGCGTAACGTGGGTTCAAATCCCTATACATGGAGAAACGGCTTGAGATGGAGTCGCATGTAGTATGGGCTGCATGTTGCTTTCGGAGACTTGCTGACATTAGAATAGGAAGCGTCCCGTCAAAGGGATACGTACGGTGCCATCTCACAGGTTGAGGACACGGGTTACGTATCTCGCTCTGTTAATTCCTGAAATACCGTGGCTGGGGTGCCACAGGATGCATTGTGCAGTCCTGCGCTTGCGATACCCCAGAGGGTGCCACAGGGTAGGCTTCGCGCTGCCCTGCGCTTGCGAAACCCTATGATTTGGATTTTGGATTAAGGCCCGATACACTGGGCAATAGTGGCAACATGGACACCACTATATGACTGCAGTGGCGGAACTAGACCGCACCTGCAACCTTGTTTGAGTGAGGTCCGGCATGCCGGGTAGTAGTGGAAAACGGAGACACCATAAGCAGACTGCATAGGGGGACTTGACCCCTTCTGCAACCTCACAGAGTCATGGAGTATTGTCAGGAACGGGTTATGTATAATTAGAATTCATAATGCGAGGAAGCATTCTAGTTCTATTTTAAGTATCGCATTAGTGTCTAGTCATAGCACTCACGAACACTTAAACTACACCAACACCATTGTTATATTTTGTATATTGTTTGGAAGATTCGCTGCTATATGATCAGCCTTTAAGCGTCAGTGAATACTGACGTCCCCACTTCAATAGGTACTGGATAGCAGAAGTACTGGTGCGAGATTCAGGAGGACTCAAGGCAGGGCAAGCAAGGAGTCAATATTAAGTTTAGTTCCGCTGCAGTTCATGTATTAATTATGTATCAGTCGAGAAGTACTCAAGTGAGAGTTACCAAGTGTTGTTCTTCATTTCTTGTACTTTGATGTAAGATGTTGAAGGTTGTAATACTTGGGATTGTAAAGGTATTATTGTAACTCTATTGTAATGTATTGCAGTTGTGTAATGTTCAGACTTGTAATACATTGGGTATTGAATAAAAAGTTTTAAATTCTCCTGTTTTTCTGTGTATTGTGACTAATTGAAGAAAAGATCTTGGCTCGTGTCACGGTTTCCCAGTGTCGGAAATCGGGGCGCTACAAACGCGATCTCCGATCAATTTTTGCACGCGCTTTTTGAGGACATCTTCGGAGATTTTTCTTCTCAAATTGCTTCAACAAGCGGAGTTTATAATCGTCGATTTAAGGCAAGGATTCATCTTGTACATTTTATTGCTCTAGTACAAGTTTTCTTGAAAATACCACATATAGTTAGATTGTGACTCCCTTTGAAATATCATTGTAAATCAATTTTGAACCTTCAAACCCACAATTCTAAGAGTCACAAAACTTCCTCGTATTAAATAATAATCAATTGGACTCTTTTACCCCCTTGAACACATGAATCACATAGACATATGAATTGAGGAGCCCTAAAAATTGTAGATACATATATATTTAGTATTTTGACGAAATTGCGACTATTATGACTTGAAAAATATTTATTAGTTGCTGTTTTGACCTCCATGATTATGTATTTATGCTACTTAACAACTTAGACACCAAATTACATATTTCCAAGAAATCTACATTAGTAAATAAATTCTGAGTGTTGTTGTCTGAATGTTCTTTTGTGGTTTCGACCCTTTTATCATTGGAATTTGGGCCCGAGCCCTGAATATAAAATGTAGATCTGGATGTGTAGATATCGATAGACTCCAAGTTGATCGAATTTGGAGCTACGGTCTAGGAGTTATGGCAGTCATACTGCAGCTGTGTCAGTAGACGCAGTTTTGCAAAACTGCTGTATACATTTACTTTGCAAATTATTTTAGCTGTGTAAACAGCGAGCGTTTGACCCCAAATTTTATATGTAGCTGCTGGACACTATATAGGACATCCCCAAATTTTCCTAGAATTAAATCACAACGTATTACACTTGTATGCTTGCTTGATAGGAGTTAATAAAAACAACAAGCCGGGGTTATGGGAAAGACTATAGAATGGACAATATAGATAAGTGTACTCGGAAGGGGGCCCGTGTTTCCCAATACTTGGTTCATGAACTTGTTGTATCTTGTCCGATTCATGGAGTCGGTTACTCGGCTCATGAACTTGTTTGATTCATGAACCCGTTGTGTGGTTCTTGAACTTGCTTGTGGATTCGCGAACTTGCTTCGTGAACTTGTTATTTAATTTTCGATTCATGAACCATGGCTTGCTTGATACTTGATACCTGAGTACGCCGCCCTATAAAATCCATTACTAGGTCTAAACGAAATTGTTTGACTGTAGCAACCATGTAGTAAAAGAATGGATGCATGTCGTGCTACCTAGATAGTAATCACCACTAGACTTGAACTTGATATTTGAACTTGATAATTTGATACTTGAGACTAGATAACTTGATAACTTGAGCTAGACGACTTGATACTCGGACTTGACATTTGAGACCTAACATTTGAAATAACATATGACACTAGACTTGAGGTTGTCGTTTGATATTAAATACCCCTATAGGTATATCTGACATGTGTTACACTAATAGCAGTTGTTATCCAATCTAGTTATTAAGATGATCCCTCTTGCCAGCTAGTCTTTGAATTTGCCTACTACTTCTTATAACTCTGCTTATTCTTGATTCCAATTCTTGTTCCCCTTACTTGTACTTGTTTTCACTATTTGTGGCCCTAGCTTGCACTAAGGGCATTTTCTCTTGTTTCCCCTTTGTTTTCCTGTTTATATTTATTAAACAGAATTTGGAGACGAACTACCTGCCGGAATTGGTGAGCAGACATTTCAGGTTTTGCTTGGAGCAAGGACCTGATTAAATAGTTGCTTTTCTTAAGGTATTTATTTCTTCTGCTGTATAAGACTTGTTCCCGAGTTTACACTTGATCCAGACATGAGAACTATTTGAATATTATTATTTGTTTAAATTGTTTCTGTTGCTTAATAAATTATTCATGCATGCTTGTTTATATATAAATCTGGTTATATTCTTGTTATGATGCTGAGTCGATCCTACAGCTTATGGATGATGTAAAAATCATTCGCTGGGCTTCGTCACGCGCTCGTATTCCATGTTTTTGGGAAGCGGGGCGTGACAAGGTTTTTAGTGGTATCAAAGCTCAGGTTTGGCTAATGTGTTAGTTCGACTAATACATTAGACAGGCTTGACTCAGTCAGGATTAACTCAACATCAAACAGGCCATGCAACCTCATGAATAATTTAATAGTCAACTCGATCTGGACACAAGTCTTATCACATCCATTTTTATCCCTTCATATTCAATTCTTTGACTCCTTGCTTCCTTCCATCTCTTACATTCGTCCTAATTTGTTAATTTCTTATTGGGTACAATTTATTCTTTCCGTATCCATGTTCTTTTGATTCCGGTGCAAGCAATCTCTTATTTCTGCTTGCCTCGTTAATTCCTTCCTATTTCAACTCGTATGTCGTTCATTGTTTTCCCTGCTTTGCATTCATTATCATTTATTGATTCATGTTGGTTGTTTCCTCCCTGCTATATTCTCTTCAATTCCGATTTTGCCGAATTTTGCCCCTCGTCCTTCTTCCTTCGCATTCAATTCCTTAATTTTCTTTCGTCCCTTTTAGTCATCATTCTCTTTAACTCTTCATTGGGTATAGCTTCATTTTTCTCCTACCTATTTTTCTCCTTATAATTAATGTTCCCGAATACTTTCTATATTTCGATTATTAATTGTTATATTTATTTTTGAACTTCTATCAAAATGTTTCTCAACAAAGATTTTGTTATTCCGAACAATGGTATATTTTAACTTCACTTTTCATTTTTTTTGATCGACTATATACTTCTACTGGATTATTTTGATAAGGCAAATTCTTATTTTGTCGTATAATGCTATTATTACTACTACTATTATTATTACTATTATTTTCTTTACCATTACTAGTATTATTATTATTGTTACTACTATTGATATTCTTATTGTTGTTTTCATTATTTTATTAATATTGTTGATATTAAATTGCTTCAACAAAAATGTTGGGCACGAACTATATCTTGTCTTGCATTATTGTTTTTACTAGTGTTGTTGTTATTTTAATATTATTGCCATTGGTACTATTACTTTTATCATTACTATTATTATTATTATTAATTTGTTTTGAGCCTGAGCATGCTCAATTGTATATACATTTCACCACTTTGGTGCAACCTAATGTCGAGATGGCAAATATGCAACTCGATGTCAATGGAGGCAAATTGCAACTGGATATCGGCGAGGCAAAATGTGCAGCCGAATATTTGGATGGCAATTTGAAACCTGATGTCGTGAAGGCAAATATGCAACTTGATGTTAAGGAAGCAAGATTTTCTACCTATTGCTAATTGATATTTCAAGACTCGTTACTTATATAAATAAAATGATGGTAAGGGAATGTTTTTGTTATTATTGGTATTATTATTATCATTGTCGTTTCAATTGATGTTATTATTGTTGTTTTTATCACCTTCATTACTGTTATTATTTTTATTATTAATACTGTTACTTTATTGATATTATTACTATCATTGCTATTATCATTATTATTATTATCATTGTTGATATTATTTTCACTGCTATCAATATTATTATTATTGCATTATTTTCATGAATGTGTTGAAATATATTCTGTCATGAATGTATTATCATTATTATCAGTATTATTGATATTTTTATTGCCTGTATGATTATGACGATTTTAATTACTATTACATTTGTTGTTATAATTATTCCTATTAAAGTCATTAGTTTTGATATATATACTATATATTTTGATTATTTGAATTGAAGCTCAAGCCTTATATCCATTTTGCATTATCGCCTATCTCTATTTGGAACCCATACTCTTTTTGATCTTGGTGTCTCACTCCTTTCTTCTTGCTCGGATTGTCGCTTGGTGTCACGTGGTCTACAACGGCATGTCTGGAGCTTGGAACGCCACCATCAAAGTGGCGCAGCGGATGCGTGGTGGGCCCATAACCCACAGGTCCCAGGATCTATTGCTGCTTCCCCTTCCTTGCATTGCTTGCTATTCCCCCTCTCTTGCATTTGTTCTCGTCCATTGGCTCATCAATTGATTCATCTCTTCATGGTCCATCTTTCTTTGATTCCAGCTTTTTCTATTCGTTCACCTCCTTGCCTTGTTATCTTGCAAGTCTTGTGGTGTTCAGTGTTCTTCTTCGTTTTTGATACCGGTTATTTCTTTCTTGCTTTCCATCCTGCCATCATGTACTCATTCTTTATTGGATTCATTTCTTTCCAGTCTTCCATCTCCTTGGTTTCAGTTCTGCCTACTCCTTCATCGTATTTATTATCTTGTGTTATTTGGATCCTTTAGATACTGTTATTCTCTTTCATGCCTTTCATTTGACCTCGTTGTTATCCACTCCCTTCTTATTTTGGTGTTACCACCAAGTTGACTTCTCCTTGGATCCCTTGTTTGTTACCGCCCCTAAGTTACTTTACCCTGTCCTATGTACCGCCTAAGCAAATTTCGAGTACGAAATTTTTGTGTAAGGTGGGTAGGATTTGTAACTCCTGTTTCCCCGTATTTATATTTTTATACGGTATTTTGCTCAATTGTACTCTCTCGTCTATTTTGAGATCATGTAATTTGTTCTGATTGAATAAAATTATTATTCTTGTCTCAACTCAAATTGTGGGTCCTTTTATCAAATTCGATTGTGTGCCACTTGCACCGTTCTTCATGAGAAATAGACCGATTCTTCTCGTTTATCTCTCTAATCCCCATTATTGTGCATTTTGACCATTTCTTCTGTTGGGCTCTTTTTGAAACGGATCCCCTAAACCCGCAAACCCGCTAACCCTAGTATATAAAACCCTACCCTAACCCTAATCAACCCTACTGTTTAAACCTAATTCTCTAACCCGCCGCTATCATCTCCTTCACCCCGTTCCCTTCTCCGTATCCTTCGCAACCACCTCCTCCACAACTCCGACCTCCATCGCCCATCCCATTCGCCTCGCCTTCAGCCGCTCCCTCACCGCCATCCTCGTCAACCCCTCGGCGCCACAACAACCACCACCGCCATCTCCCAATCACCTCCGAACCCACTCTCGCCATTACCTTTTCCCCACCACTTCGCCGTCTCTAGCACGCCCCTCTCGACCGCTCTACCCTCTCCGCTGCTTCGCCAGACGCCGCCGAACCCCAACGCCGCTCCCGCTCTCACCCTCTGTTCGAACCCACGAACAGAGCAACCTCGCCATCGCCGCGCCGTCGCTTCTCGACGTCGTCGCCGCCGTCGCCGCACTCCGTCACTGCCGCAGTCGCCGCCAACGAGCACCACGCCGTTGCTCTCTCTCTCACGCTGTGTTCGATCGAAAGAAGAAGAAGGAAGCAGAACGAACGAAGAAGAAGGAGGAGAAGGCGGGAGCGAATCACAGCTGTCTGATCGCTTTAAGATCCGTGCGATCGAGCCAGTGAGATCGCTGTTCGGTGTTTCACCCACAGACGATCCGAGATCCGCTGTCCCCTGTGTGGATCAGATCCGCTGCGGAGGAGCCTTTTCCATTGGCCGGCTTCGCTGTTTCCTGTTTTGGCCGCACCAGATCCGAAGCCGCTGTATGCTGTTCTGGGCCGATCCTGTGTGCGGGAAAACGCGATCTCCGATCAATTTTTGCACGCGCTTTTTGAGGACATCTTCGGAGATTTTTCTTCTCAAATTGCTTCAACAAGCGGAGTTTATAATCGTCGATTTAAGGCAAGTATTCATCTTGTACATTTTATTGCTCTAGTACAAGTTTTCTTGAAAATACCACATATAGTTAGATTGTGACTCCCTTTGAAATATCATTGTAAATCAATTTTGAACCTTCAAACCCACAATTCTAAGAGTCACAAAACTTCCTCGTATTAAATAATAATCAATTGGACTCTTTTACCCCCTTGAACACATGAATCACATAGACATATGAATTGAGGAGCCCTAAAATTTGTAGATACATATATATTTAGTATTTTGACGAAATTGCGACTATTATGACTTGAAAAATATTTATTAGTTGCTGTTTTGACCTCCATGATTATGTATTTATGCTACTTAACAACTTAGACACCAAATTACATATTTCCAAGAAATCTACATTAGTAAATAAATTCTGAGTGTTGTTGTCAGAATGTTCTTTAGCGGTTTCGACCCTTTTATCATTGGAATTTGGGCCCGAGCCCTGAATATAAAATGTAGATCTGGATGTGTAGATATCGATAGACTCCAAGTTGATCGAATTTGGAGCTACGGTCTAGGAGTTATGGCAGTTATACTGCAGCTGTGTCAGTAGACGCAGTTTTGCAAAACTGCTGTATACATTTACTTTGCAAATTATTTTAGCTGTGTAAACAGCGAGCGTTTGACCCCAAATTTTATATGTAGCTGCTGGACACTATATAGGACATCCCCAAATTTTCCTAGAATTAAATCACAACGTATTACACTTGTATGCTTGCTTGATAGGAGTTAATAAAAACAACAAGCCGGGGTTATGGGAAAGACTATAGAATGGACAATATAGATAAGTGTACTCGAAAGGGGGCCCGTGTTTCCCAATACTTGGTTCATGAACTTGTTGTATCTTGTCCGATTCATGGAGTCGGTTACTCGGCTCATGAACTTGTTTGATTCATGAACCCGTTGTGTGGTTCTTGAACTTGCTTGTGGATTCACGAACTTGCTTCGTGAACTTGTTATTTAATTTTCGATTCATGAACCATGGCTTGCTTGATACTTGATACCTGAGTACGCTGCCCTATAAAATCCATTACTAGGTCTAAACGAAATTGTTTGACTGTAGCAACCATGTAGTAAAAGAATGGATGCATGTCGTGCTACCTAGATAGTAATCACCACTAGACTTGAACTTGATATTTGAACTTGATAATTTGATACTTGAGACTAGATAACTTGATAACTTGAGCTAGACGACTTGATACTCGGACTTGACATTTGAGACCTAACATTTGAAATAACATATGACACTAGACTTGAGGTTGTCGTTTGATATTAAATACCCCTATAGGTATATCTGACATGTGTTACACTAATAGCAGTTGTTATCCAATCTAGTTATTAAGATGATCCCTCTTGCCAGCTAGTCTTTGAATTTGCCTACTACTTCTTATAACTCTGCTTATTCTTGATTCCAATTCTTGTTCCCCTTACTTGTACTTGTTTTCACTATTTGTGGCCCTAGCTTGCACTAAGGACATTTTCTCTTGTTTCCCCTTTGTTTCCCTGTTTATATTTATTAAACAGACTTTGGAGACGAACTACCTGCTAGAATTGGTGAGCAGACATTTCAGGTTTTGCTTGGAGCAAGGACCTGATTAAATAGTTGCTTTTCTTAAGGTATTTATTTCTTCTGCTGTATAAGACTTGTTCCCGAGTTTACACTTGATCCAGACATGAGAACTATTTGAATATTATTATTTGTTTAAATTGTTTCTGTTGCTTAATAAATTATTCATGCATGCTTGGTTATTTATAAATCTGGTTATATTCTTGTTATGATGCTGAGTCGATCGTACAGCTTATGGATGATGTAAAAATCATTCGCTGGGCTTCGTCACGCGCTCGTATTCCATATTTTTGGGAAGCGGGGCGTGACAACTTCAGTGTACAGTCACTATGTTATCAATTACTCTAGTCAATCGCTTAAATTCCGGCTCATTAATTATTTATCAGTGCAACAATACAATATGCAACAAAGACATGAGATGAACAATAATATCAATCAGGAAACAATAGGATGATAACATAGATAGGACGGTTATAATGGTGATATTAACTCATTGGGAACATGCAATGCAACATGAATTCATTAAATCATGCAATAGTACAACATAGGAATAATTAATCTATTAAAAGTGGAATCTAAAATTCTGGACAACAAGCGCAACCTGTACAAAAACTTAGTTTTCCACTGACTCAGAAATCGAAAGTTGAATCTGTCAGAAAATCTAGAAACAAGACTTCCATACGGTTCCAATGCATACTTAAACTTCAAATTCCGACAACAGTAGCTATGTCAAACACATGTTTCTTTTCAGGTTTTATGTTCAGGCAGAAATTTGACATCTTGTTAATTTAATCTTAGAATCAGCAAAACTCAGTATTAAATTCAATAAAAATATTTTCTAGACTCATAAACACGTTAAACAACAATCTGGAAATTTTCATAGCAAAATTCTATCATTTGATTAGCCTTTATACTGTTTGAACATGAAAGGTACGAGAATCTGAATATCTGAAATGTAAAATCACAGCTATAGTAAAACAGACATAACTTTTGCTATAAAACTCGAAATTCAAAAATTCTGGATGTTATTGGCAACTAGACACTTGGGGCTACATTTCATATTCAGAAAGTATTTCATTTTAAGGTCGTTTACTGGTTCGAAAACAGCGATCAAAGTTCAGGTCAGCAAGCATTTACAGTTCTTAGGGTATTTTTTCTTGAAAAAAAATTTAATTGAACATGTCGGGTATCGATTCTATGGTCAATAAATTATGTAACTAGCATGATAGGTGTCCAAACATGATAATTAAAAATTTAGAACACATACATATACAAGTCTAACATCAATCAATCATCAAACGATCAAACGACATACAACCTAACAACTGTCTCTAGAATAATTTATTTGTGTTGTGACTTGTATGAATAATCCTATTATCAATTCTATGTGCATTCATGAAAGATCCAAACTTTAGAGTCAAGGTGGCACGATGTCAAGAATATTGGGGTTAGCTCGTGTAAACCCACAATAAACCCAACGAAAGAGATTACAAAGGATAATACGATAACAAAGAGATCTACTTGCAAGAATTTTAATAACACTTGAATTTGATACAATTAGAAATTCATGAGGAAAATGACTTTCCTATTAATCGGTGAGAACGAATACCAAGAATAATGGGATAAGGATCCCGAAGCAACGAACCCACGAACTAGCAAAAAAATACGTGCAATAAACGTGCAATAAAAGAACCCAATAGCAAAAGAGAGAGAAGCAAACACAACAAAAGAGACAACAGCCACAACAGCAGTAAAGTCTTGCGGCCTGGTGGTCGCCGGCGTCGCAGGCTCGCGGCGCGATGGGGATGGGGCAGCAGCGCTGGTGGCGTTGTCGGCGATCAAAACAGGGAGAGGAAGGAGGCTTGGTCTGTCATCTTCAATGTCGAGGTCAGAGAAGGAGGAGGTCGGGGAGGTGTCTAGTGGTGGTGCGACGGCAAGTTGACTAGAGGCCGACGATGTAGCAGGGAGGCGCTCGGCGGTGCTGCTGGCATCGCTCAAAACAGGGAAGCAACAAGTGTTTCGATGGGTTTTCAGGATTTGAAGCTTTGTTAATGGCGACAGGGGAAAGGGGTACCGGGGAAGATGATCGAAGAATAGGGTTGTGGTGTTTTGGGTGGGAAATTCACAGGGAGAGAGAAAGATGAGAGAGGAGAGAGAGTAGGCGGCTAGGGTTTCAATTTGTGTGCAAAAATTAGGGTTTACAGTAGAGTTATATTTATAGGGTACAATTAGGGTACTGGGTTGATGAATTAGCGTCCCATAATAGTGGATTTGGGTCAAAAACACATCCAATTGGGTTTTAGGGTTCAATTAGGAGATAGATCAAGATCAACACGGTTCAAATAAAAATACCCACAATTCCAATAAATAAATTCCACAAGATAGATAACCCAATAAAAGAGAAAAATAGTTCATGAACGAAAATTTCAACCCAATTAAATAAATAAATAGCACAATCGCAATAATAAGAATTGGGCTTAAAATAAATGGAACTCGCCAAGAAAATCAGATCGGGTATAAAAATAAAATAATTTGATAGATGAATTTTTAAATTAAAGAAATCAAGAAATAAAAATTAGTAATTATAATCATAATAATAATAAAACCGTACAATAAAATAATATTCGGGTTTAACAACTTTATTAAAATACTCTAATAATAATAATATACATGATTTGGGCTCAAATACAATTAATCGATAAATTAAGATTATAAAACAAGTTTAAAATGCACCATTACTCGAAGTAATAAAATTTTCGATTGGAAAATATTTAAATAGAAAATCTCAAAACGAATTTAACACAAAATAAATTTATAAATGATTAAAATACTAAAAATATTTGGAAAGTAAGTATTTACGGGAACGGTGGTTACAGTTCTTGACTTAGCAGAGGGATTTTGTTGAGCAGATGTGGAGGTTGGAGTTGGAGGTTTTGTTGCCGAGTTCTGGTTAGAGTTGTTTGGCGCTCCAGCTTCAGTCGTCTCTTGTTGATCAGATCAAGGAGGCACAGGCTGGTGATGCGCAGTTGCAGGGTTTTCGAGTTGAGGTTGAGTCTGGATCCAGGACGGACATGGATATTCATGCGGATGGATCGCTTCGTTTTGGGTCCGGACTGTGTCCCGAAGGGTGAAGTTCGTCAGAGGTTGTTTGAGGAAGCACACTAGTCTTCGTATTCTATCCATCCTGGCGGTACTAAGATGTATCAGGATTTGAAGCTTCATTTCTGGTGGCATTGTATGAAGAAGGCTGTCACTCGGTTTTTTTCTTAGTGTTTGATCTGCCAGTAGGTTAAGGTAGAGCATCAGAGGACCGCTGGACTTCTTCAACAGCTTCCTACTCCAGAGTGAAAGTGGAAACATATCACTATAGACTTTGTGACCACTTTGCTGAGGAGTCCTAAGGGTCATAAGAGCATCTCTAGTCGTTTATGTTAAAATGATCCATATATGGATAAATAGATATAGGAATTTCGATTTCGCTGCACTCGTGGAAAGCTATTTTATAGCAATCAATTATATAATATTAAGCGACGGCACATCATGTGCCGTCGGAGGGAGAAAACGCGTAAAATTCGGTCGCATTCGTCGGACGGCACATGAAGTGCCGTCCGTTTAAAAAAAAAATAAAAAAAAAATTTCTCACCACGTGTCTAGGACGGCACATGAAGTGCCGTCCGTTTAAAAAAAAAAATAAAAAAAAAATTTCTCACCACGTGTCTAAAATACTAAAAATATTTCTCAATTATTATCACTTTCCCCTAAAATCCTCCTCCAATTATGGCTTTATGGAAATTTTTTTGAACGAAATACCCTTAAACATATATCTATATATATCTCTATTGAACTTAAACTATCTTTCACAAACCAACTTAAACCCTCCTACCGCTCTCTGTCTCTTTGTCCAAACTACTTTCTTTCTACTCTCCTCTCGGCAACTTCTCTAAATTTATTCTTTAGTTGAAAAATATGTCTTCAATACGAAGATTTATTGGTCATTTGAAATCAAAGCGAGAACATGTGCTAGCTCAACCCGGCACAAGCACAGAGGGTGAAGCAGATCTATCAAATGTCAATTATGCCGATCAGTCCAATTGGAATCGTGTAGTAGACGATTCGAAACATATTAGTCAATATGTTATTGTTACCCCTGAAGGTGGTTTCTGTAAATTCAGGGGAAACTGGAAGGAACCGATCAAAATGTACAATCAGTACTGCTCATGGGTTCCACTAATCCAACTACTAGTAGAGCGGGCGGGATGGAACCGATTCATGACTATCGATACAAATAAGTCGTCGGTTCGGCTCGTGGGGGCCCTCGTAGAGAGATGGTAGGACACTACCCACACTTTCCACTTTTCGTGTGGTGAGTTGGGTTTCACTCCATTAGATTGGGTAATGCTGACGGGAATTTCTATCGGTGTCGGCGACTTGCCTCCATGCGACGATGAAATGTATTCTTTTGAAGTTGTTCAGCAACGCTTCTTTCCAGAACTAACAATAGATGATTGGAAATCACAAGGTATACGGGTTAGTTTTTTCAAGAATTATTTTACTGATGCTTTCATTGAAGAAGCCCAAAGTGACAGAATTGTAGAGGTTAAGATCGTTCGAGCGTTCTTTATGTTCTTTCTCGGTGCATTTCTTTTCACTAATGGTTCTGGATTAGTAAGATGTTGTTGGCTAGCCGTAGTTGTCGACCTCAATGCTGTTGGCAAATATGATTGGGGTAGTCATGCACTTGCTCTGTTGTATTTGTCTTTGGATTCATGCAGCAGACTAAAAGTGAAATCGTTCAATAGGGCCATGGCAAGTGTTGGAGGTAATACTAATCGTTTTAATTACTAATTTTAGATCACAAATGTCATGAATTAATTTCAATTTATTAATTTGTGACATAATCGATAATTATGCTGTACAGTATTGGGCATACGAGTACACAAATTGTTGTATCCTAGTTAGAGATAGGAACACCCCATTGCAGACCCACGTGTCTAATTCTGATGTATGGCCGAGAATTTTGCGATGGAATAAAGAATTCTTGGATTCAGGTCGCTCTGATCCTATTCGGTATAATTAATCGATGGCCCGTGATCAATTTGAGATGCGCACTCCCTCGTCAATAATTTGGCAGCCATATAATTCTTCAAGTATGACAGATGTGTATGAAATAGAAGTTGCTAAATATATATCACGGTTTCGTCATACTTTTACGTATTGCGGTCAGGTATATGAAAATTTTCACATTAATTTCCAATAGTTTTTTTAAATAGTATGATTATGCTAAAATGAACAATTGATTGTAGGGTGTATGGTATCTTACTGATCGTTGTATTCGCCAACTTACTGGTGATATAGCTATACCAGAAAATCCACCACCCATAATGCGTTTCATGGCATCTGATACAACATTACCTGAACCAATTGAAGCTTCACCTTTTGTGCGTCGTGTAGACCAGTTCACTTACAATCAGTATTGGACAAAGGTTTCAATTGGTCCTATAATGCCGACACTTTCTCATGCAATCAATGTCGATTTTATTGGCCCAGCATCTATTAGAGATACTGCTGCTCAGTTGCCATATGCTGCACCTACATGTTGGCAACCATCCCAGTATCCAACTCAATTAACTGTAGAAACTTCTGGATTACTTGGTGAATCTTACGTCGAAGTGCCACTATTTCAAAGCGGTACTACTATGAAGAATTTGGACTCCAGTGTCAGTGCCCCATTTCATCATAGTGGGCAACCAACATATGTGAGTTTACTAAATTTGAATTTATATTTATTTTTTATTTTTATTGTGAACAGTACTTTTTCACAGGAAGAGTTATACACTCGTTGTCAACATTTGAGCAACATCGAAGCACAGTTGCGGCGATTGATACTATCAGATATGGTATTGAGGGAATCAATTCCAAATGATTTAACAAATGCAAGGTGGTCTGTATCGATGGGCAGGGCCTCTCTTTCTCGACAAAGAGCAATGAATACAAATTTGGATGACACAGGAGCATCCACGTCTACATATGTGCCAGAAACGCAGTATAGTCATGACCAGTAAAACAAACTTTATTGTATTTTATATTTATGACCCCCGAGGGTATTCACGTCAATTTTAAATGGTGGTGGAACAATGAGAATTGTAATTATGGTAACCACGAGGGTATTTTAGTCACAAGGGTATTCTTGTCCACATTTGTATTCTTTTGTATTCTAGTTAACATTGAATGACAGGACATAATCAATTTGGTTTGTACTGACATAATAATTTGGTTTGTAGTGACATTTTAGTCAAAAGGTGGAACAATGTGACAGAACATTTTCTTGAATGACAGGACATAATCAATTTATGACAAGGAGAGTCGGTTCATATTTAGTATTTATATGGTACAATGCATTCGTTTATTTCTCACAGCACTGAGTAAAACAATTTCCATGGCCAATTTAGAAAACACTTTTCCTTGGATTTCATCTTCCTCTTCATCAGAGGAGGACAACAATATTGTTGCTCAGATGTTCCACAATCGTCTAATAAGGGTTGGCAATGCAATCCGAGCTGGCGAACAAATTAATCGACGTCGTTATATTCGACGCGAAAGACAAGATGGTCATAGAAGGATGTGGAACGACTACTTTGCCGAAAATCCAACTTATCCAGATTCAATTTTTCGACGTCGATTCCGTAAGCACCGACAACTCTTCAACCGGATCTTGAATGCCATTGTTGGTTACGATCAATATTTCCAACTGTCCCAGGATGTATGCAAGCAAGTTGGGTTAAGTCCCCATCAAAAAATTACGGCGGCACTACGTTGTTTAGCGTATGGTGGGGCGGCTGATGCTGTTGATGAATATGTACGTATCGGTGAAACAACGGTATTAAAAAGTTTACGTCGTTTTTGTTTTGCAATTGTAACTTTATTTGCTACACAATATATGAGGAAACCAACACCGGGCGATGTGGAAAGACTACTAGCAGAGAATAGCGCTCGAGGATTCCCTGGAATGTTGGGTAGTGTAGATTGCATGCATTGGAAGTGGAAAAATTGTCCGGCGGCATGGCACGGACAATACACAGGACATGTTCGGGAACAAACTATTATTCTCGAAGCAGTTGCGTCTTATGATCTGTGGTTCTGGCATTCGTTCTTTGGAATGCCAGGTTGCAACAATGATCTAAATGTGCTCAACCGATCAACTTTATTTAATGAGATTCTTGACGGTCGTGCACCTCCAGCCAATTATGTCATCAACAACAACAATTACAATATGGGTTATTACCTTGCGGATGGTATATACCCACCGTTGGCAACCATCGTGAAAACTTACACCGCACCAGATACCCAAAAAAAAAAAAATCGCAGAATTACAAGAGGGTGCAAGAAAGGATGTCGAGCGTGCTTTTGGTGTTTTACAATCACGTTTTGCAATAGTGAAGGGTCCAGCACGCATGTGGGATGCAGATAGTTTGTCCTATATTATGAAAACATGTATCATCTTACACAATATGATTGTGGAGGATGAACGTGACGATGAAAATCCAGACTATGAATATGATCAAATTCCTGACTCAATTGGGATCGAACCTAGCACATGTGGACCGATTGATGAAGTAGGCCGAACGTTTCGTAATGTCATTTTACATGATCGACAAAGACATCAGGCTCTTCGTCAAGATCTTGTGGAGCATATTTGGAACCAATTTGGAGATGAGTAATTGAACTTCACCTCTAGTACTATGTATTCCTAGCACTGTAACTTTAATTTTCATGGTAGAAACATAAAAGTAGTTAATTGTTGTTTTTTCAACTATGTTGATATATACTGTATTTCTAATCAATCGTACAATTTCATAATTAATTCTCGTTTACAACTATGGTAGTATATATTTGCTCATTTTCATCAAACAAGATGTTCTCACTGCCAACAAAAGAACCTTCTTCCTTTCAACATAATAATGCAAATAAATACAAATACAGATTTTTTTTTGTTCAATTTCATCACCCATCGTTATAACCTCGTTTTTGTAGAATTTCATTTTGCCTACACATAAAATAATATCGTTGATTCGGAGCTAACGTGCTAAGATCCATACCCATAATACGATCTTCCTCGATCCGTTCTTTAAGATCGCATTCTCGGGTTTTAATCGCATTCCTTGAAACTTGCGATTCTTTGTATACAGCTGTAAATATGGCTGTTTCTTCAGCCATATCTTTGATGCCTGATGTTTCGGCAACACTTTTGCCTTTTCTCTTAGACGCTTTGCGACCAGGTGGTCGGGTAAGGGGTGTTGGTGAATCTGTATCCATGGGTAGATCTGAGTCCGAATTGATTGTTGGGGAGTTTGGGCTTTCACAACCTTCACCGAATTGGGTATTTGGTACTCGATCAAAAATTTGTGTTGTGCGCAATGAAAACTTTGGCTGGTCTTTCAGGATCTCATAACATTCATCAAATTTGAAAGTTTTCCCTGAAGATGCCAAATACTGTACTCTCGCTTCGCGGATCTGAAAACACATTTAATTTCCAAACTTTTATTTGGTAAACAAATTATACAAATAATGACTTCAAATAATACATTTATTATACAAACCTTGTCTGCCTCTGTTGTTCCGCTATCGGCTCGAGTAGTTGCATTGCTCAATTTTCCTATGAACAGAGATACTTCTTTGGAAATTATTTGAAACCGACTAGTGAGTGAGGCCGCTGTTCTGTCGGTGGGATAGCCTAATAGTACCTTAAATGTTGAATAAATACGATCCCAAAACTGTGCTCCGGATTGATCAGTACCAACAACTGGATCTTGAGTAATACTAATCCAACTCTGACAGAGCAAAAGATCTTCCTGAGCTGTATAAGCTCTTCCCCTAGCACTTTTAACATTCGCCATTATTTTTCTTTGGCAACTCAATTGAAGACCGAGAAGAGAAACTCAATTGAAGATCGAGAAGAGAAGAATCTTGATAATACAACACAGAGAAGAAATTTGAGATCTGATTAATTTAGTAGAATTTTTTTTGCTCAGATTTGATTGAGATTGAGTACTATATATAGGCAAATGTTTTGAACTACAATCTCTAAAAAATATAGCCGTTCGATATAAGAATATAGCCGTTGGATTGGATTGGGGACAAAGTATTTAGCCGTTGAATTAATATAGCCGTTGAATCATCTGAGGGGCAATGTCGTCAATATGCGAAATTTTTATTTTTTTATTAAATCAGCGATGGACGGCACATCAAGTGCCGTCCGGGGAATGCGGCTTTTCGGCAGACGGCACATCAAGTGCCGTCCGAGTGACTCTTTTGGAGTGTTTTTTAATGCTTTTTGGGTTTAAATAAATCGAATAAATTCAGTTTTTTTCAAATGGACGGCACTTGAAGTGCCGTCCGACGATTATAATAATAATTTTCCGCGTGGGACGGTGCTTCGAACACCGTCCCTCATTTATCGATAAAAGCTATATCGATTCTCATTTATAGCAATCTACTGTAGCGATTTATCGATAACATCGATATATAGCAAACGACTACAGCTACTTTTTATACCAAATATCGATATTATCGATATATAGCAAATAACTACAGATGCTCTAATGCCATTTGGGTGATTGTCGACTGTTTGACGAAGAGTGCTCACTTCATTCCTTTTCGTGTCGGACTGTGTACTGAGAGCCTAGCTGAAAGGTACATGCAAGAGATTTTCATATTTCATGAGGTTCCAGTTAGTATTGTATCCGACAGGGATACAAGATTCAAATCTTAGTTTTGGGAGAGTTTTCAGAACAGTTTGGGGAGTAAATTAAAGTATAGTACAACTTTTCATCCCCAGACTGATGGACAGTCAGAGAGGACCATCCAGATTCTTGAGGACAAGTTGTGGTCCTGTATGCTTCAGTTTGGTGGATCATGGGAGGATCATTTGCATATCGTAGAGTTCTCGTACAATAATAGCTTTCAGTCCAGTCTTAAAACTGCTCTGTTCGAGGCACTTTATGGGCGAAGGTGCAGATCACCAGTGTGCTGGGATGACATTAGTGAGAGAAAGTTGTTGGGTCCAGAGTTGATCACCAGGACTGTTGATGCGGTGGTTCAGATCAGGAAGCATTTGCAGGCAGCTCGGGATAGGTAGATGAGATGGGCTAATGTCCATCGAAGAGCTTTGGAGTTTGAGGTTGGTGACCATGTTTTCCTAAAAGTATCGCCTTGGCAGGGTGTCATTCGGTTTGGTGGTGGGGGCAAGCTTAGCCCTACGTTTATTGGACCGTTTGATATTGTGGAGTGAGTAGGCAAGGTGGCCTATTGTCTTGCATTATTGCCAGCTTTATCAGGAGTGCACGATGTTTTCTATTTCTCACAACTCAGAAGATATATCCGAGATGAGAGCCACGTGATTGACTATTCTGAGTTGGCCGTTCGTTCGGATTTGACTTGTGAGATTTTGCCAGTTGCTATTGTGGATCGGTAGGAGCAAGTGCTTAAGAACAAGGTCATCAAGCTGCTTCGTGTTTCTTGGAATCCTCACTCGCCTGGTGAGTCGACTTGGGAGCTGGAGGAGGAGATTCAGCTGAAGTTTCCTCATTTGTTTGGGTATTTTTTTATTTGTTTTGTTCTTTTCTTTGCTTTTTGGGGTTACCCTATGTATCTTCTTGTTGAATTTCGAGGACAAAATTCTTCATGTTAGGTGGGTAGGATTTGTAACCCATGTTTTCCATTTTATGTATTTTTGAGTGTATTTTTCGTTTTGGTGTATTTCTTTCTTTGTATTCTTCTTGTATCTCTTTTGGACCGTATATTGGATTTTATTTTCAATATATTTATTTTATTATTTTGTTGTCCTTTTATTTGATTTTCTTGGATCCAATTTGTGCCTATTTCTTTTAATTGTTCTTTTCTGTGCTCGTCTCATCTTTGTTCATGCCTATTTTTTTTATCCATTTGTGCCCTCTGTTTTATTTGGATCTATTATTTTTTTCCCATAAATCCAATTACCCAATTTAACCTATACCTTATTATATTTAACTACCTAACCATACCCTGTATATTAATCCCAAACTCAAATCTCTATCCATTATCAAAACCCATTACAAATTCACCACATACCCGTTATCAGCATACTCACCCAAAACCAGTTATAACCTATTATCTATCCATTCACCTAATACTCATACAACCCGTTAGCCTACCCACAACCCGAAACCCCTCCTATACCCTGTGGCTACCTCTCTCTCTCTAACCCTAACTCTTCCCTGTCACCCTATATATTTCGAAACCCATCTTCCTTCTTCAGCCGCTCACCATCTGCCCTACCCCGACCTCCTTGTTGTGTGCCTCTCCCCATGCTTCTCCCTTTCCCGACCTCTACCTCGTCCCGCTTCCCCTCCTTTCCATCATTCACCTGTGCACCACCCCCATACCCCCTCTCCTGCCTGGCATCCCGTCGGCAGACCTGAGAGCAGCATCAATAGCACTGAGTGTTGTGCTTTCCCTCCGATGCGCTAGAAGCCAGTCCTGCCCGTCTCTCGTTCGCCGCTTTGTCTTCATGCCACTGCCCTAGCAGCAACATTAACGCATCGCTGTGTTGTCGACAGTGCGCACCGGCAGTGTCGTCACCCGTGCTGTCGTTCCTCGCTCTCTCTTGTGTGCGTGTTGAGTTCCGTGATATCGTGTGTTCGTGCCATGGTCGATTGTCGTGTTAGTTCAAGTTGGTTCATTGAGTTCATCGCTTGTGTGTGATTGGTTCGTGGTTTCCGTTCGTGGTTCGTTGTGTTCATGCTCTGGGAATCCATTCCCGTTATTCTTAATCATCGTCGTTTTCGTCATCGGTTAAGGCAAGTAACTTGTATTAAATTCCTTTGCAAATACAAGTGCTAAATACCGCCTGTAATGTAGTTGGGTTCTAGAGACAATTTGTGTGTGAATCCCTTTTTTTATATTGTCTCTATAGTATTGATTCGACCATAGTTGCCTTACGACATACATGACATGAATTAACCTAGGGTTGACCACTTTTGATGTATATGTGCATGCTACTTTGAGATACCTATGCTTGATGTGTTATTTGTGATATACTTGTCGAATACTTGTGAAATACCCTTTACCATGTTGTTTGGACATCTAGCACACTATATTTCATGTTTGAGTTGATTTGAATGAATTTCGTGTGATCTACGTTGATTTGAGTATGAAGAACAAATATGTAATTTTTTATTTTCCTGATATTGTTCAGTATTTTAGACTCTATTAAGGTCAGTATTTGAAAATATTTTGTGAACATGAACTGTAGAGAATTCCGTCTATTTTCAAAACCTTTTGACGGATCTCAGTTTCGATTTACGAGTTATGAGTTATGTCTATTTTACTATAGTAGTGTCGAGAGATTTCCAGATTGTGTTTTCCATAAATTCTGAAGAGTAATCTATTTTTATTCTGGTGTTAAAATTATTATTTTGATCTGAAATTTTGCTCAGTACTTTTAGACTTTATTGGGGTTTACCCGAAATTTTTGGTGGATTTATTTGAGGAGTTTTACAAGCCTTTTCATACTAACAAATAAAGATTTCACATGCAGAATTTAACTACTATTCTGTAAAGAACCTGATTTCCGTCCTAATCATACTTGATATTTCTAAAATATTTCTAAATATGAAAGTTAGCTTAATGCATCTATTTTATCACCCTTTTTGTAGATTTGAATTTTGATTTATGGTTTGTGAGTTATTGCTGTTTTTGTACTGCCGTGTTTGTGATTTCAGATTTACAAAACTGTCGCGTCTTGTTGTTTTCTGATTTTACTTGACTACTCTACTTTTGTTGGAAAATTATGAAACTTAAATTTATGTTACTAAACATATAGGGGAATACCCCAGATTTTTCGTGGATTTAATTAATGAGTTTTCATGCTGTTTTCCTGACTTTGAATACAACCTACTGATTTCTGGCTGAACATGTTTTCTGGATTCAATTCAGTTTTGAGACTTGATTTTACGAATTACTATATGACTTATATATGTTTGCTGGATTCGGCCGAAAGTCTATTTTTCAGATTCTTTGACGGATTCAGATTTGCATCTTTGTAGCAACGGGAATCTCAGTTTTAGTGCAGTACTGTCTTACTGTCCTGAACTGGAGTTTTCGTTGTATCATCCTGTTATGAGTTATCTTTTACCTGAACATGTTTATCTTGCAACCTGAACCTTTTACTTATTTGTGCTATGTTATTCTTAACTTGTTTGTGACACATACATGCCTGCTTGCTAATAATAACAAAATAACCAAGTCGGGGTTAAGGAAAAGATCTAGTAGTGGAAAATATAGAAATGTGTACTGAGAAGAGGACCTGTGTCCTACCTGTTACGTGTTCATGACTAAATGATTCACGATCCTGTTTACCTGTACATGACTGCATGCTTCTCTGTAGGAAGATGTACTCAGAAGAGAACCACTAGGTGCTACCTGTTCCAGTTATTCCTGTTATCCTGATCCCTGAGTACACTGCCCTATGGACTCCACTACGAAATCTAAACGTAACTTGTTTGAATGTAGCAAACATGTGATAAAAACTGAGGCGCATGAAGTGATACCTAGATAGTAATAATACTAGACTTGACATAACCTGATACCTGTTACATGATCACCTGTACTTGTACCTGTACTTGTTTACCTGTTTACCTATATACCTGTTTACCTGTTTACCTGCTACATGTTACCTGTTTACCTGTTTGCTTGATACCTGATACATGTTACCTGTACGTGTTAGTATACCATGCTACTTGATTCTGTTTGCCTAATTCATGTTAGATATTACATTTCTGTTGACACACTTATACCATGCTTGTTTATTCCTACTGTTATTTTACATTTGTTATTTTCCCCATGTACTTGTATCATGCACTACAAGCGGCCCTTAACTTACAATGACGGGAGTTTGTTTTCTTTTTTCTATTCCTGCAATTGTTAAATTGCAAATTTTGGAGAGCAGGTACCAGTTGGTGTTGGTGATATGAGATATTAGTGCTGGAGTTTTGTTTGCATTTATTATTATTATTTCCTGTTATTGCTTGAACAATTGTATTTGATACTTGGATATGTTTTTGTATTTTGGCAATGTGACCCAGGATATTATTAACTTGTCCAAACTTGATTTATTTGAGATTATTATATTTTGGTTTCAAGTAAATTTCTGTTGGTACATTTGATTCGATTGTGCATACTTTGTTGATTCTTTTGCTTCCAACTCTGATTATTATTGTGAGATGTTGTAAAGATTCTGAACAGTTTATGGATGATGAAAATCATTCGCTGGGCTTTGTCACGTATCCGTATTCCGTATTTTCTTTGTGGGAAGATGAGCATGATAAGTAGATATTCTTAGATTTCCAAAAAGTCTAATTTTGTTAAATTCCAATAAGCGTAGCATATGTTATGAGCTTTACAAGTTTCAGCAAAACTACTGTTTTTGGTTGATTTTGGCATGTGTTTAAAAAGCAGGAATCTGAGTTCCATAGAGAATTGGAAAAAGTTGTTAACTTGTTGTAGTAGATGTTCTTACCTTTCCAAAATTCTAATTTTGTTGAAATCCGATAAGCATAGCATGATTTATGGCTTTTACAAGTTTCAGCAACTTGCTATCTTTGTTTAATTTGAAACTTGTGTTAAAAGTCAGGAATCTTGAGTTCTATAAGGAAATTGAGAAAGTGGTTAACTAGAGAGTTGTAGTAGATGTTCTTAGCTTTCCAAAAAATCCTATTTTGTTAGATTCTGATAAGTGTAGCATCTGTTATGAGTATTCTCCATCTAGATTTATAAATGGTTAAGAGATTATGTTTTGAATGTTAAAATTAGTAAGCTGAACATGCATGTTAGTTCATGTTAGTAAGCTTATACACAAAATTCTAGTTCGTGCTAACTAGAGTTGTCGTGAATTGTTAGTAGTTTGAATCATGCACTTGATTATGAGTAATAAGTATTCCATGTACTCGTAAGTCATGTAATGAGTATTGGTCCGTCTCATACGTAGCTCACCTGGCTCGTATATCGTTGTTTGTTCATGCATAGCTCATTGGCTCGTATGTGGTTTGTTAGCTTGTACATAGCTTGTTAGCTAATACGCAGCTTATTGTGCTCGTCTAGGGTGATATCATTGCCCTAGGGGCCATCGACCATCAAGGCATGTATTTATTTTACTCCTCGTAGAATGTGGACGAGTCAAACCTCGTGCACCATCAGATCTTAACCGGTGTAGGTTGATCGCGGGCCGGGAGCGTAGACGGAATCCAAGTTCAGGGTAGTAGCATGTGAATAATTTCGTATTGCCGAAGTCTAGGATCGATAGGCTGTGACAGGATCCTTGGTGACCTTGGTAAGTCTAGGTTGAGCACCTAGCAAAGTTATCTTGCGAAGTCTAACTTAAGACCTAGCATGTTGTGTTAGTACTGTGGTCATCCCTCGAATTGTTTAGGGTTAGTGACATCGTTAGGGTTGTAACTGGTAACTATTGTTACATAACCTTTTTATCTATTACTTTGCGGAAGGGAAAGAGTTGGTATTAGGGGTGATACCTTATGATCCTACCTATCCTATAGGCCAGCATTAGGTGGTGTTATTGGTTGTACCCGTTCCAATCAAAGGGATACGGTCTGTGCTTTCTCACGAGTTGGGAGCACGGGATCCGTATCTTGTCTGTTAATTTCTGAAGTGCCATGACAAGAACGGAAAGTTTTCCTGTCGGAACTAGGGGATGGACCCCCGGAATTCCGTTATGTTCTATGTCAAGAAAAGCAAACAGGCCATAGACTACGGTCTATGAGCTAAGGGGCCACAGGGGATGCTTCGAGCTAACCTATGTTGTAGTAAACTCTGAGGGTTCGTCTGATTTTTGAGTGAGTTCCGGTATGATGGACAATAGTGGCAAACAAAGACACCACTATATGATTGCGAATGGCGGGATTAGACCGTTTCAGAGCAACCTCATCAGTCACGCTGTATCTTCAAGAACCGGTTGAGTAGAAGAGTAGAATTCATGACGGGGCGTTCAAATCCCTATAATATGAAGAAACGACTTGATATGGGCTATGTATTTATGGGCTGCATACTATCCAGAGTCTTGCTTGCATTAGAATAAATGCATCATAGCCTAAGTTGACATTGCATTAGATCCTAAGTCAGAACACCCACGAACACATAAACTACACCAGCACATTTTACCTTGCTTAAATTATGTTTGTTTAAAGTTGAGATTCGCTGCTAGTCATCAGCCCTTAAAGCGTCAGTATATGTACTGACGTCCCCACTTCAATAGGTACTGGATTGCAAAACTACATGGTACATGATTCAAGTGGAGCGTTCAAGAGAAGCACTGTGTTGATTATTGTTCCTATTGTTATATGTTTATTGTTGAGAAGCATCCAAGTGAAGTACCAAGTATTATAAATTAATGGTTGTACTCTGATGTAAATTTATTGTAAGTTGTAACACATGGGCTTGTAAGACATTATTGTAACACTGGTATAATATATTGCAGTTTTATAACATTCGGACTTGTAATACATTTGTGTTGAATAAAAAGTTTTAAATTTTCTTGCTTTTTCTGTGTATTGTGGCTAATTGAAGGAAAAGATTCTGGCTTATGTCACGGTTTCCTGGTATTGGAAATCGGGGCGTTACATGTAAAATGAATAGGACAGTCCGTCGTCCATCCGAGTCCAACTCAAGAAATGGTCTGACCGTAGACCGTCCGAACTGTTATACGAACCGAACATGAACAAATTATTAGGTCCGGATTTTTTCCTAGCTCGAGCCGGACATAAGTCCGTCCGAGTTTTATTGCGATCCGATGCTTTACCGAACCAAGTCTGGACTATAAAAATTTTGTCCGACCTAGATCGAGCAGGACATAAACTTGTCCGAGTAGAATATCGGTCCGAGCTTGAACATATGGCTGTCCGATCCCGTCTGGTCCGATTTATTTCCCTAGGTGAGGAGCGGGGTGCGGCGAGGACGAGCAGGCGGCGACGGCTGTCCTCTGTTTTGGAAGAAAACAAGGGAGGCGATGGACGAAGGTTGACGACAACGGAGGTGCTGGGATGAGGATGCTTGCGGTCGACGGCGGAGGTTGACGACGGTGATGGTGCTGGTGGTGGCGTTGATGGCGATGAGGGGCTAGTGACTGGGGGTAACCGATGGGTTCGGTGGCGATGGGTGTTGCGGGGATGGGTGTGGAGATGATGTGACGTCGATGAGGATGAGGCTGAAAGATGAATACGACGATGGCGGAGGAGGTAGCAGTCAGTGGAGGAAAACATTGGGAGTCGAGGTGGGTCTGGGGGTCGACGAGATAGAGGAGAAAGGGGATGCGGTGGTGGTGATGACTTCGGGATGATGGTGCTAGAGTGGCGATGGGTTCGGGGTGCTGTCGATGGGGGGATGACGATGAGGAGAGAGGGAGAGCAGGATGGGTTCGACTAGGTAGAGGAGAAGCGGTGGAATGATGAAGAAAAGGAGGGGCTGCATAGTAAATAGGGTTAGGGTTGAACAGCGGCGGGGTAGAGGCTAGGGTTAGGTTAGGGTAGTATTTATAGGGTTAATAAGATGTTGGGTTAGCGGGTTTCGGGTTGGAATCCAATAGGAAAATATAGGGGTCTGGGTTTAGATAAATAGGACAAACAATTAGGATAATAATAGGTTAAATTAGAGTACTCAATACACAAAATATTCAAATAGGTTGTACAACACGATTTTACAGGGTTCAATAGAAAATAGAATTAATTGAAAGAATACAATTAAGATTTAGCGTTTCACAATAATTAGAATAGTCATATATAAATAATATACTTGATTTGTATTTTGAAATAATAATAATAATAGATGGATTAAAATCTGTGGGCTTTCATAATAACAAAAGATGGATTTTTAATATACAACCAAAATAAATAATAATAACATCAACAACAACAATGAAGATTGTATAAAATAGGAATTGGGGTTTAACAAATTCTTTAAAATAATCTAAATAGTAATAATACATTTTATTTAGGCTCAGATATAAATAATCGATCACTAATGATTATGAAACAAAGTTAAAGTACACCACTATCGAAAATAAATATAACTGTCAATTAGAAGATATTTTAATATAAAGTCCAAACCAAATTTAACACATAATGAATGAATAAAAATCTGAAATACAGAGAATATTCAAAAAATATGTATTTGCGGGAACGGGAGTTACAAATCCTTTTACAAAAATCTGGAAGATGAAAACAATCATGACCCATGTCCAACACTTCATATGGTGTTTAGTCTCTAACGCCCTCTTCACCAATCATTGTGAACTTCTTCGGAGATTGGTACCGATAGCCGTGCCCCCTTTGTCACAGTGACAAGGAGACGATCCTACACTTATTCTTCACTTGTCCCTCTGTCGTCAATCTCTTTGATGTGGCTGATCGAACTCTCCCTCCTGCCAGTTGTCACCTAGTTGTAGTGCCCAAGAACGCCCACAAGACCTACACACACCAATAACAAGATTCCATTACAAACGTAAGATCTCACAAATACAAGAACACACCGATGTGCAGAGGTAACCAATACTTCTTACTCAAGAAATACACAAAGATACAAAAAGATATTTCTCTAATACTTTTCTCACCTTTGGTAGCACTCGGCACAAGATCCCTCTTGAAGTTGTTACAATTATGCACACCTAACCCCTAGAGTTTACATCTATATTGGTTGTCTTAAGTAAACCCTAAAAGATAAATACAAAGATAGCCTAATTGGATCAAAACCGGTAACCCAAATAATTAGCCAATGCCCGATGCGGTCGACTGTACAAGAAGTGTGGTCGATTGCAATTAGACACACCAAAATAGAGAGTTGGGGTAGTCGACTGCCCTCCTGGCCGTCGACTGTCAAAAAATGACAGTCAACGGTCAATTCCACCTTTTCTACTATTGTTGCCTCTGCCTCTGCTTGCTGATGTGACCGTTGTTGTCTTCTTGTGTCTTATTTTTCAACTTCAACCATCTTGTACTTGTGTGTTTGTGTCAATAATTCCTAACAATTTCCTATTTGGACCAAATACACAATTTCCAAAACACTTGCATCTTTTTCTACCATGATCTCTATCAGTCACCTGCTCCTTCTGCAAGACCGTGTACTCCCCGCCTCTCCACCACGTGGAGGGACCAACATCCCTCATAGACTCGTGAAGGACATACTGTAACGCCCCAAGTTCCCATCACAGGAAACTCGAGACACAGCCAGAATCTTTCCTTCAAATGAGTCCAAACACAGTAAAATCACAAAAAATTTAAACTTTTATTGCCACCAAAAATGCTATTACAAGTACAATTTGCTCCATATAGAATACATCATGAATTCACATAAATTACATCCCAAAAATTTACTGTAGAACAATTATAATCGCACAAGTAAACTAATCAGGAAACTCTATAACACACCAGACAACAACTTCCACTGATTGCTCCCCACAGCTCGAGCCTCCTACTTCAAGATTAGCATTCCTGCATTAAACAGACTGCGGGCACGTCAGTTGAATATAATTGACGCAATGCCACAAAAAACAGTGGCTCCCCAAAACTCAACAACTAGGATTGATGCAAAAAGGAAAATGTGCAGACAATCACAAGTGTTAGTGTATGTCATGCCCTAGAGTCTAATGCACAATTCAAAATGCATAGATGCACTTACTCTAATGCAATTGATTTGGAGACGTATGCATCATATACTACATACTTTCCCAAAAATACAACTTCAATGGAAATGTATCCATCCCACACTACATACGGGAGCACTTCTTTGCATGCAACAGGAGATTTCGGGGGTTCACTTGTCCCCATCTCCCCCTCCGGAAGGGCTGAGGTGCTCTACTCCCCTGCCAACCTTGGGTGCCTCCTCTGTCGATTCGTCCTAGTTCTCTTTGGGCTCCTCTCCCTTCTTGATGAGGTAATTATATATTGCCTAAAACCTTGAGTTCGCCGCATGCCCAAATATTTCATTGAAATGCTGAAATATATGTGTCCTCATTTTCTGGGAAGTGGATGAGGTCGTTCGGTCTTCGCATGATTGCAACCTTATAGAAATATGTTGTGTTTGTGTCATCTTCCTTCAACCATTTTACTGTAACGCCTGGGTCGCTCAGGTTCATACACCTATGCACGTTCGCTCGCCCTACATGCCTAAAGAACCTAACCACGACCCCACCACAGGGCACAACCTCACCAAAAGTGTTATAGTTTATTAGATACTCTTGAATCCTTGGCAAATCTACATAAACACTCATCATTCACCTTACAAATCCGAGATAGGACTATGTTAATCTACGAGTATTGCAATCACCCCTCCTTTAGAATTAGCATCCTCGCTAAGGTCAGGACCCGCATCCAATCAGGGACCTCCTTTCTAGCCGATGTGATCCACATGGATGCCACTATCCTAAACCTGCTATCGTACTACCCTGACCTTACTACCAGCATACTGTCCTTCACCCTATCAATGTGTACATCTATTGTGGCGCCACCATCGGTGTCAAAAGTCAGCTCCGATACCATCTATAACTCACAGATTCTATGCATTGAAAATCTATGACACATCCATAATCTTTTACCTCAATTTGAGTACAAACATATTACACTTTACAAGGAAAATTAAAACTTTCATTAGAATCTGCTACAAAACTCGAGTCCATGCCATTAATCAAAAAAGAGTCACGTAAAACTTCCAACCTTAGGCACGTCAATTGAATGCAATCGATGCAAAGCTGATGCTAACAGTAATCTCTAATTTTCTTAACAACCCTAGTTTTATGCCAAATAAAAATGTGAATAACTAAATAAATGACATAGGTGTAACGGTGTATGTCGTGATCCTGGAAATCTAATGCACAAAACAAATGCACACAATGCTCTTTCCTAAAGCATGCTTGTTTTGAATCTATGTCGTCCATACAACATAGGTTCCAAATACAAGCTTCTATCGTTTCTCCTCATTATAGGGTTTAATCCCTTGGTATGAAAGTCTAAACCTGATGATTAGTACTCCAACACGTAATCACGTGTAAATCACACCGCTAGGAAATTAGACCTTTACCGGCCTACCCCTAGCCTACACATTGTGGATTTCCCAGGCGTATCCTCAGTCACGAATCCTACCAAATCAATCACTTATAACTACGGACCTAAGCAGCCTACCCCTAGCCCACACATCGTGGGTTTACCGGTGCATGCTTAGTCCCGAACATTTCTAGGGACCCCAGCCATTTCACGGACCTTACAGGCCTACCCCTAACCCAAGCGTATCCTCAGTCCCAAACCTTCTTCCTAGGAACTACAAGCTCTTTAACGGAAGTTTCCATCATTGTTTCCGTCATAACTCACTTCTTGTAACCCTTATTTCCGCAAATTCGTATTCCCTGGGTATTGTTCAGTATTTGATATTTATAAATTTGTTATTGTTAAATTCGTTTTGAAATTATTTTTAAAGTTTTTCCTAAACAATAGTTGTAATTATTTTGGATAAAACTTGTCTCTACTTCTACTTGATCAACTAATTGCATTTTAACCATCAGAAATATTATTATTACTGATTGGACTATTTTGTCAAATTACTATTTTATATATACTGGTATTATTCCGACGATTGCTATTATTTTAGTTGGTATCTTTATTCATAATGTCATTATTATTACTAATTTTTAATATTAGTATTATTATTTTTATTTATATGTTTATTTATATTCTTATTGTTACTATAGTTATTTATTGTTATATTTGATTTTTAAAACTAATCCGTTTTTGTTTAATACTTGTGCTTCTTTTATTATTCCAAATAATTTATGTAATATAAATTGTATTTTTATCAGATAGCCTATTTCTTGTATTCGGATTTGTATTTATCAATTTTATTATATACAATGCATTTTATTTTATTGGATCTAATACCTAAATGCCCATTATCCTATCTTTCCCTATAAAAACCCTAATACATTTTATTAACCCTATTCCTATTCTTAATTTCCTAAATCCTAGCTGCCTAACCCCTAATTCCTGTGCTACCCTAACCCTTCTCTTGCTCCTGTTCATCCGCCGTCTCCATCTCCCGCTCTCTCTCCCCCTCTCCCTGATTAATCCACCGCCGAACCCAATCCCCGTCAGCGTCCCCTCACCTTCGTCACCTCGACTGCCTCATCACCATCCCTTCCTCCCCCAGTCTCCCGCTCGAACCAAACCCATCGCCTTTGCCGAACCTTGGCACCCATCCACCGACCTTTAACCCATCTCCGTGCATCCCATTGTCCTCGTCGTTCACCGTCGCTCCACCGAGACCCCCCACGTCGCCTCGTCGTCATCCAAGCCCTGGTCGAAGCACCGATTAGTTGCTTTCGTTGCCCCTCTGTTTTGAGCTGAAAATATAGCCGCCATCGAGCCGGCGTTGCGTCGCTTCCCGACCAGCCGCCACCACCGCGGTGGTCATCGTCGACCTTGCCGCAGTTGTCGCCACCGTCCCGTGTGCTTCCAGTCACCTGCTAGCCCCCGTACTCACTCTCTCTCTCCTTTCTGAGGAAGAAGAAGATCACCCATAGGCTGGCTTCGCTGTTTGGTGTTGTGTGTGGCTGGATCTGGAAGTGTTGTTCGCTGTTTTGGCCCCCGATCTGGTGTGTAGGAGAGATCTTATTGGTGGGATCTGGTGTTTCGTGTTCGGCCGCATCAGATCTAGACTTTCTATTCGCTGTTTTGGATTGGATCCGGTGTGAGGCAGAGATCCTATTGGTCATTTCAGTGTTCTGTGTTCTGGGCGCAGCGAATATGGTCCCCTGTTTGCTATTCTGGCCAGATCTGGTGTAGAGTTTCTGAGTTGTTGTTGCTTTGCTGGTTCTATCTTCGCACGTGCTGTTGGTATTTTACCTGGGATTCTGATCCCGTTATTCTATTTTAATTATATCTGCAATAATAGGAAAGTCTCTTCTTGAACCCTTTTTATTGTTTGTGTTCAAGATTAATTGATTTCATGCAAGTAGATCCGTCCTTTTTGTTATCAAAAATCTGTTTTTGACAATTCCGTTAAAATTATCTAGGGTTTACACAAGCTAACCCGACATACTCTTAACTTCGTGCGATCTCCTTGATCTTTAACCCAGTCCCCAATGTTTCATGCATATGCATAATTAAAATAACTAGATTTGTACTTAGAACAGCTTGATGAAATGGACATGAATGTACTGATTTAGTTTTAATTGATGAATTGACACCATGACTGTAATGAATGTACCATCAACCTTTGAAATTGCATGTTGACACCTAGGATTCACTTGAATATTAAATTGCATGCTTGATGTGATCATATGAATTAATTATTTACCTATTCATGTTAAGACATTTGCTGGACTGCTGCATGTTTCATTTTGAAATAGATTTTTGACCATGTTAATGACATATTCTGAAAGAACTTACTAAACATAAAACGTAGCCCTGGATGTCTAGATAATTTTTCCCTACTCTAGATTTAAATTCCAATTTGCCATCTGTTAGTTATCACCACTTTAATGTAACTGTGTTAGTAATTTTAGATCCATAATTTCTTGCATTTTCTGTTGTTGTTTATTTTATTTTACCCTGTTAATAGTACAAGAAAAATCTGAAATAATTTAGGCTGGACCTAGACATGTATAGGTATCACCCAGAATTTTTATAGTTTTTAATAATGGTTTCTCTGACCCGAAACAATTAGTTGAACACAACCTACTGCATGCTGCCTAGACTTAAAATCTGATTGCAACAGATTTTTCGTCTTAGTTCCTATACCTTTTATATACCTTAATTATACTCTCTGGAACCATATGGAAGTCTACTTTTCAGATCTTCAGGTGGATTCAGATTTGCTATTTTGTAGTGGTTGTAATCCATATTTTAGTACAGCAAGGTCATGCTATCCTGATCATGTGATATGTGTGTAAATGACTTGTTTACTTCATGCTTTATCTGTAATGCTTAGAATTAGTCACACATAGTAATAAAAAACATTGACACCTTCTTGCATGCTCACATAGGATTAAAATAACCAATAAAATGCCTGGGTATTATGGGTTAACTAGGTAGTGAACGATCGGAAACTGTACTCGATTGGGCCCTACTGCCTGAACTGCACTGACCGACACTGATGGCCATAAACTACTGCCCGATAAACACTACTCGAGAAACACTGATACTGAACATGAAATACTGATTACTAGGCCGAGTACACAGACCAAGAATTCACCATCAGTCTAAAATGTTCACTGTATGTTTGCGCGGAACCTATGGAATGGGACGCTGTAGTACGTACACTAGATAGGCTAATAAAATGTTAATAACACGCATTTACTGCCTGATCCTGACATCCTGCATTACAAGCGTGATTTATTATAGACCCTTGATATTTTGCATGCCTTTGCTTTGTTCTTTGTCTTTGATATTCATGCTTTCCTTTATCCTTTATTTTCTCTATTTGCTGCTCACGACTTGCTCTAAGGGTTCTCTTTTCTCTCTTTTTAGATCCAGTATTAACAGGTACCGAAGGAGCAATACCAGAAGAACTTGGTGAGCAAACTCTTTGAAGATTGGAGCTGGTCTTTAGACTACTTAGCTACCTTTTCTTATTTGCTTATTGTATTTCTTTTTATCATACTTTGTATTCTTGGGCTTTATGACCCGAAGTTTGTTTTTATCCCTGGTGTTGGATTATTATTTAGTGATTTTATTTCATGATTATCTTTGAGTTTATTCATTGTTTATGTGATTATATTCTTTTCCTGCGTGGTTGTTTCTCTTGTATATTGTTGAGTTAGACTGGTACAGCTTATGGATGATATCTAATCATTCGCTGGGCCTACGTTACGTGCTCATATTCCCGTATTTTGAGAAGCAGGGCGTGACACTTCTAGTGCTTGTCTTTACAATTATTAAGAATCAATGCCTAGAGCCAGTGTCACCCTACCAGCCTTAAATCAACAAAATTAGGAATACTTGTTAAACCTGGCCCATCCCCGCTTTCTAGGAAGCACAACACTACTGGAGTCTTGATCAGTCTCTGGAACCCTAAGGAACTAGGACATTACCCAAAACTACATTCTCGAGTTATCCACAATGACCCCAACTTTATTAAGTAACTCATGAGCGAACAACTCCGAATTTCTAGGTCAAGACAATAATAAACTAGATTCACTTGCATTTCTCCAGTCTAATCTTTGAATCATTTCACGACTTGCAATTCTCACAGCACTCTTAGTCTCACATACTATTAAACTCATTCCAGTCTCACTCAAACTTTTTAATAGGATTCAATCTATACAAGCTCGTTCTCACACTCCAAAGTAAGGCAAGTAATTTGGAAGACTTACACTAGTATTGTTGGATTACGCCCTAGCTCCAAATGCTTCTCAATTCGACCTGACTCTCTAGGTCTAAATCCAGCCCCAAAGACAGAGACAATCTCGGCCCAAAACCTGACCAAAACAAGGCCCAACTTGAGCCCAAACAGTCCCCTCTAAAAGGACAACAAACAGTGAACAAAAGAATGGGTAGTTTTGCAGTTTATTGATCTAGAATCAAAAGCTATACATGCCCGAACAAGAACCACTTTACTTAACACCTAGACACCACTTTATGGCCTTAAAACTGAGTAATAACCACCTAAAATCAGAAATCTAATCAGGCCCCATAATAGTGGGTTTATATGCTCAGGAACAATGAATATAATCTACTATGATAGCTATCTTTACGTCCAATAGTAACTCAACTTTCACACAATTAGATTACTCCGAATACTAGGTCTAATACACATGGTATGACATGAATAAAGCATTGGAAAACAGCAAGTAGTTAGCATGGGGTGTTGTACTCTTACAACACGCATTCATGAAAAAAGAAACGGTAAACTACTCTTTCCGATTAGATTAGTAACTAGTCAAGCTTCCTCAATAATTCATTAACAATGATATGGATTCAATCTAGCAATCTATCATACCCCTATACAATTATGGGATTGGGGGTTATCATACTAATAATAATTACTATTAATCTTCCCCACAATCACTCACCCCCTAATTGTCCAATTCAAAAAAGTTTCCAACTCAACTTCAACCTTGGGCAGCCAATCGTAACCCTAGTGGTTTGTACACTTGTGCTGTTGCGCACAAATATGCACATTCCCTATGGTTACACGTTGTATTGAGTAGGGCCATACTTGTCTCCGTTCTTCCAATTATAGTCCAATAATACTTTTCTTTTATTTATACTAATTCTTATTAGTATTTTGGCATAATTCATACCCATAAATACAACTGTGCGTTACATATACTAACTTGCAGGTAAAAAATAATAATTCATTATTTTGTGGGGTATAACATTAAAAGTTGGGGCTTGAATTCGAAACCAAGACCTTCTCCTCAACACCCGAATGACTTCGCCACTGGGCCACTTGACTAGTGTTCTCCAAGATCGGCTTCAGGGAGCAGCAGTCTTTTCCTGCAATCGACCTGCGGTTTGGATATCATCAGGTTAGTGTTAAGGAGGAAGATATACATATGACAACATTCAGGACCCAGCATGGACACGACGAGTTTTTGGTCATGCCGTTCGGAGTAACTAATGCACCGATAGTCTCTTTGGATATGATGAACCAAATCCTACGACCGTATATTGATTCACTTGTCGTGTATTCATCAAGAAAATCCTTGTGTACAGATGGACGAAAAAGGAGCATGTCAGTCACTTAGCAGAAATGTTGAAGAAGTTGCAAGAGCAAAGATTGTTCGCAAAATTATCCAAGTGCAAGTTCTGGAAGACCATGGTTTCTTTTCTGGGTCACATCCTTTCAAATGAGGGAGTGGCCACTGATCTGCAAAAGATTGAGGCAGTGAAAGAATGGCCTTGACCCACGACTGTGAAGGTAATCATGAGTTTTTTGGGGTTAACAGGATACTAACTGTGGTTTATTTAAGGACATATACGGATAGTGGTACCATTAACTGGACTGACTAAGAAGAATGTTAGTTTCACTTGGACCAGCAAGTGTGAGGAAAGTTTCCAGGAGTTGAAGGAGAAGCTGGTACTACCACAGGAAGGCAAGAACTACGATATTTACAGTGACGCCTCACTCATGGAATTGGGTTGTGTCTCGATTCAAGAGGGAAGAGTAATAGCTTATGACAGCTACGACCACATGAGAAGAATTACCCAACTCACGATTTAGAACTAGCCACAATAGCTTGAAGTACATTTACCAGCAGAAGGATATGAATCTACGACAAAGGTGGTGGTCAGAAGTACTAGAAGACATTTTCCCTGAAATCAAGTACCACCCGAGGAAGGCGAATGTGGTGGCCGATGCTCTTAGTCAGAAGAGCAGTTTGTCAAGTTTAATTACAACACAAAAATTGAGGCAGTAGTGCAGAATTTGGGAGCGACGTTAGCACAATTGAGACTTCAACCTACACTGAGGTCATTGAAGGCCAGAAGTCCAACCCAGAAATACAGAAGATGAAGGAACAAGTTCTTACCGGCAAATTATTAGAATTCCGAGTGAAAGATGGAGTATTTTGGTTAGGAAAAAGTTTGTGTCTGAAAGGGCGGACTTGAAGGAAAATATTCTACAGGAAGCACACACCACTTTACTGTCAATACATCCTGCAAGTACCAAGATGTATAACATCAAACAACACTTTTGGTGGTCAGGCAATAAAAGGGATGTAGCAAACTTTGTGGTAGATTGTCAATAAATCAAGGCAGAGAATCAGAAGCCCGAGGAACTACTGCAGCCATTGCTTATTCCAGAATGGAAGTGGGAGAATATCAACTTGGATTTCATTACCGGTCTACCTAGAAGTTCGAAGGGTAACAGCTTGATATGTGTGATAGTGGATCGGTTGACCAAATTGGCACATTCCTTAGCAATAAAGATTACATGGTTGCTAGAAAAATTGGTGGAAGTATGATCGTAGGGATAATGAGACTTCATGGAGTACCAATATCAATTATCTCTGATAGGGACGCAAGATTCACTTTGCGATTATGGAAGAGTATGCAAGCAGCCATGGGAACTAGAACCGACTTCAGCACTGCTTTCCACCCAAAAATAGATTCGCAGACAGAGAGGGTGAACTGAGTATTGGAAGATATGTTAAGATCGTGCATTATAGACTTTAGAGGGAGCTAGGAAAAGTACTTAGCATTGGTAGAATTCACATATGATAACAGCTGTTAGGCTAGTATTGACATGGCACTGTGTGAGGCACTGTATGTGAGAAAATGTTGAACGCTTATTTGTTGGAATGAAGTAGGGGAAAGGCAGATGTACGAGCCAAAAATTATACAACAGACTTCTAAAATGATCGAACTATGTAGGCAGAAGAGTCTCTCTCCCATTCGGAGAAGGGAGTTAGAATTTGAAGAGAGATGTGTTGTGTTTCTGAAAGTATCTCCGACGAAGGGCGTGGTCAGATTCGGAAAAGAGAGGTAAACTTGCAACGAGATATATATGGGCCTTACAAGATACGGAAGAGAACTTGAAAGGTGGCCTATATGCCGGAGTTACCGAAAGAAATGGCACATATATATAATGTGTTTCATATATCTATGCTAAGGAAGTACATGTTAGATTAATATCATCAATTACCCGAGGTACCAGAAGGATTACAACAAAACTTAAGCTACAAAGGACAACCAGTAGAGATTCTGGATTGATAGAAAAAGGTGTTGAGAAATAAATCGATACCTATGGTCAAAGTACGATGAAGAAATAATCTCTTCGAAGTGGCTACTTGGGAGTTTGAAGAACAGCTGAACTACGATTTTCCTGACTTGTACACTTAAGATATGTATTTTGTTTTCCCCTTACTAAGGGTAGTTATGAGGACATAACTATTCTAAGGAGGGATTAATGTAATACCCCACAAAATAAAGAATTATTATTTTTTACCTTCAAGTTAGTACGTGCAACACACGTGTAAGCATTACACGTGTTAGTTGGGTATGAATTGGGCCATAATACTAATAAAAATTTGTTTAAATAAAAGAACAGTATTATTAAGCTAGAATTGGAAGAATAGAAACAAGTATTTCCCAACTGTAGCACCCCAAATCCCTACACCGGAAATTTGTGACACAATCCAGGAATCGAACTTCAAATAGTCATAATCACATAAAATTACAGGAAAACAAAAATGTTTATTCCATTTAATAGTTACAATTACAATTGTTACAATGTCCAATAGAATTTTACAAGGTTTACAAATTTACAAATAACACTTGAACGATGTCTCTTGGATGATTGGACAAACTCGAGCAATGCTGTACCTGTGGGTCAGCTCCCGATACCTACAAGGTAGGGAGCGTCAGTACATATACTAACGCAACACTGCTAATAGCAGCGATCTCCAAACTGGCAACCACAAATGATAATTTATCCCAATGAGAAAAAGTGATGTGAAACAAGGGATTAATGGATTCAGATTATAGTGCTGTGTACGTCATGATCTAACAAATTAAATGCATCAGTCACATGCCTTATTCTAATGCAAGCAAGACTTTGGAAGCGCATGCATCCCATACTACATACGCCTTAAATCTAGCCATCTGTCTCCAATCTTAGGGTTTCGAACTATCGCCATGCATCCTACTCATTTACTTGTCCTGTTCCTAATAGATTTACCGTGTCTGAGGAGTTTGCAGTTTTTCGGTCTCACCCGCTAATGCAGTCACTCTAGTGGTGATAGTGTTTGCCACATAGTGCCTGGTGTCCGGATCTCTCTCAAAAAGCCGTGATGAACTTACAGGTACAAACCCATGCACCCATGACGTCAAAATCCACGAGACAGCAGCCCCATGGTCCGTTCATGTCCATGCACATAATAACATGACGGCCTCGATGGTCAAATCCCCCTTTCCGATAGGAGTCTCTCTCCCATTCTTTACCCTGGCTCTTCATGAATTAACAGATCGAGATACGAGATTCGTGATCTCAATACCTTAGAACACAATCTGTATCCCTACGATGGGAAAAGCACAACACTCGACTATGGTCTGCTAGTACTAATGCAAATTACAGGTATCTAATACAATACTCTTATCCAAAACTTACTTTAATTATTCAGGAGATAAAAGTTGTTATCAAATTCCGCCTATCGACCCGTGGCCCCGGCGACATATTCCCCTGCTTGCCACTTCCCCTATCTTGGATTTCGTCCATCTCCACGGTCCGCATTCACCCTCCATTAGCATGAATTCAATGGCACCAATCGGACGTCCAACGCCTAGGCAGGAAGTTTCCAATTTGCTTAGCATCGATAGTCGTAGGGTATCAATGTACCCCGAACTAACTCAAGTCACAACGTCCTCATCAGGAGTTTAACGACATTAAGACAATTAATAACACTAATTATCCCCAATAGAAAGACCATTGACCATTAATCACAAGAGTGAAAATTGTACTCTCCAACACTTAGTCAAAATTTAGAATTTCCATACTAAGTTAGTTCTGTCCATAAATTAAACGGGTCATAACTTTCAAAATATAACTCGGATTTGGGTGTTCTTGCCCATTCTGGAAAGCTGAGAATCTAGGATACAACTCTCTAGTTGACCACTGCAACAGACTAATCCATCTAGTTGCACGAAAAGGCATTACAATCCTCAGCCTGTGTACTTCATGTACAGAGGTTGCACCTTACCAACAGCATAAAAACCTATTCGCTCATCGGGGTGACACAAATCTGGATTATATGGAAAGCTGTACATGTCTTCCACAACTTGCTAGTTGGTCATATTTCCAAATTATTTCATTTGAATACTTTAAAATACTCATCTTTCTCAGGTGTACAGAACCATATATAAAGTGCTTAAACAGACTGAGCCTATAGCCTAAAAGCTGGTCTCTGTCCCATCTTGTAAAAATCATAACTATTAATCTACTTGCAGGAGTTCCTTGATACCAGGCTTGTTGGAAAGCTTAGAATGTCTACTCTAAGTTCCTAATTGTACATTTCCTCAAATTTGCTCATACAGAGCCAAAGAGTTGCTATCACATCAGTGTGTCAATTCTGACTAAGTTCTGCACCGTAGTCACTTAAAATTTCACAATAAATCACATGCATAACCAATGATTGTCAAACTTGTATTTTCAAAAACTAGACATCATCAAGAACATCATACACAAAATATCTCATCCTGATTCCAAGTATTTAATGAGTTCTACTTATCTCACTCCTGTACAAAAGTTCCCCTATTTACCATTCTCTGTCATGAATACTCTTGCTTAAGCAATTTTTAACGTATAACAATTGTCATCAAAATAATTTCAACCTTTTTGTGTAGGATCTAGATTCACTCAGGATACTACGGTAAAAATTTCATAGATAGATCATGCATCAATAAATTTTTAAAATTTCTTCAATTTCAGGTTTGGTAAAAGACAAAACCAGTCTCTGCCTTACGACCTAGCCAAAAAAAGTAATTTTTTCTAAAATACTAAATAAAGTCAGAAAAATATGAATTAAATCATGTAGTCTCCAAACATGTATAGGTTCATGTTGTATAAATTTCAGGGTCAGATTCTATCTACATTGCTCTCTGGAAATTCGGGAATACAAGCATGCATATGTGTTTTCTGTTTTCAATTTCAGATTTTGAACAAACTATCTCTACTGTTGAGACCCATTACTACTACTACTACTGATATCATTCAAGAATATAAAAAAAACATAAGATTTAGAGTTTAGAGAACTCCCCACCCTTCAATTTGAAGCTTGGAATGGTTAGTCTAGCCTTCTCCCTTTTGCCTTCGTCGAAGAACTCCTCGTTGATCACTTTCTTTTCTTCTTTCTCTCACTCTCTTTGGTTATATTGCACTAAGGAGTATTTTTTTTCAGAATTTTCTGAAATGAGAGTGCGGGAGATAGCTTAAATGAAGTGAGGGAGAGATGGGGGTGCAAGGGGGTGGCCGGCATGTGGGGACAAGGGGGGAGGGGTTGGGCCATGTGGCAACGTGGTTTGCATGCAAACCATGCCCTTGGCCCATGGTTTTTTGGGAGATATTTTTCCCATGGATCATTTCTAGCCATTGATCAAGATGAGGTGTGATGAATGGTTAGATTTGGGTGCATGGAAACAAAAATATTTAAAGCAGTATCATTCAAATAAATATTTGCATATGTATCATACATATATACCAGTATCAATTCTCTCATTCATGTGCACAATCATGAACATAACCATTCATATACATATATTCATATTAATCAAGCAAAATAATTTATAATATAATATATATAGATATTTATATATGCTAGATTTTATTTATATATACTAGGTTTGCCCGTTGACACGTGCCTACGGCACGTCTTCGGAACGGTGCACCTTGTTTGATGATATAAAATAGTTTTGGAGGTCCAGCAAATTAATTGAAGTAGTAAACATATTATATGAGAAACTTTTGGGGGTCCAGCAAAAAACATATTATATGGTTTTGTTGAATTTTTTGAATTATTTTAAAGGTTTTTAAATTTTTAATTTTTCTAGTTTTTTAATTTTTAATTTTAAAAAATTTTTAAAAATTTTATTTTCTTAATTTTTTTAATAGAAGATGGAGGGAAAGAGAGAGAAAAAAAATTAAATATGGGAGTTGTTTTGGGTGAGGGATTTTGATTTGAGTTTTGGGGGGAAACTTTTGGGGGAAAAATATGTTTTGTGAGGTTAGATCCGGGCCTTTGATTTTTAGGGAGATTGAAGGAGAGCCACTTGATAGCTTTCTTTGTGTTTTATTATATAGATAAAAGAATTATTTTATCCGGGGTATTATACCAACCCAATACAACTTGTAACCATAGGGTAAGTGCACATTTGTGCACAATAGCACAAGTGTACAAATCCCTAGTGTTAGGGTTGGTCGGGCAATATGGGAGGATTTGTGGTGGAGTTGTTTTAAAAACTTTTTTGAATTGGACAATTAGAGGGTGAGTGATTGAGGGGAAGATTAATAGTAATTATTATTAGTATGCCCCCCCCCTCCTCTGGATCTTGGCCAGTCAGGTTTAAAAGAGAGAGGGAGTGATAGCTCCTCTCATTTGATTTTTTTTGTGGTGATTTTGATCTCTTGTGAAGATTCGGATGGGAAGAAGGACTCTTGGATGGCTTCCAAGCGATAAATCTGACACTTAGGTGGGTGTTCTTTAATCTTTATTTGTTTGATCATTGTTATATAAATCTAGCATTATGATGATTTAAAATGATGAACAACTTGAATTAGTGTTACAACCATGATTAATGGAAGTTTGTAGGAAGCATGAATCTAATCGTTGTCTCACATTAATTTTTATCTTATGTTAGCCCTTTATCATGCTAAGATTTGCAAATCAAATCAAGTTATCTACGCATAGTATTCGTATAATTGTAAGAAGCATGTTGGTGGCATTCTAAATTCTTTTGTTTGATTATTGAGATGATGAGTATAATGGCATGATAGATTGCTAGATTGAGTCCATATCATGGCTAATAAATAATTGAGAAAGCAGGACTAGTTACTAATTATACCGAAAAGAGTAGTTTACCCCTTCTTTTTCCATGAATGCATGTTGTAAGAGTACCACACCCCATGCTAACTACTTGTTGTTTTTGAATGCTTTATTCATGTCATGCCATGTGTATTAGACCTAGTATTGATAGTACTTGCTGTTATTGAATGCTTTATTCATGTCATACCATATGTATTAGACTTAGTATTGATAGTAATCTAATTGTGTGAAAGTTGAGTTACTATTGGACGTAAAGATAGCTATCATAGTAGATTATATTTATTGTTCTTGAGCATATAAACCCACTGTTTTGGGGGCTGATTAGGTTGGTGATTTTATCTAGTTATTACACACTTTCAAGGCCTTAAAACGGTGTCTAGGTGTTCGGTTGAGTGGTTCCTTGTTCGGGCATGTATATCTTTTGATTCGGGATCAATAAAGTCAAAAACTACCCATTCTATTTTTCACTGTTTGTTGTCCTTTTTTTTTGGGGGGGGGGGGGGGGGAGGGGGCATGATGGGATCAGGTTTTGGCTATGATGGGCTTGGGTTTTGGGCCAAGATGGGCTCTGTCTTCGGGTCACTTTTAGACTTAGGAGTCGGGCGAATTGAGAAGCATTTAGAGCTAGGGCGTAATCCAACAATAGTGTAAGTCTTCCAAATTAGTTTCCATACTTTGGGGTATGAGAACGAGCTTGTATAGACTAAATCCTATTAGAAAGTTTGAGTGAGACTGTAATGAGTTTAGTAGAATGTAAGACTAAGAGTGGTGTGAGGATTTCAAGTCGTGAAATGGTTCAAAGAATAGACTGGAGAAATGCAATTGATCTAATTAATTTATGTCTCAACCAAGAAATTCTGAGTAGTTAGTTCACCAGTTACTTAATAAATTTGTGGTCATTGTGGAAAACTCTACAGTGTCATTTTATGCAATGTCCTAGTTGCTTTGGGTTCTAGAGGCTGAGCAAGACTTTGGGTGCAGACAGTGTTGTGCTTCCTAGAAAGCAGGGATGGGCAGGGTTTGGAAAGTATTCCAAGTAATGTTGATTTAAGGCCGGTAGGGTGACACTAGCTCTAGGCAATGGTTGTTAATAATTGTAAAGACACCAGAAAGGAGTTATGACAAAAATAATGACAGACATTACCAATAAGTAGCTTGCAGCTTCTAGGAAGGCTGGGACTGAGGATATGCCTGGGTTAGGGATAGGCCGGTAAAGTCCACAAAATGGCTGGTAAAGAACTTGCGGTTCCTAGGAATGTTCGAGACTGACCATACGCATGGAAAATCCATGATGTGTGGGCTAGGGTATGCTAGTAAGGTCCGTAGTTACGGGTGATCGACTTGCTAGGATTCATGACTAAGGATACGTTCGGTAAATCCACTTGCTGGGTAGGCCGATAAAGGTCTAATATCATAGGGGTACAATTTACACATGATTACGCGTTGGAGTACTAATCATCAGGTTTAGGATTGCATAACATGGGATTAATCCCTGTAATGAGAAGAAACACTAGATGCTTGCATTAGGAACCTATATTATATGGGCGACATGGATTCCAAACAAGCATGCATTGGAAAAGAGCATTGTGTGCATTTTTTTGTTGCATTAGATTTCTAGGATCACTGCATGCACCGTTACACCTAGGTCATCTACTTAGATATACACATTTTTATTTGCATCAAACTTGGGTTGTTGAGAAAAATAGAGATTGCTGTTATCATCAACTTTGCGTTAGTTATATTCAACTGACGTGCCCACAGTTGGAAGTTTTGCATGACTCTTTTTCGATGGATGGCATGGACTTGAGTTTTGTTGCAGATTCTAGTGGAAGTTTGAAGGTTGAATGTTGTAACAAGTTGTAAATTCTTACATAGACATTATTGATTTTTGTAATAAATTGATATGTAATTAAACTTTTAACTTTCCCTGTAAATTGTACTGTGTTTGTACTCAAGTTAAAGTAAAAAATTCTGGATGTGTCACATTTTTTCATTGTATGGAATTTGGGGCATTAAATTTACTCTTGACCTTTGTCTCCACATGGTTTCCTCCTTAAGATACGTGCCTGAATTTCTAACCTTAAGTAACTGAGGAGAGTGAACTAGCTGTCACTAAGGCCATCACTTTCTTCCTTCTTTTCCAAGTCTTCAATCTATGTGATGCAGGCCTCCTGTGTAGAATGTTCACATAGGATTTTTGATTCCATTTCTTGAGCAAGCTTACACATTATGACCACTGCAGATTCTACGGTAACCATTTACTCCCTCCAGCTTTCGGCCACAATATTTCTGCAGGACTCCTCCATTAAATACATCTTCTCTAATCTAAAGATCTACTTCTGGCATCTCGAACTCTCCCAGAGCGAAGGAGGATAGGGGAACGTGATTAGATGTATTACTGTCGTAAGATCTTCCAAATGCAAATGAGAATCTTGCTTCATAGTCACTGGAGAATAGGATCCTATCCAATTTGGCCAATGAAGGATCCTTCCTATTGGACCATGTGATTTTATGGGCATTTACTTAATTAGTTGTTTACCAAGTTCTACACCCTTGTCTAGTATCATTTCAAAAGGAATTATATCTGCCATTAATTTGTCAGGCTCTTCAAAAAAGCTTGATCTTCAAAACTTTTTTGCTTCATGTATTGTTCTTTTAATATGAATTATAAGGGATGTGGATCACTTACTAATTGGGGTTAACACAATATGCACAATAACTTGATCGGAGTGCAGCTTAGCAGCAATTTCATAGTTGATACATAAGTCTCCCTCAAGAAACAATGTTAACAATGAAAGACTGGGGCCTCCTCCATGATTTAAGCCTTGCTAAAATCGTCTTGACTTATATGAGGTTTTCAATTTCTGGTTTTTGCACTCACTTCTGAGGTAATTCTATTTCACAAAAATTGGATGCGATGTACCCTGAAAATAATGGAATGAGTGTCAAGACAAATGGAAAATGCAGTTCGGGAATGATCTCATGTCTTTCTAATGATGATTTTGCAGGGAAAAGTTAGAGATTTTATAAGCATCTTACATGCGCAGCGGAAGTGATCAACTAGCACAATCAAAAGCACAATATAAGAATTTTTCCCAACTAAACCAGGAACACTATGAATCAAACAATCAGAGCTAAAATAAAAGATTTAAGGATTACATTTTGCGGAGGCCAACAACTCTTTCAGTGTTGTTCCAGCAATGAGACACCCAAGTGTTCGTTCTCCAAAGGTGATCCACGTCAAACCTTCCTCAGAATACTGTAATAGTCTCTCTAAACCCTCTTTCGATTTGTATATGAATTAGTCATCTTGAGAAAGAACCCTTCTTCTCTATGTAAAGAAGATTGAGGTCTCGTCTCATTCTAACCACCATATCTGCATCTGATACAGATAATCTTTTTAAAATAAAAAAATAATGATAAAATATTTATCAATTTCAGAATTAGTTATTAACCATTAATAATTAGTTAGAAGATATCTTTATATCTCTTATTTAAGATATCACCATATCCTAAATATTTATCAATTGCGAAATAAATAAAGTAATTAAATATTCCAACTGTGAAGTATTTTGGTAAGAGAAAATGCACCATTTAATTCATAATTAAGTGATGAACAAGAATTTATTTAACTCATAAATAAATTTATGACCATATGGCATTCCATACTAGCAGGGCTACTTGTCATATTTAATATATCAACATATATCAAATTATTTGATTCTCATTTTTATCAAACAAAATTCTGAATTGAACTTTCCGAGAAAAAGCATGTATTGCGTGTCACCCATTGGGCCTCACATTAAGCCGACAATGAAGATGTTAAATTCCTTTATTTCTCCACAAGTCAAGAGTGACATCTAGACATGTATCATGACTACCCGGATAATGTGAGTTTGATTACTGAAATCCATTGTACCTTTTAGCGATTAGTTCTCGTACAATTAAATCCCTCGATCATACAATGTCTTGAAAAAGCTTAGTGTAATGTCAAACCCTAACCACTTAATCATATGTCTGATATGTTAGTGTTTGACTCAAATGAATACTTAAAAACTCCTTTCTAAAATTCATTATGCTATGGTTATAGACTTTCTGAGTCACCACTTTGTAGAATCACACAGGACATTCTCTTGTACTAATAGATTTGATGCATTCCTTATTTATTGTTCACTATTTTCATGAAAGCCTCACTATGCGCAGAATACTCTACACATATCTTAGAAAGTCATGCTAATGAATAAAACAAAGCATAAACTAACAGACACAGTTATGACAACTTCAGGGCTGAGGATTACATATATCTACTGTCACCCAACTTCAGGGCTGACATTTATTTAGATTTCCATTAGTTATTCCTTTTAACGAGTCAGTCAGTGAACTAACCGCTTAGCGCCTACACTCTTATATTAATGTCTCTACAAAAATAATTTTGAGATCAATTATCCTGTACATTAGAGCATGTAACGAGTGTACTACTCTTAGCAGAATTACTGATGACCAATTTCAGTAATCATACGACTAGGAAGATTTTGGATTAATTTTACAAAGTTTAGATTTCACTAACATGATCTCATCATGGTTGTAACCCCTGTTTTTCATTTTTCATATTTTTGGTGTATTTTTCTTTTCTTGTGTATTTGTACTCTCTTGTTTTTTTTTCCATGGACCGTATATTAAGTTGTTTCAATATATTTTCATTTTCTTTTCTCATTCTTGATTTTTGCGAGTTATTTCCGATTTCTTGGTTGTTCTTGTTCATGGTTGTTATTTTCTCTCTTTATTGTTGTCTCGTTCTCTTTATTTGTATTTTTGGGTGCTCTTGGTGATTTGGTGGTCTACCCCATTCCTAATCCTATTATTTTGATCCCTAATTGATTACCAAAGCCAAATTACCCAATCCTTGTTTGAATCCTATTCAATTTGAACCCTATTTGTCTTATTGGATTAATCATATTATTACTCCTAAACTACCCGCAACCCAATACCCATACCCACATCAACCCCAAACTCCAATATATATATAAACCGCCATCTCCTACTAAAACCCTAACCCTAATCACCTAAACCTACCCCCCCGGACTCCCCTCTTTGGCTGCGCCGCACACCCCAACTCGAGCACTCCTCCCGGTCTGCACTCCAACCCACACACACCCCCTGCTCGGCCTGCACATCCCGACACCCAACCCCGACCTTCCCCTTGCCGCACCCAACCACCATCCACCTCCTCATCCATCCATCGACTCTCTCCCCCTTGCTTCCGTCGGCCGTCGACCAAGCCAGCGATAGCCGGAGCGACACCAGGCCGACGCCGCCATCTCTCACTCTCTTGAACTTTCTCTTGCTTTGTGGAGTTTTGCTCGTGTGGTGATTTTGCACGAGTTTGCTTGGATTCATTGATTCGTGGATTTTAGTTCGTGGGTTTTGTTCGTTGTCAGGATCCACTCCTGTCACTCTTGATTTTCGTCGTTCTTCATCTTTGGTTAAGGCAAGCAACTTGTACTCAAATTTCTTTGTAAGATACAAGTCAAAAATACCACATATAATATAGTTGGGTTCTAGAGACAAATCTTGTATGTTAGTTTTGTTGAGGTTCGTCTCTATAGTGCTATTTGACCATAGTTGACTCACGACACAAATTCGTCATGAAACAACAAGGTTTTCGCCCGTTCTTGACTTGATCATGTATGTGAACTATTTGTAAGAATTTGACTATTTGTTGAGATCCATGTGATTAGCTTGTTGTGGACTTGTTATATACCATAATCCATGTTGTTTGGATACTTGGTAGACTGGATTTCATGTTTGGTTGTGTTTTGATCAAGTTTCGTTGGATCTATGTTGATTTTGGTTTTTAAGGAAATTCTATGTTTTGCCGATATTCTGTCTTGATCAGTAATTTAGACCATACTAAGGTCAGAATTGTAGAGAAATTTATCTGCTTTCCAACCCCTTTGATCTTGGTCAATTTTGCTTTCGTATGTATGAGATATGACTGTTTTACTATAGAGGTGTAGATCTTTTCCAGATTTCGTTTCTTGATGATTTTGACGATTAAATTATTTTGATACTTGTGCTACACATATTGTTTTGATCTGAAACTTTGGTCAGTATTTCTATATCTATGTAGGGATTACCCAGAATTTTGGTGGATTTTATTGATAAATTTTATATGCCATTTCATGCTTATTTATGAAAGTTATACTTGCTGTATTTTGCTCGTTGTTCGGTAAAGAATCGTATTTTCACCTTCATTCCTTTTACTGTATCAAAAATATTTTTGAAATATGAAAGTTAATATATTTTGTCTACTTTTTATCTCCCTTTTGCGGATTTGGATTTCATTTCACGGCTTGCGAGATATTTCAGTTCTCGTACAGCAGTGTTGGGAATTCCAGATTTGCCAAACTATCGTTTCTTGATGTTTTGTTATTTTTGATGACTAAACAAATTTTACTGAAATATTATGAAACTTTATATTCTGATTCTAGACATATAGGGGAATATCCTAGATTTTTCCTGGATTTATTTGAGTCGTTTTAATGCTTTTTTTCTGACTGAGAATTCATTTTACTGATTTTTGACTTAACGTATTTTCTGGGTTCAAATCAGTTTTGAGTTATAATTTTGTGAAATATGATATGACTTATTTATATTTGCTGGATTTGTGTGGATGTCTATTTTCCAGATTCTTTGACGGATCCAGATTTGCATTTCTGTACCGATGAGATCCACTGTTTTAGTATTGTGCTGTCTTGCTGTGCTGAATATGAACATACACTGTTTTGCTCGTTTATGTGACTGTATATCATCTATACATGCTTGATTGTTTTCCTGAACCAAATATTGATTATACCCTGTTAGTTTGCCATTATTTCATGCACCATCATGTTTGTTTGATGACCATAATAAAAGTAACTAAGACGGGGTTTCTTAAGGGAAGATCTAGTAGCGGGAAATATGAAAACGTGTACTTGGAAGGAAACTAGTGTTCCATACTGCTACTGTTACTGTTACTTTTCTGCTATTGTTACTGTTACTGTTACTTTACTGCTACTGCTACTATTACTGATACCTGAGTACACTGCCCCATTATGGTCCACTATGAAATCTAAAAGCGAAACTGTTTGTTGTAGCAACTATGTATTATATTTTTAGGGCGCATGAAGTGCTACCTAGCTAGTAATACACACAAAACTGTAAGAACATAGGACTAATACTGTTAGACCAATACTGTTATACCGTTATCCTGATTCACTGGTGTGCTGAGCTTACTATTACTGGATACTGTTAGTTGCCATATGACACTTTAATTGACATAAAACATTTGTACTGTTAGAATACCATGCTAGTTGACTTTGTTTTACTAATTCATGCTAGTTATCACTATTGATGTATTATTATATATTATTTGTTAGTTTTTCCATGTGCTTGTATCCTACATTATAAGTGGCCCGTAACTTGCAATTGACGGGTACTTGTTTTCTCTTTTCTTCTCCTGCAATTATTAATTGCAGATCAGGGCGGTCAGCTGCCCGACGGTATTGGCCAAATGAGATATTAGTGCTGGATTTCTTATTTATTAGAATTATTATTACTGTTGCTTAGGAACAATGTATTTTGAGTAATTGGATATTTATTTTGTATTTGGGCGATGTGACCCAGGATATTTGACTCATCCAGATTCTTATTTATTTGAGAATATTATATATTATTTCAAGTAAATTCTGTTGGTTTATTAATTCCGTTATGCATGTGTGGTTGACTCTTTTGCTTCCGACTCTGATTATTTTGTGAGATATTGTAAAGATTCCTGAACAGCTTATGGATGATGAAAGTCATTCGCTGGGCTTTTGTTGCGTATCTGTATTCCGTATTCTTTTTGGGAAGAGGGGTGTGACAATGGCCCTAAGCTCATTTAAGTAATCCATGAACTTCACCATAATAGTAAATAAATTACCTAGAAATAGTAGCATCATTGATGAATCAAATGCCTCAAATAATTTTATTAATCAAATAATATTTACAAGAGATTTTTCCATCACATCTCATGTGATTGGCTGTATGGCACATTACTAACAATCTCCCACTTGCACTAAAGCCAATCGCCCCTATACCTAACACCCATGCTATCAAGATGACGATCAAACTATTATTGTGTCAACAGCTTAGAGAAAGAATCTGCTTGTAATATCCCGTACGAATATTACCTTGTATAAATTATTATTTTATTATTATTTATTATTATTTTGTTTTAATTCCAAAATTGAAATATTTTGGTGATTTTCGCCCGGTTTGTTCATAAACATTATCTGTACACATATACCGGTCTGTGTACATCGGTAGCGTATCGAATTGGTACCGTGATCTTCCGAATTGATAATAAAATTTATTTTATTATTATTTTCAAAATTAAATCATTTTTATACGGATTATGCAAAGATTTTTGGTATACGCATATGTATACACACATATATGAAGTATGTCGATTAGTACATTATACAAATTATGTGTTGTGTATTTTTGGACAAAGTACTTATCCTTGTCATGACCACTAATTTGATTGTTAGGGTTGTTAGGAGGCTTAAGCTAGGGTTTTTTATGCATAAGAGATTAAGGAGTGATCTTCTAGAAACCTTATCTCTTCCACCTCACCCCTCCACCTCACACCCTAGCCCATACCCTACACCATGCCTCCCTCACTCTACCAAGCATGGCCGGCCCCAAACACTAGGGGGTTTTGTGCAATTGTTGAGTGCAATTTTGCACTCCCCACCATCTCCTTCATCCTATAAATACCCCCCCTTTCATCACTTGTCTCACTTTTACAAAACAAAAGAAAAGAAGGAAGGGAAAAGAAAGAGGGAAAGGCTAATAGGAGAGTTTTCTTCTTGTAGGTTTTCCATAGAGTTTTCCTAGGAGCTAAGGGGAAGGAGAAGGATAGCAAGCAAGTTCTTCCATCAAGGGAAAATTTAGGTGGGAGTTTCTCCACTTGCTTTTGTTTGTTTGAGTTTGTTGTTTTGGTTCTTTCTTCTTATCTTCCTTGGTTTCGTTTTCTTTTGTTCTTTTGGGAAGGTTGTTCTTGTGATGTTGTTGGGTGTTGTTTTGTTGTATATGTTGTAGCTCTTGTTTGGTAAAAAGAAATAACCACATATATGGGAAAGAATAATGGAACCCTTATGAAACACATAAAGATTGACTCTTTGTAGTAGTAATTGTTGTTCTTGTTGTTGTTGTTGAACTAAATACATAAGCATATGGACTTTGTGTATACACCCATTTTTGGGTTGTAGGACTTGATATTGGACTCATACATAAGCATATGGACCTTGTGTATACACCCATTTTTGGGTTGTAGAACATACAACTTGAACTTTTGGACTAAAGAGTATGCATATGAATGGTTGAACCAAGTTGAGGGTTCTTTACTTTATTTTATTTTGCTTATTCCTTTTATTAATCTTATGTAAAAAGATCCCATTTGGGATGCTAATTCTAGTGTAGTATGAAAAAGAAACTAATTTAAGTTATTAGTTATAGAATGTTAAAAAGATTTTTTTTATGTTTGACTAAGTAATAATAAATGTTATGCTTAAATAGGTAAAAATAGATGCTTGTGCTTAAGTATAAGTAAGTAGTAGTAGATGTTATGCTGAACAATAAATAAAGGTTATGTTGAAGTAGTAAATGGATATTTTGTGTAGATGTATAGTAGTAACCCATGCTCCCATTGTAGTAGATATCCATAGTTATAGGTTGATGTTGATGTTGTGTTTATATTTTGTAGAAGGGTTGTACATCCATGCTTAAGTATTGATAAAAGACCCATGCTTGTGTTATTTTCCATGCTTGAAGTAAGTATCATGCTTAGAGGGTTATAAGAAAATTGTATACCATGTTAGATTAATATTCATGCTTGGTTAGTAGATGTTCATGCTTAAATGTTATTCATGCTTAAGTTAGTAGATATTCATGCTTAAATGTTATTCATGCTTAAGTTAGTAGATGTTCATGCTTAGTTAGTAGATATTCTTGCTTAAATAATATTCATGCTTAAGATAGTAGACATTCATGCTTAAGTAAAGTTTATGTTGAAATAGTAATAGACCTTCTTGCTTTAAACTATAATAGAAACCCATGCTTAAAGTAGCAAATCCATGCAATTTTGTAGTAAGTTAAAGTAGGAAAGTCATATACCTTGCTTGGATCATTGTAGGAAAAATATATACCGTGTTTAGATTATGTTAGGGAAGTCTTATACCATGCTTGGATCGTTGTAGGAAAAATAAATACCATGTTTAGATTGTGGTAGGGAAGTCTTATATCATGCTTGGATCGTTGTAGGAAAAAAATATATACCATGTTTAGATTATGGTAGGAAACTTTTAAACCATGCTTGTTGTGTATATGTTGTAGGAAATTCATTCTTAAAGTATACACCATGTTGTAGGTTAATGGAACCATGCTTATGATGTGTACCATGTTGAGGATTAATGTAGAAAGGAACCATGCTTACGTTGTACACATGTTGTAAGAGACCCATGCTTAAATAAATGACCCATGCTTAAGGATGTGGTAGATGGCTCATGCTTAAAAGTGTAGTAAATATCCATGGTAAAGTAAATGGATATTCATGTTAAGCTAACATGCATGCTTAAGTTGTGGTAACCATTCATGCTTAAGTTATAACTTATGCTTGAATTATAGTAAAGCTTCATGTTTAGATTATAGTAATTATTCATGCTTAAGCTTGTTATAAGTGCATGCTTAAATCATATTCATACTTAAGATTGTTGTGGGTTGATGGCTATGTTATATACCATGATTGGATTGTTGTGAGTTGATGGTTATGTTATATACCATGATTAGTTGTTGTAGGTTGATGCTTACAATTGTATACCATGCTTAAATTGCTATAGGTTAAGTAATAGGAAAGAATCATGTTGTAATTGTAGTGATAACTACCTTGTTGTAGTTAATGTTAGTAAGAAGCCCATACATGCTTGAAGTGTATAGTGTAGCATCCTAGTTAAATATTGAAGCAAACGTATATTCTATGTTATTCTAGTCAACTTCAAAAAGAAACCCATGGGACTAGTACCACGATAGTTCTAGCTCAATTGACAAAAGAACCCATGCATTTAGTTCTAGGGGATTCTAGCTCAATCTTGAGAAAGAACCCAAGAGTCTAGTTACATGTAGCTCTAGTTCAATTGGGAAAAGAACCCATGGGCTCTAGTTATGTGAGGTCCAATTGAAATTGGATCATATCATGGGGACATTCCTCATCCTTATGAGTAATAAGGATTGGAAAGATCACTAGTAATAGTTAGTTCGATAAAGGTTGTTATGTCGCTTTCGGACTTCTCATTGGTAGAATACCTATCTCAGACTGTTAGTAGATTCCTCTGTTGCTTTTAATTATAGAAGATCGAGTTGCTAGTAAGCAAATTCGGTTGCTTATAGGTTTGATTACTTGTATGGTTGTTTGCATATGGTTGTGCTCGTACGTGGCTCGACTGGCCCGTATGTAGCTGTGGGTCTCATACGTAGTTTATTTGGCTCGTATGTAGGTTGTTACTCGTACGCGGCTCGACCGGCCCGTGCGTAGCTGTTGGTCTCATACGCGGCTTATCTGGTTGGTATGTACGTTGTTATCTCATACGAGAACCGCCTGGCACATAGGTAGTGGTTGGTTCATACGTAGCTTATTGGCTCGTATGTGGTTAGTTTACTCGTGTATAGCATGTTAGCTAGTATGCAGTTGTTATGCTCATCTAGGGCAATACTATTACCCTAGGGGCTGTCGACCATCAAGACATATGTTTTCTTATTCCTAAGGGACTGTGGACGAGTCACTCCTTGTGTGCCATCGGATCTTAACCGGTGTAGGTTGATCGCGGACCGGAGAGACGGAATCCAAGTTCAGGGTAGTGGCATGCATATATGTTCGTATTGCTAGGGTCTTGGATTGATAGGCCATGAATCAGATCCTGAGGGATTCTGGTAAGCCTGAGTTGAGCAGCCTAGTAGAGTTGTCTTGCGAAGTCTAATTTAAGACCTAGCATGTTGTGTTTATAATATTATCATCCCTAAGATTGTTCAGGATTAGTGACATCATTAGGATAGTGACTTATAAAGATCATTTACTTAAACCTTTTGCCGGAAAGAGAGGAGTTGGTTGTAGGGGGCCCCTTACGACCAACTCGTCCCTTGGGGCTGACCTTAGGTGGTGTTATTGGGTTGTACCTTCCTGTCAAAGGGATATGTATGGTGCCTTCTCACGAGTTGGGAGCACGGGTTGCGTATCTCACACTGTTAATTCCTGATGTGCCATGATAAGGTTCACTTCTTTGGCAGCTTCGCTTGTAGCAATATATTCGTCTTCAGTGACTGAATAAGCTACAATCAGCTCCTTGGAACTCTTCCAACTTACCACGCCACCATTCAAGGTACACACAAATCTCGAAATTGATTTACTGTCATTCGAATCCGATTGAAAACTGGAATTAGTATAACCCTTCAATTTCATGTTAGACCCATCATATATCAAAAAAAAACTTCTCTCGTTCTTCTCAAGTACTTGAGAAGTTTTGACTGCTGTCCAGTGTTCCTCTCCAGGGTCTCGTTGGAACCTGTTTACAATATCTAAAGCATATGAAACTTCAGGTATGTACATAGCATAGCATACATGATTGGCCGAACTGTTGATGCATAAGAGATGACTTTCATCCTCTGTCTTTCGTCAGGTGTCTTGCGAGACATCCTGTGTGAAAGATGTATGCCATATTTTACTGGTAAGTTACCTCTCTTACTATTTTCCATGTTAAACCCTGTAGACCTTTATTCTTAAATTATAGGACGCTTCTCCCAACTCCTCCATGAAGAATTTTCTGGAAATCCATGCCTTGACCAATTGCAACATTGTGACATCATTTCCAAAGAGCATCCACATACAATATTAAAAATGTAACAACACTCCCACTGACTTTGTTGTATACAAGGTTTGTCTACGTTTCTAATAAACTCAAAGAATTTGTTGTCTTATCAAAATGGTTGTTCCAACTCCTTGATGGCTGCTTTAACCCATAAATGGATTTGTGCAGCTTGCATACTTTATATTGTCCTACACTAGAGACAAAATATTCTGGTTGAGTCATATAAACTTCTTTCTCTAAATCACCATTTAAGAAAGCAGTTTCGATATCCAACTGTCATATCTCATAGTCATGATATTCAGCTATGGCTAGTAAAATCCTAATGGACTTAAGAATTGGTTTATTTCCTTTCCATATCGCATAGGGAGTACTAGATACAAATTTTGTCTGTAACCTATTACGAGGTACACAACGGTCTCTAGAGCATATCCCCAAAAGGACATGGGAAGATTAGTGAAGGACATCATGGATCTCATCATGTCTAACAATGTGCAATTTCTTCTTTTGGCTACACCATTAAGCTGAGTTGTTGTAGGTGGAGTCCACTGAGAGAGAATCACATTCTCTTTGAGATAATTAAGAAATTCATTGGATAGGTATTCACCACCACAATATAGAAGTGCGCTGATACTTTTACCATTTTGTTTCTCAACTTCAAACATTTACTCCTTGAAATTTTTAAAAGCTTCAAATTTGTATTTCATTAAATACATATATCTGAATCTCAAAAAGTCGTTAGTAAACGTTATAAAATAGGAGTATCCACCTCTCGCTAGAATTATCATTGGTCCACATACGTCCGAGTGAATCAATTCTAACAATTCAGTAGCACATACTCCACTTCTAGTAAATGGAGTTTTAGTCATCTTACCTTTTAGACGGGATTCACAAGTTGTCAATGAATCAAAATCATAGGGGCTTAAATAGTCACATGTATGCAACCTGTTAATCTCATTCTGACAAAGTTTTAAATACCGAAGATAAGTGTAACAACCATAAAATATTTTCTTTCAAACATTTTTCCTCACGTGTTCTGCATGTGCCTTTCCTCCTATACACATGCAAATTACGTTATTTTTGTTACAAAAGTTTTGCACTAAAATTTCATTAAGATTAATTTATCCAAATTATACTAAATTTTTGTTAACAAAAATAATAATTATTTGTTAAATAAGAGCTTTTTAAATGAAATAAAATAATAATATAAGAGTAAAATAAAAAAGTACACAACACGTGCACAGGTGTACTACACACCAAGCTACGAACCTGCTGCTTTTGACTGGGTCTTTTAAGTGTGGATGAGTGGGCATGTGAATAGGTTAGTAGAGAGTTAGTTACTTAAACCACCTCTTAATTACCCCTATAAATACCCCCCCCCCCCCCCCCCCCCCCCCCCCAACACACATAATTAGCCATATAGGAGCACAAAACAAAACAAAAAAAAGGGAGAGAGAATCAAAAGAGGTTGTTGGCTTTTGGCTTTCGGGATTGCAAGGAAGAGCTTGCGGGTTTGCTTTTGTGGTGGACTTTTGGAGCATTTTGCAAAGGGATTCAACTACTAGGAGGCCTCTTTTGAGGTGGGTGTTCTCACTATCTTCTAATATTTTAATAGATTGTACATGCTTAGCCATAACATATGTAGAGGAAAATTAAATTGGTATGTGAATGTGTGAGTGTCTTCATAATCTTCTAGTTAGTAGAAATTGTGTTGTTTAAACTAGAAATGTGTAGATAAAGATGAATTGATTTGTACATGTGAAATAATTGTTCTAGAACTTTTATTTGTGCATGATTACCTATAATTGTGTGGCAAATAATGAAATTAATGTGTGTATGTGTAGAAGTTTTACTGTCATGCCCCGCTTCCCAAAAGAGAATATGAAATACGGATACGTGACTAAGCCCACCGAATGATTTTCATCATCCATAAGTTGTTCGGAATTTTTACAACATTTCACAAGAATAATCAGAGTCGGCAGTAAGAAAATCAACCAAGCATGTACATATGAACCAAAAGACCAACAAGAATACTTGAAACCAAAATATATTAATCTCAAATAATCTAGATCTGAATAAGTCAAATATCATGGGTCACATTGCCCCAAAAAAACAATAATCCAAGTACATGATACAATTGTTCAAAGCAAGCAACAAGAATTAATAATAGCAAATACAGCGCTAATACTTCATATCATCAATACCATCTGGAACTTGTCTTGCAAAATCTGCAATTTAACAATTGCAGGGATAGGAAAAAGAAAACAAACTCCCGTCAATGCAAGTTACGGGCCACTTGTAATGCAGGATACAAGTACATGAAAAAAACTAACTAATAACATGAAATATACAGGATAACAAAATAGAATACTAGCAGGGCAAGATGAACAAGTACAAGTAGCGTGTATCAAGTACTAAGTAAACAAGTATCATGTAAACAAGTATCAAGTAACAAATGTCAAGTGAACATGTAAACAAGTATCAAGCATCATGTAAATATGTGTCAAGGATCAAGTATCAAGTATCATGTATCATGTAGTCAAGTATCAAGTAAGCATGTATCATATTCAAGTGTCATGTATCAAGTCTTGTAGTGATTACTATCTAGGTAGCACTTCATGCATCCCGGTTTTTACTACATGGTTGCTACAACAAACAGTTTCGCTTTAGATTTCATAGTGGACCATAGAGGGCAGTGTACTCAGGAATAAGCTCTCAAGTAAACAAGTATCAAGTTCCAAGTAATCAGATAATAAGCTCCAAACAAGCTCCAAATACCCAAAATATCGAACTCTGTGTCAAGTGTGCAAGTGCAAGCAATCACGTGTCAAGCTCCAAAATAACCAAATATCAAGCTCCAAATATCACATAGGATCAATAGATCCCCTTTCGAGTACACGTTTTTGTATTATCCACTACTAGATCTTTCCTTTAAACCCCAGCTTGGTTATTTATTATTATTAGTGTCAAACAATAATGTATGTGTCACGAACAGGGCAAGTATATCATGGCATGATCAAGTAACAAGTTCAAGTTGTAAGATAAACACGGACGAGTGAAAGATAATACACAAAAGGATAAAATAACCAAATTTCTAGTTCAGGACAGCAAGACCAAACTGCATAAAAACTAAGATTCCCGTTGTTACAAACATGCAAATCTGAATCCGTCGAAAGGTCTAGAAAATAGACTCCCGGCCGAATTCAGCAAACATATATAAGTCATATAGTATTTTACAAAATCAAGTCTCAAAACTGATTTGAATCCAGAAAATATGTTTAGCCAGAAATCAGTAACTCAAATTCACTGTCAGGAAAACAACATCAAAACACATCAAATAAATCCAGGAAAAATTTGGGGTATTCCCCTATATGTCTTGTATTAGAAAATAAGGTTTCATAATTTTTTGCAGTAAGGTTAGTTTAGCCAAAAAAAAATCAGAAAACATCAAAAAACGGTAGTTTGGAAAATCTGGAATTCCCAACACTGCTGTACCAAAAATGTAATATCTCGCACCCCGTGAAACGAAATCCAAATACGCCAAAGGGAGATGAAAATAGACAAAATAAGCTAACTTTCATATTTCATAAATATTTTTCATACAGGAAAAGGAATTAGGGTTAAAATACAAATCTTTGTAGAACAGCGAGCAAAATCCAGCAAGTATAGGTTTTATAAACAAGCATGAAACGGCATATAAAACTCATCAATAAAATCCACCAAAATTCTGGGTATTCCCTAAATAGGTATATAAATACTGACAAAAATTTAATATCAAAATAATATCCTTAGCACAAGTATCAAAGTAGTTTAGTCATCGAAATTATCAAGAAACAAAATCTGGAAATGAAATACACCGCTGTAGTAAAACAATCATATCTCACACATACAAAAACAAAACCGACCAAGGTCAGAGAGTTTGGAAAGAAGAGGGATTTCTCTAAAAAATTATGTGTAATACTGAAGTTAAGATACTGACCTTAATATGGTCTAAAATAGCAATCAAAACTGATCATCGACAAAGTACAGATTTTCCTTTTAACAACAAATCAATATACAACATACGAAACTCGTTCCAAACATAACCAAATATGTTATAGAGTCTACTAAGTGTCTAAACATCATGAAATAGGGTATATGGTATGTCCACAACAAGTATATCACATGGATCCCAACAAGCACACAATTCTCACAAATAACTCGCATATATGATCACATCAAGAACGGTCAAAACCTAAGTTGTTTTATGTCAAATTTGTGCCGTAAGGCAACTATGGTCAAAAAGCAATATAGAGATAATACCTATCAAAGATAACACATACACGAGTTGTCTCTAGAACCCAACTGCACTACAAGCAGAATTTATGACTTGTATAATACAAAGGAATTGAGTACAAGTTACTTGCCTTAACCGATGACGAAAATGACTCCAAGCAAGAATAACGGAAACGGATTCCCGGGCACGAACATGTCGAACGGATCACTAACCAACCACGATCACACGAACAACAAACAATATGAAGATGATCGAGATCACGAACACAATCGGACGGCTGAGATCGAAGATCAAGATCAAGATGATCGGATCAGATTGGATGGCCAGATCTCCCTGATGAAGATAATGATGAAGATCAAGATCGATCGATCGAACGGCTGCGATCAAAGAAAATTGATGATCATCATGATCGTGACGATCAAGAAGAGATCGGACGACCCACATCCAATCAAGCATGATGATCAAGATCCAACGAACGACCAAGATCACCCTGATGGTGATGATCAAGCTCAAATCAACGAACGGCTAAGAATCAATCAAGGGGACATGATGATCACGATGATCAAGAAGATCGGGCGGTCGAGATCCACTTGATCAAGAACCACCATCAAACAGCACATGCACAACACCAACATCAAGGGCTCTGGTTGTCAATGGACGGCACCTAGGGGAAGCGCCGGTAAGGTGGAGGACGGAAGCCGGAGTTGGGAGTAGCACACACAGGGGCTGGCGCACTGCAATTGCTGCAGTCGGACGTCAGGGAAGTGGAGTGGCGGACAGGGGGTGAGGCAAGAACAGCGGGACGATGGCGAGACGATGGACGGGTGCGGCTAGCCGCTACTGCTGTGCATCGGAGAGACATTACATAGTAAAGTCAGCGGCACTACACAGGGAGCACGGGGGCTGTGCTGACTGAGCGCTGCACTGGGCAGACATCGGTACGGTGCTGTAGGCATAATGCAGGGAGAACAAGCGGGAGGACGGGAGAGGGAAATGAGGATGAGAGCAGGGAGTGCTCACAGGTGGAGGGAGAGAGAGCAGGAGGAAGAGGGTGACGAAGGTTTGGGTTAAGAGGCGGCTGTAGGGTTTTAGGGGGAGAAGATGAATAGTCGGGTATATTTATAGGAGGGTTTGGGGTGAATAGCAGAGTAGGGGTGACGGGTCTGGGGTATTAAAGAAATGGGTAGGGGATTGCTAACGGGTAGGGTTAGTGGATAGATATAGGGTAATGGGTATAAATGAAGGGGTTTAAAAATGGGTATTGGGTTTAAAAGCGGGTTAGAGGATTTAAATGGGTTATAGGGTTATTAATAATGGGTTGGGTAGTTATTGGGTATTGAATAGGATAGTTGGGTTAAAAACAATCCATTAGGGATTTAAAAATTCAATAAGAAAATAAAATAACAAATAAAAAGATTGTTTATAATAAAAATGTAATTTGCAATACAAAAATAGAATTTATTTAAAATACTACAATACAGTTAGTAGATAAAAATGGATTTTTAATAACTGGTCAAAAATATCAATAATAACAATAATATTAATAACAACAATAATAATCAGAGTAATAATAATAAAAATAAGAATTGTATTTCAATATAAAATCATAGAAAATAGTTATAAACAAAATTATTGATCTAAAACAGATTTTAATAGGAGATCCAATAGTACAATTTGACAAACGAAATTGAAAGCGGTAAAAATAATTTACGGAAATTTTAAATACAGAAAATACATGAAAAATACATATTTGGGAAAACAGGTGTTACAAATCCTACCCACCTTACAACAAAATTTCTTCCTCGAAATTTGCCTAGGCGGTACATTGGACAAGGAAAAAACAAACTTAGGGGAAGGGAAACAAAATAGAGGGTTAAAGGGAAAGGAATAAAGCAATGGCAACACCAGAAAAAGAAGGAAGTGGATAACAATGATTGTCAAATGGAATGCATGAAAGAAAATGAACAGTATCAAAAGAAAAGAAATAATACAAGACAACAAAGCAAAAAGTGAGTAGACAAAATCGGAATCAAGGAGAGAATGAACGGGGAAGAATTGAATCAAATAATGAATGGGTGCAAGATTGCAAAATGAAATGCAAGAAAGAAGTAACCGGTATAAAAAAATGAAGAAGAAACAACACAAGACTCTCAAGATAACAAAGCAAAGAGATGAAGAAATAGATAGAGCTAGAATCGAAGAAATGATGGACAAGGAAGAGACCAACCAAGCAAATGAGTCAACGAATGAAGATGAATGCAATGGCTAGAGAAGCAACAATGCAGGGAAGAAGAAACAACAAGGGAATCCTAGGACTTGTGGGTTATGGGCCCACACGCTTCCGCTGCGCCACTCTGATCGGAAAAACACTGCCAATAGCATCCAGCAATGCTGGCCGAAGAACCAAGCAGGGAGAAAAGAATGGATAGTACCATAATCAAAAGAATATGGGCATCAAAGAATGAATTGATACCCAGCAAGAAATCAACAAATGAGGACGACTAAAAAAGAAGGAAGAATCAAGGAATCAAGAGATCGAATAAGAAGGGATAAAAAAGAATGGAACAAGACTAGTATCCAGATCAATTTTGATTATAAATCATTTATGCATACACGGTTGGTGAAATATTGAGCCGATCCCAGTTCGAGCCAAGCTTGTCTAATATATTAAGCAACTAATATATTAGCCAAACCTGGTGATCTGATACCACTAAAAACCTTGTCACGCCCCGCTTCCCAAAAAATAATACGAAATACGGATCCGTGACTAAGCACAACGAATGATTTTCATCATCCATAAGCTGTTCGGAATTTTGACAACATTTTACAAAAATAATCAGAGTCGGAAGCAAGAGAATCAACCAAGCATGTACATATGAACAAAAATACCAATAAGAATACTTGAAACTAAAATACATTAATATCAAATAATCCAGATCTGAATAAATCCAATATCCTGGGTCATATTATCCAAAAAAAAACAATAATCCAAGTACATGATACAATTGTTCAAAGCAAGCAACAAGAATTAATAATAGCAAATCCAGTCCTAATACTTCATATCACCAATACCATCTGGAACCTGTCCTCCAAAATCTGCAATTTAACAATTGCAGCAATAGGAAAAAGAAAATAAACTCCCGTCAATGCAAATTACGGGCCGCTTGTAATGCAGGATACAAGTACATGGAAAAAACTAACTAATAATATGGAATATACAGGATAACAAAATAGAATACAAGCATGGCAAGATGAACAAGTACAAGTAGCATGTATCAAGTATTTAGTAAATAAGTATCATGTAAACAAGTATCAAGTAACAAGTGTCAAGTGAACATGTAAACAAGTATCAAGCATCAAGTAAACATGTAACAAGCGTCAAGTATCAAGTCTCATGTAACATGTAGTCAAGTATCAAGTAAGCATATATCATGTTCAAGTGTCATGTATCAAGTCTTGTAGTGATTACTATCTAGGTAGCACTTCATGCATCCTAGTTTTTACTACATGGTTGCTACAACAAATAGTTTCGCTTTAGATATCATAGTGGACCATAGAGGGCAGTGTACTCAGGGACAGGCTCTCAAGTAAACAAGTATCAAGCTCCAAGTAACCAGATAACTAGCTCCAAACAAGCTCCAAATACCCAAAATATCATGCTTTGTGTCAAGTGTGCAAGTGCAGGTAATCACGTGTCAAGCTCCAAATAACCAAATATCAAGCTCCAAATATTATGTAGGATCAATAGATCCCCTTCCGAGTACACGTTTCTGTATTATCCACTACTAGATCTTTCTCTTAAACCCCGGCTAGGTTGTTTATTATTATTAGTGTCAAACAAGCATGTATGTGTCACGAACTGGCAAGTATATCATGGCATGATCAAGTAACAAGTTCAGTTGAAAGATAAACACGTACGAGTGAAAGATAATACACAAAAGGATAAAATCAGCAAATTTCTAGTTCAGGATAGCAAGACCAAACTGCAGTAAAACTGAGATTCCCGTTGTTACAAACATGCAAATCTGAATCTGTCGAAAGGTCTAAAAAATAGACTCCCAGCCATATTTTACAAACATATATAAGTCATATAGTATTTCACAAAATCAAGTCTCAAAACTGATTTGAATCCAGAAAATACGTTCAGCCAGAAATCAGTAACTCGAATTCAAAGTCAGGAAAACAGCATCAAAACACCTCAAAAAGATCCAGAATAAATCTGGGGTATTCCCCTATATGTCTAGTATCAGAATATGAAGTTTCATAATTTTCCAGTAAGATTAGTTTAGCCAACAAAAATAAGAAAATATCAAGAAACGGTAATCTGGAATTCCCAACACTGCTGTACGAAAACTGTAATATCTCGCACCCCGCGAAGCAAAATCCAAATCTGCCAAAGGGAGATGAAAATAGAAAATATAAGCTAACTTTCATATTTCATAAATATTTTTCAAACAGGAAAAGGAATTAGGGTGAAAATACATATCTTTGTAGAACACCGATAAAATCCAGCAAGTATAGTTTTGATAAACAAACATGAAACAGCATATAAAACTCATCAATAAAATCCACCAAAATTCTGGGTAATCCCTAAATAGGTATAGAAATATTGACCAAAATTTAAGATCAAAATAATATGCTTAGCACTAGTATCAAAATAGTTTAGTCATCGAAATCATTAAGAAACAAAATCTGAAAATGAAATACACTGCTGTAGTAAAACAATCATATCTCACACATACGAAAACAAAATTGACAAAGGTCAGAGAGTTTGGAAAGAAGACGGATTTCTCTAAAAATCATGTTTAATACTGAATTTAAATACTGACCTTAATATTGTCTAAAATAGCAATCAAAACTGATCATCGCCAAAGTACAGATTTTCCGTTTAACAACAAATTAACATATAATATTCGAAACTCATTCCAAACACAACCAAATATGTTATAGAGTATACTAAGTGTCCAAACATCATGAAATATGGTATATGGCATGTCCACAATAAGTATATCACATGGATCCTAATAAGCATACAATTCTCAGAAATAACTGACATATATGATCACATCAAGAACAGGTCAAAACCTAAGTTGTTTCATGTCAAATTTGTGTCGTGAGGCAACTATGGTCAAATAGCACTATAGAGACAATACTCATCAAAGATAACACACACATGAGTTGTCTCTAGAACCCAACTGTAGTACAAGTGGAATTTAGGATTTGTATCATACAAAGGAATTGAGTACATGTTACTTGCCTTAACTGATGATGAAAACGAATCCAAGCACGAATAACGTAAATGGATTCCCGGGCACGAACATAACTAACGGATCACGAACCAACCATGATCAAACGAACAACGAACAAGATGGAGACGATCGAGATCACGAACACAATCGAACGGCTGAGATCGAAGATCAAGATCAAGATGATCGGATCAGCTCGGATGGCAAGATCTCCCTAATGAAGATAATGATGAAGATCAAAATCGATCGAGCGAATGGCTACGATCAAATAAAATTTATGATCATCATGATCGTGATGATCAAGAAGAGATTGGACGACCCACATCCAATCAAGCATGATGATCAAAATCCAATGGATGGCCAAGATCACCCCGATGGTGATGATCAAGACCAAATCAACGAACGGCTAGGAATCAATCAAGGAGACATGAAGATCACGACGATCAAGAAGATCGGACGGCCGAGATCCACTTGATCAAGAACCACCATCAAACATCACATGCTCAACACCAACATCAAGGGCTCTGGCTGTTGATGGATGGCACCCAGGGGCAGCGCCCGTGAGGCAGAAGACGACAGCCAGTGTTGGGAGGAGCACTCACAGGGGCTGGCGCACTGCGGTTGCTGCAGTCGGACGTCAGGGAAGTGGAGCAAAGGCCAAGGGGTGAGGCGAGCAAAGCAGGACGACATCGAGATGACGGACGGGTGCGGGTAGCCGCTACTACTTTGCGTCGAAGAGACAGCACTCAGCGAAGTCGGCGGCACTGCACAGGGAGCATGGGGGCTGTGCTGGCTGAGCGCTGCACTGGGCAGACATCGGTGCAGTGCTGTAGGCGCGATGCAAGGAGAACAAGCGAGAGAACATGAGAGGGAAAGGAGGATGAGAGCAGGGGGTGCACACAGGTGGAGGGAGAGAGAGCAGGAGGAAGTGGGTGATGAAGGTTGTTGATTCTTGATTTTGATGATTACAACACAATGCAAAACATATTTGTGCTATGTTGTATATATATAATTGCAGGTTGTATCAGAAGATACACAAAGGCCTCATTACTCTAAAGCTGAACAAATGATCAAGCACAGCCCCAGATAAAGATAATGTCTTCACTCAAGACTCAAGTCAAGACCAAAGCTTCAAATGTCATATAATTGTGTGTCTTGTAAAAATGTAATATTTTTTCTATTTTTTGAGTCTTAGATTGATGTACAGCCTTGTCACACACACATACACTCACATATAACTTTTTATAACTGTGTGTTACAAAATCCAAAGGTCGAAACAGCTTGAACTAGATTAGCTGTTGAGTACCAGTTGACTGCCATTTATACCAGTCGACAGAGTCTGTACAAAACTGCCTGATCTTATTCAAACTCTGACTAGTCGACTTATAGTGGCAACCCAGTTGACTGTTCAAATGCTTTTTGACCGTTTTCTGATTTCAAAAGCTGTTTTTCGAATTTAAAAGAGTTATCCATTATTTGTCCGTTGATCAAACGGTTATGGGTAACTGTCTTTAACTTCCAGGGATTCTAGTCTATAAATATAGCCTAAGAATCACCTTCAAAAGCCCCCAAGCAATTTTTTGAGAATAATTTTAAGATTTGTGCATTCAAGAAAATAAATGCTTTCAAAACTAACTAAGTCTTGGTTCTCTGTCTTCAGTCCAGTATAACATTGATTTCGTTTTGGACTGGATTCGGAAGTCAACCAATTAGCCACGTACTATATCACAATCACAACAAGGCTATAGGTTGATTGTAAACAATTTTATTATTTTTCTTTTTCCTCTCGGTTGGAGAGTAGGACTCTAGGGTGTAGAGTCGGATTTTGTCACTCTTGGTGGAAGAGTGGGTTGCTATCTCTGGTTGAGAGGAAGGACTACGGGTTGGACAAGGTTGTTGTCTGAATGCCGTAGGGTATTCTTGTAATCTTTTTCAAGAATAGTGAAAAATCTCAAGTGGGTTGGTTGGGAATTGAATGTAGGTCGGGAGGACCGAACCAAGACACTCTGTGCTTGTATCTCTCTACTTGCATTTCTATTTTCTTAGTTTATAATTTTCGGTGTGAAACTTGTCTGGACAGTCGACTGCGTACTCATATAAATCGACTGGTCAGACTCGTACTACTCTGAAGTAATTTGTGTGACTAGTCGACTGTCTCATCCCTAAGTCGACTTAACAGACATCTTTATAATACTTTTCTTTTTGTGGTTTCAGTCGACTGGTCTATCTCTCAAGTCGACTGAATAGAAGAAATTCTCAATTCCGCATTTTAAATTTTTATAAAACACTATTCACCCCCCCTCTAGTCGGGTATATATATAGGAGGGTTTTAGGGTTGGGGTGAATAGCAGAGTAGGGGTAACGGGTCTGGGGTATTAAAGAAATGGGTTAGGGATTGCTAACGGGTAGGGTTAATGGATATACATAGGGTAATGGGTATAAATGAAGGGGTTTAAAAATGGGTATTGGGTTTAAAGCTGGTTAGGGGATTTAAATTGGTTATAGGGTTATTAATAAAGGGTTGGGCAGTTATTGGGTATTGAATAGGTTAGTTGGGTTAAAAAAAATCCATTAGGGATTTAAAAATTCAATAAGAAAATAAAATAACAAATAAAAAGATTGTTTATAATAAAAATGTAATTTGCAATACAAAAATAGAATTTATTTAAAATACTACAATACAGTTAGTAGATAAAAATGGATTTTTAATAACTAGTCAAAAATATCAATAATAACAATAATATTAATAACAACAATAATAATAAGAGTAATAATAATAAAAATAAGAATTGTATTTCAATATTAAATCATAGAAAATAGTTATAAACAAAATTATTGATCTAAAACAGATTTTAATAAGAGATCCAGTAGTACAATTTGATAAAAGAAATTGAAAGCGGTAAAAATAATTTACGAAAATTTTAAATACAGAAAATACACGGAAAATACATATTTGGGAAAACAGGGGTTGCATTTATAGAGATTTTCATCTAGTGGAAATTCCATATCATAAATCCATGAGATCAACTTTTCAGTGTATGCACAATTAATAAAGTAGATACTTCTCAAGAATTTTAGTTGTGTGGAGGGACAATTGTTCATCTAATTCAAGTTATAGGACTATGAATAATTTATACAATTTAGGTAACCAATTTCATGTTCTTCAAGAATAAATTGGTATATATTATATTATTGTACAACTACATTAACCTCATAAATGATTTCATTCTGAATTTGTAAAGCAATATGTAGCAATTGAATTATTGAAAAAATCGAGTTTCATATTAGTTCGAATTATAAACAATGAGTGCCCCTTTTTCTCAAAAACCGTGAGTTGGCACTTTGGTTGTGGTTTGCAGTTGGTTTTTGCTGTTGGGTCCTAGGTTCAACTCTAGACAGTGGCCATGCTTTAAACAAAATTTTTTAACTTTTATATTGTATTTATTTTGAGATAATTTATAAGTTTGGGCAGTGTTAGTATATAGTATTCTTGGAATTTATAACTTCTTGGAAACTCTTGGGAACATAAATTATACTAGTATTCGTAAGTTACAAAATCACCATAATGATGGATCTAATTTTACTAGTATATTAGGGAAATATTTTGTGATAAGTATGTACTACTTTAGAATTCAATTAAGAAGGAATTTAAATTTTACTGGAATATTAATAGAATATTCTGAGAATAATTATGTACAAATCTAGAATATAATTTGGGGATAAGAACACATTACATATTGATTCGTATGTCTAGATGGTTATTTTGGATTCACTAAAGATTAATTGTTTTCTTCTTTTAAATGAACTAACTTTGGAATAAATAAGATAATCAAATATAATTTGGGGAATTCATTTGGATGAAGATTTTATTGTAATTTATTTACTTTAAGAAGTAAACTCGGGAAATATTTATTTTGTGATGAATGATTAAAATGTGATAATGTATCCAAGAATTTGTGTGTCATATGAAAGGAAATTTCATCCTAGAATTTATGAAAAACGATTTATATGACAATTAAGAGATAAACAAAGAATGTATTTGGGAAAATAAACATATGACATTCGTAAAGTTTTTATCAAAGTTGAAATACCTTCGAGCTGCATTATAAGGGGATAATAAAGTACAATTTGAAATTGACAATTCAAAGTGACTGTATGAACAAAACAAATGAGTTATGAATGAGAAATTGTGTAATTGATGTTAAGATAACCCATATGATCTCAGTTTGAGATGTTGGAATCTAGAGGCTGAACGAGATCCGTAGAGACTGGCAAGTTATGATAAATGAAATTTGAGAAGTAGCCAGTGTGGACTAACATTTCTCCACGTGTTGATTTAAATCTGGTAGGGTAAGGTAGCTCTAGGTTGTGACAATCATAATTGAACCTAAGAACATGCACTAGAAGGAGATGTGATGAAGTACGGGCAAACATGAGTATGATGGCCTCATCTGATTTGCGGTGGAAGATTATCTTCAAAATTATCAGGGTGTGAGGCATGATGTCCAAAATCAATTGCAGTGGGAGATACTTCTTCGAAATTATCAGGATCAAGATTCGCAGTGGGAGATTATCTTCAGAATTATCAGGGTGTAAGGCATGATATCCAAAATCCTTTACGGTAGAAGATATTTCTTCAGAATAATCGGGATCGAGGCAACGCTCATGGGGTAATTGTGTGATGAGGTACCAGATGGCTCGTAGTATGGGTCTGAACTCTAGAATTATTGGGGTGTGAGGCAGGATGTCCAAAATCACTTGTGGTATGAGAACGGTTTTCAAGAATTATCGGGGCATTACTAGATACTCACAAGATATCTAAATCTTACATTAATCACCGTAGTAGGAATTCATAACGAGGGAGTGAACCCTATAATGGGGAGTACGATAAGGGCATGCCCTCGGACCTATGTAGTATGAGATGCATAGAATCCGAATAAGTATGCATCAGTGTCATCGTAAATGTAAATGTCTAAATTATGTATTAAGTTCATATCATACACTGACATAGTTAGGATAGTCACTTTTTTATTTCTGCATTAAGGTTTGTGATTTGTAAGATGGTGAAATCGCTGTATTATAGCATTGCGTTAGTTGTATGCAACTGACATGCCCACACTTCCTAGTTGCAGGTTTGAATTTGGCATGGACTTAAAGTCATCGTGATGGTTTGTCATAAGATTGAAGAGCTTGCATTATCATATATTGTGTTGTACTTATTTATTTTTGTTGTGCTATTGTAAAGAACAATATTGTAAATGAAATGGTTTTAAATTTTTTATAAATTTGTACGAAGTTAAAGTAAAAGATCATGTTTGTAGTACGAATTACCTGTGTTTGCAATTCAGGGCATCACAATAAGTTTATTAATCTCATCTATTTTTCTTTAATGCGTTTGTTATACATGAAAAACATTTTCATCAACATTCAGAATTACTAACCCATTATCAATACATCTAGTACCATACAACTCATTTTAATGATAAATAGAACAACCATTATTCTTAAATATAATCTCAAATCCTTGTTCAAGCAACATAAAAACAGAAATAATATTTCTTATTAAACTTGGAACATAATAACATTTCTGCAATTCTAATTGTTTTCTCGAGAGAAACAAATACAAAAAGATCCTACAACTAAAGCAGCAACTCGTGCTCCATTTTCAATCCTCAGCTCATAGTCACCTTTCTGCAGCATTCTACTTCTTCTTAGTTCATGCGATGAATTACAAATATGAGAACCACAATCTGTATCTAATACCCGGAAAGTAGAATTCATTAATGACAAATTAATTTCAGTTACGAATGGACCCGAAACAGAGGCTTATGTAGCCTTCTTTTCCTTCATCTCTGCAAGGTAAACCTTGCAGTTCCTCTTCCAATGGTCATCCTTTCCATAATAGAAACATGTGCCTTTGTCAGAGACATTTTTCTCCTTCTTGCCATTTTTCTTTTTCCTCATTTTTTCTTGGGAGAAACATTCTCACCCCCTTTTGCCATCTTCTTAGGGGCTCCTTCCACAACTATTACTTGCCCTTATCCTTCTTAAGGTGACCTTCAGCAGTTTTCAATATATTCAGCAGCTCGGGGAGCACGACATCTATTTTTTTCTTATGAAAATTTATGTGAGTGTGAAAATGAATCGGACAACAATTGGAGTATCCGGTCTTGACTTAGTTCTCCACCCCTCGCCACATTCTCTATTTCTAGTTCTTCAATAAGGTTAATCATTTTTAGTACATGGGTTTGAACATGCGTGCCTTCAGTCATCCTCATGCGGAAAAGCTACTTCGACATCTCATATCTAGTAGTCATATTCTGCTCACCATACAAATCCTTGAGGTGAAGCAGAATGGATTTAGCATCCATATGTTCATGTTGCCTTTAGAACTCATTGCTCATGGAGGCCAGCATAATACATTCCGCCAGGACATTGCCACTTTTCACTTTTCATAAACGGCAATCCACTCTTTTGACGCATTCAGTCCTACTAGTGCATCAAGAGCAGGAGTGTCAAGTACATAAGAGATTTTCTCCTGAGTGAACAAATCTTAGATTTCTCAACCAGTCAACCAAGTTTGGTCTGATTAGCTTGTTGGCATCAAGTTTACCACGCAGTGATAGCAAAGTAGACAAGTACATAACAATAAACATAGATCAATAATTATTCATGATTATTGTGCATAAACATATGATGTCATTTTATTTCATTAATTTATGCCTCTCATTAAGTTTATCGAGTTCCACAGCCCTCTTAGTGGAAAATGGAAAAGTTCAATGGATGGTTTCCTATTGAGAATATATAAACCCACTTATTCTATTAAGGCCCCATATATGCACGACCAACCTTAATGGTCCATAGGTAGGTAACTCTTACCAATTACATCTCATGTAACTTCACTTTATTTTTGCCTCTAAGATTACTATAGCCTTATGTGTACGCAACAACCTGTAAAATCTTAGTTAAGTTAACCCATCATTCGATATATTCCACGAAAAAGAAACCACCCTTACGTGTGTGCAATAAAGTGGTAACGTTTAGGTGTATACACATATGTATATCACATATACTTTATAATAAAAAAACATCATACCAGCTTTCATGACAGGCCTTACATGTGCGCCGCAAACCCATTACAATTAATGGTATACTATGTTTCTTACCACGATGGAAGGCATGACCTACATTCTTAATGCATTGACTATTACAACTTAGTATTTAAATTGAGGGTCTTTTATCTAATACATTAATCCAATTAATGACGCTCGATATATATGGTCAACTATGGATTATTGGTCTATACTACCAAAATAATCTCATAATCATCCTTAAGTTTAATCCTTTAAATTTTAAAATTTTCATTCATCGTATGAATATTTAATGGATTAAATAATTAACTTAATCTCTTATTCACCACATGAATAAAATAAATTAATCGGTTTGTTTACGGATTAAATAATTGGTTTATTATATTATCATCATATGAATAAATAAATAAAATAAAACATGCATGCTATTTAAATTGTGATAACATCATATTAATCATACTAGTTTCTATTATTAATCTAATATGAAATTCCAAAACATACCCGAAAATCTTAACTGGTATGTTTTAGGTTGAATATGGACCCGTTTCGAGTCTATTAGAATCAGTCAATGCTGGATCCATTCCAAGACCTTGCTAGGTTGGATACAGTTTGACCAGAAAGTCAAACAGAGCCCAACTGGCTAAGATTCAGGTTTGTTTCTAGACCCAAACCCAAATCCATAACCATTTTGGGTCCGATATGCCTTCAGACCTGCAACCGAAACCCGTTGTACTGAACGTGCGCACGTGTTCTGCACTTGTCATGTGGGTGAGGTGGTTCTAGATTAAATCTAGATTCGATGCAATCGTGCTCAGCACGCTCCTACATGCCTTGGACATGCTGCGAGATTGGATCTACAAATCAAATCTGAGCCGACCCGATGCCTCCTTCTCCTCCTTCTTCACTGCCCGACGCAACCCAATAGCCTGGGATAAGACCTTGGACCATGAGCAGCGATAGCATGGAGGGGCAACGATAGTGGACGACGACAGTGGTGGTGTTGGTTGATGCGGCTGCGACTCCGACAAGCTCCAGTGACCCTTTTTCTTTTTCTTTTTTTACAAAAATAAAATGATTTAATTTTGTAAAAACACATCTAAACCTTTTAGATCGCAGATTTTAGATCATTAATCAATATGACATGAACAATTCAATTATCACAACAATAGCAAGCGGATCTGAACATCGATTCAAAGTTGGCTCGTATACCATCAAAGGGAAAAATTTGAGAAATTATACGCGTCTTACAAGCGTAGCGGAAGCGATCAACTCACACAATCAAAATTATGTTATAAGAATTTTTCCTAATAAAATTAGGATTACTGAATCAAACAATCAGATCTACAATAAGAGATTTTAGGGTTACCTTTCACCGATGCCAACAACTCTTTCGTGGTTGTTCCAGCAACGAGACGCTCAAATATTCGACGTCCAATGGTGATCCACGACAAACCTTCCTAAAAATATTGTCATACTCTTTCTATAACCCCTCTTTTGATTTGTATATGAACTCATCTTCCTTATTTAAAGAAGATTGGGGTCTTATCTCATTGTAACCACAATATCTGCATCTGATACAGATAATCTTTTTAAAATCAAAAGATAATGCTAAAATATTTATCAATTTCACGATTAGTTTTTAACCATTAATAATTAGTTAGGAAATATTTCTATATCTCTTGTTTAAGAAATCACCATGTCCTAAATATTTATCAATTGCAAAATAAAAAAAGTAATTAAATATTTCAACTGTGAAATAATTTAGTGAGGAAAAGTGCATCATTTAATTCACAATTAAGTTATGAACAAGAATTTATTTAACTCATACATAAATTGACGACCATATGGCATTCCATACTAGCGGGACTACTTGTCATATTAGTATTTCAACATATATCAAATTATTTGATTCTAAATTCTGTCAAACAAAATTCTGAATCGAACTTTTCGAAAAAAAAACTTGTATTGTGTGTGACCCATTCGGCCTCACATTAAGCCACAGTGAAGACGTTAAAAGTCAAGAACGACATCTAGTAGCATATCATAACTACACAGATAATGTGAGTTTGATTACTGAAATAAATTGCACCTTTGAGTGATTAGTTACCATAAAATTAAATCCCTCGTTCACACAATGTCACAAAAAGCTTCGGGTAATGCCAAACCCTAACCATTTATGTGTTTGACTCAAATGAACACTTAGAAACTCTTTTCCAAAATCATTATGATATGGTCATAGACTTTTCGAGTCATCACTTTGTAGAATCACATAGGACATTCTATTATGCTAATAGAAGTGATCGATTCCTTATTGATTGTGTGGACTAAATTCCATGGTTTTGTAATCAAAAGAGCTGATGATGGAGTATTGACCAATGTGACTGCCAAGATATTTTTTGGATTGTGCATCGGCAAAAGAACCATAAGACCATAACGGACACAAACTTCAGCTATTTCCAAATACTGCAAAGCATCATATAATAACTCCTTTCGCCCACTCAGAGAGAAAATATATAGGTGAAGGTGAAGGTGCCTTGGATCCAAGTATGAGGAGGGTGTGCTTCAGGACAGTTTCTATGAGTAGCACCTTTAGGATTGGGGGGGCTGCAAAGCATCATATAATAACTCCTTTCGCCCACTCAGAGAGAAAATATATAGGTGGAGGTGAAGGTGCCTTGGATCCAAGTATGAGGAGGGTGAGCTTCAGGACAGTTTATATGAGTAGCACCTTTAGGATTGGGGGGCTGCAAAGCATCATATAATAACTCCTTTCGCCCACTTAGAAAGAAAATTTATAGGTGGAGGTGAAGGTGCTATACTGCAAGGCCTTCGATATGAGTTAGCATCTAATTGGAGATTTGAAGGCAAGAAAAAGTGCTATAATGGAGCCCATTTATAATTCGCTATTGTGGGGTTTGGTTGCTACTTTAACTCTGTATGTCTTCATATAGGGATGGCATTCAAGCCAGCCGGGCCTGTTCGGGCCCCAACCCGGCGGGCTAGTCTGGATAACGAGCGGATCCGGATCTGGTTGGGTGAATACCCGGGCCGGGCTGGGTTCAAATTTCAATTTCTTGACCTGCATGACCCTCGAACCCATGTGGGTTCAACTCGACCTGGACTGGGTAGGGTCACGAGTTGGCCCAGCAAATTTTTTTAACTCCAAAAAATAGAAAATTGTACATTTTATATGTGAACAACAAAATTAATTGCTCACTAACAATTTATAGCCCACAACTCAATTAGCATACCCCACCCTAGCTATTTATAGTCAACTCCACCTCCTCACTTCTCTTATCTCAACAATGTGGAACTAAATATATTTGGATTTTAAACTTCGAAAATTTTTAGTCCAACGTTGGAGAGATGAGAGAAGTGAGGAGGTGGGGTTGGCTTTAAATGGATAGGGTTGGGGTTGTCTAATTTAGTAGTGGGTAGTAATCAATTAATTTTGATGTCCACACTCATTCTTATCCATATATATATATATATATATATATATATATATATATATATACACACACGTATATTTTGCAGTATGTGTAAACATATATATACATATATTTGGCACACAAAAAAAAGATTCAAAAAAAATATTAAAAAAAAAATCCAAATTGGTCAAATCCACAAACCTGCGGGTCACGGGACGGTTTCGGGCGAGTTTGAATGGGTTTGGGTGTTGACGGGTCGGATTGAACGGGTTGGTGTTGGGATTTTTCGACCCGGGTTGATCCGGTTGGGATAACGGGTCTGACCCAAACCCGAACCAGGCGGGTTAGTGTTGGGATTTTTCGACCCGAGTTGATCCGGTTGGCATAACGGGTCTGACCCAAATCCGAACCAGGCCAAAGCGGATTGGGTCTAGTTGGGCCGACCCGACCCGATCCGGATGCCATCCCAGTGTTCATAACATATACAGCGCCCATCGGTTCTCAGTTGTCTGTTTCCGATCAGTACTTTCTGGATAAAATACACGCTGTAATAAATGAAAATAACGTCAGATTCACTGTTCCTGCTCGGAAATGAGAAAGCACATGCTATAAATTTAAGTGGTAAAGAAGAGAAGAGGCAAAGACTTAATGGCTTCCTATGGAAGCTAAAAGTATGACATTATTATCTTTCATTTGGGCTATCCTTCGCTATCTTACACATTCACATGCTCAAATCCAAAGTCTTACTTCAAATTGACGCAAGGTACATGGTTGCTAGCAGACTTCCGGAGATGTGATGTCTTCCAATAAGGCAGCTTGATTCTCAGGTATTGTTCATTTGATTTTTAGGCTTTTGAGGGTGAGAGACTTTGATTCAGTGGATCTCATATCAAGAATAATGTGCAAAAGAATCTTAATGCAAATACTATGAGTGAATGGATCTATAACATTTTGAGAAAAGATATCACATGAAAAATCATATAATTTGTTGTTGTTACTACTAATTTTGGAATTTGAATACATTTGGAATTTGAATACATAGTTGTTGTTACTGCTAATTTTGGTGTGAGAGCAAACAGATAATTTGCGAATTCTTCTGAAAACAACAAAAGCAAACCGGTCGACTTCTTGCGGCGTTGACTGTTTCTCAATCCTGCCGATGACCTGCAAAAGGTTCGAAAGGCCAGCTGCAGGATTGAGAAACAGTCAACGCCGCAAGAAGTCGACCGGTTTGCTTTTGTTGTTTCCAGAAGAATTCGCAAATTATCTGTTTGCTCCCACACCAAAATGTTCCCGGCGACGAACTCTCCGACGCTCAAGTCAGTAATCAAGGAGATTATGAAAGAGCGTTTGTGGAAAAAATACTGATTACCTTTTTTATGGTGAGGGTAGAGGGATATTTATAGTCGCCTTTGGAAACAGTTTCGAGATAATTCTTTATCTCTACTTCCCGGTATTTTTGGATAAGAGGAAGAGTTTAAATCGTTTCATGATAACAGATTTAGTTTAAACAGTATTTTAGAGATAATCATGAATTTAAATTACTCTTTAAATGTCATGAATTTGTTCATAATGGGCTATCACCCTGACCCAGTGGGACAGACCCAATTTTGGCTTATTGAGCTTGGAAAGACCCAGTTCCCATTTTCGGACCCGTTTACGGGTAAAATTACCGTTTTACCCATGAGAGCTGTAAGATTTGTGCCCGATTTGAACGGTTCCGATTTAGTTCTAATTTTACCCATATCACAAGCCCCCCACTCCCGAAGACTGGCTTTCACAGCTTTTGTGGAGTAGTTCGCCTGTTTTTAATGGTTCATAGAATTTATCGGCGTTCTCGGGGACGTTTAGAGCTCGCTAGGAGTGTAACGATGCTTTCCTGAGTTTGTAAAATACTCAAAATTATTTTTTTAACTTTCTTGATTTTTTTGAATTTTTTCCAATTTTTAATCATTTTTTAAAAAATTTATTCAATTTCAGAAATTTAATAATTAATTTTTGAAATGATTAATTAAATATTCTAAATTAATTAAGTATTTTTTTCAGAATTTAAAAATACTTTTTTCCGAATTAGTAATTATTTTTAGAATTTATAATTAATTTTTTGAATTTTTAAATAATTAATTTAATTTAAAAATTAAATACAAAAATTTACTTTGATTTAATCATGATCGAGCTCACGCGCCGATGAGATTGAGCGGCCATGATAAGAGGAACTGATTAGGAGGCGACGTGGCTCGTTCTGGGCCACCCATCACCACCAGGCTCGCGCGCTGATGCAACGGAGAAGAGAGGGGGCAACATGACTCAATCGGAGCCATTGATCACCATCGAGCTTGCCCACTGATGAGATTGAGCGGCCATGATGAAAAGATCTGATTAGGAGGCGGCGTGGCTCGATCTGGGCTGCTGATCATCATCAGGCTCTCGCTCTGATGCATCTGAGAAGAGAGAGGGGGTGTTTCTCAATCTGAGCCGTTGATCACTATCGAGCACGAATTGGGAGGCTAGATTCTTCTCTCATTTCACGGGGCAGCATTGTTCGGCGCGCTCCACCGATCAATCGTGATGGATCGACAGGTCAACGGTCAACGTTTTTTTTTGGAGCAAATCTTAACCATCGATCAGGATCAAGCACAGATCGGGGGGAGAAATTTTTTTGTCATTTTCTAGTTCGGGGGAAGGTTTGCTCGGCGCGCGCCATCGAGCTTCGGCGATGCTTCGAATAGTCGGCACATGGCGATCAATGTTTAACCGTTGATTCAGTCAACATTGACTGTTGACTTTTTATTTTGGAGCAAATCTCAACCGTCGATCAAGATCGAGGACGAATCGGGAGGAGAGAATTTTTTTGCCATTTTTAAGTTCAAGAACATGTTTGCTCGGAGTTGCAAGTGCAGTACACATGCTTTTTCAGAGCTCGGCGTAGCACATGCAGTGCACGTGATTTTTTGAAGCTCGACGTAGCTCGTGCAGTGCACGTGCTATTTCTTTTGATCAAATCTCAGGCGTTGATCATGATCGAGCGCAGATCGGGAAGAGATTTTTTGCCATTTCAAGCTCGGGGGCACATTTGCTCGGCATAGCATGTGCTTTTTTTGAAGCTCGGCGTAACACATGCGGCAAACGTGGTTTTTTGAAGCTGATGATGACGTGGTGAAATCTGAAGGGTCGATCGTGTGAGAACAGATTATGAGGAGATCCGACCATTTTTCTCTTTTTCAGCATCACTCCCTTTTTTGTTCTTTAATAGCATGTGCGGCGCATGCGTAACATATAGCTCAGCTACAAAATAAGTTGCCGAAGATGGAAATTTTCGGGAATTGAACCTAGGCTATTTGAGAAGGGGGATGAGCAACCTAACCACTTGACCAACTTGTTTTCTTGTAGAAGTTAAGTGTCACACTTTATTTAACTCGGTGGCGCACTTTTGAGAGATCTACATGGTGCTGTGGTATAAAAAACTATTCTGGTGTTATATAATTCCAATTGGAGCATGTGAACCCTCGTTTCAAAGCTGATTCGAATATCTACAATTTCTCTTCAAAAGTCAGCAGAAGAATCATCCATCTTTAGGATCGAAACAGGCCTACAATCTCTTTGCCTCCGTGAAGTTTAGAAGAGTTTGGTTGTTGGGGAGATCCATTTTAGGAGGCGAGTTTTAGGATCATTGCTGTGAATACTGCAAAACCTTCGATATGAGTTAGCTTCTAATTGGAGATTTGAAGGCAAGCAAAAGTGCTATAATGGAGCCCATTTATAATTCGCTATTGTGGGGTTTGGTTTCTACTTTAAATCTATATGTCTTCATATAGGGATGGCATTCAAGCCAGTTGGGGAGATCCGTTTTAGGAGGAGTTCTTGAAACTAGACTCCTAACGGATCCACATTTGTTATCCTGTAGCAACGGAAATTCGAATTTTGGTACAGCAACCTACTGCTGTCCAGAATTGGGTTCCTATATTTAATAATATGGAATTGAATTTATAATGTTATATTTAGTGTATTTAATTGTATAGAGTATATTGCATGATCTTAGGGTTGTTTTGTCATCTTCCCAGTGTCCCTTATTAATCACATTATTGTATGTTAATTGAATAAAGAATGTTAATCAAGCCAGGGTTAAGGATTGACTAGGGTAGTTGATGACATAGTGACTGAACTCGGAAGAGGGGCCCGTGTTTTCCTATTTATCGGTCTATCGGTCTATCGGTCTATTGGTCTATTGGTCTATTGGTCATATCGGTTATCAGTTAATTGTAGATTACTGACTTCAGTATCTCGATTGATTCGGTCATCGGTCATTACTGAATATTGTTCCCGACTACATGATCTATAAAATCTACCACCTTAGTCTAAACGAAATTGATTGTATGCATCGAACCTGTGGTAGGGCACACATGGGACACAGTAGTACGTGCATTAGTTAGGATTAAAAAAAAGAATAATAGACTTAAGACTTTCATCACATTGTCATTGCATATTGTTATCTTTATTGAACAATGTTATCGTTATTGTTACCATTATTGTTATTATTTATCGTTATCGTGATAAATCATCGTTATTGTATATTGTACTGTTATCGTTTTGTCACTGTTCATCACTATTGAATTCATCGCTGAATTCATCGTTATACCGTTATTGTCATTGTTCTCTGTTTCACTATTTGATGTCCACGACTTGCTCTAAAGACTTTTTCCTCTCTTGAGATAAACAGCTTACAGGTAATCAAGGGAATTTTCCTGACAGACTAGGGGAGCAACAATGGTGAAGGAAATGTTTTTCTGTGCCGCTTAAATAAATGTTGCTTTATTTAATAAATTGAACGAATGTTGTTTTCTTTGTACTGTGGGACTTGACCCGAATATTATTTGTTAAACTCCAGATGTTGAGTTATTTTGATGTTGGTTATTCTTCTGCTTAATTTCCAATGTTGTTATTTATGTGATTATTCTTTCATTACATGCGTGGTTGTTTTATTTCTTGTTTATGTTGTTGAGTTGGATCGATAACAGCCTATGGATGATGCAAGTCATTCGCTGGGCCGTGTCACGTGCTTGCATTCCGTATTTTAGGAAGCGGGGCATGACAGTTGCACTTCAGAAAATTATATCTATTAAACTAGATAGAATCGAGAGCTAATTATTTTTTACATGAGCACCTCGTATATGTCAAGAACATCTCCTTAAAATTTCATAATATTTGGATATTCTTTACAATTTTAATAAAATCCAAACTTAGGACTGGTTGACAGTTTGGCTAGTTGCTGGAAATTTGATTACATTTCGGATTATGTTCATTTCGGCATCTTAGATGCAGTATTTTGAGAATGGTCAAAACTAAGAAGTTGAAGTAGACTCGTTAACCTTTCTTTATATTCTAAGAAATCAATTTTCCATGAAGAATAGAGTTTCTAATGAATTTTACAATATTGAACAGTGGCAGTCTGTATAACATTTCGACCCGACTGTGGATTTCGAAGAATTCAGGGTTATAGACACAATATTTTGGAGAAACTTATGACTACAAAGTTATAGTATACTTGTATACTTTTAATTTTATCTAAAGAACACAAAGTTTCATGAAGTATAGAATTTTCTATGATTTTTACAAGTAGCATAAGCAGCAGTTTTCGGATTTTGAACCTACAGTTTTGCAAATGAATTAAGTCGAAGTCATTGAGGATGAATTTAGATGATCTTAACTACAAATGGGGTTACAGCATGTTGTTATTTATGTGATTATTTTTTCATTACATGCGTGGTTGTTTTATTTCTTGTTTATATTGTTGAGTTGGATCGATAACAGCCTATGGATGATGCAAGTCATTCGCTGGGTCGTGTCATGTGCTTGCATTCCGTATTTTTGGGAAGCAGGGCTTGACAAGGTTTTTAGTGGTATCAAAGCCCGGTTTGACTCAAACTAGTTTGGGATTGGTCCCTAATTAGTTTGAGTTTAACCGGTCTGACTCAACAATATGAAAAACCCGTAAATCACACGGATAATTGATAACCAACTTATAAATCTAGATGCTAATTGTTTGATTCTTATTTCAGGCCATGGCTAGAAAAGGTACTTCTTCTTCCCGTGCTGGAGATGATCAGGCCGAGGAGCCCACCATTGCACAAATTATGGAAATGCTTAGGAGAGGTGCTTCCTCTTCTGGCCAGCCGGAAGAGCCCACCATTGCTTAAGTGATGCAAATGCAGCGTGAACAGAATGAGTTGCTGATGCAACAGATTATGCAGATGCAACGAGAGCATAGTGATTTGATGAGGGTGGCTTTGGGAGCTGCCAACCGAGAGCTTGTTGTACCTGTGCCTGGGGTGCTGCCACCGAGACCTAGCAATGTAGCGGACTTCATGAGGCTACACCCAGACAAATTTTCAGGTACTGAAGGTCCACTGGAAGTTGAGCAATGGCTCATCAGGACAGAGCAACTGTTGATCGCAGTAAGAATTGCAGATGTTGATCGAGTGGATGTCGTGAGCATCCATCTTGTTGACCTCGCCCACATCTGGTGGCGAGCTGAGATGGAAAGGCTAGAGCACCCCATCGCCTGGGCAACCTTCAGGGAGAGCTTTCTCATGAAGTTCTTTCCCGATGTAACAAGAAATGAAATGGAGCAGCAATTTGTCGCGCTTACTCAAGTTAGTCAGATAGTGTTTGATATGCAATTTTCATTGTTATTTCATATTATATCAATGTTTAACTCAAATGCTATCTCTAACCAAGGGAGTCAGACCGTAGATGAGTATACTGCGGAATTCACCCGATTGAGCCGCTTTACCACTTCCATGGTGGCAAATGATGGAGATAAGGGTCGCCATTTCATGTTGGGATTGGACATTGAGATCCAGGATCGCCTGCCTGCTTTGCGACTCTGATCCTATGCTGACATCCTGGAGGCTGCCAGAAGCCAGGAGAAGACTAGTAGGCGGAGGCATGCCATTCAGCGGTCTGCTGCGCATCCTGTCACCGCTAGGCCGTATGGAGGGCCTATCAGGAGGCCAGCTCCGACCTTTCCAGCCAGGGCACTGCCATATGCACCTGCTGCTCAGAGGGCGAACCCAGTCTGTTCGTACTGTCACAGGACTGGACACTTGCATGAGAACTGCAGGGCAGCCAACCGTCAGTGCCTTCTATGTGGTGATAGCGGCCACATGGTTCGCAATTTCCCAAAGTCCAGGGCCCTTGCACCGGTTGGAGTCTCCACTCCACAAGGAGCACTTGGTCGTGGTCAGGGCGGACCACTACTCCCACTCCATAGGCAAGTTTTCGGTCAGAGGAGAGCCGCTCCTCAGGGAGGCCCTTCTGGAGGTTGTGGTCAGGCCTTCAATCTGACTGCAAAGGAAGTCGAGACCGCAGAGGAGATCATTGCAGGTATATTTGAGTTTTGTGGTTTTATTATCTGTTTCCTGCTTTATTTATTTATCTTTGCATCATTCATTGTGTAGTTTCTTTTCCTATCAGTATTTCTTAATCCTTATTATCCTGCACTATTCATCTCTTTCCATGTTTTTGATTCTATCATAGGTATCAGTCTAGTTCATTCTTTTTTTCCGCCCATGCCCTATTTGATTCCGGGGCGACCCATTCTTTCGTATCTTCCCGCTTTGTGGATCAACATCAGTTGGAGTGCAGTGCTATGCCGACAGCTTGGAACATCACCACAGGTGGCGGTGTTGTCGTTTGCTCTAGGGAGTGCAAGCAGAGCCCTATGGTTATTGGGGGCATAGATTTCAAGGTAGATCTGATATTGATCGGGAATTTAGGGTTTGATGTGATTCTCGACATAGATTGGTTGGGAGAGTCTCATACTGTTATTCATTGCCGAGCAAACAAGGTTGTGTTCAGGATTCCAGGACATCCAGAGTTTGAGTTTTATGCTGGAGAGACACCCCTCGGGCATGGTAAGAAGGTGGCAGATGGGGAAAGTTGTGCAATGGAGTTGCACACAAGCTGTGAAGCTGCTCCTCTTGTAATGCGAGAATTCCTGGATGTGTTCCTAGAGGAATTCCCCGGGTTACCTCAAGATTGAAAGGTGGAGTTCGGCATTGAGGTTCAACCGGGTACCGCTCCTATTTCTAAGAGCCCATACCGAATGGCGCCAGTTGAATTGGCAGAGTTGAAGGAACAGATTCAGGAGATGCTGAATAAGGATTTTATCAGGCCGAGTGTCTCGCCTTGGGAAGCTCCTGTACTGTTCGTCAACAAGAAGGATGGTAGTCGCAGGTTGTGCATGGACTACCAAGAGCTAAACATTGTCACAGTAAAGAACCGGTATCTGTTGTCGAGAATTGACGACTTGTTCGACCAATTGGGTGGTGCTTCTGTGTTCTCGAAGCTAGATCTGCGTTCTGGGTACCATCAAGTCAAGGTGAAGACCGAAGATATACCGAAGACTGCTTTCCGCACTCGATATGGCCACTATGAGTTCTTGATCATGCCATTTGGAGTTACTAACACTCCAGCCGTGTTCATGAGCTTGATGAATTGGGTCTTCTCTCCCTTCCTGGACAAGTTCGTCATGGTGTTCATCGACGATATCCTCATCTATTCTCGGAGTCGTGATGAGCATGTTGAGCACTTGCAAGTTGTCTTGCAGATGTTGAGGGAACATCAATTGTATGGGAAGCTTAGCAAGTGCAAGTTTTGGCTGGAACGGGTTGCCTTCTTAGGGCATATTATCTCAGGTGAGGGAATCTCTGTTGATCCGTTCAAGATTGCTGTAGTTAAAGATTGGCCAGTGCCTAAGTCAGTATCAGAGGTGAGATGTCTTTTCGGACTAGCAGGGTATTATCAGAAGTTTGTCCAAGACTTCTGGAAGATTGCTGGGCTGTTGACTAAACTGACAGGGAAGGATCGGAAGATTGTTTGGGATGAGGCCTGCAGTGAAGCTTTCACAGAGTTGAAGAGCAGATTGACGTCAGCGCCAGTGTTGACTATACCAGATGGTTTGGGTGGTTTCGTGATTCACCGCGACGCTTCAGGCAGGGGTTTAGGTGCAGTGTTGATGAAGAAGGGCCGGGTTGTTGCTTATGCTTCTAGGAAGTTGAGGCCGCACGAGAATAACTACCCCACCCATGACTTGGAATTGGCAGCGATGATCTTCGCTTTGAAGTTGTGGATACACTACTTACTTGGAGACCGAGTGGAAATCTTTACCGACCACAAAAGCCTCAAGTATATCTTCACTCAGAAGGAGTTGAACATGAGACAGAGGTGCTGGTTGGAGTTGATGGCCGACTATGACATCAGTTTGTAGTATCATCCCGGTAAAGTGAACTTGGTGCCAGATGCGTTGTGCAGAAGGCCAACTGCCATGCTCTTGACTCAGCAAAAGGAGCTTATTGAGCAGATGAGAAGGTTGGACTTGAATGTGATTTTGTCAGGCGCCGATCAGAGTTGTATGATGCTTCAGCTGCAGTCGTCTCTGGTATAGCAGATTAAGGAAGCACAGGTAGGTGACGAGCAGTTACAGAGGTTCAGAACAGAAGTTAAGGCAGGTACAAGGACCGATATGGTCATTCACTTAGATGGATCACTTTGCTTTGGGGCTAGGTTGTGTGTCCCAAAGGGTGAAGTCAGGCAAAAATTACTCGAGGAAGCCCACCAGTCACCATACTCTATTCATCCCGGTGGTACCAAGATGTATCGGGATTTGAAGCTTCACTACTGGTGGCATGGTATGAAGAGGGCCGTATCCAGATTTGTATCTCAGTGCTTAATCTATCAGTAGGTGAAGGCAGAACATCAGAGGACGGCCGGACTTCTTCAGCCTCTTCCCATTTCGGAGTGGAAGTGGGAGCACATTACCATGGACTTTGTTACTGCTTTGCCAAGAAGTCCTAAGGGTCACAATGCCATTTAGGTGATTGTCGATAGACTAACGAAGAGTGCTCACTTCATCCCCTTCAGAGTTGATTAGTCTACTGAGAGTCTCGCAGAGAGGTACATGCAGGGGATTGTCAGGCTTCATGGGATCCCGATCAATATCGTATCCGACAGGGATACTAGATTCCGATCATAGTTCTGGGAGAGTCTTCGGAGCAGTCTTGGGAGCAAGTTGAAGTACAGTACAACTTTCCACCCTCAGACAGACGGGCAATCAGAAAGGACCATTTAGACATTAGAGGACATGTTGAGGTCCTGTGTACTTCAGTTTGGAGGGTCTTGGGAGGATCACCTACACATTGTAGAGTTCTCGTACAACAATAGCTACCAAGAAAGTCTTAAGGCCGCTCCGTTTGAAGCCTTGTATGGTCGGAAGTGTAGATCGCCAATGTGTTGGGACGACATTGGTGAGAGGAAGCTGTTGGGGCCTGAGCTGATCACGAAGACTGTTGATGCAGCGGCCCAGATCAGGAAGCACCTACAGGCAGCTCAAGACAGGCAGAGGAAATGGGCAGATGTTCATAGGAGGCCATTAGAGTTTGAAGTGGGTGATCATGTGTTCCTCAAAGTATCACCGTGGAAGGGAGTTGTTGCCGCGGGATTCTAGTGTGGGGACAATAGATGAGATTTGTAGATTTATGAACAACTCGAACAGGCTGGATCTCCCTTCTTCCTTGTTGATGAGTTGACTCCTTGGTGCTCCCGCTGACCTACACAAATGTTCGAAACACCGGGATGGATCCCGGCGACGAACCCTCCGACGCTCTTATCAATACCAAAAAGAGTAAAGGGAAAGAGCTCAGGTGTGCAAAGAGTGATCACCTTTTTCAGTAGGAGGTATGGGGGTTTTTACAGGCACCATGGGACCTGTTTTGGGATAAAAGTGAATCCCTATTTTCCTGTGTGGCAGGATAAGGGTTGTTATAACCACCTCCTCAGGATCAGGCCGAGCCGAATTTCCTCCAATCCTGTTGGGCTAGCCCCTAACGGGTTGAGACCCGTTTCTAGAGGAACAGATCCGTACATGGGTTAGCGGGTCCAAGAGGAGGGACCCGGTGCCCGATTCGAACCCGTCTGTTGGTGAAATTACCGTGTTTCCCCTGGGACTTTGAGATTCGTGCTCCCTTTGAACGGTTCCGATTTAACCCCATTTTTAGCCATATCACGAGCCCCCCACTCTCAAAGACTGTGTGTTACGGCCTTTGGGGAGTAGTTCTGTTGTTTTAATGGCGTATAGGGCTTTATCGGAGTTTTCAAAAGGTGTTGGAATCTCGTTTAAGGGGCGATGGTGCTTTTCTGAGATGGTAGCGTGCCCAAGTTCGCTCTCAGACCCTTCTAGATTTTTGGTGATTTTTTCCAATTTTATATTATTTTTTCGAACCATTTATTCAATTTTGCAAAACGATGACTTGCTCTCCGGGAGCATTAATCAGTCATTCTTAACAATAATTATTTATCCAGGGGCTCAAAAATATTCTCCTAAATTTATAATTATTTTCTAGAATTTTTAATTATTTTTACCATATTTTTAATTATTTTTTCGCAATTTTTTGAATAAATAATTCGAATTAATAAATAAAATATAATTTCAATTACCCAATTATGACGTGGCAAAATCTAGACCGTCCATCAGCCTTGGGCACGAAAATCTGGGTGATCGAATGGCTGATCAACGCTTGCTAACGTGGATCAATCTGAGACGTCGATCAGGTTGTCGCGTGAATTTCGGGGTGATCTGATGGCTCTAGTTGCATGAAGGCTTATTTTTCCCTCGTTTGGGGATCGGTAGCAAGAACTCTCGGCAATGGTTACCGACCCCCGCCAGACGTCTCGGCGAGTTGACACGTGCCAGGAAGGAGGCTGAAGTTGAGGTGGGTTCGGGGTCCTTTGCCGAGGTCCAGATGTGCTTCGAGATGGCGACATGTGTCAAAAGGGGTTCGGCGAGGCTTGCCGAAGTCCAAATGAGCCATTTTTCTCACGTTTGAGCATCGGTTGCAAGAACGCTCGGCAAGGCGTGCCGAAGTCCAGGTGAGGCGTGCAGAGGTCTGAGTGAGATTTTTTCTCACGTTTGCACGTTGGTGGCAAGAACACTCGGCGAAGCGTGCCGAAGTCCAAGTGAGATTTTTTTTTCATGTTTGAGCGTCGGTGGCAAGAACGCTCGGCGAAGCGTGCCGAAGTCCAAGTGAGATTTTTTCTCACATTTATGCGTCGGTGGCAAGAACGCTCGGCGAAGCGTGCCGAAATCGAAGTGAGATTTTTTCTCATGTTTGAGCCATCGGTGGTAAGAACGCTCGGCAAAGCATGCCGAAGTCCAAGTGAGATATTTTCTCATGTTTGTGCGTCGGTGGCAAGAACGCTCGGCGAAGCGTGCCAAAGTCCAGGTGAGATTTTTTCTCACGTCTGTGCGTAGGTGGCAAGAATGCTCGGCGAAGCGTGCCGAAGTCCAAGTGAGATTTTTTCTCATGTTTGAGCGTCGGTGGCAAGAACGCTCAGCAAAGCATGTCGAAGTCAAAGTGAGATTTTTTCTCACATTTGCGCGTCGATGGCAAGAACGCTCGGCGAAGCGTGCCGAAGTTCAGGTGAGATTTTTTCTCATGTTTGCGCGTTGGGGGCAAGAACGCTCGGCGAAGCGTGCCGAAGTCCAAGTGAGATTTTTTCTCATGTTTACGCGTAGGTGGCAAGAACGCTCGGCGAAGCGTGCCGAAGTCCAAGTGAGATTTTTTCTCACATTTGAGTGTCGGTGGTAAGAACGCTCGGCGAAGCGTGCCGAAGTCCAAGTGAGATTTTTTCTCACGTTTGTGCATTGGTGGCAAGAACGCTCGGCAGAGCGTGCTAAAGTCCAAGTGAGATTTTTTCTCACGTTTGTACGTTGGTGGCAAGAATGCTCGGCAAAGCGTGCCGAAGTCCAGGTGAGGCGTGCCGGGGTCTGAGTGAGATTTTTTTCTCATGTTTGCGCGTCGGTGGCAAGAACGCTCGGCGACGCGTGTCGAAGCTCTTTGGCGACATGTTGGCAGTTCATTGGTGACAAGTCCATGACACATGGACTTTTGACCATTTGACCGTTGACCATTAGAGAGGCGGTCAAGTTCCTTTGTCGTCTTGTTGTAAATGGGCCAGACCGTTGAGTTCTTGGAGCCCATTATTCTCGTTATGCATGCTGCTTCTATAAGACTTCACCCCCCCTTTCACTTTTTCATTTCTCAGATTTTTACTCAGGCGATAGGTTTTTACTAACGAGAGCTTCCGGCGACAACTAACCGTTTTCCAGTGATCTTTCCGACCACAGCTGTCACTTCAAGGTAACTCAACACTTAGTTTATTTTTTAGCAAATGTCTATCCTTCCCCCGAGTTCAGAGCCCTGTCCTTCTGCTGTCGATTAGCCGTTTCCAGGCCAGGTTCCTCTCGTCGAAGGGGCAAAGGCGCTGAAGCACCTACTTTGGTGGTAGTGAAGAACATAGTGGAGAACCCGAGTAGAATGGGGGAGTTCGGGAGATTGCCAGGTGTTCTGACCGGACTCCACAGGGTTCGGGAACTTGCGGAGGAACATGCCGAACGAATAGTATACGGAAGGGGGCAGAGTTCTGAGGAGAACGCCACGAGGGAGACTTCGAAAGTCGATGACACTATCTCAATCCTCAACGAGGCAGATTTAGTGGCAATCCGAGGGTGCTTTCAGATCCCCGAGGAGTGCGAGCTGAAGCTGCCCGGTCTCAGAGTGAGGGCCAATTCGCCGATGCCAGTGAATATGTGCTTCTGGCCAGTCGACGCCTTTATTGCCTGGGTGCGTCTGCCACTCCACCCCTTCGCCATCAAAGTTCTGCGATGGTTTGAGATCAGCCCCATTCAGCTCATGCTAAACGGGTGGAGGGTGATCAATGGGTTCATCCTCCATTGCCAGGCGGCCAAAATTGAGCCGGATCTAAGGGTGCTTCGGACATTATATCGGCTTCATCAGCAGCAGAAATTGGAGTTTAGGTTCTACCTGGCTCCGAGGCATGGTGCTTGGCTCATCAATTGCCCTGACTCGATAAAACATTGGCGAGATAAGTACTTCATCATTCGGAGTAGCGAGCCATGGTGTATCCCCTCAGATTGGATCGAAGAAGTGACGAAGAGGGTGAAAAAGCTTCCGGTGCTCTACCCCAACGAAAAAGAAATGGTTCAGGTTCTCCTCGACCGACCAAAGTTTGATTGGAGGGACCTGACAGAGGAGGCACTTAACGGGGGGGGCTCACTCACATAGACCCTAGTATGCGGTTTTCCCCTTTTGTTTTTCTTTTCTCGCTCAGTTTTGACTTGCGTTTAATCACACTTTCTTCTATCGCAGGACCATGGACTACGAAGCTGTGTTGGCTAAAAGGGCAGCACTCAGCAGCAAGGCTCCGAGGAAGAAGAAGAGGGTCGTCTCAAAGGTGACTTCCCCGAGGACGAAGATGGTCACCAGCACCATCGAGGAAGCATCGGCATCGGCCGCCTTGGCCCCGAAGGTGGCGACGATGGCAATGACCTCGGCATCAACCGAGGCATGCGAGTTCCCAATGGCGGCCGTTCTGTGGATGGAGGCAGCCCCGCTGACTGCCGAGGTCGAAGTGTTCCTGACCGAGGAACATAAGGAAATTTTTGTTCCGGACTGGCAGGTTTGGAAGCTGGACGGATTCCTTGGCGACTCGACGTCGAGCATGTAGGCTGTCAAACATCTGGCGACGCCGAAGGATCGCACCGCCATGGACGCCTAAAGTGTTGGGGATGATACCCTCGAGATTGCCCGAGCAGCGGTGTCGGTGAGTAGCGCAGTTTTGTTGGTTGTATACTTGCACATTTTTTGTCTTTGGTTTCCATGCTAACTTGTCTTCCATCTGCAAATAACCTGTCACTTCGGTCATCTTATGGAGAAGATAACCGAACTCGAGAAGGACTTGAAGGTTGTGGTTGAAAGAGCTTGGGCAGAGAAAGCTTGGATCGCGAACGAGCTCGATAAACTGAAGGTCGAGGCGAATGGGAAGACGACAAGGTTGGAGTACCTCGACGGCCTCGTGAAGAAGCTCGAGGATGATCTGCTTCGGCAGAAGGAGGCATCGGCGAAGCAGCAGGAAAAACTATGAGAAGGCCCAAGGGTTCCTTGCGGTTAATATGGCCACGGCTTATGCTCGCGCCATCGAGCAAGTGACCGAACGCTTCCCCAAAGTTGACTGCTACAGGTGGCGTCTCTTCCCTGACCACGTCCCGGGCTTCGAGGAAGAGTCAGATGAGGATGACGGAAGGGATGAGGATGCAGATGCCGAAGTAGAGGTCGTCGGCGACGTGCCTGGATCCGAGGTCACGTCCCTTGCGATTGTCGCTGCTCCGGAGGAGTCTGATCTCGTAGCTGCGAGTCGCCACGGCAAATAGGTCAAGCCTTGAATTTTGTTTTCTATATTTTTTTCTTTTTTGCTCAGCGATGTGTCGCCTAATTGCGGACTGGCCACTGCATGTATCTTTCTGAACATAAATGAAATGAACAAACTTTTCGAAATTTGACAAAGTGTCCATGATGACTTGCTTGAAATTTTGGCTAAGTGTTCACAACGGTTTGACTTGGCCTTTTCAGATTGTCGAAGTGATGTCATTTGCCGAAGTACCTTATGTGGCCGAGGAGACCCGTCCCGAGGCTGGTCTAGGGGTGACGAAGTTGTGCCTTGCTAGGAGTCGAGAGCGGCTTCGTGAAGTTGAGTGGGAGCTTCGCAAAGCGGAACGCGAGCGGAATCACCTACGATTGGTCTTAGGCCGCCGAGACCTCGAGATCAGGTGGCTAGAAGAGTGGCTCAGGGAGACAACCCCCGAAGGCGATGATGATGGTTCGTCGACGGCCGTCCACCTCGGCTTGAGGCTTAGGAGACTTCGTCATTCTTTGACTAAGACGACAGCGGAGAGGGACGAACTGACAACGGAGAGAGACGAGCTGAAGAAGGTGACTGTCGACAAGCATGGAGGTTGCTCATCTTCGGCGGGCAATTGCCGACGGCTATCGAGGTTCAAGCTCGGCGCGGCTGCCTTGCCTGAATATAACCGTGAAGCACGACTCGCTAAAAAAGCGAATTGTCGAACTAGAGATAGAGGTCGCTCGTCTTCGGCCGCAACCCAAGCGAAGTAACGTCAGATCAACATCTTGCACTAGGGAGGAGCGTGCTAGGGGAATAACTTTTCACAAGCTCTCCCATTGCTCGCCCCTTACACATCGGAGCCCGAGCGACGCACAAAGTGGGGTGGCAGCTTCGTCGAGTGGAGCGTCTGTTGGGGCCACCGTTAGAACAAGTGCGGACGATGCGTCTCAGCTCGCCGGCCTAGAGACTAGCACCAGGGCGAGACGTCGGCAGTACAACATTCGTCGCCTCCAGGTTTCTCTCAACTAAAGTATCTCCGCCCCTAGGAGGCGTTGAAGTAGTTCTCTGTAGTCTTGTACTTTTGGTTTCGCAAGTTTTGTGTCTCGTCGTAAAGATGAGTAGTTAGTCTTGTAATTAGACTTTTTCCTCAAACTTTAATGAAATAATACTTTTTTTTCATACTTGTGTGTTTTGTTAGTATTTGTAATCGTCAACAGTTGTAGGAGCAATCTTGAATGGTAGGACTTGGCACTTACTCATTCGCGAGTGGCAAAAAGTTGTGTTGAAACAAGTGTGGGACTCCGATCTTGTTGTTTAGAAGGTACCAACGGCTGCAGGAGCAATTTCGAATGGTAACTCGCTGTTTACTCGCTTAAAAGCAAGTAGTTGAAGCGGAGTCGAACCAAGTGTTGGACTCTAAGCACATTGTTTTGAGGATATCAACAGCTGTAGGAGAAATTCCGAATGGTGATCCACTTCGTACTTGCTTAGAGGCAAGTAGTTGAAGCGAAGTCAAACCAAGTGTTGGACTCCGAGCGTGTCGTTTAGAAGATATCAACGGCTGTAGGTGCAATTCCGATTGGTGATCCGCTTCGTACTCGCTTAGAAGCAAGTAGTTGAAGCGGAGTTGAACCAAGTGTTGGACTCCGAGCATGTCGTTTTAATGATGTTTTTTTATATAAGTAGAGTTAGACTACCCAAAAATAGAAGTAGAGTTAGACTACTCAAAAGATAGGAAAGTTGTGGGGAATGATTTCTTTTTATTGTGAACAACTGGGCGGCTGCTTCTAAGTTGTAAGCTGCCTTTACACTTTGATAAAAAGAAAAATACAAGTAAGGAATCTGGATACGTCTTCTGGAGCGCTCTTGGGGAAGTTGCTTGGAGCGGTGCCTAGACACCCTCTTGGTACTTCATCAAGTGCTCCGCATTCCATATCCTTAGTATCCTCCTACCCCCCGGGTCTTCGAGTTGATACACTCCTGGGAGAATAACTCTGGAGACCCTATATGGTCCTTCCCAGATGGGTGTCAACTTGCCTCTTTTGCTTCGATCAGAGATCGACAACTTTCTGAGCACTAAGTCACCCTCTTTTAGGTTGGCGGGCTGTACCCTCTTATTGTAAGCCTGAGTAATCCTACGGCAGTAGGTCTCTTGCTGAATCGCGGCTCTCTCGCGGATCTCGTCAATGAGGTCTAGAAAGTTGCGAAGCTGGTTTGCATTCTGCGCTTCATTGTAAGCTATGAGTCGAGGTGAAGGCAAATCCACCTCCAAAGGGATGAGAGCTTTGGATCCGTACGAGAGGTTGAAAAGGGACTCTCCCATTGGAGCTTTTTTGGTGGTGCGATAGTTCCACAGTGCATTAAGGAGTTGTTCAACCCATATCCCCTTAGTGGACTTGTCAAGCCTCTTCTTCAAGCCAAAGAGGATTTGTCGGTTTGCATTCTCTGCTTGGCCATTGGACTGGGGGTGAGCTATCGAAGAGAACTGCTGCTGAATGCCGAGGTCGGTGGAAAAGTCGCGAAAGGTCGCTCCCGTGAACTGAGTTCCGTTGTTGGTTACGAGGATGCGAGGTACCCCGAACCGACAGACGATGTTCTTCCAAAAGAAGTTCTGGACCTTGTGCTCGGTGATTGTCGAGAGTGGTTCGGCTTCGATCCATTTTGAGAAGTAGTCTATTGCTACTACTAGGAACTTTAGTTGGCCTGGTGCTGGAGGGAATGGTCCGAGTAAATCTATTCCCCACATTGCGAAGGGAATTGGACTCGCCAAGGAAGAGAGTTGTGCATGGGGGAGTCGACGGATTGGGGAGAATTTCTGGCAGGAGTGCACACTGGAGGACGTACTCCTCGGAGTCACTTAGCAGTGTAGGCCAGAAGTAGCCGTAGTTCAAGAGTTTCTAGGCGAGGGATCTCGCTCCCAAGTGCGCGCCACATAGACCATCGTGGGCCTCCTTTAGGGCGTAGAGCGCTTCCTCCGGGGAGAGGCACCTCAGATAGGGTCGACCGTCGATCTGGGTGTAGGAGCATTTGTACAAGACCCCATCCAGGAGTGTGTACCGCTCTGCTCGTGTCCTAATCCTCCTTGCTTCTTTCGGATCTTCGGAAAGGACTCCATCTCAGAAGTACTCGAGGAGGGGCTTCATCCAGTTTTCCCCAAGTGTTAGGGGGTAGGCTTCCATTGGCTCTGACCCATCTTCGTCAATGCTTGGTTTGAAAAGAACCTCTATCAAGACGGTTCGTTCTAGGCCCTGGAGAGACGAGGATGCGAGCTTAGAGAGGGCATCCGCTTGTGCATTTTCCTCTCGGAGAACCCGCTGGAGTTGGACATCTTCGAATAGGGCTAGAAGCTCTCTCACCTTGGCCAAGTACTTGGCCATAAGGTCATCCCTCGCATCGTATTCCCCTGGACACCTGGTTGACTACTAACTAGGAGTCACTGAAGACCCTTACGTGCTCGGCACCTGTCTTGCGAGCCATGCAGAGCCCCGCTATGAGGACCTCATACTCTGCCTCATTGTTCGATGTCGGGAAGTTTAGGCGGAGGGAGTACTGGAGGACAAAAGCGTCGGGGCCAGTTAGGATGATGCCAGCCCCGCTTCCATCGGTGCAAGAGCACCCATGCACGTAAACAGTCCAGACAAAGGGGTCGGTGGACGATTCGCATGAGTCGCGGATGGTGTTCTCCACGATGAATTCGGCAAGAGCTTGGGCCTTTATCGCCGTTCTGGGCTGGTAGCTGATGTCATGCTGACTCAGCTCGATGGATCACTTCATGAGCTACCCAGAAGTCACAGGCTTGTGGAAAAATTGTTTCAGCGACTGATCGGTAAGGAAGACCACCGAATGGGATTGGAAGTAGGGGCGGAGCTTTCGGGCCGCCATGACCAGCGTGAGAGCCATCTTCTCTAGCTTCGGGTAACGGAGTTCGGCATCGCGGAGCATCTTGCTCACGTAATAGATGGGCTTCTTTATCTTCTCCTCTTCCCTTACAAGGACCGTGTTGAGCGTCTGCTCCGAAGCTATGAGATAGAGGTAGAGGACCTCCCCTGGTGCTAGTTTGCTCAGGAGCGGGGGGTTAGCCAAATATTCCTTGAGCTTGTTAAAGGACTCCTGTTGCTGCTGTCCCCACTCGAAGCCTTTAGCCCCCTCTGAGGGCCTTGAAAAAGGGGAGGCACTTCTCCCCGGACTTGGAGAGGAAATGCCCAATCGCAGCGAGGCGTCCCGTGAGCCTCTGTACTTCTTTGATGTTGGAGGGGGGAGCCATTTTGAGACTGACTTGTCTCTTTTCGGGGTTGGCCTTTATGCCCCTCTGGCTGACCACAAACCCTAGGAATTTGCTCGATGAGACACCGAACGCACACTTGTTTGGGTTTAGTCTCATATTGTGCCTCCTGAGCACCCCGAAGGCTTCTTGAAGGTCGAGAGTGTGCTCCTGCCCTCGGGTGCTCTTGACCAACATATTGTCGACGTACACCTCAATATTTCGGCCAATCTGGTCTCGGAAGACCCTGTTCATAAAGTGGTGATAGGTAGCTCCCGCATTTTTCAAGCTAAAGGGCATAACACGGTAGCAATAGAGGCTGTGGTCCATCACGAACGAGGTCTTCGGGATGTCGGGAGGGAACATCCTGATTTGGTTGTACCCTCAGAAGGCATCCACAAAACTGAGGAGCTCGTGCCCGAAGGTCGCATCGATCAGGGCGTCGATGCTGGGAAGAGGAAAATGGTCCTTCGGGCACGCCTTATTGAGATCGGTGAAGTCAAAGCATATTCTCCAGCTCCTATTGGCCTTCTTGACCATCACTACATTGGAGAACCACTCAAGGTAGTTTACGTCCTGGATAAAGCGGGTGTTGAGGAGTTTCTCAACCTCCTCCTTAATCGCTTGTTGCCTCTCGAGGGCAAACTTCCGCCTCTTCTGTTGGACAGGCTTGACCCCAGGGGTAACACTCAGACGGTGCATTGAGAGCTCCTCTGAGATCCCGGGCATATCGGCTGCAGTACAGGCGAAAAGGTCGTGGTTCTCCCGTATGCACCGGGAGATGTCCTGCTTAATGGAGGGGGAGAGAGCCTTGCTGATGCAGAACGTCTTAGTGGTGTCTTCTTCGGAGAAGGCCACTTCCTCCAATTCGTCCATGGGCTCAGAGATAGTTTGACTGCCTTCCTGAGGAAGTTCGAGCGCTTCCAAAGAAAGGACTGGGCCCCCCATCGAGGTCATATAGCACTTCCGAGCCACTTCTTGGCTTCCCCTCACTTCTCCCACTCCTGAGGGCGTGGGGAACTTCATCTTCATGTGGTAGGCTGAAGGGATGGCTTGAAGTGCGGCCAAACCTGGTCTACCCAGGATAACATTATAGGTGGCCTTGACGTCGACCACCATGAAGTCCATTGGCTCTGTGTGGGTTGCCGGGGTCTTTCCAGCCATTACGTCGAGGGTTATAACTCGCTCGACCGTAACCGGGACCCCAGTGAACCCGTGAAGAGTGCAGCCTGCGGGCTTGAGACGATCCCTCGACAGTTGGAGGCCCTTGAAAGACTCCAAGAAAAGGATGTTAACGGAGCTCCCGTTATCCACTAAGATTCGACGAATGTCGAAGTTTGCCATTCGGAGGTTGATGACGAGGGCATCGCAGTGGGGTGTGCGGACACCCTCCAGATCCCTATCAGAGAACGTCACTAGGACTCCTAGGCCTTTTGGGGGAGGATGGCTTTGCACAGAGTTAACCTCCCTTACGAAGGCTTTTCGGGAGGAGTTGGAATCTCTCCCCATTGGGCCTTCGTGTATTAAGTGCAAGATGCCCTCTACTTCGACCTCTGAAGCCTCCGTGCGCTGCTCAGAATGCCTGTTATCCCCCCTAGGCGGTGGAGGCGGATCTGCTCGGTCCCTCTTCACGAACCAAGTGAGCTGCCTTCTCTAAATGAGGGCCTCGATTTCATCCTTCAAGGCCCGACAATCAATGGTGTCGTGCCCGTGGTCCTGGTGGAAACGACACCACTTCTCCCGATTTCTCTTCTTCCCGGGGGTGTTCATCCTTGGAGGTGGCGGTAGAAGACCTTCGTTCCCGATCTTCATTAAGATGGCGGATACACTTGCATTTAGCAGAGTGAATTTCTCGAAATGGGAGAGAGGACGCCGCTGACCCCCATTGTCCTTCTGGAGCTTCTTAGTTCCTTCTTCTTTTGCACCTTCCGCTTATTCCTAGAAGTCGATGCATCGAAGGTGGGGCGGTAGACAGCTTCTTTCGCTCGGATGTACTTCTCGCTCCGGAGGAGGAGCTCTGAGAAGTCCCGAGGGGGATTCTTGGCGAGGGATGCCCTGAGATCTGCATTGAGGACATGGGACTGGAAGACGACCGTAGCCACTGAGGGTTCCAAAGAGGCGATGGACCTGGCCTCAGCAGTGAAATGCTTAACATAGTCCCTTAGTCGCTTGCCCTTCTTTTGGCTGACGAATAGGAGGGAGGCACTCGTCTTCTCGGTGTAGCAACTGCTCACAAAATGTGTGAGGAAGAGCTCCATGAAATGGTCGAAGGAGAAGATCGACGTAGGTGAAAGCCGAGAATACCACTCCCGAGCCGGCCCCTTAAGTGTGGCCAGGAAGGTCTTGCAGAGGAGGGCATCGGATGCATGGTGGATCATCATGAGAGTTTTGAAACTCTCAATGTGATCTGCGGGATCCTACTCCCCAGTGTAGGTCTCGAAGTGTGGAGGCTTGAAGTTGTCTGGGACTGGAGCCTCCATGATGGTGCAAGAGAATGGAGGTCTGCTTGGGCGAAGGTCCTTAGCCCGTCGTTCTTCGTCTCATGCGAGCTGGCCGAGGCGCCTCTCCATCTCGTGGAGATGGCGGTAAACCAATTCATCCCTTTGGTCGTGTCTTGCTGAGTCTCGAGACTCCTCCTTATGCCGAGGAGGGGTGGGGCTATGACAGCGATGGCTCTGAGTAGGTAGTGGACTGAGAGAACGACGGGGGTGGCTCGGAGCAAGCCGCAAACTCCGGGAGCGACGGTGATGGTCGGGAGAAGGGCTGCGATGGCTCGGAGCCGGTCTGGGACTTCGGGAGTGGCGAGGGTGGCTCGGAGCCGTTCGAGGGCTGGGAGCCCGGCGGCCATTGTTGGGGTCAGCGTTGAGCACCTGAAGCACTGTCTCCTAGAATTGCTGAAATTCTGCCCTCATTACGGGGGCCTCCTGCTCGTGATGGGCTCGAGGCATAGGGCGGCCAGCCGGGGAGCGGCTCTATCTTGGGCGATGTTGGGGCGACTGTCTCGGCCTCCGGGGAGAGTTAGTCCCTCAGTGATTGGATCGGCGCAGCGAGCGACCCCTCAGTTGCTCGCAGCGGGAGTTCGCCTCTTAGGCCCACTCTCATCCAGATGGGTACGAAGATCAGGTCCATGCTCGGTCTGCCAATTGTTGATCACGTTCCGCAGATCCTTTGGAGTGAGAGGAGTATAGGAAGCCATTAAGTCTGTGTCGGCATTGTGAATGGAAACCCGAACCTGATGCACAAGTTGCTTGTGACGGCTTCGTCGAGAGTGTTCCCCCACTGTGGCTTGAGGACCAAAAGGCTGCTGATGCGGAGCCTGTCGATCGAGCTGTAGGGTTGGTTGGTTGGGAGGAGGGAGATCCCTCTACGAAGGAGAAGGAGGAGGAGGATGAGAGGAGGTCGTCCTACGATTGGAGTTTGCGGGTCTCTTCTTGGGAGGCATTGCTTGTCGAGATGCTTACCACAGATGGCGCCAATCTGTTGCCGCGAGATTCTGGTGTGGGGGCAATAGATGAGATTTGTAGGTTCGTAAGGAACTCGAATAGGGTGGATCTCCCTTCTTCCTTGTTGATGAGTTTACTCCTTGGTGCTCTCGCTGACCTGCACACTCGTTCGAAACACCATGATGGATCCCGGCGATGAACCCTCCGACGCTCTTGTCAATACCATAAAGAGTAAAGGGAAATAGCTCAAGTGTGCAAAGAGTGATCACCTTTTTCAATAGGAGGTAGGGCATTTTTATAGCCGCCAAGGGACCTATTTTGGGATAAGAGTGAATCCCTATTTCCCATTGTAGCAGGATAAGGGCGGTTATAACCACCTCCTCAAGATCAGGGCGAGACAGGATTTCCTCTAATCCTGTTGAGCTGGCCCCTAACGGGTTGAGACCCATTTCTAGCGGAACAGATCCGTTCATGGGTTAGCAGGTCCAAAAGGAGGGACCCGATGCCCGATTCGGACCTGTCTATTGGTGAAATTACTGTCTTGCCCCTGGGACTTTGAGATTCGTGCTCCCTTTGAACGGTTCCGATTTAACCCCATTTTTAGCCATATCAGGAGTTATCCGGTTTGGAGGCAGGGGCAAGCTAAGACCTAGATTCGTTGGGCCGTTTGATGTTGTGGAGCGGGTAGGTAAGGTGGCCTATAGACTCGCGTTGCCGCCGACTCTATCTGGAGTGCATGATGTCTTTCATGTCGCCCAACTTAGGAAGTATGTTAGGAATGATAGTCATGTCATTGACTACTCAGAGTTGTCTGTTCGGCCAGATTTGTCCTGTGAGATCCGTCTGGTTTGAATCATGGACCGACGGGAGAAGGTTTTGAAGAACAAGGTCATCAAGTTGGTCCGAGTTGCTTGGAATCCTCACCGGGTGATTCGACTTGGGAGCTTGAGGATGAGATCCAGAAGAAGTTTCCCCACCTTTTTGTGTCATTTCTTTTCTGTTCTTCAGGGTTATCCTATCGCCACTTGAGTAAATTTCGAGGACGAATTTTTTATTGTAAGGTGGGTAGGATTGTAACTCCCGTTTTTATTTTTTCCCCTTTTATTATTGATTCCCATTGTAATCTCCATTGTTATTCTATTTTATTTCTTTTTGTCTCTTTATTGTATTGGGTAATATTAATTCTAATGTTATTCATAATTTATTCCTCATCTCAATTTGATTATTCAAATCTACTCTTTGTATTCCTAATTCAGATTTAATTTCATAATTTGCCTTTGTATTATTGGGTTGTGATTTGTCCTTCTATTTGATCCATTTTGTACCCAAAGCTTAATATCCACCTCCTATTGGTACCCAAACCCACTAACCCAAAAATAACCCCCAAATTCTCCCTAACAGTCAAATCCCAAAGATCCCTCCTAATCACTCCCCACAATCTATAACCCCTAAAATTTGAAAATTCAATCCCAAATATTCAGCCCCAAAATCTCTCCCCATTACTATTTCAATCAATTACTAACTTAATACCCCAAAATTAGAGCAGCCACTATTACCCCCAACCCTAACCCCCGCACTGTTTTTTACCCTAACCCCAAACTCTACTATTCTCCCTACCACCAAACCCCCTCTCTACTGTGCAAACCCCCCCGCTGTTGAAACCCCTAAATTCCCGTTCACCATCGTCTTCCTCCTTCTGTTCGACCTTCGTCCTCGCGAGCGCCCTCGCGAGCCATCGCCCTCCCCCGATGCACCCCTTGAACTCCTCGCCATCCCCATCATCCTCGCCATCCCTTCCTCCCATCCTCGTCGTCGAGCACCCGAACCCATCGTCACCATTGTCTTCCGCTCGAACCCATCTCCTCGACGTGCACCCTCGCTGCCAACCTAGAACCCATCAACCCCTGATCCGCAACCAACCCGCCATCGTTACCTTCTCCCTTCCTCTATTTCGAAATGAAATAGAGCTCTGCTCATTGCCGCCATCCTTCGCTGTCCGTCGCTTCCCAACCACAGCGCCGTCGCCTGTCCACTTCACCGCTGCCGTTCGCCCTGCGCGCCCTCGTTTCAGTCGCTGCTGCACTCTCCCGCGCTCTCTCTCCCTCTCTCTCCCTGGCACGTCTGGGAAGAAGAAGAGACGGGAGTGGTGTGCTTTGATGTGTGGTGTTTGGAAAGGGGGATCCGTTCTTCCTGTTTGGTGTTCGGCAGAAGGAGAAGGGTAACCAGCGGTTGAAGTTGCTGTTTGGTGTTCTGGCGTAAGGGATCTTTAAACTGTTGTTTGTTGTTTTGTCTAGTGGGGGATAAAGCTTTTGGTGTTTTGCTATTGGTTCTTGCACTTGCTGTTTGGTGTTGGCACGTAGCTCGCACGTGTCTTGGATTCTTATTATTATCGGAGCTAATATCATCTAAAGACAAGTCATCTTACTCGAATTGTATTGTATCATATTCGAGATCATTTATTGAATTCCACAAGTAGATCCATATTGAATATCGTATAATGTTATTGTTATCTATCATTGGGATACCACAGATTTACACGAGTGAATCCAAGTGGTGGTCTTGACTTCATGCCGTCTTTTTGCTCTAATGTATAGGGATCTTACATGCACTCATGTAGTTAGTTATTGAATACAAGAATAGGGAACTATTGTTACATTTCATCTCATGACATTATACTCAACTATTGTAGATTGTATATTAGGGTTGATTGTTCATGTGATTGATAATGATAAATTAGTTGATTGTAAATAGAAGAGTTATGGACATTATATATTTGAATACCATGTTCATATAGGAATAACTTGCTATGATTTATGATTGTTAAACCCCAATTCATTGTTCTTAACATTTTAATCATTTTATACAAAAAGAACATGTTGACATCCTGAAAATTTACGCCAACCTGAACCTTGTCATGCTGTTTTAACCTAGATAATGTCATTAAAATCAGTCACTTCCTGAATATGAAACGTAGCCCTAAGTTTCTAGTTGTCAATAACATCCAGAATTTTCGAATTCTGACCTGTTTTGCCTGAGTTATGACCCTTTTTCTACTGCTACACTGTAATTTCATATTCATGTACATGCCATGCTAGGCTGATGAATTAATTGAACTAATGATCAAATATGGCCATGATAAATTCCAGATTAGTAGATAACATGCTTAGGGTGATAAAAATTATTTTTACTCATATTTAAAATGATTATTTACAGCCCTTACAACTGAAATTAGTCAACACCGATAACCAGCCAGAAACTAAAATCTGTAAAGAACACTAAATTTCACCTAGCTACTGTTGTCGGAATGTAGACTTTAAATATGCGTTGGAACCAGGTAGGAGTCTAGTTTTAAGAACTCCTAACAGATCCACATTCGCTATCTTGTAGCAACGGGAATTCAGATTTTGGTACAACAACCTAGTGCTGTCCAGAATTGGGTTCCTATGTTTAATAATATGGAATTGAATCTATAATGTTATATTTAGTATATTTAATTGTATAGAGTATATTGCATGATCTTAGGGTTGTTTTGTCATCTTTCTAGTGTTCCTTATTAATCGCATTATTGAATGTTAATTGAATAAATAATGTTAATCAAGCCGGGGTTAAGGGTTGACTAGGATAATTGATGATATAGTGACTGTACTCGGAAGAGGGGCCCTGTGTTTCCTTATTTATTGGTCTATCGGTCTATTGGTCATATCGGTCATCGGTTAATTGCAGATTACTGACTTCACTATCTCGATTGATTCGGTCATCGGTCATTATTGAATATTGTTCCCGAGTACATGATTTATAGAATCTACCACCTTGGTCTAAATGAAATTGATTGTATGCATCGAACCTGTGGTACGGTACACATGGAACACAGTAGTGCGTGCATTAGCTAGGATTAAACAAAAAAAGAATAATAGACTTAAGACTTTCATCACATTGTCATTGCATATTGTTATCTTTATTGAACAGTGTTATCGTTATTGTTACCATTATTGTTATTGTTTATCGTTATCGTGATAAATCATCGTTATTGCATATTGTACTGTTATCGTTTTGTTACTGTTCAACACTATTGAATTCATCGTTTATTGAATTCATCGTTATACCATTATTGTCATCATTCTCTGTTTCTCTACATGCATATCCACGACTTGCTCTAAGGACTTTTTCCTCTCTTTAGATGAACAACTTACAGGTAATCAAGGGGATTTTCCTGACGGACTAGGGGAGCAACAATGGTGAAGGAGATGTTTTTCTGTGCCGCTTAAATAAATATTGCTTTATTTAATAAATTGAACAAATGTTGTTTTCTTTGTATTGTGGGCCTTGACCCGAATATTATTTGTTAAACTCCAGATGTTGAGTTATTTTGATGTTGGTTATTCTTATGCTTAATTTCAAATGTTGTTATTTATGTGATTATTCTTTCATTACGTGCGTGGTTGTTTTATTTCTTATTTATATTATTGAGTTGGATCGATAACAGCCTATGGATGATGCAAGTCATTCGCTGGGCCATGTCACGTGCTTGCATTCCGTATTTTTGGGCAGCGGGTCGTGACAGTTGCACTTCAGAAAATCATATCTATTAAACTAAATGGAATCGAGAGTTAATTTTTTTACATGAGCACCCCGTATATGTCAAGAACTTCTCCTTAAAATTTCATAATATTTGGATGTCGTTTACAATTTTAATAAAATCCAAACCTAGGACTGGTTGGCAGTTTGGCTAGTTGCTGGAAATTTGATTACATTTCGGATTATGATCATTTCGGCATCTTAGATGCAGTATTTTGAGAATGGTCAAAACTAAAAAGTTGAAGTAGACTCGTTAACCTTTCTTTAGAGTCTAAGAAATCAATTTTCCATGAAGAATAGAGTTTATAATGAATTTTACAATATTGAACAGTGGCAGTCTGTATAACATTTCGACCTGACTGTGGATTTCGAAGAATTTAGGGTTATAGACACAATATTTTGGAGAAACTTATAACTACAAAGTTATAGTATACTTGTATACTTTTAATTTTATCTAAAGAATACAAAGTTTCATGAAGTATAGAATTTTCTATGATTTTTACAAATAACATGAGCTGCAGTTTTCGGATTTTGAACCTGCAGTTTTGCAAATGAATTAAGATGAAGTAATTGAGAAGGAATTTAGATGATCTTAACTACAAAGTTTTGGTATACTCATTTATGTTTCTTATGAAACTAAGAAATCTATTTTTGGAAGTATTGGAATTTATGTGATTTTTACAATACCATTGGGTTGATGTCTCAAGTTGAACATTCAAATAGTGGATTATATATAGATGTTGTAACCTTGAATCGAAGTTGATGAAGAAATAGTCTTGGATTATTAGTTAGTGCATGTGGCTTACGATCTTTGAGATTGTAGGTTTGAGTCTTGGTGAGCTAGAATTTGGTACTATTTAATATTTTTGAGTATATTGGAAATATAGATTGATTTCTGGGGAAATATTTTGATGGTAATTTGTACAAACTTTTTTTGGTTAATTGCCCCACTTAGATAAGGGCTTGAACACATATTTTATGATTGGATTTGAATGATTTGAATAGAGCTGATTTTAAAGGATATTAGTGTACTATCCTGAGCAGATATAATAATATTATTTTATTAATTTATTATTTTATTTTCACAATTGAAATATTTTTGGTAGATATTACTCAGTTTAATTAACAATCATTATCTGTATATGTACCAGTCTGTATGTATATGTATTGTATCAATTTGGTACTGAAATCTTCCGAGACGATAATAAATTTTTTATTATCATTTTATTTTATTCTCGAAATTAAATTATTTTTGTACAGATTGTTTGGTTTGACGAATAAGTACATTTGTACGAAATCATGTAGTTGTGTTTTAGACAAAAATATCTTTATTTTGTCATGATTGATAAAAAAATGAATGGTTATGATTTAATTGGGAGGGATAAATATAGATATTATAAGTTTATTTGTATTATGAATTGTATTAATAATTGTTTCCTTTATAGCTAAGCTAACTCAAACATACACTCACCATCCCCTCCCCTATCCTTTTGGCCGGGCCAAATTCCCAAGGCAAAGGGTGCCAAACCCTAATTCACCCCCTCACCCTCTGATTCACTTACCCCCTCCTCATTTTCTTCTTTAAATTACCTTCCCTTCACCCTTCGCTCATTTGGTAGAAAAATAAAAAAAGTCTAATTTTGTTAGATTCTAATAAGTGAAGAATCTATTATGAATTTACAAGATTCCAGCAGTAGCTTTCTTTTTGCTGAGCTTCTGTTTGGAATGATTAAGAGATTTCTACTTCTTGTTGACTGAATTTGAGAAAGTTGTCAAATAGAGAGTTGTGGTAGATGCTCTTACTTCCTAAAAAGTCTAATTTTGTTAGATTCTGATACGCGTAGAATCTGTTATGAGTTTTCTAGTTCAACAACAACCTGTTTTTCTAGCAAAGTTCACTGTTGGTATGTTAGGGTCTTTTTCTAACTCTTATTAACTGAGTTTAAGAAATTTGTCAACTAGAGAGTTGTAGTAAAAGTTCTTAGCTTTATAAAAAGTCTAAATTTGTTAGATTCCGATTAACGTAGAAATTATTGTGAATTATACAAGCTTCAGCAGTCGCTTGACCTTTGGCCGATTCGTTGTTTGAAATATATGGTTGTTTTTCCCCTATTCAAGCACTTGTTTAGGACTTCGATATATTCCTATGTGCTTATAATGCATGTCATATCATTTTTTAGGTTGGGAAAATATTTGTGCTATTATTTGGCATTTAATTGGCTCGTATGTAGCAATAGTTGAGCTCGTCTAGGGTATTGTAGTTACTCTCGGGGCCAGCGACCATCAAGACTTGTATTTTACCGCCTTGGAAACTGTGGATAAGTCACACCTCGTGCGCCAGCAGATCTTAACCGGGGTAGGTTGATCGCGAGCCGAGTGTGTAGACGAGATCCTAGTTAGTGGTAATAGCGAGTGAGGGAGATCCCATCGCCGGTGTCTTAGGTAGTGTTTGGCCCAGCTTAAAATTAGCTTAGCTTCTCCTTTAGAAGGAGAAGCTGGGCCAAACATATATTTTGAAAATCTCTACAAAAAGAGAAGTAGCTTTTTTTTATGAAGAAAAAGGAGCTCTAAAAGAATCTACCAAGATCTACTTCTAGCTTCTAGCTTCTAGCTTCTAGATCAAAACCAACAAAGAAAAAAACAAATCAAAACCCAACTCTCCCCTTCTTCTTCGATTTGAACAATCCGACTCTTGACGGCGACGACGATGAGTTGGCCAAACAAACCCATCTACAAATTTTAATTCATGGTCTCAAAGCGAACCACCATATTGTTCCGAAGCTCATCGACCTCTCTTCCACCTTCAACTCTCTCAATTATGCTACCCGAATCTTCCAGCATTCTCAGAACCTTAATTTGGTTACGTTCAATACCATGATCAAATGCTTCGTTAAGAATCATCACCTATATGAAGCATTCTTAACTTACAGTAGAATGAGGGTCTTGGGTATTTCACCCAATAACTTCACATTTACCTTTCTCCTTAAAGCTTGTGAATCTGCGGTGTGTTTGAAGTGGAGTAGTAGTCAGATTCATGCTCAGATTGTAAAATGTGGATTTGGGTTTGATGTTTTTGTTCAGAATACACTGTTGAAGGTCTACTCTATGTGTAGCGAAGGGTTGGCTTTTGCCCGTCAGGTTTTCGATGAAATGCTAGAAAAAGATGTAGTTTCGTGGAATTCAATGATTGGAGCTGATTTGACAAAGCATTAAGCATGTTTAGATCGATGTTTCTTGATGGCAAGTTTCCCCCTGATGAAGCTACACTGGTAAGCGTCGTCTCAGCTTGTTCACAATTGGGTAGTTATGAACATGGAAACTGGATTCATTCTTATATAAAGAAGAAGAAGAACAATGTGAACATAACAGTTACATTAGGAAATGCTCTTGGTGGAGATTAGGGATTAGGGATTTGGTGAAGATGATGTATAAAAGTAGCTTTTAATTGATATATGCCAAACAACTTCTAGCTTAAAAGTAGCTTTAAAGTTAAAAAAAAACTGACTATCCAAACAGCTTCAGCTTTTAATTTCAAAGCTGTACTTTCTAGATTCTCCTTCTGAAGTAGCTTTAAAGCTAAAAAAAGCTAGGCCAAACGCACCCTTAGATCGATAGGCTGTGAGTTGAATCCATGGTGATCTTAAGAAAATATAGGTTGAATTCCAGCATGTGGTATTAACATTGTGGTAACCCCGTTGATTGTTTCAGGTTAGTGACATCATTAGGGTATTAACTGGTAACTATGGTTACATAACCTTTTTATCTATTATTTTGCTGAAGGGAAGGAGTTGGTATTAAGGGTGATACCTTATGTTCTGACTTGTCCTATAGACCGGCACTAGGTGGTGTTATTGGTTATACCCTTTTTGTCAAAGGGATATTGTCTGTGCCTTCTCACGTGTTGGGAGCACGGGATCCGTATCTCGTCTGTTAACTTCTGAAGTGTCATGATAAGAACGGGTGGTTCTCCTTTTGAAACTAGGGGATGGACCCGAGAATTCCGTCACGTTCTATGTCGGGGACGCGAACAGGTCATAGACTACTTTTCTATGAGTTATGGGTGCCACAGGGTAGGCTTCGTGCTATCTGTGCTGCGGATACCCTGTGTTCATCTGGCTTTTGAGTGAGGTCAGGTACACTAGGTAGTAGTGGCAAACATAAAAACCATGAGCGTACTACACTGGTGGGACTTGACCATGTCTGAATCCTCATCAGTCATGTTGTATCAGTCCAGAACAGGTTAAGTACAAAAGTAGAATTCATAACGCGGGTTCAAATCCCTAAATATGGAGAACGACTTGATATGAACGTATGTAGTTATGGAATGCATTCGGTTCCATAGTCTTTCTTGCATTAGAATAAGTGCATCCTAGCCTTAGTTAACCCTGCATTAGATTCTAAGTCATAACACCCACGAACACTTAAACTACACCTGCACATTTTACAATGATTAAATATGTTTGTTTAAAGTTGAGATTTCGCTGCTAGTAATCAACCTTTAGCGTCAGTATATGTACTGAAGTCCCCACTCAATTAGGTTGAGGATGCATACCACTAATCCGAGAGAACTCTAGGCAAGGTGTAGTGTCCAAGTAAAGAGCCCAGTGTTCATTTATTTTTCATGTATACTCTGATGTAATTTATTGAAATTATTGTAACACTCGGCTTCTAAGATATTATGTTGAATAAAAAATTTTAAATTTTCCTGCTTTGCTGTGTATTGCGGTTAATTGAAGGTAAAGGTCTTAGCTCGTGTCACGAATTCTCCATATAGGAAATTCAGGGCGTTACAGAGTGGTATCAGAGCCGACTTCAATTTATAGTCTGACCCTGTAGGAAAATAGACTTGGATGCCTTGTAAGGGATGTGTTTTAGCCAGTTGTAGATAATTATAATTCATATGGTTTCTTTTTCAACTTATGTTTTTTGATATTTCTATATCTGGACTAATTCCTGTGTTTACTCCTTGCAAGATTGCTGACGGTGCGATTCCTTAAGGGAACGGGTGGGCACATGGGATAAAGATTGAGGTGGATTCAGATCTGGAGCCCATCACAGATGGTGATGAGTCACCGGTAGGAGTTAGGTTGGCCAATGGGGCCATAGTAGCTGCCGCAGCAGGGGGTGCCCCTGCGGATGGCCAGATTCCTCTACCTCCACCCCGCCACCGCCCCAGCCGACTGTAGTGGAGCAAGCCTTCGAGCAGGTGTTCCGTGGTCTCGCGACATGGGGATGGTGCCACGCATGCCTCGAGAACCGGATGGATTCTTGTGAGTTTGTGCTCCTCAATACCGAGAGGGTTGTGACGGAGCTGAGGAGGGCCAAGGCAAGGGCCAATCGTAGGATGGTGATCATGAAGCACATGCACCGAGTGCAATTTGCACATCTGGAGCTCAAGTGCGCTGAGCCTCAGGCACAGATCACCCAGCTACATGCACTTTTAGGACCACCACCTGCTGCAGGAAGCCCTACAGGAGACACCAGTAGTAGGGATTAGGTGGATAGGTGCCTATCAATATTTTGTTGTTTTTTCGTTCTGTTGTTTATATCTATGTTATATATAATGTAATGGGAAAATGCAAGTTGTAAGATAAGGGGTTTTTAATGAAATGAAGCATAGCATTGTGTTTTCCTACAAAATCACATGCATGTTATGAGATTAGATGAATATTATTTTTGCATTATCATAATATGATGCCTATGTTTATTACATTATTTTCTACCAGATGTCTCGTAGAACCAGGAGCGGTAGAATCGACCAGAATGAGGGCGAGGGTAGTGTTGGCAAGGTCAGGTTGGCTAGTATTCTACTAGAGGAGGATGCCGGAGTCTGGTGGCAGTTAGTGAAGCGGGGCATGGGCGAAGGACCCATTGCCTGGGAGGACTTCTTGGAGGAGTTCAGGCAGCACTACTTTCATTTGGATGTGCAAGAGGACAAGGCCTTGGAGTTCTTCAACTTGAAACGGAGAAGCCTGATGGTCCGTGAGTACGAGACCAAGTTCACTCAACTTTCCCGATATGCTCCAGAGATGATACCGGACGAGGTCAAGAAGGCAAAGAGATTCGAGTAGGGGCTCAGGCCTATACTTAGAACCACGATGGTACCCTTATGCATACAGAGGTTCGAGAAGTTGGTCCGCCGTGCAGCAACATCGAAGTTCGATATGAATCGAGGACCAGAACCGCAAGTGAACACTAGAGGATGGAACAAGGGAAAGAGGACTGCACCAGCATCGGAATTCAGGAACTAGGGCCAGAATAAGAAATTCCAGAAACTGATGGCAGGACTGGAGGTGCCAAGCCAGGGAGCTGTTTCCTATGTGGTGAGCGAGGACATTTTAAGGGCCAGTATCCGAAGTGGAACTCTCAGAGTGAGACACGTACATGTTACAATTGTTGAAATATTGGTCATGTTTAGCCAGACTGTCCCCAGCTTCATAGGGACAGTAGTAGGCCAGCTCCGAAGACGAACAACAAGGGGAAGGAGATTGACCGCCAATGGTGAGTGTTCGTGCATACGGAGGAAGATGCCGATGAAGACGAGGGAGTCATCACCGGTAGGTGAAAAAGAATTATGACTAAGTTTGCTATTGTGTTTTGAATTTCTTTTTGGCATAAGGCAATGAATGATGTAACCACTTCTCTAACAGGATGGATTAATATAAATGGAATTCAGGCAACTTTTTTATTGATAGTGGTTCATCGCATTCTTTTGTGTCTGAAATGTTTTCAAAGAAGTTGAAATGCACCCAAGAGGCAACTCCGGATTTGGTTTTGTTGGTTGCTACCCCCATCTGAAGCAACTCTCCTTACAAATTTGTGCTGTAAGGGATGTAAACTCCAGATTGGTGGAGAGACCCTAAGTATAGATTTTCTAGAGCTGGGCTTTACAGGGACGGACGTGATTATTGGAATGGATTGGATGTCCAGGCATAAGGCTGACATCGATTGCAAGGAAAATAGGGTAGCCATTGCATCATCCGGAAGACCAGAACTCGTGTTTCAAGGGAAAAAGAAGCAGAGTGAAGAAATTCTTGCAGCTGCAACAGGAGTACGTGTGCCAGGTGAAGTCAAGAAGATACCAATTGTACATAAAATTTTTCACGTATTTTTGGAAGAATTACCTGGACTTCCACCACACAGGGATGTTGACGTCAGCATTACTATCCAACCAGGCAGTGCACCAGTGTCAAAGACACCGTATCGGATGGCACCAGTTGAGCAGAAAGAAGTTAAGGATCAAATTAAAGAGCTGCTACAGAAAGGATTCATCAGGCCGAGTGCTTCACCCTGGGGAGCACCCGTGCTACTTGTGAAGAAGAAAGATCGAACCGTGGGGATGTGCATCGATTACCTGGAGTTGAACAAGATTACTGTTCTGAACCAGTAACCAATTCCCAGGATCAATGATTCATTTGATCAGCTCCAGGGAGTGACTGTGTTCTCAAAGATTGATTTGCGGTCGGGTTATCATCAAGTTCAGGTCAAAGAAGAAGATATACCCAAGATAGCATTATGAACCCGATATGGTCATTACGAGTTTTTGGTGATGCCATTCGGAGTGACCAATGCTCCAGCGATTTTTATGGACATGATGAATTGTATCTGGTGGCCATTCATTGATTCATTTGTGGTTGTCTTCTTAGACGACATCTTGGTGTATTCAAAAACAGAAGATGAGCATAATGAACATCTGATTGCAGTACTGAGCAAACTACGGGAGTATCATCTTTATGCAAAATTGTCAAAGTGTGATTTCTAGAAATCATAAGTGGCGTTCTTAGGCCATGTCCTTTCTAAGAGGGAGTGGCTATAGATACGCAGAATATTTAGGCAGTAAACAATTGGCCTCAGCCGAGAACTGTAATGGAGGTCAGGAGCTTTTTTAGGCATGACGGGGTACTGCAGGAAGTTCATCAAGAACTATGCTAGAATTGTTGTAACACTTACAGCACTGGCCAAGAAGAATGTAAGCTTCGATTGGACTGAGAAATGTGAAGGGGGGTTTGAAGAGCTGAAGAGCAAATTGATTTCTGCACCGATTTTGATTCTACCTCAACCAGATAAGGGGTATGTGATCTATAGTGATGCTTTGTTTTTGGGATTCGGATGTGTTCTGATGCAAGAAGGGAAGGTCATAGCATACGGATCAAGGCAACTTCGACCGCATGAGAAGAATTACCCAATGCACGACTTGGAGTTGGCAGCGATAATTTTTGCTCTGAAGTTGTGGTGGCACTATGTCTATGGGTCCAAGGTAGAGATGTTTACCGACCATAAAAGTCTAAAATATGTCTACCAGCAAAAGGATTTCAATCTTAGGGAGAGGCAATGGTTAGAGGTTTTGGAAGATATCATACCAGAAATCTTATAACATCCCGGAAAGGCCAATGTCGTGGTGGATGCACTCAGCAGAAAGAGGAGTATAGCCACGCACGTTGCAATAAGAAGGGAGCTAGATGACGAGATCAGATAAGCCGGTATTGAAGTGATTGTTCAAGATTTGAGCACAGTTTTGGCACGTCTGGAATTGCAACCGAGTCTGAATGACCGAGTCAAGAAGGCTAGATAGGAGATGCAGAGATTGAAGCACTAAAGCGGCAAGTCAATAAAGGAGAAGTCTCAGAGTTCAGTGTGAAGGAAGGGTCTCTTTGGTTTAGTAACAGGTTGTGTATGCCTAAAGTTGATGAATTGGGGGAAGATACCATGAAGGAAGCACACTCCACCTTACTCACAGTTCACCCAAGAAGCACAAAGATGTACAAATACGTGACACAGCATTTCTGGTGGACTGGAATGAAAACCAGAAATACCTTACATGTCAGAAGATTAAGGCAGAAAACCAGAATCCGGGAGGTCTATTTCAACCATTGCCCATTCCGAAGTAGAAATGGGAGAATATCAGTATGGTCTTCATCACAGGACCGCCCAGAAGTTTGAAAGGGAATGACTCAATTTGGGTTATAGTGGATCGCTCGACGAAGTCTATACATTTTCTTTCGATGAAGACGACTTGGTCGCTAGAGAAGTTAGCAGAGGTCTACATCAAGGGCATTGTAAAGCTACATGGAGTGCTAGTGTCGATCGTTTCTGATCGAGATAAGGTTTACATCTCGATTTTGGCAGAGTCTGTAAGAAGCATTAGGAACGAGATCAGAGTTCAGCACAGCTTTTCACCCACAAACTAATGGACAGACGGAGAGAGTTAAAAGAATTCTTAAAGATTTGTTGAGGTCATGTATAATGGACTTTAGAGGGAGCTGGGAACGACACTTATCATTGGTAGAGTTTGCATATAATAACAGCTATCAAGCAAGTATTGAGATGGCTCCATATGAAGCATTATATAGGAGGAAGTGTAGGATGCCCATGTGCTGGTTCGAAGTAGGAGAAAGGCAGATGTATGGGCCTGAAATAGTGCAGCAAACTTCCGAGAAGATCGAGCTAATCAGAAAGAGGATGCAAGTAGCACAATGCAGGCAAAAGAGCTACGCCGACAACCGCCGACGAGACTTGGAATTTAAAGAAGGTGATTCGGTATTTTTCTAAGTCTCACCTACTAAGGGAGTGACTAGGTTCGAGAAGGGTGGCAAGTTAGCACCAATATATATTGGACCATACCAGATTTTGAACAGAATCAGAAAGATGGCATACAAACAAGAGCTGCCAGCCAAATTGTCCCAATTATACGATGTATTTCATGTTTCGATACTGAGGAAGTATGTGCCGGGTCTGAGTCATCAATAGCCAGACGTTCCAGAAGACCTAAGGGTGGATATTTCATAAAAGGAACAGCCAGTCAGAATTATTGATCGTCAGGATAAAGTGCTAAGGAACAAGACTATTCTTATGGTCAAGGTTCTTTGAAAGAATCAGTTCGTGGAGGAAGCCACTTGGGAGCCGGAAACCCGGATGAAGCTTTCTTTTCCGAGTTATTTTGAGTGAAGCTTTCTTTTCCAGAAATATTTTTGGTAGACATTACTCAGTTTAATTAATAATCATTATCTGTATATATACCAGTGTGTATGTATATGTATTGTATCAATTTAGTACGGAAACCTTCCGAGCCGATAATAAAATTATTATTATTATTATTTTATTTTATTCTCAGAATTAAATTATTTTTGTATAAATTGTTTGGTTTGACGAATAAGAATTATTGGTATATATAATAGTATATACATATACGTATAATATCGATTCCATACATTTGTACGAAATCATGTAGTTGTCATTTAGAAAAAAATATCTTTATTTTGTCATGATTGATAAAAGTGAATGGTTAGGATTTAATTGGGAGGGATAAATATAGATATTATATGTTTATTTGTATTACAAATTGTATTAATAGTTGTTTCCTTCATAGCTAAGCTAACTCAAACATACACTCACCCTCCCCTCCCCCATCTTTTTGGCCGGGCCAAATTCCCAAGGCAAAGGGTGCCAAACCCTAATTCACCCCCTCACCCTCTAATACACTTACCCCCTCGTCATTTTCTTCTATAAATCCCCTTCCCTTCACCCTTGGCTCATTTGCTAGAAAAAGAAAATACAGAAAGCAAAAGAAAGAGTTTTCGTTGTAGGTTGGAACTAGGAGCTAGAAGGAGGAGGCTTAAGACTAAGTTATTCCTACATTGTAAAGAGGTGGGGGTTTCTCTACACTTTTTGTTTGTATTGATTGTTTGTTTTCTTCTTATTTGTTGTATGTTATTCTAAAAACTTAACAAAACTAATAAAGATCTGATCTTTAATAACTTGATGTTGTTATTTGTTGTTATTGTTGTTATTTATTGTTAATAAAAAAAACTAACAACTTGGACTAAATCATGTGCATATGAGAATTGATGGATTGAGAATATTTACATACCAAGTTCGAGGTTGCAGAACTCAACAAATGTAATAAAATTCCAATCTTTAACCAAATTGTTGTTGTTATTATTATCATTGTTTTGTTTTATTGTTAATAATTGAACAACTTGGACTAATCCATGTGCATAGAAGAATGGATGGGTTGAAAAATACTTACATACAAGTTTGAAGTAGTAAAAACGGATTATAACGCTAAAGATCGCTTCTTTAAGTTGTATGTAGTTTTGTGATGGATATAATCTAAACAACTTGTGCTAAAATTGAAATTTTGACCCCAAATTATTATGAGAAGTTCTTATACATATTTTTATCATTCTCTAATTTTTATGGATTTTTCCCGGTTAATTTACCATTTTAAATAATTCCATTATTTGAAAATAGTAAGTATAAAAAAAGTTGTTTTTGGATATTGTAAGCATATGTCTAAAAATAAATAACTTGAGTTCTATAAGGAATTTGAGAAAGTTTTCAACTAGAAAGTTGTAGAAGTTCTTAGCTTTCTAAAAAGTCTAATTTTGTTAGATTCCAATAAGTGTAGCATCTGTTTTGAATTTTACAAGATTTCAGCAGTAGCTTTCTTTTTGCTGAGTTTCTGTTTGGAATGATTAGGAGATTTCTACCTCTTGTTGACTGAATTTGAGAAAGTTGTCAACTAGAGAGTTGTAGTATATATTCCTAGCTTCCTAAAAAGTCTAATTTTGTTATATTTCGATATGCGTAGCATCTGTTATGAATTTTCTAATTCAGCAATATCCTATTTTTCTTGCTGAGTTTACTGTTATATGTTAGAGGCTTTTTCTACCACTTGTTAATTGAGTTTGAGAAATTTATCAACTAGAGAGTTGTAGTAGAAGTACTTAGTTTTCTAAAATGTCTAATTTTGTTAGATTCCGATAAGTGTAGCATCTATTATGAATTTTATAAGATTCCAACAATAGTTTTCTTTTTGCTGAGCTTCTGTTTGGAATGATTAGGAGATTTCTACCTCTTGGTAAACTGAATTTGAGTAAGTTGTCAACTAGAGAGTTGTAGAAGATGTTCTTAGCTTCCAAAAAAGTCTAATTTTGTTAGATTCTGATACGCGTAGCATCTGTTATGAATTTTCTAGTTCAACAACAGCCTGTTTTTCTGGCTGAGTTCACTGTTGGTATGTTAGGGGATTTTTGTACCTCCTTTTAACTTATTTCGAGAAAGTTGTAAACTAGAGAGTTGTAGTAAAAGTTCTTAGCTTTCTAAAGTCTAAATTTGTTAGATTCCGATAAATGTAGAAATTATTGTGAAATGTACAAGATTCAGCAGTCGCTTGACCTTTGGCCGATTCGCTGTTTGAAATATATAGTTGTTTTTCCCCTATTCAGGCACTTGTTAAGGAGTTCGATATGTTCCTATGTTCTTATAATGCATGTCATAACATGTTTTAGGTTGGAAAAATAATTGTGCTATTATTTAGCATCTAATTGGCTCGTATGTAGCATTAGTTGAGCTTGTTTAGGGTATTGTAGTTACCCTAGGGGCCATCGACCATCAAGACTTGTATTTTACTGCCTTGGAAACTGTGGATAAGTCACATCTCGTGCACCGGCAGATCATAACCGGTGTAGGTTGATCACGGGCCGAGAATGTAGACGAGATCCGAGTTAGGGATAGTGGTGAGTGAGGGAGATGCCGTCGCCGGTGTCTTGGATCGATAGGCTGTGAGTTGGATGCATGGTGATCTTAAGAAAATATGGGTTGAAATCCTACATGTGGTATTAACGTTGTGGTAACCCTGTTGATTGTTTAGGGTTAGTGACATCATTAGGGTAGTAACTGGTAACTATGGTTACATATCCTTTTTATGTATTATTTTGCCGAAGGGAAGGAGTTGGTATTAGGGGTGATACCTTATGATCTGACTTGTACTATAGACCGACACTAGGTGGTGTTATTTGTTGTACCCTTCCTGTCAAAGGGATACGGGCTGTGCCTTCTTACGAGTTGGGAGCACAGGATCCGTATCTTGTTTGTTAATTTCTGAAGTGCCATGATAATAACGGGAGGTTCTCATGTAGGAACTAGGGAATGGACCCCGGAATTCCATCACGTTCTGTGTCGGTGATGCGAACGGGTCATAGATTACTATTCTATGAGTTATGGGTGCCACAGGGTAGGCTTTGTGCAATCTGTGCTGCGGATACCCTGCGTTCGTCTGGCTTTTGAGTGAGCTCCGGTATGCTGGGTAGTATTGGCAAACCTAGACACCATGAGTGTACTACATTAGTGGGACTTAACCACGTCCAGTCACGTTGTATCCGTCAAGAACAGGTTGAGTACAAAAGTAGAATTCATAACGCAGGTTCAAATCCCTAAATATGGAGAACGGCTTGATATAGACGTATGTAGTTATAGGATGCATACGGTTCCAGAGTCGCATTTGCTGTAATATCCCGGACGGATATTACTGTATATAAATTGATATTTTATTATTATTTTATTATTATTTTGTTTTAATCCCAAAATTAGAATATTTTGGTGATTTTTACCCGGTTTGCTCCTAGACATTATCGGTATCCAGATATCGGTCAGTATATATATCCGTATTGTATCAAATTGATACCGTGATCTTCCGAACTAATAATAAAACTTATTTTATTATTATTTCCAAGATTTAATTATTTTTATACGGATTATGCGAAGATTTTCAGTATACAGACATATAGGCGCACATACGTGTAGTATGTCGATTAGCACATCATATAAATTGTGTGTTGTGTATTTTAGACAACACTTATTTTGCTAAGACAAAACCTAGTAAGGAGGGTTAGAGTTTGATTAGGAGGTTAAACATAGGGTTACAAAGACATAAAGGGTTAAGATTTCTTCTAGAACAAACCCTCCTCCACATCAACCTTCCCCCCCACATAACACCTCCCCCATTTCCCCCTCCTCCTAGTCATGGCCGGCCCTCCCCCTTTTGGGGTTATTTTGTGCCATTGGGTGCACTTACCCCTCCCATCTCCTTCTATAAATAGCCCCTCCTTCTCCTCCTTCTCTCATTTTAGAAAACAAGAAAGAAAGAAAGAAAGAAAGAAAGAAAGGAAAGGAAAAGAAAGAGAGAAAGTCTCATACTAATTTGAGAGTTCTCTTGTAGGTTTAGTAGAAGATTTCTAACAAGCTTAGGGGAAGGAGAAGTTATGCTAGCAAGTTCTTCCAACAAAAGAGAAGGTGGGGGTTTCTTCACTTGATTCTTTCTTGTTTGTTGTTTGTTTGTTTGGTTGTTGTTTGTTGTTTGACTTCTTCTTCTTCTACCTTCTTGTTTTGTTTTGTTCTTTTGGGTTTATGGTATGTTGTAGTAAGTGAAAGAGAAAGAAAAAGAGTAGTAGTAGTAAGTACTAATTTATAAAGATCATAGCTTTGTTATTGAAGTGGTTGTTTGTATATTATTGGACTAAGAACACACATATTGCATATTGTTGAACATACAACCATGAGTGGTTGTAGGACTTAGCACATAAAGCATATGAACTCATTTTACAACCATTGTGGGTTGTAGGACCTTAATTAATCAAAAAGATCTTTCTTTCTTTTTAAACACTAGTTGTAGAAGTAACAAAAAGATCTTTCTTTCTTTTTAAACACTAGTTGTAGAAGTAATAAAAAGATCTTTCTTTCTTTTTAAACACTAGTTGTAGAAGTAACAAAAAGATCTTTCTTTCTTTTTAAACACTAGTTGTAGAAGTAATAAAAAGATCTTTCTTTCTTTTTAAACACTAGTTGTAGAAGTAATCAAAAAGATCTTCTTTTATTTTACACACTAGTTGTAGCTAATAAATTAAAAAGATCTTCTTTTCTTAATCACTAGTTGTAGCTATTAATCAAAAAAAAAGATCTTCTTTTATTTTAAACACTAGTTGTAGCTAACTAATTAAAAAGGATCTTTCTTTTATTTTTAATCACTAGTTGTAGAAACTAAATAAAAGATCCTTTCTCCTTTTTAATCACTAGTTGTAGTTTAATAAAAAGATCTTCTTTTGACCACTAGTTGTAGCTATCTTTTCTATTTACTAGAAGTAAAGTAAAGTAAAATAATCCCTCCTTTACCACTAGTAATAAATAAGGTTAGTAAGCAACTAAGTAGTAGTAGCTAAAATAATAAGTAGTATTATGTAATAAAACGAAGTAATAGTAGTAATAGATAGTTGTATGTTGTGATTCTTTTTATGAGAATGAAGTAGTAGTAATAGTAGTAAGTTGTATGTTGTGATAGTAGTAAAGTTGTATGTTGTAGTAGTAGTAGTAGATAGTTATGTTTTGATGGAAATAAGAGTAGTAGTAGTAGTCTAATATTGTAGGATTGCTTCTAAAAATAATTAGAAGCCATGTTCATGCTAATAATGTTGTAGTATTGCTTCTAAAAATATTTAGAAGCCATATTAATGCTTCAAGTGTTGTAGGATTACTTCTAACAATGCTTAGAAGCCTTATTCATGCTACTTATGTTGTAGGATCACTTCTAAAATTAATTAGAAGTCATATTCATGCTACTTATATTGTAGGATCACTTCTAAAATTAATTAGAAGTCATATTCATGCTTAGTTAGTTGTAGGATTGCTTCTAAAAATAACTAGAAGCCATATCCATGCTTAGTTAGTTGTAGGATTGCTTCTAAAAATATCCTACCATGTTTACCATGCTTAGTTAGTAGTAGCATTGCTTTAAAAATATCCTACCATGTTTACCATGCTTAGCTAGTTGTAGCCTTGCTTCTAAAATTAATTAGAAGTCATATTCATGCTTAGTTAGTTGTAGGATTGCTTCTAAAAATAATTAGAAGCCATATCCATGCTTAGTTAGTTGTAGGATTGCTTCTAAAAATAATTAGAAGCCATATCCATGCTTAGTTAGTTGTAGGATTGCTTCTAAAAATAATTAGAAGCCATATCCATGCTTAGTTAGTTGTAGGATTGCTTCTAAAAATATCCTACCATGTTTACCATGCTTAGTTAGTAGTAGCATTGCTTTAAAAATATCCTACCATGTTTACCATGCTTAGCTAGTTGTAGCTTTGCTTCTAGAAATAATTAGAAGCCATATTCATGCTTAATTAGTTGTAGGATTACTTATAAAATTATCCTATCATGATTCTATGTTTAATTAGTTGTAGAATGTTTTATAAACTTATCCTACCATGCTTAACGTTTAGAATGTTGTAGGATTCTTTTCCTAGCATGCTTGGTAATGTTGTAGGATTCTTTTCCTATCATGTTTAGTAACTCACTTATACTAGAATTTTGTAGGATTCATTCCTAAAGTTTCCTATTATGTTTAGTGACTTAGTTATGCTTAGAATGTGTAGGATTCAATCCAAAAGTTTCCTACAATGTTTGGATAAATTTTATTGTGCCTAGAGTGTTGTACGATCCATGATAAAATCATATACCATGCTAGTTTAATTGTTGGAAAGCGATATACCATGCTAGCTTAATTGTAAGTACCTTGCATATCATGCTAGTTTAAATTGTATGCAAATTGTATACCATGTTAGATAAATGGTAGAGAAGTGTATGTTACGTTAGTAGATGATCATGACTTATGCTAAGTAAGTAGGTATCATGCTAATTATTAATCATGTTAAGTTAAGGATACCCATACTATGATGTTCATGCTTAGAGTAAAGAAACTACCCATGGCTAGTTGTAGTGATTTATGTGGGATTCTATACCATGCTAGAGTAATATTTGCTTAGAATGTTGTAGGAGTAGTGTTAGGACTACCTACTATACCTTGGAGTATTGCTTAGTTGGGTGGTGGTGGTTGGTTATGATAAGTAGTAGGCTTCCATGCTCAATTTGTAACCTACGATTGACTATAGAGGATTTTATGCTTAAGGTCGTTAGTGATTTTCATGCTTGAGCTCAATGTAAGCATAAGCATTAATCACATTCATACATAGGAATATCATGGTGGTTGTGTTATATGATTGATTGTCGTAAGAAGCTTCTTGTAATTGTATGCCATACTTAAGGCGCTATAGGTTGAAGTGATAAGGATTGGGAAGACCACTAGTGATAGTTGGTCCGATAAAGGCCGTTAGGTCGCCTTCGGATCCTTCCTTAGTGGAATACCGACCATAGAATATTAGTAGATTCTTCTGTTGCTTCTAACAATAGAAGATTAAGTTTGTTAGTAAGCACGTTTGGTTGCTTCTAAGATTGATTACCTGTATGGTTGTTTGCACACGGTCGTGCTCGTACATGGCTCGACTGGCCCGTATGTAGCTGTGGGTCTCATACGTAGCTTAGTCGGCTCGTATGTAGGTGGTTGTCCCGTACGCGGCCCGACCGGCCCGTACGAAGCTGTTGGTCTCATACGCGGCTTATTTGGCTGGTATGTATGTGGTCATCTCCTACGAGGCCTACCTGGCTTGTAGGTAGTTATTGTTTCATACGTAGCTTAGTTGGCTCGTATGTGGTTATTAGTCGTGTATAGCTTGTTAGCTAGTACACAGTTAGTTGTGCTCGTCTAGGGTGATGTTACCACCCTAAGGGCTATCGACCATCAAGACACATGTTCTTACCCTAAGGAACTGTGGAGGAGTCACTCCTTGTGTACCGTCGAATCTTAACCAGGGTAGGTTAGTCGAGGACCGGAGTATAGACGGAATCCAAGTCTAGGGAAGCGGCGTGCATGTATATTCACACGGCCAAAGTCTTGGATCGATGAGCCACGAACCGGGTCCTGAGGGATTCTGGTAAGTCTAGGTTGAGCGGCCTAGCAGAGTTGTCTTGCGAAGCCTAACTTAAGGCCAAGCACGTTGTGTTATAATATCGTCATCCCTAGGATTGTTCGAGTCAGGGACATCACTAGGATAGTGACTTATAAGGATCAGTTTATTTAAACCCTTTTGCCGGGAGAGAGGGGTCAGTTGTAGGGGGCCCCTTACACTAACTCGTCCCTTGAGGCAGATCATAGGTGGTGTACAGGGTTGTGCCTTCCTGTCAAAGGGATACGTACGGTGCCATCTCACAGGTTGAGGACACGGGTTGCGTATCTCGCTCTGTTAATTCCTGAGGTACCGTGGCTAGGGGTGCCACAGGATGCATTATGCAGTCCTGCGCTTGCGATACCCCAGAGAGTGCCACAGGGTAGGCTTCGTGCTACCCTGCGCTTGCGAAACTCTATGGTTTGATTTTTGTTATGACGCCCGATATATTGGGTTCGTCTATTTTGAGTGAGGTCCGGTTAGCCGGGTCGCGGTGGCGAACATAGACACCACGGGCGAAATGCAACAGTGGCACATGACCACATCTGCAGCCTCGCGAGTCACGTGTAGGGCGTCAGGAACAGGTTGTGTACAATTAGAATTCATAACGCGGGTTCAATCCCTATATATGGAGAAACGGCTTGAGATGGAGTCGCATGTATTTATGGGCTGCATGTTACTTTCGGAGACTTGCTGACATTAGAATAGGAAGCATCCCGTCAAAGGGATACGTACGGTGCCATCTCACAGGTTGAGGACACGGGTTACGTATCTCGCTCTGTTAATTCCTGAAATACCGTGGCTGGGGTGCCACAGGATGCATTGTGCAGTCCCGCGCTTGCGATACCCCAGAGGGTGCCACAGGGTGGGCTTCGCGCTGCCCTGCGCTTGCGAAACCCTATGATTTGGATTTTGGATTAAGGCCCGATACACTGGGCAATAGTGGCAAACATGGACACCACTATATGACTGCAGGGGCGGAACTAGACCGCACCTGCAACCTTGTTGAGTGAGGTCCGGCATGCCGGGTAGTAGTGGAAAACGGAGACACCATAAGCTGACTGCATAGGGGGACTTGACCCCTTCTGCAACCTCACAGAGTCATGGAGTATTGTCAGGAACGGGTTGTGTATAATTAGTTCTATTTTAAGTATCGCATTAGTGTCTAGTCATAGCACTCACGAACACTTAAACTGCACCAACACAATTGCTATGTTTGTATATCTTGTATATTGTTTGGAAGATTCGCTGCTATATGATCAGCCTTTAAGCGTCAGTGAATACTGACGTCCCCACTTCCATAGGTACTGGATCGCCGAAGTACAAAGGCGAGATTCAGGAGGACTCAAGGCAAGGAAAGCAAGGAGTCAGTGCTATGTTTTAGTTCCGCTGCAGTATATGTATTAATTATCTGTTAAGTGAGAGGTACTCTGATGTAAGATGTGAAGGTTGTAATACTTAGAAATGTAAAGGCAATATTGTAACTCCATTGTAAAGTATTACAGTTGTACAGTATTCAGACTTGTAACATATTGTGTATTGAATAAAAAGTTTTAAATTCTCCTGTTTTTCTGTGTATTGTGACTAATTGAAGAAAAGATCTTGGCTCGTGTCACGGTTTCCCAGTGTCGGAAATCGGGGCGCTACAGAGTGGTATCAGAGCTAACTTCAATTTACAGTCCAACACAGCAGGAAGATTAAACTTGGACGCCTTTAGGAGTCGAGTCTTAGTTAGTTATAGGCAATCGTAATTCATATTGTTGTTCCTTTCAACTTATGTTTTATGATTATCCTATATCTGGACTAATTCCAGTAGGTATATTTTAGGATGGTATCCGAAGATTTCCTAACCGAGGGTGTATTGATAGAGTAGAATGAGCGAATTACCGGAGGAAATCCTAGAAATCGGAAGTAATGTCCATAGGTCATGTCCTATTCTAAGGGGGGAGTAGACACCGAAGTGCAAATATCGGGTTCTTTGGAGGACCAGTTCGTGGATGAGCCACTTGGGAGCCGGAAAGCAGCACAAGCTTTCTTTCCCCGAGTTATTAGGGTATGAATGTTTTGCCTGTTTTCCTAACTTAACGTAGTTCTGAGGACAGAACTATTCTAAGGAGGGAGTATTGTAATATCCCGGACGGATATTACTGTATATAAATTGATATTTTATTATTATTTTATTATTATTTTGTTTTAATCCCAAAATTAGAATATTTTGGTGATTTTTACCCGGTTTGCTCCTAGACATTATCGGTATCCAGATATCGGTCAGTATATATATCCGTATTGTATCAAATTGATACCGTGATCTTCCGAACTAATAATAAAACTTATTTTATTATTATTTCCAAGATTTAATTATTTTTATACGGATTATGCGAAGATTTTCAGTATACAGACATATAGGCGCACATACGTGTAGTATGTCGATTAGCACATCATATAAATTGTGTGTTGTGTATTTTAGACAACACTTATTTTGCTAAGACAAAACCTAGTAAGGAGGGTTAGAGTTTGATTAGGAGGTTAAACATAGGGTTACAAAGACATAAAGGGTTAAGATTTCTTCTAGAACAAACCCTCCTCCACATCAACCTTCCCCCCCACATAACACCTCCCCCATTTCCCCCTCCTCCTAGTCATGGCCGGCCCTCCCCCTTTTGGGGTTATTTTGTGCCATTGGGTGCACTTACCCCTCCCATCTCCTTCTATAAATAGCCCCTCCTTCTCCTCCTTCTCTCATTTTAGAAAACAAGAAAGAAAGAAAGAAAGAAAGAAAGAAAGGAAAGGAAAAGAAAGAGAGAAAGTCTCATACTAATTTGAGAGTTCTCTTGTAGGTTTAGTAGAAGATTTCTAACAAGCTTAGGGGAAGGAGAAGTTATGCTAGCAAGTTCTTCCAACAAAAGAGAAGGTGGGGGTTTCTTCACTTGATTCTTTCTTGTTTGTTGTTTGTTTGTTTGGTTGTTGTTTGTTGTTTGACTTCTTCTTCTTCTACCTTCTTGTTTTGTTTTGTTCTTTTGGGTTTATGGTATGTTGTAGTAAGTGAAAGAGAAAGAAAAAGAGTAGTAGTAGTAAGTACTAATTTATAAAGATCATAGCTTTGTTATTGAAGTGGTTGTTTGTATATTATTGGACTAAGAACACACATATTGCATATTGTTGAACATACAACCATGAGTGGTTGTAGGACTTAGCACATAAAGCATATGAACTCATTTTACAACCATTGTGGGTTGTAGGACCTTAATTAATCAAAAAGATCTTTCTTTCTTTTTAAACACTAGTTGTAGAAGTAACAAAAAGATCTTTCTTTCTTTTTAAACACTAGTTGTAGAAGTAATAAAAAGATCTTTCTTTCTTTTTAAACACTAGTTGTAGAAGTAACAAAAAGATCTTTCTTTCTTTTTAAACACTAGTTGTAGAAGTAATAAAAAGATCTTTCTTTCTTTTTAAACACTAGTTGTAGAAGTAATCAAAAAGATCTTCTTTTATTTTACACACTAGTTGTAGCTAATAAATTAAAAAGATCTTCTTTTCTTAATCACTAGTTGTAGCTATTAATCAAAAAAAAAGATCTTCTTTTATTTTAAACACTAGTTGTAGCTAACTAATTAAAAAGGATCTTTCTTTTATTTTTAATCACTAGTTGTAGAAACTAAATAAAAGATCCTTTCTCCTTTTTAATCACTAGTTGTAGTTTAATAAAAAGATCTTCTTTTGACCACTAGTTGTAGCTATCTTTTCTATTTACTAGAAGTAAAGTAAAGTAAAATAATCCCTCCTTTACCACTAGTAATAAATAAGGTTAGTAAGCAACTAAGTAGTAGTAGCTAAAATAATAAGTAGTATTATGTAATAAAACGAAGTAATAGTAGTAATAGATAGTTGTATGTTGTGATTCTTTTTATGAGAATGAAGTAGTAGTAATAGTAGTAAGTTGTATGTTGTGATAGTAGTAAAGTTGTATGTTGTAGTAGTAGTAGTAGATAGTTATGTTTTGATGGAAATAAGAGTAGTAGTAGTAGTCTAATATTGTAGGATTGCTTCTAAAAATAATTAGAAGCCATGTTCATGCTAATAATGTTGTAGTATTGCTTCTAAAAATATTTAGAAGCCATATTAATGCTTCAAGTGTTGTAGGATTACTTCTAACAATGCTTAGAAGCCTTATTCATGCTACTTATGTTGTAGGATCACTTCTAAAATTAATTAGAAGTCATATTCATGCTACTTATATTGTAGGATCACTTCTAAAATTAATTAGAAGTCATATTCATGCTTAGTTAGTTGTAGGATTGCTTCTAAAAATAACTAGAAGCCATATCCATGCTTAGTTAGTTGTAGGATTGCTTCTAAAAATATCCTACCATGTTTACCATGCTTAGTTAGTAGTAGCATTGCTTTAAAAATATCCTACCATGTTTACCATGCTTAGCTAGTTGTAGCCTTGCTTCTAAAATTAATTAGAAGTCATATTCATGCTTAGTTAGTTGTAGGATTGCTTCTAAAAATAATTAGAAGCCATATCCATGCTTAGTTAGTTGTAGGATTGCTTCTAAAAATAATTAGAAGCCATATCCATGCTTAGTTAGTTGTAGGATTGCTTCTAAAAATAATTAGAAGCCATATCCATGCTTAGTTAGTTGTAGGATTGCTTCTAAAAATATCCTACCATGTTTACCATGCTTAGTTAGTAGTAGCATTGCTTTAAAAATATCCTACCATGTTTACCATGCTTAGCTAGTTGTAGCTTTGCTTCTAGAAATAATTAGAAGCCATATTCATGCTTAATTAGTTGTAGGATTACTTATAAAATTATCCTATCATGATTCTATGTTTAATTAGTTGTAGAATGTTTTATAAACTTATCCTACCATGCTTAACGTTTAGAATGTTGTAGGATTCTTTTCCTAGCATGCTTGGTAATGTTGTAGGATTCTTTTCCTATCATGTTTAGTAACTCACTTATACTAGAATTTTGTAGGATTCATTCCTAAAGTTTCCTATTATGTTTAGTGACTTAGTTATGCTTAGAATGTGTAGGATTCAATCCAAAAGTTTCCTACAATGTTTGGATAAATTTTATTGTGCCTAGAGTGTTGTACGATCCATGATAAAATCATATACCATGCTAGTTTAATTGTTGGAAAGCGATATACCATGCTAGCTTAATTGTAAGTACCTTGCATATCATGCTAGTTTAAATTGTATGCAAATTGTATACCATGTTAGATAAATGGTAGAGAAGTGTATGTTACGTTAGTAGATGATCATGACTTATGCTAAGTAAGTAGGTATCATGCTAATTATTAATCATGTTAAGTTAAGGATACCCATACTATGATGTTCATGCTTAGAGTAAAGAAACTACCCATGGCTAGTTGTAGTGATTTATGTGGGATTCTATACCATGCTAGAGTAATATTTGCTTAGAATGTTGTAGGAGTAGTGTTAGGACTACCTACTATACCTTGGAGTATTGCTTAGTTGGGTGGTGGTGGTTGGTTATGATAAGTAGTAGGCTTCCATGCTCAATTTGTAACCTACGATTGACTATAGAGGATTTTATGCTTAAGGTCGTTAGTGATTTTCATGCTTGAGCTCAATGTAAGCATAAGCATTAATCACATTCATACATAGGAATATCATGGTGGTTGTGTTATATGATTGATTGTCGTAAGAAGCTTCTTGTAATTGTATGCCATACTTAAGGCGCTATAGGTTGAAGTGATAAGGATTGGGAAGACCACTAGTGATAGTTGGTCCGATAAAGGCCGTTAGGTCGCCTTCGGATCCTTCCTTAGTGGAATACCGACCATAGAATATTAGTAGATTCTTCTGTTGCTTCTAACAATAGAAGATTAAGTTTGTTAGTAAGCACGTTTGGTTGCTTCTAAGATTGATTACCTGTATGGTTGTTTGCACACGGTCGTGCTCGTACATGGCTCGACTGGCCCGTATGTAGCTGTGGGTCTCATACGTAGCATAGTCGGCTCGTATGTAGGTGGTTGTCCCGTACGCGGCCCGACCGGCCCGTACGAAGCTGTTGGTCTCATACGCGGCTTATTTGGCTGGTATGTATGTGGTCATCTCCTACGAGGCCTACCTGGCTTGTAGGTAGTTATTGTTTCATACGTAGCTTAGTTGGCTCGTATGTGGTTATTAGTCGTGTATAGCTTGTTAGCTAGTACACAGTTAGTTGTGCTCGTCTAGGGTGATGTTACCACCCTAAGGGCTATCGACCATCAAGACACATGTTCTTACCCTAAGGAACTGTGGAGGAGTCACTCCTTGTGTACCGTCGAATCTTAACCAGGGTAGGTTAGTCGAGGACCGGAGTATAGACGGAATCCAAGTCTAGGGAAGCGGCGTGCATGTATATTCACACGGCCAAAGTCTTGGATCGATGAGCCACGAACCGGGTCCTGAGGGATTCTGGTAAGTCTAGGTTGAGCGGCCTAGCAGAGTTGTCTTGCGAAGCCTAACTTAAGGCCTAGCACGTTGTGTTATAATATCGTCATCCCTAGGATTGTTCGAGTCAGGGACATCACTAGGATAGTGACTTATAAGGATCAGTTTATTTAAACCCTTTTGCCGGGAGAGAGGGGTCAGTTGTAGGGGGCCCCTTACACTAACTCGTCCCTTGAGGCAGATCATAGGTGGTGTACAGGGTTGTGCCTTCCTGTCAAAGGGATACGTACGGTGCCATCTCACAGGTTGAGGACACGGGTTGCGTATCTCGCTCTGTTAATTCCTGAGGTACCGTGGCTAGGGGTGCCACAGGATGCATTATGCAGTCCTGCGCTTGCGATACCCCAGAGAGTGCCACAGGGTAGGCTTCGTGCTACCCTGCGCTTGCGAAACTCTATGGTTTGATTTTTGTTATGACGCCCGATATATTGGGTTCGTCTATTTTGAGTGAGGTCCGGTTAGCCGGGTCGCGGTGGCGAACATAGACACCACGGGCGAAATGCAACAGTGGCACATGACCACATCTGCAGCCTCGCGAGTCACGTGTAGGGCGTCAGGAACAGGTTGTGTACAATTAGAATTCATAACGCGGGTTCAATCCCTATATATGGAGAAACGGCTTGAGATGGAGTCGCATGTATTTATGGGCTGCATGTTACTTTCGGAGACTTGCTGACATTAGAATAGGAAGCATCCCGTCAAAGGGATACGTACGGTGCCATCTCACAGGTTGAGGACACGGGTTACGTATCTCGCTCTGTTAATTCCTGAAATACCGTGGCTGGGGTGCCACAGGATGCATTGTGCAGTCCCGCGCTTGCGATACCCCAGAGGGTGCCACAGGGTGGGCTTCGCGCTGCCCTGCGCTTGCGAAACCCTATGATTTGGATTTTGGATTAAGGCCCGATACACTGGGCAATAGTGGCAAACATGGACACCACTATATGACTGCAGGGGCGGAACTAGACCGCACCTGCAACCTTGTTGAGTGAGGTCCGGCATGCCGGGTAGTAGTGGAAAACGGAGACACCATAAGCTGACTGCATAGGGGGACTTGACCCCTTCTGCAACCTCACAGAGTCATGGAGTATTGTCAGGAACGGGTTGTGTATAATTAGTTCTATTTTAAGTATCGCATTAGTGTCTAGTCATAGCACTCACGAACACTTAAACTGCACCAACACAATTGCTATGTTTGTATATCTTGTATATTGTTTGGAAGATTCGCTGCTATATGATCAGCCTTTAAGCGTCAGTGAATACTGACGTCCCCACTTCCATAGGTACTGGATCGCCGAAGTACAAAGGCGAGATTCAGGAGGACTCAAGGCAAGGAAAGCAAGGAGTCAGTGCTATGTTTTAGTTCCGCTGCAGTATATGTATTAATTATCTGTTAAGTGAGAGGTACTCTGATGTAAGATGTGAAGGTTGTAATACTTAGAAATGTAAAGGCAATATTGTAACTCCATTGTAAAGTATTACAGTTGTACAGTATTCAGACTTGTAACATATTGTGTATTGAATAAAAAGTTTTAAATTCTCCTGTTTTTCTGTGTATTGTGACTAATTGAAGAAAAGATCTTGGCTCGTGTCACGGTTTCCCAGTGTCGGAAATCGGGGCGCTACATTTGCATTAGAATAAATGCATCCTAGCCTTAGTTGACCCTACATTAGATTCTAAGTAATAACACCCACGAGCACTTAAACTACCCCTGCACATTTTACCATGCTTAAATATATTTGTTTAAAGTTGAAATTTCACTGCTAGTAATTAGCATTTTAGCGTCAGTATATGTACTGACGTCCCCACTCAATTAGGTTGAGGATGCAGGACCACTGATCGATAGAACTCTAGGCAAGGCGTAGCATCTAAGTAAAGAGCCCAATGTTCATTTATTTTTCATATATACACTGATGTAATTTATTGAAATTATTGTAACACTCAGCTTGTAAGATATTATGTTGAGTAAAAAATTTTAAATTTTCCTACTTTTCTGTGTTTTGCGGCTAATTGAAGGTAAAGGTCCTGGCTCGTGTCACGAATTCTCCATATAGATAATTCGGGGTGTTATAATTAGTATATTGGAGAATTAATATTTGATGGAAATTGGTACAAATATTTTGGATTAAAATCCATATTTGAATTAGCAAATTTAGTACATAGTTAATAATTAGATTTGAGATATTAGAACAGAGATGATGTTCATTGTATTGAGGCTTTTGAAGTCCTATTGTAACAGTTTGAAGGATTTTATCTTGTAGCGCCCCGATTTCCGATACCGGAAAACCGTGACACGAGCCAAGACCTTTTCTTCAATTAGTCACAATACACAGAAAAACAGGAGAATTTAAAACTTTTTATTCAATACACAAAGTGTTACAAGTCTGAATATTGTACAACTGTAATACCTTACAATAGAGTTACAATATTACCTTTACATTTCTAAGTATTACAATCTTCAACATCTTACATCAGAGCACTTCTCAACTAATACATAATCAGTACATAGACTGCAACGGAACTAAACATAACCCTGACTCCTTGCTTTCCATGCCTTGAGTCCTCCTGAATCTCGCCTTTGTACTTCGGCGATCCAGTACCTATGGAAGTGGGGACGTCAGTATTCACTGACGCTTAAAGGCTGATCATATAGCAGCGAATCTTCCAAACAATATACAAAATATAGCAATGGTGTTGGTGTAGTTTAAGTGTTTGTGAGTGCTATGACTAGACTCTAATGCAATATTTAAATAGAACTAGGACGCTCCTATTCTAATATCAGGGATTTGAAACCGCGTTATGAATTCTAATTGTACACAACCCGTTCCTAACACCCACCCACGGCAGTTCAGGAATTAACAGCGCGAGATACGCAACCCGTGTCCTCAACTTGCGAGACGGCACCGTACGTATCCCTTTGACGGGAAGGTAGAACTAGGATGCTTCCTATTCTAATGTCAGCAAGTCTCCGAAGTAACATGCAGCCCATACTACATGTGACCCTTCTCAAGCCGTTTCTCCATATATAGGGATTTGAACCCGCGTTATGAATTCTAATTGTACACAACCTGTTCCTGACAGCTACACGTGACTTATGAGGTTGCAGATGTGGTCAAGTGCCACTGTTGCATTACGCCAGTGGTGTCTATGTTCGCCACCACGACCCGGCTAACCGGACCTCACTCAAAATAGACGAACCCAATGTATCGGGTGTCATTACAAAATCAAACTAAAGGGTTTCGCAAGCGCAGGGTAGCGCAAGGCCTACCCTGTGGCACCCTCTGGGGTCTGGCAAACGCAGGACTGCCCAATGCATCCTGTGGCACCCCAGCCACGGTACTTCAGGAATTAACAGCGCGAGATACGCAACCCGTGTCCTCAACTTGTGAGAGGGCACCGTACGTATCCCTTTGACGGGAAGATACAACCCAATAACACCACCTAGTCTGCCTCAAGGGACGAGTTAGTCATAAGGTGCTCCCTACAACCGACTCTTCTCTTCCGGCAAGGGTCTAAGCAAAATGACCTTTATAAGTCACTACCCTAATGATGTCCCTGACTCGACAATCCTAGGGACGATAATATTATAAACATACATGCTATGCCTTAAATTGGGCTTCGCAAGACAACTCTACTAGGCTGCTCAACCTAGACTCACCAGAACCCTTCAGGATCCGGTTCGTGGCTCATCGATCCAAGACTTTGGCCGTGCGAATATACATGCATGCCGTTACCCTAAACTTGGATTTTGTCTATACTCCGGTCCTCGATCAACCTACCATGGTTAAGATTCGACGGTACACAAGGAGTGACTCTTCCACAGTTTCTTAGGGTAAGAAAACATATGTCTTGATGGTCAATAGCCCTTAGGGTGGTAATATCACCCTAGACGAGCACAACGAACTGTGTACTAGCAAACAAGCTATACACGAGTAACAACCACATACGAGCCAATAAGCTACGTATGAAACAATAACTACCTACGAGCCAGGCGGGCCTCGTAGGAGACAACAACGTACATACCAGCCAAATAAGCCGCGTATGAGACCAACAGCTACGCACAGGCCGGTCGAGCCGCGTACGAGACAACAACCTATATACGAGCCAACTAAGCTACGTATGAGACCCACGGCTACGTACGGGCTAGTCGAGCCACGTACGAGCACAATCATGTGCAAACAACCATACAGGTAATCAATTTTAGAAGCAACCAAACGTGCTTACTAACAAACTTAGTCTTCTATTGTTAGAAGCAACAGAAGAATCTACTAGTAGTCTATGATCGGTATTCTACTAAGGAAGAACCGAAGGCGACAAAACTGCCTTTATCAACTAACTAATACTAGAGGTCTTCCCGATCTTACTACTTCGACCTATAGCGCCTTAAGTACGGCACACCATTGCACGCATATTCCTACGACAATCTAATCATATAACACAACCATCATGATACTCCTATGTATGAATGTGATTAACGCTTGTGCTCATGTCGAGCTTAAGCATAAAGATCACTACGACCTAGACATGAAGTCCACTATAGTCAAGCGTAGGTTACGAATGAGCATGAAAGCCTACTACTTATCATCACCAATCACCACAACCCAAGCATGGATATATAACTAGTATGAACATGCGACATTCCAATGCATAGTAGGTAATTCTAACACTATTCCTACAACGTTCTAAGCATGTATTACTCTAGCATGGTATAGAGCACAACATAAAATCACTACAACTAACCATGGGTAGTTTCTTGACTCTAAGCATGAATATCACAATGTGGGTGTTATTAACTTAACATGATCAATAGTTAGTATGATACCTACTTACTTAGCATGAATCATGATCATCTACTAACATAACATGAACAAACACTTATCTAAGCATGGGCACCATGTAACATGAGTATTCATATAACTTAGCATGGTATACAACTTACTCACAATCCAAACTAGTATGACTTACAACTTACTTACGATTAAGCTAGCATGGCATAAATCTTGCCTACAATTAAAGCTAGCATGGTATACAATTCTTCTACCACTTATCTAGCATGAATCTTCATTAAGCATAAATAACTACTAACCATAGTAGGAAATTCCTAGGATGAATCTTACAACATTCTAATCATAAATAAATTATTAAACATGATAGGAAACTTTAGGAACGAATCCTACCAATTCTAAGCACAAATAAATGAATCTAAGCATGGTAGGAAACCCTAGAATTTGTCCCACAACATTCTAACATCATTAAGCATGCTAGATATTTTTTTGAATCAATCCTACAACTAACTAAGCATGAAACATGGTAGGATATTTTGGGAAGAAATCCTACAACCTTGTTAAACATAGAGCATGATGGGATATGTTTTAGAAATAATCCTACAATTTTCTAAACATAAGCATGATAGAACTTCTTTAGAAAACATCTTACAACATTTTAAGTCTAAAACATGATAGGAATATTTTTATAAACAATCCTACAACATTCTAAACATAAAGCATGATAGAACTTCTTTAGAAAGCATCCTACAATTATCTAAACATAAAACATGAAGAAATATTTCTAGAAGATCTCCTACAACTATCTAAGCATGGAAACATGTAGGATATTTTTAGAACTAATTTAGCATGAACATGGCTTCTAATATTTTTAGAAGTGGTCCTACAACATTAGTAGCATAAAAATGGCTTCTAAACATTTTTAGAAGTAATCCTATAATATTAGTTGCATGGAAATGGCTTCTAAACATTTTTAGAAGTAGTCCTACAATATGTGAAGTATGAATATTACTTCTAAATATTTTTAGAAGTGATCCTACAACATGTGAAGCATGAATATTACTTCTAAATATTTTTAGAAGTGATCCTACAACATGTGAAGCATGAATATTACTTCTAAATATTTTTAGAAGTGATCCTACAATATGTGAAGCATGAATATTACTTCTAAATATTTTTAGAAGTGATCCTACAATATTAGTAGCATGAATATGGCTTCTAATCATTTTTAGAAGCAATCCTACAACATTTGAAGCATGAATGTGACTTCTAAATATTTTTAGAAGCAATCCTACAACATTTTACTACTACTACTACTCCTATTTTAATCAAAACATAATTATCTACTACTACTACTACAACATACAACTTACTACTATTACTACTACTTCATTCTCATAAAAAATCACAACATACAACTTACTACTATTACTACTACCTTATTAATCAACATACATGCTACTGCTACTTCATTTTATTACATACTACTACTTATTATTTTAGCTTACTACTACTTAGTTGCTTACTAATTTTTGTCATTACTAGTGATAAAGAAAAGATCATTTTAATTAGCTACAACTAGTGATCAAAATAAAAGAGAAGATCTTTTTAATTAACTACAACTAGTGATTAAAATAAAAAGAAAGATCTTTTTAATTAGTTACAACTAGTGATCAAAATAAAAAGAAAGATCTTTTTAATTAGTTACAACTAGTGATCAAAATAAAAGAAAGATCTTTTTAATTAACTATAACTAGTGATTAAAATAAAAGAAAAGATCTTTTTAATTAGCTACAACTAGTGATTAAAATAAAAAGAGAAGATCTTTTTATTCTATAACTAGTGGTTAAAAGAAAAGATCTTTTTATTAGAACATATGCTTTTATTATTAGTCCAAGGTTTAATCAAGTCCTACAACCCACAATGGTTGTAAAAGAATGTTCATATGCTATGTGTTTTAAGTCCTACAACCAACAATGGTTGTATGTCCAATCATTATGCAATATGTGAGTTCTTAGTCCAATAACATACAAATCAACAACTACAAATTTAAAGGTGTGATCTTTATGTGTTAGTAGTCACTACTACTTTTTCTCTTTTACTTACTACTACATTCACACACAACACACCCCCATCAAAACCCAAAGAAAACAAAATAAGAAGATGAGAAGAAGAAGTCAAACAACAAAACAACAAACAAACAAACAAACAAACAAAGAACATGAAGAAACCCCCACCTTCCTTTCTTGTAGGAAGGACTTGCTATGCTCCTTCTCCTTCCCCTAAGCTTTTTAGAACTCTTCTAAGACCCTACAAAACAAAACTCTCAAGTTAATTTGTTCTCTCTTTCTTTTCCTTTCTTTCTTTCTTTCTTTTTGTTTTCTAAAATGAGAGAAGGAGGAGAAGGAAGGGTTATTTATAGGTGGAGAGAATGGGGGAAAGTGCAAATGTGCATGCACACAAGTGCAAAAAGGCCCCTCCTTAATATATGGGCCGGCCATACCTTAGGGGATTAGGGGTGAGGTGGAGGGAGGTGTTATGTGGTGGAGGTTGATGTGGAGGAGAAGTTTTCTAGTAAGGGTTTTTACTTAGGCTCCTTATGCATACAAAAACCCTAGATTAAGCCTCCTAATCAAACCCTAACCCTCTAATTAGGTTGTTATAACAAGATAAATACCTAGTCCAAAGGTACACAACACACAATTCGTATAATGCACTAATCGACATACTACTCGTACGTGCGCATATATGTCCGTATACCGAAAAATCTTCGCATAATCCGTATAAAAATAATTAAATCTCAGAAATAATAATAAAATAAATTTTATTATTAGTTCGGAAGATCACGGTATCAATTTGATACAATACGGATATATACTGACCGATATCTGGATACAGATATCGTCTATGAACAAACCGGGTAAAAATTACCAAAATGTTCTAATTTTGGAATTAAAACAGAATAATAATAAAATAATAATAAAATAATAATTTATATACGGTAATATCCGTCCGGGATATTACATATCTAGTTATTTGAGGATGACTAATTGGATGGAATGAATAAGAGATGAATTGAGTATATGAATGAATGAAATTTGTAATTGATTATAAAAGAGGTTAAGATTGACCTAGAAGATCTCTATGTTGAGATAGATGGGTTCTAGGAGCTAAGTGAGGCCCGTAATGTCCGGCAAGTTTAATGAATAAATTTTTGTGAAATGGTCATTATGGACCTGAAATGCTGTTGAGCAAGTTTAAGACCTGCAGGGTAAGCTAGTTCTAGACCATGATAACTAAATATTGAATTAAGGACAGGCACTGGAAAGGAAGATGTAATAAAACCTGGGCAAACATAAGTGGGGCGTTTCTATATAATCGGGCGGTGGACTCGGGACTATAGACCCAGTCGGGTAGTGGATTCTGAGACTGTGGTTGTTTGCAGAGCGAGAGGAGCCTTAATTAAATCCAGAATTATGACTGATTAGGCAGTGGATTTCGGGATCATGAATAGTCAGGCGGATAGCAGGCAGATCTCTGACATATTCCGGGGATAGAGCGGCACTTGCAGGATGTTCACACGAAGAGAATTCTGTATAGTCGGGCAGTGGATTCGGGACTGAAATCCGTACTCGTGGAATGTCTAAACCTTGCTTTTGTTATCGTAGTAGGATTTTCAGGACGAGGGATTGAATCCTATATTGATGAGTACGATAAGGGCGGACATATGTAGTATGAGATGCATAGAATCAGAACAAGTATGCATTAGTGTCATCGTAGTGTGAATGTCTGCATTAGGCATTAGGTCATATCATACACTGACATAATTAGGATAGTCTCTTTTCTATGTTTTCTGCATTCAAGTTTGTGTTTGCTAAAGTAGAAGAATCATTGTACTATAGCATTGTGTCAGTTGTATGTAACTGACGTGCCCACAGTTTCCTAGTTGCAGGATTGGACTTGGCATGGACTTGAAGTTACTGTGATGGATTGTCATAAAATTGAAGAGCTTCCATTATTACACGTTGTATTGTACTTATTCATTTATGCTGTGTTATTGTAAAGAACAATGTTGTAACTGGAAAAGTTTTAAAATTCTTGTATTTTTGTACGAATTTGAAGTAAAAGATCATGTTTGTGCTACGAATTACATGTCTTTGAAATTCGGGCCGTTGTAGACAGCTAGGGTTTTTGATCTTGTTGTTTGATGATGGCTAGGGTTTTGGTGACTTGATCAGGAGAGAGATGTTGGGAGGTGGAGTGATTTCGATGAAGACGAGAATCACTCCTCCTCGACGACGATGATTAAATTAGTATAGACTTCATAGGAGTACGGCTCTGATACCATGTTAGAATTACGGATGGGAAGAAATACTTCATTAATTGATAGCTGACTGGATAAACTGAGTACAATAAGGATCCTATATATAGGAGAGAAGGGAAGACTAAACCAGTACATTATTTTATATGAGACTAAACTAATCACTCTCATAATATAATATCTAATATAATATCTAACAGTTACAACTATTGTTAACAAAAATTTAAGGTTAATAAGAAATTTAAAGTTTACAAATGATTTTCAACCTTTGTGATTTAGTGAGATTTGGTCTTCATACTCGGAGAGTTCTTGAGATGTGATTTTCATTCCTCGAAGTTTTTGAGATTTTATTTTCATTCTTCGGGAGTGTCGCTACCACTTGAGCCAGCTTGTATTCTTTGAGTCCTAATTTTGCCATTTCATCCAATTTTCTGAGTACACTAGTATTTGCAGAGTCTCTGATAACAAAAGATTCATTTTCTCGTTTAATATCCTGCCACCAGAAGAAAAAATACTTTTTGATGGGACAATGGACATCTGGGGGGTTAGTAGATCATGTGTCATGCGAGAAAGAATAGAATATGAACCTTCATTATTTTTCCGCCTTGTTAAAAATATTAATGGTATTATCACTAGGCATTTTAGGTTGTGCATTATACAATTTTAATTCATTTGGTGTATTTGTCTTAGGTTTTTTAGATGTAATACGACTTCATACAGATGATGATGCAATGTTTTTAACTTTGGATTAAAATGATGTTGTTGATGTATTTTGACCACTACAAAAAAAAAATTTCTATCATAATTATTGTATAAGGTATCTATTATTGACTCAAATTTTAATACATATTCATCATAATCATAAACTAATTCTTCAACCAAACTATAAAAAATTTCAGTCAAACCCTTCGCAACATTAATTGAACTTAGCATTCCAACTCCAATTTCAACCCTTCCTTATCTTCGAAAGAAAAAAAGAAATTCCAATCCTTACTTTCTTCTCCCAAACTTTAGATCCAAAGTGTTGATTCTAATGCAGAATAACTCAATAAAGAGATGAAAACAAAGAAACGAATCAAAGAAACAAAACCCAACAACACATTGACACACTAACACACAAGATTTTTTCAAGGTTCACTTAATGCAATAACTACATCCCCGCGCACAGGCACTCCTGTGGTTTTACTAAAAATTTTGAAAAGAAACAGATTTACTAACACTTAAGAGCTCACCGCCCTCCCTCTCTCAAGAACGACTGCTAGATTTCTTTTTTGTACTGAAATAACTCTTTCTTTACCCTAATAATCGTACACCATACATATATATATAGGATTACAATAGAATAGACCTCAGCCGTAGATGATTAACGACAACGCGGTTAACTGCAAAAGGGGGAAGTCGACTGCAATGTGACATGAGCAAGTCAGAGAGCAAATGCGGTGGAGTACCCTCATTCTATAACGTCCCGAATTCCAAACACAGGCAATTCGTGACTCATCCAGAATCTTTACTTCAAATTCGTACAACACAATACAGAATTACAGGGAAATTTAAAACCTTTCATTACATCAATGTCTTTTACGATACACCGTGGAATTTACTTGTAAACATTTACAATCTAATTCATCACGAAATCTCAATCTTACATCACGCGCTGTGCCCAGACACTTGCAAACAAGGTTCGACAAAAACTTGAGAATTGTGGACATGTCAGTTGGATTCAACTGACGCAATGCTATTATAAAAGCGATCTTCCAACTTTACATTCACAAACTTGAATGTAGAAGAAAAATATGAAAAGAGTGACTACCCTAAGTATGTCAGTGTATATCATGCTTCTAATTACTAATGCACAAACCATATGTACACGATACACTTCTAATGCACACTTGTTCGGATTCTATGTTTCCCATACTATATAGGTCTGATAGCAAGCCCATAGCATTCTCCTCATCGTAGGGTTTAATCTCACGCTATGCAACTTATAACAGTGGCGAACATCAAGATTTAGACATCCCACGACTATTGGCTTCAGTCCCCGGAATCCACCGCCCAACATTTTAGAACACTTATCACGCAAACATCTCGTAAGTGTCGCCCTAAACCGGTATCCTTGAGCTCCGTATCCCTTCCGCCTGACTATCCATAATCCAAAGAATCCACCGCCCGATCGTTCATAGTCCCGGAAATAATTGAGACCTATCTTGCTTCACATGGCAATCACAATCCACAGAATCCATTGCCCGACAGTAATGACTATATGAAGCCCCCCAATTCACGTTTGCTCAAGTTTCATCACAACTCCTTTCTAGTGTATGTCCTTAGTTTTAAAAAATAAAACAAAACTCCTCCTAGAGCTAGCGTAACCCAACTGGACATAACTCAACCAACTAAAATCTCTTACCCCATCTGGCTCATACCAATATATTCTTCACATTCATGTCAGTTTCTCAGGGTCTTGATCAGCCTCTAGGGCTCAATCGATCAAGGATGTCGTACCCAAACTTCTTGAGGGTTATCTATGACGACCCTAACACTCAACAGAATATCATCCGACTCTCACCAGTCCTCATTAGTCCATTATTGTCAGCTCATATCTATCCATCATGACTATGTTCAATAATTAACATATGAAAACTTATCTTCAACTGATATTTAGTCCAATTAATTTTACACTTGTTTCCAACTCGTATACAAATCTCTATTCAAGAACTATACCCGAAATCAACAAGTCTCAATGTGTAACCCATGTTTTTCGTTTTGTGTATTTTTGAGTGTATTTTTCGCTTTGGTGTATTTTTCTCTCTTTGTATCCCTCTTGTAATTCTTTTGACCGTATATTGGTTTATTTTCAATAAATTCATTTTTCTTTTTTTGTCATCTTTATATTTTGAAATCTTGATCCTGTTGTCTCTTTTGTTCATCTCCATTTGATCAAGACATTACTTGTGATCCTCTTTATTTTATTTATTCGTGCCCTATTTTTATTTTGTAACGCCCCGAATCCCAAATCACTGAATTCGAGATGTTCTACAGGATCTTTTCACTTTCTTTAGGACAATTATACAGGGAAATTAAAACTTTTCATCATACATCAGAGTTTACATCATAATTACATCTTTCTTTTGCACAGCGGAAGTAAAATTTACAACAATTGAATAAAAGTACAACAGCATGATATAATCTTTAGGCATCCATTCTTCTTTAATCTTTAACATGTCATTTACCTGCATATAAGACTGTGGGTACGTCAGTTTATTCAACCGACGAACATTATACACGGCCATCCTCTCTATGCCGGAAATAGTATAACTTAACTTTCCATATTTAGCAAACACAAACTTGTCACATTCAAACTAAAGGGACTACCCTATTGATGTCGTGTTGTGATTGTGCACTTAATCCTTAATGCATTTATTTATGTTACATGACACTAATGCGCACTTGTTCGGATTCTATGCATCCCATACTACATAGGTCCGAGGGCAAGCCCTTATTCGTTCTTCATCTTTATAGGGTTCAATCCCCCGTCATGTCTTAGTATACTACTGTAATTACGGTAGTGTCTTAGATGTCCTATGATCTACGAGCCCATGTCCAGGCAGCCTGGAGGGGAATCCCACGCACTGTCACGACGCATCGAGCAGGCAACCTATGGACAATTCAGCCTCCGCCATGGAACAATGGCACCACCCATAGCCACTCGAACATCCCACGAGCGTCGCCACCGGGACGGTACTCGGGAGCTGTATCCACGCCATGTCACGACGCATCGTGGAGGACCTGTGAATACCCTCTCGCCGCAAATCCGTTGGCCCCCATACCCGTGTTTTTCTTCTACTTTCATCACATCTTCACTATGTACTAATCCTTAGTTTTATTAAAAATCATGAACAAAATAATCTCTAGAGTTAGCCTCTCCATCAACCGGACTTATTCATTTGTTTCATCTTGACCAACCTTGGTCTAATTTCATCTCAATTCATTTTCTTTTTCAATGCCGGGGAGACTTAGCTACTCTAGTTCGAATTTCATTTCACAATCTTCAACTTGAGTACTTACAACTCATAAGATTCATATTTATAGCCAACAAATTTCTTTTTCTTTTCATCAACATGATCTCTAATTCCATAATCATACATGAACTCATGCACTTCATAATTTCACATTTGAAATTCATATTACTAATAAACATTCATGCTTCATGTTTTGCACAATATTCTCAAGTGAGAATTTATAATATCATGTCACACAACAAGGTTCTTTTTGCCAATTACTTTCTAACAAATCCATTTCAATTTATCTTTATAAACTATAATTTTCATAAGTGTATCTTAGAACCATAGCTCTAACTGTGCCTTTTGTTCACAAACCATATTGTATTTCATTCAAATAATACCCAACTCAATCTTATAAAATTCCTTGCATTTTTATGAGAATTACCATATTTTTTTCACATTTTTTGGACATCACAAACTCACAAAAAAAATATTTTTTATAAGTGCCGAAGGGAGGAATCGAACCCAGGCACAACGGGAAACAAGCCAAGAGCACCCGCCAACCGGCCAAACTGTGCTAGCGATATAAGTAGGGGTCAAATGGTATATAGGGTGTACGGACCGATAGTTATAAGTTCTCGAAAATTTGTAGAAAAATGTTGGCATCGCTGTGGCTCGAACCGTTCGACCCAGAGAAGCAACCCGCAGCCAGTGACCGCCTGAGCTAGTAGCTCGGGTTGTCACAATACCCAAATAAAACCCATATGTGTCATATTCGCGCTGTTTAAAAGAACAACTCGATGTTCAAATTAACTAGTTTCATATTGCCTTTATAAAAACCACTGAAAAATTCCAGATTAAATCTCCTTTACCTGATCTTCATAACAGCAAGTATAAAATAATTTTTTGTACTAAAAACATAATTTTTTCCACACAATTTAATAAATTGTTCATTAAGACTACCATACTTTTATTTTCGACATTGAATAATCAATTGGTCTTCTAATCCCTTTTTATTCACAAATTTTTTATGATAATTCACTGCTATAAATTTTTTATTCACAACACATACATTTTGGTAATATCCATCCCCATATCAACATAAAGATTTATTAGCATATGAATAGGTAAACTCAAAACTACTAATTTTTGAGTAGTTCTATTTTGGTGATAACAAAGTAGTTTCATTAGTTCATCTATGTCACAACATATACTACTACTCATCATAATTACAACTCAATCATTCAAGAAAACTCTCTATTCAAATTAAAGTGTGCCTTTATCTTAATCAATTTCATGCTTTAACCATACAATTTATGAGCGTTCTAATTAGAAATTTTCATGCATCATGCTAGCAACATTCCACCATCATTCATTCAAATTAATAACCATGGAGAATTCTACATACACTTTAATTTCATGCTAGAATTTCGCACACAAGTTAATCACAACATTTCAATGCATTCATACACTAACTTTTCAATTTAAGTGTGTTCTTATTAGTATTTTTCATGCATAGTGTTGATACTTAAGACTAGCATAGATTCCTACATTAGAAATATGAAAGTTTAACCCACCATGTATGGAGAGAAAACACAAAAAGCAACCAAGTCCTTGTAGATGAAAGCACCTCCTCCTAGACAAAGCGCGCACAAGCTCCACACCAAGCCTCCTAGCACAAACCGAATGCTTCTCCTCCTTCAATGATGCCGGCCTCTCCTTCTCCAAGCAATCCCACACAACTCTCTATTTTTTATAACTCACACTATTACTACAATAATACTATAGCTTGGAAATATAATTTGCATATGAGAATAGCCATGAGAGGGGGGTATTTATACTAAAAGATAAGTGAAATGGAGGGCTAAGATTGCTTAGGTGGTTGTAGAATGAAGGGCCTAGATCAAAGTAGGAGTTAGAAAAACTACCCACATCCATAAAACTACCCCCATGATCACATGACAAAAATCAAATCTCCTTCCAAAAAAGAATGCATCCCGGCCATGAATAAAGTGTGCAATGCACGTGTACGTGTAGTGCACGTGCATGCAACTAGGCCAAATTTGTACCTTTTAATTTTGTACAAAAATAAAATAATGATAATTTAGTCTTCTACATGACAAGTTTTAATTAAAATAGATTTATTCATGGGCTTTGTTTTTGGGCCAAAATAGTTTATCAAAATAAATAAAATAGAAATACATTTGGGCTTTAAGAAAAAGGCCTTTTTAATTAAATCAAAATAAGGCTTTAAAGAAAGGCTTTTTGTACAAAATAATTGGAGAACAATTATATATATATTTATACACATCATAATAAAAATAATTCAACCCAAAATATTGCACGTGCACACTACGTGCAAAATAAAATAATTTTCCATTAATTGGAAAAATCAGGGTATTACAGCACTCCCTCCTTAGAATAGTTCCGTCCCCGGAACTACAATCAAGAGCGAGAAAAACAAAAAAATAAAAACATACAACACTCATACAAGAACAAAAGATACAAAAATACAATCAAGCAAAAAGCTCAGGATAGTCCTTCAACATCCTCTCCTCAGATTCCCAAGTAGCCTCTTCAACCAAGTGGTTTCTCCAGACTACCTTGACCATCGGTATCGTCTTATTCCTCAAGACTTTCTCTCGACGATCAACAATCTCAACAGGAGACTCGATGTAATTCAGGTCTAACTGCAAACCTTCCGGCACTTCAGGCAAATGATGACTCGGGTCTGGAATATAACCTCTCAGCATAGACACATGAAAGACATTGTGCACCTGAGACAACTCTTCCGGTAATTCAAGCCGGTAAGCAGTTTTTCCGATCCTTTTCAATATCTTATGTGGGCCTATAAACCTCGGGGCTAACTTCCTGCCTTTGCCAAATCGAACCACACCTTTGCTGGGTGATACCTTCAGAAAGACGAAGTCACCAACCTCAAACTCAAGGTCCCTTCTCCGGTTGTCTGCATAGCTTTTCTGCCTGCTCTGAGCTTCCACCAACCTTTCCTGATCAGATCAATCTTCTCAGAAGTCAGCTGTACAAGCTCAGGACCAAACAACTGACGCTCCCCTACTTCATACCAACAAACAGGAGTCCTGCACTTCCTGCCATACAGTGCTTCGTACGGCGCCATCCCGATGCTAGCCTGAAAACTGTTGTTGTAGGCAAATTCCACCAAAGGTAAATGCCTTTCCCAACTGCCTCCGAAGTCTAGTATACAACACCGAAGCATATCCTCAAGAATATGGTTGACTCTCTCGGTCTGCCCATCGGTTTGCGGATGAAAAGCAGTGCTGAAATCTGTCTTGGTACCCAAAGCTGTCTGAAGACTCCTCCAGAAATGCGAAGTAAACCACGCATCTCGATCAGACACAATAGTCGAAGGAACGCCATGAAGTCTGACAATCTCACCAACATACATCTCAGCCAACTTGTCCATCGAAGCAGTGAGTTTCATCGCCAAAAAGTGAGCGGACTTGGTAAGTCGATCGACTATAACCCAAATTGCATCATTGCCTTTAGAACTCTTAGGCAATCCCGTGATGAAATCCATACTGATGTTATCTCACTTCCATTTCGGAATAGGTAACGGCTGTAATAGACCTCCGGGTCTCTGATTTTCGACTTTGACTTGCTGACAAACCTCACACTTCGCAACAAATTCAGCCACATTCCGCTTCAAACCTGACCACCAGAAATGCTGTTTGATGTCTTTGTATATCTTAGTACTCCCAGGATGTACCGACAAAAGAGTAGCATGCGCCTCCTGAAGAATACTCTCTTTCAGGTCCGCCTGATTTGGAACGCACAGTCTATCTCCGAACCACAACACTCCATCCCTGATTTGAAATTCGGGCAACCTGCCAGCACCAACCTGCTCCTTCATCCCCAAGATATCAGCATCAACCTCCTGACTTGCAATGATCCTTGCATTCAAAGTAGGCTGAAGCCTCAACTGAGCCAAAGATGCTCCCAATCCTTGCAAGACGACCTCAATACCTGCTCGATCCAACTCCTCAAACAGATGCCTCTGAGTTGTAATCAAACTGGCCAAACTGCTCTTGCGACTAAGTGCATCAGCAACAACATTAGCCTTTCCAGGATGATACTTGATCTCAGGTCGCATGTCCTCGAGCACTTCCAACCATCTCCGCTGCCTCAGATTGAGATCCCTCTACTGATATATATACTTCAAGCTCTTGTGGTCCGTGTACATGTTCAACTTCTCACCGTACACGTAGTGCCTCCATTGCTTCAGGGCAAAGATAATCGCAGCCAACTCCAGATCATGAGTCGGATAATTCTTCTCATGCGGTCGTAGTTGCCTAGACCCATAAGCGATTACTCTCCCCTCTTGCATTAAGACACAACCAAGCCCCCGATGTGAAGCATCGCTATAAACATCATACTCAACACCTGCTCTAGGCAAAGCCAAAATAGGTGCAGTAGTCAGCCTATCTTTCAACTCCTGAAAGCTCGCCTCATATGGCTCAGTCCACTTGAAGCTCACATTCTTCTTGGTCAGTCTAGTAAGTGGTACAGCTATCTGAGCATAACCTTGAATGAATCTCCTGTAGTATCCAGTCATCCCAAGAAAGCTTCTGACTTCCTTCACTGTAGTAGGCCTAGCCCAATCTCTCACTGCCTCTATCTTCTGAGGGTCAGTTGCCACTCCCTCCTTAGAAAGGATGTGACCTAGGAATGCCACTTCAGATTTCCAAAAATCACACTTGGATAACTTGGCATACAACTTCTGCTCTTCCAACTTCTGCAAAACTGCTGCCAGATGCTCGGTATGCTCCTCCTCTGACTTGGAGTACACGAGGATATCGTCGATAAACACCACGACGAAAGAATCAATAAACGGCCTCAGAACTCTGTTCATCAAGTCCATGAAGATTGCGGGTGCATTCGTCACTCCGAATGGCATAACTAAGAATTCGTAATGCCCATGCCGAGTTTTAAACGCAGTTTTGTGCACATCTTTAGCTTTCACTCGAACTTGGTGGTATCCTGATCGAAGATCTATTTTGGAGAAAACAGCTGCTCCTTGTAGACGATCGAACAAGTCATCAATTCGAGGAATCGGATACTTATTCTGAACAGTGACCTTATTCAGCTCCCGGTAATCGATACACATCCTCATCGATCCATCCTTCTTCTTTACCAAAAGCACTGGTGCTCCCCAAGGTGACACACTAGGTTGAATAAAGCCTTTTCCCAACAGTTCCTCATTCTGCCGTTTCACCTCATCCTGTTCCACTGGAGCCATCCTATAAGGTGCCTTAGAAATGGGTGCACTTCCCGGTTGAACAGTGATGCTGAACTCTACATCACGATGCGGGGGTAACCCAGGAAAATCATCCAAGAACACAGTCGGATAGTCCCGAACCACAGGAATCCCTTGCACTTCCACAGGAGTCTCTTCCTTGCGGATAGTTGCCACCAGCTTAGAACACTTCTTCTTCCCTTGGAACATGACTTCAGGTCCACCTGGAGCCTTCACTGTTACCGTCTTGGTCTTACACTCGATGCTTGCACTGTACACCGACATCCAATCAATGCCAATGATAACATCGACTCCCAAGATAGTCAGCTCGATCAGATCAATGCCAGAGATTCGATCTCCAATCACTATCTCGCAATCAGCATAATACCGATCAGTGGTTAAAGTTTCCCCTGACGGAGTAGCTACTGCTAAGATCTTGCCTGGAAAAATCTTCGGTTCAACTCCCAACACTTTAGCAAATCTAGGAGACACAAATGTATGAGAGGATCCAGTATCAAACAATACGACAGCTTTCATTCCATTAAGATAGAGTTCACCTGTTACATAATACACACCATTACATAACAGTCTCACTAAACAAAGGGAAAAGAAATGACAAAGACTCTAAACACTAGCCCTCGTACCAGAGATGACCTGATCTGCCTCCTCAGCATCAGCTTCCGTCAAAGCAAATACTCGCTCTGATTGGTACGGCCTCTTCCCAGTCTGCTGCGTTGATGCGCTGCTATTACCATTCCGTAGTTTGGGACATTGAGATCGGAAATGTCCCGCTTCACCACAGTTAAAGCAAGTCACCGCAGGATGTCTCACCACATTGTTTCCAGGTCCTCCAGCTACACCAACAGCGTTCGCCCCTTTCGGTTTGAACCTCTGTGCAGATGGTTGCCCCTTGAAACTCCCAGAATGTGCAGGCCTCTTTCCAGACTGCCAGTTGTTCCTCCGGTTCTGAACAACTTGGAACTGCTCCATATCCGCCTCCGTCGTTGCCGCCCTCTTGACCAGCTTATCGAATCGCCTGATACCAAGGGGTATCATACGAGACCTCAAGCTCGGCCTCAGACCATGCTCGAACTTGCGAGCCTTCTTGGCCTCATCCATCACCAGTTCTGGAGCATACCTGGAGAGCTGAGTAAACTTGATCTCAAATGCTCTCACCGACATGCTGCCTTGCTGAAGCAACAGAAACTCCATCGCCTTCTTCTCCTGGACGTCGGAGGAGAAATAATGACTGCGGAATTCTTCCAGAAATTCCTCCCAGCCAAGCAACAGACCTCCCATGGTCCTCTTCATGGATTGCCACCAAACCGCCGCATCCTTCTCCAGCTGCAAAGTTGCCAATTTGACCTTGCTACCCTCCGGTGTCTCCAACACCTCAAAGATTGTCTCCACTTGCCGTATCCAGTTGTCAGCCGCATCTGGGTCTGACTTTCCCTCGAATACAGGTGGTTTCATTCTCTTGAACGATTCCACCAGCTTAATCGCCTCGGGCACTGGATTCGCTGGCCCCCTTCCTTGGTTCTGAGCCACTGCATTAAGCGTCTGGTTGACCCTAGCAAGTTCAGTCTCCAGATCCAACCCTTCCCCATTCCTAGCTCCTCTTCTTGACATATTATGATGTAAAAGATCCATTAAATTCGAAGTATAAGACAAGAATTTAAACCAACTTGCATTTCATTGAATTCCAAAGTTTATACATTCGAATTTAAAAACAGTTTTGACATCAGAATGGAAAATAATAGAAGCTAAGACAGTCTAACTCCTACGGGTCCTCTTCGCTGCTCGAAGTTTTTCCCGCAGTTCTTCAACTTCATCCTTCAGCACATCAGTTAGGTTCTTTTTCTTCTCAAGTTCTCAAATCCGATGGCTAAGAACAGAATAGTCAGCCTTCCGCTTCTCCAGCTGAGCCTCCAACAATCCAACTCTCTCTTTCAGGGTTTCCACTTGCCTCTGAAGAGAAGTCAAAAGACCACTTGGAACTGGTACTTTTTCTTCGTCAGAAGAAGAATCATCAGATGAATCCGGAGGTGGGGTGATCTCTCGAGATTCAGGCCATTCTTCACCGTCAGAATCAGCTTGCCCAGGATAGTACTCGTCCTCGGAATCTGCCTGTCCAGGATGGTACTCTTCCTCAATGATATACCAGTCGTCGCCTCCAGCAGGGTCGAAGTGATCAGCCATCTTAGAAATAGAGAGGAAGAAGCATAAATCATAGAGCAACACAAATGTAAGTCACTTACATTTAAATCTCTAGACTCAAACACACACTCTAATGTCCACTACTAGGGTGTCGTTCCCTATAAAATTGTACAAGTGTGAAAGTGTAGAAAGCGTGGCTCTGATACCACTCTGTAACGCCCCGAATCCCAAATCACTGAATTCGAGATGTTCTACAGGATCTTTTCACTTTCTTTAGTACAATTTTACAGGGAAATTAAAACTTTTCATCATACATCAGAGTTTACATCATAATTACATCTTTCTTTTGCACAGCGGAAGTAAAATTTACAACAATTGAATAAAAGTACAACAGCATGATATAATCTTTAGGCATCCATTCTTCTTTAATCTTTAACATGTCATTTACCTGCATATAAGACTGTGGGTACGTCAGTTTATTCAACCGACGAACATTATACACGGCCATCCTCTCTATGCCGGAAATAGTATAACTTAACTTTCCATATTTAGCAAACACAAACTTGTCACATTCAAACTAAAGGGACTACCCTATTGATGTCGTGTTGTGATTGTGCACTTAATCCTTAATGCATTTATTTATGTTACATGACACTAATGCGCACTTGTTCGGATTCTATGCATCCCATACTACATAGGTCCGAGGGCAAGCCCTTATTCGTTCTTCATCTTTATAGGGTTCAATCCCCCGTCATGTCTTAGTATACTACTGTAATTACGGTAGTGTCTTAGATGTCCTATGATCTACGAGCCCATGTCCAGGCAGCCTGGAGGGGAATCCCACGCACTGTCACGACGCATCGAGCAGGCAACCTATGGACAATTCAGCCTCCGCCATGGAACAATGGCACCACCCATAGCCACTCGAACATCCCACGAGCGTCGCCACCGGGACGGTACTCGGGAGCTGTATCCACGCCATGTCACGACGCATCGTGGAGGACCTGTGAATACCCTCTCGCCGCAAATCCGTTGGCCCCCATACCCGTATTTTTCTTCTACTTTCATCACATCTTCACTATGTACTAATCCTTAGTTTTATTAAAAATCATGAACAAAATAATCTCTAGAGTTAGCCTCTCCATCAACCGGACTTATTCATTTGTTTCATCTTGACCAACCTTGGTCTAATTTCATCTCAATTCATTTTCTTTTTCAATGCCGGGGAGACTTAGCTACTCCATTTCGAATTTCATTTCACAATCTTCAACTTGAGTACTTACAACTCATAAGATTCATATTTATAGCCAACAAATTTCTTTTTCTTTTCATCAACATGATCTCTAATTCCATAATCATACATGAACTCATGCACTTCATAATTTCACATTTGAAATTCATATTACTAATAAACATTCATGCTTCATGTTTTGCACAATATTCTCAAGTGAGAATTTATAATATCATGTCACACAACAAGGTTCTTTTTGCCAATTACTTTCTAACAAATCCATTTCAATTTATCTTTATAAACTATAATTTTCATAAGTGTATCTTAGAACCATAGCTCTAACTGTGCCTTTTGTTCACAAACCATATTGTATTTCATTCAAATAATACCCAACTCAATCTTATAAAATTCCTTGCATTTTTATGAGAATTACCATATTTTTTTCACATTTTTTGGACATCACAAACTCACAAAAAAAATATTTTTTATAAGTGCCGAAGGGAGGAATCGAACCCAGGCACAACGGGAAACAAGCCAAGAGCACCCGCCAACCGGACAAACTGTGCTAGCGATATAAGTAGGGGTCAAATGGTATATAGGGTGTACAGACCAATAGTTATAAGTTCTCGAAAATTTGTAGAAAAATGTTGGCATCGCTGGGGCTCGAACCGTTCGACCCAGAGAAGCAACCCGCAGCTAGTGACCGCCTGAGCTAGTAGCTCGGGTTGTCACAATACCCAAATAAAACTCATATGTTTCATATTCGCACTGTTTAAAAGAACAACTCGATGTTCAAATTAACTAGTTTCATATTGCCTTTATAAAAACCACTGAAAAATTCCAGATTAAATCTCCTTTACCTGATCTTCATAACAGCAAGTATAAAATAATTTTTTGTACTAAAAACATAATTTTTTCCACACAATTTAATAAATTGTTCATTAAGACTACCATACTTTTATTTTCGACATTGAATAATCAATTGGTCTTCTAATTCCTTTTTATTCACAAATTTCTTATGATAATTCACTGCTATAAATTTTTTATTCACAACACATACATTTTGGTAATATCCATCCCCATATCAACATAAAGATTTATTAGCATATGAATAGGTAAACTCAAAACTACTAATTTTTGAGTAGTTCTATTTTGGTGATAACAAAGTAGTTTCATTAGTTCATCTATGTCACAACATATACTACTACTCATCATAATTACAACTCAATCATTCAAGAAAACTCTCTATTCAAATTAAAGTGTGCCTTTATCTTAATCAATTTCATGCTTTAACCATACAATTTACGAGCGTTCTAATTAGAAATTTTCATGCATCATGCTAGCAACATTCCACCATCATTCATTCAAATTAATAACCATGGAGAATTCTACATACACTTTAATTTCATGCTAGAATTTCGCACACAAGTTAATCACAACATTTCAATGCATTCATACACTAACTTTTCAATTTAAGTGTGTTCTTATTAGTATTTTTCATGCATAGTGTTGATACTTAAGACTAGCATAGATTCCTACATTAGAAATATGAAAGTTTAACCCACCTTGTATGGAGAGAAAACACAAAAAGCAACCAAGTCCTTGTAGATGAAAGCACCTCCTCCTAGACAAAGCGCGCACAAGCTCCACACCAAGCCTCCTAGCACAAACCGAATGCTTCTCCTCCTTCAATGATGCCGGCCTCTCCTTCTCCAAGCAATCCCACACAACTCTCTATTTTTTATAACTCACACTATTACTCCAATAATACTATAGCTTGGAAATATAATTTGCATATGAGAATAGCCATGAGAGGGGGGTATTTATACTAAAAGATAAGTGAAATGGAGGGCTAAGATTGCTTAGGTGGTTGTAGAATGAAGGGCCTAGATCAAAGTAGGAGTTAGAAAAACTACCCACATCCATAAAACTACCCCCATGATCACATGACAAAAATCAAATCTCCCTCCAAAAAAGAATGCATCCCGGCCATGAATAAAGTGTGCAATGCACGTGTACGTGTAGTGCACGTGCATGCAACTAGGCCAAATTTGTACCTTTTAATTTTGTACAAAAATAAAATAATGATAATTTAGTCTTCTACATGACAAGTTTTAATTAAAATAGATTTATTCATGGGCTTTGTTTTTGGGCCAAAATAGTTTATCAAAATAAATAAAATAGAAATACATTTGGGCTTTAAGAAAAATGCCTTTTTAATTAAATCAAAATAAGGCTTTAAAGAAAGGCTTTTTGTACAAAATAATTGGAGAACAAATATATATATATATATTTATACACATCATAATAAAAATAATTCAACTCAAAATATTGCACGTGCACACTATGTGCAAAATAAAATAATTTTCCATTAATTGGAAAAATCAGGGTATTACATATTTTCCATATTTTTGTGCCCGTCCCAAAATTTTATTTTAATTATTTTTGATCACCATATATCTAATCATTCCCTAACACCCATTTTCCTATATCCTTAATTACTCTTAATCTCATTCTTAATCCTATTAATTATCGATCCTGAACCCACCTAATATAAATCCACCACTTCAGATCCTATTTATCAACCATGCCTTATTAATATTTCCCCAGATCTATATAACCATATACCCATTTATTTACTTTCCTAATATATATCCCCACTCAACTCTTACCTGATTACCTATCGAAACCAAATACCCACCCCTCAAACCCGTAGCTGCATGCCCCACACCCGTATCCTATGCTGTGCCGCACCTAATTCAAACCCTAAGCCCCTATATATATATACTATCCATCACCCCCATGCAGATGTGTACTCCCTAGCCGCCACCAGAGAAAAATTCCCCCGGTTCTCCCTCTCTCCCGACCCCTGTTTTGCACTCCCGGCCTCTCTTGAACCTACCGTCTGCCGTTCCCTCTCCCTCTCTTCCTCGTACTCTCGGGGTTGAGTGTGTGTGCGTGGTTATTCGTTCATAGATTGTGTGTTGGATCTCGAGTTATTGTGGTGTGTTCTAGTTGGTTTGTGTTGCAGGACGTTCTTCCTCGTGGAGTTTTGTCCGTTCATTTTTGGAGTATTTGGTTTGTAGTCGTGTTCGTGGGTTGTGCTCGCTTTGGTTCGTTGACTCGTTCATTCGTGTTCGTTGTAGGGAATCCATTCCTGTTATTCTTATTATTCTTCGTTTTCATCTCTGGTTAAGGCAAGTAACTTGTACTCAAATTCTTTGTATGATACAAGTCAAAAATATCACCTATAATGTAGTTCGGTTCTAGAGACGACTCTGGTGTGTTATTCTATATGGGTTTTGTCTCTATAGTGCTATTTGACCATAGTTGACTCACGACACAAATTCGACATGAAACAACTAGGTTTTCGCCCGTTCTTGACTTGATCATGTATGTGAACTATTTGTGAGAATTTGACTATTTGCTGAGATCCATGTGATATACTTTTTGTGGACATGTCGTATACCCTATTTCATGTTGTTTGGACACTTGGTAGACTCGATTTCACATTTGGTTGTGTTTGGATCAAGTTTCGTTGGATCTATGTTGATTTTGGTTTTGAGGAAATTCTGTGTTTTGTCGATGATCTGTCTTGATCAGTAATTTAGACCATATTAAGGTTAGAATTTTAATTTCAGTATCAAACATGATTTGTAGAGAATTTCATCTTCTTTCCAACCCCTCTGAACTTGATTGATTTCGTTTTCGTATGTGTAAGATATGACTGTTTTACTAAAGAGGTGTAGACCTTTTCCAGATTTCGTTTCTTGGTGATTTTGATGACTAAATTATTTTGATACTTGTGCTACACATATTATTTTGATCTAGAACTTTGATCAGTTTTTCTATACTTATCTAGGGATTACCCAAAATTTTGGCGGATTTTATCGATGAACTTTATATGCCATTTCATGCTTGTTTCTAAAGAATGTACTTGCTGTATTTTACTCGTTGTTCTGTAATGAATCGTATTTTCACCCTAATTCCTTTGACTGTATGAAAAATATTTGTGAAATATGAAAGTTAGTTTATATTGTCTCTTTTCATCTCCCTTTGGCGGATTTGGATTTCGCTTCACGGTTTGCGAGATATTATAGTTTTCGTACAGTTGTGTTGGGAATTCCAGATTTGCCAAACCATCGTTTCTTGATATTTTCAGATTTTTGATGACTAATATAATTGTACTGGAAAATTATGAAAATTTATATTTTGATACTAGATAGATAGGGAAATACCCCAGATTTTTCGTGGATTTATTTATTGAGTTTTGTTGCTGTTTTCCAGACTGAGAATTTGATTTACTGAATTCTGCCTGAACGTATTTTCTGGATTTAAATCAGTTTTGAGTTATGATTTTGTTAAACAACATATGACTTGTTCATACTTGCTGGATTCGGCCGGAAGTCTATTTTCCAGATCCTCTGACGGATTCAGGTTTGCATGTTTGTATTAGCAGAAATCACTGTTTTAGTACAACCCTGTCTTGCTGTCCTAAATTTGAAAGCTAGTCGTTTTACTCTGTTATATGTTATCTTGTACCCACACATGTTTATCTTGCAACTTGAACTTGTTAAATGATCATGCCATGTTATTCTTGATATGTTTTGCACACATACATGCTTGTTGGACACTAATAATACTAAAATAACCAAGTCTGGGTTAAGGAAAAGATCTAGTAGTGGATAGTGCAGATTCGTGTACTCGGAAGAAACAAGTGGTTATTGGAGCTTCTTTACATGTGGAGCTTGACACGATATATATGACACGTACACACATGACACTGGAGTTTGTTTGGGTTTTGAAGCTTGTTTACATGATACATGATTACATGATACTTGGAGCTTGTCCCTGAGTACACTACCCTGTATGATCCACTATGAAATCTAAAGCGAAACTGTTTGTTGTAGCAACCATGTGTTATATTTTTGGAGCGCATGAAGTGCTACCTAGATAGTAATAACTACAAGACTTGATACATGACACTTGAACATGATACATGCTCACTTGATACTTGACTACATGATACATGAGATTTGATACTTAATACATGCTACATGATTACATGATTCTTGATACTGGTTACTTGGTACATGACACTTGTTTACTTGATACTCGACACATAATATTATACTTGTTCATCTGGCCATACCATGATTTATATTCTGTTATCATGATTATACCATGCTAGGCTTGCTACTTAGATTTATCTATCTCATTACTTGTATCATACATTATAAGTGGCCCATAACTTACAATTGACGGGTACTTGTTTTCTTTTCCCTTCTCCTGCAATTTACTAATTGTAGATCAGGATGGTCAGCTGCCCGATGGCATTGGAGATATGAGATACTAGTGTTAGATTTCATGCTTTATTTGTTATTATTATTGTTACTTGAACTTGAATAAGATGTACTTGATTTATTGGATATTTATCTTGTATTTGGGTGATGTGACCCAGGATATTTGACTTGTTCAGAATTTGATTATTTGAGATTATTATATTTGGTTTCAAGTAATTTCTGTTGGTATCTTGTTCCAATTATGCATGCCTAGTTGTATCTTTTGCTTCCGACTCTAATTATCTTGTTAAATGTTGTAATGATTCTTGAATAGCTTATGGATGATGTAAATCATTCGCTGGGCTTTTGTCGTGTATCCGTATAATGTATTGTTTTGGAAAACGGGGCGTGACACAATGTTTGACTCTAACAAATCCTCAAATCTGAAACTTGAGAGTGTCTCCAAAGATAATTAATTAAAAATAAACAATTGGAATAAACAATGGGACACTCAATTAAAATTCCACCTATTCCACAAATCAAAAATCAAGTTAAATCTTAATTTAATCCAAACTATTTTAAATGAACTCCAAATCGAATCCAATTTAGAACGGAACCAATTCTAGAACAAATCTAGGTCAAAACCAAATTAAATTTACTTCATTTGCAAATCTAATTTACAACTTAATTCAGTCCAAAAGTACATTTTAAATTAATTATTTACGCACATCATCCCCAAATTAATTCAATGAAAACTAACTTAAATCCAAGTCAACTTCATCTCCAAACAAATAAAAATAAAGGAAAAGGAAATTAATAAAAACAACCAGAGCCCCCTCAGTTTCGAACCTGCGACCTCATAGCACCCAAACCAGTGCTCAAATCCACATGCGTAAACCAGACTCTCAAGCCTACAATCTGTCGACATTGGAAGCACAAATATACTTAGATGTGAACTCTCTGTTTTGAATTAATTAAATATAATCTGGATTTTAAAAACAAACCCGAGACTCGATCTCCCGATCACTCTCACGCTCACTCACACTGTAAGTGCGCTTAGGGCTAACAAGTCAGGCCCTCTTGGCTCCGCAACCCGCCACTCACACCGACAAACCGGTTAACTATTATTAGGGTTCAAACACCATAAAAATTTAATCTTTAAATAGAGTTTCTCAAATTTAATTCAACTACATTCATGCATCAATCTCTAACAAAATTTCAGAAAAGAATTTTAATTATTCTAGTTTATATGAACAAGTTTCTATGCATATATCAATCCACATTTGTTTTACATTAGATCTAAACATACAATCAAACATGCATAATTATCATACTCAAAATTTAGATTCATGACAATAAATCAAATCATATGAACAAGAAGAATCCAATAACTACAATTTCACAAGAAGCAAGAGATACACCCACCTCAAATTGATGGTAAAAGATCTTCCCACTAGTCTCCGCCTCAAGCAAAAGTCTCCAACAAAAAACCATCACCAAAGCAAAAAAAACAAAAACAAAAAAGATCCTACTGCCCATTAAATAGGTTGGGCTCACTTTTAGGGGTTTGGGGAAAGTTTTTCATATATGTCCCCTATAAATTTAATAATTTAAATATACAATTTAAATATACATGCAATAACCAATTGATAAATCAACCAAATCAAAATTTAATCAAATCCCCCCCCCTTCCTTGATTTCTTGCTTGGCCAATGCTCACCCCTACATGGGTTTGGGCTTGGTTTGGATCGGCCCAAGGCTCAAATAATCAAATTAATATGTTAAGAATATGGTATTTTATTAAGTGAACATTTAAAATACAACTTGTTCAAAATACACTTTCTTCTTCAAAATAATAGTGTAAAAAACACAAAAAATTTAATAACAAAGTGATAGTAAAGAATATTGTCATCAAAATTTCATAATTCCATGCACGTGTGTCGCACGTGTCATAATGGACAAAATAACAAAATAAAAAAATCAAATATCGTTTTATTTTTGTCGGTTGTTACAACACTCCCCCTTTAGAATAGTTCTGTCCCCAGAATTATACTCAGTAAGGGGAAACATCAAAATAAAATACAAGATTACAAAAACAGTTCAGGATGGTCGGTCATCATCCGATCTTCAGATTTCCAAGTAGCTTCCTTGACCAAATGATTATGCTACAACACATTGACCATAGGTATAACCTTGTTCCAGTAACACCCCGCAAAGTTAAGTTATGACAATTTTGCCCACGGGTGTTACACACATATATTTTGTACCATTACAGGTAATATCCATAGCATATTTTAATATAAATATCCCATGTATTTTTGTATTTCGATTAATTATATTTTCCGTCTTCTCAAAGTTCATTTTTATCCTATTTTGTGCCAACTCAAACATTTATTTTAAGCTTTGTGTTTTTACTGCATTGCACGTAAAATTTTATGCACATTTTTGTTCCAAAAAAATTTCATGAGTCATGAGAATTTTTCTTCTCATTTTTTTATTCAAATTTTGTGAATTTGTTTTAATTAAATCCATTAGGCCTAGATCCACTTTTGAAGCCCACTAAAAATTAATTACAAATTGAGGTCCAAGATTATTTCTACACTTAAATGAACATTTAATTTCTAGTATACTTGTCATGTATAAAACACACATACATCTAATTTAATAAAAATTAATAATAAAATTGTGTTAGAAGGGTGTGCACATAGGGTGCATGTGCACATAAAGGGTGGATGGCCTATGATGGAGAGTGAGGAGAGAGTGGGGCGAGTTGTGTGAGAGTCGGAAGTTATTTTGGGTAGTGCGGAGTAATCTCAACCACTCATTATTCTTATAAATAGCCCCCTCCTTTACCATGAACAACACACCAACTCTAAACAAAAAAAAGAGAAGGGAAGAAAGTGGATTTCGGTTTTTGCTTGAGGAGGAGAAAGCCAAACATTGAGGGAGCTTTGTAGCATTTTTCTAGGAGTTTTACTTACTAATTGCATCAAAAAAGTGGTGGGTATTCTTATTACTTTCTAAATTTGTAGATTTTATATGCTTAATTTTACCATGAGTAGTTGCCAAATTTAGTTTGATGTGTTTAATAATCTGGAATGTAGATTGTGCATTATTAGTATAATTAATATGTGATTGAGTAAATGCTTTTGACTTCTAATATATTAACAAACGTTCATGTCAGTTAAAAGATGTGAAAGTAGTAATTAGTGAGTTTCATGTGGAGAGAGATCGCCTATAAATCTAATTAGTGCATGCTAAATTAATCATGTAGTAGACAAAATGGATTAATGTATGTGTAGGATTTTTTATAAATTCTTAGATGATGAAAATTGTATAAAAGGAACCAATTGGTATTAAATTTCCTTATATGCATCATAATATTGTAAAATCTCTCAAGAATCTAGTTGGGTGAGGGACAATAACATATACAATTTAAAGTGTAGAATTATGAGAAATTCAAACAAATTGGGAGATAAATTTCATTATATTTTAGAGAATAAAAAAATATAAGATTTTATTTTGTGCTAACACACATAATTTTGGGAAAATTGAATTCTGGAAGTGAATAGAGATATTAGCACATAGGAAATTAGAAATCAACAAATTTGTTAAAAAGAGATTTAGAAATATAGAATTGAAAGAAAAGAATTTTTACACATACATAATCAGAGATTGAGTTTGGGTGTGCTAGGTCCTAGCATTGATTTAGGGCGCTGTGTACAGTGGCATGAGTCGCGGGTTCGAGTCTTGGGAGGCTCTGTCATTTTCCAAAATTTCATTTTTATAAATTAACAGTGGACGAAGTATATAAAGTACTGAAGGGGTTTTCTTTCACCAACACGAATTGGCCTGTTGGCTGGGCTTGCGGTTGGCTGGCTGGTCTAGGGTTCGATCCCGGCCATACACAAATTTTATTTTTATTTATTTTAAGGGGGGTTTTCATGTTATAAAATTTGGAAAAAAAAATGTGATAATATTTTAAAAACCATTAGAACTTCAGAAATAATTCAACATTATTTTTAAGATATATTTTGGGAATTAAAGGTGATATTCACATTAAATAATCTATTAGAGGAACTTTTGAATTAAAATTAAAAGGGGATTGTGCATGATGAAAGAGAATTAAAAGTAAAATACAAATTTGGGCTCATCTTTGTAAAATTACATGAATATTAATCCATTGAATTAAGCAAATGGTATAGATGGATTATAATGTAATAATTATGAGATTGAAATACGGAATTTCTAGTTGTTTTAATCTTAAAGAATTTTGTATCAAGAAATGCATTTGGAATATAGAAATGCACTACAAGGTTCTATTAACTAAAAATGTATTGAATACTGTTAAAGTGAATAGTTTGGAGTTGTCTATAAGGATTCTAATTGATTCAATCGTCATTCAACATTGAAGTTGGTTACTTCATGGTTGACAAACCTAAGGAAAATGAATAAAGAAGAAATTATGAATAATGAATGAGTTATCAATGATGAGGTTAGATGTAACCTATGTGATATAAATTATGAATAATGAATGAGTGAGCGGGACCCAGAATACCGACAGTTGTGATCTATGGAATTTGAGAAGTAACTAGTGTGGGTTAACTTTCTCTTTGAGAAGTGGCCAGTGTGGGCTAACTTTCTCGGTGTTTTTGTTTAAGCTCGATGGATAAACGAGCTACAGGTCTTAATAACTATAATTTAAACTTAAGGACATGCACTAGTTGGAGATATGATGAAATAAGAGCAAACGTGAGTTATGGACTCCAGGATGATCCGCAGAGTGAGACAATCCCGAGTATTCTGGGACGATGGATGAAATAGGCCACAAAATGATCCACGGAGTGGGATTGATATTAAGTATTTCGAGACGAGGGCGATGCTTATGGGGCATTTGTGCAATGAGGGTTCCAGGATGACTCGCGGAGCGAGAAAATCTCTAGTATTCCAAGACGTTTGACGAAATAGGCCACCGAATGATCCACGAAGCAGGATTGATCTCTAGTATTCCGGAGCAAGAACAAATACTAGCAGAGTGTCTAAATCTTGTAGTAGTCATAGTAGTAGGTTACATGGTGAGGGATTTAACCCTATGATGTGGAGTACGTTGGTGCTTGCCCTAGGACCTATGTAGTATGGGATGCATAGAATCGGAACAAGTATGCATTAGTGTCATCATGAAAGTTTGCATTATGCATTAAGTTCATTTCATATGCTGATATATTTAGGATAGTCATGTTTTCTCTTTATGCATTCAAGTTTGTGGTTGTTAAGATAATAAGATCGATGTATTATAGCATTGCGTCAGTTGTATGCAACTGACGTGCCCACAGTTTTCTAGTTGCGGGTTTGGACTTTGCATGGACTTAAATTCACTGATGAGATGTCAAAACATTGAAGAATTCTTATTATTGTAAATTTTATTGTATTCATTTTAATTCCGCCGTACTGTTGTAAAGAACATGTTGTAATAAAAAAAAAATTAATTCCTTGTAAATTTGTACTAATTTGAAGTAAAAGATCCTGTTTTGCTGCGAATTACCTGTGTTTAGAATTCAGGACGTTACAGTTCCTTAGCACCTTCTCTCGTCGACCCAAAATCACCACTTGCTGCTCCTTGTAGCTCAGGTTCAGTTGTAGGCTTTCTAGTACCTCAGGTAATTAGTTATTCTGATCTGGCACATACTTTCTTAGCATAGATACATGAAATACGTTATGTACATATGCTAACTCCTCAAGAAAATTCAGCCTATAGACCGTCTTCCTGATCCTCTTCAGTATCTTGTACGACCATATATACCTCGGAGCTAGTTTTCCTACTCTTCCAAACCTGATCATGCCCTTCGTCGAAGTTAGCATGAGAAAAACAAAATCTCCTTCGTCAACTCCAAGTCCGTTCCTCGAACATATGCATAGATCTTCTGCCAGCTATGAGACTTAACCAATCTCTTCCGGTTTAGTTCGATCTTCTCCGAAGTTTGCAGCACAATCTCTGGCCCAAACATCTACCTTTCCCCTACTTCATACCAGCATACCGGTGTTCAGTATTTTCTTTCGTACAAGGCCTCATACGGTGTCATACCAATACTAGAATGAAAGTTGTTATATCCAAACTCTATTAGTGCCAAGTACTTCTCACAGCTTCCTCTCTGAATCCAAGATGCAAGAACTCAACATGTCTTCAAGTACATTCACTCTCCCAATCTGCCCATCTGTCTGAGGATGGAAAGCAGTACTGAAGTCAGTCTTGGTTCCCATAGCTACTTGAAGACTCCTTAAAAAGTGCAAAGTAAATTGTGCATCTCGATCTGAAACAATCGATACAGGTACTCCGTCCAATCTCACTACCTCCTCGATGTACAACTCTGCCAATTTCTTTAGCGACCAAGTGATCTTCATCGCCAGGAAATGAGCCGATTCGGTCAATCAATCCACTATTACCCATATCAAATCATTTCCCTTCGGACTCCTAGGCAAACCCATGATGAAATCCATACTGATGTACTCCCATTTCCATTCCGGAATAGGCAAAGGTTGCAATAAACCTCCAAGTCTCTGATTCTCTACCTTAATCTGTTGACAAGTTATGCACCTTGCCAAGAAATTTGCCACATCCCTCTTCATACCTAGCCACCAAAAATGTTGCTTAATAACTTTATACATCTTGGTACTTCTAGGATGTACCGATAACAAGGTGGTATGTGCTTCTGCAGAATACTCTGTTTCGAGTCTGTCCTTTCCGGTACACACAATCTTTCCCAGAAGTAAATCACTTCATCCTCTATTCGGAATTCTTACAATCTGCCGGCACTAACTTGCTCCTTCATCTTCTAAATTTCTGAATCTGACTTTTGACCTTCGATAATCTGCTCCCTCAAAAGATGTTGAAGTCTCAATTTTGCCAAAATTGCTCCAAGCCCTTGCATTATCACCTTTCCAGCTCGATCTAATTCTTCCGCTGGCTCCTTCTGTGTCGTAACCAGACATGACAAACTGCTCTTTTGACTGATTGCATTTGCCACTACATTCGCTTCCCCGGATGGTACTTGATTTTGAGACGAATATCCTCCAATACTTCCAACCATCTTCTCTGCCGAAGATTCAAATCCTTCTACTGATAAATGTACTTTAGAATCGTGTGGTCGGTGTACATATTAAACTTTCCCCGTATACATAATGTCTTCATTGCATCAAGGCAAATATGATCGTTGCCAGTTCCAAATTGTGAGTTGGGTAATTCTTCTCGGGCGGTCGCAACTGCCTTGACCCATAAGCTATTACCCTTCATTCTTGCATCAGCAGACACCCTAAACCTATATGTGAAGCATCACTATAGATATCATAATCCTTGCCTGCCAGTGGTAGAACTAATATCGGTGTTGTCGTCAACTTCTCCTTCAGCTCTTGAAAATTTGCTTCACATTCATCAGTCCATGTGAAGCTCACAATCTTCTTCGTGAGTCCAGTCAACGGAACCGCTATCGGCACGTAACGCAGAATGAACCGCCGATAGTATCCCGTCAACCCCAAGAAGCTTCTGACTTCCTTCACCGTCGTCGATGGAGACCATCCCTTCACTGACTCAATGTTCTGCAGAACAGTAGCCACTCCCTCCTTAGAAAAGATGTGATCCAGAAAAGCAACTTTTGACTTCCAAAACTCGCATTTTGACAACTTGACATATAATATCTGTTCTTGCAGCTTCTTCAACACTTTTGCTAAGTGTTTGGCATGATCCTCTTCCGACTTTCGATACACCAAAATGTTGTTGATGAACACCACTACGAAAGAGTCAATGAACAGTCACAGAATTCGATTCATTAAATCCATGAATACTACTGGCACATTGGTCACTCCAAATGGCATGACCAAAAATTAATAATGCCCATGTCGGGTCCAGAATGCTGTCTTGTGCACATCTTCCTCTTTAACACAAACTTGATGGTACCCTGACTGTAGAACAATCTTTAAGAAAACTACCGCTCCCTATAATCAATTGAATAAGTCATCTATTCGAGGTATTGGGTACTTATTCTTAATGGTCACCTTGTTTAACTCACGGTAGTCGAAGCACATTCTCATCGATCCGTCCTTCTTCTTCACTAACAAAACTGGTGCTCCCCAAGGCGAAGTGCTAGGCCTGATAAAACATTTGTGCAACAGCTCCTCGATCTCCTTCTTCACTGCATCTTGTTCTACTGGCACCATTCTGTACGGTGGCTTGAATATCAGTGCACTTCCTGGCTGAACATTGATGTTGAACTCCACATCACGATGTGGTAGTAATCCAAGTAGTTCGTCCAAAAATACTATCGGAAAGTCTCGGACAACTTGAATCACCTTAACTTCTTCGAGAATCTTGCCCTTCGATAAGGCCGCTATTACTCCCTAGCGCTTCTTCTTTCCTTGAAAATTCACCTCTGGTCCTCCAGGTGCCTTCACCACTACCTTCTTGTCCTTGCATTCGAAACTCGCATTATATATTACCATCCAATCTATACCAATGATCACATAAACTCCCAACACTTCCAGCTCTATAAGGTCAATCCCCCAAATTCTTCCTCCAATCTCGATATCACAACTAGTATAATATCGACCAGTGGTCAACGTCTCTCTAGAAGGCGTTCCTACCACTAAGACTTTACCAGAAAAAAACCTTGGCTCAACCTCCAACTTCTCTGCAAATCTGGCAAAGACAAATGTATGAAAAAATCCAGTATCAAACAAAATATTGGCCTTCATTCCATTTATTAATAGATTTCTTGTTACGTCAAGAATTATATGGTTAGTCAGCCTAGACAGTTAATCTGAGTAGTGATGAACTTCATTCGCAACTCGACCACTTCGTACTGTAGTTGTTCGCTATGTCTTTTGGACTTCCCTTTCTCTGGTAGCATATCCCATGCTTCCACTGTGCCACACTGATCTTCCTACTGTTGTTCCTTAATCTGAATCATCCTACACTGGTACTTGATCAGCTCATGTCGAAGTGTGGCCACTTTATGCTGATATCTGTAAAGCATTAGAGAAAATAATGGAATCATCTGAAGAACTCCCTCGAGATTCATCTCTTCAGGATCCTCCCGAGATCTTCCTCAGATTCTTCCTCGGAATCCACAAAAGTTCCTCTTCCACCAAGTATTTCATAGGATTTTGGTCATCCACCATCCCACAGAAAGAGAAAAAGGAAAAATATCACAAATGCAGGTTCAAACAAACCATAGCACCCGTGATACAAAGAAAAACATTATTGTATACAATATCACATCAATGTATACGGAAAGAGTATCATGAATGCAAGCTCAATAGCTATAACATTCATGAATCATGATTGATACTCACACCTCTTATATCCACCTAAGTTTTTCATTCCTTCACTTTTGTTGTACTAGTTCTTGAAGTTAGCTCTGATACCACTTCTGTAACGCCCCGAATTCCAAAACAAGCAATTCGTGACTCATCCAAAATCTTTGCTTCAAATTCGTACAACACAATACAAAATTACAGGGAAATTTAAAACCTTTCATTACATCAATGTCTTTTAGAATACACAGCTGAATTTACGTATAAACATTTACAATCTACTTCATCACATAATCTCAATATTCCATCACGCACTGCGCCCACGCCACTTGCTAACAAGGTCCTGCAGAATTTGAGAACTGTGTGCACATCTGTTGGATACAACTGATGCAATGCTATTATAAAAGTGATCTTTCAACTTTATAATCACAAACTTGAATGCAGAAGAAAAATATGAAAAGAGCGACTACCCTAAGTATGTCAGTGTATGTCATGCTCCGAATGACTAATGCACAAACCATATGCACACTTGTTCGAATTCTATGCATCCCATACTACATAGGATTAAAGACAAGCCCTTAGCGTTCTCCTCATTGTAGGGTTTAATCCCACACAATGCAATCTATAATAGTGACGAAGATTAAGATTTAGACATCTTGTGAATATTGGATCCAGTACACGGAATCCACCGCCCGACCTTTCAGAACCCTCATCACGCAAACATCTCGGTATCCTGGAGCTATGTCTCCCTTCCTCCCGACTATCAATAATCCACGGAATCCACTGCCCGATCGTTCATAGTCCCGAAAATAATGGAGACATTTCTTGCTCCACACGGCAGTTACAATCCACATAATCCACTGCCTGACTGTACTGTAGTCCACGGAAACCACTGCCCAACTCTATAGAGCCCCCTACTCACGTTTGCTCAAGCTTCATCACAACTTTTTTCTAGTGCTTGTCCTTAGTTTAAGAAAGATAAAACAGAACTCCTCCTAGAGCTAGCATAACCCAACCGAACTTAACTCAACCAACTAAAATCTCTAGCCCCATATGGCTCAAACCCAAATATTCTTCACATGCATGCCGGTATCTCAGGGTCTTACTCAACCTCTAGGACTCAACTCGTCTAGGACGTCGTACCCAAACTGCTCGAGGGTTATTTATGACGACCCTAAACACTATTTCATCCGACTCTCACCAGTCCCCATTAATCCATTATTATCAGCTCCCATCTATCCATCATGACTGTGTTCAATAATTAACATCTGAAAACTTATCTTCAACTCATATTTAGTCTAATTAATTTTACACTCGTTTACAACTCGAATACAAATCTCTATTCAAGAACTATACCCGAAATCAACAAGTTTCAATGTTTGACTCTAACAAATCCTCAAATCCGAAACTCACGTATCTCCAAAGATAATTAATTAAAAATAAACAGTTCGACGCTCAATTAAAATTCCACCTACCCCCCAAATCAAGATTCAAGTTAAATCTTAGTTTAATCCAAACTAATTTAAATGAACTCCAAATCGATTCTAGTTTAGAACCGAACCAACTCTAGAATAAATCTAGATCAAAAACAAATAAAATTTATTTCATTAGCAAATCTAATCTACAACTTCATTCAGTCCAAAAATACACTTTAAATTAATTATTTACATACATCATCCCCAAATTAATTTAATGAAAAACTAATTTTAAATCCAAGTTAAGTTCATCTCCCAAACAAATAAAAATAAAGGAAAATGGAATTAACAAAAACAACCAGAGCCCCCTCAATTTCGAACCCACGACCTCTTAGTGCCCCAAACCAGCACTCAAACCCATATGCAACAACCAGGCTCTCAAGCCTACCATCTGTTGGTATTGGAAGTGCAAATCTACTTAAATGTGAACTCTCTGTTTTGAATTAAATGAATATAATCTGGAATTTTATATTAAAAAAATCAAGACTCGATCTCGCGATCACTCTCACGCTCACTTGCACTGTAAGCGCGCTCAGGGCTAACGGGTCGGACCCTCTTGGTTCCACAACCCGCCACTCACGCCCACAAACCCGTTAACTATTATTAGGGTTCAAACACCATAAAAATTTATTCTTTAAATAAGGTTTCTCAAATTTAATTCAACTACATTCATGCATAATTCTCTAACAAAATTTCAGAAAAGAACTTTAATTAATCTAGTTTATTTCATCAAGTTTCTATGCATATATTAATCAACATTTGTTTTACATTAGATCTAAACATAAAACCAAACATGCATAATTATCATACTCAAAATTTAGATCCATGACAATAAATCAAATCATATGAACAAGAACAATCCAATAACTACAATTTCACTAGAAGCAAGAGAGAACACCCACCTCAAATTGATGGTAAAAAATCTCTCCACTAGTCTCCTCCTCAAGCAAAAGTCTCTGACAAAAAGCCACCAAAGCAAAAAACAAAACAAAAAAAAGTTACTACTGCCCATTAAATAGGCTGGTGGGGGGGGGGGGGAGTTTTTCATGTAAGTCCCATCTAAATTAAATAATTTAAATATACATGCAATAACCAATTGATTTGTTTCTTATCCAAATCAACCAATTCAAAGTTTAATCTAATCCCCCCTCCTTGATTTCTTGGCCGGCCACTGCTCACCCCTACATGGGTTTGGGCATGGTTTGGATCGGCCGAAGGCTCAAATAATCAAATAAATATATTAAGAATATGGTATTTTATTAAGTGAACATTTAAAACACAACTTGTTCAAAATACACTTTTTTCTTCAAAATAATAGAGTGAAATAAATAGAAGAAATTTAATAACAAAGCGATAGTAAAGAAATATTGCCATCGAAATTTCATAATTCCATGCACGTGTGTCACACGTGTCTCAGTGGACAAAATAACAAAACCAAATATTGTTTTATGTTTGTTGGGTGTTACACTGGCGGTCAAATGCATTTGCTGTCTAGAAAGTCAGAGAGCAATATGGTCGACTGCGTTCCATTGCAATTAACTGCTCCCTCTTTCTATTTGACGATCAACTCTAATGTCAATTCTTTTCTGCATGCTTCTCATGTTGCACTTCTCTTGTCGTCTTCAAACCCTTGTATATCGTATATTGGATCCACCAATCTCAATAGTCTCCCACTTGGAGACATATACACGAAGTCTTTCACCTGTTCTTTATTTCGCTTTTGGCTTATTCAATACTTGTGCATCTGTAAGTCTCTCATCAATCAACTTGGAGAAAATCCAATAGCGAAAAAGCAAAACCAAAGCTTCTTGATATCCACTAACTTTGTGAGCATGTCGCTGGATCCTTAATGCCAAGAATCTTCAATAGCTTCAACCACTTCATTTCAACTGTCATCCTAATAAAGTGATGTCTCATTTGAATGTGTCATGTCCTAGCGTAGAACATCATGTTCTTTGCCAAGAATACTACACTCTAACTGTTACACCATAGGTCCACTATGAGTTACCCTCTACACAATTGACCCATCAATTCCGAAAACCACAATGTCCTTTGAAGATTTTGCAAGTGTCATAAACTCTGATTTTGTAGTTGACTGTGTTACAATCTTCTGTAACTGAGAAGTCCAACTCACAGTTGTACCGCCAACTGTGAATACATACCCTATAATACTCCTACAACCATCACGATCACCACAAAAGTCCGCATCGACATAACCATGTAGATGCAAGGAATCACTCCGAAAACATAGAGAATGATCTGATGTATTTGTAAGATATCTAAGAATCCACTTCATTGCATAACAATGCTCTTTACCTGAATTATTCACCTGCTAACAACTCTCAATGCACCTGCAGTCATCTCCTCCATATCTTTCTTCGATGCAGGAAACAAGTTCATAGAAAACTTGAAGTTTGTACAAAAAGGATAAGTAACTGGTTTCGCGTCATCCATATTGAATCACTTCAACACTTTTTTCACATAGTCCACATGTGACAATCAAAGCTTCTTACTCTGTCTGTCTCTACTGATTTTCTTGCCGAGAATTTATTTTGCTTCACCTAAATCCTTCATAGAAACTGATAAACTAGCAACTGTTTCTCATCATTAATTTTTTCATACATGAACCTTCTAACAACATGTCATCCACATATAAAGCTAAAATTATCATATTATTGTCGTCATGTCTACACACATAGACATAATGATTTGATTTGCACCTTTCGCATCCCTTTCCTCGCAGAAAACAATCAAACTTCAAGTACCATTGTCGCAGTACTTGTTTGAGCCCATATTGACTCTTCTTCAGTTGAAAAACCATATCTTCTTTTTGTTTGACTTAAAAATCTGTGGGTTGCTTCATATACAACTCTTCTTCTACATCACCGTGGAGGAACATTGTTTTGACATTCAACTGCTTTTAAGTGCAAATTTTCAACTGCCACTAAGTTGAGCAGAACCCTGATTGAAGCAACCTTCATAACTCGAGCAAAGATCTTACTGTAGTCAACACCTTCCCTTGAGAAAACATTTAAACAACAAGTCTCGCCTTTTACCTCTTGCTACCATCTGCCTCATCATTTATTCTGAAAATCCACTTGTTCATAAGGGCATGCTTCCCTGCATGTAACTTGGTACAATCCCAAATTTAGTTCTGTATTAAGGAGTTCATCTCATTTTTCATGATAGGATTCCATTGAATTCGAGCACTATATTTCAAAACCTTTTAATGAGTCTCTAGCTCACCTGAATCGGTGTACAGAACATGCTCGTCAACTAACGGCCTTCTCTCGTATGGACCTTCTCAAATCAAGTATCGGTTCAAGATCCCCGAAAAGCTCGTGGTACCTATTCATCTTGGACTTCCTACTCATTCTCATTAGGCTCCTCCTGAGCCTCTTGTGCTGGTTGTGCTGCATTTTAGTGGCCTCACCACTAGGATTGTCTTTCGAATCTGAATATGAATCTGGATCTGAACTTGTTGTATTGCCTTGACCTATGTGTATGTCTTTGTACAAGAGCACCTCATCGAAGACCACATTCCTACTGCGAATGACCTTGTTATTCCCAAAATTCCAAAGCTTGTAATCAGACTCATCACTGATGTAGCCAATAACGACACACTTCCTGTGACACCCCATAAAATAAAATGTATGTTTGGAATCATTAAATAATATTAAATTAATGAAATTGACTATTTTGACCATTTTCTTGAAATTGATGTTGCACGTGCAAAGCATGTGCAAAGTTAGAAAATTTTGGATTTCTCAAAAGTTGGTTGTCTAATTTATGTCACTCATTTAAGTATGACATATTTTATTTTTCAGATTACCTGATTAAAGAAACTCATTTTTGGACTCTATGTTGATATAATTGATGGTTATATCTGACTTGCATCAATGTGTGGTGTTTCAAGTTTTTTTGACTGATAAAAGGTAAGATTATCCTACCTCACAGAAAATATAAATATATTGATAAGTGAAGTTGAGATACAGATACAGAAATTCACAGGAGGAGGGACTATCGGGTTAAGAGTGTGTCAGAGTTCGAGATGGCATACTGTTGAGGCGTAGAGAGGGCATTGAACTATCATCGTGCACGTTAACTAGCCTCAATGATATGATCTCATCCCCCTTCCGCACTCCCAAAAACATCCCATTAACAAAATAGACGAAATCCTCCTTCAAATGACAATATAGCAAGTCTTTAACAAAATATGGACCAACATTGTCCCAATAAAGGGCCAAAATAAACAGCCAAACAGAAGTACATCACCCTTGGTCAGCTTTGAGAGTTTCCTATACCGTCGATGCCTCCCGGCTTCATTAGATCGCTATCGTCAATGCCCTTGAGCTCTTCAAGAATCTTGATCTTCTTGGACTCTCCGCTAGAATCTAGCCAATGTGAGAACCAAAATTTTGACTTAGTGACCAGTTTATCGACAGTAGTAACCTTGCTGTTAAAAATTCTATCATTCCTAGCATGCCAAATACTCCAACAAACAGCCAATGTAACTAAATGCCAAGAGTGTGTGAACTTGTGCTTGTGGTAGTCGAAATACCAATTAGTGAAACATTCAATAATAGATGTTGGCAAATTTGTGATATAGAAGCTTTATGTGAAATGATGCCAGGTTTGAACAGCCATGGGACACTGGAAGAAGAAATGGTAGGTGGTTTCGATCGGACATGCACAGGTTGTGCATGTTAGATCCCCATCCCAACCTTTGGTGTGCAATCTATCCTTGGAGTTGAGTATATCCCAACTCAACATCCAAATGAATAATTCGCATTTCAGGGGTGCTAAGTTCTGCCAGCAAGCTCGATAGAAGGGGAGAGGAGGCCAGATATGCTATAGAATGCATAAGCAGATTTCACAGTGTAGTTCCCTGAGCTGGTGTGGTTCCAACGTGCAATGTCAGTAGTAGAGGATGGCTGAAGATTAGAGAGCAGTTGCAGTAGCTTTCTCTTTTCAAGGAGGATGGTGGTGGAAGAAGATGTGTGAAGGCTTGGTCTCCAAGTCCAGATGCCTTGGTCCATATACCCTGGGAGCGCAATGATGCTTCTTTGTTCCACGCAGCTTCAAATAAGGTTGGAAATAGAGTGGCAATATTGTTACCCCCAATCCATTTGGAGCTCCAAAACTTAAGCATGAGTCCATCGCCAAGTTGCTAACTGATGCCATGTTCAAATTGCTCTTTCAGCTTGAAAACATTCTTCCAAAAGTCAGAGGCTTGTGTTTTGCAGATGAAGGCATTGGTCGTGCAATTGAAGTAAACGGATTTGAGATTCTGAGTGCTAAGAGACTCTTCAGTCAATATCTTCCACCACCATTTCATAAGAAGAGAATTGTTGAATTGGTTGAGGTTCAAGACCCCAAGGCCCCCCTGCTTTTTGGGTTGACAAATACGCTTCCAACTTGTGCAAGAGACTCCCATGGCCTTAGTATCGCCTCCTACCCAGAAGAACCTACTCCTGATCTGATCAATTCTGGCAATAACCCATTGAAGCAAGGCGCTAAGAACAGAATTGATGAGAATAAGTCTCCCTCCCCTAGATAACAAACGTCCTTTCCAAGTGGACAGTCTTCTCTTAATTTTAAGAATAAGAGGTTGCCAGTCTCTCTTTTTGAGTTTTCCTTTAGAGAGTGGCATACCCAGATATCTGGTGGGTAAAGAATCTTGTTTACAACCTAGGATGTGAACAAAGGCATGAAGTTTGGTCTGAGAGTGCCCTGAAGTAGAGGATGGATGACTTGGAGAGGTTGATATGTAGGCTTGAGACGTTTGCAAAGAGATGTAAAAGCACTTTGACGTGGAGCACATCTTGCTCATCTCCTTTACAAAAAATAAGTATATCATCAGCAAATTGGAGAATGGAGAGATTAGCTAAGGAGCCACGGAGATGCAGTTGAGAGAATGTGCCATTCTCTCTACCAATGTGCAACATTTGGGCTAACACATCAACGGCAATTATGAATAACATCGGAGAGAGAGGATCACCTTGCTTGACCCCCTTTTAGAAACAATCGTCTTACCACTGACGCCGTTGATTAAAACAGATTAAAACAGAGGATTTGGTCGAGTGAAGAATTGCTTCGATCCAAAAGCACCAGCGGGGACCAAATCCTCTGGCAGCTAGCAGTTGCTCTAAAAATTTCCAGCTAAGAGTTTCAAATGCCTTACGGAAATCTATCTTAAGCATTAGAGTATCATGTTTCTTTGAGCAACACAGGTTGATTGCTTCATGAGCCACAAGGAAGCAATCCACCGTTGACTTGCCTTTGAGGAAAGCACTTTGTGAAGAGGATACTAAGGAATGCAATATAGGACTTAACCTGTTTGCAAGGATTTTGGTGAAGATCTTCATAGAGCAATTAAGTAGACTGATGGGGCGGTAGATTTTGGTGAAGGTCTCCATTGTGGAGGAGCAATTAATAAACGTGTGGAGTTTCAAGTTAAAGATCCATGCGCGATATTTGTATACTAGAAAGTTAATCTAGTTTAAAAATAGAACATGGAAATAACAATATTTGACAGAATGAATAATAAAATTAAGCTACATGATTAATTCATGAATATTTTTGAATTTTAGATGTGTAAGCTAAAGTTACCCTCGTGTGGTGCTATAGTGTATTTGAGTGATGAAGGTAAGTAAATAGCATATCTTTTCATTTTAGAAATTCCTTAATTAGTTGAGTGTGTGTCTTGTCTATTTCTACAGCTCTGAATTATTTTCATTGCTTTGAACTAATTGACATATCTAATTGTTACAGAAAGCTTATGATTTCATGTATTAGTGTCGTATAAATGTTGTACCGTCCTTATTTTTACACTCTCCATGTTGACTGAGTTCTTGCCCGAGTTCTTTCTGGTGGTTATTATCCCTAAGCTTGACTTGGTAATTGTCGTGTGCGGGCGGACATTGGAACTTGTTCATAGTCAAGAGGCTTTTATAATCCATGCATTCTTTGAATCAGGAAGTATTATTTTTGGTGTTAATTATGAAGTTTGTTGATGTTGGTATCTGATGGTTGTCCATGAAATTCATATATTTCATCTAAGAGGTTATTTGTTGTCATCTTGAATGGAGAAGAAGTGGTCTTAAGTTGACTGAGTAGAACAACCACGCAAACGACAAGGGTTATGAATGAAAATTTGGAAACATGCAATGTTGATAGTGAGTACTCATGTGGTGGAAATAGACCCATGGCGTGTTACGTGTATACAATGAAGGTTCATTCACCATTCCATACACTATTTCCGAAAATGAATTTGGATCCATATCTTTCTTTTATTATCTTTATCTTTTGCCAAATAATATCCAACCCCGTCATTTGACCCTACTTTTCACATAAGCCCAATTGTTGTGTTATAATCCAAAATAAACCCAACAATCTCCCACATGAATCTAAACACATGGCTTCAAAAAATCTACTTTTTCGCATTACCTCTGCTAGCCTCCCACTCCTTGTGAAAGACCGAGTGCCCCTCACTCACATGAAGAGCACTCCACTCCCTTTCACAATGTGGAGGGCATAAACACCCCAGATAAACTCATGAAGGACATACCCCACCATTTATCGCATATGGCACGAATAATGGAGAAACTGTAACGCTATGAGTTCCCAACACAGGAAACTCGAGACACAAGCCAGAATATTTCCTTCAAATGAGTCCGAACATAGTAAAATCACAGAAAATTTAAAACTTTTATTGCCACCAAATAAGTTATTACAAGTACAAATTGTACAACAAAGAATTACATCATGAATTACATCCAAAAAATTTACTGTACGACATTTATAATCTCACAGGGTACAATAATCCGAAAACTCTGTAACACACTGAACACCAACTTCCACAGATCGCTCCCCGCAGAGTCTCGTGCTCCAAGATCAGTCATCCTGCAACTAAACAGGCCGTGGGCCGTCAGTTGAATGCAACTGATGCAATGCTTGATAAAACCAACGACTCCTCAAAATGCAACAACCAGGATTTGATGCAAAAAAAAAATGTGTAGCCAAGTCACAAGTGTTAGTGTATGTCATGCCCCTAGAGTCTAATGCAGAATTCAAAATGTACAATTCAAATGCACAGAATGCACTTACTCTAATGCAACTCATTTTGAAACGTATTCATCTCGTACTACATATTTTCCCAAAATGTAACTTCAATGGAAATATATGCATCTCATACTAGATACTTTCCAAAGAGTTCGCTTTATTCTGATTTTAGGGTGCGATCCCTCGCAATGCATCCTACTCTTGTACTCATTCCCGTTCCTGACATTCACCTAGTGGCTGTTGAGGTTGCATTTGGACGGCCTACTTTCGCCATTGCAGTTAGTAGTGGTGTCCCCATTTTCCACTGCACCCGGTTCCCTGCACTCCCATTGCTTCAGACCTCACCCAAAAGTTCTTCATGAGCATACAGGTGGCCCTGCGGAATCCCCGCTCACTGAGACGCATAGATGTCTTACTCCCCCTTGGAGAGTCTTACTCTAGCTCCATGCCCGTACTAACAACATAGAACAGAATAGATTTGTTAGGTCCATTCCCCACTTCTGACTGGAGCACCTCCCGTTCTTACCACTAGATCCCAGAAAATAAACAGATGAGACTACGCCGCCCGTCCCCCATACCGAAAATACAGTGCCACAAGTGCCCCATTGACAGGCAAGTACAACCACCTAACTAGTGCCTATCCTATCACTACATAAGATTTCGCATAGGATACTACAGCACATCAATCCTAACTTAGAACTAAAAAGCAACTACTGATCTTAAATGTAGAGATATAAATTACCAGCCGATTACTAGCTAGTAAAAACCCAGTTATCAACCAAAACAACGAAGCTCTAGGGAAACCAACATGACCCCTAGACCAGGCTCAAGAGTTTGCCCAACTTGGCCTAGACATGACCTAGCGATATTCGAGATCCGTCAATTGCCAGACATCATCTTTCTTGGATCTAGACCCCGTATCCGGCCCGTGAACAATCCCTCTTGGGTTAGTGATCTGTCGAGGCCTGAACACGGTCTTCATCCATAGCACTCGAGGTAAAAAAGTTACTAATCCTCAAGGGTCAAAAATGAGTTGATAGTCTTAAGGTGACCACTACACTAGACCATCAACAAGCTAATACATAGCCAAACACAACTCAATTCGGTGTACATCACAAGTACAAACAAACATGATAAATTCATAATTCACAAGTTAATCAACAGCTATCCAACTCCAATTATGCCCTTAACATTACAGAGTAGCTCGACCTAACCCTAGGACACCACCATGTCCAAGGATACCAATGTTAACAAAACTATGGCAAAACTAAGCGGCAAACTAACCACCGTCAATCGCCACCCGCCTTCCACACTTGGAATTGATTATGACCTCGGCCCAACCAACATGTTGCTCCCGTTAAATAATTTTGCTCCATGGTCTCTTGACCAAGTGGTAGCGCCAACAACAATGGACATTCCTCCGTGTACGGCGAGCATGCCGGCGCACGAGTGGTCTCCTCCAACACGTTTGAGGCAACACGGCTACCAACTACACAACGGATTGAGTAGTAACGATAACCCCTAGGGTAAAATCCATTATCCTAAAAAGCAGCAAGCAACACAAACATCAGGGGTAGGAAGAAGCGCCCCGAAAAACAACCCAACATAAATTATTCTAACTTTAAGCAAGTTAAAAAGTTAGAACAATAAGCAAATTATCCCAAGCAACCACGAGACAAAAATAGCTATTCCATTCATAAAAAACACAAAATACATACAAACACAACTCCAACATAGTCACATGATCCCAGTGTTGGAATAAAAACCATTCGAAGGCCCATTCCAAAGACCTAGTATGATGAAACACAAAGACTCAATCAAAACAACTACTTAGTCATCCAACATAGACTTGGTGCTGTTTGCGGAAATTGCCAAAAATCACACACGCAATAAAAATCAAAGTTCTTAGAGTTGTTAAAAAGATGATCAAGTCCACTACAACATCTCAGTTGAAAAATCTCTCAAATTACTCCATTTAGATGGTGAAAAATAACCAAAAACAGATATACATAAAGCTTCCAGCTTTGACACAAACTGTCACCCAGCCAAGCGATAAAACTCCTTTAAAATAACAAATGATCTCGGAAGTTCATAAAATTTGGTAGAAATGCTCCACACACATAGAGTAACTACATATCCAAGATTTAACCAAAAATTCTAAGTATACAAAAAGTTATGACTATTTGAATGGGATATAAATTTACTAATAGAAATTTCTCCGTGTTTCAACAATTGCATTAAAATCGGATGTAAAAGAAATATCAACTCTTGATCCAAAATTAGGAAACTTGGTACGGTGGTTGTGGATACATAGAAAAACCTCACATATAACTTTCAGCTCAAGACTGCAAGTATTTAGAGAGTTATGCTAATTGGAATAGGATGCAAACTTTCAAACAGCATTCGCACTGCTTCTTAACCACAGTGAGATTTTGCATTTTAATAAAATATTAAATATTCTCCAAAAATTATTAAATTTGGAAAAATTGATGAACACATGTAATAGCACCTACTGTAAAAATTTCAATTCTAAACTCATGATAAAAAGAGAGTTATGATTTTTACAAGTCAAACATGTTAAAATTCAACCTAGCAGAAATTCATTCCCCCAAACAGTAAGAAATTGATTCTATTAATATATCATACTAAATCCAAAATTAATGAAATTTGGTGGTGTTCTTGTGAACATGTATAATAAGCTCCAGTGAAAATCTCGACTCTAAATTTATAGTGATCATGGATATACAAATTTTACAAGTTGACAGGTTAGATTCAACAACATCAGTTTTTCTTTCCACAATCAGCAACTTGATAGATTTTATAAAATAATCAAACCACCTCCAAAATTTATAAAAATTGGTGGAGATACTCTAGACACATATAAGATGCTACTATAAAAATTTCACCCATAAATTCCTCATATTTTAAGAGTTATGATTTTTTACAAATAAGCATGTTAAAAATTCAATACAGCAGAATTTTCTCCACAAACAACAACTTCAGAGAATTTATTAAAATATATAAACAACTCCAAAATTCACGAAATTTGGGATGAAAATTAGGGACATAGTCAAGATACTACCATAAAAATTTCAACCTCAATTCCTATCATAGCACAAAGTTATGATCTTGTAAGTCAAGTATGTTAAAAATTTAACAACGCAACAACATATGCCCCAAACAGTGACTTTAACGATTTTATTAAAATATCAAAACATATCCAAAGTTAACTAAATTTGATGGAATTTGTAGGCACACAATCAAGATACTACCACAAAAATTTTAACATCAAATTCTAAAATAGCACCAAGTTATGATTTTTTTTCTAATCCAACATGCCTAATTCTTCTCAAGATTCAATCTTTTCCCATTAATTGATAATTCTAGCCCTAGAACACAAGTAGGAACATACAAGATTTCATTCACACCATTAAGCAAACCCAAAAATAGCCACTTCACCATTCATCGATCATAAAAATATTTAACATGCATAGAGTTTGAGAAGTCACCCACATGAAGCTTTGATTTCTTTGGCCTTCTCCTCCTAGCTCCTTGCTCTTCTTCTCCAATCCTTGATTTCTTCTCCTCCACCTAATCCCCATGAAGAGATTTGGAAGTGTAGAAATTCTAGAAATGATAAAATGAGGTTTTTTTGAAGTAGTAGAATTTTTTGGTTTTTGAAAGAATGAAGAATGAATGGCTTTCCTTGTTGAAAAAATGAATGGAAAATGGGGAGGGGAGAGGGGGGTGCCGGCCATTATAGAGAAAAGAGAGAGAGAGAGAGAGGGAGAGAGGGAGGGGGGGTGAGAATACCCAAAACAAGCCCATGATTTTGGTTAAGTGGTTTTAGGGTTTAAATTAATGGATTAGGGTTTGTCTGGATAATTGTACAATATACATACACACGTACATAATGCACATACTTGTATGCATATATACATACATATACACAATTGTATCATACTACGCTTTAGAGAAAAATACTTGCATGTACACAAAAATATTTTCTTATTCAAAAATACACATTCTTGCTTGTACCTTCCATCTCAATTTATAGATGAGATAAGTATTCAATTTGGTTAAGACAATATCCCAACTTCGATTCACAAATGTACCATTGTCGGGTTCAAAACATATTAAATAATATGTCCAAATACTTACTCAATTAAAATTTAGAAAAACTCATTAATACATGCAAAATCTGAATTGTGCACGGACTAATGTACAAAATAGTTATATACTATTTTGTGGGATCTTACATCACTCCCTCCTTAGAATCGTTCTGTCCCCAAAACGATGCTTAGTAGGGAAAATAATACACAACGTTTCAGGAAGTGCATTCCTCAACAATTGCCATATTCCTGAGGGTACTTTTGTCAAACAGGCCCTCTGGTTGCTTCCACGCCAACCCAACATGCTCCCAGTGCTCGGTATGTCTCCATTCTGACAATAGCCGTAACAGTCCTCTGGCTTCTGGTCTTAATTTTTTGGCACCTGCAATACCTGGTCACTAGTATCGTTCTGTTTCCTTCATGCTCACCGGTGATGCTGCTTCATGCTTCGATTTATCTTCTAAGGGTCGGTGACCACTCCCTCCTTAGAAAAAGAACGAAGCCAAGAAATGTTGCTTCAATCTCCTTGCAGCTTTTTCGATGCTCTTGCCAGATGCTTGGCGTGATCCTCTTTCGTCTTCGGTACTTCTTCCTCCATGATGCGGACCTGGTGTTAGCCTGACTGCAGGTTGTCCTAAAGAATACTGCTTCTCTTGAAGCCGATCGAACAAGTCATTGATGGATACCTGCCTTAAGCTGTAACCTGGTTCACTTCATGTTGCTGGATGTGCGACCCCACTGATCCATTCTTCCATTTCCTACAAGCAAAAAGATGGTGCTTCTCAAGGCGAAGCACTAAGCCTAACTAGTATAATGTACGTGTGATGCACGTCTAAAAAAAATGAAGTCATCAAATTGAATGAATATACATTCAATAAGAAAAAAAAGTTTATATTTGAATGTTTTAATTTGGGCTACATGTGCGGTGCACATTTATATTTGTTGGATGTAGTTTGGACGTGTATTATACATGTTCATATAGTTACAAAGTTAGGGTTTGTTTGTTATAAACCCCAACTCTCCCATTAAAATAGTAGAGATTACTCAATTGTAAATAGTATGTTCTTCCAATTACTCATACCTAAAATTTACCAAAGTTGTCAAAATATTATTCATTTTTTACCAAAATTGTCAAAATGTGTGGTTTAGATTTAGTTAGGTTAGGGTTAGATCTAATTGTGTGGTGTATATTTAATTGAGAGATTTAGTTAGGTTATCGTTGGATCTAATTTAATTCTGTGGTGTAGATTTAATTGAGTTTGAATGCATACAAATCACAGGTTGTCTACAAATGACAACTCTCTCATTATAATATTAGAGTTGAATTCTCTTTGGCAGTAGCTCCTCAATCTGCTCGGTGTTTGAAAGACTCGATCATTAGGACAATATCTAGAACATTGCTTCCTGAATTTTCGCCAGTGACTTCAGCTTGTGGTATCTATTCCTGTTGATATCCACGAATGCTCCCTTCATTAGGTACATCTCGAAGAATTCTCGTTTCATTATTGAGGTCATCGTCGTTGGCTCTACTACCTGCTTCCTAGACTTCGGTGTTGCGTGTTGACCTCCATCGACTTGCGGCTGCAGGCTTACCTCCATGACATTAGGTTACAGTTTTTCCTCCTCGACATCTGGTTGCAGGTTTGCCTTCTGGATATTCGGTTGCAGATTTTGCCTCCCCGATATCCAGTTGCAGGTTTGCCTCCAATGACGTCTGGTTGCAGATTTGCTTCCTCGACATCCGGTTGCACAATAATTGTTAGTAAAGGAAACAAAATTACACTGCAGCTAGTTCAGACATAAGAAAAAAAATCAAAAATAGAAGTTGCAAAACGCATTAGTATGATTTATGATCATCCTACTATCTAACTAAACCCGACTCTAACGGTGGCATCCAAGTCTCATTTCCTACTGTGTTAGACTGCAATTTGAAGTCAGCTCTGATACAACTTTGTAACGCCCCGAGTTCCCAACATGGGAAACTCGAGACACAAGCCAGAATTTTTCCTTCAAATGAGTCCAAACACAGTAAAATCACAGAAAATTTAAAACTTTTATTGCCACCAAAAAAGTTATTACAAGTAAAAATTATACAATAAAGAATTACATCATGAATTACATCCCAAAAATTTACTGTACGACACTTATAATCTCACAGGGTGCAATAATTCAAAAACTCTGTGACACACAGGACATCAACTTCCACAGATCGCTCCCCGCAGCACGAGTCTCCTGCTCCAAGATCAGCCATCCTGCAACTAAACAGACTGTGGGCGCGTCAGTTGAATGCAACTGACTCAATGCTTGATAAAACCAGCGACTCCCTAAAACTCAACAAATAGAATTTGATGCAAAAGAAAAATGTGTAGACAAGTCACAAGTGTTAGTGTATGCCATGCCCCAAGAGTCCAATGCACAATTTAAAATGTACAATTCAAATGCACATAATGCACTTACTCTAATGCAATTCATTTCAAAACGTATGCATCACATACTACATACTTCTCCAAAATACAACTTCAATGGAAACGTATGCATCCCATACTACATAATTTTCAAGGAGTTCGCATTCTTCTGTTAGTAGGGTTCGATCCCTCGCGATGCATCCTACGCTTACACTCTTTCTCTTTCCTGACATTCAACTAGTGGCTTTGGAGGTTGCATATGGTCGGTATACTTCTGCAATTGCAGTCAGTAGTGGTTTTCCCATTTTCCACTACACCCGGTTCCCGGCAGTCCCGCTGTTCTAGACCTCACCCAAAATTTGTTCACGGGCATACAGGTGGCCCTGCGGCATCCCCGCTCACCGAAACGCATAGATGTGTTACTCTCTCTTGGAAAGTCTTACTCTAGCTCCCTGCCCGTACTAACAACATAGAACTTGAAATATTTGTAAGGACCTTTCCTACTTCTGGAAGGAGCACCTCCCGTTCTTACCACTAGATCCTAGAAATAAACAGACAAGACTACGCCGCCCGTCCCCCATACCGGAAAAATGGCGCCGCACGTGTTTTCTTGACATGCGAGTACAACCACCTGACTAGTGCCTATCATATCACTACATAAGATTTCTCGTAGGATACTACTGCACATCAAACCTAACTTAGAACCAAAAAGCAACTACTGATGTTAAATACAGAGATATAGATTACCAGCCGATTACTAGCTAGTAAAAACCCAGTCATCAACCCAAACAACAAAGCCCTAGGAAAACCAGCACGGCCCATAGACCAGGCTCAAGAGTTTATCTAACTTGGCCCAGACTTGACCCAGCGACATTCGACCTCCATCGATTGCCAGACATCCTCTTGCTTGGATCTCGACCCCGTCTCCGGCCCGCGATAAATCACTCCTGGGCTAGTGATCTGCCGGCGGCCGAAGACTGTCTTCATCTATAGCACTCGAGGTAAGAAAGTTACTAATCCTCAAAGGTCAAAAATGAGTTGATAGTCTTAGGGTCATAACCACTACCCTATACCATCAACAAGCTAATACATAGCCAAACACAACTCAATTTGGTGGACATCACAAATCCAAACAAACATGATCAATTCATAATTCACAAGATAATCAACAGCTATCTAACTCCAATTATGACCTTAACATTACACGGTAACCAAACTATGGCCAAACTAAGCGGCGAACAGACCACTATCAATTGACACCCCGCCTTCCATGCTTGGAGTTAATTATGATCTTGGCCGACCAACATGTTGCTCCTGTTAAATAATTTCGCTCCATAGTCTCTTTACCAAGTGGTAGCACCAATAACAACGGACATCCCTCCGTATACGGCGAGTACGTCGGCGCACGAGTCATTTCCTCCAACACGTTCGAGGTGACACGACTACCAACTACACAACGGATTGAGTAGTAATGATAGCCCCTAGGGTAAAATCCATTACCCTAAACAACAGTAAGAAACACACACACCGGGGTAGGAAGAACCATCTCGAACAACAACCCAATATAAACTATTCTAACTTTAAGCACGTTATAAAGTTAGAACAACAATCAAATTACCCCAAGCAACCACGAGGCAAAAATAGCTATTTCATTCATAAAACACACTAAATGCATACAAACAAAACTCTAACATAGTCACACAATCCCAGGGTTGGAATAAACACCATTCCAAGGCTCATTCCAAAGACCTAGTATGATGAAACACAAAGACTCAATCAAAACAACTACTTAGTCATCCAACATAGACTTGGTGTTGTTTGCGATAATCGCCAAAAATCACACACGCGATAAAAATCAAAGTTCTTAGAGTTGTTAAAAAGATGATCAAGTCCACTACAACATCTCAGTTGAAAACTCTCTCAAATTTATCCATTTAGAAGGTGAAAAATAACCAAAAACAGATATACATAAAGCTTCCAGCTTTGACACAAACTGTCACCCAGCCAAGCAATAAAACTCCTTAAAAATAACAAATGATTTCGGAAGTTCATAAAATTTGGTAGAAATGCTCCACACACATAGATTAACCACAGATCCAAAATTTAACCAAGAATTCCAAGTATACAAAAAGTTATGACTTTTTGAATGGGGTATAAATTTACTAATGGAAATTTCTCCGTTTTTCAACAACTGCATAAAAAACTGATTTAAGAGAAATATAAACTCTTGATCATAAATTACGAAACTTGGCAGAGTGGTTTTGGACACATATAAGAACCTCACATAAAAATTTCACCTCAAGACTCCATGTATTTAGAGATTTATGCTAATTGGAATAGGATACAAACTTTCAAACTGCAGCCGCGATACTTCTCAACCATAGCGAGATTTTTCATTTTAATAAAATATGAAAAATTCTCCAAAAATTATGAAATTTTGGAAAATTGATGTACACATGTAAGAGCACCTACTGTAAAAATTTTAACTCTAAAACCATGATAAAAAGAGAGGTATGAGTTTTACAAGTCAAACATGTTAAAATTCAACCTAACAGAAATTCTTTCCCCTAAACAGCAAGAAATGGAATTTATTAATATAATATACCACATCCAAAATTAATGGAATTTGGAGTAGTTGTTGTGAACATGTATATGAAGCTCCAGTAACAATATCAACTCTAAATTCATTGTTATCATGGAGATACAAATTTTACAATTCGACAGGTTAGATTCAACAACAACAGTTTTTCTTTCCACAATCAGCAACTTGATAGATTTTATAAAAATATCAAACCGCCTCAAAAAATTATAAAAATTCGTGGAGATACTCTAGGCACATATAAGATGCTACTATAAATATTTCACCGATAAATTCTTCATATTTCAAGAGTTATGATTTTTGCAAATGAAGCACGTTAAAAATTCAATACACCAGAATTTTTTCCCCAAACAGTAACTTTAACGAATTTATTAAAATATCAAAACACCTCCAAAATTCACAAAATTTGGGAAGAACATTAGAGACGTAGTCAAGATACTATCATAAAATTTTCTACCTCAATTTCTATCATAGCACAATGTTATGATCTTGTAAGTCAAGTATGTTAAAAATTCAATAATGCAGCAAGTTATGCCCCAAACAGCGACTTTAACGATTTTATTAAAATATCAAAACACATCCAAAATTAACAAAACCTGGTAGAGTATTTAGGCACACAATCAAGATGCTACCAAAAAAAAAAATCAACCTCAAATTCTACAATAGCACCAAGTTATGATTTTTTTCTAATCCAACATGCCTTATTCTTCTCAATATTTTATTTTTTCCCATTAATTGATAATTCTAGCTCTAGAACTCAAGTAGGAACATACAATATTTCATTCAAACCATTAAGCAAGCCCAAAAATAGTCACTTAATTATTCATCAATCATAAAAATATTTAACATGCATAGAGTTTGAGAAGTTACTCACATAATGCTTTGATTTCTTCTCCTTGATTTCTTTAGCCTTCTCCTTCCAGCTCCTTACTCTTCTTCTCCAATCCTTGATTTCTTCTCCTCCACCTAATCTCCATGAAGAGATTTGGAAGTGTAGAAATGCTAGAAATGAGAAAAGGAGGATTTTGTAGAATTTTTGGGTTTTTGAAAGAATAAAGAATAAATGGTTTTCTTTCTTAAAAAAATGAATGAAAAATGAGGAGGGCAGGGGGGGTGCCAGCCATTATAGAGAAAAGAGAGAGAGAGAGTGGGGGGGTGAGCATACCCAAAACAAGCCCATGGTTTGGTTAAGTGGTTTTAGGGTTTTAATTAATGGAATAGGGTTTGTGTGGATAGTTGTACAAAATACATACACACATACATGATGCACATACTTGTATGCATATATATACATACATATACACAATTGTATCATTCAAGCCTTTAGAGAAAAATATTTTCTTATTCAAAAATAATTATTAGTATTTATCCCTTCCATATCAATTTATAGTTGAGATAAGTATTCAATTTGGTTAAGAAAATATTCCTACTTCGATTCACAAATGTACCGTTGTCGAGTTCAAACCATATTAAATAATATGTCCTAATACTTACTCAATTAAAGTTTAGAAAAACTCATTAATACATGCAAATTCTGAATTATGTATGGACTAATGTACAAAATAGTTATATAGTATTTTGCAGGATCTTACATCTTTTGTAATGCTCCGAGCCCGGCTCAGGTGCACACTCGGCTACACATGTGCGCAATACGCGAACAAATAAAATCTTAACAACTACCCACCACAGGCGTGTCTCGCAAAATGTTTCTGGACTATTAGGTGCCTCTTGATCATAGGCTAATATACACTCCTCTCTCTCTTCTCCATTTTTCGATGTGAGACATAACCCACGCCCAAATGCACAACCACTTTTCTTTCATTCATTCATTTAATGCAAATTTTCCCCTAAGCCCCATAGAATTTCTATATGCTCCTTCCATTAATCCATTAATCCATAGCCCTATAGAATCTCCTATAGGCCAACTACCACTCTCATTTCTTCTCTCCTATAGGCCAACTACCACTCTCATTTCTTCTACCACTCTCATTTCTTCTCTCCTATATCTTCTCTCCTATAGGCCAACTACCACTCTCATTTCTTTTTCTTCTTCTTATTCTTCTTCTTATTATTATTATTCTTCTTCTTCTTCTTCTTATTATTATTATATATATATATATATATATATATACTAGATTTTTTCATGGACACGTGCCTACGGCACGTCTTCAGAACGATACAGCATACGGAAAGCCTTGTAAACAGTAAATCAACAATTATATAGCTCAAGTTTGAATAGTATGACAATAATTAGTTGTAAATAAAAGTCTATGTTTTCATTAGTATATGTTGAAAAATAATTATAAACTGGAGTATAAAAATCCATGTTTTCATATATATATATATATATATATATATATATATATATATATATATATATATATATATATATATATAGTGAGTGAGAGAGAGAGAGAAAGAATTAAATCGATAAAGGAGTTGTTTTGGGGAGATTTGAATTTGAGTTTAAGGGGAAAACTTTTGGGGGGGGGAAATGTGTTTTGTGAGGTTAGATCTGGGCCTTTGATTTTGGGGGGATTGAAGGAGAGCCACTTGATGGCTTTCTTTGCGTTTTATTATTATTATTATATATATATATATATATATATATATATATTGGGGGAAAACTTTTGGGGGAAAAATGTGTTTTGTGAGGTTAGATCTGGGCCTTTGATTTTGGGGAGATTGAAGGAGAACCACTTGATAGCTTTCTTTGCGTTTTATTATTATTATTATTATTATTATTATTATTATTATATATTATATATATATATATATATATATATATACGCTCTTCAGTATTCGGTGTTACACAGAAACGCTCTCATTTTTTCACCCTGTTAGATTCCATGTTGGTGAAATCCACAACCCGCAAAATCTTGTCAACATCGGACATGATACAAAATCTCTCAAGGCCAAGGCACTCTCTGTACTCGAAGCCTTTATGGACGACACCTCCATAATATCTGCAGACTACAAAGCACCACTCACAGCCTTACTATGACCAACTTGGCCATACTCATCAACATCTCCCTGCATATCGATGTCAATGCTCTCAATATCACAAGAGCAACTCTATGTTTCCGCCATTTCACAAAGAACCATTGCCGCAACAACCTCTTGCTCTCCTCAAGGATCCTTCTCACAATGGACATCAACTCTCACTAAATATGCAACATCTGCACCTGCCCCACAACTCTTAGATCTCGGTTGTACCTCACACAACATACATCTCAATTTTGGCCGAGAGTCAACTACAGGATAAGCGCACACCTCATCTCTAAGCAAGTACAACGATCCCTCACACTTTCCACTTGAACAACCTCTGAACCTGTAGTTATACACCACTCTTCACTACCAAACGTTGTCGACAAACCCTCTTTGTCAAGCCGTCCTGTCAAGATAAGATTTTTTCTGAAGTTTGGGATATGCATTGTCTCTCGCAAGACAATCTGCTTACTATCACCGGCTTTCATGCGAACAGTTCCAGTTTTAATTACAGGGCTCCGCTGACCGTTACCCATGATCACATCGTTGAAAAACCCTCGATATAGTCCTTAAACACCTCCCTCTTCGAATTACAATGTAAAGAACCACAAGAATTAATGCGCCAATCTTGCGTGTTCAACTTTACTCTTGCTGATAAACATAACTCTTCAAGCTTTGTTTCCTCGGCCACCACATTGGCTTGCTTTGTTCTTGCTTCTTCTTCATAAGGTCCTTACAACTATGAATGATATGACCCCGCTTATGGCAATACCAATACTCAAGTTTACCACCATCGTCGTTGTCATCAGACCAACTATCACTTTTCTGATTCTTTCCATTTCGACTTCTCTTAGATCTCCCACATATCTCAACTAAAAATACGAAGTTCCTCGAAATTGATGAAAACTCTTTGTTTATCTTCCCTCTCACCTCCGCGTTCATGATGCTGCTCAAAACATCTTTCAGAATAGTCGAATATGTCAAAGTTCTTCTAATAGTATATTCCACTGTACCATAACTGTCCGGTAGAGTAGATAGGAATAACAATGCATGTTCTCTCTCTCAAATCCTCAATCACGACGATTCCAATTGATTGTATACCACAAAAAAAAATTTCATATGTTCTGCTACTGAACTCCTTTTTCCCAACTTCATGTTAACCAATTTCTTCAAGTGAAGAATTTTATTCTATGCCGACGGTTTCTCATACATATCCGTGAGAATCTTCATTGCCTACTTCATGGTATTTTCCTTCGAGATATGAAATACCGCTTTCCTGCTCAGTACTAACTGAATCGCCTCAAGCACCTTCTGATCCAAACAATTCCACGTTGTCATGATCTTTGTATCCTTGTCTACTCATTCAAGCTTTTCATCAAACAACAGACTATCTAGATCTTTCTGACAGAGGTACGCCACCATCTAAATCTTCCACATCGCGAAATCAGTTCCATCGAATTTTTTGACTTTCGGCTTGTTATCGGTCATCACGAAAAAGCTGTGATACCATTTTGTGGTGCCTAAAATGCCCACCCACAAGATTCCACACAAATGAAAGATCTCACAAACACAAGAACATAACGATATACAGAGGTAACCAATACTTCTTTCTCAAAAAGTACAAAGATACAAGCTTTTCCACGTGATTTTCTACCCAAAATCTCTCAAAACAAAATAGAGAACTCTCTAATCTCACATTATCTTTTGACGACATAGGTAATACACTAGGGTTTACAATATCTCTAATATTATAATGGGAGAAGGCCTTAGTATCATTTGTCATTTTGTCATTCTACCAACATGTGCAACGCACGTATATAACTGATATAAAGGAGGTTTCCGGTTCAAATCCTCCCTACATCATAGTTTTTATTTTTATTTTTGAAATTATTAAAACGTGCATCGCACGTGTAAATTACTATAATCTCTAATATTATAATGGGAGAAGGCCTTAGTGTTATTTGTCATTTTGTCATTCTACTAACATGTGTAACGCACGTACATAACTAATATAAATGCGGTTTTCAGTTCAAATTCTCAGAGTTTTTATTTTTATTTTTTGAAATTATTAAAACGTGCATCGCACGTGAAAATTACTAGTATTTATAGTTCCAAGTAAACCCTAAAAGATAAACACAGAGAAAGCCCAACGCAATCCAAACTTGCAACTCCAAAAAATAAACCCGAAGACCAATTTGCTGCTCCTACTCTCGATTTAGTTATGAACAAGGATTAGTGTTAATCCTTATATCAGCAACAAACTTAGCCAAACACTCAAAAAAGCAATCTGGATCCATATCTTTCTTTTATTATCTTTATCTTTTCCCCAATAATATTCCGGGCCCTCCTTTAACTCTACTGTTCACATAAGCCCAACTGTTGTGTTTTAATCCAAAATAAACCCAACATGGGGCAATTGAGTCTTTAAATATTCTGAAAAAGTTCGGAGTCTTGTTGATACTGATTGACATAGAGTTTAGTGTCAAGTTGTAGTGTCAAGTTGTGACGTTGTCATTTAATTTGAGTTTCATTCTATAGGCCTTCGGTTGTGTGTTACTGTATTAAAGGGAAGTCCTTTGGTATTTCCATTTGGTACATTTTTGTTAGTCTTCAGGCAATGGGTTCACTTCAAAATCTCCTGAATACTCTTCAGTATACAGTTGGCGTTTCGTGGTAGTATACTGCATTTTGGTTTTAGGTTTTAATTGGTACGTACAAAATTGAGGTGGCTTTAATGTTGTTATATTTCATTAACGAAGACAGTTTAGTTGTTATTGTTATTGTTATTGTTTTTAACAACTAGCTACCCCTTTTGTTGATATTCCAGTGTATTTATGGTTATATGACGTGTCATTATCTATATCTTTGTTATTTACTTGCTCAACTTTGTAGTGCAATTTTTTTCACAGTTTGTGTCTTGCAGAATATAAGATCGTAGAAGACCGATAAACCTGAAAGAGGACAAGTGTAACAAAGGATGTAACATTTTTATGAAAGTTTGGCAAATGTAAAAGCAAAGAAGAAACACAGTAAAAAAAATATTATTTAAAATTTTAGTTGCCTTTGGAAAATTGGTACGACAATTTCAATCAAGGAAAGTGTATTACATTTGAAATTTGGACAGTATAGTTGCAGTTTGAATGATTATAGTGTGAATATTGGTATAAATCAATTTATCAGGTGAATTGTACGTAAAAATTGGCCCTCGGTGCAGAGTAGATTCTACCGAAACTTTTATGTCAAATTTGTGGATGTTTTAATTAGTAGCTTTCAAATGAGTCGAATGCTTGTTAATAACGTGATGAGGTTGTGTTAGTAGTTAATTCTGGCCCGGCCTGGTGCGTTACAATCGGTATCACGGCATAGATTTTAATTTTGTAGATTGTCGTAGCCGTGTTAAAAATCTTGGGTATAATTTGAGTATTTGTGAGACGTGATATTGGTATACTTTATTAGATTTGGTATTAGTATGTCTTATTGGTTATTTTTGTGTTAGGAATATTGTCCGCATGTACATTTGATCTTTTCAACGACTATTTGCTGATTGTAGATATTGGTATAAATCAAATGATCAGGTGAACTATATGTAAAAATTTGCTCTCAGTACAAAAGAGATTCTACTGGAATTTTTATGTAAAATTTGAGGAGTTCTAATTAGGTTGCGTTTGGTTTGTTGTTTTGGAAACAGTTTTCTGAAAAGAGTTTTCAGAAAACTCTTTTCAGAAAACTGTTTTTCTGAAAATGAGTTTAAAAGCTGTTTGGTTATATTTCTTTCTGAAAACTGTTTTCTGAAAAAGAGAGTTTAAAAGCTGTTCGGTTATATTTCTTTCTGAAAACTGTTTTCTGAAAGCTGTTTTTCTGAAAAAGAGAGTTTAAAATCTGTTCGGTTATATTTCTTGGTGAAAACTGTTTTTTGAAAGCTGTTTTTCTGAAAAAGAGAGTTTAAAAGCTGTTCGGTTATATTTCTTGCTGAAAACTGTTTTCTGAAAGCTGTTTTTCTGAAAAAGAGAGTTTAAAAGCTGTTCGGTTATATTTTTTTTCTGAAAACTGTTTTCTGAAGCTATTTTTCTGAAAAAGAGAGTTTAAAAGCTGTTCGATTATGTTTCTTGCTGAAAATTGTTTCTGAAAGCTGTTTTTCTGAAAAAGAGAGTTTAAAAGCTGTTCGGTTATATTTCTTTCTGAAAACTATTTTCTGAAAGCTGCTTTTCTGAAAAAGAGAGTTTAAAAGCTGTTCGGTTATATTTCTTGCTGAAAACTGTTTTCTGAAAGCTGTTTTTCTGAAAAAGAGAGTTTAAAAGCTGTTCGGTTATATTTCTTTCTGAAAACTGTTTTCTGAAAGCTGTTTTTCTGAAAAAGAGAGTTTAAAAGCTGTTCGGTTATATTTCTGACATTTTTTACAATCAATTTGCATTAATCATTTGCTGACATTTTTTTAATTGTTGCAGTTAGATTGCAATGTTGTACAAGTATGGGAACAAGAAACCTGAGCAGCATGTGAATTGAGCAAAAATCAGACGCCATCATCTCCACGATTGATTCGTCACGTTAGAGTACAAAATTTATTGAAAAGCTTGTATGAACATACTATAGATTCAGTGAGGTTTTGTGAAGCAACTAATCTCAGTTCATGTATCAGTTATGCAATTTGGATAAATGTTTTGATGTTATCACTGCCTCTTTTGGTAATTGCAGTTCTTCAGTCTTAAATGAGAAGTATTTTTTAGTTTGTTTTGTTGAGATTGCATGTGAGAGAACAAGTAGTAGCAGTAGTAGGATAAAAGATTGCATGTGAGAACAAATAGGATGTATTTTTTTTTGAATGTGAGCAGTATTTGGATTTCTTGGATTGCGTGCAGTATTTGGATAACTATATTCGGATAAACTGAGTACGCTCAACCTTCAGGCTGCAGTTGTTGAAAAGATTATATGAAAGAAAATTTCTTCTAGGAGAGCCAAACAATTTATTCAAGAAAATAAGCACTAGATAATCAAAATAAAAACAATCTCATGTAAACATGCTCAACCAATTTATTCAACAAAACAAGCTTACTTCATTACTTTTCTTTACATTGTTCAACAATCCCATGTAAACTGAGGAACAATGGCATGGGATCGATACATATACTATGAAAATAAGTTCTACAATTTGCCCAAACAATCATTACAAACAAGCATCAAAATAATCATCATTTGTTGCCTACAGTCACTGCTGCTGCCTGGAGCTGCTGCTGTTGCTTCTTAACTCCTTGAACAAATTTGTTGCCTGTAGTCACTGCTGCTGTTGCTTCAAAGTGTGGTGAGCCACTAGAGCCGGACCACGCCTCCTCAACACAAGAAAACGAAGGCAATTAAACCATAGTTAAATTTTATAAGTCCTTGTAATAATTACCTCTAGTCAATATAAAAGCTACATTAAGCATAGGAAGAAAAGGAAAAAGATAACCAAAGTTGAAAGAAGCTTAACCATATTTAAGCCAGTTACCCTCTTATGATACAATCAGCTAAGAAAGCCCCCAGTTACCTTCTTTGTTTTGCAAACTGAGGCCTAAATATGAGAAACTTGAAAGCATTCTTAAGCAGATAACAATAAGGAAACCTGAAACCTGAAGCATTCTGAAGCATGCTAAGAAGATTATATAATAAAGTGTAAGATAACAATGCTAACAATGCTAATAAGAAACTGGAAACCTGCTTAAGCAGATAACAATGCTAAAAACCCTGAAGCATTCTGAAGCATAGACTACAAAATAAAGTATTGACTTGGAAACTTTGTTAATTTCCTCTGGGCATGTGTTCCCACTTTGTATTGACTTGGAAGCATAGACTACAAAATAAAATACGGGATCAGAAGCCATCATCTCCCACTTTGTATCTTCCTTCACAGCAAAAATATTTTCAAAACCTTCCTTTAGCATACTGATGAGAATATTACCCAAAGCATGAGAACACCTGAGCAGCATGTCAATGCACACCCCAATCTCAATGCACACTGATTATATTGTATACAGTTACCAAGTATGAAAAGGCATGTGCAGAATCAGAGACCTCTCAGTCTCAGAGATAGGGGATTGTACTACACATTCTGAAAATTTGAAAAGGTACAACACTTGAGAAGTTACTACAGGATCAGAAGGCTGATCGGTTAGGGGATTGTATACAGTTACCAACAAATATCAAAAGGATTCACAAACCCTGATAACATCATAATACAAGTGCAGAATCAGAAACCTCTCAGAGTGAGGGGGATTGTACTACACATTTGAAAATCTGTGAAAGTACAACACTTGAGAAGTACAATACAGGATCAGAAGGCATCATCTCCAAATTTTGAGACCTCATCCACCAAAAATATACTACTAACAGTTGTTTTAGCATACTGAATTATTTTTCCCCCAAAGCATGAGATGCATTTAGAAGCATCCCAATGCACAACCGGTGAAATTATCATTCTCCATAGTCATAACTATGGAACAGCAGTTAGAAACCTTCTTAACTGTGTCAGCATACTGATTATTACTGCCCAAAGCATGAGAACACATTAGGAGCATCTAAATGCACAACCCAATTATGAAATTTCATAATGCAAAAGGCATACTGCCCAAACCTTATCAAATCAAATGCAAAACCAATATAATCTTCAATTTGTTAACAAATATGGAGATGACTTGACAAACCATGAAAACGTCATAGCATATGTGCAGAAAAAGGGACCTTTCAAAGGAAGGAGATTGTACACATTGCTGAAATTTGTTAATACCAAAAAAAAAACTGACTTGAGTCACACAAAGTATGAGAAGCCTTTCATACTCAATTTTTATGAAGGCACATCAACAATATTTATTGAAGCCCTTGTGTCAACATAGTGATTATTATTGCCCAAAGCATGAGATTGCACCAGAAGCATCTAAATGCACACCCCAATTACATTTCTTCAGAGATACCAACTAACAAAAGTCTTCACAACACAATCATAACATTAAAAGCCACAAGCAGAAATGAGAAACCTCACCCATGAATGTAGTTGTACAACTAATGTAAAATTGGTAAAATAAAAAAATATTTCCTTGAGTACTACAGAAACCTCAGGAATCAGCTCCAAGTTTTTAAAGGCAATGAAATTAGTTCATTGGAAATCTTTTTCTTCAATACAGGATCAGGATTTTTCATCATCATCTCCAAGGTAATAATCAGATCATGGCTTGTGATGCCAATAAGGAGCAGAATGCTAACAAAGGTTTTCAATAAATGTTGTTGATGTGCCTTTGACAAATTTGGAGCTGATGCCTTATGCTACTGTGTAAGTCTTGGATTTGATTTTTTTAACCTTATCAAATCTCCATAATGTGTACAATCTCCTATCTCTCAAAGGTCTCTCATTCTGCGCATGTATTATGATGTTTCTAATAATTGGTAACTGTGAAGCATAATTGGGGTGTGCATTGACATGCTTCTAACAGATCTCTTGGTTTGGGCAATATTATGATCTGTACCCTAAATATAAGCCATAAGCCTCATGAGACAAAAGCCAAAAAAAACTCAAATTAGTCGTAGTCTCAGATTCATCAAATCAATGATAAAACTCTAGACTAGGGCTGCATTTTTTACAATGCCACGCCTACTAGCACAAAGTATAATGTCCACCCCCCCCCCCTTCCCACATTGTCTTCAACAAGACCTGCTTTCATCATTATTGCTTGACACAATGGATTCGTTCTTACTTCACATAATTCTAAACATCAACCACAGATCAGCTTAAAGGCTATTACACATCATTTCCGTGGTTATTCACTCATATAGTTCATATTTTGAATATCTGTTGCTGGTCAATACAACCAAATAGAAAGAGGCAGTGGGGTGGGGGGGGGGGGCACACATTCAACATTGACTAAAAACCTGTCATCATTGACTATAACGACATCATCTTCGTTAGGTTTAAAAAAACTTTTGATCACTTACTGCTACCGACAAGCCCTTTCATTCTTCCGACATTGCCACAAGCTCAGATTATGAAAAAAAACAACATATACTACTAATAGCAAATCCATTTTGGCAAAAACATAAAACTAAATTTAAATTAAATAAAAACCGCCACGTTTTACCATCAAACCGTCATAATACAATAGCTCTCACGCAAATACGCAAATAATTATAAAAACTAGTACACATTATGATATGATTATCCCACTCAAATAAATGGGATGGCTATTGCTCAGCATTATTCTTCACCCACTACTCCTGCTGTGCCGGGGTCATACGAAGGAAACTATGACAAGTGCGAGGATTAGCAATTAGGTGGTTAAGTGCTTTCCCTGTTTCATTGCAATCAAGCCCAGACATCGCATTAATTATATCTTGGCATTGATCCAACTCGGCCAAAGCAGGGTCAACCGAGACATTATTATCCACCTCTATTTTCTTCTTTAACCTGCTTCTTTTTACCACCTGAGTTTCCAGATAGGAACTAACAAATTCTTTCACATACGACATATTTGTTCCCCGACCACTTGATGTACCAGATTTTCTCTTACGAGATCCCGACCCCGAACCGAATGGTACATCATCATCCTCATCAAGTACATTTACGTGTGACTGATTAGGGTGGCCAAACTCATAATTCATCCTCCGCTCCTCATCAAAATTGTACACCCTTTGTGTGGAAGCCCTGGTCACATTGCCCTGGGCAGTAGAGTCTTCCATAATTTTGGTCAAAGCATCAAAATCTGCCAACCCCTTCTTATCAATTTTTTTTGCCTTAGGGTGCATCTAATCATAGAAATTGTTGTTAATTTACAAGTATTAAAGTCAAGATTAATTATAATAAAAAGGATTCACAAAGAAATAGCAAACTTTGAGATTATATATGAACCTTAAGATATTGGTCCCAAACTGGTTTCTCGGCAGTAACGGTTTCGTTCACTTCATCCCAACCGAAACCACTCTGTTTCTTCATATCTGAAAACACCTTCCATTCTGCTTTCAGTCTCTGATGTTTTGCCTTCAACTGTGTTACCGTGAATGAACGACCACACAGAAATTGCATTTGTACAGCAAAATGATTCCAAGTTTTGCTGTCAAATGTGTTACTTTTCAGATTATCTTTGTCAACTGCCTCCTCCATAAGGCTGACAAAATAATGCACAACATGGGGAGGCCACTTCCCAAAATCCTCATCCACCGCCATCTCCTTCCCCCTACCCATACTACTCATCTATATTACGGAAAAACCGATAAATATTGAACAACAATGCCAAATTCCAGCATTTAAATAGTGATCTGAAATTTGTAGGTTGTAAAAAGCAACAGATTCAAAAAAAATTTGCCAACAACAGATTTTTAAAAAGCAACAGATTCGTCGGTCGTAAAAAATTTTTGTGCCAACAACAGATTCAAAAATCGTAGGTCGTAAAAAGCAAAACCGCAACAAACTTGAGTCATAGGGCATAAACAAAAACAACAAAATGGGTACCAATCGGATCATACCTTCGATTGGAGTTGAAGAACGAAGAAATTGTCAGCAACAGATTCAACCTTTAATAGCCGTTTGATTCGACTTGCCCATTGTCGAATATACCTTTTTCTGTATGCAGCACAGGTCTCACAAACCATTAATCCCTCAACTGAAACCACTCAACCCCGAACCAAATCGACTGATGGAGAGTAGTATTCTCGTCGCCAGCGACAGAGAATCAACCGTTTGGAGTAGATTTGGGGGTTAATAATTCCAAAATCGTTGATTTTGGGGGGAGATTGGTTCAGATCTGGTTTGAAAAAGAAGGGAGGAAGGAGGTGAAGACGCGCTACAGGAAAGAGGAGAGTAAAGGAGCTTTAACTCGTGAAGTGAGAGAAGTGAGAAGTGAGTAAAGGAGGTTTCGAAAATAGGGGGGTATAATTTTCAAAAATACGGTTTCCAAAAAACCCATAAAACAAATGCCATCTCAGGATTTTATTTCAGAAAAAAAAAAAACTTAAAACAAACGCAGCTTTAGTATTTTTGAAGTCGAAAGTTCGTTAATAATGTGTCGAGGCTGAATTAGTAGTTCATTCTGGCCTGGGCTCTTACAATTTGTATTAGAGGATAGATTTTAATCTTGTAGATTGTCGTAGCCGAGTTAAAGATCTTGGGTATAATTTGAGTATTAAGAAAAGGAAATTATTGGGAAATATATTTGAGTAACACATATGAGGAGTTGTGTGTAGGCCCCAGATTTGCCTTTAGGCGTAACGAGATGAAAGAAGTATGGTACATCATCATCGCCGCTACAATATGAGTTATGGTTTGACAGAAATTACTTTTACTTTCGTCAAACTTGTAACATTACTTCTAGTATTCTAACTCATATTATGCATCTTATTTCCTTTTGGGATACAGCTGCTGCCACAGGGCTGAGAGAGAAGATCGCTAGAGCTTTCCAGGTATACTAGTTTGATGATGAAGAGGCTAAGTTCGGACCAACCTTAGACTGAGTAGAGCGACGGTGCGCAGACTCTCACCTTCCAGAGATTTGTTGGAAGGACTGGTATGTTTGTTTCTGTCTATCTATGTTCTTGTTCCTTTGATATAGTTGTAGCACTTTTGAATTGTCCGACCCTCTAGGGCGATGTTGGAGATTTACTTTATTTTCTGCTCTGTAATTCCTTGTATATTCCCCCAGTATTCTGGGGTTGTTTATTAGAATCCTATTAATAAAACAGGGTGGCTTTATTCAATATTTTCCTTAAAAAAAATTATATATATATATATATATATATATATATATATATATATATATATATATATATATATATATATATACGTTATTAGATTTGGTATTATTATGCATTGTTGGTTTTTTTGTGTATTAAGAATTTTGCGAGCATGTACATTTGATCTTTTTATCAACTATTTTGGGATTGTGGATATTGGTATATGCAGTGTTTAAATTGTCCTCGGCGTATCCGATATGTCATTTCTAAAAGATAACCGACACCGATATGCCATTTGACAATTATATGTCCTTTTTGAGAAAATGTCTCTGACACAACGGGCTGAATCCAATATTTTCTATAAAATATTTCCTGACATATCCCCCAACATGTTGAATTACATGTTCTAAAAGCTGCCTAACACATTAAATTAAGTTTTTTCGTTTTTTTTGGGGAGATCAATCCAGTATTCACTAAATAACTTGGTACTGATTACAATATTAATCTTTGTGCTGGAGAATTGGGGTTCAAAGAGATCCCCGAATTACCCAATCTACATCTTCAAGAGAATCGCATCCAAAGATTATTTAGACTTATTTAAGTCAAAAAGATATATTTATCAGTCATGTCATTCTAATATATAATATTTCCTATACATTCGACCATCCAACATTTATGGTTTGTTTTGGTCTGAATTTGAATATGGTTTGTTCTGGTCTGATAATCTGGTAGAATTATCGATAATAATGGTAGAAAATGTAGTCAATCAAGCAGCTACTTGAAGAGAGGTATGTAAGAAAATACTTTGATCGAGAGGCACAAATACAACGAATTAAGAAAATGAGAGTGAAAACACAATGGAAATATATAGAAAAATGAAAAGAGCTGAAATAAAAACCAAATCGAGTCTTGTGTGTCACAACAATGTCCTTAAAATAGAATTATCTCCTCGCCAGGTGCAAGAGGAATGCAATGGCGTCTGTTTGTCAGGATAAAACGATCGAAGAGCAGCAACACCGCACCACGTTGCACTCCCTGTGAACTGAACGAAGTGGAGAATTCTATCATCGCGGAAGAGAAGACAAAAATGAAGAAAGACAAGGAAGGTTTTCTGGTTGGATATTTTCTGGTGTGGAATCAAAAGAGGACGCATCAATTTATAGACTTCATGGGGGAAACAGGTCAATGAATGCAAAAATAAACATTTTGCTGTTTAATTTCAACAATTACAAAAGCTTTACGGGGAATACATGTCAATGAATGCAGAATAAACATTATGCTGTTATGTCTACCATTGATTGGTATGTTATAAAAGTGTTTAATGGTGGGTTAAAGAAATGTTCGCAGCATGGACACAAGCCGCATGTAATTCTGTCCAAGATTTGCACTCTCCTTCTTCCTTGCAGGATCTATGGCTAATTGGATGAAAGGAACCAATGTAACTACTTTATGGAATTTGGGGTTTGTATGGAGGATTGCCCAACAAAGAAGCACAGACAAGTTTCATGTGTTACCAAGTACTCTGAAATACAGTTCTCATACTCACTCTGATTAAGTGCAAGCTTTATGTGCCTACTTTTTCATTTAATTTGATTTATGTGAGTAAAATTACAAAGTCTTGCAAATAATTTGCTTCGTTATATCTTTTTTTTGTTGAAGAAAATGTGGAGTCTAGCCACCTTGTTTCATTAATAAGGGATTAATAAACAAACTCAGAGTACTGAGCTCACTTCAAATTCCTACAATCAAAACAAAAGTACATAAACTCCACCCAGAACATGGTGGGTGGGACAAAAGAAACATATAGTAGCCGCAAAGTAATACATCATATATCCCCAACAAACCCTGGGGTGGTGGGTATCTATGATCATAGTAGGCCGTGCTGGCTATCAGTCAATCGTCGGCCCGATCTCGATCTCCTAATCATCAAACTTCTCCACCTGGAATACGCTCGCAATCCTTTCTTTGGGACCTGCTGCGGCCACAGTAACCCAAAATGAAATAAAATGCATAATGTGAGTCAAATTACCAAAAAAAACAATTGCAAGTTTTACGAAAGTAAAGATTATTTCTGTCTAGCCAAAGAACCCAGGTCATTGCGGCAATAGCGATATACCACGGTTCTCTCATAGAACCCCTCTCCGACGTGAACTTTGGACCTACCCACAGGTCCTCGTATGTACTAGATATTGAGTTGTTCCTAGGGCGCTGAGTACCTCTATGAGTACTGCTTTGCTCCTAGGACACTGTAGAAAAAGATGGTCTCTAGTCTTCAGGGCAGCATGGCAGAACCCGCATTGAGAGTCGACACTCGGTTGGCTCTTAGCGAGGTTTTCCCTAGTCAGGATCGCGTTATTTAGTACCAACCATAAGAAAGCTTTGACTTTTAGTGGTGATTTCGTTCTTCAGATGACGGCTGACCACTTTGGGATACATTCCCTAAAATGGATACGGTTGTACATGGAGCGAACCGTGAACTTGCCGTTCTTCTCCAATCCCTAGGATTTCTTATCAGGACCCTGAGAGCAACCAATTCTAGCGTTGGTGATGTAGGCCTGAAGTTCTGTTAGTCTAAGCTGAGAACCTAGGTCAAGTGGTTGTTTGAGAGGTGGCTTCCAGGCACCTCTTTTCCAGACTGCGATCACCGTGCAGTGTGGCTGTGTCGCCTTGCTCATATAAATCAGAGAACAGGGTTCTGAGCATATGATCAGCACTCCACTTATCTCACCAAAATTTGGTGAGTACCGATAACTGACTTTACATAGCTATTGAAGGGTTCATAGGCCTTAGTGATGCCTTTCCAGAACCAAAAAACCCAAGGGTCTATCCTGAAGCCCAGATTTCTCGTTCCATTACCAGGCATATATCCCTGAACAAATTGTTGCCACCCTTCTCCATTAGGGTGGAACACTTTCCACCACTATTTACCTAGTAGCGCCATATTCATATCTCGAAGATCAATTATACCTAGGCCTCCATGTATCTTTTTCATGCATGCCTTCTCCCATTTAATGAGGTGATATCCTTCTCAGTTCGGGTCTGCCCCTTTCCATAAAAAATGTTTTCGAGTCCGGTCAATTCTCTGGATAACCCATCGCTGCATTTCAAAGAAAGAGAGATAATAGGTAGGAATGTTTGAAAGGACTGAATTAATAAGCGTGATTCTCCCTCCCAAAGAAAGGGCTTTGCCTTTCCAGCCTGCTAGCCATTTCTCAACTCAGTCAATAATAGGTAGCCAATCCGCCTTTTTGAGTTTTCCGGGTCTTAGCGGCAATCCAAGGTACTGAATGAGGAAACTCTCGGTGGAACAATTGAGGATTGTGGCATGTTCAAGTGCCTCTTCTGGGATCAGGGCAATGGGAATGAGAGCACTTTTATGGAAATTAACCCTGAGGCCAGAGCAAGCTTCAAAGCAATACAGAATTACTTTGAAGATGGTAGTTTCTCGTAGGTTACCATTGCCAGATAGAAGAGTATCGTCTGCATATTAGAGTATAGAGCACCCTTAGCAATTGACTCCCTTGGCCACTGGTACGATCCAACCCGCTCTACTGCACTTAGTCATCATGGATATTAGAACGTCTACCACAATGGTAAAAAGAAGGGGTGAGAGCAGATCTCCTTGTCTGAGCCCCCGTTTGTAGGAGAATGGTTGGCCACATACCCCATTTACCAAAATAGATGTTCTGCTGGTGGTAAGACAAGTGTGGATCCATCTGATCCAACTTTTCCCGAAACCTCTTCCAGCAAATGCTTCCAACAAACAGTCCCATTAAACAGAGTCATATGCTTTCTCAAAATCCAACTTCAGGAGGTAGCTCTTAGATTTCGAAGTGTGGCATTGATGGATGGTCTCCTCAGCTGTTGCGATATAGTCCTGAATACATCATCCTTTGATGAATCCCGTCTGGTCTTGACTGATGAGGCCATCCAATATATTTCCCAGTCTGTTAGTGAGAGTCTCGGTAATGATCTTTACAGAGCAATTAAGGAGGCTTATGGGCCGAAAGTCTCCAACTCGTCAGGAGTCTTCTTTCTTAGGAATCAGCACAACCTCTGCGGAGTTGAATCTCCCTAATTTGAGTTTATGCTCGTATAATTTTGCGAACATCTTCAGCAAGTCACCTTTGATTTCCTCCCAAAATATCTGATAGAATAGTATCGGGAAGCCATCTGGACCTGGAGCTTTATCTTTCCCAAGTTATTGGACTGCCTTCCAGACCTCCTTCTCAGTGAAGGGTGCTTCGAGGGATTGCAACCTAGGATCGGAGTTGCCTGCTTGGTCTTGCCAGAATTCGTGTTGGAGAGGGACTCTCAAGTCCGCTTTGTGCCCAAAGAGGCGCTTGAAGTGGGACTGAAAAGCCAGCTTAATAGCCACGTCGCCTTGTACCATTCCAGAATCTGATTGGATTGAGTGAATGAGGTTAGATCTACGCCGGGCACTGGCAACTCGGTGGAAGAATGTTGTGTTCGCATCTCCCTCTTTGAGCCACAAAATTCTGATCGTTGTTGCCATTTGATTTCCTCAATCCTGTAGAGCTGGTCAATTTCCTATTTGAATTGGTGCAATCAATTTTGCTCTTCCTGTAGCAGATTCCTAGTTTCTTTAGTTTTCTCAAGTTCCTCAATTTCTTCAAGAAGGGATTCCTTTGCTCTCCAAATCAGCGCAAATCTGGTCCGGTTCCATTTCCTGAGCTTGTCCCTGAGTCTTCTAATTTTTTCATACCATATAGTGGACGCCTCACCACCCTTGGTCGAGCAAGACCAACTCTCATTGACCATGTGGTGGAAGCCTTCGACTTCTAACCATGCTTTCTCGAACCGAAACTTTGACGATTTTCTGGGTTGATCTTCCCCGGAAGATAAGAAAATAGGCACATGATCTGAGGTTGGTTTAGGGAGTGATTTGGCCGATGACAACAGAAATTTGGTCTCCCAGTCCGTGGAGACCAAGATCCTATCCAACTTAGCTAGAATGGGTGCCGCTTGCATGTTCGACTAGGTGAAAAGCCTATCAGAGATGGGGATGTCAACCAATTCCAGGTCCTGTGATGACCTCATTAAATGCTTCCTTGTTGGGGTCACTGGATCCTCTGCCTCCGTGTTCTGAGGCGAATCTAGTGATGTTAAAATCACCCCCACCACCCAGGGGTGTAGCCAGTGTGCTTGGATCGCTCTTAGTTCCGTCCAGAAGACCATTCTAGAGGCAGAAGTATGCATCCATAAACCACCGTAACTGATTGAGTCCACCCGTCGGATTTTCGCTATAGCAATACTGACAAAAAAAATTGCCCATGGAGCTCATCTAGACAACAAAAGAGGTTGGCGTTAAAACCTAGAGCGATGCCCCCAGACGCCCTAACTGATGGGGACATTCTCCATTCGGAGACTCGATTTACCCCTACTCTATTAAGTCTAGACATGTGTGAAAGTTTGGTCACTTTGAGACCAACAATGTTAGCCTTTGACCTGGCTATGACTTCCTTAACCATTTCTCGCTTGCCCAGCCTATCGAGGCCTCTAACGTTCCAGAATAAGGCCTCCATTAAATACGGCTAGGGGAGGGAGAGTGACTCGTTATGGGCATCGAGTTCAAATTAAGAATAGCCCTATTGGTCTCCCATCCTCTAATTTGATTAAAGAGGAAGGTGTTCCTATCAATATCGGTAACCGCAAGACCACATGTTTCAGCTAGATAAAAGATCTCAGTATCAGTAATGAAATTAAAAATAGAAGCTAGGAAAGAGCCTGCACCTTCGAAGCTTGTCTTAGCCGACTTAGCGGCTGCAGTAATCTCTAGGTAGTCATCTAAGGACTCCTCAATAGCACTCTTAGCGACTTTCTGAGCCCTGAATCCTGGACCGCTCGGAGTGTCAGCTGGCTCCAATGGCAGTGAAGGAGGAAAAGTCGAGGGAACAAACTCCGGTGATATACCCGCAAGATCTTCAGCCAGTCTCTCAGAATCAAGCGACTCTCTATCAGAGTAATCAAAGTCATCATCGAGATTAAGTCTATCCTCTCGATCTTCTTCATCTATACCAGGGGGTAAGACGGGGATAAACTTAATTGGGCTTGTGTATGAGGACCCCACTTTGGAAACAGTCAATTGTATTTCCCTGTCTTTTAAGCTAGACCCCTCTTTGGACCCATTTAAAATCTCCATGTTTAAACTCTCCCCTACAACACTACTAGGCCCATCATCAAATACGTTATCATCAATAATAACCAGCCCATCGGGCTCTTTGGATACAATTCGTTGCGGTTCCCATATTTTGGATCCCTCTTTGGGCCCATTTAAAAACTCCTCATTACTCAATCTCACGCTCACCGCCTTCTGTGGACCACAATAGGGTAAACTGTGGCTGAGAGTCATCTGCACCGTGGGCGTTGCACTCGAAACCTTGGATGAAGCACCGAGCGATACAAACGAAGAGACGCACTCTTCATTACCCAAACCCTCATTGTTGCTATTCATCGAGTTCTTCCCCCTCTGTAAATTACTTCGAACTTTTTCCCCTTCTGTAAAGGAGTTCGTCTTCTACCTCAAAATGGAAGTCTCAAGACCCAAAGCAGCTGCTTCCGTCCCTTCGTTGCCCTCTTTGTTGATGTTATGCTGGCTTTTCCCTATCTTTTCATTACCCAGTTTAGCTTTCCCCTTTCCTTGAGCCTCCCCCCTCCCCCCCCCAAACTTGCAATTTGCTCTTTTAGGTCGGAATCTCTGTCAAAACTCTGTCCCTTGTTTGCCTTCTTCCCCAGAGTAGTAGTCAAGGCTACCAGCTTTTGCTTTGTTGAAGTTCAACCTAGCATGTCGTCTTTCAAGGTGCTTTTGCCATTTGTAGGTCTTGGGCTTCCTGCCTCTCCTCTCTGTACCTCTCGCCGTACCTCTCCACCAACTTCGAGAGGTTGACCTCCAATTTGGGCTTTCTTTTGACCCTCTTTTCGAAGGGGGGTCTGGCTTGTGTTTGCTACCTAAATCTGGTCTTGACGATAGATCCACAGTTTTCTTTCCATCTGGGCCGTTCGATCTGTTGGTCAAGCCTCGATCTTGACCAACCTTGATCAAAGAATCTTTTGCTAGTTCTGATCCCTTTGCCGCCTGTTCCTCACGCCGCTCCTCCCTTCTTGCCACTCTGATGAGCTCCCAGTGCACACACTCAACTTCATGAGCCCCATCAATTGTGAGGTCCCCCTCCATTGAGACCACCTGTTTGTATGTTCGACCGTCTCTGAATGTGGGTGGAGGAGTGGGGGATGTGATGGCTGCAAGCTCCGTCTCCGTCTCCGCTTGCTTGTCAAGCACGAATCGAATGAGGTACGACTCCTCAAAGGAGTAGACTTTAGCAAACCTTGGCATCAAAGAGATGTCTGCACTCCTTATCAGAATCCTTGCCGACACGATCTCCGATCGTCGCACTGTCTTCTCGTCGATGTCTTTAATCGACCCAAAGTTAGCAATGATCTCCTGCAGTGCCTCCCTCTTCCAAAAATGAAGCGTCACGTTATGAATCCAAATCCAGAATTTGTTGCCTTAAGGTAGTTCCACTCCGAAGCTAGGTGACCAAGCGAAGAATTCCACCTTGAAATGGCCAAAATCCACCGTTCCTATGCCGGTGACCTCGACCACCTTCTCCAGCGAGGGGAAGGACACCAGGAACTGAAGGTGGCACATTTTCTTCGCCACCCAATCCCTGTGTGCCCTCATTGGACAACCGGAGTTAAGGGCCTGGAAGAGGTGGGTCTCCGAAGGTCTCCCAGACCTTACTCTGGCCACGGCGCACCATTGCCGGAGCCACTTCTCTTCGCTCTTAATTGTGTCCAGGCATTTTTCTAGTCTGATTACGGATGGATTATCTGGGGATCTGCCTCTACTCACTGGGCGTTCATCGTTGTAATTTGTCTCGACGATGTTGGTACAAACATACGAAAGATGCCCCCATTTCATACACTTGAGGCATCTCACCTCTTTGGTACAGTGTTTCCGGTAGTGACCAATTCTCCGCAATTGAAGCAAGGTACTGGCTACCGTTTTCCTTTCCGTTTTATCTTTTTGTGCTCGGGCTGTGGAGGGGGGGAGTTGTTCTGACTCTTCTTTGTCTTGCTGATGACTTCCACCCACTGTTCTTCCTCTTCAACCGACTCTAACTCCATAGTAATCTCATTGGGCAGATCCCCATCTTGGGCCCGCACAACGGTGGATTTAAGTGGGGCTTTAGAGTTCCATTGAGGAGGTGGAGGAAACTAGTGTTGGACGGAGGTTGGGGGGGTTTGAATAACTAGTTTGTGGTGATCTTGGGACCTTGCTGGAGGGGGGGAGTGCTGTGTTAGTATTTGGTGTTTGTTGTGGTGACTGGGCCCTGAAGAATTGATGTAGGAGTCGTATTTCTTTTGTTGGTGTTGGAACCGGTGTTGTAACTCTGGCTGTGGTTGTTGATGTGGTTAACGACGATGGTCATAGCCCCTATGCTCTTGTCCCCTCTTTCTGAAAGTGATGCTGGACTTTGTAGGAGTTGTAATCCTTTTGTTGGTAGTGGTTCTTGTGTTGTAACTGTGGTTGAAATTGACGATGATGGTTGTAGCTTCTCTGTTCTTGCCCCTCCCTCTGATTGTGATGCTGGACAATGGGTTGGGGGGGGGGGTTCTTTTATGCCCGTAAGGGCTAGTAGGAGGACCCCCTTTCATGGGCCCATCCCCTGGGTAGCCACTTCGCATGGCGATGATGTTGGATCCTATAGGCAAAGCGAGAAACACTAGAGGGGCGGACGGTGAATAGTGTTTTACAAAAAATAAATGCGGAATTAAACTTTTCTTCTGACCAGTCGACTTGAAAAGATAAACCAGTTGACTGGGGCGACAGTTAAGAAGTGTATTTTAAAAGCGGGTCTGATCAGCCGACTTATAGAAGAGCCAGTCGACTTAACACGCAAGTTTTCAGAGAAATTAGAACAAGTCTGACCAGTCGACTGTCCATACAAGTTTTACAGAGAACTTTAAAAACAAGAAAATGAAATGCAAGTTCAAAGAGATACAACCACAAAGTACACATGATGTATCCTGGTTCGATCCTCTCGACCTACATCCAGTTCCCAAGCAACCCACTTGAGATTTTTCACTATTCTTGAAATAATTACAAGAACACCCTACGACGTTAGACAACAACCTTGTCCAACCCGTAGTCCTTTCTCACAACTAGAGAAAGCAACCCACTCTTCCACCAAGAGTGAAAACCTGACTCTACACCCTAACGCCCTACTCTCCAACCGAGAGGAACCACTCTCACAACCCGAGAGTGAAGAACAACAACAAAAGTTTACAATCAACCTATAACCTTATTGTGGATGTGATTTTATGCGTGGCTATTAGGTCAACTTCCGAAATCAGTCTAAAACGAAATCACTGTTATGCTAGACTGATTTCAGATAACCAAGACTTAGAAAGATAATGCTTTTGAATGCTTTTTCTTGTTTAAAACTAAATGCTTGAGAACCTGAGAAACAAAAAGCTTGGAAAAATGAGTTGTTAACCTTTTCCAAGTGATTTCTATACTCTATTTATAGAGTTAGAGTCACTGGACGTTGAGAAGAAGTTGTACCAACTGTCAACCAACGAAAATAAAACATTTGAATTCGAAAATTCAAGTTTTGAAATCAGTAAACTGTCTAAATGACTTGAACAGTCGACTGGGTTGCCGTTATGAGTCGACTGGTCAGAGTTTGAAAAAGTTCAGTCAGTTTTGTACTACGACAGTCAACTGGTGCCTTATGGCGCTCGACTGGTACTTAACAGCTGAGCTTTTTCAATCTTTTTTCGATCTTTTTAAATTTGAAAAACACTCAATTAATTTAAAGATAATGTGTGAGTGTGTGTGACAAGGCTTTTACAAAATTTCTAAGACCCAAAGAAAATACAAAAGTTACAATTGTTACAAGACACTTAATACAATAAGTTTAAGCATAAGTCTTGTCTTGAGTCTTGAGATGGAGCTTTAGCCTTCGTCTTTTTCTTGTAAGCTGGCAACTTGTAGCTTTCTTAATCAATTAGCTATAAGAGCTTTGTTTATTGTTGTGCTTGATCAACTTGCTTTATGAAGCTTGTTAGAACATTTTGCCTTTGTATATCCTGTAATATGTAAGAAGTAGAACAACAAATTTGCATTGTGTTGTAATCATCAAAATCAAGAATTAACATTCTCCCCCTTTTTGATGATGACAACACAATAGCTTACAATAAAGAGAATGAATATTACAAGTGCTCACATGCTCTCCCTATCAAATGTACAACATGTATAGGTGTGAAAGCATGCATAAGTGAAAAAAAACATGTACAAAGATATGTATCACCATAACACACAAAGCAATAAAATTGGAGTTTATATTTAAAAAAAACATGTACAAAGATATGTATCACCATAACACACAAAGCAATAAGATTGGAGTTTATATTTTCTCCCCCTTTGTCATCAACAAAAATGAAAAAAAAATAATCCTAAAAAATTATACAGACAAAATGTCGTTCATATAAGAGAAAAAGAGTCTTAGTTCAAACGATTACATAATAGATAGAAAATGCAAAAACAAGTAGGAAAATACATAAAAAATAGTAACTCATCAATCTTCATCATCTTCATCTTGGTCATCATGAGAGGGAGAAGGAAACTGAGTGGTGAAGATGTGTGTAAGATGAGAAATATGTGACTCAAGAATATCTTGACGATCCATGATATAATTGACAGCATGATAAATACTGCGAGGATCGTCAAAATCTGCTCGAGGACGAGAGGAACTATAAGCAGAAGACGGACGAGCTGAAGTCGCTAAAGGAACAGGAGGGGAAGTCCTAGAAGTAGACCTAGGTGGAGAAGAAAGAAGCTTCATGCGTGCTAAACTTGCACGATCAAAAGACTCATAGTGCTTTACTACATTGGTCTCTGTATCGAGATCGACATCATAAGCACAAAAGACGCGAGTAAGAAGAGCACCAAAAGGAAGAAAGGAAGTATGAGTCTTATGAAGCCTAGAAAAGATGATATGACCCAAATTTAGATTAATTTTGCCGAATATTGCATAAACGGCTTGTTGTAATTCCATGGATACTGATCATAACTCCCTATTTTGTGAATGATATTGTATGATAGTATCCGTGCAACAAGTTTTGCAACAGGGGTAATGGACCTATTTGACATAGGGGGTCCATAATTTGGCAAATAAATTCTAGATAAAGTGGTGGCATCATCCATCTCAATTTCTCCTAAGTAAAGTCTTTCATCATCTAAACCCAAAATAAGGTTGATTCTTTCGGAGGTGAGTTTCATCTTCTTATTTTTGATAGAGGTATAAATGAAAAACTGACTGCCATCATCCGATTGGACAACCTCATATTTGTATAAAATAAATAAGTGAGTTGAGGGTAGTAGTAGGGTTGATTTTCTAAAGACAAAAATTCATAAAGACCACAATGTTGAAACAAAGATATGAGATTAAACCTATCAAGATCGGAAAAATTTACAAACCGACCTGGAAAAATCAAAATGGAACATATGATGTACCATTTTTCAACATGGTCGGGACTTCTAAGATATTGAATGTAGTCCCTAGAAGATGAACCTTCCTCTACATGAGATGTTTTTGATCTTTTAGGAGCCATAAAGAGAAATCCTAAAAATCAAGAGGTGGAAAAAGTTCTAAGAGGCTATACCGACAAGGAAGTAACAAGGAGAAGTAAAGAACTTCAAGAGATCTTCAATCTGACTTTCAAAATCCTTGAAATCCCCAAGCAGCAGCAGCAGCCGACTTGAACTTCCGACTTGAACTTAGGTAGAGAGAGAGAGTTAGGGTAAAAGTGAAAGAATGAGGGGAAAGAGTTAGGGTTTTTACTTTGAATGGACGACTGAGATGTAGGTAGATAGTTTCAAAGGCTCAGATCGGTCAAAGGGTAATAAAGATCGCCTCAAACAATGTGCCAAAATTCAATTTTGAAGAAGATCTGAGTCGCGACAGTCGACTGATATTAGGAGGCAGTCGACTTAGTCGAAAGTCAAAATAGAAAATTGAACGTAATATTAATATAACTGGTCAGTCGACTGGGTACTAAGCACAGTCGACTGTCCAGACCATAAAACGCAGACAAAAATTAGAAAAGGATACATGGCAGTCGACCGAACAATACGTGTAAGTCGACTTACTAGAAAAAATTCAAGAAACATCATGAAAATTACAAATCCCTAGTTCTCTTCTTAAGGTTATAAAGGTGTCTTCTTTAAGGGGTTTGGTAAAAATGTGATCTACTTGTTTATCAGTAGAAATGAAGTCTAAAGAAATGTCTCTCTTTAAAACATGATCACGTAAAAAGTGATGTTGAATATCAATATGTTTCGTACGTAAGTGTTGAACTGGATTTTTAGATAAGTTAATAGCACTGGTATTATCACACAATATTGAAGGTTTTTCAAATGAAATACCATAGTCTAATAGGGTTTGTTTCATCCATAAAATTTGGGCACAAGCCAAACTTGTAGCGATGTATTCAGCTTCTGTAGTAGATAGGGATACTGAATTTTGCTTCTTACTGCACCAAGAGACTAGTGAATGTCCCAAATAGTGACATGTCCCACTTGTGCTCTTGCGGTCAGTTTTACTCCCAGCAAAATCTGCATCACTATATGAAAAAAGTTGAAAATTGTCGGTGCGTGGATAAAATAGACCATAATCAGACGTGCCTTTAATATATCTTAAAATGCGTTTCACAGCTTTTAAGTAAGATTTTTTAGAACTTGACTGATATCTAGCACATAAAAATACACTAAACATAATGTACGGTCTACTAGCAGTTATATATAAGAGTGAGCCAATCATACCTCGATAGAGTTTCTGATCGACACTCTTACCCAACTCATCTTTGTCAAGGGTAGTGGTAGTAGCCATAGGCGTGGTCTTACTACTCGTGCTATCCATGTTAAACCGTTTGAGTAATTCCTTGGCATATTTTCCTTGATTAATGAATATGCCATTTTGTGACTGCTTAATTTATAGTCCAAGGAAATAATTGAGTTCACCCATGTGACTCATCTCAAACTCGTTTTTCATGGTGTTAGCAAACTCTTGACATAGATTACTATTAGTAGAACCGAAAATTATGTCATCAACATATATTTGTATGATTAAAATATCATTCTTAATTCTTCTAATAAATAAAGTAGTATCTACTTTACCTATTTCAAAATCTGTTTCTAAAAGAAAAGTCTTCAATCGATCATACCAAGCACGAGGTGCTTGTTTAAGACCATATAAAGCCATTTTCAATTTAAAAACGTGGTTTAGAAATTGTTCATGTTCAAAATCTGGTGGTTGTTTAACATAAATATCTTCCTTTATAAATCCATTAAGAAATGCACTTTTAACATCCATTTGAAAAAGTGTAAAATTCATAAAATAAGCAACAGATAATAAGATATGAATTGATTCTAATCTAGCAACAGGAGCATATGTTTCATCAAAATCTATGCCTTCTTCTTGATTATACCCTTGAGCAACTAGTCTAGCTTTGTTCCTAGCAACTTGTCCTGATTCATCTAACTTATTCTTGAATACCCATTTAGTACCAATTATAGTATGGTCAGGATGTCATGGAACTAAATCTCATACATCATTCCTTAATAATTGGTTTAACTCGTCTTGCATGGCATTCATCCAAAATTCATTCTCACACGCTTCTTGTACATTCTTCGGTTCAAAATCCGACAAGAAAGTTGCATGAGATATCATATTAACATGTGATCTCGTCTGAATACCATGTGAAATATCACCAATTATTAAGCTATGAGGATGATCTCTAACTTCAACAAAAGACTTTGGTAAAGTTGGAGACATCATAACAGGATCAGTCGACTTGACAAGTCCCTCAGTCGACTGATTTACAGCAGTCGACTTGACAAGTCCCCCAGTCGACTGATTTACAGCAGTCGACTTGACTTCCTTATCGGTCGACTTATCCGCAAGAATAGTTTGTTCTAAAGATGTAATTACTTTATTTAAGGGTGATGAATTAGTTTTATCATCTTCAATTAAAGTCGATGAAGACAGAGATTCATCAAATGCAACATGCATGGATTTTTCAATAGTCATTGTTGACTTGTTGAAGATTCTATATGCTTTACTCCTATTTGAGTATCCTACAAAGATACCCTCTTAGATCTAGGATCAAATTTATCTAAATTATCCTTAGTGTTCAGAATGAAATACTTACATCCAAATATTTTAAAGTAAGAGATCTTAGGAATTCTATCAAAGAATAGCTCATAACATGTTTTCTTTAGCTTAGGCCTAATCAAAATTCTATTTAAAACATAACAAGCTGTAGCAACAGCTTCAGCCCAAAAATACTTAGGTAGATTGCTTTCAACAAGCATGGTACGTGCACATTCTTGCAATGTCGTATTTTTCCTTTTAACCACTCCATTTTGTGGTGAAGCTCTAGGAAATGCAAATGAATGAGTTATACCATTCTTGTTGTAATATTCTGCAAACGTTTCGTTTTCAAATTCTCCACCGTGATCACTTCTAATAGTGACTATGGTTAGAGACTTTTGATTTTGAATTCGTTTACAAAAAATAGCAAATTCTTCAAAAGCATCATTCTTATGTTTTAAAAAGAAAGTCCAAGTGAATCGTGAAAAATCGTCTACTAAAACAAAAACATACCTACTTTATTTAAAGAAGCAACTCTAGTAGGGCCAAATAAATCCATATGAATTAATTCGAGCGGCCTACTAGTAGAAATTACTTCTTTTGTTTTAAAAGTATATTTAATTTGTTTACCAAGTTAACATGCATCACATAACTTATCCTTTTTAAAGGATAGTCTTGGCAGCCCTTTAACTAGGTTGTGCTTAGACAATTTAGAGAGATTTTTCATATTCACATGGCCAAAACATCTATGCCAAAGCCAAGAATCATTATTAGAAGCTACTAAGCAAAAATCATTCGAAAACTCATATGCTTTCAAACAAAATTCATAAATGTTATTTTTCCTAAACCCTTGAAAAATTATATTTTGCATGGTAGAATCATAAATTAAACATGCATCTTTTTCAAACATGATTTTATAACCCTTATCATAAAGTTGACTAATACTTAATAGGTTATGCTTAAGTCCACTAACTAATAAGACATCTTCTATAGAGTGGTTAGTGTCCTTACCGACCATACCAATTCCTATGACCTTTCCGTTATTGTTGTCACCAAATGTAACTGTTCCTCCATCAATATTTTGTATGGAAGATAGGAGGTTGGCATGACCAGTCATGTGCTTCGAGCATCCGCTGTCAAGTATCCAGCGATCTCTCTTAGGTACCTATAAAATATTCAATGTGAATATGGTACCATTTTCATTGGGTCCAAAATAGATTAGTTTGTGGGAAACCAAACCCATGATGAGTTTGATTTTCCACCATAAGCAGAAATGAAATTAGCAGAATTACATACATTAATCATATATGAATTAATATCAGCAATTCTATCTTTCGAACTCAGGTTGACTGGAACCCATACATATTTGCTCTGTCCAGTCGACTTTACAACACCGTTCAGTCGACTATTACTATTAGTCAGTCGACTGGGAAGTAGTATAGGTCGACTTATCTGAGGTATTTCTCTTATTGAATAAAACTCAGTACCTCTTGACAGGCGACTGGTGGATGGGTGCAGTCGACTTGGATAAATTTTAGATTTGCCTTTATCATGAAAACTTACAGTTTTAGGCTTTTCAAAGAACTCATAAAGTTTATGCTTAATACTTGAAATAGATATAGGTTTATTTACACTAGTGTTCTTAGAAGAATGAGATTTTTCAAGTGACTTTTTAAAACCAAGTCCAAACTTTTGACTAGATTTTACTTGATTCTGAAGAACATCATTTAAATTTTCTTTTCCTTTATTAAATTTAGATACGTTCTTGGATATCTCTTCACAATTTTTCTTTAGAGATTCAAGATCCATATCTAAACTAGAAATACGAGAATTTAAGGATTTTACTTCTTTATCAAGGTTATGATTCTCTTGAGAAAGTGTTTGATTAACTTTCTTTAAGTTCTTAACTCTAATATTTTCCTTTTTAAGTTCTTGAAAAATTTCATTGAAAGCATCAAGTAAATCATTAGAATCATACTCACTACTTACTTGATTTTGTGACGCCATAAAATACATATTTGCAACCTCGTTTGTCTCATCAATTTCTTCTTCCGACGAAGAATTACTGTCATCCCAAGTTGCTTGGTATGTCTTTTTGTTCTTCACGAACTTATTCTTTGTGTACTTATCCTTCTTGAAGTTGGATATCTTTCCCTTAGATTTTGCGTCTCTAGTGGGCAATCCTTCTTCATATGGCTTGTCTTGTTACACCTGAAATAAGTTGGAGGTTCATTATATTCCTTAGATTTTGAATTAAACTTACCTTTTCTTAGGAACTTTTTGAACTTTCACGTGAACATGGAAATCTCTTCCCCATCTTCTTCATCCTCGGAGTCCGACATGGCTTTGAAAGCTAATGTCTTCTTCTTTGATTGTTATGGTTCGGAATCTTTCTTGCGCTCTTCAAGTTGTACCTCATAAGCCATAAGATTTTCACAAGATTCTCAAGAGAAAGTTGTGTTAAATCAATGGCCTCTTCTATGGCGGTGGTCTTCTTCTCCCATTCAGGGGTTAGTGAACGAAGTACCTTTCTCATCATCTCGGCTTGAGTGTATGTCTTTCCAATTGCCAGAAGTGAATTTGTAATGTCTGTGAACCTTGTAATCATCTCGGACACATTCTCATTCTCCTTCATACGGAACATTTCAAACCTGTGACCAAGAATAGATATTTTAGATTCTTTGACTTTCGTTTGTTCCTTCATGAGTTACCTCGAGTGTGTGCCATATTTGATGTGTGGTTGTTGCATTGGACACACAGTTTAACTCCTCCTTTGTAAGGGTACAAAATAGCGCGTTCATCTCCTTTGCATTGTTCATTGTTTGGTTCTTCATGTCATCGTTCCATTGTGCATATGGAATGTACTCGGTCTCCGTCATGTTCCATATTTCATAGTTGATGGACTGAAGGTAGATCTTCATTCTACGCTTCCAACAGTTGTAATTGGTTTCATCGAAGAGGGGTGGCCTTTGTGTAGATTGGCCTTCATGGTATTGATTTGCATTAGAAGTAGTTGCCATTGCACTCAACCAGACTCTGATACCAAGTGTTGGATCCTGTAGGCAAGGCAAGAAACACTAGAGGGGGGGGGGGTGAATAGTGTTTTATAAAAAATAAATGCAGAATTACACTTTTTCTTCTGACCAGTCGACTTGAAAAGATAAACCAGTCGACTGGGGCGACAGTTAAGAAGAGTATTTTAAAAGCGAGTCTGATCAGCCAACTTGTAGAAGAGCCAGTCGACTTAATACGCAAGTTTTCACAGAAATTAGAACAAGTCTGACCAGTCGACTTACAAATAAACACAGTCGACTGTCCAGACAAGTTTTACAGAGAACTTAAAAAACAATAAAATGAAATGCAAGTTCAAAGAGATACAACCACAGAGTACACACGATATATCCTGGTTCGGTCCTCCCGACCTACATCCAGTCCCGAAGCAACTCACTTGAGATTTTTCACTATTCTTGAAATAATTACAAGAACACCCTACGGCGTTAGACAACAACCTTGTCCAACCCGTAGTCCTTTCTCACAGCTAGAGAAAGCAACCAACTCTTCCACCAAGAGTGAAAAACTGACTCTACACCCTAGAGCCCTACTCTCCAACCGAGAGGAACCACTCTCACAACCCGAGAGTGAAGAACAACAACAAAAGTTTACAATCAACCTATAGTCTTGTTGTGGATGTGATTTTATGTGTGGCTATTAGGTCAACTTCCGAAATCAGTCTAAAACAAAATCACTGTTATGCTAGACTAATTTTAGATAACCAAGACTTAGAAAGAGAATGCTTTTGAATGCTTTTTCTTGTTTAAAACTAAAAGCTTGAGAACCTGAGAAACAAAAATCTTGGAAAAATGAGTTGTTAACCTTTTCCAAGTGATTTCTATACTCTATTTATAGAGTTAGAGTCACTGGACGTTGAGAAGAAGTTGTACCAACTGTCAACCAACGGAAATAAAACTTTTGAATTTGAAAAATCAAGTTTTGAAATCAGTAAACTATCGAAACGACTTGAACAGTCGACTGGGTTGCCGTTATGAGTCGACTGGTCAGAGTTTGAAAAAGTTCAGTCAGTTTTGTACTACGACAGTCGACTGGTGCCTTATGGCGGTCAACTGGTACTTAACAGCTGAGCTTTTTCAATCTTATTTCGATCTTTTTAAATTTGAAAAACACTCATTTAATTTAAAGATAATGTGTGAGTGTGTGTGGCAAGGGTTTTACAAAATTTCTAAGACTCAAAGAAAATACAAAAGTTACAATTGTTACAAGACACTTAATACAATAAGTTTAAGCATAAGTCTTGTCTTGAGTCTTGAGATGGAGCTTTTATCCTTTGTCTTTTTCTTGTAAGCTGGCAACCTTGTAGCTTTCTTGATCAATTAGCTATAGGAGCTTTGTTTGTAGCTGTGCTTGATCAAGTTGCTTTAAGAAGCTTGCTAGAACATTTTGCCTTTGTATATCCTGTAATATGTAAGAAGTAGAACAACAACTTTGCATTGTGCTGTAATCATCAAAATCGAGAATTAACATATGATGACCAAAGCACTCCCGTCTATTGTTGATGTGCACTTTGGTGTGCACGCGCAGAGGATTGAGCGTGTCTGATCCTAGGCAAGTCCCCCTCAGGGGGGTTGCCCAGTGGTAGGGGGTGTGGTGGAGACAGGGTAGGAGCTGCAGTTGGAGAGGGAGGAGGTGACGTTAGAGGAGGAGGTGGTGGTTGAGGGACAGTGGTGGTATGTTGGGGTTCATAGGTAGGGATGTCGAAGGGGTGGCATGCCTTCTCATTGGGCCCGCACCCACTCAACTCAAGGTCTGAGAGCATAGAGAGGTTCAGTCGAAGCGAAGTAGGGGTAGAGGGTGGATGGCAGTAGCGGCTTCAGTCAGAGAGCTGTGCTACTTAGTTGATGTTGCTACAGCTGAAGAAGGAAGGAGCAGGGAGGAGGAGCTTGAGCAAAGATGGAGACATGGCGATGGAGAGGCAAGGTGAAGGAGACGGTTCAGCTGTGGTGAAATTGGTAGAAACTTTGACGGCTAGAATTGTGTCGATATTGCTTCATTCTATCTTGACTGGCATGTTGTGCGCTTCAAGGCCTTGGGACAAGATGATAATTGGCACAGAGCCTAAATTGGGACAACTGTAACTATTAGTTGGTCTATAAGGATTATTCGCATGTGTAAATGTTAAGGGCTACTTGACTTATACATTCTTTTAGGGTATCCTTCTTGGGTTTCACCCAACAGTCTCCGGGGGATTGGGAGGTGATGAACATGAGCTCCAGTGTCTCTTCCCCGATGTTTGGATTGAGTAGGACCTCAATGAGCACATTGTGGTCGAGTCTGTCGAATGATGAGGAGGCCAGCTTAGAGAGGGCATCTGCTTGCCTATTTTCCTCATGTGGGATTCAAGTGACATGGGCTTCTTAGAAAGTGTTCATGAGTTTCTTCACATAAGCCAAGTACTTGATCATGCGGTCATCCATGGCGCATATTTGCCCCGAAATTGGTTCACAACTAGTTGGGATTCGCTGAATGCTCCAACTCTTCGCTCCCCTACTTCTCTTGCTATGAGGCCAAGGAGCCCAACGATGAGGGCTTCATACTTGGCCTCGTTGTTGGAAGTTGGAAAGTTGAGCTGCAGTGAGTATTGGAGAGTGAACTCATTGAGCAAGATGACTCCGGCTCCACTCCTTTCAAGGAAAGAGGACCTATCCACATATACACTCCAAAGTGGGGGGTAGTCTCCTTTCTCGGGGGGATCAGGAATGGTACTTTCGACAATGAATTCGACCAAGGCTTGGGCCTTGATTGTTGTTCTCGGTCGATAGGTGATATCATATTGACTTTAACTCAATGGAACATTTCATAAATCTCCATGAGCTTTCTGGTTTGAGGAGCACTTACTTAGGTGGTTGATCAGTGAATACCTAAATGAAGTGTGCTTGGAAGTAGGGGTGGAGCTTCTGGACAGTTGTGACTAGTGCATAAGCCATCTTCTCCATCTTTGAGTATCGAAGCTCGACATCGTTGAGTACCCTGCTTACATAGTAGACTAGCTTCTGTACCATGTATTCTCTCCTTACCAAGACTGCACTAACGGTAGAGGTAGAGGATCTCTCCTAGCATGGGCTTGCTAAGGAGTGGAGGGTTGACGAGGTGTGCTTTGAGATGTTTGAAAGCTACAGGTTGTTCCTCTCCCCACTCAAAAATCTTTGCTCCTCGGACAGTTTTGAAGAACGGGAAACACTTCTCCCTAAACTTGGAAAGGAAGCGCCCAATGGCAGCGAGGCGGCCGGTGAACTTTTTGATTTCTTTGATGGTAGTCAGGGGGAGACATGTCGAGTATGGCTCTGATCTTCTCAGGTAAGCTTCGATTCCTCTTTGGCTAACCATGAATGCTACAAACTTCCCCGAGGAGTCCCTAATGGCGCACTTCGAGGGATTCTATCTCATGTTGTGTCCCCGCAGTACATAAAAGGCTTCTGGGAAATCGACCACATGGTTCTATTTTCCGAGGAGCTTGATGAACATATTTTCCACATAGACATACCGATTTGCTCCTTGAAGGCTTGGTTCACCAAGCGTTGATATGTGGCTCCGGTGCTCTTCAATCTGAATGGCATGACTCGGTAGCAGTAGAGCCCTTGATCGGTGATGAAGGACGTCTTCGGGATGTCTAGTGGAAACATTCATTCTTGGTTGTATCCTGTGAAGGTGTCTAGAAAGCTTAAAAGCTCATGACCTGAAGTGGCGTCGATCAGGACGTCTATGCTTGGTAGAGGGAAGGGGTCCTTCATACATGCTTTGTTAAGGGCGATGAAGTCTACCTTGATTCTCCATTTACCGTTGGCTTTCTTCACCATTACTACATTTGCTGAATGAAGTGGATGGCTAGGAGTTTCTCGACTTCCTCCTGGACTCTTATTGACTGTCGGGGGCAAACTTATAGCGCTTTTGTTGGACAGGTCTGACTTTCGGATTCATACTTAATCGGTGCATGATCAGATCCATGGAGATCACTGGCAAGTCAGAGGCGGTCCAGATGAAGAAGTCTCGGTTTCCCCTAATGCAAGTGATGAGTTGCTCTTTGACTAGATGGGGGAGTGCCTTGCTTACCTGAAACTGCTTAGCTTGATCCTCTTGGAAGAATGATATTTCTTCTAGTTCGTCTATGGCTTCAGAGCTGGCTTCTCCTCTATCTTGCGGGAGTTCCATGGAGTCGAGGGGGAGGACTAAGTCCCCTATTGTGGCGGTGTAACAAGCCCGTGCAGCTTCTTGGCTTCCCTTGACTTCCCCTACCCATACTGTTGTAGGAAACTCCATCTTCATGTGGTAGGCTGAGGCAACTGTGTGGTGGGCTGCTAGCCCTGGGCGACCAAAAATGACATTGTAGGCGAACGTTATATTGACAACCATGAAAGTCGAGTGCTTCCGTGCGGGTAGTAGGAACTTTTCCCACGGTCACATCAAGGGTGACTATTCCTACGATCTGAACTGAGTCTTTTGAGAATCCATTAATGGTGTACCCGGCAGGTTTGAGATGGTCCCGTGTAAGCTTCAGACCCTCGAATACATCCAGGAAGATGATTTTCACTGAGCTACCATTTTCTACCGGTATGCGGCGTATCTCGTGGTTTGTCATGCATATGCGGATTACAAGCGCGTCGCGATGAGGCGTTCGAACACCTTCGACGTCTTGGTCTGAGAATGTTATTAAACCATTGGAGTTCTTTGAAGGGGGAAGTTGTGCACTGAGTTTACTTCACGAATGAATGCTTTCCTATATGAGTTTGAAAAACCGCCCATAGGTCTCCCATGGCTAGAGTAGAATACTTCATGAATTTGATCAAATAATGAGGATCGAGCTCATCCACGAGAAGCTCTATGCTCATTGCGCTAAGGCCGAGTCTTGGGACTCAGAAGGCCACTCTGGTCACTTGTTGGCTCATATTGTAGGAGGAGGCTAGGTTTTGTTTCTTTGGGCGAACTTGGTGAGGTAGCCCCGTCGGAGCAGGGCTTCAAGCTCAACTTTAAGGGCTCCACAGTCATTCTTGAGATTCTCGTGATCTTTGTGAAAAGCACACCACTTGTTTCTGTCCCTTCTTCTACCTGAGGCATTCATTTTGGGGGGACGTTGAAGGAGTCTGTTCTTGTCAACTTCTATGAGAATTGCAGAGATGCTGGCATTAAGTGGAGTGTACTTCTCGAAATGAGGCACTGGGGGAGGATGACGCTGGCCCGTGACATCCTTCTAGGTTTTCCTGGGTCCATCTTCATTGGTGTTATTCCATTTGTTCCCGGATAGATAAAATTAGAAATAAGTGGCACAATTTCTAGAGTCAACTTCAATTGCAATCATAAACACGGTATCAAATACAGGAAAAATTAAAAAAAATTGTTACAAATATTCTTTCTTACATTTACACAACAGAAAAATTTAATACATTTATTACAACAAAACCCAACATTTAAACTTTAATCATTTTAAATTCAAGCTCCCACTTTATTCGGGGAACTCACTTGCAAGGCCTGTGAAATTAACTGAAGAGTGGGCACGTTAGTTGAAGGCAACTGACGTCAACTATAATAATAGTGATACTTCTAGATCTCACAATCACAATCTTGATGCATATTAATATAGCAGTAATAAATGATGCATAACAATAATAATTAGAACAACAAGTGAAATACATTAATACAGTAATAACAAATGGAACATGAAACACCGATAAATGAGGCGTAAAATAACAAGTGAAGCTAGGCTAAGTGTCAAGTGTACGCGATGAAACAGAAAACAAGCATGCATAAAACAAGTCAAAAAACGCGAATGCTTATGATGATTTCTAATGCATACTTGTCAGGTGCAAGTCCTTATCGTTCTTCACTTTATAGGGTTCAATACCACTGTTGCTGCTGATTTTGGTGTGGGAGCAAGCAGATAGAATTTGTGGATTCTTGAGAAAACGATAAAGGCAAACCTGTTGACCTATTGACCTTCACCGACTTGTTGACTTGGTCTCTTGCCGCTGCTGCGAACCTGCAAAAAGTGCGAGACACCGGGATGGATCCCGGTGACGCACCCTCTGACGCTCTTGTCAGTAATCTGAATGATTAAGCAAGAACTTAAACTGAAAAAGTATTGATTACCTCTTAATGATGGTGGATGGGGGTATTTATAGTCGCCTTTGGGATCAGATTATGAATGTAATCCCTAGAAACAGATTAAGAATGTAATCCCTAATTCCCAGTGAAAAGATAGATACGAATCAGGGCCGTTGATTAGAATTAATTAGAAACCCTAATTCTACCCTGCTGGACTGGGTTCGCTGCGGGTTGAAACCCGCACCCAATTGAGATGGATCTGTTTATGGGTTATTGGGCTTTGAATAAAGACCCAGTTCCCATTTCAGACCTGTTAGTAGGTGAAATTACCGTTTTACCCCTGAGCTTTAAGATTCGTGTCCGATTTGAACGGTCCTGATTTAATCCCATTTTTAGCCATATCAACCACGTTATGCAACTAACCTACTACAGTGATTACTTTAATATTTAGATTATTCTGTGAGTATCTAGTGGCATGCCCCCGATAATTCTTGAGAATCAACTTCCAACCATCAGTGATTTTGGGAACACTCCCTCACACCCCAAAAATTCTGGAAGTTGAAACCCACACCGTTCGGCCAAATGGTACCTCATCACATGAATATCCCATGAGCGTTGCCCCGATCCGCGATAATTCTGAAGGTACATCCCACACCGTCCGTGTTCACACCACGATAATTCTTGAGAATCAACTTCCCACCGTCCATGCTTTTGGGTACACTCTCTCACACCCCGGTAATTCTGGAAATTGAAATGCACACCGTCCGTGATCACACCCCAATAATTCTTGGTACTGTCTTCCATCGTTCGATCATATGAGGGCCCCCTACCCATGTTTGTTCTTATTTGATCACAACTCCAACTAGTGTTTGTCCGTGTGTTTATTATGTTCAATTAGAATCACAGTCTCCCTAGAGTTGGTATACCCTATCGGACTTAACTTTACTAAATCAAAACAAAAGCCCCCATTGGCCAAATCCGAACAAAATTTCATTTGCTGGCATACTATGGACCCACCCAACCTCTAGAGTCTCATAACTTAAAATATCATTTCAAACATTTCTTTGTGTCACATAAATCCAAAATCATATAACTTACAACAATGATTTCCCTAAAATTCAATAACCCAACCCAAGTACCTCTGTGTACAATCCATGTCCACGTAATTAGTTAAGAAACTAAAATTAACCATCAATTAAACTGAGAATTTATATCTTCAAACATTAGAAAAATCTGAAATGTGATACTCTTGAATTTCGAGAACATTTACCTTTTAAAACCACGAAAATTTGAGTTAAATTCCATTAAAATTTAAAAATACACTCTCTGAAAGTAGTAAGATCTGAATCCAATTATTTTAGAAAACTGAGAATCATCATTTGCAAATTCGGAGAAATAATCATTCAAAGAAAAGAAACTGCAGCAAAACAGAATGTGAAAACCAAGTCATGACAGTCGACCGACATGAAACAGTACAAAAATTGCAGTCGACCGAAAGCAGAAAATGGCGACAGCCCCAGTCATGACAGTCGACCGCTGCAGCAAGTTTAAAAGAATTGTAGTCGACTGGCAGGCAATTTATAGTCGACTGCACGATCGACCAACATGCAATCTACAACAACCCATTTAAATTTTGAAAATCTCTTAAACTGATATATGTGTATATCTATAAATACACGATTGCATATGTTAAAAATCTATAACAAAACAAGTGCATTTTGGCAAAACCATCTCAGTACATACATCAACCAAATCCTTTCACAAACTCCACCAAAATCCCGATTTCCACAGCATAAGATTGAATAAAACATTTTAAGGAAAGCTTTTCACATGACATTGAACATCAATGAACGCAGTCATGATCCCTTCTCCTGCAGAAATCTAGACATAAACATGCATCAAAACTGAGATCTATTATGAAATAGACATTCACTAATCAAAATATTTCAATTCACCGTCAACTAAACTCAAGTTCTTCCATTATTCATTAAATCCAATTCCAAATCAATGATAGATCCCCTCAAAACCAAACAGTGAACAATGTAGGGAGAAACAGTAACTAATCGTTCATTACTCATTCATGTGCATATATGAAACTATCAATTGATTGCAACCTAATTTACACATGACATCATTGCAAATAGGTCAAGCAACTCTCGTACAAGCAAACTTTAGATCTTTACCCATTAGATGACAACTCCTACAAGTCTCATGCAACATTCTATATCAATTCATACATGATTATTCAAACATAGTATAAGAAAAGTAAGAAACTTTAAGCATTATTAGTCTCAAACATACTTCAATCATCTGTGCATGAAAGTTACTCATCGATTTATATTTCATTCATGAAAGATGTATTTCGACTACTCATTCATTGAGATTCACATTTATGATGGATCTACATCAATTATTATAATCATACAATTTCTAACATGCACCTTATTTGAATAATTCTCATATTCTACAATCATATAGCAAAACAAGATATAAGAAGCATCACCCACCTCAAAGAAGATCAAATTGAAGAACAATAGTAGTAATAGAGAAAAGCCTCTTCCTTCTCCATGCAAAAATTCAAGATCCAAGCCTCCACTCGAAGAAAATAATGAAGAGAATAAGGTTTATGTTCACAACAGGAGGAAGGGCTGCTACTGCTACTATAGGGGGGGGGGGGGGGAAGTCCCTCATTTTGAAATATTTGCAAACATGTCATAATTTATTCATAAAAACCCAGAAAATTTAGAATTATTATCTACTAATAAATATTAGATTTTCCAAATAAATTTCCTGACTTTTTATTTCCCAAGAAAAATATTTGCACGTGAAACAAGGTAAATTTCAGAAAAATGCTTAATAAATCACAAAAAATTTATCACAATCATATTTAAAATTTCTAGGATGTTACATTACTCCCTCGTTAGAATAGTTTTGTCCTCAAAACTATCGCTAATAGGGGAAAAAACAACTACAAGCAAAAGGATAAAATTACACAAAGAGTTCAAGAAAATCATTCTTCATGCGGTCCTCCGGCTCCCAAGTGGCCTCTTCGAACAACTGGTTCCTCCAAAATACCTTGACCATAGGTATGACTTTACTCCGTAACACTTTCTCCCGCCGATAAACAATCTCCCCAGGTTGCTCCTTATAGCTCAAATTCAGCTGTAATCCATCGTGCACTTCAGCTGTATAATGACTATGGTCTGGCACATACTTCCTCAACATCGATACATGGAATAATACATCATGCACGTGAGCCAACTCTTCCAGCAATTCCAACTTGTACGTCGTCTTACCGATTCGCCTCAAAATTTTGTATGGTCCAATGTACCTCGGCGCCAACTTGCCTCCTTTCCCAACTTGCCTCCTTTCCCAACTTTCCAATGTACCAAAATTCATGACGCAAGATTTCAGGATATCCTCCAATACTCGATTCACCCTCTCTGTTTGACCATCGGTCTATGGATGAAAAGCAATACTGAAGTCAGTCTTGGTACACAAGGCTTTTTGCAAACTCTTCCAAAATCTCGATGTAAACCTCACATCCTTGTCGGAAACAATAGACATGGGAACCCCATGAAGTCTCACAATCTCTTCGACGTAAAGTTCTGCGTGCTTCTCCAATGACCATGTAATCTTCATAGGTAAGAAATGAGACAACTTAGTCAAACGATCCACAATGACCCGAGTCATTTCCCTTCAGAATTCTTGGTAAACCAGTGATGAAATCCTTCCCACTTCCAATCAAGTATAGGCAACGGCTGCAACAAGCCCCCAGGCTTCTGATCCTCTGCTTCGAATTACTGACAATTCAAACACCTTGTCACAAAATCTGCAACGTCTCTCTTCATTCTTGGCCACCAAAAGTGCTGCTTGATGTCATTATATATTTTTGTACTTCCAGAATGTACTGATAACATGGTACTGTGTGCTTCCTGTAAGATGCTCTCCTTTAAATCTGCACTCGCCGGCACACACAATCTCTTGCCCATCCATAAAGCTCCATCTTGGACACAAAATTCTGATAGCTTGCTATCAAAAATCTGCTGTAACTTTCTCTAAATCTCTGCATCTGATTTCTGACCCTCTATAATCTACTCCCTCAAAGAAGGCTGAAGCCTCAATTGTGCCAACTATGCTCCCAATCCATGCAGTACCGCCTCAATACTTGCCCGATCTAACTCTGCAATCAACTCATTCTGTGGCATGATCAAACTCGACAGACTACTCTTCCGATTGAGCCCATCAGCTACTACATTCGCCTTGCCTGGATGATACTTTATCTCAGAACGAATGTCTTCCAATACCTCCAATCACCTCCTCTGCCGTAGATTCAGATCCCTTTGCTGATAGATGTACTTCAAGCTCTTGTTATCAGTAAACATATTGACCTTCTCTCCATATACATAGTGCTTCCATCGCTTCAAGGGAAAGATAATAGCTTCAAGCTCTACATCATGCATTGGATATTTCTTCCCATGAGGATGCAACTACCTCGATCCATAATCAATAACCTTCCCATCTTGCATCAAGATGCAACCCAAACCTCTGTGCAATGCATCACTGTAAATATCATAGTCTTTTCCAGCTTGCGGCAAGGCTAGTATAGGTGCTGTCGTCAACCTCTCCTTCAACTCCATTTAACTAGCCTCACATTTATCCGTCCAAGTGAAATTTACATTCTTCCGGGTCAATCCTGTTAAAAGAACTGCAATCTGCTCATAGCCTTGAATGAACCGTCTGTAGTACCCAGCCAATCCTAAGAAACTTCTGACTTCCTTCATAGTTGATGGTCTAAGCCAACTCTTCATTGCTTCAATCTTTTGAGGATCAGTGGCCACTCCCTACTTAGAATGGATATGACCAAGGAATGCCACTTCTGACTTCCAAAATTCACACTTCGATAGCTTGACATACAAATCATGTTCCTGTAGCTTCTTTAATACCTCTACTAAGTGCTCAGAATGCTCTTCCTCCGACTACGAATAGACCAGTATATCATCAATGAATACCACCACGAAAGAATCAATGAATGGCCGGAAAATCTGATTCATCATATCCATAAACACTGCCAGCGCATTCGTCACGCCAAATGGCATCACCAAAAAATCATAATGTTTGTGCCGAGTTCTGAAAACTGTCTTGCTCACATCCTCCTCCTTAACTCGGACCTAATGATACCCTGACTGCTGATCAATCTTCGAAAATACTGTCACCCCCTGAAGTCTATCAAATAGATCATCAATCCACGGAAGTGGATACTTGTTCTGAATGGTCACCTTGTTCAATTCCCAGTAGTCAATGCACATCCTCATTGACCCATCCTTCTTCCTTACTAGCAGCACTAGCGCACCCCATGGCGAAGTACTCTGCCTGATGAACCCCTTACTCAGCAATTCCTCAGTCTGCTTCTTTACCTCATCTTGCTCTACAGGTGCCATCTTGTATGGAGCCTTAGATATTTAAGCACTTCCTGGATAAATATTGATGCAGAATTCAACATCTCGCTATGGTGGTAACCCTAGCAGATCTTCCAAGAACACAGTAGGGAAATCTCTAACAACTGGGTCTCCCTAGCCTCATTCGGAATCATCAACTTCGATATAGCTGCAATCACCTTCGAGTTTCTTTTCTTCCCTCGAAAAATCATTGTGGGTCCTCCCGGTGCCTTCTGTAACGCCCCGATTTCCATACACTGGGAAACCATGACATAAACCGGAATCTTTCCTTCAATTAGCCACAATACACAGAAAAACAGAAAAATTTAAAACTTTTTATCCAACACAAATGTATTACTAGTTCGAATGTTATAAAACTGCAATACATTACATCAGTGTTACAATAATACCTTTACAAGCCCAAGTGTTACAACTTTCAACAAATTACATCAGAGTATAATGAATAAAAAACAAAACTTGGTACTTCACTTAGATGCTTCCCAACAAATAAATAAATTACAATAAATGTTACAAATGAAACAATAGTAACCAACATAATTTGCAGCAGAAAATAAAATCGACTCCTGCTTCTCTTGCCTTGAGTCCTCCTGAATCCTGTACCTATACTTCTGTAATCCAGTACCTATTGAAGTGGGGACATTAGTACATATACTGATGCTTTAAGGCTGATGACTAGTAGCGATTCTCAACTTTAAGCAAATAGATTGATGAAAACAGAAACGTGTATATATAATTAATGTGTCAGTGTATGCTATGACTTAGACTCTAAAGCAAGATTTACTAATGCAAGGATGCTCTTATTCTGATGCAAGTGAGACTCTAGAACAGTATACAGTCCATACTACATACGCCCCATATCAAGCCGTTTCTTCATATATAGGGATTTGAACCCACGTCATGAATTCTACTTTTATACCCATCTTGTTTCGGACACAATACTACATGACTGATGAGGTTGTAGGAACGGTCTAGTTCCGCTACTACAGTACAATAGTGGTGTTCCCGTTTTTCACTATTGCCTGGCGAATCGGACCTGGCTCAAAAACCAACACGAACAACAAGATACTCGTTAACCTTCTTCCATGCTCTCAACTCATCATGAGAAGGCATAGAACCTGATAGAATCGTAGAGTCTATTGCCCTAGGAAAACCTCCCGTTCTTATTATGGCATATTCAGGAATTAATAGGAGAGATACGGATCTCGTGCTCCCAACTCGTCATGAAAAAGCACTGTCTGTATCCCTTTGATAGGGGGATACATCCCAACAACACCTCCTAGTGTCAGCCTATAGGAGAAGTCGGATTATAGGGTATCACCCCTAACTCCAACTTTCATCCTTCGGCAATTTATAGATAAAAATAGTTAAGTAACTGTTATTACCCTAACGATGTCACTAACCCTAACCAAAAAAAAGCGAGACATGCCACTGTGCTTCCAACTCATCATGAAAAAGTACCGTACGTGTCCCTCTTCTAACTAAACAAGCGAGACATGCCACTGTGCTTCCAACTCGTCATGAAAAAGCATCGTACGTGTCCCTCTTCTAGAGAGTCTAACAATTTGTCGACACAATTAACCAAGTCTTAACCTAAACTTCACAAGATCTCCTCGGATCCACTTATAGTATACCTATTCAAGACAATACCTACATACGAGTCCAATGAGCTTCGTACAAGACAACAACATACATACGAGCCAAATAAGCTACGTATGAGACCAACAACTACATATGAGCCAGACGAGCTGTGCATGAGCAAAACAACATATAGAAACAACCATGCATGTATTCAAACAACCTAGAAGCAACCAAACGTGCTTACTAGCAAAACTTGATCTTCTATAATCAGAAGCAACAGAGGAATCTTCTAACAGTCTAAAATAGATATACTTCCAAAAAAACCCAAAAGCGACATAAAAAAACCTTCCAACAGCCTAGAAGCAACCAGTGCTACGCTTATCGGAATTTTAAAAAATTAGAATTTTTAGAAAGGTAAGAACATCTACCATAATTCTCTAGTTGAACACTTTTCAGATTCCATAAGGAATTCAAAACCTGGCCCGTTAAACACACGCAAATAGTTAATCATTCTGCAGAATTTCAACGAAAAGCTGAAACTTCTATAGCTTGTAACTTTTGCTCTACTTGTCGGAATTTAACCAAATAATACGATTTAGAAAGGTGGGAACATATACTACAACTCTCTAGTTGAACACTTTTCCATATTCCGCAAAGAATTCCAAATTCCTACCCATCGAACACAGGCAAACAGTTAACCAAACTGCAGATTTTTAACAAAAAGCTTAAACTTCTACAGCTTATAACTTTTGCTCTACTTGTCGGAATTTAACCAAATCATACTTTCTGGAAAGGTGGGAACATATACTACAACTCTCTAGATGAAAATTTTTGCAGATTCCTTATGGAACTCAACCCACCGTCTTTTGAACATACGCAAAAGTTAACGAAAACAACAGGCTTTGACAAAAAGGCTAAGACTTGCAAAGGTCATAACTTTTGCTACACTTGTCGGAATTTAACCAAATCATACTTTCTAGAAAGATGGGAACATATACTACAACTCTCTAGTTGAACACTTTTCCAGATTCCATAAGGAATTCCAAATTCCTACCCATCGAACACATGCAAACAGTTAACCAAACTGCAGATTTTAAATAAAAAGCTGAAACTTCTACAGCTTGTAACTTTTGTTCTACTTGTCGAAATTTAATCAAATCATAAAATTTAGAAAGGTAGGAATATATACTACAACTCTCTAATTGATAACTTTTTCAGATTCTTTATGGAACTCAATCTACCGTCCCTTTAACATACGCAAAAACAAACAAAAGACAGCCAAAGCTACAGCAAAGCTGAAACTTTGAAAGCTTGTAACTTTTGCTCTACTTATCGAAATTTAACCAAATCATACAATTTAGAAAGGTGGGAACATATACTACAACTCTCTAGTTGATGACTATCCCAAATTCAGTATGTAAAACACACAAAAACATTGAACAAGTCAAACAGCGAGCTCACAGCCCAAGCTGGCTGCTGTGTCTTGTAAAAGGCATAACTTGTACTCCGCTCATTGGAATCTAACCAAATAGAGAAATTTGGAAAGGTGAGTCTCTACTACAACTCTCTAGTTGAACACTTTCCCAAATTCATTAAGTAAGAGGTTCAAAAGCACCAAAGAGTCAAGACAGCAAGTTTCCAGCTAAAATCTGGATGTTGTACCTTGTAAAAGGCATAACTTCTACTCCGCTCATTGGAATCTAACCAAATAGGGAAATTTGGAAATGTGAGAGTCTCTGCTACAACTCTCTAGTTGAACACTTTCCGAAATTTAGTATGTAAGAGGTTCAAAAATATCAAAGAGTCAAGACAACAAGTTTCCAGTTAAAATCTGGCTGTTGTACCTTGTAAAAGGCATAACTTCTCTTCCGCTCTTCAGAATCTAACCAAATTGGGCAATTTGGAAAGGTATGAGTCTCTGCTACAACTCTCTAGTTGAACATTTTCCCAAATTCATTAATCAAAAGATTCAAAACAACAAACAATTAAAACTGCGAGCACTTCAGCCAAAGCTGGCTACTGTGGTTTGTAAAGGACATAACTCCTACTCCGCTTATCGGAATCTAACAAAATAGGGCATTTTGGAAAGGTAAGATTCTCTACTAAAACTCTCTAGTTGGAAACTTTCCCAAATTCATTAAGTAAAAGACTTAAAAACAATAAACAATTAAAACAGCGAGCACTTCAGCCAAAGCTGGCTGCTGTGTTTTGTAAATGCCATAACTCCTACTCCGCTTACCAGAATCTAACCAAATAGAGCAATTTGGAAAGGTGAGAGTCTCTGCTACAACTCTCTAGTTGAACACTTTCCCAAATTCATTAAGTAAGAGGTACAAAAATATTGAACAAACAAAACAGTAATAAGTTTTTAGCCAGCTGACTGCTCTGTTTTGTAACGGCCATAACTTTTGCACCTCTTATCGGAATCTAACCAAATAGGAAAATTTGGAAAGGTGAGAATGTCTAATAAAACTTTCTAGTTGAACACTTTTCCAAATTCCGCAAGGAACATTAAATTTCAGCCCCCCGAACATAAGCTGACGTTCACCCCAAAATAGCAAGTTGCTGTTTTTGCCCAACGCTTGCTGTTTTGGGGGAAACGGTCCTTTCACCCATCAAAACAACTCCGAAAAATCCACAAAAATTTGAGCATGGTAAAAACACACCTAAGAACCTCTAAAATAAATTTTGGGTTGAAATTCCTCTTTTAACATAGTTAATTAAATCCAACCCTAGAACTATAAAAGTAGAATCTTTATGCTTCTATTTTGTGTTCTACCATTTGATTCTTTACATGCCATCTATTCTTATTCCATACTACTCATATGCATCATGAATTAGTCCATATTGTTTATAACACCCTAAAATTTTATTTTTAATAAAAATATTATTTTTTTCACGTGTTGTGCACGTGCAAACTTCATGCGTATATTATCTATTTATTTTATATAAAATCTCATTTTGAATGAACAATTATTTTCCTTCATTTTTCAAAAAATACCAATTTTCGAAAGCCTAAAACACTAATTAATTGTTTTAGCCCACTTCTATTAATTACTAATTTGTTGTTTTGGCCCACAAGCCTAAGCCCACTATTTATGAAGCCCACTAATTTAATTAATCAATTAAATGGCCACACTTGTCATGTAGAGACAAATATGAATAATTTGATTAATTAAAATTGTACAAACTTCTACATAGGGGACTAGGTGGCACGTGCATGCACGTAGTGTGCAATGCACACCTTTTGGGCCGGTTTGTGCATGGGAGTGATGGGAGTGTGGGTGAGTGTGCATGGCTGGTTACTTAGTGTATGGGTAGTTGCTATAACTCCTACTCCTATCCTAGCCATTCATCCTATAACTATCCAATAAATCCTAGCCCTCCAATCTATCCTAGGATTAGTATAAATAACCCCCCTATCTACTTGTATTCTACACTAATAATCTATTGAAAGAAGAAAGCATTATATAGGAGATATATATTAGTGTGTGAGTGTGAGTGTATGTGTGTGTGTTCCCCCTTGGAGGCTGACCATCATCACCACTTGGAGCTCTCGGTTTTTGCAAGGGAGCAAGGAGAAGGAGATCGTGCATCACAATCTAGAAGGAGAAGGCACTCTGTCGCATTCTAGGAGGCTCTAGGAGATTTTCTTATTGGTTTTCTTCAAAAAGGTGGGTGTTTCTTATGACTTCTAAAATAGAAATCATGTTAGGAATAAATTTAATTTGTTATTAAAAAGTAATTAGTTGAGATGAAATATATGTTGCCTATTTAGAGTAGAAATTGATAAACTAGTAAATGTGTCTTATTGTGATGATTAGATTCATTTAATATAAGTGAAAGTGTATGTTCTCATTGTTTATAACTTTAGAATGCATGCCAATTATGCTTTAATTGCAATTATGTAAAATTCGCTAGTAAGAAGTTAGAATCATGTTTATTGATCAAAGTGCTAAAGTAGAATGATGTGTTACAGATGAATTGATAGAATAATTTGCTAAGAAATGCTTGCTAATATATGTAATGAAATTCCCCATTGCTATATATACCATGTGAAAATTAGAATAAATAGAAAGAATGTATTTTTGGCAAACAAATAATCGAATGCTTCATGTGTAGACTAATTAATAAAAATAGAGGTTTTATTCACCTATAAAGTTGATTTTTTGAGCTCTAAAAATATCATAGTTGTCAAAACATTATAGTAGTGAATTTTGTGTGAGAAATTATCTTTATTTATGAACAAATATGTGTTAATTTTCAAATGTCAAAATAGTATTATAAAATACAAATTAAGGCTAAATATATGTTTTATAATTGGGAAAAATACCTTTAAAAATATTGGTTATTGTTAAATTAAATGTATTTTTTTTATTCTGGACATTTTTGTTTTCAAAAGAGGAGAAAAGGAGACAAATTCGTTTTTGAGAAATTTTGAAGTATAACTTTGAACAACGAATTAAGATCAAAACCTATTTTAAATACCTTCTAATCGATATGTTAACTTAGACCAACTGTTCGGAATTGGTTTGGGTCGCTACAGTAGCAGAGGTCTTGGGTTCGATACCGCCGCTCTGGTTTTGATTATTTTTGGTTGAAAACCAAATTCGCCGAGAACAGAACATAGGGCTTTTAACCCCTAGTTAAATCGATGGGCGGCTTTGGCGCGTTGGTCGTGTGCGCTGTCTGTTTCGCCGCTGGTTGTGGGTTCGAATCTCGGTGGGGTTTGAGTTTAGAAAAAAATGTTTTTTTTTGAGAATTTTTGGATTAAATTAAATTTTTAAAATAGAATAAAAATTGGAAAAATATGTTTTAATCACTGGAAAAATTATTAGAACTTTATGGGAAATATTAATACAACTTTTGAAGAAGTGTGAATAAGAAATTTGGGTTTTTGCAAGGAATGACTCATTTTGAAATTAAATGACTCTTTTAAACGAAAGAAAAATAAAAATGAAAATTTTTGAGTTATAAAAGATGAATTTTTGAAGTTTGTGACTAGCGTGATTAAATGGAAGTATAGAAAAATGTGTTGTAGTAAAATTGTAAATTTGTGAGTAATAGATTTATGGAATATATGAAAATGTTGGTGACAATTAAGTGAAATTTATTCTTGCACATGGATTGCACGCGAAATTGAATTATTGATCGTGATGAATTATGAAATGTATGGATATATGAACACTATACTATTGAAATATGAATTTCGATTAATCATGAAATGATCTTCTGAGTATGACATTGTAATTATGAGTTGAAATTGAGAATTAGGGTATAGCCAAGCCTTATACCGGCAATGAAAAAAATGAGAAAATGATATTTTGAAATGGGAAGACCAATGTTTTGGTCATGTGAATTAAATGAATCAGACCGGTATAGTGGAAGTGCTACACTCTAAGAGTTGATTTTATTCATGATTCAATTAAACTAAGGATTAGATGCATAGTGGAGATGTGATGAAAGTAAGAAAAAAATATTGAGTATGAGGGCCATCGGATTGGCGGCGTGAGAGTATTCACAGGATGTCCCATGATGAGTCATGATAGGGCGTGGATACTGCTCTAGAGTACCGTTCCGGTGGCAACGCTCGTGGGGTGTTTGACGACTGCGGGTGGTGTCATGTCTATAGTAGGAGCTAAATTACCACAGGATGCCTACATGATGAGTCATGTGTCAGTGCGTTGGGATTCCCTCCAGGGTGCCTAGACATGAGTTCGTAGGTCAGAAAACATCTAGGATACTTACCGTAGTTACAGTAGTAGATTAAGTCATGGCGAGGGATTGAGCCCTACAAGATGAAGAACGATTAAGGGCTTGCCCTCGGACCTATATAGTATGGGATGCATAGAATCCAAACAAGTGCGCATTAGTGTCATATAATATAAATAATTACGTTAAGGACTAAGTGCACATTCACAACACGACAACAATAGGATAGTCCTTTTAGCTTTGTTTGTGACAAATTTGTGTTTGTTAAGAAATGAGAATTGTTATACTGTTTCCGGCATAGAGAGGATGACCGTGTATAATATTTCGTCAGTTGAATAAACTGACGCGCCCATAGTTTTATATGCAGGGTAAAGATGCTTGACAATTGAAGCATACATGCTGCGCAGGATTGAGTTAAATATTGTTTCATGTAATTTATTATAATATTGCTTCCGTTGTGATAATGTACAAGTGTAAATATAACTCTGATGAAAGAAAAGTTTTTATTTCCTTGTAAAATTGTACGAAAGAAGTGTAAAGATCCTGTGAAATCTCGAATTCAGTTGTATTTTGGAATTCGGTGTGTTACAGAGTGATATCAGAGCACGCTTCCAAGTAGTACAAATTTATAAGGAACGACACCCTAGAAGTGGACATTAGAGTGTGTGTTGAGTCTAGAGATTTAAATGTAAGCCACTTACATTTGTGTTGCTCTATGACTTATGCTTCTTCCTCCCTTTTTCTCAGATGGCTGATCACTTCGACCCAGCTGGAGATGACAATTGGCATATTATTGAGGAAGATTACTACCCCGGACAAGCTGATTCCGACGAGGAAGATCCCGAAGAAGTGGAAGAGGAATGGCCTGAGTCCCGAGAGATCACTCCACCTCCGGACTCATCTAATGACTCTTCTGACGAAGAAGAAGAACCAGTTCCAAGTAGTCTTGTGATATCTCTTCAGAGGCAGGTAGAAATTCTGTCGGAGAGAGTCGGACTATTGGAGGCTCAGCTGGCAAAGCGTAAGGATGATTTTGCAGTTCTCAGTCACCGTGTATGGAAACTCGAGAAGAGAAAAAACATGACCGATGTACTGAAGGAGAAAGTGGAGGAACTACGGGGAGAGCTTCGTGAAGCAAAGAGGAACCGTAGGAATTAGGTCCTTGTATCATCTACTGCTTTCATTTTGATGTCAGAAATGTTTTAAATTCGAATGTATAAAGTTTGAAATTTAATGAAATGGAAATGTTGACTTAAAAGTTCATGTTTCTCACTTCGAATTTAATGGATCTTTTGCATCAGAATATGGGATGAAAGTTGTTGTTTTGTTCGATACTGGATCCTCTCATACTTTTGTGTCTCGTAAATTTGCCAAAGTGTTGGGAGTTGAACCGAAGATTTTTCCAGGCAAGATCTTAGCAGTAGCTACTCCGTCAGGGGAGACTGTAACCACTGATCGGTACTAAGCTAACTGCGAGATTGTGATTGGAGATCGAATTTTCGGGATCGATCTGATCGAGTTGAATGTTTTGGAAGTCGATGTTATCATTGGCATTGATTGGATGTCAGTGTATAGTGTGAACATCGAGTGCAAGACCAAGACAGTAACAGTGAAGGCTCTAGGTGGACCTGAAGTCACTTTCCAAGGGAAGAGAAGATGTTCAGATTTGGTTGCTGCTATCTGCCAGAAGAGATGGATTCCTACATAGGTGCAGCAGGTTCCTGTGGTTCGGGATTATCTGACTGTGTTCTTGGAAGATTTGCCTGGGTTACCCCCACATCGTGATGTGGAGTTCAGTATCACTATTCAGCCAGGGAGTACACCTATTTCCAATGCACCGTATAGTATGGCACCTGTGGAACAGGATGAGATCAAACGGCAGATTGAGGATCTACTGGAGAAGGGCTTTATTCAACCGAGTGCGTCACCTTGGGGAGCGCCGGTGCTTTTGGTGAAGAAGAAGGATGGTTCGATGAGGATGTGCATCGATTACCGAGAGCTGAATAAGATCACTGCTCAGAATAAATATCCTATTCTGCGAATTGATAACTTGTTCGATCATCTACAAGGGGCTGCAGTTTTCTCCAAAATAGATCTTCGATCAGGATATCATCAAGTTCGAATGAAAGCTGAATATGTGCATAAGACTGCGTTCAGAACTCGACACGGGCATTACGAATTCTTAGTTATGCCATTTGGAGTGACGAACGCGCCTGCAATCTTCATGGACATGATGAACAGAGTTCTGAGGCCGTTCATTGATTCTTTCGTTGTGGTATTTATCGACAATATTCTCGTGTTATCCAAGTCGGAGGAGGAGGAGCACACGGAGCATTTGGCAGCAGTTTTGAGGAAGCTTCAGGAGCAGAAGTTGTATGCTAAGTTGTCCAAGTGTGATTTCTGAAAATCTGAAATGGCATTCCTAGGTCACATCCTTTCTAAGGAGGGAGTGGCAACTGATCCTCAGAAAATAGAGACAGTGAGAGATTGGGCAAGGCCTACTACAGTGAAGGAAATCAGGAGTTTCCTTGGGCTAACTGGATATTATAGGGGGTTTATCCAGGGCTACGCTCAGATAGCCGTGCCGCTCACTGGTCTGACCAAGAAGAATGTGAACTTCAAGTGGACTGAGCAGTGCGAAGCAAGCTTTCAGGAGTTGAAAGAGAGGCTGACTACTGCACCCATTTTGGCTTTGCCTAGAGCAGGTGTCGAATATGATGTCTACAGCGATGCTTCACATCGTGGGCTTGGTTGTGTCTTAATGCAAGAAGAAAAAGTAATCGCTTATGGGTCTAGGCAACTAAGAACGCAGGAGAAGAATTATCCGACTCATGATCTAGAGCTGGCTGCGATTATCTTCGCCTTAAAGCAATGGAGGCATTATGTGTAGGGCGAGAAGCTGAACATGTACACAGACCATAAAAGCTTGAAGTATATCTATCAGCAGAAGGATCTGAACCTGAGGAAAAGGAGATGGCTGGAGGTACTTGAGGACATTCTTCCAGAGATTAAGTATCATCCTGGGAAGGCTAATGTTGTTTCTAATGCACTTAGCTGCAAGAGCAGTCTGGCGAGTTTGATTACAACTCAGAAGCAGCTGGTAGAGGAGTTGGATCGGGCTAGAATTGAAGTTGTTCTGCAAGGCTTGGGATCATCTTTAGCTCAGTTGAGGCTTCAACCGACGCTGAATGGAAGGATTATTGCAAGTCAGAAGGAAGATGCAGAGATTCAGAAGATGATAGAGCAGGTTGGTGCTGGCAAGTTGTCCGGATTTCAAATCAGGGATGAAGTGTTGTGGTTTGGTGAGAGGCTGTGTGTTCCGGATCAATCGGACTTGAAAGAAAGTATTCTTCAAGAGGCACATGCTACTCTTTTGTCTGTACATCCTGGGAGTACCAAGATGTATAGGGACATTAAACAGCATTTCTGGTAGTCAGGTTTGAAGTGGGATGTGGCTGAATTTGTGTCGAGGTGTGAGATTTGTCAACAAGTCAAAGTCGAGAATCAGAAACCTGGAGGTCTATTGCAACCGTTACCTATTCCGGAATGGAAGTGGGATAACATCAGTATGGATTTTATCACGGGTTTGCCTAAGAGTCCTAAGGGCAATGATGCGATTTGGGTCATAGTCGATCGACTAATCAAGTCTGCTCACTTCTTGGCGATGAAACTCACTGCTTCGATGGACCAGTTAGCTGAGATGTATGTTGGAGAGATCGTCAGGCTTCATGGCGTTCCGTTGACCATTGTGTCTGATCGAGATGCGCTGTTTACTTCGCATTTCTGGAGGAGTCTTCAGACATCTTTGGGTACCGAGACAGATTTCAGCACTGCTTTTCATCCCCAGACCGATGGGCAGACCGAGAGAGTCAACCGTATTCTTGAGGACATGCTTCGGTGTTGTGTACTAGACTTTGGAAGCAGTTGGGAAAGGCATTTACCTTTGGTGGAGTTTTCCTATAAGAACAGTTTTCAGACTAGCATTGGGATGGCACCGTACGAAGCTTTGTATGGCAGGAAGTGCAGAACACCTGTTTGTTGGTTCGAAGTTGGGGAGCGTCATATGTTTGGGCCTGAGATTGTGCAGCAGACTTCTGAAAAGATTGATCTGAACAGGAAGAGGTTGGTGGATGCTCAGAGTAGGCAGAAGAGCTATGCAGACAATCGGAGGAGGGACCTTGAGTTTGAGGTTGGTGACTTTGTCTTTCTGAATGTATCGCCCAGCAAAGGCGTGATCCGATTCGGCAAGGGTGGAAAGTTAGCCCCGATGTTCATAGGCCCGTATAAGATATTGAAAAGGATCGGGAAAACTGCTTACCGGCTTGAGTTACCGGAAGAGTTGTCTCAGGCGCATAATGTCTTTCACGTGTCTATGCTGAGAGGTTACATTCCACATCCTAGTCACCATTTTCCAGAAGTGCCAGAGGGTTTGCAATTGGATCTGAGTTACATTGAGTTTCCAGTTGAGATTGTTGATCGTCGGGAGAAAGTCTGGAGGAATAAGACAATACCGATGGTCAAGGTAGTCTGGAGAAACCAATTGGTTGAAGAGGCTACTTGGGAATCTGAGTAGAGGATGATGAAGGATCATCGTGAGCTGTTTGCTTGATTGTAATTTTCTTCCTGTGTTTTATTTTCTCACTCTTTAATTGTAGTTCCGGGGACGGAACTATTCTAAGGAGGGAGTGTTGTAATACCCTAAAATATCATTTTTAATAAAAATAAATTTTTTTTTCACGTGTTGTGCACGTGCAAACTTCGTGCGTATATTATCTATTTATTTTATATAAAATCTCATTTTGTATGAACAATTATTTTCCTTTATTTTTCAAAAAATGCCTATTTTCAAAAGCCTAAAACACTAATTAATTGTTTTAGCCCACTTCTATTAATTACTAATTTGTTGTTTTGGCCCACAAGCCTAAGCCCACTATTTATGAAGCCCACTAATTTAATTAATCAATTAAATGGCCACACTTGTCATGTAGAGACAAATGTAAATAATTTGATAAATTAAAATTGTACAAACTTCTACAGAGGGGACTAGGTGGCACGTGCATGCACGTAGTGTGCAATGCACACCTTTTGGGCCGGTTTGTTCATGGGAGTGATTGGAGTGTGGGTGAGTGTGCATGGGTGGTTACTTAGTGTATGGGTAGTTGCTATAACTCCTACTCCTGTCCTAGCCATTCATCCTATAACTATCCAATAAATCCCAGCCCTCCAATCTATCCTAGGATTAGTATAAATACCACTCCTATCTACTTGTATTCTACACTAATAATCTATTGAAAGAAGAAAGCATTATATAGAAGATATATATTAGTGTGTGAGTGTGAGTATATGTGTGTGTGTTCCCCCTTAGAGGCCGGCCATCATCACCAATTGGAGCTCTCGGTTTTTGCAAGGGAGCAAGGAGAAGGAGATCGTGCATCGCAATCTAGGAGGAGAAGGCACTCTCTCGCATTCTAGGAGGCTCTAGGAGATTTTCTTATTGGTTTTCTTCAAAAAGGTGGGTGTTTCTCATGACTTCTAAAGTAGAAATCATGTTAGGAATAAATTTACACTACAAAAGATACTGCTTTTACCGGTGATTATTCCCCGGCGTTTTACTAGTAGCGCCGGGGTAGGGAGCGAGTAGGAATTGGGCGCCAGATGGGATGGTCATACACCGGCGGTCGATTTAAAACGCCGGCGTATGTTAGTATTCACCGGCGTTTTACCTAAACACGCCGGTGACGTTTATTATTCACCGGAATTTTTTATTATAAATGCCGGCAAATATACGGACACATTCACCGGCGTTTCCAATTAAAACGCCGGTGAATAACTGGGAATAAAACCCGCGAACCCTAATCTTTCACTCGCCATTTTCCCAATACCCAAAAAAAAAAAAAAGGAAAGAGGCGCTTCGTTTCCCTCCTTCCTCGCTCTACTTCCCGCGCGTTTGCCTCCGCCGCTTCGTCCTCTTCGACGACCTTCGACCATTCGAAATCGTCCCTTATTCCCTTCGTCCTTTTCGATTTCCTTCTTCCCTCTCTCTATTTGGAGGTGAATCGGCGGTCGCCCCCTCTCTCTCTCTCCTACGCCCCCGCCCTCGTCGCCCCGCTCCCTCTCTCTCTCTTCGGTATGATCTCTTGATTTCCCTTATTTTCCAAAAAGGCAGCTTTTTTCAGTTTATTCATTTCGATTTCCTTAGCATGAACGGTTTAGTTGAGATGAAGAATTAATAGAAAAATATATGCTTAGATAATGGAAATTTTCATCTTCTTTTACTGTTAATGAAGCTAATTTCATGCATCTGATTGTCTTCATGGCATGTTTGTTTTTTTACCCAAAATGGGTTCACTGTGAACTGAGGATGCTCTAGGTACGTATGCCAATATCCTCCGGCCGGATATGCACAACAATTGGATTTTAGATTTAGTTGGGCACAGTGAATTAGTAGAGCAACATATAAGCTCAGATAATAGGAAATTTTCATTTTCAGATACTGTTAAAGTAACCTGATTGCAATCTTTGGCATGGTTTTTTAACACAAAATGGGTTCACTTCCAAACTAAGTATGCTGCATAGCATACCCGTTTTCTTTCACTATTAATGAAGCTGATTTCATGCATCTGATTGTCTTCTTGGCATGCATGTTTTTTTACCCAAAATGGGTTCACTGTGAACTGAGGATACTATAGGTACGTATGTCAAAATCCTCCGGCCGGATATGCACAACAATTGGATTTTAGATTTAGTTGGGCTAAAGAAGTAGTAGAGCAACATATAAGCTCAGATAATGGGAAATTTTCATTTTCAGATACTGTTAAAGTAACCTGATTGCAATCTTTGGCATGGTTTTTTAACACAAAATGGGTTCACTTCCAAACTAAGTATGCTGCATAGCATCCCCAGTTTCTATAGGTTCACTTCCAGACTAAGTGAACTGAGGATGCTATAGGTACGTATGCCAAAATCCTCTGGATACGCACAACAATTGGGTTTTAGATTTAGTTGGGCTGAAAAAGTAGTATAGCAACATATAAGCTCTGATAATGGAAAATTTATCATTTTCAAATACTGTTAAAGTAACCTGATTGTCAATCTTTGGCATGGTTTTTTATACCAAAATGGGTTAACTTCCAATCTAAGTATGCTGCTAGCATCCCCATTTTCTTTTTTTGTTGTTAGTGAAGCTTATTTTCATGCATCTTATTGTCATCTTGGCATGTTTTTTTTACCAAAATGGGTTCACTGTGAACTGAGGATGGTATAGGTACGTATGCCAAAATCCTCCGGCCGGATATGCGGCTACAATTGGGTTTTAGATTTAGTTGGGCTGAAGAAGTAATAGAGCAACATATAAGCTCAGATAATGGGAAATTTTTTATTTTCAGATACTGTTAAAGCAACCTGACTGCAATCCTTGGCATGGTTTTTTAACAAAATGGGTTCACTTCCAAACTAAGTATGCTGCATAGCATCCCCAGTTTCTTTCACTGTTAATGAATTGAAGCTTATCCCATGCATCTGATTGTCATTTTGGCATGTTTTTTTGACCAAAATGGGTTCACTGTGAACTGAGGATGCTATAGCTCTATGCCAAAATCCTTCGGCTATGTACAACAATTGGTTCAGTCTGCAAAATATATGCTTACATACTAGACATTTTAATTTTTCTTTTACTGTTTCTTTTGTTTAGTATTACTATTATTATTATTATTATTATTATTATTATTATTATTATTTTTATGAGATAAGTGATTATTAGTAGTCATGAACAGAATAGTTCATGAGTCATCAGATCTTCTTGTTACCGTAGTTACAGCACGACGCGCTCATTATTCGGCCGATTCCTCTTCATCAGCAAAATACCCTTTACCATCATCATCTCCTTGAACGGAAAGCCAAATACAGGGGAGACTATAGTCGATTTTTTTTTATGCTCGAACACAGGGTGTGCGATAAAATACCGTCTAAGGTGGTTGTGATCATTTCCACAAAAGGTCGTTTAGGGTTTGGTGAATAGAGTAGATTGTGTTAAGATGTAGTTTTTTTTTTGTACATTTTTTGGAGCCACAATTTCTTTATTTTACAGTTAGAGATTATATCGTTTATTTATTTGCAGCTAGGGATGGTTTTCAAATAGGTGAAATTTAATATACAAAATGCCTTTTACTGTTATTACTGTTTAATATATCAAATTTTAATTTCAGACTGTGTGCTATTGATATAATGGATAGAAGTTGGATTAGTAAACCACGATTATCCAAGGAGTACCGTGATGGTATTAAAGATTTTATTATCTTTGCCAAACGACATTCCCGTAATCCCAACCTAATCCTTTGTCCATGCCTTCGCGGTACAAATTGTATGCTGAGGACATGTGACGTAGTACATACACACTTGGCTGTCAACGGTTTTCTTCAAGGGTACACAAGGTGGTTTTGTCATGGAGAGGATCATACGGCAGCTCCTGTTCGTCCGGTTGTATTAGAAAATGAGGCTGAGCCCTTAGTGAACGAAGACTTAAGCGTTCCCGATGAGATGCATGCTTTGTTACAAGATGCCATGGGGATTCATAATGTTCCTTTCCACACCAATGACCCAACAACCGAAGTTCACAATGAGTCAACAGAAACAAACCAGATTGGTGGTGGGGTGGACGAGGAAATGTCTGGCCCCACCCCTGAAAATAATAAGCAGCAAGAATCCTTCGCTAAGTTACTTGAAGATGCTAGTATCCCGTTGTACCGCGACTGCACCAAATTTTCTAAGTTCTCATTCATTGTCAGACTATTTCAGATTAAATGTTTAAACGGGTGGTCTGCTAAGTCCTTCACTATGCGACTTGAATTGTTGAATGAAGCATTTCCTGAAATCTGTATTCCAAACTCAGCCTATAAAATCAAAAAATTCCTAAGTTCTCTCGATCTAGGATATGAGAAGATAGCAGCATGTCCAAATGACTGTATGCTTTTCACGAGTGGTAAGGAAAGTCTGGAGAATTGCGAAGTGTGTGGTTCTTCGAAATGGAAAGAAAGACCAAATCAAGACGAGGGAGCCAATGGATCTACTAAGCGAAGTAGGAAAAAGAAGCCTGCCAAAACATTGCGTTACTTTCCTCTGATTCCTAGGTTACAAAGGTTGTTTATGTCCACGAAAACTTCTTCTGATATGAAATGGCATGCTGAAGGTCGCACTAATGATGGGATTCTTAGACATCCTGCTGATTCTCAATCTTGGAAAAGATTTGATGAAAGATATCCTGATTTTGCGGAAGATCCTCAAAATGTGAGACTTGGACTAGCTAGTGATGGTTTCAACCCTTTCAGGCAAATGAGTAGTACATACAGCATATGGTCGGTTGTGTTGATACCATACAATTTGCCGCCTTGGAAATGTATGAAGCAGTCCTCATTTATTTTGTCCATGATAGTTCCTGGACCGAAAGGTCCTGGAAATGATATAGATGTGTACCTACAACCGTTAATAGATGAACTTCAGAAGTTGTGGGTGGGTGTTCCAACCAATGATGCTGTGGCTAAAGAAACATTTTCTCTTCGTGCCGTGTTGTCTTGGACAATCAATGATTTTCCAGCATATGCAAATTTATCTGGATATAGTACTAAAGGACGTTATGCATGTCCATGTTGTGCTGACCAAACTAGTTCAAGGTGGTTGTATAATGGCGGAAAGTTTTGCTATATGGGTCATAGGAGATGGTTGCCTGACACACATATATTTCGGGTAGAGGCAGCGACATTTGATGGCACCGACGAGTGGGAACATGCTCCTGGATCTTCTTCTGGTTCAGATATTTTGAGGCGGGTAGATGGTCATCAATTCAAATATGGAAAGGAACCAGAAGTCAGGACAAAGGGCAAGAAAAGGGCAAGGCCGGAGCAAGGTGAGGAGACTGATCTATATGGCGAGGATGAGGATCAAAACTTGACGAGTTTAGGTGCATGGAAGAAGAAGAGTATTTTCTTCAAGTTGCCGTATTGGAAATTCAACTTACTGAGACATAATTTAGATGTGATGCATATCAGAAAAAATATTGGTTAGAATTGTATAGGAACAGTTATGGGAGATGATCGGAAGATAAAGGACAATCTCAAGAGCCGACTTGATTTGAAGTCAATGGGCATCCGACATGAGTTGCACCCAGAAGAATTGCCGAACGGGAAAGTGCTCCTACCTCCTGCAATCTATTCAATGTCAAAATCGGAGTTGGAGTTGTTTTGCAAAGTACTACTTGAACTTAAAGTCCCCGATGGCTATTCTTCTAACATGGCAAAATGTGTCAACTTTAAAGAGAAGAGGCTTCAGGGTCTAAAGTCACACGACTACCACATCCTAATGCAGGATCTCCTTCCTGTGGCCCTAAGGTCTTCAATTTGTGAGCAAGTCACTACTGTCCTGGAAGATCTTTGTAGCCTATATAAAGGTATTTGCTCAAGAATGCTTCGTGTTGAAGATCTGGACCAATTGGAGCAGCAGGCGGCATTGACACTTAGTAAAATGGAGATGATATTTCCTCCATCGTTTTTCACTATTATGATTCACTTGATAATCCACCTTGCTGGTGAAGCCAGAATCGGTGGTCCTGTTCACTATCAGTGGATGTACCCCATTGAGAGTTAAAATAATTCATTCATCTTACGAAATTGAATTTTCAAAAGCTCATTTCTTTTAATCCCCTAATCCGCTCTAGTTTATTAATTGTACATGTTCAGGTACCTATACCGGCTAAAGGGTTATGTGAAAAATAGAGCATATCCTGAAGGGTCAATAGCCCAGGGATATCTATCAGAGGAGTGCTCACATTTTTTTCCAAGTATTTGCCTGGTGTGGAGACATCTTCCAGTAGACCACGTAGAAATCCAGACATTTCCAACCTTGATGGTGCACAATATCTTTTTGATACCGCTGGCACCACTGTTGGTAAAGTTGATGCATTTGAGCTCGATAGCTTAGCGTGGGAACAGGCACATCGATATGTGCTAGACCATCATGCATCAGTGGAACCATTTCGAAAGTAAGTTGCTTTTGAATGTAAATCGAATACAGTGAAAATCGCGGAGTTCGATATTTTTGATACTTTTGTTATTCCTAATTTCAATTGCTTGTTTTTTAGCGAATTTGTCAGGGACATCAAACGAAGGGCTAGACCAAGAAGACTACCACCACGTGAACAAAACAAGCTGATGAATGAAAAATTTCATAAGTGGTTTGAATCTCATGTAGGTGAATTACAGTTATGCAAGTTAATCTTTATTATATCTACATTTTCTATGGTGTTGATACGATTTGCGCAAAATTAATAGGTACATTCTTTGGGTCCTGAAGGTGCGTCATCTGAAATACAAGTACTTGCCAAAGGTCCCTATCAGATGGGCAAAAGATACGGAGGATACATATTCAATGGTTTTAGATTTCGTACTAAGGATCGTGAATCTAATTTGAAGTCTCAAAATAGTGGAATGGTAGTGACGTCTAAGACTAGAAGTTATGCTTCCAAATCGGACACGAGGCCTGTAGATGGGGATCTCGACTACTATGGAGTGCTCACGGATATCATTGAGTTGAATTAATTTGGTCATTTCCGTGTTGTCTTATTTCGTGGGGATTGGGCTGAGTTTGATAGGAATTTTGCTAACAACAAGGACAAGCTTGGCTTCACAGTTGTAAACTTCTCAAAATTGATTCACATCGGTACACACATTAGCCATGAGCCATTTGTGTTTCCATCCCAAGTGCAACAAGTGTTCTACATTGAAGATCCAACCCTGCCAAAATCGTATGTGGCTATCCCTATGCAACCAAGAGATGTATTCCAACTGGGCGATACTTCAGACGATGAAGACGGTGAAGACATGAACAGTTACATTGCTTCTGAGTTTCCTGTGTTTGATGTAAACACAACCGATGTTGGAATTTGCGGGACTTGGCTCCGCAAGGATGGAGAAGAGGGCGATGTACTGGAAGATGTCGTATTGTAGTTTACATGATTTTCAATTGAGTTTATTATATGTCTGTAATTTTATGTCTTAAATCTTGTTGTAATATTATGTCTGTAATTTCGAATATGTTCATTGTGAATTTAATACACTGGTTTAATTATCTTTCTATTTTCTACTGCTTGGTATTATTTACATTAAACTATGCTTAGTGTCATTTGAACCAAACTATCGTTGTCATTTGAACCAAACTATCATTTGAACCAAGTTATCGAATCCTTGACAGGTACAACATGCCGAGGCGTGGAAAGAGGGTAAATATAAATGATGGCAACGAGAGCCATGGGGATGAGCAGCCACTAAATAATAGTGGCAGGCCAACATATATGAGTGAGGGTAGCACGCCGCCCACTGTCAAAAAACATCGGTAAGTCTTAAAATTGGTATTTTTAAAGAGATTATGTTACTTGAATGCATGAAAGACACGTACTAGTGTTTGTGAGTCTGCATTGTGGCTGTCGTCTATAAGCATTTCGTCTATGTTTCTTAAGTGGGCTGTGATTAGAAAGAAAGGGCTGGAGTGGAGATCTGGAAACCCAAAATAGAGACATCTCGTTTATTATAATCTACACTTATTGTTGGACCAACCCCCTCTTGCTGTTGTTGCTGATGTCTCTTTGTGTGCGTGTGTTGAAGAGAATGAAGGGATGAGAGAGATGAGGAAAATGCCGCTATGTTAGCCTGGTGTATCCTCATTCTCTACCATCCCTCTTTCTGGCTCCATATATAGCTTCTATATTAAATTGGTTTCCTTCCACGATGACAGTCCGTAATACTACACTTGATATGAGCCCATGTTCATAGCTGCATCCTATTGCATACTCACAAACAACTAATACTTGTCGGCCTTGCATCGTATGCCCAACCCCACTTTGGCACATAACCTGGTATAGATGACATTGTATGACCTGCAAACAAGGATTGTTCAGTCGTGTTGTTGTAATGATTTGGAGGAGGTGAAAATGGGACCATAAAATAGCTTAAGAAGACCATCAGGTTTGTGAAATAAGCTTCACTAACAGTGAAAGAAACTGGGGATGCTATGCAGCATACTTAGTTTGGAAGTGAACCCATTTTGTGTTAAAAAAACCATGCCGAAGATAGCAATGAGATGCATGAAATCAGCTTCTTTAACAGTATCTGAAAATGAAAATTTTTCATAATCTGAGCATATATGTTTCTTTAACAGTGACTGTGAACAATTGTTCTTAATTGGGCTGTGATTAGAAAGAGACGAGTTGGAGTGGAGATCTGGAAACCCATATAGAGACATCTTGTTCATAATAATTTATTATTATTGTTGTTCTTGTCACTCTTGCTGTTGTTGCTGATGTCTCTATGTGTTCGTGTGCTGAAGGGAAAGAAGGGATGAGAGAGAGATGAGGAAAATGCCGCTATGTTAGCCTGGTGTATTCTCATTCTCTACCATTCCTCTTTCGGGCTTCTATATTTGGTTTCCTTCCACGATGACAATTTCAGTTAAAACTACACTTGCTATGAGCCCTATTCGTATTTCTCTTCCATGAAGAATTGATCTATGACTACAATCTCCATTCAAAACCCAATTGTTCACTCAAACATGCCCCTTGTTTCTGAACTCAAACATCACATTAATAAACATCTTTTCTAATAATGGCTACACTTGTGGAAGCTCTCTCTAAGCCTCAATTCTTCAAGGTTTTGTTGCCTACTTCTTTACAGAAGCTGGTACTCTATTCTCCTCTCTTTCTAGTACTTAGTCGCTTAGTCGGTATTTCGTTCATGTATCACATTAATTGAGTAGGCAACAAACCCCCTGAAATATTTAGTTCCCATTGCAGCTGATACCTTCTGAATTTAACAAGCATATCATCAAAGATGGGCTTGAAAAAGCCACCATGTTGAGCCCTTACACGAAAACCTCTTGGTCTATCAAAATTCAAAAAGAGGCTGAATGCTTCTACTTTGAAGAAGGATGGCAAGAATTTGTGGAAGCCCATAGCTTAAAGATTGGATACATGATCACCTTTCGCTACGAAGGATACGAGATCTTCACCTTCACTGCATTTGACTTTACTGCATGTCAAGTGGACTTCACTGAAGTCAAATGCAGTAAAGTCATCAGTGAAGTCCACTTGACATGCAGTAAAGTCAAATGCAGTGAAGGTGAAGATCTCGTATCCTTCGTAGCGAAGGGTGATCATGTATCCAATTTTTAAGCTATGGGCTTCCACAAATTCTTGCCATCCTTCTTCAAAGTAGAAGCATTCAGCCTCTTTTTGAATTTTGATAGACCAAGAGGTTTTCGTGTAAGGGCTCAACATGGTGGCTTTTTCAAGCCCATCTTTGATGATATGCTTGTTAAATTCAGAAGGTATCAGCTGCAATGGGAACTAAATATTTCAGGGGGTTTGTTGCCTACTCAATTAATGTGATACATGAACGAAATACCGACTAAGCGACTAAGTACTAGAAAGAGAGGAGAATAGAGTACCAGCTTCTGTAAAGAAGTAGGCAACAAAACCTTGAAGAATTGAGGCTTAGAGAGAGCTTCCACAAGTGTAGCCATTATTAGAAAAGATGTTTATTAATGTGATGTTTGAGTTCAGAAACAAGGGGCATTTCCTGAAATCTGTATTCCAAACAAGCTTCACTAACAGTGAAAGAAACTGGGGATGCTATGCAGCCTACTTAGTTTCTTTAACAGTGACTGAAAATTTCTATAATCTAAGCATATATGTTTCCATAATCTGAGCATATATGTTTCTTTAACAGTGACTGTGAACAATTGTTCTTAATTGGGCTGTGATTAGAAAGAGACGAGTTGGAGTGGAGATCTGGAAATCCATATAGAGTCATCTTGTTCATAATAATTTATTATTGTTGTTGTTCTTGTCGCTCTTGCTGTTGTTGCTGATGTCTCTATGTGTTCGTGTGCTGAAGGGAAAGAAGGGATGAGAGAGAGATGAGGAAAATGCCGCTATGTTAGCCTGGTGTATCCTCATTCTCTACCATTCCTCTTTCTGGCTTCTATATTTGGTTTCCTTCCACGATGACAATTCCAGTTAAAACTACACTTGCTATGAGCCCTATTCGTATTTTTCTTCCATGAACTGAGGATGGTATATAGGTACGTATGCCAAAAGGCCTCCGGCCGGATATGCACAACACTTGGGTTTTGCGATATAGTTGGGCTAAAAAAGTAGTAGAGCAACATATAAGCTCAGATAATGGAGAAATTTTCATTTTCAGATACTGTCAATGTAACCTGATTGCAATCTTTGGCATGGTTTTTTTAACACAAAATGGGTTCACTTCCAAAATGAGTATGCTGCATAGCATCCCCAGTTTCTTTCACTGTTAGTGAAGCTTTTTTCACAAACCTGATGGTCTTCTTAAGCTATTTTATGGTCCCATTTTCACTAACTGTTAGTGAAGCTGATTTCAAGCACCTGATTGTCTTCTTGGCATGTATGTTTTTATACCAAAAATGGGTTCACTGTGGTCATCAGATATTATATAGGTACGTATGTCAAAATCCTCCAGCCGGATATGCACAACACTTGGGTTTTGCGATATGGTTGGGCTAAAAAAGTAGTAGAGCAACATATAAGCTCAGATGATGGAGAAATTTTCATTTTCAAATACTGTCAATGTAACCGGTTTTTTTAACACAAAATGGGTTCACTTCCAAACTAAGTATGCTGCATAGCATCCCCAGTTTCTTTCACTGTTAGTGAAGCTTATTTCACAAACCTGATGGTCTTCTTAAGCTATTTTATGGTCCCATTTTCACTAACTGTTAGTGAAGCTGATTTCAAGCACCTGATTGTCTTCTTGGCATGTTTGTTTTTATACCAAAAATGGGTTCACTGTGAACTGAGGATATTGTATAGGTACGTATGCCAAAATCCTCCGGCCGGATATGCACAACAATTGGGTTTTGCGATATAGTTGGGCTAAAAAAGTAGTAGAGCAACATATAAGCTCAGATAATGGAGAAATTTTCATTTTCAGACACTGTCAATGTAACCTGATTGCAATCTTTGGCATGGTTTTTTTAACACAAAATGGGTTCACTTCCAAAATAAGTATGCTGCATAGCATCCCCAGTTTCTTTCACTGTTAGTGAAGCTTATTTCACAAACTTGATGGTCTTCTTAAGCTATTTTATGGTCCCATTTTCACTAACTGTTAGTGAAGCTGATTTCAAGCACCTGATTGTCTTCTTGGCATGTATGTTTTTATACCAAAAATGGGTTCACTGTGAACTGAGGATATTATATAGGTACGTATGCCAAAATTCTCCGGCCGGATATGCACAACACTTGGGTTTTGCGATATAGTTGGGCTAAAAAAGTAGTAGAGCAACATATAAGCTCAGATAATGGAGAAATTTTCATTTTCAGACTGTCAATGTAACCTGCTTGCAATCTTTGGCATGGTTTTTTTAACACAAAATGGGTTCACTTCCAAAATCAGTATGCTGCATAGCATCCCCAGTTTCTTTCACTGTTAGTGAAGCTTATTTCACAAACCTGATGGTCTACTTAAGCTATTTTATGGTCCCATTTTCACTAACTGTTAGTGAACCTGATTTCAAGCACCTGATTGTCTTCTTGGCATGTATGTTTTTATACCAAAAATGGGTTCACTGTGAACTGAGGATATTATATAGGTACGTATGCCAAAATCCTCCCGCCGGATATGCACAACACTTGGGTTTTGCGATATAGTTGGGCTAAAAAAGTAGTAGAGCAACATATAAGCTCAGATAATGGAGAAATTTTCATTTTCAGATACTGTCAATGTAACCTGATTATTTAACACAAAATGGGTTCACTTCCAAACTAAGTATGCTGCATAGCATCCCCAGTTTCTTCTTTTGTTGTTAGTGAAGCTTATTTTCATGCATCTGATTGTGATCTTGGCATGTTTTTTTGACCAAAACGGGTTTACTGTGAACTGAGGATGCTATAGGTACGTATGCCAAAATCCTCCGGATACGCACAACAATTGGGTTTTAGATTTAGTTGGGCACAGTGAATTAGTAGAGCAACATATAAGCTCAGATAATGGAAATTTTCATTTTCAGATACTGTTAATGAAGCTGATTGCCATCTTTGGCATGATTTTTTAACAAAAAATGGGTTCACTTCCAAACTAAGTATGCTGCTAGCATCCTCATTTTCTTTCACTGTTAATGAAGCGTATTTCATTAAGATCCAGGATGGCAAATTTTGACTGGGCTATGATTGGATTGTTTAGTGGATGTTGTCTATGTTATTAATTGGGCTGTGATTAGAAAGAGTGGGCTCGAGTGGAGATCTGGAAACCCATATAGAGACATCTTGTTCATAATAATTTATTATTATTGTTGTTCTTGTCGCTCTTAAGGTGGTTGCTGATGTCTCTTTCTGTTCGTGTGCTGAAGGGAAATAAGGGATGAGAGAGAGATGAGGAAAATGCCGCTATGGTAGCCTGGTGTATCCAAAGTCTCTACCTTTCTTCTTTCTGTTTCCATTTCTGGCTTCTATATATATTTGGTTTCCTTCCACGATGACAGTTCCCTAAAAATACACTTGATATGAGCCCTATCTTATTTTTCTTATTTTTCTTATATTTGGTTTCCGTCCACGATGACAGTTTCATGGATTGTCTGAACAATCCATGAAGGACATGCTTAGATACTGAATTTTCATTTGTTTTATTGTTTTAGATAGTGGATATTCCCAATCAGAGGAGAATATAAAGGTTTCAAGTTAGATACTGAATTTTCATTTGTTTTGTTATTTTAGATATATTTAAAAACAAAATTAAGTACGGAATTTTTAGCATTGCAATGTAATTATTTTACCTCTGTATATATCATTAACAATTCCATTTGCAGTTGGCACTTTGATCTTATAATTCGAGATACAGGTAGTTCTTTTTGCAAGTTCAAAAAATATGTATATTCTGTATTGTGATCTACTGTTCAATTAAACTATTGTTTTTTTTTCACAGAGCGGTCGTCAAGATGAAGGAAATTCTGATGATCAGAGCTGAAGCTACTCGAGGGGTATGAATCTGCGGTCCTCCTTGCTGTTCTTATGTCCTCCTTGCTGTATGGTTGTTGTTCTTATGTCCTCCTCCTTGCTGTTGTTATGTCAGACTGGTTTTTTTTATGAGAGTTATGTCATACTTTGAATTTGGGATATTTTGGATATTTGTCAGACTGGTTTGTTTGGATATTTTGGATGTTAGTCTCTATATTAATTTGTTAATTATGACACTGTTAATTAATCAATGAATTTGGACGTTGGTATGACATGTGTGAAACTTGATTATCTTTAATTATTCTTGTGTTTGGTTGTGGTTTGCGCAGTAGTATGCAACGAAATTGATTGAATCAGTTGTGAGAATTAGTTTACAGGTTTTGTAAATGAAACTGTGAATTGAAATCGAACGGAAAAGCGGAGTATCGAAAATAAACGGGCATAGCCAGAACGGCGTTTTAAAAAACGGCGGTCTATATAATTTAATTGTTGGAGTGTGTGATACGCCGGCGAAAGTTATCAGCTGTAACGGCACAGGCGTACACCGGCGTTTTATAAACGCCGGCGTATATAACTACACCGGCATTTTTTGGTCGCGCCGGTGTTCGTAAACAGGGAAAAGCAGGCGCTCATAAACGCACATACACCGGCGTTTCTTGACCGCCGGTATACTTTCGATCTACACCGGCATTTTCATATACGCCGGTGAATGGATAAATACCGGCGGTTTACGACCGCCGGTGTATGTATATAGGTGCACAAGAACGGCACCCAGAGACCGATATACACCGGCGTTTTATGACCGCCGGTATAGTCCTAACATTTACCGGCGTCCACCAAAAACGCCGGTGTAGAGCCCTTCGTTTCAGCGACGCCCGCTTCGGCGGCAGTTGGACCGGCGCTATTGTAAACGCCGGTAAAAGTTTCACCGGCGTAAAAAAACGCCGGTATAGACGTAAAAAAGCGCCGGGAAAGCTACTTTCTTTTGTAGTGTTAATTTGTTATTAAAAAGTAATTAGTTGAGATGAAATACATGTTGCCTATTTAGAGTAGAAATTTATAAACTAGTAAATGTGTGTTATTGTGATGGTTAGATTCATTTAATATAAGTGAAAGTGTATGTTCTCATTGTTTATAACTTTAGAATGCATGCCAATTATGCTTTAATTGCAATTATGTGAAATTCGCTAGTAAGAAGTTAGAATCATGTTTATTGATCAAAATGCTAAAGTAGAATAATGTGTTAAAGATGAATTGATAGAATAATTTGCTAAGAAATGCTTGCTAATATATGTAATGAAATTTCCCATTGCTATATATACCATGTGAAAATTAGAATAAATAGAATGAATGTATTTTTGGCAAACAAATAATCGAATGCTTCCTGTGTAGACTAATTGATAAAAATAGAGGTTTTATTCACCTATAAAGTTGATTTTTTGTGCTCTAAAAATATCATAGTTGTCAAAACATTATAGTAGTGAATTTTGTGTGAGAAATTATCTTTATTTATGAACAAATATGTGTTAGTTATCAAATGTCGAAATAGTATTATAAAATACAAATTAAGGCTAAATATATGTTTTATAAGAGGGAAAAATACCTTTAAAAATACTGGTTATTGTTAAATTAAATGTATTTTTTTTATTCTATACATATTTGTTTTCAAAAGAGGAGAAAAGGAGACAAATTCGTTTTTGAGAAATTTTGAAGTATAACTTTGAACAACGAATTAAGATCAAAACCTATTTTAAATACCTTCTAATCGATATGTTCACTTAGACCAACTGGTCGAAATGGGTTTGGGTCGCTACAGTAGCGGAGGTCTCGGGTTCGATACTGCCGCTCTGGTTTTAATTATTTTTGGTTGAAAACCAAATTTGCCGAGAACAGAACATAGGGCTTTTAACCCCTAGTTAAATCGATGGCCGGCTTTGGCGCGTTGGTCGTGTGCGCTGTCTGTTTCGCCGCTTGTTGTGGGTTCGAATCTCGGTGGGGTTTGTGTTTAGAAAAAAAATGTTTTTTTTTTTGAGAATTTTTGGATTAAATTGAATTTTTAAAATAGAACAAAAATTGGGAAAATATGTTTTAATCACTGGAAAAAGTATTAGAACTTTATGGGAAATATTTATACAACTTTTGAAGAAGTGTGAATAAGAAATTTGGGTTTTTGCAAGGAATGACTCATTTTGAAATTAAATTACTCTTTTAAACGAAAGAAAAATAAAAAAGAAAATTTTTGAGTTATAAAAGATGAATTTTTGAAGTTTGTGACTAACGTGATTAAATGGAAGTATAGAAAAATGTGTTGTAGTAAAATTATGAATTTGTGAGTAATAGATTTATGGAATATATGAAATTATCGGTGACTATTAAGTGAAATTTATTCTTGCACATGGATTACACGCGAAATTGAATTATTGATCGTGATGAATTATGAAAGGTGTGGATACATGAATACTATACTATTAAAATATGAATTGTGATTAATCATGAAAAGATCTTATGAGTATGACATTGTAATTATGAGTTGAATTTGAGAATTAGGGTATAGCCAAGCCTAATACCGGCAATGAAATAAATGAGAAAATGATATTTTAAAATGGGAATACCAATGTTTGGGTCATGTGAATTAAATGAATCAGACTGGTATAGTGGAAGTGCTACACTCTAAGAGTTGATTTTATTCATGATTCAATTAGACTAAGGATTAGATGCATAGTGGAGATGTGATGAAAGTAAGAGAAAAACATTGAGTATGAGGGCCATTGGTTTGGCGGCGTGAGAGTATTCACAGGATGACCAATGATGTCATGATAGGGCGTGGATACTGCTCCAGAGTTGTAGCGCCCCGAATTTCTAACCTAATAACTTAGAAAATACGTGGCACTTTCCCAGCTATCCACTTCAATGTAACAATATACATAGACCAAAACTCAAATCATTTTATTCCAAATTCTTATTACAATATTCTTTTTCAATTGCAGCGGAAATACAAAACACCTTAAAATACATTTAACTGTTACAACCCTTTTTCTTTACAAATTTACCCAAGGCTCTATTATAACACTCATAAAATCCAAAGCTACCCCAAGCATCCAAGCTCCCAACTCTAAGAAGCTACCTGCATCACATGAGGTTAGAGTTGAACCCTAACCCCCAAAACTACGGGGTCAGCCATAAATGGTGTGAGTGATATAAACAACAAACATAAACAAACAAATAAACATAAGCAACATGTACTGAACAAAAATACATAAACTGGACATGTAATCTGAAACAAGAACGATAGGCCAGTACATGAGTGAAGCCGAGTCAAGAAACAATACCAACGATCAAGTATCAATCAATCACTCTCAAAATAGGTACAGCTTAACTGTACGGTACAGTCGACTGTATAATGCACCAGTCGACTGTTCTAAACAAACAGTAATCCCCACGACTCAAAATATGTCCAACTGTCAACAATTCTCAGTACCACAATGTATGTCCAACAATCGATCACCAATAATGCCATAGATCGGATAACAATATATCCATCTACAAAACTAAAGATAATATAGATCGAATGCGAACCCGGTATGCCATGACACCGACGAACACATCCATCTACAACAAACTAAGAAGGTATAGATCGAATACGAACCCGGTATGCCAAGACACCGACGAACATATCCATCTACAAACAAACTAAGAAGGTATAGATCGAACACGAACCCGGTATGCCAAGACACCGACGAACATATCCATCTACAAACAAACTAAGAATAACAAGAATCCTCAAGATCATGAAAACTCATAGCACCGGTCGACTTATTCAATAGTAAGTCGACTGCCCCGAGAACCAATATCCAAGATTTTAACAAGTGCAGTAAGTCGACTCAAGAAACCCATCAGTCGACTTACCCGAGACAATTATCAATAATTCTCAAGAAACATTCCAAACACTATAGTCGACTTAAAGAAATCATCAGTCGTCTGTCCCGACGAGAAACTGAGACACTTTACAAACCAAATATTCAGCAGACCAGTCGACTGAATAGGGTCTCAGTCGACTGTCCCGAACGAATCCTCAAAAGACTGAAGGTACAATATTAGGGTCGTACCAGTCGACTGATACATAGTCCCAGTCGACTGCCGGCCTACAGATCTCACGAATTAGGTCTGTAATCAATACTCAATACTGGAGTTTATCTCAATACCAAATCTCTTCCTCAACTCAAATCTGATCCAATTCGTAATAACAAGGTCCAGAGATTCCTCCATCCAATTTCTTATCTTCAATAATCATAATCAAATCTTTAACATGTTTCAAGCAATCAAGAATTGTCAATCGAGATCTACTAATCTTTCATGGATTTCACATGTATATTACGAACAACAGCCATGGCATCGGTTTCATACCAGATACGAAAAACATCAGCAAAGCAACATGCAAATCATACACATGAACAAAACAAGTCTATATCACTCACCTTTAGAATCGAGAAGAATCCACAAAAGCCTTCCTTTGCTAGATCCAAACTCCTCTCCAAATCGCCAAGAAAATAATATAATGAAATCTGAGTTATGCAGCGAATGACGGCTGCGACTCTACTTATATAGGCCGGGAATTAGGTTTTAGGGTTTAGGAATACATTTGCAAAACCATCCCTTCAAAGATACAATTACATATATATATATATCTACTCTTGGAAATTCATCTAAAATTCATTAAAATTAGGGTTTAATAGAAAATATACTCCTAAATCTTAACCAATACTGTTTAAAACTTCCAGAATGCCAATTTTGCACTTTAGCCCTTAAAAATGTCAATTTTACAAAAAGGTCCTTCTTTTATCAAAAATTGCAAATAGATCAAATTAATTTCAGAAAAATCTGGAAAAATATTACATAATTCCAAAATAATAAATAATGATTTTTCATAAAGAAATCTAAATTTTCCAAACTTCTCAAGAGTCATTTGCACGTGTTTTGCACGTGTACCAAAGATAAATCTTTTAGAAAATATCAATTAAATCTCCAAAATAAATTTAAATTCATTTTCAAATAATTAAAATAATATTTGAAAATACGGGGTTCTACATCACTCCCTCCTTAGAAGAGTTCTGTCCTCAGAACTACGGCTAATGAGGTCCGAACAACCCACTAACAATGATTGAAACTCATGATAGAAACAAAATCTTAGGAGATACAATCACATCAAAGAATGCATTCTAAAAACACAAATACATTACACAAATAAACACAATCATGCAAAGAATTCAGAAAAGTCAATCTTCCGCTGCGTGACTCTGATAACCTACCATCGGAAGCCACGCTGCAACGATTACTGAACTCCTGCATCCCACTCTGACCTTCTGCTCATCCTTCCAAGAATCAGTGGCCACTCCCTCCTTAGAAAAGGACATGACTAAGGATAGCCACCTCAAGACCTTGCTTGGAAACACCTTAAGCTCCATACTAGGACTATCAATAAATGTGCTACACAATTGTATGCAAGAAACAGTATCAAATAAAACTTTATCTTTATTCCATCAATCCAAATAAATTTGTTACATGAAGATAATACTCAATCCTCAATTATTCCAAAATAAAGTTTCACTCAATACAAAAGAATAAATTCTTGCACACACAGATCATGTTTCTGGATTGCCCGCATCCCCTTCAGTCAATGCGAACACTCGTCCCTGCTTCGGATCCTTGTCCATCCCTGCATTCCCTTTTTTCAGCAGTGGACATCGTGGTCGAATATGCCCTTCTTGACCACACTGAAAGCAAGTCTGCTTTGCCAACTTCGGACATTCCCTCCTTTTATGTCCTGCCTGCTTACAGTAAAAACAAGGCACCCCCTGAGTTGCCGGTACCTTCTGCACTGGATCATTGGACTTGTTCTGCTTCACTGGGAATTCCTCCCCTTCCTGATCTTCTGCTGGCCTCTTCTTCTTATTCCATGTCTCTTGCTTTACCCGGGACTGATCCATATCTTCCTCGGTCATAGCTGCTCTCCTGACCAGCTTGTCGAACCTTCTGATGCCCAATGGAACCATCCTTGACCTCAAGTTTGGCCTCAAGCCCTGCTCAAACTTTTTGGACTTCTTCGCTTCGTCCACGACCAACTCTGGTGCATACCTCGAAAGTTGAGCAAACTTCGTCTCATACTCCCGCACGGTCATGCTCCCCTGCTGAAGGTTCAAGAACTCAGTCGCCTTCGTCTCCTGTACATCAAGAGGAAAGAAGCGATCTCTGAACTCATCCAGAAAAGCTTCCCATGTCAGCTGCTGATCTCCCAAATTCCTCTTCAGCGACTCCCACCAGACACCAGCGTCTTTCTCCAACTGCATCGAAGCTAACTTCACCTTGCTAGCTGCCGGAGTCTCTGACACCTCAAAAATCGTCTGCATCTTCCTAATCTAGTCATCTGCCGCGGTTGGATCAGCTTGCCCCTCAAAGACTGGCGGCCTCATCCTCTTAAAGGATTCAATCTGCTTGATGGGTTCGGCATTCACCAATCCATGTCCAGCTCCATGATTTGGCGGCGGATTCTGCTGCTGCGCCAAGTTGAATGCCATCAGCGCATTCAGGGTCTGATATACCATGGCGAATTCAGCCTCTAGGTCAATTCCTGCTCCTCGAGAACTACCCGATCCGTCCTCATTGTTGCCACCATTTCTGCCCCTGGGTGCAACCATTTTGGATACTGCAAAACGAGGGTAAAGTTAGAGCATCACACAATTCATACTCAAATCTATACCCTATGGCAAAACCATAATCATATCATAACCTCAAACCAAACATCATGTTCCAACTCTATGTGATACTCACACTCTAATGTCCACACCTAGGTACTCACTCTCTAGTGTCCACACCTAGGTTGGTTTTCATACTATGTCTATTATTATCATTGAAGCATGCTCTGATACCAAATCTGTAGCGCCCCGAATTTCTAACCTAATAACTTAGAAAATACGTGGCACTTTCCCAGCGATCCACTTCAATGTAACAATATACATAGACCAAAACTCAAATCATTTTATTCCAAATTCTTATTACAATATTCTTTTTCAATTGCAGCGGAAATACAAAACACCTTAAAATACATTTAACTGTTACAACCCTTTTTCTTTACAAATTTACCCAAGGCTCTATTATAACACTCATAAAATCCAAAGCTACCCCAAGCATCCAAGCTCCCAACTCTAAGCAGCTACCTGCATCACATGAGGTTAGAGTTGAACCCTAACCCCCAAAACTACGGGGTCAGCCATAAATGGTGTGAGTGATATAAACAACAAACATAAACAAACAAATAAACATAAGCAACATGTACTGAACAAAAATACATAAACTGGACATGTAATCTGAAACAAGAACGATAGGCCAGTACATGAGTGAAGCCGAGTCAAGAAACAATACCAACGATCAAGTATCAATCAATCACTCTCAAAATTGGTACAGCTTAACTGTACGGTACAGTCGACTGTATAATGCACCAGTCGACTGTTCTAAACAAACAGTAATCCCCACGACTCAAAATATGTCCAACTGTCAACAATTCTCAGTACCACAATGTATGTCCAACAATCGATCACCAATAATGCCATAGATCGGATAACAATATATCCATCTACAAAACTAAAGATAATATAGATCGAATGCGAACCCGGTATGCCATGACACCGACGAACACATCCATCTACAACAAACTAAGAAGGTATAGATCGAATACGAACCCGGTATGCCAAGACACCGACGAACATATCCATCTACAAACAAACTAAGAAGGTATAGATCGAATACGAACCCGGTATGCCAAGACACCGACGAACATATCCATCTACAAACAAACTAAGAATAACAAGAATCCTCAAGATCATGAAAACTCATAGCACCGGTCGACTTATTCAATAGTAAGTCGACTGCCCCGAGAACCAATATCCAAGATTTTAACAAGTGCAGTAAGTCGACTCAAGAAACCCATCAGTCGACTTACCCGAGACAATTATCAATAATTCTCAAGAAACATTACAAACACTATAGTCGACTTAAAGAAATCATCAGTCGTCTGTCCCGACGAGAAACTGAGACACTTTACAAACCAAATATTCAGCAGACCAGTCGACTGAATAGGGTCTCAGTCGACTGTCCCGAACGAATCCTCAAAAGACTGAAGGTACAATATTAGGGTCGTACCAGTCGACTGATACATAGTCCCAGTCGACTGCCGGCCTACAGATCTCACGAATTAGGTCTGTAATCAATACTCAATACTGGAGTTTATCTCAATACCAAATCTCTTCCTCAACTCAAATCTGATCCAATTCGTAATAACAAGGTCCAGAGATTCCTCCATCCAATTTCTTATCTTCAATAATCATAATCAAATCTTTAACATGTTTCAAGCAATCAAGAATTGTCAATCGAGTCTACTAATCTTTCATGGATTTCACATGTATATTATGAACAACAGCCATGGCATCGGTTTCATACCAGATACGAAAAACATCAGCAAAGCAACATGCAAATCATACACATGAACAAAACAAGTCTATATCACTCACCTTTAGATCGAGAAGAATCCACAAAAGCCTTCCTTTGCTAGATCCAAACTCCTCTCCAAATCGCCAAGAAAATAATATAATGAAATCTGAGTTATGCAGCGAATGACGGCTGCGACTCTACTTATATAGGCCGGGAATTAGGTTTTAGGGTTTAGGAATACATTTGCAAAACCATCCCTTCAAAGATACAATTACATATATATATATCTACTCTTGGAAATTCATCTAAAATTCATTAAAATTAGGATTTAATAGAAAATATACTCCTAAATCTTAACCAATACTGTTTAAAACGTCCAGAATGCCAATTTTGCACTTTAGCCCTTAAAAATGTCAATTTTACAAAAAGGTCCTTCTTTTATCAAAAATTGCAAATAGATCAAATTAATTTCAGAAAAATCTGGAAAAATATTACATAATTCCAAAATAATAAATAATGATTTTTCATAAAGAAATCTAAATTTTCCAAACTTCTCAAGAGTCATTTGCACGTGTTTTGCACGTGTACCAAAGATAAATCTTTTAGAAAATATCAATTAAATCTCCAAAATAAATTTAAATTTATTTTCAAATAATTAAAATAATATTTGAAAATACGGGGTTCTACAAGAGTACTGTCCCGGTGGCGACGCTCGTGGGGTGTTTGACGACTGTAGGTGGTGTCATGTCTATGGTAGGAGCTGAATTAAGACAGGATGCCTACATGATGAGTCATGTGTCAGTGCGTTGGAATTCCCTCCAGGGCGCCTAGACATGAGTTCGTAGGTCGGAAAACATCTAGGATACTTATCGTAGTTACAGTAGTAGATTAAGTCATGGCGAGGGATTAAACCCTACAAGATGAAGAACGATTAAGGGCTTGCCCTCGGATCTATGTAGTATGGGATGCATAGAATCCGAACAAGTGCGCATTAGTATCATATAATATAAATAATTGCATTAAGGACTAAGTGCACATTCACAACACGACAACAATTGGATAGTCCCTTTAGCTTTGTTTGTGACAAGTTTGTGTTTGTTAAAAAATGAGAATCGTTATACTGTTTTCGGCATAGAGAGGATGGCCGTGTATAATCTTTCGTCAGTTGAATGAACTGACGTGCCCACAGTTTTATATGCAGGGTAAAGATGCTTGACAATTGAAGCATACATGCTACACAGGATTGAGTTAAATATTGTTTCATGTAATTTATTGTAATATTGCTTTCGCTGTGATAATGTACAAATGTAAATGTAACTCTGATGAAAGAAAAATTTTTATTTCCTTGTAAAATTGTACGAAAGAAGTGTAAAGATCCTTTGGAATCTCGAATTCAGTTGTATTTTGGAATTCGGGGTGTAACATTGTTCACTCAATAACATATAACGATAATAAATAAAAATAACAAACATGAGAATGAGAAACCCCCACCATATAAGTATAGGAAGAACTTGCTTGTCCTTCTCCTCCTTGCTCCTTGTTCTTGCTCCTCTTCAAAGAGAACCCATGAAGAACCCTAACCCCTCTTTTGATTTTGATTCTCTCTTTCTTTTCTTTCTTTCTCAAATTTTTTCTAAGTTAAAAACTAACTAACTACTAGAAGAAAAATATAAGAAAGAAAGATATGAGAATGAGATGAGATGGAAACATAAAAGGAGAAGGGAGTTTTCCCCTTTTGGTAATGGCCGGCCATAGGTGAGGCGGGGGGGGGGGGGGGGGGGGGGGAGTTTATAAGTGAAGGGGAGTGTCTGTGTGGGTATGGAGAAGTCACTTGTTCTCATTTTTTGTGGCCAAAACAATGTGAGATCAAATTGCAATCAAACCCAATAAATTTGCAAACAACACCCTACTCATCCCTAACCCTTCATTTCATCATGATGGACCAAAACTAAGAGACATTTATCCAAAATCACATACTACATGATTTCGTACAAACGTACGAAATCGACACAGTACATATACGTATATATATCTGTATATACAGATATTTTTTATCCGTTAAAATGAATAATCTCTACCAAAATAATTTTAATATAGAAATAATAATAAAAATAATTTTATTACTAGCTCGAAAGATTCCAGTATCAATTTGATAGAAAACAGTCATATACTTACTAGTATATATACATAGATAATGTTTACTAACAAAACTAGGTGATGTCCACCAAAAATATTTCATTTCTAAAAATAAAAATAAAATAATAATTTTTAATATCTGCCCGGGATTTTCCAGTCATTTTCTCAATAATGCATTTTTCAAGATTTTGTACAAGTGCACAAAACTGATACAATACATAAATATACTTACTAGTATATATATCCAAATAACTTTTTTTTTGAAAAACCAAGTAATTTTCATAAAAATATTTTAACTTTAAAAATAATAATTATATAAATATAATATCCGACCGGGATATTACACCTTCACTATAACTTCCTTATTCTTGCATTCAATTGTACAATCATAAATTTTCATCCAATCAATTCCCACAATCACATCCACTCCCAAGACCTGCAGTTCGAAGAGATCGATTCCGAAAAGCCTCTCATCGATTTCGATATCACAATCCTCGTAATACCGATCTGCAATCAACTCCTCTCCTTATGGTGTTGTCACTGACAAAACTTTGCCTGGAAATGTCATAGGTTCCACACCTAACACTTTAGCAAAATTGGGAAGAACTAGTATCAAATAAACCCTTCTCTTTTATTCCATTAATAAAAACACATCCTGTTACATGAAGAATGATACTCGAAACTCCATTTTATTCATAAACAAAGTCTTATTTAATATATCCAATAAATAAATTAAAATTCTTACATACCCTGGATCACATCTTCTGAGTTACCAGCATCCTCCTCAGTCAATGCGAACACTCGCCCCTACCTCTGAAATTTGCCCCCATTTGCACCATCCTTCTTAAGCTACGGACAAAATCGCTTAGTATGACCCTCTCGCCCACACTGATAACAAGTCGAACCCTTTGCTGGCTTGGTACATTCTGCCCTGTAGTGACCCGCTTCCCTACAGTTATAGCAAGTCACTCCCTGAATTGCTGCTGGCTTCTGCTCGGGCCTACTGAATCTGTCGTTCTTCTTCAGGAACCTCCTCCCACTTTGATTCGTTGTTGTTGGCATTTTATTTTTGTTCCAGGTTTCCTGCTTCTTCTGGAACTGATCCATGTTCTCCTCAGTCAAGGCTGCCCTCTTGACAAGTTTGTCGAACCTCCTGATCCCCAACAGTATCATTCGAGACCTTAGATTTGGCCTCAAGCCCTACTCAAATTTTCTGGCTTTTTTTACTTCATCAATTACCAACTCCGGCGCATACCTCGACAACTGCATGAACTTAGTCTTGTACTCACGCACCGATATATTTCCCTACTACAGGTTCAGAAACTCCATTGCTTTCTTCTCCTGGATGTCCAAGGGGAAGTAGTGATCCCTGAACTCACCAAGAAAAGCCTCCCAAGTCACTTTCTCTTCACCAAAAGTCCTTTTCACTGACTGCCACTAGACACTAGCGTCTTTTTCCAGCTGCATTGTAGTCAATTTCACCTTGTTGGCTGCAGGGATTTCCAGAACCTCGAAGACCACTTCCATCTACCTGTCCAATCATCGACCTCATTATGATCAACATGCCCTTCGAAAACTGATGAATTCATCCGCTTGAAAGATTCTACTTGCTTGACCGGATCTGCATTAATAGGTACAGGCCCTGCTCCCTGATTCCGAATCGCACTAGCTACCATAAATGCATTCAGAGTCTGATATACTCTGGCAATCTCCGTCACTAAATCCAGCCTGCCCCTGTGCGAACCTTCAGCCCCATCATCATTCCCACCATTCTAGTCTTGGGTCCTACCATTTCAACGAGTACTACAAAACATGGAAAACTGTTAGAGTACCACAACATAAATCATATTCATACCAACAGCCTACAGTAGAAATCTGTTCATACTCAAACCATTTCATTTAGTTTAGTTTCATTTTAATACTCACGCTTTAATGTCCACCTAGGTACTCACGCTCTAATGTCCACACCTAGGTTCATTCCCTATACTATGTTTAACATTACTATTGAAGCGTGCTTTGATACCAACTCTTTAGCGCACCGAATTTCTAATAGATAAAATTAGAAATAAGTGGCACAATTTTCAGAATTAACTTCAATTGCAATCATAAACATGATATTAAATACAGAGAAAATTAAAAACTTTTTGTTAAAACTGTTCTTTCTTACATTACACAGCGGAAAATTTTGATACATTTATTACAACACAACCCTACATTTATACATTAATCATCTTAAACTCAAGCTTCCACTTTACTAGGGCAACTCACTTTCCAGTCCTGCGAAATAAACTGAAGAGTTGGCACATAAGTTGAAGGTAATTGATGTCAAATATAATAATAGTGATACTTCTAGATCTCACAATCACAAACTTGATGCATATTAATATAGCTGTATTAAATTATGCATAACAATAATAATTAGAACAACAAGTGAAACACATTAACACAGCAATAACAAATGGAACATGAAACACTGATAAAGGAGGCGTCAAATAACAAGTGAAGCTAGATTAAGTGTCAAGTGTACGAGATGAAAATAGAAACCAAGCACGCATAAAACAAGTCAAGAAATGCAAACGCTGATGATGATTTCTAATGCATACTTATCGGATTCTATGCATCCCATACTATATAGGTTCGGTGCAAGCCCTTATCATTCTCCACTTTATAGGGTTCAATATCATGTTATGCAACTAACCTATTACAGTGATTACTTTAAGATTTAGATTATTCTGTGAGTATATAGTGTCATGCCCCCGATAATTCTTAAGAACCAACTTCCCACCGTCCTTAATTTTTGGTACACTCCCTCACACCCCAAAAATTTTGGAAGTTGAAACTCACACCGTTCGGCCAAATGGTACCGCATCCTACGAATATCCCATGAGCGTCGCCCCGATCCCTGATAATTCTGAAGATACTTCCCACACCGTCCTGTTCACACCCCCATAATTCTTGAGAACCAACTTCCCACCGTCCGTGATTTTGGGTACACTCCCTCACACCTCGGTAATTCTGGAAATTGAAACCCACATCGTCCGTGATCACACCCGATAATTCCTGGGACTGTCTTCCATCGTCCTATCATATGAGACCCCCTGCCAATGTTTGCTATTATTTCATCACAACTCTAACTAGTGCATGTCCTTATGTTTATTATGTTCAATTAGAATCACAGTCTCCCTAGAGTTGGTGTACCCCACCAGACTTAACTTTACTGAATCAAAACAGAAGCCCTCACTGGCCAAATTCCGACAAATTTTCATTTGCCGGCATACTAGGGTCCCACCCAACCTCTAGAGACTCATAACTCAAAATATCATTTCAAACATTTCGTTGTGTCACATAAATCCAAAATCATCTAACTCACAATGAGGATTTCCCTCAAGCCCAATAACCCAACCCAAGTACCTCCGTGTACAAACCAGGTCCATGTAATTAGTTAAGAAACTAAAACTAACCATCAATTAAACTGGTATTTTATATCTTCAAACGGTAGAAAAATTTGAAATGTGATTCTCTTGAATTTCGAGAACATTTATTTTCTAAAATGACAAAAATTTGAGTTAAATTCCATTAAAATTTGAAAATACACTCTCTGAAAGAAGTAAGATCTGAATCCAATTATTTTGGAAAACTGAGAATCATCGTTTGCAAATTCAGAGAAATACTCATCCAAAGAAAAGAAAACTACAACACAACAGAGTGTGAAAACCAAGTCATGATAGTCGACCGACATGCAATAGTACAAAAATTGTGGTCGACCGACAGCAGAAAAATGGCGGCAGCCCCAGTCATGACGGTCGACCGCTGCAGCAAGTTCAAAAGAACTGTAGTCGACTAGCAGGCAATCTACAGTCGACTACACGGTCGACCGACATGCAGTCTGCAATAGCCATTTATAAATACATGATTGCATATGATAAAATTCTATAACAAAATAAATGCATCTTGGCCAAACCATCTCAGTACATATATCAACCAAATCCTTTCATAAACTCCACAAAAATCCCGATTTCCAAAGTCATGATATTGAATAAAAGATTTTAAAGAAAGCTTTTCACATGAACACCTGAACATTAAAAACGCAGTCATGATCCTTTCTCGTGCAGAAATCTACACATAAACATGCATCAAAACTGAGATCTATTATGATTAGACATTCACTAATCAAAATATTTCAATTCACCCTCAACTAAACTCAAGTTCTTCCATTACTCATTAGATCCAATTCCAAATCAATGATAGATCCTCTCATTCCAAACTAAACAGTGAACAATGGAGGGAGAAAGAGTAACTAATAATTCATTACTCATTCATGTGCATATATGAAACTATCACTTAATTGCAACCTAATTTACACATGATATCATTGCAAATAAGTCAAGCTACTCTTGTAGAAGCAAACTTTAGATCTTTACCCATTAGATGACAACTCTTACAAGTCTCATACAACATTCTATATCAATTCCTACATGATTATTCAAACATAGAACAAGAAAAGTAAGAAACTTTATGCATTATCAGTCTCTAACATACTTCAATCATCTATGCATGAAAGTCACTCATCAATTTATATTTCATTCATGAAAGATGTTATTTTGACTACTCATTCATTGAGATTCACATTTATGATGGATCTACATCAATTTTTATAATCATACAATTTCTAACATGCACTCTATTCGAACAATTCTCATATTCTACAATCATATAGAAACAAGAGATGAAAAGCATCACCCACCTCAAAGAAGATCAATTTGAAGAACAATAGTAGTAATAGAGAAAAAGCCCCTTCCTTCTCCTTGTAAAAATCCAAGACCCAAGCCTCAACGCCAACAAAATAAGAAGAGAATAAGGTTTATGTTCACAACAGGGAGAAGGGCGGCTGCTGCTGCTGCATAGGCCGGGGGGGTTTGTTGTTTTTAGGTTTTCTACAAGATTATTAATAAAATATTCCTAAAGAAAATAACTTTACATATATAAATCCTTCTAAAATCAATTAGTTAAATCAATTTAAATCAATTAGAGAAAAAAATATATTTTCCCACTAACTCCTTAATCTAGTTGGCCCTGTGTGCAGCCCCAAAAACTCAAATTTTAAAATTTTACCCCAAGTGGCAAATTTTACACAAAAAGTCTCATTTTGAAATATTTGTAAACATGTCATTATTTATTCATAAAAATCCAGAAAATTTAGAATTATTATCTACTAATAAATATGAGATTTTCCAAATAAATTTATTGACTTTCTATTTCCTAAAAAAAATATTTGCACATGTTTTACACGTGCAACATGGTAAATTTCAGAAAAATGCTTAATACATCACAATTCATTTATAAATTCTAAAAACAAATTTAAAATTTCTAGGATGTTACATCTCAGGCATACATCTCACCTACTATTGGTGTCGAAAGTCGGCTCCGATACCATTTTTTATAACGCCCCAAGTCCGAGCATGTTGGAGTCACCACCTATGTGTACGTGCATATGCTCTAAGTATCTAACCACGACCCCACCACAGGACATAGTTTCACCAAAAGTGCTATAACTTGTTGGGTACTCTTGGATCATGGGCAACCTAATATATACACTGATACACTCATTCTCACCACCTATGTGGGACTAAACTTTAATTCTCTTCCTACTATGTTCTATTCTTCATTCAACTATTTCATCAAACACATTATGTGTATGCCATGTATGTACACAACCCTAGGCTTGTGCCATGCAGCCAGCAAATCTCTAAGACCCATATAATCTCTTAGGCCCACACAAATCCAAGTCCACTAACCTCCGGGGTATTCCACCCTTGTTCACACTTGGTTATGTTCATGTAACAAGTGTGCAAGTGCTCATGAACAAGTTAGTATGGTTGAGCCGATTAGAGTCTAGCTCATTTAAGTTAGACTGGGTTCAGCCAAACCATACAACTCAAAGTGTTTGTTAACACTTAATTTGTTTTCTCATATAATATCAGATACAACTTATGACAACATACACAATTAAATATTAACACATGCAACAATATTCATAAGCAAAATATTCTTGTACAAAATAATTGTTAATTATTTTGGGGATATTAAATCACTCCCTCCTTAGAATAGTTCTATCCCCAAAACTATGCTCAGTAAAGAGGAATATACATGACTCATTCAAACAACTCAGGAAAAACATTCTTCATCTGGCTACTTCTTGTAGGAAAGATCCATATGCAAATCCTCTGGAATTTTGCAGCTTGGTGTCTCAGATTCAACATGTACTTCCTCAGCATCTCTTCCAAAACTCGGTTCACCATCTCAGTTATTCCATCTGTCTGTGGGTGAAAAACAGTATTGAAATTTGTTCTTGTTCCCAAAGCTGCATGCAGACTCTTCCAGAACTTCGAAGTGAACTTTGCATCCTCGTCTAAGACCATCAACATCGGAACTTCTTAGAGCTTCACGATGTAACCCCCGTTCCCGTAAATATGTATTTCCTGAATATTTTTGATATTTTGATTATTTATAAATTTATTTTGTGCTAAACTGGTTTCGGATCTTCTACTAAGTGTTTTATAATCGACGATTAAATTTATTTTGAATAACGATGTATCTTCTATTTATAATTGATCGACTATTTATATGTTATATTATTATTGTTTGGATTTTAATGAACTTGTTAATCTCAAATCCTATTCTGATACATATTATTATTATTATTATTATTATTTTTGTTGTTGTTGCTATTACTATTATTATGAGTATTATTGTTATTACTATTATTATTATCAGTATTATTACTAATACTACTACTACTACTACTACTACTACTACTACTACTACTACTACTACTATTATTATTATTATTATTGTTATTGTTACCATTATTGTTATTATTATTTTTATTGTCATTATTCTTATTATTATTATTTTTGTAAAGCTCAATGTTATTACTATTATTATTATTAATTCTGTTAAAGCCAATTAATTTTGACCTATATTATATTATTTATTTAATTAAATTGAAGCCCATCATCTAAAGACCAAATTTTATATTCATTTTTGCATTATTTATTTATATATAACCTGAGCCCAACCTAAACCCTTCTCCTATTGGATTCTAACTCAAACCCACATCTTATTGGGTCCCCTTTTTATAGCCAATACCCAAACCAAAATTCTCCTCCTATCCGTTTTGACCAGATCAACCTCACATCACCCTGTATCCCCTGATTCCTCTCTCACGTTCCCCCACTATCTCAACTATCCCCCACTTTCTCTCTTTCTTCCTTAAATAGTTAAACAAATCCAACCATCAACATAACCCTTCATCTTCCTCAAACCCTTCAACTTCCAAAACTCTCCTTCACTGTTCACACAACCCCCTCGTTCTTGTACAAACCTCCAACTCCGAAACCCCTACAATCTTCCACCTTCCCTGCTCAATCCCGAACCGGCTCGCCTCCGCCTTGCATCGTCGTCGCTTCCCGACCACGTCGCACAGCAACGCCTCCCTCATCATCGCCTTAATCTCCTCCCTCTACCTCCACTCGACCTCTTCATCTCCGTTGCCGCTCGACTTCCATCCTCCGCTCTCGCTCGTCGATGCCCTGCCGCTCGACACCTCACCTCTACAGTCAGCCTCAACATCCACCCCCTTCGTCTTCCTTAGTTGACCACTCTTATTCCTCACCCCCGTACAGCCGTCGTCACCCCGTCGCCATCCTCCAGCCACCCATCGCTCCACTCCTGCTCGAGCGCCTCCCCTCCTTCGCAAGCACCCATCTTCGATCGTCGAGTCCATCGCTGCCCTCGACTGCAGTCGCCATCCCACAACTCCTCTCCCTCCTCCGCTCACGACTCCCACCATCGCCTGCAGATCCCTCCATCGCCCTGTCACCACTCAGTGCCGAAGCCGACCACGGCTCCTCCAACCACCAAATGCCAGTGTGCTCCCCCTCTTGCCACCTCCCTTCGTCGCTCGATCAGTCCCCATCAGAGCCTCGTCACCATCTCCTCTACTTCATTTCCAAAATCAGAGCATTCCCGAGCTCCTTCACCCTCCTCTTAGCCTCGTCAAACAACTCCACCGTCGCCATCCAGCCGCCGCCTGCCTGGGGCTGCCCTCACCATCGCTGCCCCTGTGCACCGTCAACCATCGTCCCCCAGTGCAGCTCATCATCAGCCAACAATGCACTTAGATCATTATCAACCATCCGATCATTGATCATCGCGATCGTGATCACTTCTTAATCTGTTGATCTCGGCCGTTGGATTTGCATTGATCATCATCACCATCATCATCATCATCAAGATCTTGATCTTGACCGTCGGATCTCTTTTGATCATTGCGATCGTGATCATCATCTTGATCTTGATCTTTGATCTCAGCCGTCCGATCATCCGATCTTGATCCCCGTCAAGATCTATGTCCGATTGCGGTCATCATGATCGTTTGCTAATCGCCGTGTCGCTGGGATTCTGATCCCGTTATTCTTCTTACATTCGGATCTAATTGTCATCTAAAGGCAAGTCCACTTGAACTCGTTTATTTTTCTAGTTCATGATTATTGATCTCCGCAAGTAGTTCTCTCTCGATTATTGTAATATTGCATTGTCTACCTTCCTTTCATTGGGGATGTCGAGGGTTTACATGACCTAACCCGAAGTATTCTTGAATCCGTGCCAACATCCATTGATTCAAAGCCAAGCTTGCATGCACACACGACATGATTAAGTGATTAGAAACTAGTATATTGAAAAAGATAGTGATTGAATGCATGTTGATCGATTGTGTTATTGAGACTTGAATCATGACATGATAACTTGGCTTTGTACACTGTAAAACTTCATCCTAATTGTTGTACATTAATGTTAATGCATTCCATAATTCAAGAACATGTAGATTAATCATTTCGATGAATGTATATGATGACTTTTTATTATTTCTTGCTGCCTACCCTGTTTTGCACTGAGATTTCGACCCGGTTACAATAAGAATCAACCGAAACTATATGAAAATGAATTGTACACTAATGAATCTAGTTTCCAGAAAATCTTACGAATCTAGATTCCGATCTATGAGCTGTGAGATATTATAGTTTTAGTCACTACTGATCTGTATTTCCATAATTGCAATTTAGTGAAACACCGACACAACTTTCAGTTGAAACACCATAGTAACAGTAGTGTAATGACATGAAACTCTCCAGAAACATAATAGACATGCATAGGATCCATTCTTAATTTTTTTAGATTTTTATATTAATTTTACACCTTGTTTTTACCCATAGAATTTTGACTATAAGCTGCTGCCAAAATCCTTAAGCTGTAATGATTAGGGTAATCGACCTAGTTATAGTCAGAATTAATTGAAACTTATTGAATATTAATTTTAGCCCCATATGCATAGTTTACAGCCCTTTTGACGGAATCGAATTCCGAATTATAGTTTGTGATTTATTGCTGTTATAGTACTGCTGTGTCTGCTTTTTTCAGATTCCCAATTACATGAATAATATCATGCATTGCATCATTTTGTTGCATCCTTATCATCTCCTTGACACTCTTAGACACATTGCATGATCATGAATGATTTAATAAAATATTAACAAGCCGGGGTAATAAGGGTTGACTTAGTAGTGGATAATATCGGAAAATATACTCGGTAAGGCCTTATCGTTATATTGTATTGTCATGGAAGGAGGAGTATCGATTGTGAATTATTGATTGTCAATTGTTTATTGTAAATTATTGTTATTGATGCCGAGTACATGCTCTGTAGATCCACCACGATGTCTAAAATGAACACTATTTTGAATGCACCGAACCTGTGGTATGGGACGCAGTAGTATATGCATTAGTTAGGCCAAATACTAATAGACTAGATTGACACTTGCATCCTTGAATCATGACTATTGACATTGACATTGTTTATCGATTATTGTTATTGAAAATTGCATTGTTAAATCTAGACTTTTCATCAGTCCCTATTATTGCTTTTGAATTTTTTTCTTGCTTCATATTTCTTGATGTACCATGTTCCTTTACTCTTTACTTTTCACTACTTGTTGTCCGTACTTTCTCTAACAGACATTTTTCCCCACTCTAGTTGATCAAACTACAGGTGCACAAGAAGAATTGCCAAAAGGCATTGGTGAGCAGTTCTTCTAGAATTGGAGTAGGAGCTTGCTTCGCAATAAATTGTTTCTTCCATATTATTTTTATATTGCATTGTTACATTTGTTGAACTTTGTATCTCGGGCTTTGTTGACCCGTATTTGTTGTTCATTTCTAGTTGTTGGTTATTATGCTGGACTACTGCATGTTTTACTCTAGTATCTGTTTATGTGATTATGTTTTTATGTGTGGTTGTGATTATTTCCTTTCATATTATCGAGTTAAGACTGGTACAGCTTATGGATGATGTTAAAATCATTCATTGGGACTTCATCACAGACTCGTATTCCCGTATTTTGGGAAGCGGGTCGTGACAGATTTTTAGTGGTATCAGAGCCAGTTTGACTAATGTGTTAGTCATGTTTGGCTCATACGTTAGTCATGTTTGGCTCTAGCCAGTTTAACTCAATAATATGTGCACCACGACAATCACATGAACACGTAATAAACAACATATATCGGGATACTCCTCTTATTTGATTCCTCTTTGATCCCTTCACATTCAGTTCCTCCATTTCTTAGTTGTTTCGTCCCTCCCATTCATTCACATTCATTGATTCCTTATTGGGTATAATTTTGTTCTTTTGTACCCATATTCTTTTGATTCCTGTGTCATCTGTTCTTTTCCTTCCTGCTCGGTTCGTCGATTGGCATCACATGGTCTACAACGACATGTCAGTGGCTTGGAACATCACCATCAGAGTGGCACAGTGGAAGCGTGGTGGACCCATAACCTACATGTCCCAGGATTCTCTTATTGCTTCTCCTTCCTTGCATCGCTTACTTCCTTTTCATACATTTGCATTGTCTTCATTCATTGAATATTTATTGAACATCATTCTAGATCACCCCATCCCTATCCATAATTTTTTTATTCTGATGTTGCCACTATTTTGTCTTTTTCCTTGAATCCCTTATTTTGTTACCCCCATAAGTTGCCTTTGCTTTGTCCTATGTACCGCCTACGCAAATTTCGATGATGAAAGTTTGTTGTAAGGTGGTTAAGATTGTAGCCCTCGTTCCCATAAATACTTATTTCTTGAATATTTTCGGTATTTTGATTATTTATAAATTTATTTTGTGCTAAACTAGTTTCGGATCTTCTACTAAGTGTTTTATAATCAACGATTACATTTATTTTGAATAACGATGTATTTTCTATTTATAATTGATCGACTATTTATATGTTATATTATTATTGTTTGGATTTTAATGAACTTGTTAGTCTCAAATCCTAATCTGATACATGTCATCATTATTATTATTATTATTATTATTATCATTATTATTATTATTATTATTATTATTATTATTATTGTTGTTGTTGTTGTTGTTACTATTATTATGAGTATTATTGTTATTACTATTATTATTATCAGTATTATTACTATTACTATTATTATTATTACTATTGTTTTCATTATTCTTATTATTATTGTTGTAAAACTCAATGTTATTACTATTATTATTATTATTTCTGTTAAAGCCCATTAATTTTGATCTATGTTATATTATTTAATTAATTAATTGAAGCCCAACATCTAAAGCCCAAATTCTATATTCATTTTTGCATTATTTATTTATATATAACTGAGCCCAACCCAAACCCATCTCCTATTGGATTCTAACTCAAACCCACATCTTATTGGATCCCCTTTTTATACCCAATACCCAAACCCAAATTCTCATCCTATCTGTTTTGACCAAATCAACCTCACATCTCCCCGTATCCCCCGATTCCTTTCTCACGTTCCCCCACTATCTCAACAATCCCCCACTCTCTCTCTCTCTCCTCCTTAAATAGTTAAACAAATCCCAACATCAACAAAACTCTTCATCTTCCTCAAACCCTTCAACTTCCAAAACTCCCTTTCACTATTCACACAACCCTTTCGTTCCTGTACAAACCTCCAACTCCGAAACCCCCACCATCTTCCTCCTTCCCTGCTCAATCCCGAACCGGCTCGCCTCCGCCTTGCACCACCGTCGCTTCCCGACCACGTCGCACAGCAACACCTCCCTCATCATCACCTTAATCTCCTCCCCCTACCTCCACTCGCCCTCTTTGTCTCCGTTGCCGCTCGGCCTCCGTCCTCCGCTCTCGCTCGTCAATGCCCTGCCGCTCGACACCTCACCTCTACAGTCAGCCTCAACATCCACCCCCTTCGTCTTCCTTAGTTGACCACTCTTATTCCTCACCCCCGCACAGCCGTCGTCACCCCGTCGCCATCCTCCAGCCACCCATCGCTCCACTCCTGCTCGAGCGCCTCCCCTCCTTCGCAAGCACCCATCTTCGATCGTCGAGTCCATCGCTGCCCTCGACTGCAGTCGCCATCCCACAACTCCTCTCCCTCCTCCGCTCACGACTCCCACCATCGCCTGTAGATCCCTCCATCGCCCTGTCACCACTCAGTGCCGAAGCCGACCACGGCTCCTCCAACCACCAAATGCCAGTGTGCTCCCCCTCTTGCCACCTCCCTTCGTCGCTCGATCAGTCCCCATCAGAGCCTCGTCACCATCTCCTCTACTTCATTTCCAAAATCAGAGCATTCCCGAGCTCCTTCACCCTCCTCTCAGCCTCGTCAAACAACTCCACCGTCGCCATCCAGCCGCCGCCTGCCTGGGGCTGCCCTCACCATCGCTGCCCCTGTGCACCGTCAACCATCGTCCCCCAGTGCAGCTCATCATCAGCCAACAATGCACTTAGATCATTATCAACCATCCGATCATTGATCATCGCGATCGTGATCACTTCTTAATCTGTTGATCTCGGCCGTTGGATTTGCATTGATCATCATCACCATCATCATCATCATCAAGATCTTGATCTTGACCGTCGGATCTCTTTTGATCATTGCGATCGTGATCATCATCTTGATCTTGATCTTTGATCTCAGCCGTCCGATCATCCGATCTTGATCCCCGTCAAGATTTATGTCCGATCGCGGTCATCATGATCGTTTGCTCATCGCCGTGTCGCCGGGATTCTGATCCCGTTATTCTTCTTACATTCGGATCTAATTGTCATCTAAAGGCAAGTCCACTTGAACTCGTTTATTTTTCTAGTTCATGATTATTGATCTCCGCAAGTAGTTCTCTCTCGATTATTGTAATATTGCATTGTCTACCTTCCTTTCATTGGGGATGTCGAGGGTTTACATGATCAAACCCGAAGTATTCTTGAATCCGTGCCAACATCCATTGATTCAAAGCCAAGCTTGCATGCACACACGACATGATTAAGTGATTAGAAACTAGTATATTGAAAAAGATAGTGATTGAATGCATGTTGATCGATTGTGTTATTGAGACTTGAATCATGACATGATAACTTGGCTTTGTACACTGTAAAACTTCATCCTAATTGTTGTAAATTAATGTTAATGCATTCCATAATTCAAGAACATGTAGATTAATCATTTCGATGAATGTATATGATGACTTTTTATTATTTCTTGCTGCCTACCCTGTTTTGCACTGAGATTTCGACCCGGTTACAATAAGAATCAACCGAAACTATATGAAAATGAATTGTACACTAATGAATCTAGTTTCCAGAAAATCTTACGAATCTAGATTCCGATCTATGAGCTGTGAGATATTATAGTTTTAGTCACTGCTGATCTGTATTTCCATAATTGCAATTTAGTGAAATACCGACACAACTTTCAGTTGAAACACCATAGTAACAGTAGTGTAATGATATGAAACTCTCCACAAACATAATAGACATGCTTAGGATCCATTCTTTATTTTTTTAGATTTTTATATTAATTTTACACCTTGTTTTTACCCATAGAATTTTGACTATAAGCTGCTGCCAAAATCCTTAAGCTGTAATGATTAGGGTAATCGACCTAGTTATAGTCAGAATTAATTGAAACTTATTGAATATTAATTTTAGCCCCATATGCATAGTTTACAGCCCTTTTGACGGAATCGAATTCCGAATTATAGTTTGTGATTTATTGCTGTTATAGTACTGCTGTGTCTGCTTTTTTCAGATTCCCAATTACATGAATAATATCATGCATTGCATCATTTTGTTGCATCCTTATCATCTCCTTGACACTCTTAGACACATTGCATGATCATGAATGATTTAATAAAATATTAACAAGCCGGGGTAATAAGGGTTGACTTAGTAGTGGATAATATCGGAAAATATACTCGGTAAGGCCTTATCGTTATATTGTATTGTCATGGAAGGAGGAGTATCGATTGTGAATTATTGATTGTCAATTGTTTATTGTAAATTATTGTTATTGATGCCGAGTACATGCTCTGTAGATCCACCACGATGTCTAAAATGAACACTATTTTGAATGCACCGAACCTGTGGTATGGGACGCAGTAGTATATGCATTAGTTAGGCCAAATACTAATAGACTAGATTGACACTTGCATCCTTGAATCATGACTATTGACATTGACATTGTTTATCGATTATTGTTATTGAAAATTGCATTGTTAAATCTAGACTTTTCATCAGTCCCTATTATTGCTTTTGAATTTTTTTCTTGCTTCATATTTCTTGATGTACCATGTTCCTTTACTCTTTACTTTTCACTACTTGTTGTCCGTACTTTCTCTAACAGACATTTTTCCCCACTCTAGTTGATCAAACTACAGGTGCACAAGAAGAATTGCCAAAAGGCATTGGTGAGCAGTTCTTCTAGAATTGGAGTAGGAGCTTGCTTCGCAATAAATTGTTTCTTCCATATTATTTTTATATTGCATTGTTACATTTGTTGAACTTTGTATCTCGGGCTTTGTTGACCCGTATTTGTTGTTCATTTCTAGTTGTTGGTTATTATGCTGGACTACTGCATGTTTTACTCTAGTATCTGTTTATGTGATTATGTTTTTATGTGTGGTTGTGATTATTTCCTTTCATATTATCGAGTTAAGACTGGTACAGCTTATGGATGATGTTAAAATCATTCATTGGGACTTCATCACAGACTCGTATTCCCGTATTTTGGGAAGCGGGTCGTGACAGATTTTTAGTGGTATCAGAGCCAGTTTGACTAATGTGTTAGTCATGTTTGGCTCATACGTTAGTCATGTTTGGCTCTAGCCAGTTTAACTCAATAATATGTGCACCACGACAATCACATGAACACGTAATAAACAACATATATCGGGATACTCCTCTTATTTGATTCCTCTTTGATCCCTTCACATTCAGTTCCTCCATTTCTTAGTTGTTTCGTCCCTCCCATTCATTCACATTCATTGATTCCTTATTGGGTATAATTTTGTTCTTTTGTACCCATATTCTTTTGATTCCTGTGTCATCTGTTCTTTTCCTTCCTGCTCGGTTCGTCGATTGGCATCACATGGTCTACAACGACATGTCAGTGGCTTGGAACATCACCATCAGAGTGGCGCAGTGGAAGCGTGGTGGACCCATAACCTACATGTCCCAGGATTCTCTTATTGCTTCTCCTTCCTTGCATCGCTTACTTTCTTTTCATACATTTGCATTGTCTTCATTCATTGAATCTTTATTGAACATCATTCTAGATCACCCCATCCCTATCCATAATTTTTTTATTCTGATGTTGCCACTATTTTGTCTTTTTCCTTGAATCCCTTATTTTGTTACCCCCATAAGTTGCCTTTGCTTTGTCCTATGTACCGCCTACGCAAATTTCGATGATGAAAGTTTGTTGTAAGGTGGTTAAGATTGTAGCCCCCGTTCCCATAAATACTTATTTCTTGAATATTTTCGGTATTTTGATTATTTATAAATTTATTTTGTGCTAAACTAGTTTCGGATCTTCTACTAAGTGTTTTATAATCAACGATTACATTTATTTTGAATAACGATGTATTTTCTATTTATAATTGATCGACTATTTATATGTTATATTATTATTGTTTGGATTTTAATGAACTTGTTAGTCTCAAATCCTAATCTGATACATATCATTATTATTATTATTATTATTATTATTATCATTATTATTATTATTATTATTATTATTATTATTGTTGTTGTTGTTGTTGTTACTATTATTATGAGTATTATTGTTATTACTATTATTATTATCAGTATTATTACTATTACTATTATTATTATTACTATTGTTTTCATTATTCTTATTATTATTGTTGTAAAACTCAATGTTATTACTATTATTATTATTATTTCTGTTAAAGCCCATTAATTTTGATCTATGTTATATTATTTAATTAATTAATTGAAGCCCAACATCTAAAGCCCAAATTCTATATTCATTTTTGCATTATTTATTTATATATAACTGAGCCCAACCCAAACCCATCTCCTATTGGATTCTAACTCAAACCCACATCTTATTGGATCCCCTTTTTATACCCAATACCCAAACCCAAATTCTCATCCTATCTGTTTTGACCAAATCAACCTCACATCTCCCCGTATCCCCCGATTCCTCTCTCACGTTCCCCCACTATCTCAACAATCCCCCACTCTCTCTCTCTCTCTAACTTAAATAGTTAAACAAATCCCAACATCAACAAAACTCTTCATCTTCCTCACACCCTTCAACTTCCAAAACTCCCTTTCACTATTCACACAACCCTTTCGTTCCTGTACAAACCTCCAACTCCGAAACCCCCACCATCTTCCTCCTTCCCTGGCTCAATCCCGAACCGGCTCGCCTCCGCCTTGCACCACCGTCGCTTCCCGACCATGTCGCACAGCAACACCTCCCTCATCATCACCTTAATCTCCTCCCCCTACCTCCACTCGCCCTCTTTGTCTCCGTTGCCGCTCGGCCTCCGTCCTCCACTCTCGCTCGTCGATGCCCTACCGCTCGACACCTTACCTCCGCAGTTAGTCCCCACGTCCACCCCCTTCATCTTCCCCAGTCGACTGCTCCTGTTCCTCACCCTCGCACAGCCGTCGTCACCCCATCGCCATCCTCCAGTCACCCATCGCTCCACTCCCGTTCGAGCGCCTCCTCCCCCTTCGCAAGCACCCATCTTTGATTGTCGAGTCCACCGCTGCCCTCGACTGCAGTCGCCATCCCGCAACTCCTCTCCCTCCTCTGCTCGTGACTCCCACCATCGCCTGCAGATCCCTCCATCGTCCTATCGCCACTCAGTGCCGAAGCCCACCACGGCTCCTCCAACTACCAAACACCAGTGTGCTCCCCCTCTCGCCACCTTCCTCTTCTGCCTGACCAGTCCCCGTCAAAGCCTCGTCACCATCTCCTCTGTTTCATTTCTAAAAGAAGAGCATTCCCGAGCTACTTCACCCTCCTTTCAGCCTCGTCGACCAACTCCATTGCCATCCAGCCTCCGCCTGCCTCGTGCCGCCCTCGCCATGGCTGCCCTTATGCACCGTCGACCACCATCCCCCAGTGTAGCTCATCATCATCCAATAGTGCACTTAGATTATTATCAGCCATCCGATTGTTAATCATCGCAATCGTGATCACTTCTTAATCCGTTGATCTCGGCCGTTGGATTTGCATTGATCATCATCACCATCATCATCATCTTCAAGATCTTGATCTCCACCGTCGGATCTCTTTTGATCATTGTGATCGTGATCTTGACCTTCGATCTCAGCTGTCCGATCATCCGGTCTTGATCCCCATCAAGATCTGTGCCCGATTATGATCATCGTGATCGTTTGCTCCTCACCGTATCGCCGGGATTCCGATCCCATTATTCTTCATACATTTGGTTCTAATCATCATCTAAAGGCAGTCCACTTGAACTCATTTATTTTTCTAGTTCAAGATTATTGGTCTCCGAAAGTAGTTCTCTCTCGATTATCGTAATGTTACATTGTGTACCTTCCTTCTGTTAGGGATACCGAGGGTTTACACGAGCTAACCCGAAGTATCCTTGACTTCGTGCCAACATCCAATGATTTAAACCCAAGCTTGCATGCACACACGACATGAATAAATTGATTAGAAACTTGTATATAGAAAAATATAGTGATTGAATGAATGTTGATCGATGGTGTTATTGAGACTTGAATCATGACATGATAACTTGGCTTTGTACACTATAAAACTTCATCCTAATTGGTTTACATTAATGTTAATGCATTCCATAATTCAAGAACATGATGATTAATCATTTAGATGAATATATATGATGACTTTTTATTATTTCTTCCTGCCTGCCCTGTTTTGCATTGAGATTTCGACCCTGTTACAATAAGAATCAACCAAAACTATATAAAAATGAATTGTATCCTAATGAATCTAGTTTCCAAAAAATCTTATGGATCTAGATTTTGAACAGTGGGCTGTGAGATATTATAGTTTTAGTCACTGCTGGTCTATATTTTCAGAATTGTAGTTTAGTGAAACACTAACACAACTTTCAGTTGAAACATCATAGTAACAGTAGTGTAATGACATGAAACCTTTCAGATTCTTAATAGACATGCTTAGGATCCATTCCTAATTTTTGTAGATTTTTATATTGATTTTACACCTTGTTTTCACCCATAGAATTTTGACTATAAGTTGCTGCCAGAACCTTTAAGCTGTAAAGATTAGGGCAATCGACCTAGTTATAGTTAGAACCAATTGAAACATACTAAATATTAACTGTAGCCCCATATATACAGTTTATAGCTCTTTTGAAGGAATCGAATTATGAATTATAGTTTATGATTTATTGCTATTTTAGTACTGCTGTGTCTGCTCTTTTTAGATTTACAATTACATGTATATTGTCATGCACCGCATCATTTTGTTGCATCCTTATCATCTACTTGACACTCTTTATACACATTGCATGATCATGAATGATTTAATAAAATAATAACAAGCCAGGGTAAAAAGGGTTGACTTAGTAGTGGATAATCTCAGAAAATGTACTCGGTAAGGCCTTATCGTTATATTGTATTATCATGGAAGGAGAAGTATCGATTGTGAATTATTGATTGTCAATTGTTGATTGTAAATTATTGTTATTGATGCTGAGTACACGCTCTGTAGATCCCACCACGATGTCTAAAACGAACACTATCTTGTATCCACCGAACCTGTGGTATGGGATGCAATAGTACATGCATTAGTTAGGCAAAATGCTAATAGACTAGACTGACACTTGCATTCTTGAATCATGGCTATTGACATTGACATTGTTTATCGATTATTGTTATTGAAAATTGCATTGTTAAATCTAGACTAATCATCAGTCCATGTTATTGCTTTTGTATTTTGTTCTTGCTTCATATTCCTTGATGTACCATGTTGCTTCATATTCCTTGATGTACCATGTTCCTTTACTCTTTGCTTTTCACTACTTTTGTCCTTACTTGCTGTAACGAACAATTTTTCCCACTCTAGTTGATCAAACTACAAGTGCACAAGGAGAATTGCCAGAAGGCATTGGTGAGCAGTTCTTCTAGGATTGGAGTAGAAGCTTGCTTCTCAATAAATTGTTTCTTCCATGTTATTTTTATATTGCATTGTTACCTGTTGAACTTTGTATCTCAGGCTTTGTTGACCCATATTTGTTGTTTATTTCCAGTTGCTGGTTATTATGCTGGACTATTGCATGTTTTATTCTAGTATCTGTTCATGTGATTATATTTTTATGCGTGGTTGTGATTATTTCCTTTCATGTTGTTGAGTTAAGACCTGTAGAGCTTATGGATGATGTTAAAATCATTCACTGGGCTTTCGTCACGGACTCGTATTCCCAAATTTTGGGAAGCGGTGCGTGACACACAATCCCTTTGCTGCACATTTTTGCTAGCTTCTTCAGTGACCAGGTACTCCTTGTTGCCAGAAAGCGCACCAGTTTGGTCCACTTCCATCCAATCAAGTTGTTATTCCTTGGACTTCTAGGTGGCCCTGTGATGAAGAACCGCTTTGATATTTTCCCTCAGCCATCCTAGAATTGGTAATGGCCTCAGTAGTCTTCCGGGCTTCTAGATTTTTGCTTTGATCTTTTGAAACGTGAGAAATCTACCTACAAGATCAGTAACATCCTACTCCGTTCCTATCCACTGGCAATACTGTTTCACATCGCAATACATTATCAGTGAGTCGGTCGCCACTCCCTCCTTAGAAAAAGGACAAAGCCGAGAAATGCAGCTTCAGTCACCTAGAATCGCTCTTGGATAGCTTTGCCTATGACTCGTGCTCTTACAGCTTCTTCAACTATTCTGCTAAGTGTTTGGCATGATTCTCTTCCGCCTTCAGCATATCTTCCTCCTTGACGTGAACCTGGTGGTTCCTTGATTGTGGGTCGATCTTGGAGAAAACAGCCGTTCCTTGAAGTTGATCAAACAAGTCATCGATTCGAGGTAAGAGATACCTGTTTCGAACCGTAACTTGTTTGATTCATGATGTTTGATGCGTACCCTCACTGATCCATACTTCTTCCCTACAAGCAAAAATGGTGCTCCTCAAGTCGAAGCACTAAGCCTAATGATTCCCTTCAGTAGCAGCTCTTCAGTATGTGTAACATCCTGTATAAAATTTTTAAATGAAAAATATATTTCTTATTTTTACACGTGCAATTTCATCTTATGATTCTTTATTCTCAATTTTATTTAAAAGTTATGCACAATTTCCTTTCATTGATTTTAGTTGTATATTAGAACCCATAGGCCTAATAGAAGACTCTAAGCCCATTAAAATAAATTAAATAAATAAAAATAGACCAAGCCCACAAGAGAAAGACCACTAAGAAAAATCCTACAATTAGTTGTGCACTTGCCATATAAACAACATGTACAAATAAATAAATAACAACTAACAAATGAGAGTGTGTGCTTGTGGGTTGCACGTGCACGTAGTGCAACCCAAAAGTTACAAGAAGAGTTAGCCATGCATAAGAATAGGAAGAGTTAGGAGTTTGTAAGAGTAATGATGAGTGGGCAATTAGTGAAGGGGTTTATGTAGGTTATGAATTAGAATACTTAATTTGAGTAGTAAAAGAGCCTTCTCAAACCCTATAAATACCACCCCCTTCATAATTTTGCACTAAAAATAAAAAGAAACAAAACATAAAAATAAGAAAGAGAGGAAAAGAAAGAAAGAATTGTTTGAGTTCTTGCTTGGAGGAAACAGAGCTTGCTAGGAGAAGAAGAAAGTCTCATTCTTGGAGCTAGGAGCAACTTCTAGGAGTCTTCTTCTACTTTAGAATCTTCATTTGAGGTGGGTGTCTTCTTAAACTTTCTAATTTATAGTATCATGTATGTGTAGGTAAATTGATAGATAAACTTGATATGCATATGAGTAGTGATTAAATTGAAAAGATGATATTTAGAATGAAGATGAATGCTAATTGAAAGATTTTCATGAAGATAAGTTGAATTGATGTTGTTTAATTGCATGGTAGTACATCTTGATTAGATTAAATGATATGAAAATAGATTTGTACACAAAGTTACCAATTCATGCAAAGAAAGTTACTGTTTTAAATTTTGTTTACACTTCAGAAAATCATATCTAATAAAACAGTTGGAATCCGGAACTAAAACTTTTTGGAGAGCATCTTGTATATGTCAGTATCATCCCTTTAAAATTTCATAAGATTTGGAGTTCGTTTACTATTTTAATAAATTCGAAACTCAAAACGGTTAGTAGTTGGCTGGTTGCAGGAATTTTGCACACCATTCGGTTTTTTATTAATTCAGCATTGTAAATGAAATAATTTGAGAAAAGTCAGAACTAAGAAATTATATTAGACACGTTAACCTTTCTGATTGGATTAAAGTCAGAAAGTCGGAAAATTCAGAAAAGAAATTAAAGTTAGAACTCAAATTTTCATAAAGAATTGGATTTTATATGAATTTTACAAGACTGTACTGTAGCAGTATTTAGGTATCTCGACCCCACTGTATATTCTGAAGAATTCCGGGTTATAGATATGGTTTTTTTGAGAAAACTTATAACTACAAAATGAAAGTAGACTTGTATACCTTTAGTTTGATGTAAAGAACGCTAAGTTTCGTGAAGTATACAATTTTCTATGATTTTTTTAAATAGCATGAATTGCAGTTTTCTAACTTTGAATTTACTATTTTGCAATGTTACTTAAACGACTTGATTGAAAATATATTCTTGCTGTTTTAAGTTATATTTTGGGAAAGTAAAGATCATATTCATGAGTAGATGAAATGTGAACTTAAGAAAGACATATATATATAGGATTATGATGTTAAGATTAGTTCAAAATAAATCAAAGGAAGATGATGAGATTGATTTTCAAAGATAAATTTTAAAGAGATTATGTCTTAATCTTAATTAACTTGATTCAAAAAAGTTTTGGATGAATATGAAAAGTGTTGGTGAAAATAAATGGGTTGAGATTGTACCTATTGATGAATGAATAAGAATGCATGAAAGAATTTGAATAAATTATGAATACATGAAATTTGAGAATATGAATTATAAAGGGATGAGTACCCCAAGTTGTTGAACATGGAAAGATGTTGATTCTAGAGGCTTAGTGATACCCAGGTACCGGCAAAAGTAATGGTAATGAATAATTGATTTTTGAGAAGTGGCCAATAAGGATGTCGTTCTCGGTATTTTGTGTAAGATTGGCAGGAGGGTAAACTAGCTCTAGGTAGTATTATTTATTCATGCTCAAACTTAAGAATTAGAAACTGAGTGAAGATGTAATAAACTTCGGCAAATGTAAGTGGAGGGCCTCTATATAATTGGGCGGTGGATTTCGGGATTGTAGACCCAGTCGGGCGGTGGATTCTGAGACTGTGGTTGCTTGCGATGGAAGCGAGCCTTAATTAAATCCGGGATTATGATTGATCGGACGGTGGATTCCGGGATCACGAATAGTCGTGCGGATAGTATGCCGTATTCCAGTGTATATGTGTATACCGGGGCTAGAGGGACACTTGCGGGATGTTCGCATGACGAGGATTTTGTATAGTCGGGCGGTGGATCTCCGGGACTAGAATCCATACTTATGGAATGTCTAAACTTTGTTTTATTATTGGGTAGTTATCATGGGGAGGGATTAAACCCTTTAATGTGGAGTACGTAGGTGCTTGCCCTCGAACCTATGTAGTATGGGATGCATAGAATCCGAACAAGTATGCATTAGTATCATTGTAGTATAACACCTGCATTAGGCATTAAGTCATGTCATACACTAACATATCTAGGGTATTCAGTCTTTACACTTTTATATGCATTCAAGTTTGTGATTTGTTAAAGTAATAGATTTCGTTATAATACAGCATAGAGAGGATCGATGTTTGTAACATTGCGTCGGTTGTAAGCAACTGACGTGCCCACAGTTTCATATGTAGGACTTGGATCTTACAAGGAGATATAGAGATTAATTTGATGCTGATGATTAGTTACATGTTCAAGTTGTTGAAATTGTATATTTATTATGTTGTACTTCATTTATTTTTCGTTGCATTATTAATGTAAAAGAACAATGATGTAATAAAAGTTTCAAAAATCCTTGTAAAATTGTACAAAGTGAAGTGTAGATCCTGTTGAGCTATGAATTACCGTATTTTGGTATTCGGGGCATTACAGTATGCTTGGCTCTAGAATCACCCAACCATCTGGACAAAATCTAGAACATCGTGTAACGCCCCGAATCCCAAATACACTGAATTCGAGATGTTCTACAGGATCTTTTCACTTTCTTAGCACACTTTTACAGGGAAATTAAAACTTTGCATCATACATCAGAGTTTACATCATAATTACATCTTTCTTTTGCACAGCAGAAGTAAAATATAACAATTTGATACAAGTACAACAGCTTGATAAAATCTTTAAGCATCCGTCTCTTTAATCTTTAGCATAACATTTACCTGCATGTTAGACTGTGGGTACGTCAGTTTATTCAACCGACGATCATTATACACGGCCGTCCTCGCTTTGCCGGAAAATAGTATAACTTAACATTTCATATTTAGCAAACACAAACTTGTCACATTTCAAACTAAAGGGACTACCCTATTGATGTCGTGTTGTGATTGTGCACTTAGTCCTTAATGCAGTTAATTATATGACACTAATGCACACTTGTTCGGATTCTATGCATCCCATACTACATAGGTCCAAGGGCAAGCCCTTATTCGTTCTTCATCTTGATAGGGTTCAATCCCCCGATATGCCTTAACTACTACTGTAACTACGGTAGTGTCTTAGATGTCCTATGATCTATGAGCCCATGTCCAGGCAGCCTGGAGGGGAATCCCACGCACTGTCACGACGCATCGAGCAGGCAACCTATGGACAATTCAGCCTCCGCCATGGAACAATGGCACCACCCATAGCCACTCGAACATCCCACGAGCGTCGCCACCGGGACGATAATTCCGGAGTAGCGCCCACGCACTGTCTTGACGCATCAAGCAGGCAACCTGTGAATCGCTCTCACACCGCTATCCGTTGGCCCTCATACTCGTGTTTTTCTTCTACTTTCATCACATCTCCACTATGTACTAGTCCTTAGTTTTATTTAAAAATCATGAACAAAATAATCACTAGAGTTAGCCTCTCCATCAACCGGACTTATTCATTTATTTCAACATGACCAACCTTGGTCTAATTTCAATTCAATTCATCTTTCTCAATGCCGGGGAGACTTAGCTACTCTATTTCACATTTCATTTCACAATCTTTAACTCCTGACAATTTCCATGTCGAGTTTTATACTCATTCTTTTTCAATTCATGATTACACTTTATTCACAAGTCCATGATGAATACTTTTAATTCAAGAGTTCATAAAGAAAACAATTCATGCTTATAGCCAACAATTTCTTTTCCTTTTTCATAAATCATGGTTTTTATTTCTTAACCATACATGAATTTATACAACTTCATAAAATCACATTTCAACCTTCATATTTCATATCTTGCACAATACTCATAATGAAAATAAATAAAATCATGTCACGCCACAAGCACGTATGCCAATTACTTTATAATAGCCTATCTTTATAAGTTATAAAAATCACAAGTGTATATCTCATAACTCAAGGCTCCATTTATGCCTTTTATTCACAAACCATATTGTATTTCATTCAAAAAAATACCCAAATCACTCTTAGAAAATTCCTTGTATTTTTATGAGAATTACCATATTTATTCCATAATTTTTGGACTTCAAAAACACCCAAAAAAAATAATTTTTCCCTATATGCCGAAGGCAGGAATCGAACCAGGCGCCGCACCAAGACCAAACAGAGCTCCGACCACTAGGCCGATCTCGGCTCACGTCATATAAGCGACTGGGGTATATTTATACCCCTGAGTTCGCTGTTATAGTTTTTTTTTAGGGAAATTTTAAAAAAAGAAGTGTTCGGCCTGGGGTTCGAACCGTGCGACACAGAGAAACCAACCGGGGTCCCGACCACCTGAGCCACTGGCTCGGGTTGTCACTAACCCAAATAAAATCCCATTTGTATTATTTTCGTACTGTTTTAAAATAACTCGATATTCAATAAGCCATAGCTTCTTATTACTTTAGTAAAATTTTATAAAAACTTCCAGATTAAATCCTCAGTCATAAAAGTTCATACCAGTAAAATAATATAATTTTTTTGGTGCTAATACAATGTATTTTTCACATACAAGACCCAAAAATTATTTATTAAAATATATTATTGCATTTTCGACATTGCCATACAATCAATCTACTAGTCTTTTTTTTTTATTAAATAATTTCATGGAGATAATCTACTGTTATTAGTTCTTAATTCAACCAATCACATATGATTTCCATAGTCCACATTCATATCAACATGAAAGTCCATCTATCACAATTAACAAGTGTACATTATGTCTCTAGTCATAATAACAACACTCTTAATTTAACTTAATCATTATCACAACTTTACACTAGTAAACATGGGGCAATCTACACACAATTTAATCTTAACATTAGAGCCATATAAGTTAATCAACACATTTTAATCAATTCACATGCTAACTACTCAAATTAAGTGGGCTCTTTATAATATTTTTCATGCAACTTTAATGGTGTAAAATTAACATGGATCTACTTTAGAAATATAAAATGTTTTACCCACCTCAATTGGAGAGAAACACAAACAAAAGTAATCGAATCCTTGTAGATGAACGCACCACCTCCTAGCCAAAAGCGCTCAAGCTCCAAGCCTCCAAGCCTATGCCGAATGCTTCCTTCAAGCTCCAACCGAATGCCTCTTGATGATGCCGGCCACTCCAAGCACACAAAAGCCCACACAACTCTCTTATCTTTTATAACTCCCACAATAATAATAATACTATAACTTAGAAATACACTTTGCATATGAAAAGTTAGCCATGAGGGGGGGTATTTATACAAAAAAAATGAGGGGAATGGAGGGCTAAGATCATCTTGGTGGTTGTTGGATGAAGGGTTTAGATCAAAGTAGAAGTTACAAGAACTACCCACTTCCTTGAAACTACCCCCATGTTCTCCACACCAAAAATTCAATTTTCCCTCCCAAAAGAATGCTACCGGCCCAAAATAGAGAGTGTGCATTGCACGTGTACGTGTAGTGCACGTGCATGCAACTAGGCCAATTTTGTACATTCTAAAATTGTATAAAAATAATTTTGTTAAAAAAAAAGTCTTCTACATGACAAGTTTAATTAAAATTAATTAATTCATGGGCTTTCTTTTTGGGCCAAAATAATTTATAAAGATAAATAAAATAAAATGCTTTTGGGCTTTTTAAGAAAAGGCTTTTTAGTTAAATCAAACAAGGCTTTTAAAGAAGGCTTTTTGTACTAAAATAATTTGAGAAAATTATATTCAAACATACACATCATGATAAAATAATCCAATAAAAATATTGCACGTGCACAACACGTGCAAAATAAATAATTTTTCCATTAATTGAAAAATCAGGGTATTACAGCACTCCCTCCTTAGAATAGTTCCGTCCCCGGAACTACAATCAAGAGCGAGGAAATAAAACAAAAATACAACACACACAACAAAAACAAAAGATACAAAATACAATCAAGCAAAAAGCTCAGGATAGTCCTTCAACATCCTCTCCTCAGATTCCCAAGTAGCCTCTTCAACCAAGTGGTTTCTCCAGACTACCTTGACCATCGGTATCGTCTTATTCCTCAAGACTTTCTCCCTACGGTCAACAATCTCAACAGGAGACTCGATGTAATTCAGGTCTAACTGCAAACCTTCCGGCACTTCAGGCAAATGATGACTCGGGTCCGGAATATAACCTCTCAGCATAGACACATGAAAGACATTGTGCACCTGAGACAACTCTTCCGGTAATTCAAGCCGGTAAGCAGTTTTCCCGATCCTTTTCAATATCTTATACGGGCCTATAAACCTCGGGGCTAACTTCCCGCCTTTGCCAAAACGAACCACACCTTTACTGGGTGATACCTTCAGAAAGACGAAGTCACCAACCTCAAACTCAAGGTCCCTTCTCGGTTGTCTGCATAGCTTTTCTGCCTGCTCTGAGCTTCCACCAACCTTTTCCTGATCAGATCAATCTTCTCAGAAGTCAGTTGCACAAGCTCAGGACCAAACAACTGACGCTCCCCTACTTCATACCAACACACAGGAGTCCTGCACTTCCTGCCATACAAAGCTTCGTACGGCGCCATCCCAATGCTAGCCTGAAAACTGTTGTTGTAGGCAAACTCCACCAAAGGTAAATGCCTTTCCCAACTGCCTCCAAAGTCTAGTATACAACACCGAAGCATATCCTCAAGAATACGATTGACTCTCTCGGTCTGCCCATCGGTTTGCGGATGAAAAGCAGTGCTGAAATCCGTCTTGGTACCCAAAGCTGCCTGAAGACTCCTCCAGAAATGCGAAGTAAACCGCGCATCTCGATCAGACACAATGGTCGAAAGAACGCCATGAAGTCGGACAATCTCACCAACATACATCTCAGCCAACTTGTCCATCGAAGCAGTGAGTTTCATCGCCAAAAAGTGAGCGGACTTGGTAAGTCGATCGACTATAACCCAAATTGCATCATTGCCTTTAGAACTCTTAGGCAATCCCGTGATGAAATCCATACTGATGTTATCCCACTTCCATTCCGGAATAGGTAACGGCTGTAATAGACCTCCGGGTCTCTGATTTTCGGCTTTGACTTGCTGACAAACCTCACACTTCGCGACAAATTCAGTCACATCCCGCTTCAAACCTGACCACCAGAAATGCTGCTTGATGTCTCTGTACATCTTAGTACTCCCAGGATGTACAGACAGAAGAGTAGCATGTGCCTCCTGAAGAATACTCTCTTTCAGGTCCGCCTGATTTGGAACGCACAGCCTATCTCCGAACCACAGCACTCCATCCCTGATTTGAAATTCGGGCAACCTGCCAGCACCAACCTGCTCCTTCATCTCCAAAGTATCAGCATCAACCTCCTGACTTGCATGATCCTTGCATTCAAAGTAGGTTGAAGCCTCAACTGAGCCAAAGATGCTCCCAATCCTTGCAAGACAACCTCAATACCAGCTCGGTCCAGCTCCTCAATCAGATGCCTCTGAGTTGTAATCAAACAGGCCAAACTGCTCTTGCGGCTAAGTGCATCCGCAACAACATTAGCCTTTCCGGGATGATACTTGATCTCAGGTCGCATATCCTCGAGCACTTCCAACCATCTCCGCTGTCTCAGATTGAGATCCCTCTGCTGATATATATACTTCAAGCTCTTGTGGTCCGTGTACATATTCAACTTCTCACCGTACACGTAGTGCCTCCATTGCTTCAAAGCAAAGATAATCGCAGCCAACTCCAGATCATGAGTCGGGTAATTTTTCTCATGTGGTCGTAGTTGCCTAGACCCATAAGCGATTACTCTTCCTTCTTGCATTAAGACACAACCAAGCCCCCGATGTGAAGCATCACTATAAACATCATACTCAATACCAGCTCTAGGCAAAGCCAAAATAGGTGCAGTAGTCAGTCTATCTTTCAACTCCTGAAAACTCGCCTCACATTGCTCGGTCCACTTGAAGCTCACATTCTTCTTGGTCAGCCCTGTAAGCGGTACAGCTATCTGAGCATAACCTTGAATGAATCTCCGATAATACCCAGTCATCCCAAGGAAACTTCTGACTTCCTTCACTGTAGTAGGCCTCGCCCAATCTCTCACTGCCTCTATCTTCTGAGGATCAGTTGCCACTCCCTCCTTAGAAAGGATGTGACCTAGGAATGCCACTTCAGATTTCCAGAAATCACACTTGGATAACTTGGCATACAACTGCTGCTCTTCCAACTTCTGCAACACTGCTGCCAGATGCTCAGTGTGCTCCTCCTCAGACTTGGAGTACACGAGAATATCGTCGATAAACACCACGACGAAAGAATCAATAAACGGCCTCAGAACTCTGTTCATCAAGTCCATGAAGATTGCAGGTGCATTCGTCACTCCGAATGGCATAACTAAGAATTCGTAATGCCCATGCTGAGTTCTAAATGCAGTCTTATGCACGTCTTCAGCTTTCACTCGAACTTGGTGGTAACCTGATCGAAGATCTATTTTGGAGAATACAGCTGCTCCTTGTAGACGATCGAACAAGTCATCAATTCGAGGAATCGGATACTTATTCTGAACAGTGACCTTATTCAGCTCTCGGTAATCGATACACATCCTCATCGATCCATCCTTCTTCTTTACCAAAAGCACTGGTGCTCCCCAAGGTGACGCACTAGGTTGAATAAAGCCTTTTCCCAATAGTTCCTCAATCTGCCGTTTCACCTCATCCTGTTCCACTGGAGCCATCCTATACGGTGCCTTAGAAATGGGTGCACTTCCCGGTTGAACAGTGATGCTGAACTCTACATCACGATGCGGAGGTAACCCAGGAAAATCTTCCAAGAACACAGTCGGATAGTCCCGAACCACAGGAATCCCTTGCACTTCCACAGGAGTCTCTTCCTTGCGGATAGTTGCCACCAGCTTAGAACATTTCCGCTTCCCTTGGAACACGACTTCAGGTCCACCTGGAGCCTTCACTGTCACCGTCTTGGCCTTACACTCGATGCTCGCACTGTACACCGACATCCAGTCAATGCCAATGATAACATCGACTCCCAAGATAGTCAGTTCGATCAGATCAATGCCAAAGATTCTATCCCTAATCACAATCTCGCAATCAGCATAATACCGATCAGTGGTTAAAGTTTCCCCTGACGGAGTAGCTACTGATAAGATCTTGCGTGGGAAAATCTTCGGTTCAACTCCCAACACTTTAGCAAACTTTGGAGACACAAAAGTATGAGAGGATCCAGTATCAAACAATACGACAGCTTTAATTCCATTAAGATAGAGTTCGCCTGTTACATAATATACACCATTACATAACAGCCTCACTAAACAAAGGGAAAGGAAATGACAAAGACTCTAAACACCAGCCCTCGTACCAGAGATGACCTGATCCGCCTTCTCAGCATCAGCTTCTGTCAAGGCAAATACTCGCCCTGATTGGTACGGCCTCTTCCCAGCCTGCTGCGTTGGTGCGCTGCTATTACCGCGCTGAAGTTTGGGACAATGAGATCGGTAGTGTCCCACTTCCCCACAGTTAAAGCAAGTCACCGCAGAAGGTCTCGCCACATTGTTTCCAGGTCCTCCAGCTACACTAACAGCGTTCGCCCCTGTCGGTTTGAACCTCTGTGTAGATGGTTGCCCCCTGAAACTCCCCGAATGTGCAGGCCTCTTCCCGGGCTGCCAGTTGTTCCTCCTATTCTGAACAACTTGGAACTGCTCCATATCCGCCTCCGTCGCTGCCGCCCTCTTGACCAGCTTATCGAACCTCCTGATACCAAGGGGTATCATACGAGATCTCAAGCTAGGCCTCAGACCATGCTCGAACTTGCGAGCTTTCTTGGCCTCATCCGCCACCAACTCTGGAGCATACCTGGAGAGCTGAGTGAATTTGGTCTCATAGGCTCTCACTGACATGCTGCCTTGCTGAAGCGACAGGAACTCCATCGCCTTCTTCTCCTGGACGTCGGAGGGAAAATAATGGCTGCGGAACTCCTCCAGAAATTCCTCCCAGCCAAACAACAGACCTCCCATGGTCCTCTTCACGGATTGCCACCAAACCGCTGCATCCTTCTCCAGCTGCAAGGTTGCCAACTTGACCTTGCTACCCTCCGGTGTCTCCAACACCTCGAAGATAGTCTCCACTTGCCGTATCCAGTTGTCAGCCGCATCTGGGTCTGACTTTCCCTCGAATACGGGTGGTTTCATTCTCTTGAACGATTCCACCAGTTTTATCGCCTCGGGCACTGGATTTGCCGGCCCCCTAGCTTGGTTCTGAGCCACTGCATTCAACGTCTGGTAGACTCTAGCAAGCTCAGTCTCCAGATCCAAACCTTCCCCATTCCTTGCTCCTCTTCGCTGCTCGAAGTTCTTCCCGCAGTTCATCAACCTCATCCTTCAGCACATCAGTTAGGTTCTTTTTCTTCTCAAGTTCCCAAATCCGATGGCTAAGAACAGAATAGTCAGCCTTCCGCTTCTCCAGCTGAGCCTCCAACAATCCAACTCTCTCCTTCAGGGTTTCCACTTGCCTCTGAAGAGAAGCCACAAGACCACTTGGAACTGGTACCTCCTCTTCGTCGGAAGAAGAATCATCAGATGAATCCGGAGGTGGGGTGATCTCTCGGGATTCAGGGTACTCCTCATCATCAGAATCAGCTTGCCCAGGGTAGTACTCGTCCTCGGAATCAGCCTGTCCAGGATGGTACTCTTCCTCAATGATGTGCCAGTCGTCGCCTCCAGCAGGGTCGAAGTGATCAGCCATCTTAGAAATAGAGAGGAGAAAGCATAAATCTTAGAGCAACACAAATGTAAGTCACTTACATTTAAATCTCTAGATTCAAACACACACTCTAATGTCCACTTCTAGGGTGTCGTTCCCTATAAATTTGTACAAGTGTGAAAGTGTAGAAAAGCGTGGCTCTGATACCACTCTGTAACGCCCCGAATCCCAAATACACTGAATTCGAGATGTTCTACAGGATCTTTTCACTTTCTTAGCACACTTTTACAGGGAAATTAAAACTTTGCATCATACATCAGAGTTTACATCATAATTACATCTTTCTTTTGCACAGCGGAAGTAAAATACAACAATTTGATACAAGTACAACAGCTTGATAAAATCTTTAAGCATCCGTCTCTTTAATCTTTAGCATAACATTTACCTGCATGTTAGACTGTGGGTACGTCAGTTTATTCAACCGACGATCATTATACACGGCCGTCCTCGCTTTGCCGGAAAATAGTATAACTTAACATTTCATATTTAGCAAACACAAACTTGTCACATTTCAAACTAAAGGGACTACCCTATTGATGTCGTGTTGTGATTGTGCACTTAGTCCTTAATGCAGTTAATTATATGACACTAATGCACACTTGTTCGGATTCTATGCATCCCATACTACATAGGTCCGAGGGCAAGCCCTTATTCGTTCTTCATCTTGATAGGGTTCAATCCCCCGATATGCCTTAACTACTACTGTAACTACGGTAGTGTCTTAGATGTCCTATGATCTATGAGCCCATGTCCAGGCAGCCTGGAGGGGAATCCCACGCACTGTCACGACGCATCGAGCAGGCAACCTATGGACAATTCAGCCTCCGCCATGGAACAATGGCACCACCCATAGCCACTCGAACATCCCACGAGCGTCGCCACCGGGACGATAATTCCGGAGTAGCGCCCACGCACTGTCTTGACGCATCAAGCAGGCAACCTGTGAATCGCTCTCACACCGCTATCCGTTGGCCCTCATACTCGTGTTTTTCTTCTACTTTCATCACATCTCCACTATGTACTAGTCCTTAGTTTTATTTAAAAATCATGAACAAAATAATCACTAGAGTTAGCCTCTCCATCAACCGGACTTATTCATTTATTTCAACATGACCAACCTTGGTCTAATTTCAATTCAATTCATCTTTCTCAATGCCGGGGAGACTTAGCTACTCTATTTCACATTTCATTTCACAATCTTTAACTCCTGACAATTTCCATGTCGAGTTTTATACTCATTCTTTTTCAATTCATGATTACACTTTATTCACAAGTCCATGATGAATACTTTTAATTCAAGAGTTCATAAAGAAAACAATTCATGCTTATAGCCAACAATTTCTTTTCCTTTTTCATAAATCATGGTTTTTATTTCTTAACCATACATGAATTTATACAACTTCATAAAATCACATTTCAACCTTCATATTTCATATCTTGCACAATACTCATAATGAAAATAAATAAAATCATGTCACGCCACAAGCACGTATGCCAATTACTTTATAATAGCCTATCTTTATAAGTTATAAAAATCACAAGTGTATATCTCATAACTCAAGGCTCCATTTATGCCTTTTATTCACAAACCATATTGTATTTCATTCAAAAAAATACCCAAATCACTCTTAGAAAATTCCTTGTATTTTTATGAGAATTACCATATTTATTCCATAATTTTTGGACTTCAAAAACACCCAAAAAAAATAATTTTTCCCTATATGCCGAAGGCAGGAATCGAACCAGGCGCCGCACCAAGACCAAACAGAGCTCCGACCACTAGGCCGATCTCGGCTCACGTCATATAAGCGACTGGGGTATATTTATACCCCTGAGTTCGCTGTTATAGTTTTTTTTTAGGGAAATTTTAAAAAAAGAAGTGTTCGGCCTGGGGTTCGAACCGTGCGACACAGAGAAACCAACCGGGGTCCCGACCACCTGAGCCACTGGCTCGGGTTGTCACTAACCCAAATAAAATCCCATTTGTATTATTTTCGTACTGTTTTAAAATAACTCGATATTCAATAAGCCATAGCTTCTTATTACTTTAGTAAAATTTTATAAAAACTTCCAGATTAAATCCTCAGTCATAAAAGTTCATACCAGTAAAATAATATAATTTTTTTGGTGCTAATACAATGTATTTTTCACATACAAGACCCAAAAATTATTTATTAAAATATATTATTGCATTTTCGACATTGCCATACAATCAATCTACTAGTCTTTTTTTTTTATTAAATAATTTCATGGAGATAATCTACTGTTATTAGTTCTTAATTCAACCAATCACATATGATTTCCATAGTCCACATTCATATCAACATGAAAGTCCATCTATCACAATTAACAAGTGTACATTATGTCTCTAGTCATAATAACAACACTCTTAATTTAACTTAATCATTATCACAACTTTACACTAGTAAACATGGGGCAATCTACACACAATTTAATCTTAACATTAGAGCCATATAAGTTAATCAACACATTTTAATCAATTCACATGCTAACTACTCAAATTAAGTGGGCTCTTTATAATATTTTTCATGCAACTTTAATGGTGTAAAATTAACATGGATCTACTTTAGAAATATAAAATGTTTTACCCACCTCAATTGGAGAGAAACACAAACAAAAGTAATCGAATCCTTGTAGATGAACGCACCACCTCCTAGCCAAAAGCGCTCAAGCTCCAAGCCTCCAAGCCTATGCCGAATGCTTCCTTCAAGCTCCAACCGAATGCCTCTTGATGATGCCGGCCACTCCAAGCACACAAAAGCCCACACAACTCTCTTATCTTTTATAACTCCCACAATAATAATAATACTATAACTTAGAAATACACTTTGCATATGAAAAGTTAGCCATGAGGGGGGGTATTTATACAAAAAAAATGAGGGGAATGGAGGGCTAAGATCATCTTGGTGGTTGTTGGATGAAGGGTTTAGATCAAAGTAGAAGTTACAAGAACTACCCACTTCCTTGAAACTACCCCCATGTTCTCCACACCAAAAATTCAATTTTCCCTCCCAAAAGAATGCTACCGGCCCAAAATAGAGAGTGTGCATTGCACGTGTACGTGTAGTGCACGTGCATGCAACTAGGCCAATTTTGTACATTCTAAAATTGTATAAAAATAATTTTGTTAAAAAAAAAGTCTTCTACATGACAAGTTTAATTAAAATTAATTAATTCATGGGCTTTCTTTTTGGGCCAAAATAATTTATAAAGATAAATAAAATAAAATGCTTTTGGGCTTTTTAAGAAAAGGCTTTTTAGTTAAATCAAACAAGGCTTTTAAAGAAGGCTTTTTGTACTAAAATAATTTGAGAAAATTATATTCAAACATACACATCATGATAAAATAATCCAATAAAAATATTGCACGTGCACAACACGTGCAAAATAAATAATTTTTCCATTAATTGAAAAATCAGGGTATTACACATCGTTTCCTGGATTTCTGCTCGCGGGTTCGGCTTGTGGCATCTGGTTCTTGCTGACTTCCACGAAGGATCCTTTCATCTGGTAAACCCTGGCGAATTTCCGTCTCGACATGGAAGTCACCGTTGTTGGGTCCACATTTGTTTTATTGGTGACTATGGAATGTCAAGTATAGAGTATAACAATGAAACATAAATTGACATCTAGAAAACAATATAACACTCCAATTTCAAAACACAACATCATACTTAACAACATTCAATATCTAATCATTCCATTCACCACCAAAACATAATATTTTCAAAAGAAAAACACATTCAAATCTAGAAGCACACAGTACTAATTCCCTATCAACTACTAACAGAATTAACATCAAATCAATCCATGCGACGAGTATTCCTGGCTCGGATCTACCCAATGGGGTTTCCCTGCAGTAGTGGACAGTTCGACTTCTTATGCTCGATCTCCCCACAGCCATAGCAAGCACTGGCCTGAGATTTCTTCTTCGGGCATTTGTTTTTGAAATTCCCTTGTTCTCCATAATGGAAGCACCCTCCTGATTTGGTAGTTTCTGCAGAGTTCGAACCTAGCTTGGACCTTTTATTCTTCTTAACTTGTTCCAATCACTCTCGTAATCGTGCGATCTGGGATTGAAATTTTTCTCATTCCCCCTTCAGGCGTGCCATTTTTGCTTCATAAGCGCTTCTCAGTAGCCTAATTCAGCGAGCTGCCTTGGCCTTGGACTTCATCAGCTTCCTAACTTTTAGGTACAGTCCGGCAATTTCTCACCTCTCCGTGACAGGTATTGGTGATGGTGGAGGTGAGTTCGCTCCAAGACTGGCCGGCAATGGATTATGCAGGGGTGACTCGTCTTCGCCTAACTTTCCCCCTCTACTAATTTCTTCGGGTCTTCGTCCACCGTCATCGGTTCCTTCTTAAGGATGTCCTCCCATGTCATTGGCTCGCCCTCTACCATCATATCCTAGATCTGGATATCCTCGTCAGCCAACCTGTAAGAGTAAATACGGGGATTAGTTCAAACATAAGAAAAATCATAAACATAAGTTGAAAAAGGCAATCATATGATTTATGATCATTCCACTATCCAAACTAACCCGACTCTAACTGGGGCATCCAAGTCTAATTTGTTGTGTTATACTACAATTTGAATTCTGCATTGATACCACTCTGTTGCTCCCCAATTTCCATACACTAGAAACTTGAGACACAATCCGAATCTTTACTTCAAATGAGTACATAACATAGAAAATCACAGGAAATTAAAAACTTTTTTAATTACATCAATGTTATTACAATGTACACTTGTTACAAAATTTCATCATGAATTACAAGTTATAACTATAAGTTTTCATTTCCCCACTTGGATGCTTCATGCAGCTAGAGTCCCCCGCTCACACGATCAGGTAGTCCTGTAAACTAACCAACTGTGGACACGTCAGTTGAATACAACTGACACGATACTGATGAAATCAGTTATCTCCAAAATCCTCAACAATCAATATTAATCCAGAATGTGAAAGTCATACAGAACAAAAATGTCGATGTATGCCATAACCCTAGAATATAACGCACACAATGCTCTAATTCTAATGCATGCTTGATTGGAAATGTATGCATCCCATACTACATACTCCCTAATTAAGTTTAAACGGACTTCTGATTATAGGGTTTGACCCCTCGCAATACAGACCTACTTTTGTTCTCTTACCATGTTTCTCACATTTATTTAGTGACTGGTAGAGTTGCAGTTCATGTAGTCTATTCCGCTACTGCAGTCAGACCGGTGGTCTTTCTCCACTCCGAACGATAGTGATCACTCTGTTCTGCTCGGATCGGTGGTCTCTCCACGCCGCCCGGGATCGATGGTCTTTCTCTACTCTTAGTCAGGCCAGTGATCATTCATCTCTATCGGAATTGGTGGTCTCTCTCCACTGCTGGACCCTACCAAAGTTATTCGAACATAAGGCAGATCGGAAGGCCTTTCCCTACTCTACAAAGTGATTCAAAGTTAAACTCTTGCTTTCCATTCAGATGGATAACATAGAACATAGACGTACCCTTAGGGGTCTATCCCCTAGCTTCTAATAGGAGTTTGAAGTACATACGTTTGCCTCCCGATCTTATCACTAAATCTCAGAAACTAACAGTCGAGACAATGCCGCACGTGTCCCCTTGATAGGAGAGCATAACGCCCATCTAGTGCATGTCCTTACAAATAATAGTCAAATGACCTAGAGCTAGCATACCCCTACTGGTCGTATGAAACAACTTAACTCTGCTAGTACCATGGGCCTTTGTAATACCCCGAAGATTAGTGGGCTTGGATTTGTGGGCCTAAGATTGTATATGGGCCTTAGAGATTTGGTAGTTGCATGGCACAAAGCCCAGGTTGTGTGCATACATGGCATGAACGTAAGGTGTTTGATGAAATGTTTGAATGGAGAATAAAACTTAGTAGGCAGAGAATTAATTTTAGTCTCACATAGTTGGTGAGAATGAGTGTATAAGTGTATACATTAGGTTGCCCATGATTCAAGAATATGTAACAAGCTATAGCACTTTTGGTGAGGCTATGGCCTGTGGTGGGGCCATGGTTAGATCCTTAGATGCATAGACAAGCATATGCACGTACATATAGGTGGTAACTCCCACCTTGTAACACCCCGTAGTTTTCAAAAGATTATAATAGTATATATATGTGTTGATTAAAATAGTTTGCTGTTGGAAATTATCTTAATGGCATTATGGTAATAATTTGATAAATGAATATTGAATTGGGGGGGGGGGGGGGGGGGGGGGGCTCACGTAATGGAAGCACAGCACATTGTGCTGTTGATTGGCGCTGGTTGACTTCGGTCAGCTACATGCTGACGTGGTGGCCAGCTGGGGCCCACCCTTGTGGGTGCTCTGTGTACTCACGCAGGTAAGAGAAGAGGTAAGTATGTGAAGATATAATCCCACATCGGTAATTACAATTAATATAATATAATATAAATATAATAGCCTTTGATCAAGAGTCACCTAATCGGTTAACTAACTTTTGAGAGGCAGCCTGTGGTGGGCTGTTGTACTACATAGTATCTAGTTTGTCTTATAAATTGTATAAATTATCTGAGCAAGAGGCAGGGGCGATACAAATGGTATTAGTGCCGACTTTCGACACCGAGTGTGGGTAAGAGTGGGTGAGATGTATGCCTAAGATGGAGCTAGCAGATGTACGTCGGGTATGCCTGAAAGGGAGCGAGGTGGCGGCCTGAAATAGTGGACCACCCACAGAATTAGGGTACGGTGCAGCTAGCAGAATCAGGGTACTCCACTCCACATAGGGTAGAAAGGAGATCCTACACTAGATTGTGCGTGCTCAGCGAGGACGCTGATTTCTGAAGGGGGGTGTGTGTAACACCCCGTAGTTTTCAAAAGATTATAATAGTATATATAAAAAAGTATAGATATGTGTTGATTAAAATAGTTGGCTGTTGGAAATTATCTTGATGGCATTATGGTAATAATTTGATAAATGAATATTGAATGGGGGGGGGCTCACGTGATGGAAGCATGACACATTTTTCTGTTGATTGGCAGTGGTTGACTTCGGTCAGCTACATGCTGACGTGGTGGCCAGTTGGGGCCCACCCATGTGGGTGCTCTGTGTACTCACGCAGGTAAGAGAAGAGGTAAGTATGTGAAGATATAATCCCACATCGGTAATTACAATTAATATAATATAATATAAATATAATTGCTTATGATCAAGAGTCACCTAATCGGTTAACCAACTTTTGAGAGGCAGCCTGTGGTGAGCAGTTGTACTACATAGTATCTAATTTGTCTTATAAATTATATAAATTGTCTGAGCTAGGGGCAGGGGCATTACACACCTGGTCGGGCTCGGGGCACTACGAAATTGGTTAGCCTCTAGAACCACGATCCTAGATTTAGGGACAAAAACACATACTAGGACCTCTACAACAACCCAAACTTTTAAGGAGCACTAGAACTAGTCAATGTAGTTAATTCTATAATTACTAGATCGGTTTATTTATTAACTAGCTTTTCTTTATCTAATGGATCTATTATTATAACTTCTAGTTCCTTCTTATCCTATATGTTCAATAAACTAGTTGAGTTACTAGGCGATCTACGTGCTCTATGCTATTAACCAATTGGTGACTTATGCCCTACATTCTATTAAATAATTTATAGTAGATTATATTTAAAACCCTAACTTAAAATTTCATTTCCTTAAGTAAAAACAACTAGAAAACTTCAATTAGTTTAGGCAATTATCGAACTCCAACCTAGTTCTATATATTAATTAACTTCTATATGCTAATTAACTTAATTAAATTAACAAGTCTCAACCCGGCGACAACTAGGTGGCTTCCAAATCCTGTCCAAGGGTTGGCCCAAACTCAGCCCAAATCTGACCCAAATGAAAATCAGCGAGGTAAAATTTCAAAACAACAAGCACCATATGGCAAAGCTGCATATGAAAAAGCTGCCGTTATGAGCTCCTCCCGGACCCTTTTCAAAGGCTATTCAAGCCCGAACATGCATCAACTAGTACACACAATATACAGCACTATATCTCATATATATCATATACATGCACCTATACAAGCATTTCTTCAAATACCTCATAAGCAATCTCACCTATTATAAATTTCTCCCTCATCTGCAACTTCAATTTTTCTAATCTACTAGACTTTCTCATTAAGACAAATCATCAAACACTTTATGCGCAATAATATTTATCCATATTTTTCTTTATTACTAAGCTACTTGTACATGTGAATACTCAACCAAGAATTCAAACATAACATTTCTATGCATTTATTCCAACTACATGATTATAAATCAAATATGTAAAAGATAGAATTTCAACTAGATGTTAGAATTTTGGTTACCCAAATTTGTGTGTCGAATTTGACTCCAACACACACCTGAACAATCAAACCATTCCAAATGAGCTTCAAACATACATAACTAATGCAATCAATCCATGAAAAGAAACATACAAGAAGTTAGGAGAACACCCACCTTGTTATGGAAAGTTCTAGCACAACACTTGCCTCCTAACTTGCTTTTCTTCTTCTCTAGCTTGTTTATTCTCCTCCTTGCTCCAAGCTTGCTACAAGTATCTTTGTTCTTGCTCCAAAACTACACTTAGATTTTCTTAGAAAAAATGGAGAGTTTGTAGAATAGAGAGTGGAGTGAAAATGAACTAAGGCATCACCCCTGGCTCTCTTTTAATGCTTAGCCTGCCTAGGGTAATAGAGTGGGGTGTAGGGTTGTGCTTAGCATTGCTTAGTGTCCAACATAATCAAATGTACAGGTGGCTTGTGTTGCCTATTGTCCCTACATACTCAATTGTAGTGTCCTCCTTCTCCTCCAAGTCAAAATTTTTGGCTCTGATGTGTATAATTTTTATATAAATATTTGTACTTATTTACCCATAAAAATTGCTTGTATTCGTCTATCTTGTTTAAAATTGATCTTATTTCCATAGATTTCAGTTAATTAATTATTTTTGAAGGAATAAGATTTTTGACGCAAAAAGTGAAGATTTTTGGTAAGAATCGACAAACAAAACAAGGAGAATGATTGATTAATTTTAATTGTTTTGTTGAATTTTAAATTTTACAATTTGGCCATGTGAAAAGCAAAATAGAAATTTCAATTGCCAATAGAGAGTGAAAATGAAATACACAAATTTAAAAAGGGTTCAATTGAGCTAATGTGATTATTAGTTAGTTTAATTTAAACTAATTAATTTTATTTTATTTTTTAAATCCTAAATTCTAATTTTATTTTGTGTGTGTGCAACACGTGTTTCAAGAAAAAGAAAGAGAAGAAAAAGAAGCAAGAAACAAAGAGAAAACCAAATAATGAAAGAAATAAATGAAGAAGTGTGGTTTTCTGCAAAAATAAACTCTAATTCCCACGTTCGGATCCCTATAAATAGAAAAGCAAAGAGAGAAGAGGAGGACAAGCTTAACGATAGAGAGAGAGCGACGGCTGACCTCTTATTATATTAAAAATAAATATATATATATAATAATAATAATAATAATAATAATAATAAATTATTTAAGAGAAGCAGCTAAATGACTGGGTCGGTGGCTTTGACGCGGAAATCGGGACAGGGAAGAAAGAGACAGAGCAGGACAGAGGCGACATCAACGCTAACGTGGGTGGCGTGGCGTTCGAGAGAAAAGAGAGAGAGAAGCAGCAGGCGCACTGTGTGCTGGCGTGCGGATCGAAGCAAGGGGAGAGAGAGGGGTCTGACTCGCTGGCTCGCTTTTCAAGGAGTTCGGTTTGCAATTTTTTTACAAAACAGTTCTTTCTGTATCTTTTTTCTTCTCCTCTAATTTTATTGTCACGACCTGCTTCCCAAAATACGGAATATGAGTACGTAACGTAAGCCCAGCAAATGATGCAAGCACCATCCATAAGCTGTACCAGACTAACTCAGCAATATGAAAGAATAAACAGAGCCACACAAGAATGATATAACCACATGAATCAAAGATAACTTCAATAATAAATGAAATAATTCAACAATAATAATATCCAACATCTAGGATAAAAAAACTTCAGGTCATAAAGCTCAAAACAAATTACAATGTCATAATAATATTCAAAGAAATAATCTAGCAGTAAATAAATTTAAGCAGCGCAATTCAGCTCCATCTCTAGAATCGTTGCTCACCAATTCCTTCTGATATAGTTCCTTCAGTACCTGTAAATTTTTTATCTAAAAGGAAAGAAAATAATGTCCTTAAAGCAAGTTATGGACAGCAAGGAGAGCAAAGCAGAGAACAAAGGAAGCATGTATATCAAAGAAAAAGGGACAGGATCAAAGTCAAATAACAAAGCAAAGGCAGGCAATAATATCAAAGCTCTACAATTAATCACACATGTAATGAGTGATGTCAAGTCAAGTTCAATATAGGATCAAGCATGAGATGTCAAATGCAGGTTATTAATCATTTTATTAGCATATCTAGTGCACGTACTACTGCGTCCCACTCCACAGGTTCGGTGCAAGCACACAGTGAGCGCTTTAGACTGATGGTGAATTCACGGATCGTATACTCGGCATTGATAACAATAATTTACAATCAATAATTAACAATCAATCATTTGCAGTCAATATTTCTTCCAATCAATATTTCTCCTCCTTCCATGTCAAGTGTTCATGCGAGCATGAAGGCCTTTACCGAGTACATTTTTCGATCGTTCACTACCCCGTCTACCCATAATACCCCGGAATGTTAATAGTTTATTTCATCCTATGTAAGCATGCAAGAAGGTTTCAATGTTGTATGATGCTAGGTGTGACTAACTCTACTCGTTACATACCAAACAGGAAGCGAACATATGAATTACACACAAATTACATAATTTGGACAGCATGACATTGTTGTACAAAAATAGAGATTACCGTGACTACAGAAAAGCAAATCTGGATCCGTCAGAAACTCTAGAAACTAGACTCTCTGCCGGTTCCAGCAAATATATACACGACATATAAAAGCTACAGGAACTAGGGTGAATGTCATATTCTTTTTAGATTTTATGTTTAGGCAGCAAGTTGCAAATTGTGTTCACCTATTTGTTTCAGGTTAGAAAACTCATCAATTAAATCTATAAAAATTTAGGGTCATTCCTATACATGTCTAGTCTCAGTTAGATTTATTTCAGATTTTTTTTCTACTATTAACATGCTCAAATAAATTATGGAACAGCAAGATACGCATGCATTTGTGAATCTGGAAATTCTGACACAGTTGTACTAAAATGATGATATCTAAAAGGTTACACATCGGAATTCAAATCCTTAAAAAAAGGTAGTAAACTAGACATCTGGGGATAAATTTCATGTTCAGAAAGTTATTTCAAAATACGACAGCAACATGGTAGAAAATTTGATTCAAAAAGATACAAATGGCAGTCCATAATTTATTTTGATATGAATAGGCAACAATTTAATCATACAATCATACAATTCATGCTAACTAATAGTCAAAGTGGCAATAGATGTTTAACATGCATGATTTCAATTTTAAGATGTAATTTCACAGGCATGGTAATCAATTCAACAACTCACATTTAATCTAACATGTTCAAACCATCGAATAATCTACAACATGGATCTAGTTATTTTTCCTGTAAATGTGCATATGCAAGAAACAATAGGGACTAGGTTTTAGATCAAAGATATCAGCACGATCTTAAGAGTATATCGGGTTAGCACATGTAAACCCTCAATAAACTTAACGAAATTCAAATAGCAGTACGATAAAGGAAATGACTAGATCTACATGCAGAGATCAAAGGATCTTGAACAACACAAAATACTAGTTCAAGAAGAGACTTGCCTTTTAATTAGTAGTTCGAATATATAGAATAACGGGATGAGAATCTCGGGCGAAGAACCACGAACACGAGAACACGTGCGAGCCATGTGCAAAACACCAACTCCCTTCCTCTCCACAACAGCAACCACTGATCACGATCCCACACACAAAATAGCGCACACCAAAACTCCACCCCTGTGCTTCTTCTCAAATGCAACACAGAGAGAGAGAGAGAGTATTGGCGGGAGAGGGATCGGCGACCATGGTAACGGGGACTGGCGACGATGGCGGCAGCAAGGGTGCATATGACAACAGGCGGTGGTGCTGCGGTCGAGGAGCGACGCAGCGACCAAGGACGGTGGCGTCGAGCGTAGCTCTGTTTTGCTCCGAAAATATAGGAGGCGAACGGCGGAGCTTTCGGGACTTGGAAGACGACGAGGTGGCGAGGAGGTCTGTGGTGGTTGCAGGGTGAACGAGGAGACGAAGGCGATGGCGACGAGGCGGTGGACGAGGATAGCGGCGATGGATTAATGGGTTCGAGCGGATGGGATGAAGACGACGACAGGATAAGGGGCGAGAGCAGAGGACTAAGGCAATGACGGGGGTGGTGATCAGAATGGTCGAGGTGGTGGACAGGAGGAGCGACAACTAAGGGGCAATTGGGTTTTGTTGGAAACAAAGAGAGAGAGAGAGATGAGAGTCGGGGTAGGGGAGAGAGAAAGCGGTGGAGAGGGAGGGAGATATTAATTAGGGTTTAAGGGGTATTCATATAGGGATTAAGGATTTGGGGTTTTAGGTTGCTGGTTAATGGGTTTAGGGTACGGGTTTAGACTCCAATAAGAGAAAAACAATTAGGAATCAATGAGATGAACATACAGCGGAATAATTCAACTCAAAACATGAAGAGCAAAATTTGCATGAACAAAAGAAATAGCAGAACTCAAGCCAAAAGAGCACGGAATGATCAAAAGAGAATAAAAGAGCCCAAGAAAAGAAAAATAATACTATTATAAAAAGAATTCCAGATATAATAATCAAGAAAAGAAATAAAATATAATAAATCCAAAATAGGGGTTACATTTATGATGCAATCCACAACAGTATTTATTAGTTGCAATTTTATTATGAACTAAATTTATTTTTCTAGGGTTTTGATGTAGCCTAGTTTTGAGAATACAATTTTAATTCCATATTATTTTTATATTTTTTTTATGGTTGTGTGTTTAACTTTTGTTCTTAATGCTTACAATTATTTGGCCAACTATTGTATGATTTATTGGATCATGAAGAAACCGAGAGGTAATTTGTGATTTACAACTATAAAATTAAACACCATTGATTGAGTGAATTAGAGATGATTTACCGCGATTGATGTAACGCCCCGATTTCCACGTAACTGGGAAACTGTGACACATGCCAAGATCTTTCCTTCAATTAGTCACGATACATAGAAAAAGCTGGAAAATTTAAAAACTTTTTATTCAACACAGAGTTACTACACCATAATTACAAATATCAATTTATAATATCAACCTGTAGCGCCTGGCCCTTTTTTTTTTACTCCAAAATCAATTCTTCCAATTTCTATATCACTTTAAACATAAACTAAGATAGTTATGTTTCATAGAAAATTTGGGCAGGGTCTCCCCTGTAATTTCTGCCCCAAAACACAAAAAGCTTACAGAATTCTGCTCTAAATTTTGTAGCTCACATCACAGGCAATAATATCACGGGCTCCCCAGACCAAAATGAGCATCATCACACAGGCAATATATATATATGCTCTGGGGGCCAAACTCATAACAGTATATCAATTATCAATTAAAAAACCATAAATTCTTTTGAAAACGTAGTAAGTTTTTAGAAAATAACTTGTAAAAACATACCACAATACCCGGTACTCCACAACGAGATGGGTACGGGTCAAAACCATATTATGCCACTCCACACTATACTCTTCATAATCATCCACATACTTATACATCAAAAATACAATTTAAAGTATGAACCTTTACTATTTTCAATTAAACCTTAAACAACAATTGTAAACTGGAGCTCCACTCCACAGAAACCTGTACCTATACCTCACCTCTGCACTGCTGAGGACCTGTAACAGTAGGGACCTAGGGTAGTCCAGGGACTCCCTAACCCCCAAACACTAAGGGGTTAGCCATTTCTGGTGTGAGTATAATTTATTAAATAAGTAAATAAATTAAACTTACAAGTAAAAACATAATGAACTCACAATTACTAAGATAAACAAATCTACTTGACATCTGAACATGTAAACATCATAAATGGGATTTCACATCAAATACTCTCTGAGTCATCACCTGTATGTATATCTATACCCACTCATGCCGTACTTATCTTTAGTAACCATTTTCCTAACCACTCTCATAATACAGATATTGATCTTATTGCATTATATCACGTATCACATCATAGACATATGCATTCATTCTCATACTGCCACGTTCATTCATGTCCAACCTAACATCTCATTGCACATTACCGTTTACTTGCATTTCATCACAATATACTCCATATCCCAAACATAGTTTGGCAATAACATATCACACCCCAAAGCCGATAGCTTGGGTGATAATCACCGCACTCCAAGCCGAACTTGGCTAATATCACATCACATCCCGAGCCCATAGCTTGTTTATTAATTTACTTCAACTATCACACTCGCAATTCATCTTGAATGGAAAAGAAACGTGTACATATAATTGATGTGCCAGTGTATGTTATGACTTAACTCTAATGCAAGATTACCAAAACAATGATGCTCTTATTCTAATGCAAGCAAGTCTCCGGAACAGTATGCATCACATACTACATACGCCCCATCTCAAGCCGTTTCCCCATATATAGGGATTGGAACCCACGTAATGAATTCTACTATTTGTACTCATCCTATTCCTGTCATAATACCACATGACTGGTGACTATTGCCGGCGTACCGGACCATACTCAAAAGCCAACACGAACTACAAGGTACTTGTCAACCTTCTTCCGTGCCCACAACTAGTCATGAGAAGGCATAGAACCTGCCGGGATCGTAGGGTCTATTTTCCTAGGAAACCCTCTCGTTCTTATCATGGCACATTCAGGAATTAACAATCAAGATACGAAACCCGTGCTCCCAACTTGTCATGAAAAGCACCGTCCATATCCCTTTGACAGGGGAATACATCCCGATAACACCATCTAGTGTCAGCCTATAAGAGAGGTTAGATTATAGGGTATCACTCTTAACACCAACTCTCGCCCTTTGGCAATTTATAGACAAAAATGGTTAAGTAACTATTACTACCCTAACGATGTCACTAACCCTATCCAACAAGCGAGACATGCCACTGTACCTGTCCCTCTTCTAACTAAACAAGCGAGACATACTACTGTGCTTCCAACTCGGCATGAAAAGTACCGTACGTGTCCCTCTTCTAACTAAACAAGCGAGACATACTACTGTGCTTCCAACTCGGCATGAAAAGCACCGTACGTGTCCCTCTTCTAACTAAACAAGCGAGACATACTATTGTGCTTCCAACTCAGCATGAAAAGCACTGTACGTGTCCCTCTTCTAACTAAACAAGAGAGACATACTACTGTGCTTCCAACTCAGCATGAAAAGCACCATACGTGTCCCTCTTCTAACTAAACAAGCGAGACATACTACTGTGCTTCCAACTCGGCGTGAAAAGCACTGTACATGTCCCTCTTCTAACTAAACAAGCGAGACATACTACTGTGCTTCCAACTCGGCATGTAAAGCACCGTACATGTCCATCTTCAAGAGAGTGTAACTATTTTACGACACAATTAACCAGGTCTCAACCTAGACTTCTCAAGATCTCCTTGGATCCACTCACAGCCTACCTATTCAAGGTAATACCTACATACGAGCCCAATGAGCTTCGTACGAGACCATACATACATACGAACCAAATAAACTATGTATGAGACCACAGCTACATACGGCCAGTCGAGCCGCGTATGAGACAACAACATACATACGAGCCAAATAAGCTACGTATGAGACCACAGCTACATACGGGCCAGTCGAGCTGCGTATGAGACAACAACATACAAACAAGTCAAATAACCCAAGTATGAGACCAACCGCTACATACGGGCCAAACGAGCCGCGTATGAGACAATAATATCCATACAAGCCAAATAAGGCACATATGGGACCAATAGCTACATACGGGCCAGGCGAGCCATGTATGAGACAACACCATACATACAAGCCAAATAAGCCAAGCATGAGACTAACCGCTACATATGGGCCAGCGAGCCGCGTATGAGCATAACCACACCTAAAAACAACCATACAGGTAATCAACCTAGAAGAAACCAAATGTACTTCTAGCAAACCTTATCTTCTATAACTAGAATCAACAGAAGAGTCTACTGTCTAAAATAGGCATTCTACCAATGAGAAGCCCAAGAAGCGACATCAAACTTTTATCAAGCTAACGATTATTAGTGACCTTTTCGACCCTTATTACCCATGAAGATGAGTAATATTCTTGTGATATGGTCCAACTTTACTTAGGGTCTCATACAACTAGAATCCATGGTTTCCCTCCCCAAATTGAACTAGAACTACATACATGAGATTCTTGGGTTCCTTCTTCAAGTTTGAGCTAGAATCACCTAGGACTAAAAACATGGGCTCACAGGTTCTTTTAATCTTTCACTACCATCATAATACAATTCAAGTGTGGTTCCTTTGAATCTAGAACTACTATGCAACTCGAGTATTGCAACTACAACACAATGGTTCACCACCACAACATGATAGTTCTTTACTACCCTTCAACCATAATGCGATAGTTCTTTTTACTAAGAATAACTAAATATCACAAGCATGCATGGGTTCATCAGACTCAAGCATGATGGGTTACAAGGATGTCACATAGGCATGAATGGTTCTTACTACTACCTAAGCATGGTATATATCATGAGCCTCAATCCTACAACAATCCAAGAACAATCTTTATTATTTAAGTGTAACTCATCCCCATATACATAACTAATCCATTAATTTATATCAATACACTTTATCCCAATACGCCTCATCCATAAATCATATCAACACTTCAGTTTATTCAAACTTCTTTTAAAACATCAAATACGTATATAAAACCATACACACAATTTTTTTGATATCATCATATGAATATAACTCATCCCCATATACACATATATGTTATTCAAACATCTTTTAAAATATCAATACATAAGTAAATTAACACTCACATATTTCTCAACCATAAAAATACATAAATAAATTAACTCACATATATCTTTAACCACAGAAATACGCAAATAAATTTACACTCACATGTTTCTTAACACACAAAAATACATAATAAATTAACACTCACCACATTTCGCGAAGATTCGAAGCGTCACCATGCCACCCCGCATCCGAAGTCGCGAATATATCCTATCACCAAATTTCAAAGCAATTAAAACTCAAATCATCTAAACCAATCATAAAAGCTAATAACACTATTCCAAATATCACACAAGCGTTTATTGAATGCTTGGGATATACACGTGCAATGCATGTGATAATCTAATGCCTATGGTATTTTCATCCCCAAATAATTACTAAAATTGCCCCTAGAATATTCTAATAGTCCAACTATACTCTCCAGTATTATAAGGGCAATAGTTCATACATATATAATTCCCTTTTTCAAACTCAAAACCCTAATTTACTAATAACTTACAATCTCTCTAATAACCTACTAATTTCTCATATCTACAATTTCCAACATCTCTAAATCTCTCCACCCTAATATTCCTACTCAATAAAAATAAACCTAACTTAACTTTATACAATAAAATACTTAGGGTTTACCTTCCCGAAATCCATTCAAAAATCCGACGCTACCACGATGTAGAGAATCCCCCCATTAGTCTACCCCTCACTTTAATTTGAAATCCATGGAGAAAAGAGGTAGATTTGAGGTGGGGAAAAGAATCGATCGATGGGTTCGTTTGGGATCTTTTGGGTCGGAATGGAAGGGGAAGAAGGAGAAGAAGAAGGAAGAAGGGAATGGGGGTCGGGGCTTCTTTTCGATCGGCTGGCGTGGACGGGAGAAGGAGGAAGGGAGGGAGGCCGGGTGGGGGTTCCCATCGGTTTGGGAAAGAACGAAAGAGGAAGGAAGAAGGAAGGAGAAAAAGATAGGAATGGGAGAGAGGAAGGGGGGTTTTTGTTAAAGGAGATGTATAAATAATAATAATAGATAGATAATAAATGTAAGGGAATATTACATATATACCCCCCAATTCTCAATACATTCCAAATAAAACCCAACTCTCTACTTTAATATTATAAACAACACAAAAATACATTAAAAATACTTTGTAATAATCCGTATAAAAATAATTTGATTTCCAAGATAATAATAAATAAAGTAGACAATAACAGATATTTCTCAATTAAAATAATAGTTATCAGAAAATACATACTCGTGTGCAATTTTCAATTGCGCACACATTACGAAGCAAAATAGCCATATGCTATTTTTCAGGTCGTTACAATTGATGTGACTATAAGGAAATCCATACAACTTAATGAGTCTTCAATTAATTAAATTTGCATAGAGATATGACAAACTATTAGTTGGAGATATTTTTGATGTTGTTCGAGAAAAAGCATTGAATACTTCGGGGATTTTGGTCTACAACTTGAAAAATAATATTTTTATTCACATGGAATTATGAATTATGTGTGATTAATTAGGTGAAATCAAAAGCCCTAGAATTAATTTTGCAATTAATAAACAACAAAATTTCAGATTCCGCTCCTTTTTAATTAATTTAGTTAAGTCTTTAGATTAATTTAATTTAGTTGCTTTCTTTATTAATTTTGATTTTCCAAATAGTGTTAATCTAGTAAATTTCAGTACTCGATAAATAAATTAGTCCTTGTGGGTTCGACACTCTTTTCACTTAACTATACTACTTGTTGTGATTTTGTACACTTGCAAATATTCACATCAGGTTTCCTTGTTCACACTTGGTTATGTTCATGTAACAAGTGTGCAAGTGCTCATGAACAAGCTAGTATGGTTGAGCCTATATGAGTCTAGCACATTTGAATTAGATTGGGTTGAGCCAAACCAAACAACTCTAAAGTGTTTGTTAACACTTAATTAGTTGTCTCATAAGATGTCAGATACAACTTATGATAACATACACAATTAAGTATTAACACGTGAAACAATATTCATATGCAAAATATTGTTGTCCAAAATAACTGTTAATTATTTTAGGGATATTACATATATATTGCCTCGAGCCAGACCAAGTTGGAGTTACCACCTATATGTACGTGTCTGTGCTTGTCTATACGTCTAAGGATATAACCATGGCCCCACCACAGGGCATTGTCTCACCAAAAGTATTATATCTTGTTAGGTACTCTTGGATCATGGGCAACCTAATATATACACATATACACACATTCTCACCACATATGTGGGACTAAACTTAATTCTCTTCCTACTATGTTCTGTTCTTCATTCAAACATTTCATTGAACACCTTATGTGCATGCCATGTATGCACACAACCTGGGCTTTGGGCCACGAAACCACTAAATCTCTAAGGCCCATATACTATCTTAGGCCCACACAAATCCAAGCCACTAACCTCCCGGGTATTACATTTAAACCCCCCCTTAAGACTTAGCGTCCTCACTAAGCTCGGGACATATAAACTAATATAGGACCTCCTTTCTAACCGATGTGGATTGGAGTATCCTGATTATGCTAGCATACTGCCCTTGGTCTCACTACCATATTATGGCCCTTAGCACCATCTCAGACATACATCTCACCCACTATCGGCCCTTAGCTCCATCTCTATCTTGCGGCTGGTGATGAAGTGCTTGAGGAAGAGTTCTTCAAGTTGGTCGAATAAGAAGATAGACCTTGGAGAGAGACGAGAGAAACATTCTCGTGCTGATCCTTTAAGGGTTGCTGGGAACGTCTTGCAAAGGAAGGAGTCGAATGCTTGGTGGATCTTCATGAGGGTTTTAAAACTCTCAAGGTGGTCTACCGGGTCGGACTCTTTGTTGTATGACTCCAAGCTGAAATTTTGAAGTTGTTGGAACATGACCCTCAAGGATCTTTCTGGAGAAGGGGGCTCGGATGGGGCGATATGTTCCTTCGTGTCTTCCTTCTTCGTGTTTCATTAGTGATAGATGGTCTCCCATCTTTTGGAGGTGCTAGAGGACGATATTGTCTTATTCTTCAGACCTAGTAGACTCATGAGACTCCTCACATCGTGGAGGAGTGGAGCAGTGAAGGCTAGTTTATTGGGTTCTACTGGGAACGATGTTGAGGGCTTGAAAGATCTCATCTTTAAAGTTTCAGAACTCTACCCTGGTAATTGATGATTCTTCCTCCCTATACGTCATAGTGGTTGATCGGTTTGTTGGGGTTAGGCATCTTCTCCCACGAGGGGGAAGAGTCCTTCTTCGCCCCTAGGAGAGTGATGGCTTCCTCGCCCCCAGGGGGAGGGGGTTCTTCAGAATCTCTATCTTCGAGGAAAAGGACTCCTCTTGCTTTCCTGGTGTGCTGGATAGGGGACCTCGTCCTGGATTCACTTCCCATTCAAGTGATTTCAGAGGTCAGACCCCTGCTGTCTGGAGAGTATGTTGTAATGAAGGTTTGGCTATGCTTGAGGCACTCCAGGGAGTAACGTAGAGGGTGTGCAGGTGTAAACCGACCCCCTGTTCTCACCGATACGCTGTGCACGGTGCTGACTTCTTTGGGAGCCCCCCGGTGCAGCCTCTTTGAAGGGAGACTAAGTAGGCTATTGAAGTTGTTCCAGCTGAAGAGATTGATCTGGTTGAGGGGGTTGATCCTATTGAGAGCTAGGAGGGACGTCCTCATAAGGAAGAGTTGGAGGAAGAGTTTGCTCGTCGGCTTGAAGTCGCCGCCTTCTCTCTCCCCTTGGAGGCATGTCTAAAATAGTAGTTTTTTACAGGCAAATTTCGGTTGGATTCCTTTTCTATTTTCCACAGACATAGCCAATATGTTACTGCTTTTTTCTGTGTGCGAGAAAACAAATGTTGTGAATTCTTTTTTAAAATAATAAAGGAACTGACCTTTTAATTTTCACTGATATTTGCTACCACAAATTGATCTTGATTCATGAATTTGACTCGTTTGAACCATTGGATCTGATCTGTAAGGTGGCTATCACTCTGATTGACCTGCAAAATTCTGAAACACCGGAGTTGGCCCCGACGTCAAACCCTCTGACGCTCAAGTCAGAACTTATAAATATATGAGAAATTTTAGTGGCAAAATACTGATAACCTAGTTCCTGGTGATGGGGTATTTATAGTTGCTTTGGAGGCTGTTTGAAGATATTGATCTATCTCTACTTCCCGGTATTTTGATAGAGTTGGTTATTTTCTTCTTCATGGAGATATAAGATCAGTTCCCCTTCTCTTGATAAAGATATAGGGTTAGTTGACTTTCTCCTTCGTGAAGAGATAGGAGTGGTTGTGGAGATAGAGTTACGACTTTTCTGTTGTAAAGAGATATGGTTTTTGAACCGTCTCTGATGGATAATTATGAGTTTAAAATGATATTTTATATAATCATGAACTCATTTATGTTGGACTGTTATAACAACCTAGTTTAATAAGCCTATTTTGTGTTGTTGGGTTTGAAAGAGGCCCAACTCCCCATTACAAGCCCGTTTCTAGTGAAATTTATAGTTTACCCCTAAGAGCTTTAAGATTTGTGCCTGATTTGAACGGTCCCAATCTGGTTCTATTTTTACCCATATCAGTAGTGAATATCAATGTAAGCTTCATGTCATGCTCCGCTTCCCAAAAAGAAAAAAGGAATACGGATATGCGATTAAGTCCAGGGAATGATTTTTATCATCCATAAGCTATCAGGATCTTTTCAACATTTTACAGGAATAATCAAGAGATAACAAGGAGACACCAACCACACATGCATAAATGAATCAATATACCAACAGGATTACTTGAAACAAATTTTAATAATCTCAAATAAACCAGATCTGAAAATAAGTCAATAATTCTGGGTCATACTGTCCAATACAAAAATAATCCAAGTAGCGGAAACATTTATTCAACATAAGCAATAGGAAAATAAATATAGCAAGAACTCTAGTAACTAAAATCTTAGATCACCTACTCCAGCGGTAGCTGATCACCATAATCTGCAATTTAATAAATTGCAGGAAAAAGGAAAAGAAAACAAAATGCCCATCAATACAAGTTACGGGCCGCTTGTAGTGCAGGCACAAGTACAGGAAAAATAAACAAATATAGAGTGACAGCGGAAGCAAACATAGTATGGAATAGTCATGACAACAAAACAGAACAACTAGCATGAATTAGGAAATAAGATCAAGTAACATGATATGCTAACAGAGTACAGGTAACATGTATCAGGTATCAAGTATCATACAAGCAGGTGAACAGGTAAACAAGTAAGCATGTAACAGGTATCATGTTATGTCATGTCAAGTCTTGTATTTATTTCTATCTAGGTAGCACTTCATGCATCCCATCCGTTTACCACAAGGTTGCTACATTCAAACAAGTGCGCGTTTAGATTTCATAGTGGATTCTATAGGGCCGTGTACTCAGGTATCAGGTAAACAGGTAATTAGAATCATGTATCATAGAACAGATAATCATGCATCCGGTAGGACTATATCCCCTCCAAGTACACCCTCTCATAAGGAAGTATGTAGTTGGGTAACAGGTGGGAAACACAGGCCCCCTTTTGAGTACACCTTGTCATAAGGAAGTATGTAGTTAAGAATCAGATAACAGATAATCAGGATCATGCATAATCATATCAAAGGTAACAGATAATCAGGTAGGAAACATGGGCCCCCTTCCACGTACATAATTCTATATTTTCCACTACTAGATCTTTTCCTTAATCCCCGGCTTAGTTATTTGTTATTATTATCAAACAGGCATATATGTGTCACAAAAAAAGGGCAAGAATAACCTGACATGAACAAGTAACAGGTTCAGGTTTAAAGATAAACATGTACAGGTGAAAGATAACTCATAAAAGATTAAGACAATGAAAATTCTAGTTCAGGACAGCAAGACAGTACTCCACCAAATCGGGGATTTCCGTTGCCATAAATATGAAAACCTGGTGTAACACCCCATTTTTTTTTTTTGCAAACTAAACCTCTAAACTCAAATCTTTCAATTTCTATATCACTTTAAACATAAACTAAGATAGATATATTTCAAATAAAATTTTGGCTGAGTCTCCCCTAAAATTTCTGCCCCGAAACACAAAAAGCTTACGGAATTCTGCTCAAAATTCTGTAGCTCACAACACAAACAATATTATCAAGGGTTCCCCATGACAAAATGAGCAGAATCAAACAGGCAATATAAATGATATGCTCTGGGGGCCAAACTCATAATAGAATATCAAATATTAAATTAAAACCATAAATTTCTTTGAAAACATATAAGATTTTTGTAAAGATTTAGGAAAACCGTTTTCAAAGCCAACCATAGAACCCAATACTCCACAACGAGGTGGGTACAGGCTTTCTTACTTCATCACAACACTATGTATATGTACTTTTACCATAATACAAAATAATACGTCAACTATTCACCTTTCTACATATACTAAGTACATAGATAATAGATCAACTCCAACAAAAGTACAAAATCTAGCTCTATACTACCTCACTATGTTGCTAGTAACCTGCAGGAGAGTTAGGGTTGTCCACCCTCAAGGAGGGATCCCCCTAATCCCCAGAAAACAACAGGGGTTAGTCATTTCTGGTGTGAGTATAATTATTAATCTAATAAATAAATTAAATTGCATAAAGAAAATGAATTGAATTTATAAACATAAGGATAAGAAGGCTTAACCTGGAGTCTGAACATAAAAACATCACCAATACGATTTTTATATCAAAGTACTCTTCCAGGCTGCATCCAACTGTATACATAACCATAACTTCACATATTTCACTTTGTCCATCACACTAACCGCATATATATATATCCTTATTTTACATTTGAATAATACTAATTCACATACAATCCATTACTTTTCAATTTAAATTCCCTAACACAAATATTTATCTTTCCACAATTATCGTCATATCACCAATTCTTCATTTATATAATATAACCACGGGATGCTACTACATATTTTCTTCATTTTTATTTAGCCATGTGCTTCATTTACTTATATTATATCATCAACACACCCATTCATCCTGGAAGTTGTGCCAAGGCAGGTAGTTCTCACCATTCCCACGGAAATAGCGGGCGAGTAGTTCCCCGACACACTTCCAAGGTACACAAACTCATATCACAACAAACTTTCTTTAATAATCATTTTCATAACCACTCTCATAATATAGATATTGATTTTATTGTATTAAATCACGTATCGTATCGTAAATAAATGCATTCATTCCGATAATACCACATTCATTCATGTCTTATAATACAAACACAACATCTCATTGCATATTGCAATTTGCTTGCAGTTCATCACATCATTAACATATCACTAATTAGAATGCTTATTCTCATTGCATCAAAAGTATGTTTTACAGCTCATTCTCATCTCATTATATCACTTAGTTACTACTCAATTTATTGAGAATTAAACTTACTTTCATTTTCACTTATATCTCAAGTTATCATTAACTTCACTTCCATTCTCAACAATTTATACTCCACATCCCAAACATAGTTTGGGCAATAATATATCACACCCCAAAGCCGATATCTTAGGTAATAATCACCGCACCCAAAACACATAGCCTGGGTAATATCACATCACATCTCAAGCCGAGAGCTTGGTTATAAATTTACTTTAATTGCTTTTCATCTTACACTTCACTTTTTTTTTCATTTCCATTACTCATTACCGATATCATGCCAACTCACCCTACGAATTATGCCAAGGCAGGTAGTTCCCACCATTCCCACGAAAATAGAGGGCAGGTAGTTCCTCGACACAATTCCAAGGTGGATTAACTCAAATCATACTGTATTTCACTTTAATACTCATTCTCATTTATACTTATTTATTTTATTAGTTTGTCGACTAGTTTGCCACAGTATCCCAATATACTGAAAGCCGACAGCCCAGTAAAACACGTGGACCGATGCTCACATAGAGTCTTACATGACCGAGGCTACGTCTTCCTCCCAACCTATGCCAGCGAAGGAACACCGCACCCCAGATAAACTGGGTACTTCCTCCCAGCCGAAGCCAGGAGGAAAAAACATCGCACCCCAGGTAAACTGGGTACTTCCTCCTAGCCGAAGCCAGGAGGGAAAAACACAGCACCCCAGGTAAACTGGGTACTTCCTCGCGACAGCTGTCATCGAGGGGATAACCGGGCCTCAAGCCGATAGCTTGGGTGATAAAAACACCGCACCCCAAACACATAGTTTTGGTAATAAATACCGCACCCCAAGCTGGTCCTTGGGTATTAGGAGGTCGAGCCCAAACCCCCAGGTTTGCTGTAGGTACTGGTCAACAAAACCATCTGTTATTAGCATTAATCATTTCATCTTTCCATCTTACTTTATCAACACAAGCATTTCACTTTTGATTTACAACAAGTCATGTCTTTGACATTAACCACGCGAATTAGTAACACATTTTATTAGCACGTACCATCTTATCTTTTATCTTACCATTTAATGCATATCCGGTGTCCACGATATTAATCATCATATCATTATACCACATTATGCATACACCCTGTCATTCAACATATAAAACCATCATATCATATTATTACATAATATTAATGCGCCAAGATATTTATTTTGTCATAACATCCCACATTAAGAATACCATATTATTTATTATCTCATTGTATCATATATAGGCATACGCCAAGTTACAACATTAATAAAAGAACTACATTATGTTATTCCATTTCGTAAGAGTATCAAAATGTATAATTCATCACATTATAATATCATAATATTGTCCATTAATTCATTTCGAACATAATTAGACTGTAAACATATACCCACTTACTAATTTCATCAATTATTACATCACAAGCCATTATCATCTATATATATCACAAACATACATCACACTTGCGGGTTTCTAAGAGATAGGGCCACAATCACTTATTTCTTCTAATTGAACTCCATAACAACCAATCATAGCATGCGAGCTCATACACAATGCTCTATGTAAGTAAAATCACCTATAAGGGCCTATATACCCCAAAATATGCACAAAACATGTACTATATATACACGGATTTCCAAAACATGACCAAAATCACTAATTTTGTCTAATTTCATCTTAAAACATCCATCCATAGCATGCTAGCCCATACACAAGGCTCCACATATACCAAATCACCTATATCGGCTTATTCACCCAAAAGCATGCACAAAACATGCACGGGGTAAATATATGCATAAACCATTTAATATATTTAATTTTTATACTTCAACACGTCACATTAACCCATAATATAGGTTTTATATACTTAAAATAGTTAATTTTACCAAATATCACAAAAACCCATTTTCGGACTCTTAAAAATCCGTATTTTCATTAAAAATTAATTTTCGGCATAACTTCTACAAAATATATCAAAAAGCCACGAAATTTGGCCACAAAACAAAATATTTATAGATACAACATACTCACCTGACTGATCGAGCAAACGATGTCCCACGTCCGCCCGGTAGCCAGTCGAAGTTCAACTTTTTCCACCTAATTGGAAAATTATAGAACCGATTAGCTTAGAATTGAAGACTCGACCTACGGACCTCCAAATTCGAATCCGTCTTCACCCACACATCACAAATGACATAAGTAGGTGAGCTACATCGATGGATTTCAAATTCAGACCCCAATACAAGAACTCACATATTGATCGGAGGCTTTCTAATAGGAAAATTTCCTATTTTCTAATTTCTTTAATCCCCTTTTTCCTAATCTCTCAAATTAGGGTTAATAATAATAATAAAACTCAATTACACCTCCGAACCCAACAAATTCTTACTTAAATCTCGCTCGGGCATATCACCGAACACCCGGCGTGCATAATATACTTACACTCTTTCTCATTCGATTTGATTGAGAATTAAGCCTACAAAAATCATCCTAAATTCATATTAATACTTTCATAATATTCTACACCCTCATATGCATTTTCTACAATTATTAGAATCGAGTTTCCTACCCGATTTCATAAACCCTAAAATCCGAGTTTATGCCAAAATTAGAACTTCACATTTCCCTCATGATAATTCAAATCTTCAACTCCTAGCATGTTCTATGAGCTCTATCCACCTCACTACATCAATTTTTAATAAAAGAAATGAAAAGCATACAATCCAAAAGACAAATAAAACAATTTGTATACCTTCTCGAAGCTTTCTCAAAAAGCCAACACTACCACGAGCTAGAGCACCGTTCACTTAGCTTACCCATCAAATTAATTTGAAAATAGTATAGAAATGAAGCGGATTTGGATGGGAAAAGGCATGGCAGAAAGTGGGTTCCGGCCTTGGGGGTTTTGGTCGGGATTTGGAGAAGAAAAGAAAGGAGGAGGAAGAAGAAATGGGAGGGGTTCTTTAAAAATAACTAAATAAATAATTAATTAATAATAGGGAATATTACATATAAGCCCCCAAGTCTTAAAAATATTTTAAATAAACCCCAACTCTATACTTTAATAATATGAACAATACAAAATACACTAAAATTATCTTATAATAATCCTCCCGCATTATAAAATAAAATAAACAGCATTTCTTCACATAAAATCTCAACTCCGAGCTCCAATATATCAATAATACCTGTCTAACACAAATCTTGACTCCAAATAAAATTCTCGCCAATCCAGGAAAATAAAAATGGTTATTTTCGGTATTTTACAAATTCGAGGTGTTACACCTGGATCCGTCATAAAATCTGGAAAATAGACTGTCGGTCGAATCCAGCAAATATATATAAGTCATATGGTATTTCACAAAAATATGACTCAAAACAGAATTGTATCCAGAAAATTTGTTCAGCCAGAAATTAGAAGTTTGTAGTCATAAATAGGAAAACGGGATAAAAACATACCGATTAAATCCAAGAAAAATCTGAGGTATTTCCTAGTATGTTTAGTAACAGAAAATAAAGTTTCATAATTTTCCAACATAGATAGAATAGTCAAGTAAAATCAGAAAACAGCAAGATACAATTAGTTTGTAAATCTGAAATCACGAACACAGTAGTACTTGAACAGCAATAGACTACAAAATTTAAATCGAAATCCAGATCCGTTAAAAGGGTAGTAAAGTAGATACAGTAGGCTACATTTTATAGTCATAAAGTTTTTATAAAAAGCAAATAGATTCAGGTTGAAATTAAGGTTCTTTACTGAACAGCATGAAAATTCTGCAAGTATAGTAGTTTACAAGCATAGAATAGTTTATGAAAGTCATCAATTAAATCCACAAAAATTTAGGGTTAATTCCAGTCAGGTCTACTTGTACTCAGCAAAATATTGGATCAAAATATTATCTTTAGCATCAGTATAAAAATAAATAACCATACAAGATTCATATAAAACAGAATCTAAAATTTTTCTACACCTCTGTAGTAAATAGCCATAACTTGCAACTCACAAATCGAAACTGAGAACTGTTGGAAATTCAGGAAAGTAGAAAAAATTTTCTATAATTCATATTCACAAATAATTTTCATATACTGACCTTAACAGGGTTTAAAATACTGAACAAAATGGGGTAACAACAAAAACGGAAATCTTCTTTATGCATACAATCAACTAGTTCATATGAAACACATCCAAAATATAATAAAATACAAAATATGGTATACTAGATGTCCAAGCAACATGGTATAGGGTATTTTACAAGTTTACAACGAGTTATACTACTACTAATACATCAAGCATACAAGATTGTACGACAACTCATAATCACGAACAACATGCATGTGTACATCAAAAATTTATTAGATCTAAGTTATTTCATGTCGTGTGTGTAATGAGATAACTAGGGGCGGATCAACATATAGAGACAAGATATAACAGGAGTTTTGCATAAGAATTGTCTCTAGAACACAACTACACTACAGGCGGTATTTAGTACTTGTATATGCAACTGAAAAGTATACAGGTTACTTGCCTTATAGTCGATGATGGAAACGATGCAAAGAGCAAGAATAACGGGAACGGATCCCCGGGCATGAACTAAACGAACGAACGAACTACGCTCAACTCACGAACAACTAACCCACAAGATCCAACACACGCACACAAGAGAGGGCAGCTGAGGGGTGTGCACGGGAGAACGACGATGACAGCGCTGCACGCGACTATCGATGCTACTGTGGTCAGACGGAGGCAGCACAGCACTCAGGGAGGTGTTGCATTACTGTCGCCCTGGCTGCTGCTTGTTGTTAGCATCTGCGTCGGGAGGGAAGCAGCATAGTGGGTAGCGCCTGGTGGTCGGGTGGCGCTGCAGGGCATCGCGGTAGGAGGAGCACAGGGGGAGCACTGGGGTGCTGTCTGGTGTTGTCTGTCGTTTGGTGCTAGGGCGTCAGGGGAGGAAGGAGAGAGGCGGAGGAGCACCTGGATGATGGGGCTGCAGTCGGGAGGAAGGTTTTGGGAGGTAGGGGAGAGAGGTGACGAGGGAGGAAGTTGAACAGGCGGCTGATAGGGTTTAGGAAATATACAGTGGAGTATATAAAGGGTGATAGTTAGGATTTTTGGGGTTATCGTGTAGGGGTTGTTTATTAGGTTTATATGGCTTAAAGGATCCAATAAAGAATTAAAAGGGATCATTGGGTTAAATTGCTTTTGGGTTTAATAGATCCAACAATGAGGTAGGAACGAAATTGAATAAATATATAGGACATGAACAATTAAAATAATGGGGATCAAAAGTAATGGCTCGATCAATCGGAGATGAAATAATAGAATGACAATTGAATGAAGAAGATCAAATAAAAAGACGACAAATCAAATAGATAAATATATTGATAAAGAAGATCCAATATACGGTTCAAAAAGAGTCGAAGAAATACAAGATGAATAAATACACAAAGAAATAAAAGTACATCCCAAAAATACAGAAAATGAAAACAGGGGTTACACTCCATCTGCAATTTATGTGTCGGTCATTCTTGTAGGTGCCTGCGTATGCTACCTTGCTAGCTAATATCGCTTTATGCTTGCGGGAGACTACATATCTTGATATAGACCTAGTGCATCAAAGATGTGTTAACTCTATGTTTGATGCGTGCAAAACATGCATGCACATGTATATTTAACGATTTCATGTAAGTTCTTTACAGGCCAATATAAAATAAAATTCAAATAAATCTCAAGTTGTTCATAATCAAAGCAAAAAAACTCAATTATGTACCAAAATAAAAAAGAATCATGCTAATATGAAATATTGCAAATATCCGGAAGGATTTGTCAAGAAGAAAGATGTGATTGTTTTCCAAGAAAACAGAGCATCAAGACTGATTATTCTATGTTTTATTTGTGATAAATAATATATTATCGAATCTTTAACAAATGAAATGTTATGGAAAGAATATAAAGTGGATTCACCGAAATATTCAAATTGAGAATGTTTTGGCTGACAGCAAAAATTGCAGTCGACTGTCAATAATAGTTGAAAATTGCTGCAGTCAACTATCATTTTCTCTCAACCTTTGGTCCAGAAGAAATAACAGTCGTCTGCCCAAATAAACAGTCGACCGCAACCTTCTCAAGTGTATATTTGGTATTCTTTTTACATTTATGGAAATGAATAATTTCAAACTCTTTAAATATAGTTGAATCCGGAGCATTTTTCATCTCTTTTGACTCAATATTTTAGAATTTATCATTTGCTAAAGATCAAGAGAGAAAAGTGTTTTTATTATTTTATTTGTCAAGACTACGATCTTTTTTTTACTTTTTTTTCGCTTCGGATCAAGGCAGTTTACGGGGCTTATGTATAGAAGCTATGTGGTTGTAATAAGATTATTGGCTTGAATACCAAGAACTCACTGTACGGGGTTTGAATATAGTGGAACACCAACGACAGAGAATTGCTGCAAATAAGGGGGTAGTGGATTAAGCCTAAGAGTCGAACCACTTATATCGTTGTGTTATCTAATTTTATCTCTTTACTTTACGCATTTATTTTAAATTTTTTGTTTCCGCACAATCACCATATTCAGCTTACTAGGGTGATTTACAAGATGATTAGCTTTAAATTTTGTATTAGCTAAAAAGTCCAATAATATAAAACCTTGATAGTTGATAAGACTTGTATGAACTTTTCTCCTGAAAGAAGTATCCAAGCTAACTATAAACTAAATTCAAGATTGCGACTTTAATAAGTTAAACCTTCATTAACTACTTCAAAGTTTGGTATGTTCTTCCTTTTCATGTTGCTGTATTTATAGCTTTTGATAATCTGATGTGAGTCCCCCGGAAGGTGGTGGTGGGGGTTCCCTTCCTGAGTGAGTGACCACCATTAAACCTAAAAACAAACAATCAGCAAGAAGAGATATAGAGGAGAGGAAGATAAGGAAGAGGAGGAGGAAGGGAGAAGGCTTGGGAAGTTATAGATTCATTCATTCATAGTCCATTACATTCATCTGTATCTTCCTTTATAGAAGAACAGGAGACGTCCACAGTAGATCCCCCAATAGAGCGGTTACACGTGGCACGTGTAACGCTTGTAAATTCAAACAGAACCCAAAGACACTTAAGCCCTTTCTTTCTTGGTGTGTGAGACAAATGGCAGAACCGGATAGGGGGGTGTATAAGTGCAAAAGCAGCTGCATTTATTCAATTAACCCCACGAAAGAAAGATATTCTCCCATGGATGGATACGCAAACAACAAGACTGATACGCAAAGGCTCAGAACAGGGGTACAGCTCTATAGAGCTGTATCATTTCTCCCCATTTGAAAAGGAGCTTCCATGACATCGCGAAACTCAGAGAAGCGACTATGGATGTTCCAAAATTCCTCCCATGTGGCTTCGTCGCATGTCCCCCCTTCCCACTGTATCAGTATCTCTGTTACGACAACCCCTCGCTTCTCCACCATTCGCTTGCTCAAAATTTTTGCAGGCTGAGCCTTCTGCTCTTGGAAATAAGTAGGGTGGGTTTGAGTGAGCTAGTGTTTATCTCCCAAATGGCATTGCAACTGGGAGCAGTGAAACACATCGTGAATTTTGGCGCTTGGGGGAAGAAGAAGCTTATAAGCTACTAGCCCTATTCTTTCCACTATCTGATATGGCCCATAGTACTAATGAGATAATTTGTGAATGCGTTTACCTCCAACAAAAGTTTGTCAATAGGACTGCAGTTTGAGATAGACGTAATCACCGACTGTGTACTCTCTTTCGGTCCTCCTTCTATCTGTGTACATTTTCATCCTCTCCTGTGCCTTGTGCAAATTATCTTTGAGTAGCTGAAGTGTGGTATTTCTCTCAAGCAGGCGTTCCTTCACATCAGGAGAATTGGTGGTCTCGGGGATGTAGGTGAGTAGGGAGGGTGAGCACGACCATATAGGACTTGATACGAGGTGAGCTGGGTAGAGCTATGCATGCTAGTATTGTACCAGTACTCCGCCCAAGGGAGTACATTAACCCAACTGGAGGGTTTATACGCGTAGAAACAGCGGAGATAACTCTTTAAGGTTCTATTCACTACTTCAGATTGGCCATCAGTTTGGGGGTGGAACGACGTGCTTAAACAAAGCTGAGTACCTTGTGTAGTGAATAATTCCCTCCAAAAAGTACTGGTGAAGATTGTGTCTCGATCACTGACGATTGTAGAAGGCATTCCATACAGCTTGATGATGTTGTGAATGAAGAGATCAGCTATGTGCTTGGCAGTATAGGGATGTGACACTGGGATAAAATGTGCGTACTTGGAAAGTCGATCAACAACTACAAGTATAGTACTCTTTCCCCAGCTCCGTGGAAGACCTTCGACAAAATCCATACTAATATCTTTCCACACCTCTTCTAGAATTGGGAGGGGTTGCAGAAGGCCAAAGGAAGCCTGGGTGTTATACTTGCAATGTTGGCAGGTGTCACATTGCTTGATGTATGATTTCAACCCAACCTTCATACATGTCTAATATGCCACTTGCTTCAACCACAGCCATGTCTTCTCATAGCCAGAGTGACCCCCTTGGAGTGATTCATGATACGTGTGCAGCAACTGAGGAATAAGAGGAGACACAGGGTTGAGCACCACTCTTCCCTTATAAAAGTATAAACCATGTTGGAGGCCGTAGCGTTGGGCTTCTCCCTTGGAGATTCTTGCCTGGAGATATGCAAAAAAAGGATCATGTTCTACATCTTCCTTCAGGGATACTAACCAAGTAGGTTGTACAATAGAGATAACTTGTATTTGGGTCTCTAGAGCTTGTATCTGGGTATCTTCGAACACCCGGGAGAGGCCATCTGCTCCTTTGTTTTCCCTTCCCTTCTTGTACTCGACAGAGAACTAGTACCCATGTAGCTTCCAAAGCCAAGTGTGTTGAGCTTTCGTGTCCAAGCACTGCTCCAATAAGTGCTTAAGTGGGTTATGGTCTGTCTTGATAAAAAATTCACCTGCTAACAGGTAATGTCTCCATTTCTTCACCACAAGGAGAATTGCAAGCATCTCCTTCTCGTAGGTTGATAGATATCTATTCCTCCCCTTTAATTCTTTACTGAGGAAGGCAATAGGGTGTTGGTATTGCATCAAAATGGCCCCGACGCCAGTCCCGGCAGCATCACACTCAATGGTGAATTTCTCTTTGAAATTTGGCAAGGCCAGAACAGGGGGAGTGGTTAAGGCTAACTTCAAGGCTTCAAATGAGTTTTGAGCTTTAGGAGACCATTGAAAGGATCCCTTCTTGGTGAGCGCTGCTAGTGGTGAGGCTATGGAAGCGTATTTGTTAATAAACTTGCGGTAATATCCAGCAAGGCCAAGAAATCCCTGCAATGCCTTGAGAGACCTAGGTATAGGCCATGGATTGGTAGCTGATACCTTATCAAGGTCTACAGAAACCCCATTCTCATATATCACATGTCCCAGGTAGGATACTTTATTTACCCCGAAGACACATTTGCTTTTCTTAGCTTTGAGTGAATTCTCCTTCAATAGCTGTAGGACTATCTGCAGGTTCTGAACATGGTCTTCAAGGGTTCGGCCATATATGAGTATGTCGTCAAAGAACACCAGAACAAACTTCCTCAAGTATGGCCTGAACACATCATTCATCAATGATTGAAACATTGAAGGCGCAAGACCAAATGGCATCACCGCATATTCGTAATGTCCCTCATGCGTTTTAAACGCGGTCTTGTGAATGTCATCCGGCTTCATTCTGATTTGATGGTACCCACTGCGCAAATCAAGTTTACTAAAGAGCTAAGAACCATGCGATTCATCTAGTAATTCATCAATAATGGGGATAGGGTACTTATCTTTAATGGTTATCTTGTTTAGAGCTCTGTAGTCGATGCAAAGGCGCCACGATCCATCGGGTTTCTTCACCATCACAATTGGGGAAGCATACGAACTATTACTTGGTCGGATGATCCCTGACTGTAGCATTTCTCTGACGAGCTTTTCTATCTCATTCTTCTGAGCCCAAGGGTGCTTATAGGGTCTCAAGTTGACTGGTTAGGAGTTAGGGAGGAGAGGGATACCATGGTCTTGCTTTCGGGTTGGGGGAAGTGCAGTGTGTTCCTTGAATACATCATCAAACTGGCTTAGTTTGCAAACAATCTCAGCGGGATAGGGAGAGGGTGGAGGTTCATCTTTAAGGTTGGATGTTGAGACCATAGTGACTTGAAGTAGTAGGCCCCCCTTCATGTGTAAGACTGTTTTGTGCATGGGTTTGGGTTCATCTAGCTGCATTGGCTCACTACTGACCCATTTGAGTACCTTAACCTCACCGTCCTGTCCAAATTGCAATGAGTGGCTTTTGAAGCTGAGCCAAATGCCCTCTAAAGTTCGCATCCACTGGGCTCCGAGGATCATCTGACTAGTTCGGAGAGGCAGGACATAGAAGGAGGTCTTAATGCCAACTCCTTGGCAGAGGAACTTTAGCTCTTCGCAAAGGCCTTTACAGTGTAAAATTCCCCCTCCTGCAATAGTGACAGAGAGCTTCACACTTCGATTAACAGGTAATTTGGCTCTTCTTACGATCTGGGAGTCTACAAAATTGTGGGTTGATCCTATGTCGAAGAGCGCATATACCTCTTGCTTGACCACTGTCCCTTTAAACCTCAGGGTTTTTGGCTCTTCTATCCCAATGGCAGTGCTGAGTGATATGGTGGGAAGAGTAGTTGGAGGTAGAGTCTTTTGCAGGAAGTTGAGATCACCTGTAGAGGGGTTCACATGCTCCTCACTCTCATCCTCAAGGTTTGCTTCTATATCTGGTCCAACAACATCCTCATCCCCTTCTATTTGCATCGGAGTTCTCCCCCTACACCTATGACCTTTACTCCATTTTTCATCACAGCGAAAACATAAGTTTTGAGCTCTCTTTTCAGCCAGCAACTTATCAAACTGAGTTTTGTTTCAAGGGTTCTGCACTGAGCTTTCTCTGTTCTTGAGGGAAACTGGGTAGGGGGAAACCTTTGGGAACAAGGAAGTGGAAGGAAGTCTAGGCTTGGCATTACCACTCAGGTATTTTGTAGCTTTTCATTGACAGATATTGATGGTCTCCCTAGCAATGGCCTCTCGATTGGCAGCTGTGACAGTTTGGGGATGCTTTAATAGAACTTCCTGTTGAATATCATCCTTCAACCTCGACACAAAACAATCGGCCAAGACTCCCATGTTTAAGGGCTTGCTATGGTGACTATACTTGATAAATTCTTTGTGGTACTCTTGCACAGTGTTGGTTTGCCCCAGCTTGAAGAGAGTGGCCGTGGGGTTATGCAATTCGGTAGGACCAAATTGGAGAAGCATCTCCCTCTTTAGCAACTCCCAAGAGATTTCCTCAACACACTATCTCTTGAACCAGCACCACCACAACAATGCATCTTCCCTTAGAAAATACACACTAAAGTCCACCTGATACCTTTCTTCAATCCGGTGGGTGTCAAAGTGATGCTCAAGATGGAAAAACCAATTGCTAATATCCATTGTTCCATTGAATAATGGGATTTCTAGTTTGGCATGCTTGGGGAATATGGATTGATACCTGTCGAAATTCTTTTCACTTCGCCGCCAAGGGGGATTGGGGTTCCAATCAGGATGGTGTAAGAGAGGGGGAAGACTTTCCAGATGATTGGAGTTCCAATCAGGACGGGGTAGGAGAGGGGGAAGACTTCCCAGATGAGAGCGGGAGGTGTGGGATAGCTCCTCTCTGCTTCGTGAGTCCCTGTCAGCTAGTCGGCGTAACACTTGGCAAATGTCAACACTCTGTAGTTGTAGACCTGTGATTTGTTGCTGAAGAGTTCCCATCGAAATCTCGATACCCTCCACCCTTCGCTCTAGATCGGGAGGCTGTTGAGGATTGACACCGCTATGGGTGGATCCTCGTGCCCCCTGGCCTGGTGATCCGATCCCAGAGTTTCCTCCAGATTCAAGGATCGCTCGACGCTCGATCGGAATAGGGTTTGTTGGGTCATGAGGCTCTGATACCATTGATGTGAGTCCCCCGGAAGGTGGTGGTGGGGATTCCCTTCCTGAGCGAGTGACCACCATTAAACCTTAAAACAAACAATCAGCAAGAAGAGATATAGAGGAGAGGAAGATGAGGAAGAGGAGGAAGGGAGAAGGCTTGAGAAGTTATAGATTCATTCATTCATATTCCATTACATTCATCTGTATCTTCCTTTATAGAAGAACAGAAGACGTCTACAGTAGATCCCCCAATAGAGCGGTTACACGTGGCACGTGTAACGCGCGTAAATTCAAACAGAACCCAAAGACACAGCACCTAACGACTATACCGTTTACACTGTAGCAGGGCCCCACACTCATACACCGCCTTATCCGGTTTTGCCATCTGTCTCACATGCCAAGAAAGAAAGGGCTTAAGTGCAAAAGCAACTGCATTTATTCAATTAACTCCACGAAAGAAAGATATTCTCCCATGGACGGATACGCAAACAACTGGACTGATACGCAAAGGCTCAGAACAGGGGTACAGCTCTATAGAGTTGTATCATAATCTCATAATTTATCAGGGGAATAAAAATCAAGAAAGCAAAGTTAGGAGAGAATTGGATCATTTTCTATAAATTAAAGGGACCAGAGTACCCCCTTACAATTGCCCCTATTATCTCATTTGTCTATCTAAAAAGGGAATATCAACTATGGGAAAGAGGAGGATCAAAAGGTTTATAAATGAGTTTTTGTTGTAAAATAATCAAGACGATGCTAGAAAGTAAAAGAGACAAGAGAATGGAGTATAATTTGTATTCCAATGATTTCCTTTTCTTTTTTAGCACTCACAAATGATTCATCTAAAGGCCTATTTATAGGCTTACAAAAGAAGTTGAAAGGACAAACATGGAGTAAATGGTGAGTGGAGAACATGGAGATCATGGGGTTAGTGGAGAAAATGGGATAATGGAGAGACATTCACATTAATTGATTTTTAACACTCCCCCTTGAATGTCTCGTAATTGTGGATAAGAATATGCCTCGATACTGCCTCATTAAAAACCTTACCAAGAAAACCTAATGGGACAAAACTTGGTGAAGGAAAAAAGAGTGCAGTGCATATCTTTTCTCCCCCTGAAAAGATCATCCTTTTAGATCTTTCAAACGACGCATCCCAATCATGTTTACCATCCTTTCAAATGTTGTCGTGGGTAGAGCCTTAGTGAACAAATCTGCTGGATTCTCACTTGACTTTATCTGCTGAACACTTATTTCACCCTTTTGTTGAAGATCATGAGTGAAGAAGAACTTTGGTGAGATATGCTTCGTTTTATCACCTTTGATGTAGCCATCCTTTAGCTGAGCTATGCATGCTGTATTATCTTCAAATAAGGTTGTGGGGATATCTTTATCGACTGAAAGGCCACACGTTCCCCGGATATATTGAGATATCGACCTCAACCAAACACATTCACGACTTGCCTCGTGGATTGCCAATATTTCTGCATGATTAGTTGAAGTTGCTACTAGTGTTTGTTCTGTAGAACGCCATGAAATTGCTGTTCCTCCGCAGGTGAACACATATCCTGATTGAGATCGGGCTTTATGCGGATCAGATAAATATCCTGCATCTGCATACCCAATTAAATCTGATTTGGACAGGTTAGAATAATATAAGCCCATATCCATGGTCCCTCGAAGATATCTAAATATATGTTTCACACCATTCCAATGTCTTCGAGTTGGTGAGGAACTATAACTTGCCAATAAATTTACTGCAAAAGATATATCAGGACGTGTATTGTTAGCAAGATACATCAATGCTCCAATGGCACTAAGATATGGTACTTCAGGACCAATTAGTTCTTCATGTTCCTCACGAGGTCTAAACACATCTTTATTAACATCTAATGACCTTACTACCATGGGAGTACTTAAGGGATGAGCTTTTTCCATGTAAAACCTTTTAAGTACTTTTTCCAGATAAGTGGATTGATGCAAGAAAATCCCATCTTTCAAATGTTCAATTTGAAGACCTAAACAATATCTTGTTTTTCCAAGGTCTTTCATTTCAAATTCTCTCTTTAAACATTGCACGGCTTGTAATAACTCTTCAGGAGTTCCGATGATATTTAAATCATCAACATAAACAACAATTATAACAAATTTTGATCCTAAACCTTTTATAAACACACATGGGCATATAGGATCATTATTATAACCCTCTTTTATTAAAAATTTACTCAGACGGTTATACTACATCCGTTCTGATTGTTTTAATCTATATAATGCTTTGTTTAACTTAACTGAGTAAATTTCCCGGGAATTATCATTATGTGCTTCTGGCACTTTAAATCCTTCAGGGATTTTCATATATATATCATGGTCTAACGAACCATACAAATAGGCTGTGACCACATCCATGAAACGCATTTCAAGTCTTTCATGCACTGCCAGACATATCAAATATCGAAATGTTATTGCATCCACCACAGGAGAATATGTCTCTTCATAATCAACACCAGGCATCTGGGTAAAACCTTGTGCGACAAGCCGTGCTTTATATCTGGTAATCTCATTTCGTTCATTTCTTTTTCGTACAAATACCCATTTATAGCCTACTGGTTTGATCTCTTTTGGTGTTCGGACTACAGATCCAAAAACTCCTCGTTTTTCAAACGATTCTAATTCAGACTTAATTGCCTATTTCCATTTTGGCCAATCATTTCTATTTCTACACTCTTCCACAAGGTAGGTTCATGATCCTCGTTTTCATTTATGATATCGCGCGCTATATTATATACAAAAATATTGTCGACAATTATATTATTCTGGTCCCATCTTCTTCCCGTAATGACATAGTTAATCGAGATCTCTTCATTTTCATTAATTTCAGGTACCTGATTCTCTTCATTATTAACTATGTCAATGGTCTCTTCTAGAGAGACATCCTCGATTTGACAATCATGGTTATTTGCTCCTTTTCTTTTTCGAGGATATTTATTTTTGGAACCAAGTGGTCTACCACGCTTCAAGCGTGCCTTAGACTCACTAGCAATTATAGGTTGTCCTTCAGGGACATCAATTTTGATAGGAGCATTTACAGCTGGAATATGAGATTTTGTTATTCTTTTGTGGTCAGTAAATGCATCTGGCAGTTGATTTGCAATACCTTGCAAATGAATTATCCTTTGAACTTCTAATTCACTTTCTTTTGTTCGAGGATCTAAACATTTCAATGATAATTCATTCCATGATATCTCTTTTTCCAACTGTTTATTATCTCCCCCTAATGTTGGGAATAGTGATTCAACAAAGTGACAATCTGCAAACCTTGCAGTAAACAAATCTCCAGTTGTCGGTTCAATATACTTGATTATAGATGGAGATTCATACCCAACATATATTCCCGTCCTCCTTTGAGGTCCCATTTTTGTGCGTTGTGGTGGATTAATTGGGACATATACCGCACATCCGAAAATTCGTAAATGGAAAATATTTGGTTCCTGACCATGAACCAATTGTAAGGGAGAATTATCATTATAACTGGTTGGCCGGATGCGTATAAGTTGTGCTGCATGTAAAACAGCATGTCCCCAGGACCAAACGAGGAGATTTGATTTCATAAGCATTGGTCTAGCAATCCATTGGATCCGTTTTATAAATGATTCTGCCAAACCATTTTGAGTGTGAACATAGGCTACTGGATGTTCCACTTTTATCCCAATTGACATACAATAATTCATAAAAGATTGGGATGTAAATTCACCAGCATTATCAAGACGAATTGTCTTTATCGGATAATCAGGAAAATGTGCCCGCAACCGAATTATTTGTGCAAGTAATCTTGCAAAAGCCAAATTACGAGATGATAATAAACACACATGTGACCATCGAGTTGATGCGTCAATTAGAACCATAAAATACCGAAACGGTCCACATGGGGGATGAATCGGACCACATATATCACCATGAATTCGTTCTAAAAATGACAGTGATTCGTTCTTTATTTTGGCTGGTGAGGGCCTTGTAATTAACTTTCCTTTGGAACAAGCAACACAAGGAAATTCATGGGATTGAAAAATCTTCTGGTTTTTCAATGAATGACCACATGATTTCTCAATAATTTTCCGCATCATCGTTGAACCGGGATGACCTAACCGATCATGCCAAACCTTAAATATATCTATAAACTTCATATTTATTGTATTATATGATTCAACTATTCTTATAGTTGTATAATACAATCCAGATGAGAAAGCTGGTAATTTTTCTAACACACACTTTTTGCCCATCATATTTGAGGTAATACAAAGATATTCAATACCTCTTTCATTCATAGTCTCAATATGATATCCATTTAGACGAATATCTTTAAAACTTAATAAGTTTCTTTGAGACTTAGGCGAAAATAATGCATTTTCAATTATGAATTTTGTGCATTCTGGCATCATAAAATTTGCTCTTCCGGAGCCTTCAATTATCTTTGCATAGCCTGATATGGTATTGACTTGTGCTTGATCATTTCTCAGATTAGAAAAATATTTCTTATCTTTAAGAATGGTGTGGGTAGTAGCACTGTCTACAAGACATATATCCCCAACTTGGATCTTGGATTGATACATATTCATAATCTAGATAAAGAAAGAAGAAAAAAATGCGAATAAATAAACTTGAAAGCAATATAAAGCATATAATAACGAAGAATGACATTAATTTGAAAATAAAATTAAGCTAAAGAAAAACTTTAACAAAACTGAAACAAACTGAAATAAAACATAGTTCACAGCAAACTTAAACATAGAAACGGAATAACAAGCTGAAAGAAACTTCAAATATCATAAGCATCTTGATCACTTCTGGTCACTTCCATCTTCAGGATGGATAAGGAAATCAGCTGCATCCAGGTGCATCAAATCATCGAGGCCTTCGGTGAAATCATTGGAGTCGTCAGCAATGAAATTTGCTTCAACATTCTTTCCTTTGTTCTTCAACGACTCTTGATAAAGATCAACAAAATGCTTGGGAATACGACAAGTACGCGACCAATGGCCTTGCATCCCGCATCGGTGGCAGATGCTTTCCTTCATCTTCTTATTCATGCCACCATCATAGTTTCCTCGTGATTCATCCCTAACATTGTGGTTACTTCGACCATCGGGGAAATAACCTCTTCCTCTTCCTCGTCCACGTCCGCGTCCGCGGCCTCTGCCACGACCACGACCACGATTATTATTGAATGCTATCACATTCACTTCAGGGAATGGAGCAGAGCCAGTAGGACGAGACTCATGATTTTTCATCAATAACTCATTATTTTGCTCAGCAATAAGAAGACAAGATATCAAATCTCCGTATTTTGTAAAACCCTTTTCGCGGTATTGTTGTTGCAAGAGCACATTAGATGCATGAAACGTGGATAATATTTTTTTCATCATATCAGAATCAGTAACAGTTTCACCACATAATTTCATTTGTGAACTGATTCGAAAAATAGCCGAGTTATACTCACTAACAGATTTAAAATCTTGAAAACGGAGATGCATCCAGTCGTAACGTGCTTTCGGAAGAATCACAGTTTTCTGATGATCATACCTCTCTTTCAGTGATTTTCAAAGATCTGCAGGATCTTTGACCGTGAGGTATTCAACTTTCAACCCCTCATGAAGGTGATGGCGAAGAAATATCATTGCCTTCGCCTTATCTTGGTTGGATGTTTCTTTTGATTCATCAATTGTCTCCTTGAGACCTTTAGCATCCAAATGGATCTCCGCATCCAACACCCACGACAAATAATTCTTGCCGGTAATATCAAGAGCTTCAAATTCAAGCTTGACAAGGTTCGACATGATGAAACTATATGTATATAAAAAAAAAAATTGCAATTAGAAAAAAAAATTTAGATCAAACTATAACTTTTCTGATACACAAAATCCAAATGAATGGCGAGTGTAGAGCATACTTAGTTATAGTGACCTTAATATTATAATATGAGTATAAAAAAAAATGCTATAACTTTTCTGATACACAAGATCCAAATGAATGGCGAGTGTAGATCATACTTAGTTATAGTAACCTTAATATTATAACAGTATTAAAAAAAAAAAAACCTCGAATAGTTGAAGTAGAGCCTCGTGCTGATAACGTGTTGTAAAATAATCAAGACGATGCTAGAAAGTAAAAGAGACAAGAGAATGGAGTATAATTTGTATTCCAATGATTTCCTTTTCTTTTTTAGCATTCACAAATGATTCATCTAAAGGCCTATTTATAAGCTTACAAAAGAAGTTGAAAGGACAAACATGGAATAAATGATGAGTGGAGAATATGGAGATCATGGGGTTAGTGGAGAAAATGGGATAATGGAGAGACATTCACATTAATTGATTTTTAACGGTTTTCAGTTTAAAAAAAAAATTGGGTGGAATTCAGACCTTCTAACTCCACATAAATTGCTTTACATTCCTTTTCCTTTGTCCCTTGCTTTGCCCCGAAGCAAAGGACATAATCCTAAAAAAAAAACTGAAAGACTCTCTTTCTTTCTCTTGAATTATTGATTATTAATTAGAAACTGGAAGAAAAGTCATGGACCTCTGTCTTTCTCCAAAAAAAGGAAAAAGAAAAAGAAAATAAAGATGAAAATTATGTATATCTTGTCTTCACTTCATGTTAGCTTAACCCCTAAGACTCACATCTATAGTCTATAGAAAGTTGCAATTTGCGAATTTCCCCGATTGTTGAAGTCAGTTAGGGTTTTCTGAATTGACCGTTACAAGCGAAGTTCCTACTGTCCATTTCCAATAGTTATAACAGTAGGGAAACTTTAATGAAGTTCTGGGTTTGACAGTGTTTTCCTATAGACCGCTTTGACTAATCTTTCGTACGCTAGTAAGTTTGTCGGTACACATTTTTTTTTAAACCCCTTTCCTCAAGAAAACAAGTTAAAATAAAATTTTGGATAAAATACCTTACGACACGCGTCTTTATTTGCATTTTTGTTTTCTTTTTCATTATAAGTACTAATAATCTTCTTGCGCAGACGTGTTATTTATTTGTGATAATATATTGTTCCTTGTAAACTTCCAATTTAGATTGAGATGTATATTGTTTCTCGTAAACTTCTATTTAGACTGAGATATCTTTATCCGTAAGGGTCATGAGTTTAACTTGTCATAAATAACAACAGAGTGTTCAAAATATCTATACGGACAAATGCTATCAAAAAAAAATGCCTTTCAAGGTAAGAGCATCGACAGTCGTTTGCTATATTTTCATAATATGCATATTTTAACAATTTCGGATCTGCAATTGTTTGCTATTTATCCTTGTTTTGGTAAAATCACCACAGAAGATTGCTATATTTGAGAGGCAATATAGGAATATGCATATTATACAGGTCCGCAATAAAAAATAAATTTTTTATTGTATCATTTCGTCCGATGAAATTAGAATAATTTTTAAATTAAAAAATAGGTCAGGAAAAAAAAAGCAACGGACGAAACTAAGTTTGGTTCGATGCATTTGAAAAGTTTCCAAAAGCTACGGAGAATTAAATTAATTTTTTAATATTCAATTAATTTTAAAAAAAATGCTTTTAAACCTATTTTTTTTTACGGGTTGATCATATTTTATTCAGCTTCACCATATTATAGCTTTTCATGACAGTAGTAAACCACACTTTGCTATATAGATAATATGCATTTTGCTATTTTTTACCGCTCTATGAATGCTCTAAGGAATACTAAAATGTATAACTTGTCAAAGGATCACTAAAAATCAGAGGTCAAATGAGTGGTATAAATTACATTTACATTTAAACCCTCAAACACCCGCTATAAATAACCAATCAAAGAGCCCAAAATCAAACAAACTTTCAAACCACTTTCTCCCTCTGTTTCCTCTCCTTTTCCCATATGAAGGAATCCAACCCCTCTTCCGATCAATTCATCCAATCTTAAAACTAAACTTCCATAAAAGTCAACCCCCCCCCCCCCCCCCCCCCCCCCGCCTCCCCATAACAACTCTTCGGTCAAATTCCCTCACTATGTTTCCGACAAACTATCACTCCATTTCGCAGATTCCAAACCCATCATAAACCTTTCCATCAACGGCTCGGATCACATATTTGACTTTCATCCGAATGGTGCACATCAACACATCCTCCAAATCCCATATCCCCTTTGCTTGGATCGACATCAAGGGGCGGAGCTTTTCCCTGAAACAAGCATGCTTCTTCAAAAACAGAAATCTTCCGGAGCTCGGAGATTGAAAGAAGATGACGGGTTCTATAAGAGGATGGAAAGGTTATTTCTGACTAAGAGTGGTGCTGTGGTTACTTCAGTGTACAAGTGTGTTTCGATTCGGGTTTAGGTTTCTGGAGGGTGATGATGTTTGAGATGGTTGTACGCATGATGAAGGAGAGAAGAAGGGATCCCAATGTGATGTTTGGGTGGTTCGGGGCATCAACGGAGGGTTGAGGAGGTCATGAAGTATGGCTTTTGGAGGACCAATTGGGGGGAATTGGGAGGTGGTGAAGAAGCTCATGGTGTTGGTGTTCATCTCTATTTATTACAGTTTTTTCATAAAAGGTAATTTTCACTTGTTAACATGAATTTACTGTACTGAACTGCTAATGTGGAGAAAATCTGTGATTCTTCTCTACGAGAAAACTGAGCTGCAATGCAAACACAAATTTTGTTCTTCTAACAAGTGTATACAAGGTTTCAAAATGCAGTGAAAGAGAAAAAGCTGTCGGCTTTCAATTTTGCTTGAGCGTAACTTAGAGCATCAGTAGTCGTTTGCCAATATGCATATTTGGTCAAAAAAAGCGCTGCAATTGTTGGCCAAATATGCATATTATACATAAATCGCTAAAGGATATTGCTATAAATGAGAATGGAAATGAGAAATATGCATATATGAGAGACGGAACTTGAAGTGCCGTCGCACCAAAAAAAAATATTTTTTTTAATGGGCGGACGGCACTTCAAGTGCCGTCCCTCGAAAAAGAATTTAATTCTTCTAATTAAAAAAAAAACGAAAAGCACCCAACCCTCGGACGACACTTCGAGTGCCGTCGCTTGCCCCCACTTTTGTCGGACGGCACTTCGAGTGCCGTCGCTCGGTTTTTTTTTTTAATTTCTTTTTTATTGAATGACGATTATACCCCACTTCATTCAACGGCTCTTTTTCGCTATCCCAGATCAATCCAACGGTCATTTTTTTATCTAAGTAGCTCACTAAATTTTTCTATATATAGTACTCATTCTAAACCGAATACTAACATCAAAATTATCTACTAAAATTTTCAAATCTCAACTTTCTGTCTCTGTCTTGTATTATCTCAACTTTCTTCGCTGTCTGGTATTGAGTTATTTGCGAAAGAAAATCAATGGCAAATGTTAGAAGTGCAAGGGGAAGAGCTTATACGGCTCAGGAAGATGTTCTGCTATGCCAGAGTTGGATCAGTATAACTAAAGATCCAGTTATCGGTAACGATCAATCCGGGTCACAGTTCTAGGAACGTATTTTTTCTACATTTAAGGTAATATTAGGAACTCCGACCGAAAGAACAATGAGCTCACTCACTAGTCGATTTCAAGTGATTTTCAAAGAAGTATCTCTATTCATAGAAAAATTGAGCAATGCAACAACTAGGGCCGGTAGCGGAACAACTGAGGCAGACAAGGTATGTAAAAAATATACGATTTGAAGTCATTATTTGTATTATTTGTTTACCTAATAACGTTTGGAATATCAATATTTTCTTAGATTCGTGAAGGCAGAGTACAATATTTGGCAACTTCGGTGAAAGCATTCAAATTTGATGAATGTTATGAGATTCTGAAAGACTAGCCAAAGTTTTCATTGCGTACAACACAAGTTTTTGATCGAATACCTAATACCCAAGTCGGTGAAGGTAGTGAAAGTCCAAACTCTCCCACAATCAACTGGGACTCAGATATACCCGTTGATACGAATTCAACTACACCCCTTACCCGACCACCAGGTCGCAAAGCTTCTAAGAGGAAAGACAAAAGTGTGGCCTAAACATCAGGCATCAAAGATATGGGCGAAGAAACAGCCATTTTTACAGTTGTATACAAAGAATCGTAAGTTACAAGGACTGCGATAAAAACTCGAGAATGCGATCTTAAAGAACGAATCGAGGAAGATCGTATTATGGGTATCGATCTAAACACGTTACCAGTGAATCAACGATATTATTTTATGTGTAGGCAAAACGAAATTCTACAAAAACGAGGTTATAACAATAGGTAAAGAACATGAGCCCAAAAATATGTATTTTCTCTTAGTATAAGCATGCATTATTAATTTGAAATGAAGAAGAATCTTTTTTGGCAGTGAGTGGACCTATAGCATCCTGTTTGATTAAAATGAGAATTTATTAGATAGTACCTATGTAATTATTGTAAACTGTAATAGTGAATGTATCCAGTGACTACAATAGTAGAGAGTACCATAGTTAAAATTACTAAATTAACTACGTTTATAATTATTTCATCAAATTAAAAGTTACAAGACAGGGAATACATACTAATACATGCCAAGTGTAGTTACTCATCTCCAAATTGATTCCAAATATGCTCCACAAGATCATGACGAAGAGCATGATGTCTTTGCCGATCATGTAGAATGACATTGCGAAAGATTCGGCCTACTTCATCAATTGGTCCACCTGTACTTGGTTCGATCCCAATCGAGTCAGGAATTTGATCATAATCATAGTCAAGATCTCTTTCGTCATGTTCAACCTCAACAATTATGTTGTGTAAGATGATACATGTTTTCATAATATAGGACAAACTATATGCATCCCACATACGTGCTGGACCCTTCACTATTGTAAAATGTGATTGTAAAACTCCAAAAGCACGCTCGACATCTTTTCTTGCACCCTCTTGCAATTCACGAATTTACTTTTTTTTGGGTATCTGGTGCGGTGTAAGTTTTCATGATGGTTGTCAATGGTGGGTATATATCATCCGCTAGGTAATAGCTCATATTATAATTGTTGTTGTTGTTGATGACAAAATTAGCTGGAGGTGCACGACTATCAAGAATCTCATTAAATAAAGTTTACCAGTTCAGCACATTTAGAACATTATTGCAACCTGGCATTCTGAATAATGAATGCCAAAACCAAATATCATGTCCTATGTACTGTCCCTGCCATGCCGCTGGACAATTTTTTCACTTCCAATGCATGCAATCTACACTACCCAACATTTCAGGGAAGCCTCGAGCATTGTTCTCTTCTAGTAGTCTTTTCACATCGGCTGGTGTTGGTTTCCTCATATATTGTGTACTAAATAAAGTTATAATTGCAAAACAAAAACGACGCAGAGTTTTCAATACCGTTATTTTGTCAAAACGTACATATTCGTCAACAACATCAGCCGCACCTCCGTACGCCAAACAATGTAGTGCCGCCGTAATTTTTTGATAAGGAGTTAAGCCAACGTGTTTGCAAGCATCCTGGGATTGAATAAAATACTGATCGTAACCAACAACAGCATTCAAGATCCGGTTGAAGAGTTGTCGGCGCATACGGAATCGACGATGGAAAATTGAATCTAGGTAAACTGAATTTTCGACAAAGTAGTCGTTCCACATCCGTTTATGACCTTCTTGTCTTTCGCGACGAATGTAACAGCGACGATTGATTTGTTTGCTAGCTTGGATTGCATTGCCAAACCTTACTAGACGGTTGTGAACAATCCTAGCAACAACTTGTTGTCCTCCTCTGATGAAGAGGAAGATGAACTCGAGAGAAAAGTTATTTATAAATTAGCCATGGGAATTTATGAGGTAAATTTGCAGTGAGTTGTACTGGAGTTGAAGTTTTTAAAGTGTAGTAGATAAATAAATGTATACAGGATGACAGCATATAAATACTGATCATGCCGCTTGAAGAAGAACGAATCATTAATTATGTCCTGTCAAATCTAAAAGTAAACAAATAGGTGTAAAAAAGTCAAAACCTACACTGCCTAGATAGGAAAGTAACTTTGAACCGACTTGGCTCTGTCACTACATTCCAAATTAGAATTGACTTGCCACGTGACAATCATATGGTGACTAGAATACCCTTAGGACTAAGATACCCTCATGTGTCATAATTACAAATTACAAATTAACATAATGTTCAAATTGACATTAATACCCTCATGTGTTATAAATATAAAATAAATATATTTTGTTTTACAAATAATGTAGACTTTTCTCTCATTTTGACATTAATACCCTCATGTCTTACATATAGAAATTAAATACTAGATACAAATGATATACAAATTTTCCTATTTTTCATAACTATACTGAGTTTCAGGCACATATGAAGACGTGGATGCTCCCGTGTCATCTAAATTCGGGTTCATTGGTCTATGTCGGGAATGAGATGCCCTGCCCATCAATACAGATCGCCTCGCATTTGGTAATTCAGTTGGAATTGATTTTCTCAAAACCATTTCTGACAGTATCAATCATCGAGTGTATAACTCCTTCTGTGGAAAGGTATAAGATATATAAAGTAATGAGAGTACATAAAATATATTCTACAATAATAACGAATTAAAGACGGAAATGTATATTCAATTTTGGTAACTCACATATGTTGGTTGCCCACTCTGATGAAACGGGATATTGACATTACAGTCAAAATTCTTCATAATAGTACTACTTTGAAAAGTGGCACTTCGACGTAAGGTTGACCAAGTAATATTGAAGTATCTGCAGTGGATTGAGTTGGATACTCGGCCGGTAGCCAACATGGATGTGCAGCATATGGCAACTGAGCAGAAGTATCTCTAATAGATGCTGGCTCAATGAAATCGACATTGGATGCATGAGAGAGTGTCGGCATTATAGGACCAATGGAAACATTTTCCCAATACTGATCATAAGTGAACTGCTCTACACAACGTACAAAAGGTGAAGCTTCAATAGGTTCAGGTAATGTAGTATTGGATGCCATGAAATGCATGAGAGGATGTGGGTTTTTTTGTATAGCATTATAACCAGTAAGTTAGCGAATACAACGATCACCAAGATACCATACACCCTGCAATCAATTGTTCACTTTAGCATAACCATACTATTTATTGTAAGTATTGTAAATTAATATGAAAAAAATTAATATACCTGGCCGCAATACGTAAAAGTATGACGAAAACGTGAAATATATTTAGCAACTTCAATTTCATACACATCTATAACTGTTGAAGAATTATATGGTTGCCAAATGATGGAGGAAGCAATGCGCATCTCCAACTGATCACGGGCCATCGACTGATTATACCTAATAGGATCAGATCGGCCTAAATCCAAGAATTCTTTATTCCATCGCAAAATTCTCAGCCATACATCAGAATTAGACATATGGGTCTCCATAGGGGTGTTCCTATCTCTAACTAGAAATACAAAAATTTGTGTATTCGTAAGCCAAATACCGTAAAACATAATTATCGAATATGTTACGAATAGATAAATTGAAATAATATAATGACGTTTTTCGGTCTAAAATTAGTATCTAATAGGATAAGTATTACCTCCAACACTTGCCGTGGCCCATTAAACGACTTCAGTTTAAGTCTGCTACTTGAGTCCAAGACAAATACAGCAGAGCAAGTGCATGACTACCCCAATCGTATTTGCCAACAATATTGAGGTCTACAACTGCAGCTAGCCAACCACACCTTACTAACCCAGCACCATTAGTGAAAAGAATGCACCGAGAAAGAACATAAAGAAAGCTCGTGCGATCTTCATCTCTAGATTCCTATCGGTTTGGGCTTCTTCAATCAAAGTATTGGTAAAATAATTTTTGAAAAATCCAACCCGTATACCTTGTGATTTCCAATCATCTACTGTTGGTTCTGGAAAGAAGAGTTCCTGAACAACTTCAAAAGAGTACATCTCATCATCGAATGGAGGCAAGTCGCCGATACCGATAGAAATCCCCGTAAGCATTACCCAATCCATTAGAGTGAAACCCAATTCATCACACGGTTGGTGGAAAGTGTGGGTAGTATCCCACCATCTCTCTACGAGTGCCTCTACGAGCTGAACCGACGACTTGTTTGTATTAACAGTCATGAAACGGTGTCATCCCGCCTGCTCTACTAGCAGTTTAATAAGTGAAACCCGTGAGCAGTACTGATTGTACATCTTGATCGGTTCCTTCCAATTTTTCCTGAATTTATAGAAACCACCCTCAGGGGTAAGAGTAACATATTGACTTATATGTTTGGCATCGTCTACTACACGATTCTAGTTGGACTTATCGGCATAGTCGACATTTGGCATATCCACTTCACCTTCGTTGCTTGTGCTGGGTTGAGCTGGCACATGTTCTCGCTTTGATTTCAAATGACCAATAAATCTCCGTATCGAAGCCATTTTTTTCGACTAAATAAGAAATTAAGATATAGATAATAAAATTTAGATTGAGAGTTGGCGGAGAGGATTGAGATAGAGAATTAGAGAGCCGAGAGGAGATTTAGTTTTTGAGAGATTGAGAGACAGAGAGTTCCTCACATATATAGATTGAAAGGGGTACTATGGTCCAAATTCTTTTTAATCAAGCTATAAAATCTGGCCCAATTTTCGGAAAAGCTAAACACAACAAAAAAAAAATATTAAAATGGCCATATTTGTCGGACAGCACTCGAAGTGTCGGCTCTCCCTTTCCGCGTTGTTTATTTATTTATTTATTTATTTATTCCTCCGATGGCACTTGAAGTGCCATCCCACCATTTTTTAATGTTTTTTAATTTTTTTTCCTCTCTGATGGAACATGAAGCACCGTCTCTTATTATTTTAATATAAAAAGATAAAAAATAGCATTCCACGACTGCAGCAAAACGAAAGATTGCTATATCCATTTATCCATTTATGCATATTTTTACCATCGACGACTGTGGATGCTCTTACGCAATGAAAAGCGAAAAAAGACATTTTTCTATTTTAAAAAAATTGTGTGTGTGTGTGTGTGTGTGTGTGTGTGTGTGTAGATATATATATATATACTAGATTTGCCCATGGGCACGTGCCTACGGCACGTCTTCGGAACGATACATCTTATGAAAGTCTTGTAAACAGTAAAACAACAATTATATAGATCAAATTTGAATAGTAAAACAATAATTAGTTGTAAATATAAGTCCATGTTTCCATTAGTATATGTTGAAAAATAATTATAAATGGGGGTGTAAAATCCAACTTCTTAGAACTTTGAGTATGGAAAATGATAAAATTTAACTGTTGATGAGATATTTGCTATTTTCAATGTAACATGAGCAATAAAAAATGCATAAAAATCTGAAAATATAAATTTCTGAGTAAATAGAGAGAGAATGAGAGAGAGGGAGAGAAATAAATAAATAAATAAATGAGTTGTTTTGGGGATTTGGACTTTTGGGTGGGAAAATATGTTTTGTAAGGTTAGATCTGGACCATTGATTTCAACCATATTGAATGAGAGCCACTTGATAGCTTTCTTTGTGTTTTATTATATAGATATGAGAAACCACAATAAAAATAAAAAGTTAGGAAAAATACCAAAATATATATATGATAAAATATAAGCAGTCATACATTGCACATTTCAAATTGCACAATATATAATTTCTAAACTGTACAACTAATGTACGATATCTCATGGAGACTAATAAACACAAATGACAGAATACAAGAAAGAAAAAAAAAGCATATAACTCAATACAAGTAGCAAATCATTAGTAACCACCAAATAATAATTTAGAGCAACAATATTGCACACAAATAGAAACACAATAAACAAACTAAGTTTCTTGAATAGAAAAATCTATGTCCTCTTTTTTACTAAAAAATAGTCGCTTACGCAATTTACAATGCATTTTATGCTTAAGCACACTTTTTTGTATTTTTGTTTGCTTTTTTGAACAATTTTCACACACCTTCACTTTTGTAGCTTTTTTTGTTAAAAAAAAACAGTAACCCACTGCTTAATACTTAAGTGTCACATAAGCAAAGTTTCTTAGCACTTTTTAAAACCTTGAGTGTATACAATACAATTCTTTGATATCAGAAGCAGATGACGGTGAAGAAGAGAAGCACACACTAGTAGAAAACCTTACAATAACAATGAATCATTTACGAGTACCAAAATTCTCGTGTTAGTGCTACCATCTACAACGGATTAATCACAACAAACTTCTTCGTTGTGAATGTTTTTGACATCCACAAGAGATTCTATTAATCTGTTGCAATTGCAACAATTGCAAGAGAACAATTGTAACATAATATATTCCGTTACTAAAATAGTTTTTTAATCTTTAATATTAAACATGTATTAGACACGTAAAATTACTTTTCTAAAATAAAACCATTCATTTTCTCCTTTAACCAAGAACAGATCGTTCTCTCTCTCTCTCTCTCAAAAGAAAAAAAAAAGAAACTGAAAAGCCCGCCCCTCTCTTTCCCCAAACCCTAATCGACTCTTTCCCTAAACGCAATGCTTCTTTCTTTCTTTCTCTCTCTCTCTCTCTCTCTCTCTCTCTCTCTCCTAATCGACGACGAAATCGATCGATCTATCCCCTAATCGTCCACTCTCTCTCTCCCCCGAGCCAAATTGGCCTGTCGCAAATGACTCTCTCTCTTCCCCAAGCCCCATCGACCGTCGCCGTTCACCTCTCCCTCTATCGTCTTCGCCGTGTGCCTCTACCTCTACCGTCGTTGCTATGCGCCTCTCCCCCTACTTTGTTTGTAGTGTGCCATCGCCGTTCATCTCTCCCTCTACCGTCATCGCTGTGAGCCTCTCCCTCTACCGTCGTCGCCGTTCGTCTCCTACTCTCTCTCTACCACAGTACCAACTACCAAGGCTTGATTTTTTTTCCTCACTCTTCATGTATACAAATTAGATGATAATTTGAGATGTATGAAGTTTTTGATAATTTTCCCCTAAAGCTTCGTTCCTTTTTTGTTCAAGATGGGATAGAATGTGATGGCACGGTGATGGGTTGCTGAATTTTCACCTAATTGGGGTAATTTTTCTCTTGCTTCTTGAGAAAAGCTTCGTTGCTTTTTTGTTCAAGATGGGATAGAATGTGATACGATATTGTAATTCTTGGGTTTATTATGTTTTTATTTTGTTATTCTTATTATTTTTCTTCATTTGAATGACCCCCCCATAATTGATTTTGGGATTGGAAAGAATTAATCTTGTTCCCCAGTTGTATGTTTAACATGGGGATATTCAGAGACCTGGGATGATCACGCAGTACAGTAGCACTAATAATTTGATGTTAGTCAAAATTTTCTTTAGTCCATCTTGAACTTATTCTTCACTTTGTGCTTTCCTAAAAAATTCTATAAAAATTCCTCCTTCACTTGTTATTGTGTTGTATTTTATCATATTAGTTCTATATCTTTAAGTTACACGTCCATTATTGTTCCAGGTGCATCTTGATTAGATTATTTTGTGCAGTTCGTTAATGCGTGCTGAATCGTATTCTTTAAATCATGAATTATAAAATAAACTAAAACTAGATAGTGTTATTCATGGAACTAAAGGGCATCCATAATCTTTTGCTAATAGCTCACATATGAGTTGGAGGAAAGGGATATGTGCTGTCAACACCATAGCTTATTAGGATAAAGTTCCTTTTTGTTCCTAGTGTTGAGTAACTTAGTTCATCTACGAGTTTTAGACACATTTTTTCTTCATATATGTAATGCAACTGAGACCATTATTTTTCATTGTTTTGGTAGAAATCGCTCCGATTGTGACACAATTTGTCTCTCTTAAGGTATTGCTAACTTACTTCACTTTTGCCTTAAGAAATAATCCATTCAATGTTTGCTTCTTTCGGATGCATGTATCTGTTCTCAACTCCTCTCTCTCTGTGTTACTTATTTACAATCTTTTATAGCGTTGTTATTATCATCAAAACCAAACTTTTATCACAGTGCTATCATCAAAACCATACTTTTGTCTTTATTTTTAGTTGAAAAGGATTTTGATTGATCAGAACAATGTGTTCAACACGATATTATTGTGGTCTTCTTTTGGTTATAAAACTGAGAGAGTAGACTTCCCCATCTATGATTTATGGTTTTACTACATCATCGACATTTCTGTTCTAGGAACGTGATGGACATGTAAGCCATGTCTTATCGTTATGTTATGTGCTATTTAGAAATTTCACTTGCTGATGAGTCGTGCAGTTCTGTTTGGAGTCCGGTGTCCATGTTTGCTTTCTGTCAACTCAGGAAACATAGGGTTTTAGGAAAAAGAACTTCATAAATCACCAACTCTGTCTACTCCCAATTCCTTTACGATTTGAGGTTATGAAGTTCAACAATATGCCATTATGAATCCTCAAAGTTATATCAATGTTGTTCACTTCTTTCCTCATGCAATCAACTGAATTAGAATTGTCGAATATTGAAAGATTAATTGTTGTTGATAACTTGAAACTGAAGTACAATTTGGTTTTCTTGTTACAAAAAGGAAGAAGTTTATTCTGCATTCATAATCTTCTTCTTTTTTTTTGTTTTTTTTTTTTTTTTTTAGACTTCAAAGGAAATTTGATTGGGATAAACATAGCAATATTTACACGGATAGGTAGATTTTCTTGTTATTTACAGTTTTTTTCATTTGTTTTGAAAGGCAAAGTCAAGTTATAAATTTCAGTGTGCATGCACTTGTATTATTTGCAATGTGCAGGACTTGTACTATTTGCAAAAACTATCTGGTACAAATTGTAGTTTCCAAACAGTAGTTTCTTGTTATAGTATCTGCTATACCATGGCAGCGAGCTGTATACAGTAGTAATAATCCTATACTATAATGTTTTACGACATTTAGATGTCGCTGCATTTAAGCATAGTTTATTGTTGTATTTTCAGAGATAAGGTGGAGTACAACCACAACATAGCTTATTTATTGTCGTCTTACAAATTAAGCAGATGATCGGTAAATCAAGATGTTGCTGAAATCATGCAGATTATAACAGATTATGCAAATGATCGGTAAATCAAGATGTTGCTGAACTCATGCAGATTATAAACTATCCATAAAATCTAGAAATGTTAGTTTTCTTGTTAATTATATTAAATCTGGATTTGCTGGTGCTAATCAGAACCTTGTAGAAATATTCTCCGCAACAATGTTTAATTATGTAGATTGCTTACGTACCATGGTGTCTTTGAAGTACTGATAAAGAAAAAAAGGAAAAAAAAGGATAAGTACTGATTGCAGCAACCTGACTGCAGCAAATGCTAAAGGTGACTACAGTACTTCATATTCTCCGCAACAATATTCTCTAAGGTTGATGGTTGATCTTTCTTACGGAAATTAATGTTCCTTCTTAATTTTTTTTGCACTTTGTGTCATTTAAGTGATTATTGTGCACTTTGCAAATTTATATTCATTGTATTTATGTTATATGGTTTACTGTTTAGTCTTGATTTGTTTATTAGACAACAACCCCAAGTCTTATTTTTTTATTAGACAACATATTAGAATGGATTTTGTGAGCAAGTTATATGGAAGTAGCACTTGTGATTGCTAAAAATGGATTGACTGAAGTAACACTATCTTATTCTAATGGTTATTTTACAGGATCTGATAGGTCTTCTCAAGTCCCTTGTGGTATTTTCACACAAACTAGATACTTTTTGGAAATTTGATGTTAAATAAAAAAGATGTTCTATAATCTATAATATTAATGCTTATTTTGGTGTTCTTAAGTTTACTATTATCTAAATATGTATTGTTTGTTCAAATTGCATATTTTTCATTATTATGTTTTCTTTATATAATTGTGCACATCAACAGGTGAAATAATTATATGTTTTTCATCGAAGAAATACATCGTTTTTAAAATTTTGATTAAGCCATCCGAACGAAATCACCAATGAAAAAACATGTCCAGTTGCATTCGCAATGTAACAATTGCAATTACAATGGAATGACTACTTTGCAAACCTTTGTAGCAATAGTTCATTAGCAACGGGAAAAATCCCTTTTAAAACACACTTACAATGGAAATATTTGTTGTAGATATTTTCTTATAGATGGGGACAGCAAGAAACAACTTCCATTGCAGATATTCTATTGTAGTAATATTCACAAGGGATAATTAAAATTCCGTTGCAAATGTGTGCATTAACTAGGAGAGATTTCACAACAGCACAACTACAAGGGAATGAAAAAAAAATTCTTACGAATGTGCATTAACAATGGAATTTCACTTTTTTACAAGGAAAATTCTGTTGCAATTGTGGCATTTTCTACTAGTGACATGGTATTATGCAGAGTGATAATGGGAAATCCTGAGAAAGTAGAGGCTGGATCCACACAGTACCATCCCAGTAGCGATGACTTTGATAGCGGCGTTGATGATCTCTTGAATCCCAAACGGTACATAGTATGGACTACTCACATGAACATTCACATCTTACCTGAATATATAGTCAGCTTCAAATCATCATTATCTACGTCGTCGTCATCATCATCATCAACCTTGAACGAGCATCAAAGTACTACGACAGTGAGTTCATCAAGAAGAAGAGCGCCATTCATGTCAATGGTGGCTGGGATGTCTTTTGAAAAGCTATTATCGGATATGGGAAAGTTTTTGCCTGCATCAATTATGGAAGCTTTGGAGACCTTTACAAGAAGCACAAGGTATTTTGATACACAATCCGGTTCTGATTGTTGTTCATCACGTACAATACACATTCAAAATCTTTTACTACGACTTGAAAGGAGAATAACATCTTTGTTTGTTCATGGCCTTCTTTTACAGGCAGGAAAGTTGAGTAAAGATATTTTTATCAGACACTTCAGGTCCATGGTTGGGGACATGTTATTGGCATCCACAATCAAGAGAATCCGAGGCAATTATTCTATGTAATTAGTTGTGTCTGTGAAAATTTGTAATTAGTTTGGAGAATGTTGTTCTCCAAGATATAGGGGTCGTTTGTTTGCCTTGAAGTTTACACTGGAAGTAAAATTCATGAAGTGTATTGTTCTTGTAAGTTGGTTGCCTGAAGTTTGAGTGGATTTGGATTCCTCTGCTAATTTAAAAGAAATTGTATTCAGAAGTAATATGTATGAAATTGGAGACACATCCTTTTGCATTAGTTTGTCCCCTTTTTTTGCCTTTATGAAAACCAAATTTGTCGAGCGGAACTTCCGGGTTTGGGTCGGACCCATATTGGCCCAGGCCCGAGCCTGAAGTTGAAAATATAGGCCCGAACCCAACCCGATTTGTCTTCAGGCTTAAAAAGTTAGGCCCGAGCCCGTGACCGAATGTGGCCCAAAAATATATTCGGGCCTAGACCCGAACTACTTGAGCATATTCTAATATATAACTTTCCCATAAAATAAAACTATATTAAGAATAATATACTATAAAAAAATAAAAATAATGGGAATACTATAAACTTTAGAGTAATTAACATCTAATTCGTTAATTTTCATTTAATTTTATATATACAAGGTATAATTTCTCTATTTATAAACTTTAACATTCATTTCAACTTACTTACATAAATAATAGTGTTACCTTGTGCAAATTGCACAACTATAATAGTTTTGAGAGACACATAAAATTATATAGAACTCCCAAAAAATGTAGCGACGGTGGGAGGGGAGGAAATCTGCGGGGCCACAAGAGGTAGGGGTGGTGGGGGGTGCGGGAGTAGGAATTAGGTGAGTTTGGAAAGAGCCATGAGATTTTGTGAGATTGGAAAAGTGAGAGGAGAAGAGACTGTGTTTGAGGAATTTGGGGTTTTATTTTGTTTTGATTTTTAAATAAAATCGTTCATAATGCACGTATTAGTTAAATATGAATCCCTACTTTCTCTTATTTCTGTATTTCATAATAAGGAAGGAGAAGGGGGGTAGATTCTCTCTCCTACTTTACCCTTATACAATATTGCACAAACAAATATCGATATAATAAAACACAAAGGAAGCTATCAAGTTGCTTTCATTCAATTTGAAAGAAATTAATGGTCCAGATTGATTCTCACAAAACACATTTCCCACCGAAATTTCAAACCCCAAAATTTGAAACTCAAATACCCCCCCCCCCCCCCCCCCCCCCGCCCCCTTTCTCTCCCTCTCCCTCTCTCTCTCTCTCTCTCTCTCTCTCTCTCTCTCTCTTCCCCAGATCCCCCTCCCAAATTTTCTCTCACTACTCTATCTCTCTCTCTTTCTCTCTTTTTCTCTCTCTCTCTCTATTTAAGCACCTTTGCTACTAGGTTTTCCCCCAAAATCTAGGGTTTACTCACGATCTATAGCCGATCCCCCCCAATTTGGAGGAATGGCAGATCAATTTAGGAGAACCGCCATCGTCAGCTCTCATCGATGCAAGCACAAAAAGTGCCGACAAGGGTACAAGAAGAGCTGCCCAGTTGTCAAAACAGGTAAAGTTTGCTCCTTTTTGAATTTTTTCTTCTCCGATCCAATTTCTGAGAAATTCGGTTATTCCTATTGAATACGATTTAGGGTTTACTACAAAATTTTGGAAATTGGAGCAAATTGAAAATCATGGATTTTGATAGCGGCTGTTTTCATTAATTAAGTAAACTTGGTTTAGATTTGGTGATTCGATTATTTTGTTTGTTTGTTTGTTTGTTTGTTTAGAGGAAAATTGGGCATTGAGGTCACATCTGCTGCAAAAATAGCATTCATTTCTGAAGAGCTATGTATTGGTTGTGGTATTTGTGTGAAGGTGTGTGCTTTTAATTTATCGATTTTGTTGGCCAGAAAATTCATTAGTGGTATAAATCTAAAAGCTCTTTTTTTAAATAAAAATGTGACTGCAGAAATGCCCATTTTAAGCAATTCAGAAAATTAATCTACCTAAGGACTTGGATGAGGATACAACCCACTGTTATGGACCGAACACCTTCAAGTTGCACAAGTGGCCATATACGCTGTCTATACTTTTGGGGGAATTTTCTTCCTTTAAAGATTACATTTTTGTCTTATATGATGGATCCAAAATTTTATTTTACAGGTTGCCAGTCCCGAGACCCGGGCAAGTGCTTGGACTTGTGGGAATAAATGGTATTGGAAAGTCAACTGCCATTAAAGTTTGGGCTGGAAAGTTGAAACCCAACTTGGGATGAATGTATTTCCTTTTACAGACTCCTATGTGTGTATTGGTTCTAAATAAATGTAGTGCTCAAAGTGCTGATTTTTGATTCTCATGCAGAATCCTCCGGACTGGCAGGAGATTTTGACATATTTTCGAGGGTCGGAGCATTTGAAGGTTTGAAGGTTTATACAGCATGCCAGTTTTTGAAATTTTACGCGTATATTAGAAGACCATTTGAAGGTTTGTATAGCATGCCAGTTTTTGAAATTTAATACTTTTTAAATACATATTTGGTTGATATATGTAATTTATGAATTTACTAGGTTTGCCCGTGGACACGTGCCTATGGCACGTTTTCGTGAATGATGTAGCATATCCAATTTTGCTTCCAAACCTTCATGTTACTTTTCATATGCTGCATCGTTGAAGAAAACGTGTGGTAGGCACATGTCCACGGGAAAACCTAGTAACATAATATAATATAATATAATATAATATAATAGGGAAAAAGGGGTATGAGCAACTTGCGCATTTAGTAAATGAGAAATTGATGATGTGGCAAACATGTGATTGGAAAATCCGTAAAGGTTTAGCCGTCCAATGTATCATATGCATGCCACATAATCAATTGCTCATTTACTAAATGAGCAAATTGCTCATATCCCTTTTACCCAATATAATATAATATGTAGTATAACTTGTACAATATTGCACATCATTTAAAAAAAAAAAATTAATAATAAAACTTTTTTTGAAAATTTCATCTAATAACATCTACACTATAATGAAAGATTCCAATTCCAATTTGGATGGAGTTAGAGTGGGGAGTTATCTCCTACGTTTGCTCTTTTTATTATTTTAAAAAGAAATTAAGAAAAATCGTAGACAAAATGGTTTAGCATAATATATTGTATAGATTCCAAATTTTTGTTTTCCCCATAATTTCTAATTAAATTTCCCATATTTAATAATGAATTCTGGAATTTGAATTTAGTTTCCTAATTTTAGAACATTTTCTGGGATTTTTATTGATTTATCGAGCTAGTGCAATTTTTTGAATGATCTGGATAGAAAATCGTACATGTGCTCACCCGCTGAGTGGAATAAGGTGCCACGGTGATATGATGATGTGGCAGGGACATCGATCAGGTAATGGGCTCGCCCGCTAAGTGAATTGGACAGGGGTGATTGGTGGCAACGTGACACGATCGGAAGCCTTGATTACGCACATGTTCGCGCATCTGGATGATCAGACGGTCGAAAATTAAGTGGAGGTGGTAGTTTGATGTGTGCACAAGTTAAGGTAGGTGTGAATGCCTACTTTTGCTCTCTTTTCTCTATTTCAAAATAGAGAAAGGAGAGAGGGGGTATATTCTCTCTCCTATTAGCATAATATATAGATGAAATTCTCTTAAAATAAATTATCAATATAATAAAACACAATTAAAGCTATCAAGTGGCTCTCATTCAATTTGAAAGAAATCAATGGTCCAGATTGATTCTCACAAAACACATTCTCTCCCCCCCCCCTCTTACTCTCTCTCTCTCTCTATTTAAGCACCCTTGCTGCTAGGTTTTTCCCCAAAATCTAGGGTTTACTCACGATCTAAGACCGATCCGCTCCAATTCGGAGGAAGAAATGGCAGATCGGTTGAGGAGGATCGCCATCGTCAGCTCCGATCGATGCAAGCCCAAAAAGTGCCGACAAGGGTGCAAGAAGAGTTGCCCAGTTGTCAAAATAGGTAAAGTTTTCTCCTTTCTGATTGTTTTTTGTTCTCTGATCCTATTTCGGTGAAATTCGTTGATTCCTATTGAATACGATTTAGGGTTTACTGCAAAATTTTGGAAATTGGAGCAAATTGAAAATCATGGATTTTGATGGCAGCTGTTTTAGTTAATTAAGTCAACTTGGTTTAGATTTGGTGATTAGATTATTTTGTGTGTTCGTTTGTTTGCGGGAAAATTGTGTATTGAGGTCACATCTGCTGCAAAAATAGCATTTATTTTCTGAAGAGCTGCGTATTGGTTATGGTATTTGTGTGAAGGTGTGTGCTTTTAATTTATCGATTTGGTTGGCCACATAGTTCATTAGTGGTATAAATCTAAAAGCACTTTTTTAAATAAAGATGTGAATGCAAAAATTCCCATTTGAAGTAATTCAGATAATTAATCTACCTAAGGACTTGGATAAGGATACAAACCACCGTTATTGACCAAACACCTTCAAGTTGCACAGGTGGCCATATATGCTATTTATCCTTTTGGGAAAATTGTCTTCCTTTAAAGATTACATTTTTTCTCTTATATGATGAATCCAAAATTTTATTTTACAGGTTGCCGGTTCCGAGACGCGTGCAAGTGCTTGGACTAGGTGGGAACAAATGTTATTGGAAAGTCAATTGCCCTTAAAGTTTTGGCTGGAAAGTTGAACCCCAACTTGAGATGAATGTATTTCCTTTTACAGACTCCTGTGTGTGTATTGGTTCTAAATAAATGTAGTGCTCAAAGTGTTGATTTTTGATTCTCATGCAGAATCCTCCGGACTGGCAGGAGATTTTGACATATTTTCGAGGGTTGAAGCATTTGAAGGTTTGAAGGTTTATATAGCATGCCAATTTTTGAAATTTAATACCCTTTTAAATATATATTTGGTTGATATATGTAATTTATGAATTTACTAGGTTTGCCCGTGGACACGTGCCTACGGCATGTTTTCGTGAACGATGTAGCATATCCAATAGTTCCCAACCTTCATGTTACTTTTCATATGCTACATCGTTGAAGAAAACGTGCCGTAGGTCCGTGTCCACGGGCAAACCTAGTACCTAAATATATATGATGTATAGATTAACTTGCACATGCACATAAATATTTGATTCGGATCTATCGGGCCTAAGCACTTGGGTCTGAGCCCCTCCAAAATTTTCCTCAGGCTTAAAAATTCAGCCCGAGCCCAACCTAAATTGAGAATTATTAGGCTAAGCCTGCTAATTATTAGGTTGGATCTAGCCGGTCCCGGATCGAGTTTCGGACCAATTGCCACCCTTAAGCAGAAGTGACTTGAACTCCTGTTGCTCTCTATTTAATTAATTTCTTCCTTTGATTACTATTCCTATGAGAAATGATGTCAATCTTACTCTTGCTAAACCCACCATCTTTCCATAATCTTCCCTCCATCAGTTCATTTACCATCTACCAGACCACTTTGATTAGACATACTTGCCATGGATTTTTTTGTCCACAGTGAACTTCAACAACTTGATTTCTATTCATAGCAATCAAACACCCCCATAGTGATTCAAACAAGAAATTCGTAGAACTTCTATATTACATATGATATGTGCCAGTTAGGCTATTTTTTATCAGAGGAAGATTACCGACACTTGCAATATCGTTTGTAATGTTATAGAGATCATAGAACGGCAAAACATTTTCTTTACTGTCTCTTAAGAATCCAATATGCATGACCATAGAGCATGTAAAGTGTACTATACCCTATCAATTTTTTCGGTCACTTGTAGTTGAATGCCCTCTCCATTCCAGTGATCCAGACTTGTATTGTTAGGGCAATGCTGCCTTGACAAGTAGGGGAATCAGCCTCGAGTTCAGTCACTTTGATCCCAAATAAGGGTGAACTAATTATCTTGAATCTCATATGCTGTGAACTCACCTAAATGAACTCAACTGTTGATTCACCTGACTTTTGAAGGTCGCTGAAGTTCAAATCAGTGAAATGGAGAAATGTTCAACTAAATCAAGTGTCCAGACGAAGAGAAGTGCCATCCCATGCTCAAGTATCGTAAATATAGAGAATTATTTGAGAAAATGCTGATGAGATGTCCCATGAAAGACAAAATGATCACTACAATTTACATAGGGTGAAAGAATATACAAGCCTCTATTTGTGGAAATTTGAATATTTTGAGGAACTGGGTTCAATTGAGATGAGGAGCAATCTGAGATATCCTTTCATCTTCCAACAGGGCATACAGATCCACATATGTGGGATTTCTACCGAAAACCCCCTTAGGATCTTGTTGAGTTATTCGATGCAATCAACACAAACTACCAAGTACATATGAGATCATACCAAACACACCAAAGCACACATAAATTTATTCCGGTTGGGGCTTTCGCCTTAATTTGGGGGAGAAGAAACCCAAGATGTTATTCAACTAGAGAAGATACAAGAATAATACAATTCTCACCACGACCCTCTCTCAAGCCTCACCAGCAAGTACTAGTTTTTTACAATTAGAGAATCACTCAATCTCTCCTTCAATGAAGTACTCTCCCTCTTGGCTCTCAATGGAGGCCAATAACAATAATATATAGAGATCTAGAGAAAACCTAGTTTAATATCTTGATACAATAACCATTGGATATTCCTGAAGAGATAACCCTACGATAAGAGCCGTCAGATCCAACTTGAAGAGCAAGTTGGGCTTCTCACGAATCACCAAGATCCGACCCAAATTATCCACCAACGCCGCGTGCAGTCGACCGCACCTCAAGGTCGGTCGACCGTCCCCCTCTCGAAAACTTTTGCTGAGTTGGGCGGTCGACTGCACCCCAAGTACGGTCGACCGCAACTTCATCTGCTGCTACAGTTACTGACTGTTTTCCTTCCACTCCGTCTTCGATCGTCTCGATTCCTCCATCGTCTCATCGTCATCTTATCCAACATAATATGCAAGACATAAACCCAACAATCTTCACCTTGGATTGCATAATTATGAATCCACACCTGTGTGATTTAAAACCTTCTAGACTCTTTTCCTTCCCTTCTTGCAAACAACTTGTAACCCCTGTTTTTCATTTTTGTGCATTTTTGAGTGTATTTTCTTTTCCCTTGTATTTGATTCTGTTGTATCTCTTTTGGACAATATATTGGATTTTTATTTTCAATATATTTTCATTTTATTGTTCCTGTCTTCTTTTATTTGAATTCTTGTTCGTCTTTTGTTTCGTTCCATTTTGATCGAGCTGATTATTTTTATCCTCTTTATTTTATTTGTTCACTCTATATTATTTTTTTCTATTATTTTGTTCATTTTGCCCTATCTATACTGTTGCTTGAATCCCTAATACCCAATTTATACTCTCTTATATCCACATATTCAAACCCACTTATCCTATTCAATTATCCATACCCATTATCTTTTTAACCTACAACTAACCTAAACTCTATTACCTGTTTACTATTAATACCCATGCCCTGTTTCTTTAAACCCCCACACCCGCATGCTCTATCCCCATCCCCATGCAACCCGACCCGTTAGTCCCCTCTGTTAACCGCCTCTACCCCTCTAACCCTAAATCCCAACTATTTAAAACCCATGCTGCCGTTTTCTCCCTCTGTCTCCGTGAACCCTAGCCACCAAAACCCCTACCTTCCATCTTCTACCTCCTAACTGCACCTCCCCCATACTCCCGAACCCACTGCACTTCATCCCCGTCAGCCTCTACCTCGAGCACCATCGTCTCCATCCCTGTCCCTGTTTCTCTCTCCGCTTGTCGTTCTCCCCATCTCTCTCTGTCTCTGTTCTCGGCGTGCCCACCAAAGAAAGCAGCAACAGCAGCCAGCGCCGCCAGCCACCAGCCGCCAGCCGCTGCCTTCTCCCCGTGTTCGTCGACTTGCTATTTCCCTTGCCGTTGATCTTGCAGTTGTTCTTGGTTGCTTGGTTATTGGTGTGCGTGCTCTTGGATTTTGTTCTCGTTGGTTCGTGGGTTTTGTTCGTGGTTTTCGTTCGTGGTTTGTTGAGTTCGTTGATCAGGAACCCATTCCTGTTATTCTTGCTTGGAGTCATTTTCGTCATCAGTTAAGGTAAGTAACTTGTATTAAATTCCTTTGTAAATACAAGTGCTAAATACTGCTTGTAGTATAGTTGGGTTCTAGTGACAATTTGTGTGTGAATCTACTTATTGATATTGTCTCTATAGTGATGACTTGACCATAGTTACCTCATGACACATATGACATGATATAACCTAGGATTGACCACATCTTGTTCCATATATGCATGTTATTCATGTGTTATCTTGTGCTCGTTCGTGTTATTTTTGGTAGACTTGTTGTGGACTTGTGAAATATCCTATAACATGTTGCTTGGACATCTAGTATACTCTATATCATGTTCGGTTGTATTTGGATGAGTTCTATGTGAACTAGTGATTTTGTGCATATGTGATATTTTCAGTTTTGCTGACTTTTCTGTTTTGATCAGTATTTTAGACCCTATTAAGGTCAGTATTTGAAAATATTTTGTGAACATGATTTGTAGAGGATTCTGTCTATTTTCCAACCCTTTTGACGGATCTCAGTTTTGATTTTTGGTTTGCGATTTATGTCGATTTTACTACAGTAGTGTCGAAAGATTCCTAGATTTTGTTTTCTATAAATTCTGAAGAGTAATTTATTTTTTATTTTGGTGTTAAAATTATTATTTTGATCTGAAATTTTGCTCAGTAATTCTTGACTTAATTGGGGTTTACCTAGAATTTTGGTGAATTTATTTGAAGTGTTTTACAGACCTTTTCATGCTTGCAAATAAAGAGTTTACATGCAGAATTTTACTACTGTTCAGTAAAGAACTTGATTTCCAACCTATTTGTACTTGCTATTTCTAAATTATTTCTGAACTTATCCTACTGTATCTATTTTAATATACTTTTGGCGGATTTGGATTTGGATTTATGGTTTGTGAGATATTGCTGTTTTCGTACTATAGTGTTTACAATTCAGATTTACAAAACTACTGTATCTCTATGTTTTCTGATTTTACTTGACTACTCTATTTATATTGGAAAATTATGAAACTTGTTTTTCTGTAACTATACATTTAGGGGAATACCCCAGATTTTTCGTGGATTTATTTAATGAGTTTTACTGCTGTTTTCCTGACTTTGAATACGATCTTCTGATTTCTGGCTGAATGTATTTTCTGGTTTCAAATCAGTTTTGAGTTATGTTTTTGTGAAATACTATATGAATTATATATGTTTGCTGGATTTGGTTGGGAGTCTATTTTCTAGAACTTTCGACGGATTCAGATTTGCATATTTGTAACAATGGTAATCACTGTTTAACTGTAGTATGGTTTTGCTGTCCTGAACTAGAAATTTGGTTATTTTATCCATTTATGTGTTATCTTGCAACCGTACATATTTATCTTGTAACTTGAACTTGTTACATGATCATGCCATGTAATTCTTAATATGTTTTGCACATATACATGCTTGTTTGACGATAATAATAAATAATCAAGCCAGAGTTTAAGGAAAAGATTTAATAGTGGATAATTCAGAAACATGTACTCGGAAGGGGATCCACTGATTCTACGTGATTACTTGATACATGATCCTTGACACGTGATTACTTGACGCTTGCACACAAGACACGTACTTGCTACTTGCACAACTTGACACGTGATACATGATACATGACACATGATACTTGGAGCTTGGAACTCGATACTTGATACTTGTCCCTGAGTACACTGCCCTATATGGTCCACTGTGAAATCTAAAGCGAAATTGTTTGTTATAGCAACCATGTGGTGTGAGCTGCATGAAGCGCTACCTAGATAGTAATCACTACAAGACTTGATGCATGACACTTGAACATGATATATGCTTACTTGATACTTGACTACATGGTACATGAGACTTAATACATGACACTTGCTACATGTTCACATGATACTTGATACTTGTTTCTTGTTTACATGATACTTGTTCACTCGACACTTAATACATGCTACTTGTACTTGTTCACCTTACTATGCTAGTTGTTATATTTTGATATCATGCCTATTCCATGCTATTTGTTAGTTTTCCCATTTATTTGTATCCTGCATTACAAGCGACCCGTAACTTGCATTGACGGGAGTTTGTTTTCTTTTTCCTACTCCTATAATTGTTAAATTGCAGATTTTGGAGATCAGGTACCAGATGGTGTTGGTGATATGAAATATTAGAGCTGGATTTTGTTATTATTATTTCTTGTTTCTTATTTTGAACAATTGTATCTTGTACTTGGATTTATTTGTATTTGGCCAATGTGACCCAGGATATTTGACCTATTCAGATCTGGATTATTTGAGATGAATATATTTTGATTTCAAGTATTCTTGTTGGTATTTTGATTCGTATGTGCATACTTGGTTGATTCTTTTTCTTCCGACTCTGATTATTTCTTATAAAATGTTGTAAAGATTTTTGAACAGCTTATGGATGATGAAAGCCATTCGCTGGGTGTTTGTCGCGTATCTGTATTCCATATTCTCTTTTAGGAACCGGGGCATGACACAACTTGTTTCAATGGCTTGCTCTGCTAGTTGAATCTATCACCACCTGTTTTTCTCTCGTTGTATGCCCCCCTCAAGGGCACATTCCAGTAGAAGTAATCATGGAAGTACCACCCTCCACATGAACTCCACCTATCTCAAGGCTTTCTCTACCTTTCGACGATATTCGAACGTCACAGTCTTACTCGGATGATTCTAGTGACGGCATAATAGATGATGCTTTAGGAACAATGGGCTTCAAAACACTTGTGCAAGTTTTTTTGTTCCTCCAAAGCTGGTAGAGGTTGTACTGACCCTGCTCAATCCCCCTCTCACCCTTCATCACCTCACGATAACTTTCCCAAACTGAATGAACTCCACCTGGATCTGTGTACCTGTAGTCCCGAGCTTCTAGTGTTCTCATGGATATAAGGCTCCGCTTCATCAAAGAAATATACATGCCCTCTTCTAGTGTGTATCCCCTTCCGTCTATCATCTTCGACTAATTTGTTTTCTCACCTCTTACTTCATAAGTCTTGTCGCTTACTTCATAAGTCTTGTCAATCTTCATTCTCACACAACGACATGAGGCAAACTTGTAAGTAGAAACCATTACTTCACAAATCTTATCAACCTTCGTTTCCACACAACGATATAATGTAAATTTGCAAGTAGAAACCATCTCTCTCTCTCGGAGCAAAATTGAGAAGAACTAACCGAATCAAAAGAATAACCGGAATTCACATCTAAAGAACTTAAAACAAAGGCACTGTTTAAGCCATCACCTGGTTCAGCGGCACTGAATTTGGCGCCCCTCTAACTCAACCGCTTGGAACAGTCTCTCATGTAATGCTCAATCCCTTTGCACTGGTCGCCACGGACCTTACCCCTACATACACTTTTCCTTCCAATCAATGTACAATCCTCCTCCAAGCAACTCACATAAGTTGACGCCGATTTCTGACTCTCCTTCCTAAGTGCATCCTCCTCCAACCCCTTGATCATACCTGCTATGAAAAACTTCTCCTTGGTAGATTTCTCATCTAGCATGGTTCTCATGTTGGATGGATTTGGTGATGAATATATCGAGTTGGAAACACTTAGATCATCTACGTTGAACACCCTCAGTTTAGATAACTTCATATTGAACTCCACTTCATGATCTAGAAGAGCAGTACTTTCCTTCATTGAGAAACCCCACAACTTTCTTCGCTGGTACATCTGATCCTATGATGACGATCCCGAGTAGTCAGTTCTGAATCTTGCTCAAAGACTCGTCATGCTTCTCATATACCTGACTTCGCTCGTCGATGAAAACCGGATTAAACTGAAGGCTTCTGAAAAAATCTCCTCCCAATTTTCCTACTTTGTGCCGATTGGTCTCCCTTTATCTCCTTCTAGGACTAGAGCCAAGTCCTGTTGAACCGATGCTTCATGCATGTCCACCTTCAAGAGATCAACGTTGATCTTGCCTTTAAACCACTTGATCTTCGTGATCTAATCTGCCATATTCTCCAAGGAACTCGAACAAACCCTTTGAACCCGAAACTCTGATACCAAATGTTAGGGTTTTCTACCGAAAACCCCCCTTAGGATCTTGTTGAGTTATTCGATGCAATCAATACAAACTACCAAGCACATATGAGATCATACTAAACACACCAAAGCACACACAAATTTGTTCTAGTTGGGGCTTTCGCCTTAATCCGGGGAAGAAGAAACCCAAGATGTTATTCAAGTAGAGAAGATACAAGAATATTACAATTCTCACCACGACCCTCTCTCAAGCCTCACCAGCAAGTACTACTTGTTTACAATTAGAGAATCACTCAATCTTTCCTTCAATGAAGTACTCTCTCTTCGCTCTCATTGGAGGCCAATAACAACAATATATAAAGATCTAGAGAAAACCTAGTTTGATATCTTGATACAATAACCATTGGATATTCCTGAAGAAATAACCCTACGATAAGAGCCGTCAGATCTGACTTGAAGAGCAAGTTGGTCTTCTGACGAATCACCAAGATCCGACCCAAATTATCCACCAGCGCCGCGCGCGGTCGATCGCACCTCAAGGTCGGTCGACCGTCCCCTTCTCAGAAACTTCTGCAGAGTTAGGCGGTCGACTGCACCCCAAGTACGGTCGACTGCAACTCCAGCTGCTACAGTTGCTGACTGTTTCCCTTACTTCCACACCGTCTTCGATTGTCTCGATTCTTCCATCGTCTTATCGTCTTCTTATCCAACATAGTATGCAAGACATAAACCCAACAATATGGTAGTGGTGATATTGGTATTTTGCTTGCATCATGCATGAAACTTGGTCCGAAATACTGCAAATAATAATCGAAAAGTAAGCTCCAAGTATGAGGATAGGAAAAATAAATAAAGAAGACACGACCAAGCAAACTTTCATGGAAAAAGTCGAACAAATTTTAGTCTTAAATTTCCTAAGAACTGGGTCTTATAGCTCGTGGATGCAAGCACCTCCTCCATCAACTCATTGAAAATGGTCATCTTAAAGCACCACTCAGATCCCGTCAGTGACAATGACTACGACCACGACTAAATAGTATGTAGATGAGCATAGTTGCAGGAGGTTTAATGTGATAAGCGCCACCAAGTAGTATAGTTGCAAGAGGTTATTTGCAATAAACCTTAAACTATGAAGCACGGTTACTTGATTTTGGACTTAGTACCAGTATAGAGTGCGTATCAGGTGCTGGTGCAGCCAGCATGCGTATCGGGAACGCACTCAAATATTTAACTTATTAAAAAATAAAAATATATGGGTGTGTTTAGTGTGTTTTGGGTGTGATGTGGGTGCGGTTTTGAATTTAATCAAAACAAAATCTTTTTTTTCAATGCAAGTTTAGTTCTATTGGGTTAGATATCCAATAACCCAATAAAAACTATCATAAACATACCCACTAACTCACTATATACAATATACCTAATAACCAAAATCAACATGTAGAATCAGAAATCACTATAAATATGCAGTATCAGATCTCATCGTTCAAAAATCTTCTTTTGAATCACTTATTGTTAATGTGATGTTAAATTTTAAATTTTGAGTTGATCGTAACTTGATGTTCTTTTATAGCTATTATGATATTTTTTCAATATTTATATTACATATATATATTAAACACACCTAAAAATGCACCTATATCCTACTCCTCCAAAAATTCCGTATCTCCGCATCCGTCTCGTGCCGTACCCATTTTTCGTACTCCTACTCGTGCTACATAGACATTAAATATAAAAATTCCGACCACAATATAGTTTTTTTTGTTGTTGAAGAAAAGGTGGAATCTGGCCACCCTATTTCATTAATAAGAGATTAATAAAACATACTCAGAGTACTGAGCCTACTACAAAATCCTACAACAGAACAAAAGTACATAAACTCCATCCCGAACATGGGGGGTGAGACAAATAAACATAGAGTAGCCGCAAAGCGATACATCATATCCTGCCAACAAACCCTGGGGTGGTAGGTATCAATGAACAAAGTAGATCGTGCTTTGCTGGCTGTCAATTGATCGTCGGCCCGATCTCGATCTCCTCATCATCAAACTCCTCTACCTGGAAAAAACTTGCAATCCTTTCCTTAGGACCTGCTCTGCCACATTAGCCCAAAATGAAATAAAATGCATAATGTGAGTCAAATTGCCAGAAATACTATTGCAAGTTCTACAAAAGTAAAGATTATTTCTGTCTAGCCATAGAAGCCAGGTCATTGTGGCGATAGCTAAATACCACGCTTATCTCAAAGCACCCCTCTCCGTTGCGAACTTTAGGACCTACCCACAGGTCTTCGTAAGTGCTAAGATATTGAGTTGTCCCTAGGGCGCTGAGTACCTCTACGAGTACCGCTTTACTCCTAGGGCACTGAAGAAAAAGATGCTCTCTAGTTTCGAGGACGGCGTGGCAGAATCCGCATTGAGAGTCCATACTTGGTTGTCGCTTAACGGGATTTTCTTTAGTCAGGATCGCGTCATTAAGTACCAACCATAAGAAGGCTTTAATTTTTAGTGGAGCTTTCGTCCTCCCGATGACGACAGCCCACTTTGGGGTACATCCCTTAAAATGGATGCGCTTATACATGGAGTAAACTGTGAACTTGTCGTTCTTCTCCAATCTCCAGAATTTTTTGTCAGGCCCCTGGGAGCAGCCAACTCTAGCGTTGAAGATGTAGGCCTGAAGTTCCGTAAGTCTGAGGTGGGAGCCTATGTCAAGCGGTTGTTTGAAAGATGGATTCCAGGCACCTCTTTTCCAGGCTGCGGCCACCGTGCAGTACGGTTGTGATGCATGCTCGTATAGATCGTGGAATAGGGTTCTGAGCATGTGATCAGCACACCACTTATCCCACTAAAACCTGGTGAGCCTGCCGTTACCGATAGCAGACTTGACACAGCTAATGAAGGGTTCGTATGCCTTAGTGATGCCTTTCCAGAACCAGGAAACCCGAGGGCCTATCCTGAAGCCCAGATTTCTCGTTCAATTCCCATGCATATATCCCTAAACAAATTGCTGCCACCCTTCTCCATTAGGGTGGAACACTTTCCACCACAATTTACCCTGAAACGCCAGATTCATATCTCGCAGGTCAATTATACCTAGGCCTCCATGTATCTTTTTCATACACGTCTTCTCCCATCTAATGAGGTGATAACCTCTTCGGTCCGGTCTGCCCCTTTCCAAAAGAAGCATTTCCGAGTCCGGTCAATTCTTTGGATTACCCATCGCGGTATTTCAAAGAATGAGAGATAATAGGTAGGGAGGTTTGAGAGTACTGGGTTAATAAGCATGACTCTCCCACCCAAGGACAGGGCTTTGCCTGTCCAGCCTGCTAGCCGTTTCTCAACCCGTTCAATAATGGGCATCCAATCTGCCTTTTTTAGCTTCCCAGGTCTAAGTGGCAATCCAAGGTACTGAATGGGGAAGCTCTCTGTGGAGCAATTGAGGACAGTGGCATGTTCAAGTGCCTCTACCGGAGTCAGGGACAATGGGGGTGAGAGCACTCTTGTGGAAGTTATCCCTGAGGCCAGACTAGGCTTCAAAGCAATACAGAATTCCTTTGAAGACGGTAGTTTCCCCTAGGTTTCCTTTGCCAAATAGAAGAGTATCGTCTGCATATTGGAGTATAGAGCAACTTTGACAATTGGCTCCCTTAGCCACTGGTATGATCCAACCTGTTGTACTGCACTTAGCCATCATGGATCTTAACACATCTTCCACTATGGTAAAGAGAAGGTGTGAGAGCGGATCTCTTTGTTTGAGCACCCATTTGCAAGAGAAAGGGTGGCCTGATACCCCATTTACCAAAATTGTCGTTCTGCTGGTGGTAAGACAGGTGTGGATCCATCTTATCCATCTGTCCCCGAAACCTCTTCTAGCAAGCGCTTCCAACAGACAGTCACATTCAACAGAGTCATAGGCTTTCTCGAAATCTAGTTTTAGGAGGTAGCTTATAGAGTTCGAGGTGTGGCATTGATGGATGGTCTCTTCATCCGCTGCTATACTGTCCTGTATACAACGTCCTTTGATGAATCCCGTGTGGTCATGACTAATGACACCATCCATGATCCTTCACAGTCTTTTAGCGAGAGTCTTGGTAATGATCTTTACAGAGTAGTTAAGGAGGCAAATGGGGCGAAAGTCTTCAACTCGTCGAGAATCTTCCTTCTTAGGAATCAGCACAACCTCCGCATAGTTGAATCTCCCTAGTTTAAGTTTATGTTCATGGAAATCTGTGAACACCTTCAACAAGTCACCTTTGATTTCCTCCCAGAATATCTGATAGAACAGTATCGGAAAACCATCTGGACTTGGAGCTTTATCTTTCCAAGTTGTTGAATCGCCTTCTAGACCTCTTCCTCAGAGAAGTGTGCTTCGAGGGATTGCATACTAGGGTCGGAATTAGCAGCATGGTCTTGCCAGAAGTCATGTTGGAGAGGGACTCTAAAGTCTCGTTTTTGCCCAAAATGGCGCTTGAAGTGGGACTGGAAAGCCATCTTAATAGCAACATCGCCTTGTACCAATCCGGAGTCCAAGTGGATCGAGTGAATGAGGTTAGACCTACGTCTGGCACTAGAAACCCAGTGGAAGAATGCAGTGTACGCGTCTCCCTCTTTGAGCCACGAGATTCTAGACCGTTGTTGCCATTTGATTTCCTCAATCCTATATAGTTGGTCAACTTCCTGTATATTGGAGCAATCGATTCCACTCTTCCTGCAGTAGATCTCTAGTTTCTTCAGTCTTTTCAAGTTCCTCAATACCTTCCAGAAGGGATTCCTTTGCTCTCCAAATCAGCGCAAATCGGGTTCGGTTCCATTTCCTGAGCTTGTCCCTGAGTCTGCTGAGTTTTTTACACCATATAGCAGATGCCTCCCTACCCTTGGTTGGGCGAGACCAACTCTCGTTAACCATATGGTGGAAGCCTTGGATTTCTAACCAAGCTTTCTCGAACCGAAATTTTGACGGTCTTTTGGGTTGGTCTTCCCCGGAGGATAAGAAAATAGGCACGCGATCTGGTGTTGGTTTAGGGAGAGATTTGGCCGATATCAATGGAAATTTGGTCTCCCAGTCCGTGGAGACCAGAATCTTATCCAACTTGGCCAAAATGAGCGTTGCTTGCATGTTCGACCAGGTAAAGAGCCTATCAGAGATGGGGATGTCCACCAGATCCAGGTCCGCGATGACTTCATTAAATGCTTCCCTATCTGGGGCACTAGATCCTCTGCCTTTGTGTTCTGAGGCGAATCTAGTGATGTTAAAGTCGCCCCCCACCACCCAGGGATGTGGCCATTGTGTATGGATCATTCTTAGTTCCGTCCAAAAGGCCGCTCTAGCTGCAGAAGTATGCGGTCCATAGACCACCGTGACCGATTGTGTCCACCCGTCGGACTTACGCTTTAACACAACCGACAAAGAAAATTGCCCGTGGAGCTCGTCTAGGTAGTAAAAAAGGTTGGGGGTTAAAACCCATTGCGATGCCCCCAGATGCCCCAACTGATGGGGTCATTCTCCATTCAGATACTCGAGTACCCCCTACTCTATTAAGTCTGGACATATGTGATAGTTTGGTCTCTTGGAGACCAACAATGTTAGCCTTTGACCTGGCTATGACTTCCTTAACCATTTCACGCTTGCCCCGCCTACCGAGACCTCTAACGTTCCAAAATAGGGCCTCCATTAACTACGGTTAGATGCAGAATCATGACTCAGTTTGGGCTTCCAGTGCAAGCTAATGTTTACCCTATCGGTTTCCCACCCCCCTTATTTAGGAGAAACGCGTTCCGATCGGTATCGCCTACCGCTAGATCGCAAGTAGTGGCTAGACTAAAAATTTCATTATCCGTAATGAAATTAAAAATAGAGGCTAAGAAGGAACGCGTACCTCCGTCGCCGGTCTTGGTGGATTTAGCGGCCGCCGCGATTTCTATATAATCATCTAGGGACTCCTCATTAGTCCTCTTTGCCACTTTCTAAACTATGACACCTGTGTCCTGCTGGTAAGATGGGTAGGTGGACAGAACAAACTCAGGGAAAGTGACGCGGGAAATCAACATCAAAATCATAATCCTCTGACTCCACAGACTCCCCCTCAGAGTAGACGAAATCGTCTTCAAGATTCAGCCTGTCTTCCCGATCGTCTTCATCGTATTGGATTGCCATTTGTATAGTAGGCTCTATCAACACGGACCCCTCGATGAGCCCACAATTTGTCGATGATTCTACCAGAATAGTGGGGTTTCCTGTAGCGGACCCCTCAATGGGCCAACTTCTCGTCGAAAGTCGTAGCTCATTGTGTTTGGGCCCCTCTTTGGGCCCATAAACACTCTTATAAATACCCCCCGTATATTCTCTTTGACGCCTTCGGACTCACTTAAGAGCTCCCCTCCTTCGCGAGAGAGCGGAATGCCTATCTCGATAACTGAGACTGCTGCTGTCTCAAGTGGGGCACGTGGCCCTTCGGTTCTGTCGCCTTTGCCATGCATCTCGTTCTGAGCGGAGGGCATTACGCTTGAGGGCAGTACAAACGAGGCATTGCAGCCACCTACTCCCTTCTCCCTTTCCTCTTTGTTGCAGCCACCTACTCCTATTTCTCCAGACTTCTCCTTCAGAGCTTTCCTCTTTGAGCTCTCTTCTTCGCTGCCATTACCCACCCCCTTACCTCTTTGAGCTTTCCCCTTTTCCAGAGCTACAACCCCAACCCTAGTGCCTCTCTCACTTTGGACGGGTTCTCTGTCAAAAGGCCTTCCCTTGCTCGTCTTCTTCCCCAAATGGAAGTTTCCCCTCTCGACTCTCGACCCAAAGCCACCAACTCTCGGCCGTTTGGGTAGCGAATCTGCAAGTCTTGCATATCATTTTCCAAGGTGCTTTTGCCCTTTTTCCCCTCTGCACTGCTTGCCTCCACTCTTTGATCCTCTCGCGGCTTTCCACCACCAACTCCGAGGTGTTGACTACCACTTTGAGCTTTCTTTTGGTCTTCCTTTTGCGGAGTTCTTTTTTGAACAGCGAGACCTTCCAAATCTGGGATTTTGAGCAGATCCACCGTTGGATTTGTTGGGTTTGTTGTATCTGTTGGTTTTGGATTGTTGGATCTGATGGTCAAGCCTCTTTCTTGACCACCTTTGCTCGGCGAACCTCTCCCCGGTTCTGATTCCTCCGTCGTGTGTCCTTGGCATTGCTCCTTCCCTCTCGCCGCTATGATGAGCTCCCGGTGTGCCCTTTCCACTTCATGGGCCCCATCAATGGTTAGATCCCATTATGGCGAAACCACTTGCTTGTACGATCGGTTGTCTCTGAGCGCAGATGAAGGAGTGGGGAAGCGATGGCCGACTGCTCTATCTCTGGTTCCGTTCGCTTGTCGAGCATGAACTGGACCAGGTAAGATTCTTCGTAGGAAAATACGTTGGTAAAATGGAGCGCATCAATGAGATATCGGCACTCCTTATGAGGATCCTTACCGACACGATCTCTGAGCGGCGCACAGTCTTCTCGTCGATCTCCTCGATGGACCCAAAGTCAGCGACTATCTCTTGGAGTGCCTCCCTCTTCCAAAGGTGAAGGTGGACATTGTGGATCCATATCCAGTATCTGTCTCCTTGTGGGAGCTCCGAAGCTAGGCATCCAAGCAAAGAATTGCAATCTGAAGTGCCCAAAGTTGACAATCCCCATACCAGTGACTTTGATCACCTTCTTTGGCGACGGGAATGAGACAAGGAATTGCAAGTGACACATCTTCATTGCGACCTAGTCTCTGTAGGCCTTCATTGGCCACCTTGCGTTAAGAACTTGAAGGAGATGCACCTCCGATGGGCTCCCTGATCTTACTCTGGCAATTGCACACCACTGCGAAGCCATTTCTCTTCATTCTTGATCGTGTCTAAACTCTTTGCAAGTCGAATCAGAGTTGGGCTATCGGGAGACCTGCCTCGGCTCACCGGGCGTTCGTCGTCATTGTGAGTCTCTACCACATTAGTACGCACATATGAAAGGTGCCCCCATTTCATACATTTGAGACAACGAACTTCTTTTTTGCACTCGCTCTCGTAATGGCCCAAGTCGCCACAGTTGAAGCACGGTACAGGCATGCGCTTCTCCTTCCTTTGTTTCTTTTTAGGTTCAAGGTGCTCGAGTTGAGGGTTATGGGAATTAATTTGTCTCTTGTTTCTTTTTCCAATTGATATGGCTAAAAATAGGATTAAATCGGGACCGTTCACATCGGGCACGAATCTTAAAGCCCAGGGGTAAAACGGTAATTTCACATACAAATGGGTCCGAAACGGGTACTGGGTCTCCTTCTCACAGATCCAATAACCCGCGAACGGATCCACCTCAACTGGGTACGGGCCCGACCCGATACAAACCCAGTCCGACAGGATAGAATTAGGGTCTCTGATTGAACCAAATCAACGGGCCTGATTCGCGACTATCCTCTCATCGGGAATTAGGGATTACATTCCTTATCTAATCACAGGGATTACATTCCTAATCTGATCCCAACGGCGATTATAAATACCCCCCATCCATCTCCATTAAGAGGTAATCAATACTTTTCCAGTTTAAAGTTCTTGCTTAATCATTCAGATTACTGACAAGAGCATCTTGCGTCGCCGGGATCCATCCCGGTGTCTCGCACTTTTTGCAGGTAAACGGCGGGAGTCAGCGGTCAGACTCCAACAAAACAGGTTTAGGTTTGCTATTCAGGTTTTTCCAAGAATCCACAAATACTATTTGTTTGCTCCCACACCAAAATCAGCAGCAACAGATTGGCGCCGTCTGTGGGAAGCCATATAAATAGCAGCCCCTCCTCTTCCCGTTGGTCAGATCTTCTCCAGCCATGCCTCCTAGGAAAGTAAGATCCAGAGGGTCCAACCGTGGACCCAACCCTGTTGATCAGCAAGAGGTAGTCCCCATCCAACCAGCTAAGCAGCAGGGGCAACTTCCTCTCCAAGCGGAAGACCCTCTTCAACAAGATCAGCCTCCTCTTCAGAATCAGCAACCCCCTAAGGGTCCCGCCGGTCCTCAGAATGTCGGTGCGGGGGCTTCGCGTCCCAATCCGCAGAAGCAACCCCTCCATCAGGATCGCATTTCAGTACACAATGCCTCTTCGGATTCCATGGCCTCCTACAATCCTCGAGTTTCTGACCTCCGCAATGCCATCCTCAATCGGCAGAAGGATGAGGATCTTCGCCGCCGTCTGGACGAAAAGCGGGCCCGAAAGGGAGCCTCCCGCCAAAAGCGTCCGGATGATCGATCTCCTCACCGCCGAGACTACAGAAGGTCCCCTACCCGAAGAGGGATGAAAGAGTCCCCCGAACACCATAGGAGAAGACCTCATTCCCCTGCCGATCGACAACATCCGAGGAACGATGAGGCACCCATCACCCGTGCCGAGTTCCAGCAGTTCCAAGCAACGGTGTTGCAAGCCCTCAACCTTCGACCCAACAATAACAATGCTCAGAGGGCTCCTACTCCTCAACGGGTCCAAAGTCCTCGCCATCGGTCCATAACTCCTCCTCCGGCTCCTAGCAACCAACAACGCATGCCTAGCCCTCGCCGCTCCCAGAGCTACCGTCGATGCTCCCCTTCCTATGAAGACGAGTCCAGAGGCTCGTTTGACTATCGTCGAAGGGACGATGCTCTCTACCGCCGTCTCCACGAGATGGAGAGGTGCATTGGCCGAATAGACAAGGATGAGGAGTTAAGAGGAAGGACCATCCGCCCGAGCAGACCTCCCTTCTCCCGGACCATTATGGAAGCTCCTATTCCAAGAGGTTTCGAACCCCCGAAGTTCGAAACTTACTCGGGGGAGTCGGACCCCGTGGACCACATCGAAAGCTTTAAGACCCTCATGCTAATCCACCAAGCTTCCGATGCTTTGATGTGCACAACCTTCCCCGCCACTCTTAAGGGTTCGGCTCGGGAGTGGTACTCCCGCCTCGCCCCGTCTTCCATATTCTCCTTCGAGCAATTCAAGACCCTCTTCATCACTCATTTTGTGAGTAGCAGATGCACGGAGAAGACCAACATCTCGTTACTCCAGCTCCGCCAGGAGAAGGGAGAGAAGTTGAGAGACTATGTGAGGAGGTTCACTGCAGAAGTGAGATCCATCGCTTCCCTTGATCAGCCTGTTGCAGCGGCTGCCTTCCAATCGAACGTCCTCAACTCTAGCCTTCGCTCCTCCCTTGACAAGAAGCCCCGACATAATTTTGCCGACCTCCTTCTTAGGAGCGAGAAGTACATTCGGGCCGAAGAAGCCGAGAATCTCCCGGGCTTTGAGGAGACATCTTCCGGGAACAAACGGAAGAACACAAGCGAAGAGGGGTCCCAAAAATCCCAGAAGGATGGCAATGGACAGCGTCGCCCGACTCCTCGATTTGAGAAGTTCACCCCCCTCATTGCCAATATATCAGAAGTTCTTATGGAGGTGGACAAGGAAGGGCTCCTCTGCGCTCCCCTACGAATGAATACACCTGGCAAGAAGACGAACAAGAATAAGTGGAGCCGCTTTCACAGGGACCATGGCCACGACACTGATGATTGTCGGGCTCTGAAGGAGGAGATCGAAGAACTTATACAGTGGGGGCACCTGATCGAGTTCGTCCAAAAAGAGGGGGCCGAGCTTCCCCGCTGAGGAGCCTACAAACGAACAGAAGGGCCTGCCGAGCTTCAAGACTCAGAATCTCCCAGCTCCTCCCAAGAGGTCTTCACCTTATTGTAGCAGCAGGATCTTGATTTTCAATAAGGTCGATGCTTGTAACTCGGCCAACAGCATGTAATAATGGCTCGCCCTATTGGAGCGGCCACTTAGTTTATTTCAATAAAACTTTACATCTTTACATTCAAAATTATTGCTCTTGCTTCTCTATCTCTCCGAGTCACAACTCTCTTAAATGGTGGGTTCGGAGTCCAGCTTCTTCTACATGGATGCTCCCGCAACTTACTAACCTTTAACAATGAGTTCGGAGTCCAACACTTGGCTCGATTCCTCTTCAAATAACTTGCTCTTCAGCGGGTTAGATGTGGTTCGCCATTCGAAATTGCTCCCACAACCGTTGAATCCCTCTAAAGATGGTTCGGAGTCCAACACTTGGCTCGATTCCTCTTCAAATAACATGCTCTTCAGCGGGTTAGAAGTGGTTCGCCATTCGAAATTGCTCCCACAACCGTTGAACAACTCTACCGATGGTTCGGAGTCCAACACTTGGCTCGATTCCTCTTCAAATAACCTGCTCTTCAGCGGGTTAGAAGTGGTTCGCCATTCAGAATTGCTCCCACAACCGTTGAACAACTCTACCGATGGTTCGGAGTCCAACACTTGGCTCGATTCCTCTTCAAATAACCTGCTCTTCAGCGGGTTAGAAGTGGTTCGCCATTCGGAATTGCTCCCACAACCGTTGAACAACTCTACCGATGGTTCGGAGTCCAACACTTGGCTCGATTCCTCTTCAAATAACCTGCTCTTCAGCGGGTTAGAAGTGGTTCGCCATTCGGAACTGCTCCTACAACCGTTGATTCTCTCACTTAAATAGCGAGTTCGGAGCTCACAACTCTCTCCTAGAGTTGCTCCTCAAACTCATCTTCCAAATGGCTCTCCCCCGGAGCCGAGCTCTTCACTCCACTCGCCTCCGAAGCGGAGATCTTCTCAAACAAGGTCGGAGCACAACTCTCTCCTAGAGTTCCTCCTCAAACCTGTCTCTCAAATGGCTCTCCTAACGCCGAGCTCTTCACTCCGCTCGCCCTCAAAGCGGAGATCTTCTCAAACAAGGTCGGAGCACAACTCTCTCCTAGAGTTCCTCCTCAAACCTGTCTCTCAAATGGCTCTCCTAATGCAGAGCTCTTCACTCCGCTCGACTCCAAAGCGGAGATCTTCTCAAACAAGGTCGGAGCACAACTCTCTCCTAGAGTTCCCCCTCAAACTTGTCTCTCAAATGGCTCTCCTAATGCCGAGCTCTTCACTCCGCTCACCTCCAAAGCGGAGATCTTCTCAAACAAGGTCAGAGCACAACTCTCTCCTAGGGTTCCTCCTCAAACCTGTCTCTCAAATGGCTCTTCTAATGCCGAGCTCCACTACACCGAGCTACTACGGGCAGAGGGTGAACTACTGAGTCACCGAGCCGAGCGGACGAGGAACCGACCTCCACATATAGGAGAAAAATACCGCCGACCCGATTTCACCGTTAGATCATCTCAAAATTCGCACTCAGGCGTGATGGATGGATCAGATTGCGCCACGTCACCACAAAACGACAAGATAACGTTTTCTCGAAACTCGTGCCTCTTGTCTCGTGATTCACACCACGATCGTGATCAACCGTCCAAATGGAGCCACGTAGCTCGGATCTGAAATCCGAGCTACCGATCTACCGAGTAGCAAAGTGGCGGAAAATGTGCCTCAAAATCCATGCTCGGATTCGCCGAACAAGCAAGCAGATAAAGAGGAAGAAAGAAAAAGAGGCTAACGGGTCGGGGTCGGATCCGATACCCATGGTCTGACCCATACCCTTCTTAGCCCCTTCATTCTTCTCCTTCTTTAGTCTTCCCGCCAAAAGTACCCAACACTTCTGCTCTTCTTCACTGTGAGAAAGAACAAGGTAGAGGAGAGAACCCGAATGCCTCTCCTCCCCTTCCTCTTTCTTCTCAGGGCCGAGCTCTTCACTTCCACTCGTTTCCAAAGTGGACCTCTTCTCATCGAGTTCGGAGCACAACTCTCTCCTAGAGTTCCTCCTTACACTCGTCTTCCAAATGGCTCTCTCCCAGAGCCGAGCTCTTCACTCCGCTCGCCTCCAAAGCGGAGCTCTTCTCAAAGAATTCGGAGCTCACAACTCTCTCCCAGAGTTGCTCCTCAAACTCGTCTTCCAGATGGCTCTTCTAAAAGCCGAGCCCATCACTCCGCTCGCCTCCAAGGCGGGGCTCTTCTCAAAGAGTTCGGAGCTCACAACTCTATCCTAGAGTTGCTCCTCAAACTCATCTAAAAGATCGCTCTCTCCTAGAGCCGAGCTCTTCACTCCGCTCGCCTCCAACGCGGGGCTCTTCTCAAAGAGTTCGGAGCTCACAACTCTCTCCTAGAGTTGCTCCTCAAACTCGTCTTCCAGATGGCTCTCCTAAAAGCCGAGCTCTTCACTCCGCTTACCTCCAAGGCGGACCTCTTCTCAAACGAGTTCGGAGCTAAAACTCTCTCCTAGAGTTGCTCCTCAAACTCATCTTCCAGATCACTCTCTCCTAGAGCTGAGTTCTTCTCTCCGCTCACCTCCAAAGTGGAGCTCTTCTCAATGAGTTCGGAGCACAACTCTCCCCTAGAGTTGCTCCTCAAAACTCGTCTTCCAGATGGATCTCTCCTAGAGCCGAGCTTTTCGCTCCGCTTACCTCCAATGTGGACCTCTTCTAAGCGAGTTCGGAGCTCAAAACTCTCCCATAGAGTTGCTCCTTACACTCTCTTCGAAGAATGGGTCTTCTCCACACCTAGGAGTGGAGCTCCTCTTCAGAAATCTCCAAAACCAAACAGAACAGAGGCAGAGCTCCGGAGCTCTTCACCACTCCCATATGCTGACCCATCCTCTCGAGCCGAAGAGTAGGGGTAGATCTTCGACCCCTCCTCTACGCCGAGCTACTATGGGCAGAGGGGAAACTACCGAGCCGAGTGGACGAGGTACCGACCTCCACATATGGAGAAAAATTCTGCAGAGCCAGTTTCACCGTCAGATTGTCTCGAAAAACGTGCTCGAACACGATGAACGGCTCAGATCGCGCCACGTCTCCACAAAACGACAAGATAATGTTTTCTTGAAATTTGAGCCTCCTGTCTCGTTATTCGCACCACGATCGTGATCGACCGTCCAGATGGGGCCACATAGCTCGGATCTGAAATCCGAGCTACCGATCTACCGAGCAATAAAGTGGTGAAAAATGCCCCTCAAAATCCGTGCTCGGATCTGCCGGACAAGAAGCAGAGGAGAAAAAAAAAATTTAAGAGAAGGGTCGGGTCGGACCCGTTAGGGCCCCAAACCCGAACCCTTCCCTTCTTCTTCCCTTCCATTCTTCCGCCAAAACAAACCAGAGAAAAATAAACCCAACTTCACCACTGAGCTTCGGCTCCTCCCTCACTGAGCCTCCGACGAGCTCCACTCCACTCGTCAAGCTCGTTCGCCGGAGCTCCTCGCCATGCCTCTTCTTCGTCGAAGCCTCGGCGAGCTTCGACTTCGACGCGCCGAGCTCCTTCCTGGACATACCCACGGGAGAGCTCCACTCCCCTATCGCCGAGCTCGGCCCATCTCCTTCCCGAGCTGCCTCCGTCGTCAAAGCTCCGAACTCCACTCACCAAGCCTCCGACGTGCTCCACTTCGCTCGTCGAGCAGGTTCACCGAAGCTCCTCGCCATGCCTCTTCTTCGTCAAAGCCTCGGCGAGCTTCGACTTCGACGCGCTGAGCTCCTTCCTCGACGTACCCACGGGAGAGCTCTACTCCCCCATCGCCGAGCTCGGCCCATCTCCTTCCCGAGCTGCCTTCGTCGTCAAAGCTCCGAACTCCACTCACCAAGCCTCCGACGTGCTCCACTCTGCTCGTCGAGCTGGTTTGCCGAAGCTCCTCGCCATGCCTCTTCCTCGTCGAAGCCTCGACGAGCTTTGACTCCGACGCATCGAGCTCCAACATGCCGAGCTCCACTTCCACCGAGCTCTTTTCCAATTACGAGCTCCGCGCTGCCGAGCATATCGTCGACCTCCATATTGCCGATCCCATAGCCGAGCACGACTCCCTCGAGCGAAGCTCCGAACCGGCGAACCCAACACCCGTCTTCAACCTCAGACCTTGCCACCTTCCGAGTCGTCGTCGAGCTCGGTCGTTCGCCAGCTCCTCCGACGACGTCGAGCACTACCCATCGCCAAGCTCGCCAACCTCCAACGCCGAAGCTAGCTCCTCCATCGAGCTCTCTTCCTCGACGAAGCCTCGAGCTCCACTCGACGACCACCTCCGACAAGCTCCCCTCGCGACTGAGCTCCGAACTCAAGCTCCATCTCCTCCGTCGAGCTCTCTTCCTCGATGAAGCTCCGAGCTCCACTCGGCGATGCACCAAAATCTCCTTGGTTGGCTATGCTCGGAGATAGCGTCGAAGAAGGAGACGAAGGCTCGGAAGAAGGTCGAAGAAAGAAGCAGCGGGGGAAAGTTAGAAGAAGAGTTGAAGAAGAAGAGAAAGAAGCAGCGGGGGAAGAAAGAAGAAGAAGAAGAAGAAAAAGGCCACGTGCGCCGAGGTACTTGGCCGAGGTGCCGATCCGATGAGCCTGAAGAACCGACCCTCGTATATGGAGAAAAAAACCCGCCGACCCATACGATCCGTCCGATCGTCTCAAAATTCGCGTCGCGACAAGATCGACGCTCAGAAACGCGCCACGTGTCCAGAACATGATCTGCCTCACGATGCGCGCACATCTGATCATGATCGACGCTCAGAAGCGCGCCACGTGTCCAGAGCATGATTTGCTTTGCGATGCACGCCATCTGATCACGATCGACGTCCAGAAATGCGCCACGTGTCCAGGTAATATTTATTTAATTTATTAATTTATTTATTTGTTTTAATTATTTAAAAAATCCGAAAAAATAATTAAAAAATCAGAAAAAATTAATTAAAAATTCTAAAAATAATTATTAATTCAGAAAAATTAATTTTAAATTCTGGAAAAATAATTTCTAAATTAGAATAATTAATTATTTAATTCAGAAAATGAATAAAAAATTCAAAAAAATGAGAAAAAATTCAGAAAAATCTGGAAAAATCACCAAAAATGCAGAAAATTCTGAGAATATTTTTGGGCATTTTACAAGCCCAGAATAACACCGTTACACCCCGAGCAAGATCCAAACTCTCTTAAGAACACCGATAAAATCTCGTACGCCGTTAGAACAGTAAAACTACTCCTCAAAGGCTGATCAAACTCAGTCTTCAGGAGTGGGGGGCTCGTGATATGGCTAAAAATATGATTAAATCGGGACCATTCACATCTGGCACGAATCTTAAAGCTCAGGGGTAAAACGGTAATTTCACATACAAATGGGTCCAAAACGGGTACTACGTCTCCTTCTCACAGATCCAATAACCCGCGAACGGATCCACCTCAACTGGGTACGAGTCCCGACCCGATACAAACCTAGTCCGACAGGATAGAATTAGGGTCTCTGATTGAACCAAATTAACGGGCCTGATTCGCGACTATCCTCTCACCGGGAATTAGGGATTACATTCCTTATCTAATCACAGGGATTACATTCCTAATCTGATCCCAATGGCGACTATAAATACCCCCCATCCATCTCCATTATGAGGTAATCAATACTTTTCCAGGTTTAAAGTTCTTGCTTAATCATTCAGATTACTGACAAGAGCGTCGGAGGGTGCGTCGCCGGGATCCATCCCGGTGTCTCGCACTTTTTGCAGGTAAACGGCTGGGAGTCAGCGGTTAGACTCCAACAGAACAGGTTCAGGTTTGCTATTCAGGTTTTTTCAAGAATCCACAAATACTATCTGTTTGCTCCCACACCAAAATCAGCAGCAACACCAATCAACCACAATATGGTTTTTAAATGGCTAACATTGAGAAGACACTTGCAGACAAAAGCAATTGGCATAAAGCAATAGAAAACTAATTGGAATAAAGCAAATAACACCAGCTGGTACTGATTGAGACATGAAAGTGGTCAGATCAAAGAGAAAAGATGCCATGTTTATCATACAATTGCAATATATATCACAAGTATAATATAAAAACCATTTAAGTACATTAAAAAAACAGTTTGTTCCATTTTAGACATCATTTTATTGTGTTTTAAAAAGTAAATATTTTTCAACGATCAGGAGATAATTTTAACTTTTAACTTAAATTAGAATAAAGAAACAGGAGCAGATGACATGCAACTTACCAAGACCAGAGTTGCGAAAAATGCAATAGTACCAAAATCAGAGGCCAAAACTAAAGTTGGCATTCGGATCGAACGGGCCGGGCCGGGCCGGACCTGCCCGGGTTGGATGTTGACTTGGGCGGGGTTGGTGGCTTAACCGGGCCGGGCCGGGCCGGGTTGAAAATTAGAAATGGCGACCCGCCCAACCCGTGAACCCTTTCGGGTCCAACCCGGGTCGGGTCGGGCCGGTTCGCGGGTTGGCCCGTTTAGATAGTTTTTTTTAAACTTATAATAATAATAATAATAATAATAATAAACATTAAAAATCGTAATAATAATAATAATAAGATTGAAAGAGTGAAATTGACAAAAAAATATTGAAATATTATTGATATGATTTTAAGTTATCCAAGTTTCACAATTTCTAATAAAATATAGAATTCAATTTACAAATTTGTTTTATACACTAACATATTTCTTATATACAATTTCAATTTACTTCAATTTTTATAATTTGAAATAACAAGAACAGATATAATACAATTTGTTTATCTATTTACAATTGTCTTCAAGTTGATGGCCTTGAATTTGTTGTTATTGGTCTTGAATTCTTCATTTTGGTAGCTATTGTTGTCGTCGTTGTTGTTGTTCTTTCGGCGAGTTGCTCCTACTTGTGGATGTAGATAATGCTTTTCCTTGTGTCCTATCTTCAGCATTCAGCTAGTCTTCTGTGCAAATGAGAATCTCTAACGTTCCGGGCTTCAAGTGATTCCTGTAATCGGTTAGAACTCTGCCACTTGAAGAAAATGCATTTTTAGAAGCAACTGTAGAGACAGAAGGAATTAGTAAATCTTTAGCCATATATGACAGAATACTATAAGTGTGTTTGATATGGCTAAAAATAGGGTTAAATCATAACCGTTCAAATCGGGCACGAATCTTAAAGCTCAGGGGTAAAATAGTAATTTCACATACAAACGGGTCTGAAATAGGAACTAGGTCTTTTTCCAAAAGCCCAATAATCCATAAACGGATCCTTCTTAATGGGTACGCGTCCCAACCCATAAGAAACTCAGTCAATTGGATAGGAGAGGATTCAGATTTATGATTATCCTTAATCAGCAGTCTCATCCACTTCTATCCATTTACATCGGGAAGTAGGGATTCAATCTTATCCTGAAACTGATCCCTAAGGCAACTATAAATACCCCTCTCCCCCCACTGTTACTAGGTAATCAATCTTTTACCAATTAAAGCTCTTTCTTAATTATTCAGATTACTGACAAGAGCGTCGGAGGGTGCGTCACCGGGATCAACCCCGGTGTCTCGCACTTTTTGCAGGTCAACGGCGAAAGGATCTCGGTCAAACTTCGGTGAAGTCATTCAGGTTTGACTATTCAACTTCCCTCGAATCCACAAATTTATCTGTTTGCCCCCACACCGATTTCAGCGGCAACAGATTGGCGCTGTCTGTGGGAAACACGAATAGCAGTCCAGCTTCTTCCACCGGTCAAGACCGCCTCCAGCCATGCCGCCAAGGAATGTAAGATCTAGAGGGTCCAACCATGGGCCCACTCCCATTCCTCCTTAACCACAACCGAAGGCTCCCCTCCAACCCATCCAGCAATAAGGACAACTCCCTCTTCAGCCAGATCCGTCGCTATAGCAGGAGCAGCCTCCTCTTCAAAACCCTCAACCCCAGCAGGCTCAACTCGAGCCCCAGAATGCTGGTATAGGGACCTCTCGTCCAAATCCTCAGAAGAAACCTTTTCACCGCGATCATATCTCGTTACGTAACCCCTCCACCGACTCCATTGCATCCCATTACCCTCGTCCTTTAGAAGATCTCCGCAACATCATAATCAACCGGCAGAAAGAGGAAGATCTTCGCCGCCACTTGGATGAGAGGTGGGCCCAAGAGGGAGCCTCCCGCTCAGAACGTCCAAATGCGCGATCTCCTCGCCGCTGCAACCGTAGGGGGTCCCCTCTTCATAGGAGGCGGAGGGAGTCCCCCGAGTACCTTCGAAGAGGGCACCGTTCTACCAGAGCGGACCCATCACCCAAGCAGAATTCCAAGAGTTTCAGGCAACAGCCTTACGGGCCTTCAATGTCCCGCCAAACGACAACAATAATATCCCGAGGATCCCCACTCCCGAGGCAGTTCGAAGCCCTTGCCATCGATCCCAAAGTCCTCCTCAAGCTCCAAGCCACCGCCCTTACATCCCCAGTTCTCACCAATCTCAGAGCTACCGTCGTCGTAGCCCACGTTCGCCTTCGTACGAAGACGAGTCCAGAGGCTCACTAGGATACTGTTGAAGGGAGGACGCTGTCTACCGTCGTCTCCATGAGATGGAGAGACGCCTCGATCAACTTGATAAGGACGAGGAACTAAGAGGGAGGACCCTACGCCCAAGCAGACCTCCATTCTCTTTTACCATCATGGAGGCCCCCCTCCCGGCAAATTTCAAGCCTCCGTAGTTCGAGACATACACAGGAGAATCAGACCCCATGGACCACATCGAGAGTTTCAAAACTCTAATGATGATCCATCAGGCCTCCGATGCTCTCCTATGCAAGACCTTTCCTGCCATTCTCAAAGGCCCGACTCGGGAATGGTACTCCCGCCTCGCACCGTCCTCTATCTTCTCTTTCGACCAGTTCGAGACACTTTTCATAACCCATTTTGGGAGCAGCCGCCGCTCCGAAAAGACGAGTATTTCACTACTCTTCCTCAGTTAGAAGAAGAGCAAGAAACTGAGGGACTATGTCAAGCAGTTTACCGCGGAGGCCAGGTCCATCGCCTCCCTCGATCAGTCGGTCACCGCCTTTCAATCCAATGTCCTCAACTAGGACCTCCGGTCGTCCCTAGCAAAGAAGCCCCCGTGAGATTTCTCTGACTTTCTTCTCAGAAGCAAGAAATACATCCGGGCGGAGGAAGCAGCGCACCGCCCCACATTCGAGGGATCTTCTTCTGGAAGTAAGAGGAAGGCTACTGAGGACGAGGGAGCTAAAAAGCTCCAAAAGGAAAACGGAGGTCAGCGTCGTCCACCTCCCAGATTTGAGAAATTCACCCCTTTCAATGCCAATGTCTCGGCCATTCTGATGGAAGTTGAGAAAGAGGGAATTCTACCTCCTCCCCCAAAGATGAACACTCCTGGGAAGAAGAGGGATAAGGAGAAGTGGTGCCGCTACCATCGAGACCACGGCCACGATACCAATGACTGTCGGGCTCTGAAAAATGAGATCGAAGCCCTCATTCAGAGAGGGCAGCTCGCCAAGTTTGTAAGGAAAGACCGGACCGATCCTCCTCCACCCCCCAGGGGGGCTAACAAGCGGCCCGAGAGGCATGAGGAGACTCCCGAATTCGAGGAAGAGCGCATGTTGCACCTCATCCACAGAGGGCCAGTGGGAGGAACCTCTAACTCCTCTAGAAGGCATTCGTCAGGGAAGTCAATTCGGTGCACAGCCTCCCTCTTCCCAAAGGTCTCGAAGTCCTAGTTACTTTCTCAAATGATGATCTAGAGGGTGTCCGAACCCCCTACTGTGATGCATTGGTGATCAACCTCCATATGGCTAACTTCAAGGTGGAGAGAATTCTAGTGGATAATGGCAGTTCTGTTAACATCCTCTTTCTAGAGGCCTTTCGAGGACTCAAATTATCAAGGGACAGGCTCAAGCCCACCGGTTACACGCTCCATGGGTTCACGGGAGTGCTAGTGACGATCGAAGGTGTTATAACCCTCGACATAACCGCTGGCAAAATTCCTACTACCCGAACGGAACCAATGAAGTTTATGGTTGTTGACGTCCCAGCCGCCTATAATGTGATCCCAGGTCGATCGGGCCTAACTACTTTAGAAGCCGTCCCATCAGCTTACCATCTCACAATGAAGTTTCCCACCAAGGCAGGCGTAGAGAAAGTAAGGGGAAGTCAGGAAACGGCCCGCAAATGCTATATGACCTCAACCGGAGGACCCGTCCTCTCCCTTGAGGCCCTTGAAATTCCCCAAGGGAGCACCCAGTCTATGTCGGAATCGGTAGACGAGCTGGAGGAAGTGCTCTTCTCAGAGCAAGATCCGACCTGCAAATTCTTCATTAGCAAAACCCTCCCTTCTGCCCTCTGCTCCAATATAATCTAGTGCATAAAGAAGAACCGTGACCTCTTCGTGTGGATAGCCGCTGACATGCCGGGGATTTCCGAAGAGCTCCTCGTCCACCATCTGAGTGTCCCCCCGGGGGCCAGACCTGTCCAGCAGAAGAGGTGTAAGTTCTCCCCTGAGCGCCAGCAGGCGATAAAGGAGGAGGTAGAGAAGCTCCTCAAAGCCCAGTTCATACAAGAAGTCAACTATCCGGAGTGGCCTTTCCAACATCGTGATGGACAAAAAGGTCAATGGAAGTTGGAGGATTTGCATCGACTTCACAGATTTGAACAAGGCATGCCCCAAGGATCCATTCCCACTCCCTAGCATTGACACCTTAATGAACGCTACTTTAGACCATGAGCTACTGAGCTTCATGGACGTCTTCTCCGGATACAACCAAATCCAATTGTTCCCTCCAGATATCCCAAAGACGTCCTTCGTCACAGATCAAGGTCTCTACTGCTATAGGGTGATGCCTTTCGGGCTTTAAAATGCAGGAGCCACCTACCAACATCTCGTCAGTAAGGTCTTCAAAAATTAGATTGGGCGGAACATGGAGGTTTACGTCGACGATATGCTGGTTAAAAGAATCCATGGGTCTGACCATGTCGCCGACCTCCAAGAGCCCTTTGACGTGCTAAGGAAGCATAACATGAGACTAAACCCGAATAAGTGTGCATTTGGGGTCTCATCGGGTAAATTTTTGGGCTTTATGGTCAGCCAGAGGGGGATTGAAGCCAACCCTGGGAAGATAAAGGCCATACTCAATATGGCTCCTCCTTCAAATGTGAAAGAAGTGCAAAAGCTCACAGGACGCCTCGCGGCTATAGGGTGCTTCCTCTCCAAGTCCGCAGAAAAGTGCCTCCCCTTCTTCAAAGCTCTCAGGGGGGCTAAGGGCTTCGAGTGAGGCCAGCAGCAGCAAGAGTCGTTCGACCAACTCAAAGCCTACTTGGTCAACCCCCATTCTTCAGCAAGCCTACACCCGAGGAAACCCTCTACCTTTACCTCGCTGCCTCCGAACAAACCCTCACTGCTGTCCTAGTGAAGGAAGAAGACAAGGTACAGAAGCCTATCTACTATGTGAGCAAGGTCTTTAGAGATGCCAAGCTCCGCTACCCGAGGTTGGAAAAGATAGCCTACGCCCTGGTTATGGCGGTCCGGAAGCTTCCTCCCTATTTTCAATCCCATTCGATGGTCGTCCTTACCGACCAGCCGCTCAAGCAGGTCTTATATAAGCCCGAGACCTCCGGACGTCTAATGAAGTGGTCAATTGTGCTAAGTCAACACGACATATCTTATCAGCCTTGGACCGCCATCAAAGCTCAAGCCCTAGCCAAGTTTATAGTGGAAAGCATGATCCCAAAAGTCAGTCAAGAAGTAAATGGGCCACCCATCTGGACGGTATATGTAGATGGGTCTTCTTGCACTGAAGGGAGCGAAGCCGGAGTTATTCTGGCAGGCCCAGATTACTCCATTCTCTAATACTCCCTCTGCATCAATTTCAAGGCTTCCAACAACAAAGCTGAGTACGAAGCCCTAATAGCAGGCCTGGGCATGGTTCGCAAGGCAGGAGTGCAGCGTATTCGAATATTCAGTGACTCTCAGCTCGTGGTGAATCAAGTCTTGGGAGAATACGAGGCACGAGACGACTGAATGGCCAAGTAACTAGCCAAGGTCAAAAGTCTCATGGCTTCGTTCGAAGAAGCGCAACTCCAGCGGATCCCTAGAGAGGAGAACGCCCAAGCAGATGCCCTCTCAAAACTAGCCTCCTCCTCCTTCCAAGGCCTCGAGCAGACCGTCCTGATCGAAGTTCTACTAAGGCCCAGCATCGAAGAAGAAGCCCCCGACTCAATGGAGTCGCTACCTGTCTAACTCGAAGATAACTGGATGAGGCCTTTAATTGAGTTCCTCAAAGACGGGAGCCTTCCCAAAGATCCTAAAGAAGCTTGCTGAATCTGAACAAGAGCAGAGCAGTACACTCTCGTTGAAGGAGTCTTGTACAAACGCTCCTACACCCAAGTAAATGGCCGACCCTACTTGAGATGTCTCTCCAGGAGAAGTCTTGTATGCTCTGAAAGAACTCCACGAAGGGATAGGCAGAGCCCATTCAGAATCAAGGTCCCTCACTAGAAAAGTCTTGAACTATGGGTACTTCTGTCCTACCCTACTTTGGGATGCCGAGCAACATGTCCGACAATGCGGCCCTGTCAACAATTCTCTAATATCCACGGCCTGCCGCAAGCTCAACTCTCTTCCCACTCGAGTCCAACTCCCTTCGCAATGTGGGGAATGGATCTGCTAGGCCCGTTCCCACCGGCTCCAGGTCAGCTCAAGTTCCTAGTCATGGCAATCGACTATTTCACCAAGTGGATTGAGGCCGAACCACTAGCAACTATTACTGAAAATAGGGTGCAACAGTTCTTCTGGAAGAACGTGATCTGCAGGTTTGGCATACCTCGAGTCTTGGTGACAGATAACGGAACACCATTTGTGGGGGCAGCATTCTGCTCCTTATGTGAAGACCTCGATATTCAGCAGCGGTTCTCCTCTGTCTCTCACCCTCAATCCAATGGTCAAGTAGAGAACACCAACAGGAAAATCCTCTCGGGCATCAAAAAGAGACTAAGCAAGTCGGCTAAAGGGTTGTGGGCAAAATAGCTTCCTAACGTACTGTGGAACTACCTCACTACAAAGAGAACACCCACAGGAGAGTCGCCCTTCAACTTCACCTACAGTTCCAAGGCCGTAATCCCCTTAGAAGTTGGTTTGCCATCCCCTCGCCTAATTGCATATAATGAAGAGCAGAACGCTAGAGATCTCCGAGCCAATCTGGACCTTATCGATGAACTCCGCGAAAGAGCCTCAATTCGCCAAGAGAATTATTGGAGAAGAATCAAGCAGACCTACAACAGAAGGGTCCATCCCACAGATCTTAAAGAGGGGGACTTAGTCCTCAGGAAGCTAGCCATCTCGTTCCCCAGCCAAAAAAGCAAGCTAGCCCCAAATTGGAAAGGACCATACAAGGTCTCCAAGGTGGTTCGGCCAGGAGCACATCATCTTGAAGACCTCGAAGGCAGGAAGATACCAAGAACATGGAACGCCGATCATTTACTGAAGTACCAAGAGGGTGTTTGAACACCTCTCTGAGTACCATCAAATGTTGGGCTATTCTATCTTTCTTTTATTCTTCCATTGTAATAACGGCCCGGAACTTAGAAGCGGTCGATTAGCAGTAATTAATAAAGAACTTCTTTTGCATAATGATTCTCTTGTTATCATGTTATCTCTATCTTTCATACCCCAATTTTGTTTTCTCAAACGACGAGTTCAGAGTCCAAAACTTGGCTCGATTCCGCTTCGCAAACTTGCTCTTAAGCAAGTTAGTAGTGGTTTGCCATTTGGAACTGCTCCCACAACCGTCGAACTTTTCTTAAACGACGAGTTCGGAGTCCAAAACTTGGCTCGATTCTGCTCGCAAACTTGCTCTTAAGGGAGTTAGAAGTGGTTCGCCATTCGAAACTGCTCCCACAACCGTCAAACTTTTCTTAAACGATGAGTTCAAAGTCCAAAACTTGGCTCGATTCTGCTTCGTAAACTTGCTCTTAAGCGATTTAGAAGTGGTTCACAATTCGGAACTGCTCCCACAACCGTTGAACTTTTCTTGAACGACAAGTTCGGAGTCCAAAACTTGGCTCGATTCAGCTTCGCAAACTTGCTATTAAGCGAGTTAGAAGTGGTTCGCCATTCGGAACTGCTCCCACAACCGTCAAACTTTTCCTAAACAACGAGTTCAGAGTCCGAAACTTGGCTCGATTCCGCTTCGCAAACTTGCTCTTAAGCAAGTTAGAAGTGGTTCACCATTCAGAACTGCTCCCACAACCATCGAACTTTTCTTGAACGACGAGTTTGGAGTCCAAAACTTGGCTTGATTCCGCTTTGCAAACCTGCTCTTAAGTGAGTTAGAAGTGCTTTGCCATTCGGAACTGCTCCCACAACCGTTGAACTTTTCTTAAACGACGAGTTCGGAGTCCAACACTTGGCTCGATTCCGCTTCGCAAACTTGCTCCTAAGCGGGTTAGAAGTGGTTCACCATTCAAAACTGCTCCCATAACCGTTGACTCTCTCCTAAACGACAAAGTGCGGAGTCCAACACTTGGCTCGACTTCGCTTCTACTACTCGCTCATAAGCAAGTAAGAAGTGGTTCGCTATTCAGAAGTATTCCTACAACTATCGACAACCACATATGTTAACAAAACACACAAGTGCAAAGGAGAAAACAAGTTTCATGTCTATAAAGTTTGAGGAACAACTCAGATTATAAGGCCAACTACTCATCTCTGCGATGAGTTACAAAATTTGAAAAACTGACATTACAAGACTACTTCAATGCCTCCTAGAAAGTGGGATACTCCTCTTGAGCAAAAAACGAGGGCGACGAACATTCTGTCACTACGACCCCGCACTCGTTGAGGTCCCCAAGCTGGCGAGCCTAGTCGTGTCCCTAAGCATTGCGCCGGTTGAGGCTTCACTCGACGAACCAGAAACTCTGCTTTGAGCATCCCCAGGATGCCCTGGGATGGGAGGCAAACGTGACGCTAGCTCGTGAAACGATCGTCCCTGTGAGTACTCATCTCGAGGACAAGATGTGGTCCTGACGTTGCTCCCCTCCGAAAAGCATCGTAGTCGGTGAACCTCCGTCTCAAGCTCAACAATGCGCTCCTTCAGCGAATCAGCGGTTACCTTAACTTGTAGGCAAGGAATCCTGCTCGTACTACCCACTTGAGAAGCTTCAATGATAGTTCGTCGAAGCTACGCCGTCTCCAAGCTCTTTTTGAGCACCACGTTCTTCAAACCGTCTCTCTCCGCACCAACATCGAACAAGGTCTGTCGAAGGGACTCCACCTCCCCTTCAGGAGGGGCTTCTCGAGCTCGTTTCTTTAGTTGTTTCAGCTTGGAGTTGAGCTTCACTAGCATTAGCTTGAGATGATCTAGTTCTAACTCGTTCTTTAGAAAACACCCTCGACTACGAGAAAGGGCGAACTTTGTCGCTCCCAAGTCAGCTCGAAGGCAAGAGGCCTCATCCGCTACCACGTTCGGCGAAGCCTCGACCCATTGGCACGACCCTGGCAATCTGAAAAGCGAGAACACAACAACACTGAGCTCGAGCAACATTTAGCTAGATTTCAAAATGAGTTGTTCTCAACACTTAGCTAAATTTCAGAGCAAGTTGTTCTCAACACTTAGCTAGACTTCAGAGCAAGTTGTTCTCAACACTTAGCTAAATTTCAAAGCGAGTTGTTTTCAACACTTAGCTAAATTTCAAAAGCTAGTCATTGTAAACTTGGGCCAAAATCTCAAAAGTTCATCTTTTCATTGAAGTTCAAAAGATTACAAAAGAAAGTAGTGGCCAGTCTGCAGTTCGGCAATACAAATAAAAAAAACAAAAAAGAAGAGGTGACTGAGTCAGGGAGCCACCTTGCGGCGCTAGTCCGAAGCGCCCTCGCTCGGTAGAGTGACGAGCGCCCCTTCGAGGTTCACCTCGTCCTCGCCGTCGCCCTTGGCCTCGTCACCCTCCAGCTCGGGCTCGACCTCCGCCAGAGGGATGAGCTCCTCGCCCTCCACTGGATCGTAAAAGTAATAGAACGAACTGTCGAAACTGGGGATGCGAGCTGCCGCATGCTTCAGGGCTCGGGTGTAGGCCTCCTCCATATTCGTCATCATATGGGCCTCCGCCTCGTCCCGAATGTCCTTCTCTGCCTCAGCCACCTTCAGCGCCTGTCCCTTCAGCACCTCCTCAGACGCCTTCAAGGCCTTCGCCAGCTCCTCCTCGAGGCGAGCCCTCTCCTTCTCTAGTGCCTCGACCTTGGCCGTCTCGGCCGCTGAGTGCTTGATCGCCTTGGCAAGCTTCGTCTCGAGGGCACCCATCTCGGCTGCTCATGATGCCGAGAGCTGTTGTTCGGTCTCGAACAGCTTCACTGCCTTGGAGCGCTTCGACCGCTCACGATCGTTCGCCGCTTTCATTTCCTTCTCTTGCTCGGCAAACTGCTCGAGTATATGGCTGAAGTGGTAGAGGGTTTGTGAACAAAATACAGGAAAATGAGAACTCCAAAATCACTAACCCCGAAGCTGAAGGGAACGAAGCAACATCTACTTACCGACATCGTCAACCGAGCAATCTCCAAGGCATCGTCACCAACAGTACCTGCCCTTAACGCCACACGATCCTTCGAGGTCGGCAGATGGCGTACCGCCTGCATACACATCCCCGCATCACCGAGGAAGCCGTCCAACTTCATCACCTGCCAGTCAGGGACGAAGAGCCTTTTGTGCTCCTCGGTGAGGATGGACTCTGCCTCGGAAGTGAGCGGCGGCACCTCCAGGGCCAGAGTGGTGCTGGCCGAGAACCCAACGCTCGAAGATCCCGGGGCTTCAGCCGAAGGGGCCGTAGCTGGTGGCTCCGAGGGGACCTCGCTGACTAAGTCCACAACGGCTGCTGGTGCCGAGGGTGCTTGTACCGCTCGGCCGGAGGGAGGCCCTGCCATGGTTCTCTTCCTCTTCTTCGTATCTGCAACCTTTGCCCAGCCGCGCTCCTCTTTGCCATCAAAGCTCGGTAGTCCATACCAGGGGCTTCTACACACAAAAAAAAACCGAGCAAAAGAGTTAGTGAAAAAATACAAATGCTAAAAGTGAATACTCAAGTGAATAAAAAAGAAAGGGAGCGTACTGGGGTCGATCGGACTAAGATCTCCACCGAACAAGACCTCCTAGGTAATATCCTTCCAACCGAGGGTCGGAAGTCCGAGGATTTTCGTCACTACCTCCTCTTCTTCTCTGGTGAGCACCGGTTCGGCCTTTGCCAACTTAGGAACATCATCTTTCCACGCTGTTGGAAACCCCCACAGCTCGGGACCTCAGATCAGGAAGTACTTCTCCGTCCAATGCTTGTGGAGTCCGGGTTCTCGATCAGTTTAACCCCCTTCCTTGACGACAAGTAGTACTAGTACTCCATCTTGCTTATTCGGCAAATGCGGTAGAGGCTTCGGAGCAAAACAAGTTAGGGTTGCATGCCGACTGCCTAACATTGGAGGATGAAGGTGATGACGTGCCGCCACATGTTCGGCATGAACTGCACGGGGCTCAGGCCATACCAAGAAAGGCAGAAGCGGTAGCCGAAGGCCGGCATTAAGTGCGTCGTACGGAAAGATGCACGTGTCTGGCAACGTCCCCGTACACGCTCGGAAGTCGGGGCCGGGGAGTAGCAGAACGTACTCCTTCGGGATGCAAAATCCCTTCCTGATCCGATGCAGATCCGCCTCAGTCATGATCGAAGGGATCTCATCCACCTCGGAAGGATCCCTCGGGTTATTCTCCTTGTATACCGAGGCCATCTCGTCCACCACCTTCTCCAAGAGGTCCTCGGGGTAACTCCTGACCCTTCCGACGCTCGAAAGTGTGGACGGCAGCTGACCCAACTCTCCTGCCCCCCTCGGAGTCTCCACTATCGTCGACACCCCGGCCGACTTGACCGCTTCCTTCCTTTTCCTCGGTACGACCACTACCGCTTGGCCAGTATCTTGGTCCGAGGTGGAGGTTTCGTCCCCAGACGACGCTCTAGACATTTTCAAGATTAAGTTGGGAGTGACTAACCTTGAAGTGACGTCTACAGTCAGAATAGATCGCAGGAGATTAAACACGCCTGGTCACAAAAGCTAGTAGCGCTGCTCGAGAACAAGAACAGCTCTAGCAAATTTGAAGTAAAAGTGAAACTGTAAAAATGAGGAGAAAGGGGAGTAGTGAGAACTTATAAAAGTTAGAAAAAATTCGGGTGGGCCTTGGAACACTTTGGGCCCCCGTAACGGCTCATCAGAAGTGCAAACGACTAAACCTAAAGCCTAAACGTCTTTCATCATCATGATTCGTGCCCGATGTTCAATCAGTCGACGGAGATCGTGCCACATCTCTCGAAATCCAAATCTGAGAAACTTACATTCCGAGATGCGTATTGGAGAAAAACGACTTCATCATCATGATTCGCGCCTGATCACAATCATACGGCCAGATTTCGCCACGACCACAAGATGACAAGATCACATTTTCTCATGATCCACGTCGTCTTTTACCTCAAGATTCGTGCCTGATGTTCAATCAGACGGTGGAGATCGCGCCACATCTCTCGGAATCCAAATTCGAGCAACTTGCATTCCGAGCTGCGTATTGGAGAAAAACGTCTTCATCATCATGATTCGTGCCTGATCACAATCAAACGGCTTAGATTTCGCCACGACCACAAGACGACAAGATCACGTTTTCTCGTGATCCATGCTGTCTTTTACCTCAAGATTCGTGCCTGATGTTCAATCAGACGGCGGAGATCATGCCACGTCCCTCAGAATCCAAATCTGAGCAACTTGCATTTGGAGCATCTCATACAGAGAAAATAATGCCGAGCAGCATGAGCTGTCTAATCCCCTCGTGATTCGTGCCTCGGCCTGATGAGTGGCCTTAATTCTGCTACGTGACCAAGATCACGTTTTCTCATGATCCATGCCGTCGTGCTTCAAGATTCGTGCAAGATCTCCAGATGGACGTCTCAGATTGCACCACATCGCTCGGAAACCAAATCCGAGTGACTGGCATTCCGAGCTGCTCATATGGAGAAAATAATGTCGAGCAGCATGAGCTATCCGATCACCTCGTGATTCGTGCCTCGACCTGATGAGCGGCCTTAATTCTGCCACGTGACCAAGATCATGTTTTCTCATGATCCACGCCATCGTGCTTCAAGATTCGTGCAAGATCTCCAGATGGACGTCTCAGATTGCGCCACATCGCTTGGAAACTAAATCCGAGCGACTAGCATTCCGAGCTGCTCATACGGAGAAAACAATGCCGAGCAGCAGGAGCCGTCCAATCGCCTCGTGATTCGTGCCACGGCTTGATGAGCGGCCTTGGTTCAGCCACGTGACCAAGATCATGTTTTCTCATGATCCACACTGTCATGCTTCAAGATTAGTGCAAGATCTCCAGATGGACGTCTCAGATTGTGCCATGTCGCTCGGAAACCAAATCCGAGTGATTGGCATTCCAAGCTGCTCATACGGAGAAAATAATGCCGAGCAGCATGAGCCGTCCAATCTCCTCGTGATTCGTGCCTCGACCAAATGAGCGGCCCTAATTCAGCCACGTGACCAAGTGTAAGATCTATCGTCGGATGACTTTGGGATTCGTGTCGCAGTTTGATGGACGTCCCAGATTGCGACACGTTGCTTGGTATGTTAATCCGAGCGACTGGCCTCCTGAGCTGCTCATACGGAGAAAGTTCTTCCGAGCGACACAGGCCGTCAGATCACTTCAAAATTCGCATCATAATCTGATTGAGGTCCCAGATTCGTCCACGTCGCTTAGCACCGCCCCGCCGTACCATCATTCAGAATCACGCGTCGACACGAGATGGGCGATCCAGATTGTGCCACGTCATAAATGGTATTAAAAAGTTATTTTTTATTTATTAAATTCGAATTATTTATTTAAAAATTGCGGAAAAATGATTGAAAATTCAGGAAAATTAATTAAAAATCCTAAAAAATAATTATAAATTTGGAGAAAAATTTTTGAGCCCCTGGAAAAATAATTATTGCTTAGAATAATTAACTAATGTCCTCGAAAAATAAATTACCGCCTCGCAAAATTGAATAAATGATCCGAAAAATAATTAAAAATTGAGGAAAATTGCCCAAAATCCAGGAGAACTCAAGAAGAATCTTAAGTGCGCCACCAACTCAGAAGAACATCCTAATGCCTCATATAAGGTTCAAAACCCCTCATTTGGACACCGATACAACCCCGTAAGCCATTAAACCAGTAAAACTACTCCTCGAAGGCTGATCAAACTCAGTCTTCGGGAGTGGGGGGCTCGTGATATGGCTAAAAATAGGGTTAAATCGTAACCGTTCAAATCGGGCAGGAATCTTAAAGCTCAGGGGTAAAATGGTAATTTCACATACAAACGGGTTTGAAATAGGAACTGGGTCTTTTCCAAAAGCCTAATAACCCATAAACGGATTCGTCTTAATGGGTACGGGTCCCAGCCCGTAAGAAACCCAGTCCAACAGGATAGGAGAGGATTCAGATTTATGATTATCCTTAATCAGCAGTCTCAACCACTTCTATCCATTTACATCGGGAAGTAGGGATTCAATCTTATCCTGAAACTGATCCCTAAGACGACTATAAATACCCCTCTCCGCCCACTGTTACTAGGTAATCAATCTTTTGCCAATTAAAGCTCTTTCTTAATCATTCAGATTACTGATAAGAGCGTCGGATGGTGCGTCGCCGGGATCAACCCCGGTGTTTCGCACTTTTTTGCCGGTCAACGGCAAAAGGATCTTGGTCAAACTCCGGTGAAGTCGTTCAGGTTTGACTATTCAACTTCCCTCGAATCCACAAATCTATCTATTTGCCCCCACACCAATTTTAGCGGTAACAGTGTTCATGGTCTTTCCACCATTGTAAAATATCTAGTAGAGAAGAACAAGACTCAGAATCTTGTTGGTTATACCAATTTAATTCATTTGGTTGATTAGTCCTAGGTTTTTTGGATTGTGCAAGTAAATTAAATGTTCTATCATCAAATTTACTCTTACCCTTACCTTTGGAACTATCAGAAGAAGAACTAACTACAGAAGTTGTACTACTAGAAGAAAAAGATCGATTATAATAATCATACAAGTTATTTAATGTAGATTCAAATTTAACTAAAAAAGTAACGCAATCAATTTCTATTTCTATATCTACACTTTGCCCAAGTAATGCAAAAAAATATTTCAATCAAACTCTTTGTACCTTCTAATTTGATATGAGGATCCATAACGGTAGCAACACAAATCAACATATGCAGGTTTTACAGTTTCACCAACAAACGTATTATTTAACATTTCGTTAAATGTTTGCATCATACTAATTATTTAAATGAAAAAGCTACTAGAAGTAGATTCATATGATTTTGAAAATTTTTAAATTGTGGTTTTAAAAGGTTCTAAAAATTTCAACAAAGATATAGCACAAAACCAATCGGTGAGAGTCATTTTAAAATTTGGCATATTTTTTGCGATACAAAAATCATTTACAACTGCTTTATAGTCGGTAACAATATGTAGTAAATCAAAAGTAGAGTTCCATCGGTATTTAACATCCTTTAAAAATCTTCTAAAATGTACATTTGAAATCCTACACAAATTTTTCCATTCTTGAAATACGCTGGGACTTAATGCAATGAAATGTACACAATTTCTAATTTTAAGTATATATGGATCGGCTATTTTTAATACATCTTGAACACATAAATTTAAAATATGATATGCACATCTAATATGAAAAATATTGTCAGATGGAGGGTTTAATGCGGATTTTAAAATAGTAATTGCTGCATTGTTATTAGATACATCATCAAAACTAATACACATAATTTTATCGCAAATATGAAAAACATAATAAATTTCTAAAATACGGTTTGCTATTTCAGCGCTACTATGGGGATACGGCAACGCGGCAAGTGATATGATTCTTTTTTGAAGAATCCAACCATTATCGATCCAATGACAGGTTATTTCTATCGTTGGAATATTGTTGACACCCGTCCAACAATCCAAAGTTAAACTAACCCTACAAGTTAAACTCCATAAAATTGCAATCAAAGCGTCATTCATTTCATTGTACACTTTAAAACAATCCGATTTGCAAGTATTTCTCAGGATTCTTCTAAAATGAGGATTTAAGGCTGTTTGATTAAAATTTTCCAAGTTCCTACTCTCGGGATAGGAAAATGGTAACTCTTCCTTTATTACTAATCGGGCCATTTCCCGATGAACAAGATCGGGATCCTAACGGTGGCTATCAACTAGACCGGTCCTAGGGTTGATTTTTTGTTGGCCGGATAGGTCAACAAGAAGGTCTTTATGGTTATATTGGATGTGTCTACTAATTGTATCGGTTCCATCACCCCTCTTGAATTTGTATGCCTTAGAATATATTTTACAAACTTTCAACCCTATACCCGGATTTTCTTCGTCTGGGATAAAATCGTACAATTTATGCCAATCACTACTTTCTCCTCTACTTTTCCTATCACTACGGGGTTGTGTGGTTTCGGTTGGTTGTTGTTATTGTTGTTCTTCTTCTAATTGTATGTCTCCTACAACCTCATCGTGTGCCCCATTGTTGGGTAGGAGGATCATGGTACTCTTCCACGGGCTCACTAATTGGGACAATTGGTGGCCTACGGAAAGTGCCGGTGGAATCTTTTCCACTTTGGCTACGACCGCTACCGCGTGATCTAGACATAATGTAGTAATGTATGTAAAAAAAAAACTACACAATGTAGAAGCGATGAGTTATAAAAAAATCTAGAAAACAAGAGGGTTGAGATAGAGAAGATCAAAAAAGCAACAATAATTATAACTACAACAAAAATAAAATAAGAAGAGAGTTATGAAATTTTGATACCGTTCAACGTGGATACACGTATATAAAAAAATCTGTAAAAATAAGAATAGAAGTAGAAGTAGAATTTCTAAAATCCGGAATTGAAGAGTTGTGGAGAGCTTGTAGGAGAGTTGAAGACTTAATCACTTGGAGTTGGACGAGAGTTGAAGAGTTGAAGACGTTGTTGAATTTTGATTTCGATACGATTGGAATTTGATTGTGTATATGCCTTAAATACTTGTTTATTCAATACTTCTATTGTTCACAAATTCATAGAAATGAGTAATAATAGTAGAGAGAGTAAGAGAGTAAGGTGTGATTTTTTTATGGGATTTTGGGGGGTATTTATAGGCTAAAAATAAAAAAAAACAAAAAAACAGCAAAACGGCTCTAAGAGCCATTGCTGCTCTCTGGTGAACAGTGCCCAACGGCACGCTGACCCGCAGGTCAACGGTCGGCCCGTGGCGGGTCGAACGTTTGACCCGTTCGGGTCAAACGGTTCTCAACCCGCGATTCGACCCGCGGGTTGGCGGGCGGGTTGGGGTAATTTTAACGGGTTTGCGAGCCGGGTTCGGCGGGTTCGATTCGGTATTTTGGCGACCCAGGTCGACCCGTTACTGTTCACGGGTTCGACCCGAACCCGAACCGCCGTATTGCGGGCCGGATTATACGGGCGGGTCGCGGACGGATCGGCGGTTGACCCGGCCCACTTGCCATCCCTAGCCAAAACGTCAAAAAGAAAGTTCCACCAAGTGTCAGGAGTAACTTAGCCCTAGGGATCAAACCGAATTAAGATGAAAATACATTTCTTAGGTACTAATGCAGAACACAAATCTTGGTAAAAAAAAATTCAATATTCTGAACACTTGGAATATTTGAGAACAATAAATTGTAAAATGTAAGCTAGCAATACTATTAAGACAGGTCTACTCAAACATACTTCTACATTCAGTATGCGCATGTACCATGTGACAGGTCTACTCAAACATACTTCTACATTCAGTATGCGCATGTACCATGTGTGTGCCCTGATTTAACAATAATAGACATTCCTGAGGTACTAACGTAGAACAGAAGTCTTTGTCGGAAATTTCAGACATTCAAAACACTTGTAATATATGGAAAACAATAAATTGTAGTGTAAACTTATGATTCTAAAAAGCATGTCTAGCCAATCAATCTTCTATATTTTGTGTGTCTGTGTTGGCGTGTGCGAGCACAGTCATATACATTTGTAATTTTCAGATCATGGCTTCTCTGTGAATATAATAAAAAAGTGTGTACAAGCTTAAACATTAATCACAACGTATCAACATCTCTACTACTGTAATGGGAGAAGGCCTTACCACCTTAGTATAATTTGTCCATATTCCAACCCGTGCAATGCACGTTTAATTAAACTCTACAATATAAACCAATAAAATACGTACAGTACACATTCAAATTTATTACCCTTTCCCTATCTCTCAAAAAAATCAAAAACCCTACCCTCTTCATCTCCCTCTCTCTCTGCACCTGTCCCGTGGGAGAAGGATCATGAACAGTGAATGTCAATCTATTATTTTACGTGTTCCGCACGTGTTTCTCCCATTATAATATCGATAAATATTAAATAGAATATAAAAAAATATTGTTCAGACGTGCATTGCACGTGTATTTACTAGTATTAAATAAACTAATGTATGTCGATGTTATCATGTCATACAATATTAAAAGCATGAGATAGTTTATGCTTGAAACATTGTTCTGCCCATGTCAGGTTGTCCTTTCTGTAGGGCCTCTAAGTCATCCTTTGCAGTTTCTATTGTAATATTTTTTATTTTTTTTTGGAAAAAGGTGGATAGTGGCCATCATGTTTCATTAATAAGAAATTAATGATACAAACCCAGAGAACTGGGCCAGACTACAACCTACAGATAGGAAATAAAATATACATGAAGTAACATGACCCGTACAAACAACAAATCCCTCCAACAACCCTGGAGGGTGGGCCGACAAACAAGCTCGGTCCAGCAAAATTGTATGTACATCAGTTTAGCTTCGTACACTGCCTCCACGGCACATGCACACCCACCCGAAGCTAGTCTGGCATGATTTTAACACCCGCCGCTCCCTGCCTTCTCCTCGCTGGGTGGACCCCATCTTTGGACCTAAGCCCCGCAGGCCGACTTATTACACCACTGCACCTGCACAGCAACTGCACCCTCTCACCAACTCCACCACTCATCCAACAGACTCGCCAACAGCTCCCACAGCCGCTACCATAGAGGTAGTCGTAAAGAGGATACCTTCACCTCTCTCACGATTGTGCTATCTCAGGCAATTTCTCACCAAACAACTATCCCGTTCACCTGACCAAAAACCACGCTCCAAGGAAAGGGCCGTGGAGAGGATACCTTCACCTCTCTCATGCTCTTGCTCTCTCAGGCAATTTCTCACCACACAGACTCAACTCGAATCTTACTCCCAATGAGAAAAAAGGCGAAGTTGTTACGAGACAGTGGCCTAAGCTGGAGAAAGCTCAATAGCTTGATAGGCGGCACCGTTGGACACCCAAACAAGTGAGCGCACATCATGGAAGGACCCCATCCTCAGGCCCAAGCCCCACAATCATGCAATACAACGTGCTACACAGTTCCCACCTCCCACAGTGGCCTGGCCCCACGGGCTCCATACTGAACCACCGACCTCACACACTTGAGCCCCAGATCCAAGGCGTTCATGACAATAGGTACGGGAGGATGCTCTGGCTCGACATAGTCGCTCCGCAATATTTGAGACAAGCTCCCCGAAAGTTGAGACAAGTGAGATGGATGACGGCGTCGGTACAAGGCGTAGGGCACAGGAGTAGCGAGTGAGCACATCTCATGGTGGAACCCCATTTTTGGGCCCTAGCCCCACAACCATACTATACCGCCAACTTCACACCTCAATGCATCCAACTCAGACAGCTCCACCAACCCCCCAAACAAATAAAACCCTGCCGTCTCACACTACGGCACAGCCAAGTACACCCTGCTTCTTCACACGCACTACCAACCCTCGAAAAACCAAATCATAGCCGCAGATCGCCACGATTGGCCCCAAGAGTATGGACATGGTGGCAAGCACGAAGAACAACCGGGATAACATCTGCTCTGTGTCCTGAGGAGGCGCAGATCTGTGGAGGCAAGACGAATAACTCTGCCTTCGTCGAAAAGAGGCGGCGCACCGGGAGCACAGTGGGATCCCCTCATACCTCCGACACTCGAGCAGTGAAGAGATCAGAGGAACGGCGATGGGATCATGGTAAATCAGATCTCGATGGTGGGAGGCGTCGGTAGAAGGCAAAGGGCAGTGGCGACCGCCGGTGCTGAGAAACCAGCGCACCACCCGATGAGACGCACTAGATCTGAGGCACTGGGGTTCTCCGATCTGAAGGCTGAAGTCCCCAATCTGCAAGTGAAGCGAGCTCTCCACCATGGTGCTCCGGCTTCGCTTCGATCCCGACCAGATCTGAAGTCGCGAGCTCCCCACTTGACTGAAGTTGCAACCATCCGTCGATCCCGATTTCACCATGGAGCTCCGTCGACTATGGAGCGAAGGCGAATGGAAGGAGCGTCGATAGCTTTGTCGTTATTGAGCGATGGAAGGAGCAATGGGGGTAGCGACGCGCTGCTTCAACGGGAGGAGCGATGCGAGGGAAGGAGGAGGGGACGCGGTGGGAGTGGAGGAGTGGTAGAGGGGACGACGGTGGCAGGGGTGGCGATGAAGAGGGCTAGCTGCCGCCCTAGGGTTATTCAGATCTAGGGTTTTGTTGGGTTTTTTTAGGGGGGTTAGTTTCTCTCTCTAGAATTTTCTATTGTAATATTGTACAACGCTAAGTCTTGTATCCATGTCTGTGACCTTAGGCATCTAGCTACTTAACTATATCTCTCCCATTATAACTGCACTTCTGCAAAGATGTTGATGCGGTTTGTTTTTGGGGGTGGCTACAATAGGTGTGAGTTCTCTCAATTTGTAAAGTGGAAGTCACGGTAGTGGCTATACGCCCGACCCTCGGCTGAGGGAGCGGCTCGGGAGTAGGCAAGAGTGAGGTAGAGGTCGGATGCTCGGCTCAGATCTGGAGGCTCGGCTCGGTCTCGTGTACCTGCACTCGGCCTAGGAACACCGGGGTTGATCCCAGTGGTAAGCCCTCCGACGGTCTATTTAGTTACTAAAGAGCAACAGTGGCTAAGGTTTTTAGAGGGGAAAGATTGATTACCTTGTGAAGTGGGAGAGGGGCTAGTATTTATAGGCAAACACAGACGGGTCTGGACCCATTTGGGCCGGTTTTGGATCCATTTGCCCATTGGCCTGACGAGGCAGAAGCCTATGGGGCGTAGGGCTGATCTGATGATCAGGGACGAGCGGTTTTTAAGGGGTTCCTGTGGCCCAGGAGGGGCCACGTCATCTGACCCATATCAGGAGCCCCCCACTCCTGGAGGGCTAGATAATCCAGCCGTGTAGGAGTGGTTTTTTGTGGCTCGTGGTGCCATCCGAGCACCGAGCCTCAAACCTGATGTAAAGTTTTTGTGGCTCGCGGTGCCATCGAGCCTCAAACTTGATGAAGAAGTTTTTTGTGGCTCGCGGTGCCATCCGAGCGCCGAGCCTCAAACTTGATGAAAAAGTTTTTTGTGGATCGCGGTGCCATCCAAGCGCTGAGCCTCAAACTTGATGAAGAAGTTTTTATGGCTCGCGGTGCCATCCGAGTGCCGAGCCTCAAACTTGATGAAGTTTTTTTGTGGATCGTGGTGCCATCCGAGCGCCGAGCCTCAAACTTGATGAAAAAGTTTTTGTGTCTCGCGGTGTCATCCGAGTGCCGAGCCTCAAACCTGATGAAGAGGTTTTTATGGTTCGCGGTGCCATCCAAGTGCCGAGCCTCAAACTTGATGAAGAGGCTTTTGTGGCTCGCGGTGCCATCCAAGCATCGAGCCCCAAACTTGTTGGAAAAGCCTGGGGTAGTACTCGAGTTTTTGGTTGCGCATTCCGAACTGTTGTGTCGGCTGATAATGCTGAGGGTAAAGAGGTAATTTTCTGCCCCAGACCGACGTCACAGGCACAAGAATCGAAGCAATTGAGATCCTAGTGGCCATTGGATCTTGGTTAGATCTTTTTCGCAAAGGTCGAGGAGTCTCTTACTCTTTGATAAATCTCCCCCCTCCATTTCCACACTTTGCATTTTTTTCTCTCAAGAATAAGAATTTCTCCAATATCCGTCGACGACCTTTTTCCGGTGATCTCCCCAGCTCGATACTTCCAGGTTAGTATTTTTGATTTGCAATGTCGCGCGCTCAGTCCGGCTCCGAGGCAAGCTCTTCAGTTCGCTCTGGGGAGGAAGGTGAGTCAGCATCGACATCTTGGTCTCTGGGCGACCTTGGAATCAAGGAAGAGTTCAGTCAGACTTGGGGTCAGATGGCGAGGGGGACGTAGTTTTTGTCATGCAACCTTTATGCTCCCGTAGGCCGGGTAAGGAGCCTATGGAGGAGGGTGAGCATGAAGAAGGAGACCCCGAGGAAGAGGGGGTTGTTGAAGAGTTAGAGCACGAGGAAGAAGACCCCGAGGGGGAAGATTTTGGCTTGGAGGACGACCAGGATGAGCCTGAACAGGGGGCTAAGGGAGGTGATGGTCGGGGAGAAGAGGAAGGAAGAACCGCGAGGGCGATAGCCGAGGAGGAGGAGGATCTTTCGCCTTTGCCCCCATTAGCGACCCCATCTCCGAAGAGGAAGCTTCGCCCTCGTAGGAGGAAGAGGAAGTGGATTCATCCTGATAGCTCGCCCATGCCAGACAAATATGGTCCTCGATCGGGGTTCGAGTTTCTCCCTGTGTCCCATAGAAACCCGGGGTCGATCAGGATGTACCCTGACAACATGGAGGGCCTTGTTGCGTTCACCTCCTTGCTGAGGGACGAGGGTAGGCCTATGATTAAGATGGATAGTATCTAGTGAGTCTTGAGGGCGGATTACCTGAATATCCTGAGGGCGGTCTACTTCATCCTGAAGGAGTTCAAACTTCTGATACCGAATCTTGGAATCCGTCAGACCATAGCTCTGGAGTCGAGCTACTGTATGTTCCCCGAGGACGCCTTTATCTTGCGTTTGAGGCTGCCGCTGCACCCTTTCATCGTGAGGGTTTTGAAGTGGGCAGAGTTGAGTTCGATGCAGTTCGGTCTCAACTCGTGGAAACACCTGGTCTGCTTCATTTTGAAGTATCAGGAGAAGGGGATCAAGCCGAGGCTTACGTATTTCCACGCCATCCTTGGGATGAGCTCGCTCGGCAATGCGGAGGGGATCTTCTACCTCTCGCAGCGACCTCACAAGAAGGTGATGCACGGCCATCCGGACTCCATCAAAGGATGGAAGGAGAAGTATTTCATAGTCTGGAGCGAGAAGCCTTGGAAGATTCCAACCCTTTGGAACTTTGGAAAGCCGAACCATAAGTCCCCGAAGCGCATTAAGTTGACGGAGAAGGAGTTGGAGATTCGTAGGCTGAAGCTCATGCTAGGCACTGGTCTGCTCGAGGAGGCGAGCAATTCCGTATTGGGACCTTCTCCGACTTTTTACCTGGAAACGGTCAGGTTCGCCGACTCGCAGAGCTCCGTTGCCGAGGTGCCCTTATTGGCCGGACCGGCAGAGCACGTGGAGGATCCCGTGGGAAGCACCGAGTTTGAGTTTTATGCCAAGCGATGAGCAATTTGTAACGTCTTTATTGTATTTTGTGGCCATTTCTGGCGCTCCATGAGTAATAAAACTTTGATTTCTTTACTTTGAAAATTTGTTAAGCGAGACCGGTAGGGGCGTAGCTCGAGACCCTTGCTGAGTATGGCTTCGCTTGAGGTCGCTGATGAGGTGGGGGCTACGCTCAGGAGCCGAACCGCTACTCCTTGCAGGTAGCATTTAATAAGGGACGTTTCGTCTTCTGATAAAAATTAATGGAGATGCTTCATCTTCCGCCATTTGGACTTCCTGATGTCATAAATGCACCGCTCCGGGGGGCTATATAATCCTCACCCCCTCATCACTTTTTCACTAAGAAATTTCGGTGACTTATCTGCCACCCGCTGGCAATTCGGGGTTTTAGCTCCGAGGGTCGTTTACCTCGATCTGTCAGTGGGTGAGAGGTGGGTCGATCCCGAAGGTGAGACTCGGGTGCCTGCCGAAAGCGGGCACCCATAAGTTGGAATTCTTGGTCGATAGTCCTGGATCGGTGGCTCTCCTGCCATCCTCTAGCATTTTTGGGTAGACGGCTCTTGAGGGCTCTTTACCCCAAATTGCTAGCGGTGAAAGGTGTACTGACCAAGGTCCGGGGGCTCGGCAAGAGTCCTGGGTCGGTGGCTCTCCTTCCGCCCTCGGACAATTTGGGGTTTCGGCTCTGAGGGCCATTAACCCCGAGTTGTTCGCAGGTGAGAGGTGGGTCAACCAACGATCCGGAGTTCGGGGCGTTTGCCGAAGGTGAGCACCCTAAATCTTTAATGAAAACTTTTGGGTTGGGTTTGGCCGAAGGTCATCGCCGAGCATAAAGGTCACATGGCTTAATGAAGCCTAGGCCTTGCTTTATAGATGTTCCCGGGTAGATAGTACGAGTGTAGCTGGAGGTCATCACCAAGCGCATGGGTCGCATGGCTTGAAAAGGCCAAGGCCCTGCTCGAGGTCGATGCGGAGCCCCCATACTTTGGAGAAGCTATTATGAGTGTGGCTGGAAGTCATCGCCGAGCATATAGGTCGCATGGCTTGAAGAAGCCCAGGCCTTGCTCGATGTCGATACCGAGCTCCCATACATATTCTTGGGTAGATAGTACGAGTATAGTTGGAGGTCATCGCCGAGCACATAGGTCGTAGTGCTTGAAGAAGCCCAGGCCCTGCTCGAGGTCGATGCCGAGCCCCCATACCTTAGAGAAGATGTTATTAGTGTGGCTGGAGGTCATCGCCGAGCGTAAAGGTCACATGGCTTGAAGAAGCCAATGCCTTACTCGAGGTCGATGCTGAGCCCCTATACATGTTCTAGGGTAGATAGTACGAGTATAGCTGGAGGTCATCGCCGAGCGCATAGGTCGCAGTGCTTGAAGAAGCCTAGGCCCTGTTCGAGGTCGATGCCGAGCCTCCATACCTTAGAGAAGCTATTATGAGTGTGGCTAGAGGTCATCACCGAGCGTAAAGGTTGCATGGCTTGAAGAATCGAAGGTCTTGCTCGAGGTCGATACCAAGCCCCCATACATGTTCTCGGGTAGATAGTACGAGTGTAGCTGGAGGTCATCACCGAGCGCATAGGTCGCAGTGCTTGAAGAAGCCCAGGCCCTGCTCGAGGTCGATGCCGAGCCCCCATACCTTGGAGAAGCTATTTATGGTTCACGGTGACATCCGAGCACCGAACCCCAAGCTTATAAGAGAAGCTTTTTGTGGCTCTCAGTTCCATCCGAATGCTGAGCCCCAAGCTTGTAAGAGAAGCTTTTTCTAGCTCATGGTTCCATCCGAGTGCCGAGCCTAAGCTTGTAAGAGAAGCTTTTTGTGGCTCGGGGTTCCGTCCGAGCGTCAAGCCCCATGTTTGTAAGAGAAGCTTTTTGTGGCTCGCGGTTCCATCCGAACGTCGAGCCCAAAACTTGTTTTAAGAAAGTTGGCACGATTACATCATACTGAATTTACAAAACAAGGCATGGCGTGCCGATTACATCTTATAATTTACATGGGGGTATCTGCAAAGGCTAATCCTCTCCTTCGAGGAATTTCATAAGGTGCTCTGCGTTCTAGGGTCTCTTCACAGCCTTGCTCCGGGTCGGTGAGGCAGTACGTGCCCGGGCGTACGACCTCAGAAACTTTGTACGGGCCTTCCCAGTTTGGAGCCAGCTTCCTCTTCTAACCGGGGTTAGATACCGCTAGCTTTCGGAGGACGAGGTCCCTTAGCTTGATGTCAGTGGGACGCACCCTTTTGTTGTAGAATCTCTCGATCCTCTATTGGTATGTATTCCTTCTGATGCCAGATTTTTTCCTGACATCGTCTATGATGTTCAGATTGGCACGTAGCTGCACCGAGTTGCTTGCTTCATCAAAGGCCATGATTCGGGGCGAAGGGAGCCCGATCTTGAGGGGAATTACTGCCTCCGTGCTGTAAGTCAGATTGAATGGCGACTCTCCCATGGGGATTCTCTTCGTCGTTCGATGGGCCCAAAGAACGCTTGGCAACTCGTCGACCCATAACCCCTTGGAAGAGTTATCAAGTCGTTTCTTGAGGCCGTCAAGGATCTGGCAGTTCATGTTCTCGGCCTGACTGTTTGACTGTGGGTGGCATACCGAAGAGAAGCATTGCTGGATCCCGAGATCCTCACAGAACTTGCAAAAATTCTTGCCCGCGAACTGAGTCCCATTATCTGTGATGAGTATGTGCGGAATTCCGAACCGGCAGACTATGTTCTTCATAAGAATTGCTGGGTCTGCTGCTCGGTGATCGTGGCTAGAGGCTCGGTCTCGATCCACTTCATGAAGTAGTCGATCGCTACTATCAGGAATTTCCTTTGGCCCGTAGCCTTCGAAAATGGGCCTCCCAGGTCCATCCCCCACATAGCAAAGGGGGTCAGACTGGCCAAGGAGCGAAGGTTTGCTTGTGGAGCCCTTCTCACCGAGGAGAACCTTTGACAAGGACCACACTTTTTGACCACGACCAGGGCATCTTGCAACATCGTGGGCCAGTAACACCCATGGTTCAGAGCCTTTTGGGCAAGCGATCGGCTCCCCATACGGCACCCGCCAATTCCTTCGTGGAGCTCCTTGAGGGCATACTTCACTTTGCCAGGGGTTATGCAGTGGAGGTAGGGTCTTCCGTCCGTCACGGTGTCTGAGCGCTTGAAGAGAGTTTTGCTGATCATGGCGAACCTCTCCGAGCGAACCCTGATCCGCCTTGCCTTGGCACGATCTTCGAGGAGCTCTCCTTTGATTAGAAACTTTCGGATGGGAGTGATCCAATCATCAGGATGAGCTCCATCGTCTATACAGAGGGTCTCGGGGAGGTCGATACTCGGCTTCAGGAGTACTTCGATCAGAACGGTGCGATCGAGACCTTCGAAGGATGAGGAGGCTAACTTTGACAAGGCATCAGCCTGGGTGTTCTGGTCTCTTGGGATCCTTAAGACTGTGGAATCGTCAAAGGACGTCAAGAGTCACTGGACCACGAAAAAATACCGGATCATCCGATCGTCACGGGCCTCATACTCTCCGGTGATCTGATTGACCACGAGCTGAGAGTCGTTGAAGGCCCTAATCTGCCTGGTGCCTGCCTGGTGTGCCAGGGTGAGCCCGGCAATCATAGCTTCATATTCGGTATCGTTGTTAGAGGCTGAAAAGTTGAGGCGGAGGTAATATTGGAAAATGAAGTTGTCAGGTCCTTGCAAGATGATGCCCGCACCACTCCTCGTTTCGCAGGAAGAGCCATCGACTTAAACATCCCACATCTGGTCAGCCTCCCCACGCTCGGGTTGCTCGGAGATGGTGCATTCCGTGATGAACTCGACGAGGGCCTGTCCCTTGATTGCAGTTCTTAGTTGATAGCCGATGTCGTATTAACTGAGCTCAATCGACCACTTTACCAGTCGGTCAGAGCTCTCGGGCTTGTGGAGTACGACCTTCGGAGGCTGGTCCATAAGGACCTGAATTGAGTGTGCCTGGAAATAGGGGCGGAGCTTCTGCACGGCCATGACCAGGGCGTAAGCCACCTTCTCCATTTTCGCATACCTGGTCTCGGATGAGAGCAAGACTTTGCTCACATAGTACAACGGCTTTTGGACTCCGTCCTCTTCCCGAACAAGAACAGCACTGAGCACGCTTTTTGAGGCTGACAAGTAAAGCCAGAGAGGCTCGCTCGGCTTGGGTTTGCTAAGGAGCAGAGGATTGGTGAGGTACTCTTTCAATTGGGCGAACGCCTCCTGCTGCTGAGCACCCCATTCAAAGCCTTCGGTTCTGCGCAGAGCTTTGAAGAACGAAAGGGACTTCTCTCCGGACTTAGAGAGGAAACGGCCAATGGCCGCCAGTCTTCCCTTGAGCCATTGGACTTCTTTGATGTTTCTTGGAGGGGCCATGTCTATTATGGCCTGGATCTTCTCGGGGTTCACCTCGATACCACGCTGGCTGACGACGAACCCGAGGAATTTTCTCGAGGAGACGCCGAACGTACACTTTGCCGGATTGAGCCTCATGTTATGGGTCCGAAGGATGCCAAAGGCTTCTCCCAGGTTGGCGATGTGGTCCTGTCCCCCCTGGCTTTTGACGAGCTTGTCGTCGACGTACACCTCCATGTTGCGACCAATCTGGTTCTTGAAGACTCAGTTGACGAGCCTTTGATAGGTAGCACCGGCATTCTTCAGCCCGAAGGGCATAATTCAGTAGCAATAATGACCTTGGTCGGTGATGAAGGACGTCTTAGCTATGTCAGGGAGAACATTCAGATCTAGTTGTAGCCTAAGAAGACAATCACGAAGGACAGGAGCTCGTGGCCTGACGTTGCGTCGATCAGAGCATCGATGCTGGGGAGAGGGAACAGATCTTTGGGGCATGCTTTGTTGAGGTCGGTAAAGTCTATGCAAGAGCTCGTGGCCTCGCCTTCCTCACCATCACGACATTCGCCAGCCACTCGGGGTAGCTGACCTCCTAAATGAACCAGGCAGATATGAGCTTGTCTACCTCTGCTTTTACAGCTTGCTGCCTCTCCGGGGTGAACTTACGTCGCTTCTGAACGATCGGCTTCGAGGCAGGGATCACGTTTAGTCTGTGCATGATCATGTCTTCAGAGATCTCGGACATATCGGATGACTTCCAAGCAAAGAGGTTGACGTTGCTATGAATGCAGTTGATTAGGTCGGACTTGAGGTTTGGCATGAGGGAGCAGATCACGCGGAACCACTTTGACTTGTCCTCTGTCTCGAACGAGACTTCTTCTAGTTCGTCTGCAGGTTCAGGCTCGGGTTGGCTCCATTTAGGCTGCAGTTCGACGGCATCCAAGGGGAACACACTGCCCCCGACCACCGTCATATAGCACGATCCTGTTGCTTCTTGGTTCCCCCAAATGACCTTAACACCTGACTCGGTGGGAAACTTCAATTTCAAGTGGTAGGCCGAGGGAACAGCTTGGAGGGAGCAGAGCTCTGGTCGGCCAAGGATGGCATTGTAGGATGCCTTGACGTTCACAACCATGAAGTCCATCGACTCAGTCCATCGGTGGGGGGTCACACCAGCGGTGACATCCAAGGTCACGATCCCCTCTGTTGGCACCGGGACGCCAAAAAACCCGTGTAGGGTGTACCCGGCTGGCTTTAGCTTATCTCGGGGAAGGTTGACGTTCTCGAACGCTTCCAGGAAGAGAATGTTGACCGAGCTCCTGTTATCCACGAGGATCCGACGGACCTCATAGTTTGCCATGACAAGGCTGATAACGAGCACATCACATTTCCGACGGACCTCATAGTTTTCCATGATGAGGCTGATGACGAGCGCATCGCAGTGCGGGAGCCGGGCCCCTTCCAAGTCTTCCCCTGAGAAGGAGACAGTGAGCTGCTGAACCTGGGGAGAAGGGAGACCCCGGATGGCATTTAACTCTTGGACGAACGCCTTGCGGGAAGTGCTAGACTCCCCTCCCATAGGTCCTCATGGACGCAATGTAAAATGGCTTGACCTCTGGTCTCTTCAAGCTCGAGGTCCCGCTCGGGATGCTGTTTGGGGGCACGAGGGGGAGGAGAAGGCCTCCGGTTTCTCATGTCCCTTCGGTCCAGGGCATCTTCCCAGGTGAATTCTCGGAGATACCCTCATTGTATGAGGGCTTCGATCTCTTCCTTCAGGGCCCGACAGTAGTCGGTGTGGTGCTCGTTGTCCCGGTAGAAACGGAAGTAGAACCGCTGGTCCCATTTCTTGTTGCTGGTTGGTCGAGGGGGCATCTGGACGAGGTCCCTATCTTCGATTGCGAAGAGAATGGCCGACACGTTTTGTGCCAATGGCGTGTACCTCTCGAAGCGCAGGATCGGAGGGACTCTCTTCATGTCGGTCCCATCTTTCGGAACCTTCTTGGCTGGCTCTGCCTCATCATCCTTGCACTTCCCCTTCCCCGGGACCTCCTTGGCGTCCTCGGGATGTAGGGCCTCCTCCGCCCGGATGTAATTCTCGACCCGATTGAGTAGGTTCGGGAAATCTAGGGGAGGCTTCTTGGCTAGGGACGTATTCAGCTGGCCGTGCCGGACGTTGTGTCGGAACGCCCCCGAGGTGACCCCAGCGTCGAGGGAGGAGACCAACCTCGCCTCTGCAGTGAACCTTCGAACGAACTGTAGGAGTGACTCCCCTTCTTTCTGTCGGAGGTCCAGTAAGGACGCGCTCGTCTTCTTGGCCTTCCTTCTGGTCACGAAATAGGCCAGAAAATTGGTTTCTAGCTGGCCGAACGAGTAGATCAAACCGGGGACGAGTTTAGAAAACCGTTCCTGAGCCAGACCCTGGAGGGTGGTTGGGAAGGCACGGCATATGAGGGGATCCGAAGCGCTGTGAATCATCATGAGGGTCTTGAAATCCTTCATGCGATCAGCAGGATCACCCTCGCCGTCATCGGTCTCGCACTGGGGAGGTCGAAAATTTCGGGGTATTTTTGTTTGTAGGATTGCAGCAGAGAAAGAAGGTTGGGTCGGCCTATGACCCTGAGCCAGCCTCGAGCCGCCGTCGCCGAAATGGTCGAGGCAGTTCTCCATTTCATGTAGGTGTCTTAGAACGTCCTCGTCATGTTCTTGCGGGCGGGTTAGGCTGCGAGACTCGCTGGCTTCGGTGCCCGACCGTGAGTGAAAGCGGTGGAGTGTCTCATTGGCGAGGGTCCTTTAGATGGCTTCCAAGATCTCGTTCCGGAAGTTTTGGAACTCACGGTGGGTGACTGGAGCTCATCCGACTGGATCGCATTGGGGTGGCCACCTCCAGTCAGCGCGACTGAGCTCCGGCTCCCGCTCTCGAGATGGATGCCTGGGATGGTTCAAGGCCGAGTTGGAAGCGGCCCTACCCCTAGTTCAGATGGCTTGTCGGTTCTGGATGACCCGACGTAGGTCGGTTACGACCGAGCGGGAAGCGCCCGGTCTGGGTCCGAGGTTGACCCTCAGATTGTTGGATCCATGAGTGTCGGCGGGGACGTCTTGGGGAGGAACGTCCGGGCGACGTGCAGAGGTGACAGCTCTTCTGGCCTTGGGTTCCATATAAGCTCAGATTGGCAGGATGCCAGTAATGGCCGGGGTCAGACTGAGGTCCGTACTGAGGTTTCCCACAGACGGCGCCAACCTGATGCAGTTTATTTTTGGGGGTGGCTGCAACAGGCATGAGTTCTCTCAATTTGTAAAGTGGAAGTCGCAGTACTGGCTATATGCCCGACCCTCGGCTGAAGGAGCGACTCAGGAGTAGAAAGGAGTGAGGTAGAGGTCGGATGCTCGGCTCGGATCTGGAGGCTCAGCTCGGTCTCGTGTACCTACACACGCCCTAGGAACACCGGAGTTGATCCCGATGGCAAACCCTCCGACGGTCAAGTTAGTTACTGAAGAGCAACAATAGCTAGGGTTTTTAGAGGGGAAAGATTGATTACCTCATGAAGTTGGAGAGGGCCTGGTATTTATAAGCCGGCATAGACGAGTCTGGACCTGTTTGGTCCGGGTCTGGACCTGTTTGCCCGTGGGCCTGACGTGGCAGAAGCCCATGGGGCTTAGGGCTTATCTGATGAGTGGCCCAGGAGGGGCCACGTCATCTGACCCATATCAGACGTGAACGATGTAATCTCAACTTGGATATGTGGGCGAACTCGAGAATTGAGGGTAGCAAGGGTATAGAAGGTACTTTCTAGGAAGAGGAGGTAACGAAGGCAATCAATAAACTAGGTCAGGACAAATAGCTAAGGCCGAACGGATTTCCAATCTTTTTCTACTCTCTATATTGTAACGTCATTAAGAAAGATCTTCTGGATATCTTTCAAGAACTTTACCAGGGGGTGGCTCAACTAGAGAGACTAAATTATGCGAATGTAGTCCTTATTTCGAAGAAGAAGGAGGTTGTTAGAGTGTCTGATCTAAGACCCATAAGCCTCTTGAACGGGTCATTCAAGATCATCACGAAGGTTCTAGCCATGAGATTATCCCCGCATTTGGGCGACATTATTGATGTTTCACAAAGCGGGTTTGTTAAAGGAAGGAACATCATGGACAGCATTGCTTCAGCCCAAAAAATGGTTTTCAGAGATAACAAGGACAAGGCAAGTGGATTTTTGCTCAAATTAGACTTCGAAAAGGCATACGATACAGTAGAATGGGATTGCGTGGATGAAGCACTAAAACTTAGAAGATTTGGACCAAAATGGAGATTGTGGATGAGAAAATGTGTCAGAGATGGTAAATCATTCGTCTAATTCAATGGGGAATGTAGAAAGGAAATCCGCTGTTATAGAGGATTAAGACAAGGGGACCCGTTATCTCCCATGTTATTCACATTGATCGCAGTTGCGCTAGCAGAAATGATCAGAAAAGGAAGAGAAGCACAGATTATCAAAGGAGTTAATATCAAAAGGGTGTCGATGCCAATGTCCATACTACAATATGCAGATGATACACTTATTTTTGGAGCGGCCAAGATGGAAGAAATCATGTCTCTTTGGGTTATGTTAAGATTTTTTGAGTATTGGTCTGGATTAGCGGTTAACCTACATAAGAGTTGTGTGGTTGCCCTCAGTAACTACTGTGAAACACAGATAGACTTTATATCGAATGCTATGGAATGTGGTAAAGGAGAATACCCTATCAAATATCTGGGTACGCCAATCAGACTGGAAAGATTGAGAAAAGAAGATTGGATCCCGTTGGTAGAAAAAATGGAGAAGAAGTTAGCAGAATGGAAAGGAAAGTTCTTGTCTCTAGGCGGGAGAATCACTCTTATCAATGCAGTGCTAAGTAGTCTCCCTACTTACCTGATGGCGATTTATGAGTTACCGAAATGGGTCATTCAAAGAATAGACAAATGTAGAAGGAGGTTCCTATTGAAAGAACTAAAGAAGACAACAAAGGCTTTCACCTTGTTAAGTGGGATAGGGTTTGCAAGAAGAGAGAATTTGGCGGATTGGGAATAGTCAACTTAAGAGATATGAACAGAGCGCTGCTTAGCAAGTGGTGGTTGAAGATGAATAAACATAGGAAGGCGTGGTGGAATAAATCATTCGACTTGTACAGGAGAAGGAAGAAGTATCGATTTGGAGGACGAAGTGTTCAAGGGAAGGCATCATTTCTGTGGAAAGGTATTGCAAAGGTCGGAGATCTCTACCATGCGAACACAAGGTCTAGGAAGAGACAAGATTTTGGAGGGACAAATGGTGTGGGGACAACAAGTTGCTTTCTCTATTTCCTCAGTTGGCTAATGAAACGCTTAATGACAACCTTCTAGTCATGGATGTGTGGAGACACGAGAGACTACTTGTTAAGTTCAGGGGAAGTCTTACGCCAGAAAATCTGGTTCAACTGCAAAGACTCAGATCCTTACACTACAAGAAAAACTCTTTTTCGCAACACGGTTTTGGCAACGACTTTTTACTCGTTGTGAAAATTAGTTACGGCAACGCGAAAGTCGTTGCTAAAAATAAAATAAAATTTTCCTGCTCCAAAATGCCTTGCGCGGGCCTTTGCAAATCCCCCCACCAGATTATGTAAATTGGAAACGATAAATGTCGTTGCGTATATTTCCTTATATCTACTGCAACGACAGTATTGTTGCCAAAAATATAAAAAAATTAAAATAAATAACAATTTTAAAGAACCCCCATATATATATATATATATATATATATATATATATATATATATATATATATATTCTTTACACTTTTTCTCCCAAATTCCAATCTACCCTCTCTGTCCTTTTGTTTTTTTTTGCCCAAACAGAAACCCTCCCCGCTCTGCCCCTCCCCGGTCCTCAAACTCAAATATCAAATCTCAGTTCTCACTCATTCCCCAAATCCTAAAATTCCGAAATACCGAGATTTGCATGAGTCGTCGCCATGCTGTCGAACCAGTTGCAGAACGGCATGGAGTCGGCGCAGCTGAGGTGGAAGTGGCGCGGCGGATCCTCGCCAGCGGCGGCACAGAGAGTCTGGATTACGAGTTTATCGAGAATTACGCCTATCGAGAAGCGCAGGTGAGTTGGATTTGGTGATGGAATTGATGGCCTATTTTTTGAATTTAGGGTTTGTGGTGATTTGTTGATTTTTTGGGGTGTAGGCGAGGAGGGGGAGGCTGTTTGTCTTCCTAAATGATTGGTTTGTGACTTACATTCATTGAAACTGATCAAGTTTACTGTAAAATTAGAATTAATACTCTCGCTTCTCTTAAACCTGATTCATTGTCATTGTCCTCAAATTAGTTTTTCTCCATAAGCCATTTCGTCAACTATGATATTATGGATTTTGAATTAATGGTTGCATAGTAACATACTATAGATTGGTGGATCTATAAATGCAAAATTCATTTTTGTTGTTTTTTTTTTGGGGGGGGGGGGGGGGGGGTAAAATTTGCTCTCGTCATGCTCATGTGAATTAACATGTATATCTTGTTTGCCCTATTTACATGAGCAGCTGAACTAGCAATTGTAATATTTGATCTTACGTGTTGTGCATATTTTTCATCTATATCTATTGAATTATTGAATTAATTGTAAACCGAAAATAAACTAATGCATGGAATATATGAATGTGGCCATGTTCAGGTACATCCAGAGCACCTGTGCTACATCTGGAGAAGGTTTGTACGAGGGGCTGGACTGGCTCTCTAGTAACATTGCCAGTAAGGTACAACTGTCATCAACACCCTTATCATGTGAATGCTCTAATCTTAAAGAGAGACCTTGTAAAATTTTCCAAAGAATGAATTCACACATTGACTGGTGTTGATTCGTTTTCCCTCCTTGTAAGATTTATGCAAAATGGTGATATATTCAACTACTGTACGAATTACTATAGATGAATGAGATATTATGGGTAGTGTCTGTCTCATTTTGTCTTCTGCAAGATTGATTTTTGCTTAAATTAGTCATGGATGGCATTATAGAAAGAAACTATGTCAAATTTTAGTTGAAGAATTATGTTGAGAACTTCACTAGAGACATATTACATTTAACCTCATTGTTTTATAGTTCTCTTCTCGCTTTAATCTATGTACCTATGGAACTTCACTACAGACATACTCTTGGATCAAACCAATCATTTAGGAAGACAAAAGAAGTGGAATAATCTTCTAGTGCTACTTTTGAGCTCCTTTGAAAAAGCCTTTTTTGTTGTCTCGGTGTGAAATTATGTTCTTTGGGCCATTAAACCTTTTCTGTTTAGATGATTACATCCAAAGGAAAGCCCTCCCACTCTCCTTATTGGCGAGAAGATTCCAAAAACCTTAGTGGTAATCTGTCGAAAGTGTGGACTTGCATTGAAATTAAAAACTCTACTAGTATCCAAAGTTCCTTATTTCTGAAGTGCATCAGTGAATACAATACTCTGTTTTGGCTTTTGTTTACATGAGAAATAAGAACATCATCTGCATCAGACTGGGATTGGCAGCATGAATTCTTATTCTCTATTCAGCTCCTTGAAAAGTCTTCTCCTTTGTCAAACTAACGGTTATGATGATTCTCATAATTGTTTCAATTCAAGTTCATTAGACACCTTTGGTCTTTGTTGCATTAACTACAGTCCTGTCACTCTTCCTAGTTCCTATTTAACCAGTACAATTATTGTTCTCTTTTATACACGCCCAAAGCATCTCATCCGTGACTAATTTTTATAGCATATACAATTTGATGTAGCAACTTATCTGCTTCAATTTCCCTACTATCTGAGAAACCTCCATATCCATTAGATGATGAATGGATTTTTGAACTCTTTCTGGTAATTGTAGCACGATTGGCAGGATATTATTGTAAAACAAGTAGACTTAAATATGAGAACATGTCATATCCTGAATTAAATATTTTCTTAAATTTCTCTATGCTAGGCAAACTTAATAGCTGAAAATAGCACAAGTTTGGTAGGCCACCAGTTACATGCATCTTTCAATGTTGTAACATTCATCCATGTAGATTTGCTAATAGACAAATAACTCTTTTTTGTTTGCCTTTTAACTTGAGGCAGTTAGGCATACAATGATTACAATGTGTGGTGTGCATATGGTACCAAGGAGAAAGTCTTGGAATGAAAGATTAAGGTAATTCTGAAGTTTCATTATTAGTCATTATTTGCACTTGCTAGCAACTTTTTGATAGTGAAAGTGAGCATTACTTATTGTTTTTTCATGTTTACTAGTGTTTGGTTAATTATATCAACTAGTATTGCTTCTATATCTGTTTCTAAATGCATCACAATAGAGCCCACTATAGCCGTTGATGAAATTTCTTCTAACCTGTCCCAGTTTTTTCCTCTAGCTTCTACTTGCTGGAAAAAATTAAGAACAGACAAGCTCAGTTCATAGCAATTGAGGTGAAAGTTTTTTTATTTTTATTTTTTATTTTTTATTTTTATTTATTTTTTGGATAAAAGGGATGAAGCCTAAGCTTAGTTTATAATAATTATGTCAAGCTGATGTCCTTGAAATGTTTTTTTTTCAGGGAGAAAATTGAGACATAAGACTCTTAATCCTGTGACTCGTTTATTGATTTTAAAAGCAATATGTGATATCCGTGCTGAGGTATGTTCCTAATTACGATTCTATCAGTTAGCTTATATCATTCTTCTATGTTTTTATACAATTTTGTCCATACACTATTGATTAGGCTAAATAATTGTTCGAGTCTTGCCTTTCTGTTTCACTTAGTTGCATCTTTGCATGTTCACATCTTTGATTTACCGATATGATTTCTTGTTAGCTAGAAAACTAATTTAGCATACATCCATGCACCACAAACTAATTTATCTAGAAAACTAATTTAGCATACATTGATTGCGATTTAAGTTCATGGTTTGTGGCTATGTTTTAAATGGTTTTCTAATATTTTGATCTTATACTTGTTTTATTTATTCATTTCCTTTAAAATTGATGCAGGATGTTGATATTAGACAAGTTTTTTTGCAAGTACTGGGAGGAAACTAAATGTATAAGCACATGCTATTTTGATCTATTAGAAAACATGGTTAAGCTTATTATGCACAATGGAAATGATTATGAGATACTTAGATATCTTTTTGAGAAGTTGATGGTTGTAATATTTTGGGCATTGCTTCTTATATGACATAAATGTAATATGTTGGACAAGTTTAATATTATAGTTTTTGGAATGATGTTGGTTTTTAATATTTTTGAAGTGTATGCTAGTTTTAGGACAGGACTGATGCAACTACAATATATAATTTGTCTAAAAAAGAATTAAACTTTCGCAACGACAATTGGTAGCTTTAGCAACGACTATAGTTACCAAAATACAAGTAATGCAAAGCAGCCAAAATAGAAAGAATGTAAGGCAACGACAATAATTCATTGCGAAAAAAACATCTTTAACAAGGACATGAGTCGTTGCTAAATATATGAAGTATGTTGGGCAACGACAAAAGTTGTTGCGATTGATTTTATACCTTAGCACGGGTGAAATTAGGTATGGCAACGACAAAATATATTGCAACGACAATGTCGTTGCGAAAAATCTATGTTTGGCAATGACCGAAAGTCGTAGACAAAATCTTTCGCGACGCCCGGACGCGCAACGACCTTGCAACGACAAATGTCATTGCCAAAAATATTTTTCGCAACGACAAACAAGTTTTAGCAACGACATTTGGCATTGCTAAAAAAGGTTTTTCTTGTAGTGTTAGTGGGGGAGGAGGGCCGATACTCGAACAATGACAAAGATGTCAGGGAATGGAGTCTTGATTCAAGTAAGATCTTTACGGTACCATATATGTACAAGCACTTGAACGATGGGGGATTGAGAAATCACGAGGCAAACGTTATCTGGAAATCAAATGCACCTTCAAAGGTGAAAGCTTTCATGTGGCTGGTGCTAAACAATGCTATTCTCTCAAAGGTCAACCTTAGAATGCGTAAGGTGCCAATCGATGTTACGTGTCCGAGATGTAACCAAGGAGAGGAAGACGTCCAACACATATTCATAGACTGCCCTAAAGATAAGTTGACATGGAATATTATGGGTTTGAGCTTTGGTATCATGTAGTCTCCACTCCATATAAAAGATCTTTGGGGGGAGTGGAGATATTCACATATTTAGGGAAGACAGTAGGGTCATGTGGGATTTATCTATAGCAGCTAGTTTATGGATCCTGTGGCTAGACAGAAATGATACTTGTTTTCGCTCTATAAACTGTAGATTTTCCGTGATGCTATATAAAATTTTGAATATGATCAATGCTTGGGCAGGTAGGACAGGGGTCAGAAAGAAGCTGCGCATAGACGGCTAGGAGTAGTACTTTGAGGGGTGGGCAATTCAACTCTATACCATTGGAGTGTGGCAACAAGTGGATAGATTGGTGGCCTTAGTTATGCACTATGTATTTGGCTTGTGATTGTATTATGGGATTGAGCATGGACTTTAGTATGCTCTTCATTTTGGGTTGTAATATTTTGTATGCTTTGTTTCGTTAATTTTTTATTAATGGAACGGGTGACCTGTGAGTCACTTTATTTATTAAAAAAACAAAACAAAAACAAAAAAAAAAAAAAAAACAAAAAAACTAACTGCATTTATGCAATTATGCAATTAGATGGGTTCATGTATAGACATTTTGGACAGGCACATGTATTGCATGCCATTTAATCTTAAAGCAAATTCTGGGAAAATCATTATTGTGTATGGAGATACTCAATGTGGTTCTTAAAGACTGGGATTTCTCGAGATACATGTTCTAACAAACTAGTAAACATTATAATTAGCAAGTTATTCCACAACCAATTGCAAATATCCTCGTTAAGAAAAAACTCCTTTGCAAGATTCCTGATAAAAGTATCAGTTACATTAGCAATTTCTTTGGGAAGTCAATGGGATCTATTAGCTAGGCTTCATTATAGAGCAAATAATGAATCCAGACAAGAAATATGGCAAGATTCAGACACCAACTTCGCCACATAATCTATCTCAGCTGTCAGTTAATATTCAAACTCATTTTCCTTTATACTGAAAGTAAAACTATGATAGGTACAAAGTTTTTCTCCCCATTTTGTTTTTTTTTGAGGAAAAAAGGTTTATACTAAAATTTTGCTACTAATTTTATCCATTTTTTAAAGTGTTAAATATAAGTTAACAACAAAGTTCAGCAACTTTATTTAGTTAATAATCATTTTTTTTGTTTTGGAAATGTTAATAATTAATTCGTTACTCATTAGTTCAACAATTAGCATATATAACACTAGTAGCACACATAGTTACCTAATGCTTAACGTACTTAATGCTCAGTCAATAATCTGCAAGTATGTAACCGGTTCAGGTAGACAGTAATTACTTCAATAATAAGTAATAACTATATACAAATAACTAGTAAGTAGATACTAAACCATAAGTAAATCAAAGCAGTAATTGACATTTAAAGTGCATGTATCAATAATCAAATCATGAAATCATTAAGTAATCAACAGTAAGTAGTAGTTTGATAATAACTATATCAAATCAGTAAATACACACAAACACACTGCTTTTTACCGCTTTTTTAATGCTAGGCCCTTTTGCCACAAAAAAACAACTACTGGTATATACCCCATTATTGGCCAATTTTAAGCACCAGAATAACCCTGCTTGCTACTTATTGAAACCACGCTCTTTCCCTTTTTTAATTCAAAGAGTACTGCTATGTGACAATTAATGAATAATTGAGCAATTCAGAGGAGCTTATGCAAGAGGCTATATCGTACTCCAAACAAAAAAGATATCATACAAGCATTACATGCATTATTAGGACATTAGTGATGATCAACGTTTCTCCAAAACCTCACATACTTTCCCAAATTACTTATGACATTACCATATTCAATTAACATCAGACTAACTTGCACCAGGCAGCAAATACCTATTATGCACTGCTGTTTGGAAGTTATATTGTATCTCCGCTGCAAGTCTAGAATTTTCCATGTTGGTTTGTTGTGTCACATCATGTTCATTTGGTGTGTCCATAGCCATACTTTATTGGGCAAGTAATTATATGTTCACTTACCATCTCAAATAATTAATACATTATAACAACAACAAAAAGACTAATTTTCAATTTTTTACAACCTCAAGGTCATCACTATTCAACGCCATGGGCCGTTCCTGTTGTTCGTCCATGCCCTTCTCATACTCTGCTGGCATCACCCCATTCCTCTTCGTCGTCGTCTTCTTATTCTGCCCCCATCCATCCCCTTCCTTATCTCCCAGCTTCTTCTCCCCCAATTTGAACCCTCCAATCTTCCCCTCCTCCAATAGCGAAGTTAGCGTCATTCCCCTCTTCTTCAGTTCTTTCATGAAGAGCAATTCTGGTGCCTCTTTTTGTAACACCCCGAATTCCATTTACATGTAATTCGTAATATAACAGAATCTTTTACTTCATTTCGTATAATTTATAAGGAAATTAAAACTTTTTATTACACAACAATGTTTAATACAGAGTTACACAGCGAAATAAAATACAACAAAAAAAACAACTCTAATATCAGCAACTTAAATACAATCTTTATCATCGACATTCTTTAAGTCATTGCCAATCCAATCAAGCCCTGCACTGAAAATTTGTCGGCACGACAGATGCTTACAACCGACGCAATGTTATAAACAGCGATCCTCTCTATGCTGTATTATAACGAAATTACTTACTTTAACAATCACAAACTTGAATGCATATAAAAGTGTAAAGAGTGACGATCATATTCATGTCAGTGTATGTAATGACTTAATGTCTAATGCAGATGTTTACGCTAGGATGATACTAATGCATACTTGTTCGGATTCTATGCATCCCAAACTACATAGGTCCGAGGGCAAACACCTACCTACTCCACATTAAAGGCTTTAATCCCTCGCCATGATAACTACTCAGTAATAAAACAAAGTTTAGACTTTCCACGAGTACGAATTCCAGTCCCGGAGATCCACTGCCCGACTATACAGAATTCTCGTCGTACAAACATCCCACAAGTGTCCTTCTAGCCCCGGTATACGCATATATACTGGAGTACGACCTACTATCCGTCTGACTAATCATGATTCCGGAATGCACCGCCCGATCAATCATAATCCCGGATTTAAGTAAGGCTTGCCTCCATCGCAAGCAAATACAGCCCCGAAATCCACCGCTCGACTAGGTCTATAGTACAGGAATCCACCACTTGACTATATAGAGGCACTCCACTCACGTTTTTTCAAGTTTACTATATCTTCACTTAGTGCCTAAATCTTATGTTTGAACATGAATAAATAATACCACCTAGATCTAGTTTACCTTCCTACCGGTCTTAAATCATACACCGAGAACGATAGCCCATACTGGCTCTTTCTCAAAATCAATTATTCAATTTCATTCCTTTGGCGGTACTTGGGTCTCACTAAGCCGCTAGAATCAATATCTTTCCATGTTAAAAAACTTGGGGTACTCATACCCTTATAACTCATGTTCATGTAGTCATAATTCATTCAAATTCTTTCATTCATTCTTATTTATTCATCAATAAGTACAATCTCAACATATTCATTTTCACAATACACTTTTCATATTCATCAAAACCTTCTCAATACAAGCTAATTAGGATTAAAACATAATCTTTTAAAATTTATCATTGAAAACTCATCTCATCATTTTTATTTGATTTATTTTAAACCAATTTCTAACATTATTAACCATATATATATTTTTCTTGAGTTCACATCTCATCTAAGCATGAATATGATCTTTATTTTCCCAAAATATAACTGAAAATAGCAAGAATATATTTTCATAAACGAGCCATTTGCAAAACAATAAATTTAACGTCAGAAACTGCATTTCATGCTATTTGTAAAAATCATAGAGAATCATATACTTCACAAAACTTTGCGTTATTTATATAAAAATAAAGGTGTACAAGTTTACTACAATTTCTTAGTTATAAGTTTCCTCAAAATATTGTATCTATAACCCTGAATTCTTCGAAATATACAGTAGAGTCGAAATACTGAAATACTGTCACTGTATAGTCTTGTAAAATTCATATAAAATTCAATTCTTTATGAAATTTGATTTCTTAGACTTTTTAGAATGGTTAACGAGTCTACTGCAATATCTTAGTTCTGGATTTTCTCAAACTATTTCATTTACAATACTGAATTGATAAAAAACTGAAATGTATACAGATTTCCAGCAACCAGTCAACTACTAACCAGTTCAGAGTTTAGATTTTATTAAAATAGTAAACGACCTTCAGATCTTATGAAATTTTAAAAAGATGTTCCTGACATATACAAGATACTCTCAAAAAAAATTTAGCTCTAGATTCCAACTATTTTATTAAACATGATTTTCTGAAGTGCAAACAAAACACAAAACAGTAATTTTCTTTGCATAAATTAGCAACTTTGTGTACAATTCTATATCCAAATCATATAATTTAATCATGATGTACTGCCATGCACCCAAACAGCATTATTTCAATTTATCTACAAGATAATCTCTCAATTAGCATGCATTGTCATTCTAAATATCATCATCACAAATTAACCACTCCTCATATGAATTATCAATTTTATATATCAATTTCCTACACATGCATGATACTAAAATTTAGGAATTTCAAGAAAACACCCACCTTAATTGAAGATGGAAAATGAACTCCTAGTAGATGGCTCCTTGCTCCAAGAATGAGACTCCCTTCTTCTCCTAGCAAGCCTTCCTTCCTCCAAGCAAGAACTCAAATAACTCTCCTTTTCTTTTTCTTTCTTTCTTTTCTTATCTTTCTTATCTTTTCTTTTCTTTTGATTTTTGGAGCAAGATTTCATGAAGAAAATGGATGGTATTTATAGGGTTAAATGGGTGAATGAAGAGAAACTCATTACCCAAAATATAAATGCTCATTATCAAAATTAAACACCCACCACCATTATTACCACAAACTCCCAACTTTTCATCTCCTTCATGAATTGGTCAACTCTTGGATTTTCCACATGTGCACACTTCTCATTCATTTGTATTATTATTTGTTTATAGCCTAGATGCATATAATTGTTACATGACAAGTGTAGGATTAAAATTGTTTATTAGAAAAAAACACTACAAGGAATTTGCCATATACCAACGGATACCTATAGTGACGGTTAGTAAAACTGTAGGTATAGACATCATATACCTACAGACGTGTAGTAAACTACTGCGGGTATAGGTACCCTATAGCTTTAGAGCTTTTAATCCGTAACTATAAGTTTTTAATCCATAACTATTCTTTATTTTCTCCCTCTCTCACCAAACCCTATCTCTAAATCCCCCTCTCACCAAACCCTATCTCCAAATCCCCCTCCTCCCGCCGCCGTGCCCCCCCTTCCCGCTGTCGTGCCCCCTTCCCCTAGGTTTCTCTCCCTAGGTTTCGATTTCCCTTTTTTTCCCTTGGATTTGTTGGGGGTTTTAAATGGTTTTTTGGGTGCGATTTCAGGGAATTTAGAGATGGCTTCGAAGTGGATCTTGAAGGAGTTGAAGGATCTGTAGATGGTTTTTTGCTCACCTTTTGTGTTTCTAAAGAAGAAAGGTTTGCCCTTTTATGCTCTTTTGTTTCTTTCTTCTTTGTTATAGTCTTAAATTCTTTTGAAGGTGAAGGATTTTGGGAGATGGGTTTTCTTTTTTAGGCACAATGACTGAAGTTTATATTAATAACAGAACCCAATTTGAATTTTTTTTATTTTTAAAAGGCCACTTTAGGATCTTAGATTTATTTATAGTCGATTTTTTCAAAAAAATAATAAAGTTGATTTTTTACATTATTTTTGAGTGACAGGTTGCTGGTAATGGGTGATAGTTACTATGAGAAAGAAGAGATTGGAACAGTGATAGATAAGATGATTACTCAGGTCCACTTCGTTGGTGAACGGTGAGCTTTTTTTTTCAAAAAAATAATTTTTTCCTTCTTTATACTAATTTCCTTGACAATTTTTAATAATTAGTCAAAATTTTGTGTGTGTAATTAGTTTCTCGTCTCCCTGTATATTCATGATGCAAAAAAGATGAGTTGTTGTTTATCTTGTTTGCCTCAGAGTCATAGGAGTAGCAGCTGTAAGTGGGAGGCACCAGTGGATCCATTATGATACTAGTCGAATGGAATTGATATACAAAACATTAAATTGAAGTATGTAAACAATCCAGAAGTATGCAAACAATCCAGAAGTAGACCTAAAAAGATAAAGATATACAGAACAATAAATTAATTGTGGGAAAAGTGGAACCTCTTTTGTCAATTTAATGTGTATAAATTATTCAAATGGTTTGTAATATGATTATTTTTTTTGATTACTATGTTAGTAAATAATTATTTTACCAAACGATTATATCCATACTTGTGTTCAGTTGTAAAACTTAGCTAATGGATGACTCTTAACATGTAAAATAAGACAATAACCAAGTCATATCTTGACACTCAAAACCAGCTGAATATGATTCTAAGCCGCTTTATGTGGTTTCATAAATCATTATATGATTGGTTTTATTAGCACATAATTCAATATACAACATGCATTTATTTTGATATTGTTTCTTATCTTACAGGTCTGAACTTTACTAGAATAATTATGTTTAAATACCAAATAGTAACATCTTAGATTTGAAAATTTAAATCTACTAGATTGCGGGGACATTGTCAAGCCAGCTTAAGATCTAGTGGCGCTTTAGCCAAAAAAGTACATAGACAACTAATAGACAACTCTTATACATGCATGTAGAAATGATTATGAAAAACAACTGATGAGAAAATTGTTTTCCAGTAACTGAAGATTTTGTTGTGGATTTTTTATGAATACTTTGAGGATTTTCATGTGTATATAATTTTTCAAAGCTACGGGATACCTTGTCTAAACTTATCTTTGATGAGCAAATTTTCTTCAACTAGGTTCAGAGGAGGCAAATTCTTTTGAAATATGTAGGGTATATAAATTATTCTGATATGAATGATTATAATTACAAAGCATCCTCAAATTCTTTTTGTCGCCTTTCTTGTATGAGAAACCCCATATTCATCATCTTTATTGTTGTGCGTTTTATGTGAAGGGCGGCAAATGTTTTCTCTTGTGCTTACTTGGTCAATTTGGTTCGACCAGCACATCATAAAATTCCTGTAAAGCATCAAAAGGCACTTTGGCACAGTGGTAATTTTTTAGGCTCTCATTAACTGTTTTAATTATAGATTTAATATTGATGATCTGAGGTCAACAGGACTTAGGGGCGCAATGGCTTTTGCCCTTGCCATGCAGTCAATACATGATCTTCAGAAGGGCATGGCAAAACAATTTTTACAGCTACTACTGCAATAGTTGTTCTTACAGTAAGTATTCTAATCAGTGGTTATTCTGTAATTGCAACTTGGAAATATGTAGGATATAAACTCTTCCTAGACTTCATCATTATATACGTACTGTTAACAGATTTCTAAACCTACTCCAAAGTACTGTAAAGATGTTCAAAAGACTTACTATATGATGAATGAGTATTGGAGGGAAAGTGACTAGTAACAAAATTTAATTCATTGGAGGGATCATCAAAGTCAAAAATTTAGTATGTGTAATATAGCCCTGAGAGGACCTATAAGGAGGTGGCCTTTAGAACTTCCTTTTTATACTACTCGTTTTCTCTGTTTTTAAAGTATCTCTTTCAGGGTGATCTTGCAGTGAGAGAAATGTAATCATAATCTGGATATGGCATCATTGTTGTTACTCCCTCATCAGTAAAATCTTGCATCTATAATCTAGTTCACCTCAACAATTTTTTTACTATTTATTTTCAGGTATTCTTTCATAAAACTGAACTATTTTTCAGTTTGGATATGTTGTTTGTCAACAACTGATGCTGCACAACTATGCGATTATTTGCTCTTTCCTAAAATTACAGCATTAATGGCTAATTAAATATAACTTTTTGAAGTTATTAACATATTATCATGTGATCATTTTTATCTACATTTGCATTGTATTCATATAATTTTTTTCCTATACTTAGTGGGTCCTTTCTCCGTCTACAGGAACATTTTGTAAAAATTCACAAGGTTTTGAATCTAAAGTATGTAGGTGTGCAGTTCAAACTGAATTTTTTTTTTCCTTTTCTGAATTTAATTTTATTTCATACTAACTGGACATATGCCAACCCAAATTGCAGATCCAACCTACATGATCCATGCAATCCCAAGCAATGCATCTGACAACGTATATAGCACTTTGCTGGCTCATAGTGCCATCCACGGCTCAATGGCAGGGTACACAAGGTTCAGTGTTGGGCCGGTTAATGGAAGACATGCTTATATACCTTTCCATGTATGTATTAGTATTGGTCTTTCTCTTCTTATCCATGTAGGCTAAACACTGTTATTGTTATCATTATTGCTGTCTTTACGTAAGAAATGTTTGGTTACTGAGACTGAGCACGTATAGTAATCTATTTAAACTTAATTTCTCATGTGAAGGTGAACTTTAGAAAACTTGGTGCTTGATCACCACATATAAATAATCTGTGAATTCTATTTTACATGATGTGGAGACTATCTTTATGTAAGACAAAGCTCATATCCCACAAGTGTGGGAAGGGAACACATGTATTGGCTGCTTTTGTTTATTTTTTTCAATATTTGATGAATGACATTGCCTTTTCTCTCTTTTGTTGTGCAAGCCAGGAGGTTTTCTATTATCAGTCTGTCTAATATCTAGCAATCTTTCTATGATTTCTCTCTATGTGGTAAGAGTGAACTTAAATAAATACATCATTTTCTTTTTCTTTACCATTTTCTCTTCATGTATAGGTTACAGAGAAAACCAATGTTGAACGAGCATAAAGAAAGAACAGGGTGTGTGTGTGAGAGAGGATTGTGTTTTTCCTTGCAGTGACTTAATTCAGTCTTACTATATTATTACACTAATAACTGTTCCTTCAAATTTTTGATGGTACAGGAACTTGCTGAGATGATTTTCCAGTCAGCATTGTAGATCGGAGTTATTTATTGGCGAGTTGTAGATGTACACTGTTTATTGGCAATGGAAGCTAATTTTCTGTTGATGGAGCAAACCTCGAAATTAAGTGGATGAGATTATTACAAGACTTTATATGCTTATTATATGTTAGTATGGTACTCTTAGGTTGACATTTGAACTATTTTGTAATTTGAATTTGACATGCTTGTAATACTTCATTAATTTTTAATATGATTGAAGTTTAATTTTATTTAATTTTGTTTCATAAACACATGAATTTTTTAATTGTGTATTTGGTTTATAATTGAATTAATATTATGAAAGAAAATATTAAATTATCATAAGCGTAATTAATAAGAAAAAATTGTGTATAGAGCGATGAGTATATATTCAGATAATTGGATGTGAAAACCATTGCTAAAACCTATAACAATGGAGCTTCAACCGTGGGTATAGGAAAGCAAAATGTGTCTTTAAAACCTATACCAACGGATAAGAAACCGTGGGTATAACACCGAGGTTTTGTCCAACGGGTGAAAAAACCGTCGCTATAGGCTATAGTGACGGCATTTTGCCGTGGGTATAGCTAATTAAAAACGACGGAAAAATATGTCCGTTGGTATAGGTTTTACGGGCTATACCTACGGTTTTTCGCCTTTTACCCACGGATTTTTGCTGTCACTATATGTCAAATTCCTTGTAGTGAAAGTAGATTAACTAATGGACTTTTCTTTTAATTAATAGCTTCTTTTTAAATTATCTTAGTGGGCTTTAAAATAAACCTTAGGCCTATGGGTTTTTAATAAGATAAAAATAACAAAATGTGAAATAAAATGTAAAAGAAATGTGCATGACATTTTACGTGTAAAATACGTACGAAAGAAAATAATAAATATTCGAATACAAAATAAATTCGGGTGAATGGAAAATATTCTTAAACAATAAAAATACAACATACATAAAATATTCATATTGATAGTGTTACGGATATTTCACGTAACGGAAAATATATATAATCAACACGTGTATCGAAAACACGTGCAGTACACGTAAAACACAAAGATTAAATAAATATTTTGAGTTGGTTAAAAATAGGATGGAAATATGTTTTGAGAAACGGAAAACATATAAATAATTAGAATATGATATTTATGTAAAAATACGTTACGAATATTACTCGTAACGGTAATACATGTGCGTAGGCACGCGAGAGCAAAATTGTCATTATTCAATTTTGTGGGGTGTTACACTCCCCCCCTCCCTTAGAACAGTTCTGTCCTTAGAACTTAATAGGGTAGAAGCTGTATTTCGTACACACCTTAAAAATATCATTTATTGTATACGGAAAACTGCAACTATTAATAAAATAAATGTAGTTTAAAAATATGTAACAAGATAAACTTATGTAAGAAAACTATGAGTATCAAAAATTTATAAGAACGGAGCAAGAAAACTAGAAAAATACCATAAGAAAATTAATGTGACGATAAAAGATAGGATAAATTGAGAGAAATTTTCATAAAAATAACATTAGGTAAAGTATTAGATGAAAGTGAAAAATATAAATTAAGTCATTAATTGTGAAATAATTTGGATCGCAATTGGGAAGAATAAATAGAAACATAAGTCGATAGATTAATTATTAATATACTTGGAAATCAAAATTTTATCAAAGTACTAAGCGGTAGAATTATTAAAATTGCAAACTGAACTAGTACTATATGATAAAAATTGAATTAGTCATTTAAGAGAAAAAAGGTTTGAAAAATATATTAGCATGAAATTTAGTTAAGAGTATAGACAATATAAAATAATTCTGTATAACAAGTTAATATCATAAAATAATTTGTAGTAAATATAATAATTATTTATACGATTTTAAAAAATGAGGGTTATTAAAGTAGAAAAATTCATTTTTTTTGTGGGTTCGCCTCGTTGGTGTCCAACTGCAAGCTTGTCGAGTTGCAGAATTGCCTCTGTGACATCTGATTGCAGTTTGCATTCTGGACATTCGGTTGCAGACCTTGCCTCCCCGACATCCATTTGCAGTTTACCTCCATTGATGTCTAGTTGCAGATTTACCCTCTCGACATCAGGTTGCACCAAAACGGGAGATGGGAAGATGTAACCTTTCATATGTACTTGGATATTGGGTGTTTAATAAGGTATGGAAATAGAAGTTACGGTTTTGAAATTGGTGATATGAAAATAGAAGTAAAAGTTGAGATAGTAAGAGTAGAAAATTACAACGATAAAATATTCAAATAAAAGGATAGATTTTGAATATCGAATATGAGCTATATCACAAAAATAGTAGGAAAATGATTTATAATGTGTGGAAGTATGTCATCTATATCATAAAACACAAAGAAATCTATCAAGTGACTTTCCTTCAATCCCCCCAAAATCAAAGGCCCAGATCTAACCTCACAAAACACATTCCTCCCCCCCCCCCCCCCCAAAAAAAAAAAAAAAAAATCACCCCAAAACTCAAATTCAAATCTCCCCAAAACAACTCATTTATTTATTTATTTATCTTTCTCTCTCTCTCTCTCTCTCTCTCTCTCTCTCTCTCTCTCTCTCTCTCTCTATATATATATATATATATATATATATATATTGGAAACATGGACTTTTATTTACAACTAATTATTGTCATACTATTAAAACTTCAGCTACATAATTGTTAATTTACTATTTACAAGACTTTTCATATACTGTATCGTTTTGAAGACGTGTCGTAGGCACGTGGCCACGGGAAAATCTAGTACCTATATAAATAAAACATTACAATCTTGTAAAGAAAATTATATACTGAAATAAATAAGATGATGTAAAATAGTGGAAAGTTATAGTATTGTGAAATCAAAATAAAGCGAATGTAAACATACAAAATTAAAATTCACAATCTAATAGAATTAGTAACAAGAAAAATGATAGTCTGAATAATAATTTAATAAGGAGTAGTTCAAATCTTAACAGATTACGTAAGAGTAATAGGTAACGTGAAAGCCCATAAAAGAAACATCAGAAAGAAAACGAGTAAGTCAATCTTAAAAGATCAAGCTTAAGGGTTGTAATTGTAATAATAAATATCAAAGTGAATTAATAGCATAAAAAAATAATCTCTTTTTTTTCTATTTTTTATTTTAAAAAAAGGATGAAAAATTATTACGATGAAAATCCACGAAGAAAATTTTAAAGAGGGAAGTGTGTCCACGTTTAAGGCATCATGAATGTAGGTTCAAACCAACCATGCTTCCGCAGCGCCACTCTAATGCCAAGGGAAGACATGCTCGCATACAATACCACAACAATTGTATACGAGGGGAGTATCATGAGTTCAAGTTCCATAACTTCATCATGCATGACTCAAGTCATCCAATAGAAAAAAAGAGGAGAAAACATCAATGTATAGAGCAACACAAATGTAAATCATTTACATTTAAATCTTTATAAGCTGAACTCACACTCTAATGTCTACCCTAATGTGTCGTCCTTGTAATTTTGTACACTTATTGAAGTTTGCTCTGATACCACTTGTAACACCCCAAATTTCATTTACATGTAGTTCGTAGTACAACAGGATCTTTTACTTCATTTCGTACAATTTTATGAGGAAATTAAAACTTTTTATTATACAACAATGTTTAATACAGAGTTACATAGTGGACTAAAATACAACAAGAAATACAACTCTAATATAAGCAGCTTAAATAAAATCTTTATCATCAACCGTCTTTAAGTCATTGTCAATCCAATCAAGCCCTTTATTGAAAATCTGTGGGCAAGTCAGTTGCTTACAACCGACGCAATGTTATAAACTGCGATCCTCTCTATACTATATTATAACAAAATCTCTTACTTTAACAACCACAAACTTGAATGCATATAAAATTGTAAAGAGTAATTATCCGAATCATGTCAGTGTATGCAATGACTTAATGCCTAATGCAGATGCTTACGCTAGGATGACACTAATGCATACTTGTTCGAATTTTATGCATCCCATACAACCTAAGTCCGAGGGCAAGCACCTACGTACTCCATATTAAAGGGTTTAATCCCTTACCATGATAACTACCCAGTAATAAAACAAAGTTTAGACATTCTAAGAAGACGGATTACAGTTCCGGAGATCCATAGCCCGACTATACAGAATCCGCATCGTGCGAACATGCCGCACGTGTCCCTCTAGCCCCGGTATATGCATATATGCCAGAGTACGACCTACTATCCACCTGGCTAATCATGATCCCGGAATCTACTGCCCGATCAATCATAATTCCGGATTCAATTAAGGCTCGCCTCCATCACAAGCAACCACAGCCCCGAATCCACCGCCAGACTATATAGAGGCCCTCCACTCACGTTTTCCAAGTTTACTACATCTTCACTTAGTGCCTATATCTTATGTATGAACATGAATAAATAATACCACCTAGAGCTAGTTTACCCTCCTACCGGTCTTAAACCATACACCGAGAACGATAGCCCATACTGGCCCTTTCTCAAAATCAATTATTCAATTTTCATTCCTTTGCCGGTACCTGGGTCTCACTAAGCCTCTCGAATCAACATCTTTCCATGTTCAACAACTTGGGGTACTCATACCCTTATAACTCATGTTCATGTATTCATAATTCATTCAAATTATTTCATTCATTTTTATTTATTCATCAATAAGTACAATCTCAACCTATTCATTTTCATAATACACATTTCATATTCATCAAAACCTTCTCAATACAAGTTAATTAAGATTAAAACATAATCTTTTAAAATTCATCATTGAAAACTCATCTCATCATTTTTATTTGATTTATTTTAAACCAATTCCTAACATCATTAACCATGTATATATTTTTCTTGAGTTCACATCTCATCTAAGCATGAATATGATCTTTATTTTCGCAAAATATAACTTAAAATAGCAAGAATATATTTTCAATCACCTCGTTTAAGTATCATTTGCAAAACAGTAAATTCAAAGTCAGAAACTGCATTTCATGCTATTTCTAAAAACCGTAGAGAATCATTTACTTTACGAAACTTTGCGTTATTTATATCAAAATAAAGGTGTACAAGTTTACTACAATTTCTTAGTTATAAGTTTCCTCAAAATACTTTATCTATAACCCTGAATTCTTTGAAATATATAGTAGAGTCGAAATACTGAAATACTGCCACTGTACGGTCTTGTAAAATTCATGTAAAATTCAATTCTTTGTGAAAATTTGATTTCTTAGACTTTTCAGAAAGGTTAACGAGTCTACTACAATATCTTAGTTCTGAATTTTCTCAAACTATTTCATTTACAATGCTGAATTGATCAAAAATTGAAATGTATACAGATTTCCACCAACCAGTTAACTACTAACCAGTTTTGAGTTTAGATTTTATTAAAATAGTAAACGACTTTCGAATCTTATGAATTTTAAAGAGATGTTCCTGATATATACAAGTTGCTCTCAAAAAAGTTTTAGCTCTAGATTCCAACTATTTTATTAAACATGATTTTCTGAAGTGCAAACAAAACACAAAACAGTAATTTTCTTTGCATGAATTAGCAACTTTGTGTACAATTCTATATCCAAATCATATAATTTAATCATGATGTACTACCATGCACCCAAACAACAATTGTTCAATTTATCTACAAGATAATCTCTGAATTAGCATGCATTTTCATTCTAAATATCATCATCACAAATTAACCACTACTCATATGTATTATCAATTTTATATATCAATTTTTCTACACATGCATGATACTAAAATTCTAGAAAGTTCAAGAAGACACCCACCTTAATTGAAGAAGGAAAATGAACTCCTAGTAGATGGCTCCTAGTTCCAAGAATGAGATTCCCTTCTTCTCCTAGCAAGCATTCATTCCTCCAAGTAAGAACTCAAATAACTCTTTTTTTCTTTTCCTCTCTTTCTTTTCTTATCTTTCTTATCTTTTCTTTTCTTTTGATTTTTGGTGCAAGATTTCATGAAAAAAAGGGGTAGTATTTATAGGATTAAATGGGTGAATGAAGAGACACGCATTACCCAAAATATAAATATCCATTATCAAAATTGAACACCCACCACCATTACTACCACAAACTCTCAACTCTTCATCTCCTTCATGAATTGACAAACTCATGGATTTCCCACATGTGCACACTTCTCATTCATTTGTTTAATTTTTTGTTTATAGCCTAGATGTAGATACTAGTTACATGTAACCCCTATTTTCCTATTTTAGATTTTTATTGTATTTTTATTTTCTTTCTTGATTATTGTATCTGGATTCTTTCTATTATATTTTTTTTGCCTTTCTTGGGTCCATTTACTTTCTTTTGATCCTTTCGTTATCTTTTCTCCCATTTTTTGGCTCATTGCAAATTTTGCTATTCTTGATTTGAGTTTGAATTGTTCCGCTATACGTTCTTCTCATTGACTTATACCCATTTTTCTCTTTTTGGAGCCTAAACCAGTACCCTAAACCTACTAACCCACAACCCAAAACTCTGTATCTTAATCCCCTATAAATACCCTATTAAATAAATCCTAATTAATTAGCCCTCTCTGACCCCGCCGCTTTCTTTCTCCCGTACCCCGATTCTCCCATCTCTTCCTCTGTTTCATCCAAACCCAACCGCCCAACTCGCTGCCGCCCCTTAGCCGCCTCTCCGATCATCTTCTCCGACCCCTCACCATCCCCCCATCATCGTCCCCATGCCATCAACTCATCCCCGTCGACTTCGTCCAACTCATCACCATCCATCGATCCTCCATTGCCGCTGAACCCATCACCTCACCACCGCCGCCTCATCGTCATCGCCTTCACCCTCTCCGTTCACCCTGCAACCACCGCAGATCCCTCACCACCTCATTGTCGTCGTCCAAGTTCCGAACCCCCGTCGTTTCGCCTCCTCTGTTCATGAGCAAAATAGAGTACGCTCGACGTCGAAGCCCTGGTTGCTGTCGTCGCTTCCCAACCGCAGTGCCACCGTCGCCAGTCGTCGCCGCCCTCGCTGTGACTAACATCACCGCCCTCACTGTGACTGACGTCGCTGTCGCTAGCCGTCGTCGCAGTGCCATTGCCATCTCCCGCTGCTCTCTCTCCCTCTGTCGCTGTGGAGAAGAAGGGGAGAGTAAGTGCATCACTGTTTGGTGTTCAATGTGTGAGATTCGGTGTAATTGGTGTATTGCTATTGCTGTTTTGGTGGAGTAAAGTGTTGTGTTCGCTGTTTTAGGAGTAGGGGATCTCAATTTGCTGTGTTGCTATTTTGCGGTGTGTGTTTTGCACGTAGCTCGTAAGTGTTATCGTGGTTCGTCATCGGGATTCTCATCCCATTATTCTTAATATTCGAATCTACTAATTAAAAGGCAAGTCTCTTCTTGAACTAGTTATTTGTTTTGTTCAAGATTTTTTTTATCTCTGCAAGTAAATCCAGTCCTTTTTATTTTGTACTCCTATTTGAAATTCCGTTAAGTTTATTGAGGGTTTACACGAGATAACCCCATGTATTCTTAACATCGTGCCTACACCTTTGATATAAAACCTAGTCCCCCTTGAATCTTGCATATGCACAATTATATGAAAAATAACTAGATCCATGTGGTAGAGTTGTTTCATGAATTGCATACATTAAATTGAATTTGATTTAATGAATTGATTGCCATGCCTGTGAAATTGTATCTTAGAACTAGAAACATGCATGTTGTACATCTAGTATCACTTTGATCACTAATTAGCATGAACTATATGATTGTATGGTTAAATTGTTACCTATTCACACCAAAATAAAATTTGGACTGCTGGTTGTTTCGTTTTGTATCAGATTTTCGACCATGTTTCTGTTGTATTTTGAAATAACTTTCTGAACAATAATTATAGCCCCATGAATCTATTTTCTAGAACTTTTAAGAGATCTGAAATCCGAGTTATACTCTGTTAGATATCAATTCTTTAGTACAGCTGTGTCAGAATTTTCAGATTCACATATTCATGCGTAACTTTCTGTTTTAGAATTTAATCGAACATGTTAACAGTAAAATTAAAATATGAAATAAATTTGGCTGAACCTAGAAATGCGTAGGAACCATCGTGAATTTTTGTAGATTTAATTGATGAGTTTTCTGACCTAAAACATATAGGTGAACACAATTTTTAACTTGCTGTCTGAACATAAAATCTGAAAAGAATAGAGTTTTCACCCTAGTTTCTGTAACTTTTATATGTCGTATACATATTTGCTGAAACCGGCAGAGAGTCTAGTTTCTAGAATTTTTGACGGATCCAGATTTGCTTTTCTGTACTAGCGGTAATCTGTATTTTTGTACGGCAACGTCATGTTTTCCAGATTGTGTGATTTGTGCTTAATTAATATGTTTACTTCTTGATTTGTCTGTAACCAGTAGAATTAGACACACCTAGCATTATACAACATTGAAACCTTCTTGCATGCTCACATAGGATGAAGTAAAATGATAACAAGCCGGGGTATTATGGGATGACTTGGTAGTAAACAATCGGAAACTGTACTCGGTCGGGCCCTACTGCTGGACTGTAATGATGGCCATAAAATACTGATCGATAATCACTGACACTGAACATTATACATTGATTACTAGGGTCGAGTATATGAACCGTAAATTTACCATCAGTCTAAAGCGTACACTGTGTGCTTGTGCCGAACCTGTGGAATGGGACGCAGTAGTACTGCACTAGATAGGATTAATAAAATGATTAATAACCTGCATTTGACATTTCATGCTTGATCCCGTATACTGTCACCAATCTTGAACTTGAATTTTGATATGGCTAAAAATGGGATTAAATCGGGGCCGTTCAAATCGGACACGAATCTTAAAGCTCAGGGGTAAAATGGTAATTTCACCTAAAAACGGGTCTGAAATGGGAACTGGGTCTTTCTTCAAGACCCAATAACCCACGAACGGATCCACCTCAACTGGGTACGGGTCCCAATCCGAAATGAACCCGGTCCAGCAGGATAGAATTAGGGTTTCTGATTAATACTAATCAACGACCCTGATTCACATCTATCCTTTCACTTGGGATTAGGGATTACATTCCTAATCTGATCACAGAGATTACATTCCTAATCTGATCACAGGGATTACATTCCTAATCTGATCCCAACGGCGGCTATAAATACCCCTCATCCACCACCATTAAGAGGTAATCAATACTTTTCCAGTTTAAGTTCTTGCTTAATCATTCAGATTACTGACAAGAGCGTCGGAGGGTGCGTCGCCGGGATCCATCCCGGTGTCTCGCACTTTTTGCAGGTTTGCAGCAGCGGCAAGGGACCAAGTCAACACATTGGTGAAGGTCAACAGGTCAACAGGTTTGCTTTGTCGTTTTCTCCAAGAATCCACAAATTCATCTGTTTGCTTCCACACCAAAATTAGCAGCAACAGATTGGAGCCGTCTGTGGGAACCGAAAAAGCAACCTGACCTAACTTCATCAATGATACTAGTTTCAAGCCATGCATCCAAAATAGAAGGGGAAGGCAGCGGTCTCCAAGCGAAGAACCACTTCTTTTCCTCCTCTCCCTCCTCCGGTTCAAGGTGCTCCTACTCAATAGGCCCCTCCAGGGTCTCGGGGGGCTGCCCAGGGGGGCTCCCGTCAGAGTCGTCCGAAGCAACATCCTACTCATGACCATGTCGCGGGTCCTAATCCTTCAGTTGAATCTATGGCTTCTCAAAGTCCTCCCGAGCGGGATCTTCGTCAAGTAATTGCCGACCGCCAAAAGGGGGTCGACCTTAGAACTTGCTTGAATGGATGGCGAGCCCTTGGTCGAGTCCATCAACCCGAGAACTCAGGCGCTTCAAGAATCCGAAACCCCTGACGACCGAGGACTAGAAGATCCCCTCCTTTGAGGAGGCAAAGAGAGTCCCCTCAGCATCATCGGCGGAGAACTCATTCTCCAGTAAGCCGAGCCACACATAGGGACAGCCAAGCTGGAGAGGCACCAGTCACAAGGGTAGATCTTCAAGATTTTCAAGCGACAGTCTTACGGGCCCTCAATATCGCCCCAAAGAACGACCAGAGGCCACCTACTCATGAGCAAGCTAGGAGCCACCACCTCCACACTCTCAGTCCTCGCCCTTCTCCAAGCTACCATCGCCGCAGCTCCTGTCCATCCTCGAACGAAGATGAGTTCCGGGGCTCGGCAAGATATGATCAAAGAGAAGACTCAGTTTACTGTCGTCTCCACAAGATGGAGAGGCGCCTCGGCCGAATTGACAGGGAAGAAGAGCAACGGCCGATAAACCTTCGCCCGAGCAGACCTCCATTCTCCCGCACCATCATGGAGGTCCCCATCTCAGAAAACTTCAAGCCGCCTCACTTCGAGACGTATACCGGGGAGTCGGACCCCGCAGATCACATAGAGAGTTTCAAAACTCTCATGATGATCCACCATGCTTCAGACGCCCTCCTCTACAAGATCTTCCCTGCCACGCTGAAGGGGTCTGCGCGAGAATGGTACTCTCGACTCGCCCCGGCCTCCATCTTCTCATTCGATCAGTTCGAAGGGCTCTTCCTTACTCATTTCGTGAGTAGCCACCGAGCTGAGAAAACAAGTGTATCTCTGGTGACCCTCAACCAAGAAAAGGGTGAACGTCTAAGGGATTACGTTCGATACTTCACCGCCGAAGCCCGGTCCATTCCCTCCCTCAACCAGTCAGTCGCCTCTGCCGCATTCGAGCGCAACGTCACTAATACCAACCTCAGGGCATCCCTTGCCAAGAAGCCTCCTCGGGACTTCTCAGACCTCCTACTTGGGGTGGAGAAGTACATACGGGCGGAAGAGGCTCTCAACCCCCTTGTTCTTGAGGAGACATCTTTCGGGAACAAACGGAAGAATACAAGTGAAGAAGGGTCCCAAAAATCCCAGAAGGACAGTAATGGCCAGCGCCGCTCGACTCCACGTTTTGAGAAGTTCACCCCCCTCGTTGCTAATATATCAGAAGTTCTTATGGAGGTGGACAAGGAAGGACAACTCCGCGCTCCCCGTAGAATGAATACCCCTGGCAAGAAGAGGAACAAAGATAAGTGGTGCCACTTTCACAGGGACCACGGCCACGACACGGATGATTGTCGGGCTCTCAAGGAGGAGATCAAAGAACTCATACGGCGGGGGCACCTGACCAAGTTCGTCCAAAAAAAGGGGGCCGAGCTTCCCTCCTGAGGAGCCAACAAACGAACAGAAAGGCCCGCCGAGCTTCAAGACTTAGCTCCTCCCAAGAGGTCTTCACCTTATTGTAGAAGTAGGATCTTGATTTTCAATAAGGCCGATGCTTGTAACTCGGCCAATAGCATGTAATAATGGCTCGCCCTACTGAAGCGGCCACTTAGTTTATCTCAATAAAACTTTACATTTTTCATTGAAAATTATTGCTCTTGCCTCTTCTCTATCTCTTCGAGTCACATCTACGACTCGTTAAATGGTGAGTTCGGAGTCCAGCTTCTTCTACATGGCTGCTCCCGCAACTCACTAAGCTCTAACAACGAGTTCGGAGTCCAATACTTGGCTCGATTCCGCTTCAAATAACTTGCTCTTCAGCAAGTTAGAAGTGGTTCGCCATTTGGAATTGCTCCTACACCTCGTTAGCCCTCTCTTAAACGATGAGTTCGGAGTCCAACACTTGGCTCGATTCCGCTTCAAATAACTTGCTCTTCAGCGAGTTAAAAGTGGTTCGCCATTCGGAATTGCTCCCACAACCGTTGATACTCTCTTAAACGACGAGTTCGAAGTCCAACACTTGGCTCGATTCCGCTTTAAATAACTTGCTCTTCAACGAGTTAGAAGTGGTTCGCCATTCGGAATTGCTCCCAAAATCGTTGATTCTCTCTCTTAAAACGACGAGTTCGGAGTCCAACACTTGGCTCGATTATACTTCAAATAACTTGCTCTTCAGCGAGTTAGAAGTGGTTCGCCATTCGGAACTACTCCTACAATCGTTGATTCTCTCACTTAAACAGCGAGTTCAGAGCTGAAGCTCTTCCCTAGAGTTGCTCCTCACATTCGTCGCACAAACGGCTCTCTCCTAGAGCCGAGCTCTTCACTCCACTCGCCTCCAAAGCGGACCTCTTCTCAACGAGTTCAGAGCACAACTCTCTCCTAGAGTTGCTCCTCACACTCGTCTTCCAGATGGCTCTCTCCTAGAGTCGAGCTCTTCACTCCGCTCGCCTTCCAAAGCAGACATCTTCTCAACGAGTTCGGAGCACAGCTCTCCCCTTGAGTTGCTCCTCAAACTCGTCTCCCAAATGGCTCTCTCCCAGAGCCGAGCTCTTCACTCCGCTCGCCTCCAAAGCGGTCCGCTTCTCAACAAGTTCAGAGCACAACTCTCCCCTTGAGTTGTTCCTCAAACTCGTCTCCCGAATGGCTCTCTCCCAGAGCTGAGCTCTTCTCTCCGCTCGCCTCCAAAGTGGACCTTTTCTCAACAAGTTCGGAGCACAACTCTCTCCTAGAGTTCCTCCTCACACTCATCTCACAAATGGCTCTCTCCTAGAGCCGAGCTCTTCACTCCGCTCGGCTCCAAAGTAGACCTCTTCTCGACAAGTTCGGAGCACAACTCTCTCCTAGAGTTCCTCCTCACACTCGTCTCACAAATGGCTCTCTCCCAGAGCCGAGCTCTTCACTCCGCTCGACTCCAAAGCGGACCTCTTCTCGACAAGTTCGGAGCACAACTCTCTCCTAGAGTTCCTTCTCACACTCGTCTCACAAATGGCTCTCTCCCAGAGCCGAGCTCTTCACTCCGCTTGCCTCCAAAGCGGACCTCTTCTCAACGAGTTCGGAGCACAACTTTCTTCTAGAGTTGCTCCTCACACTCGTTTTCCAAATGGCTCTCTCCCAGAGTCGAGCTCTTCACTCCGCTTGCCTTCCAAAGCAGACCTCTTCTCAACGAGTTCGGAGCACAACTCTCTCCTAGAGTTCCTCCTCACACTCCTATTCCAAATGGCTCTCTCCCAGAGCCGAGCTCTTCACTCCACTCACCTCCAAAGCGGACCTCTTCTCAACGAGTTCGGAGCACAACTCTCTCATAGAGTTCCTCCTCACACTCATCTTTCAAATGGCTCTCTCCCAGAGCCGAGCTCTTCACTTCGCTCGCCTCCAAAGCGGACCTCTTATCAACGAGTTCGGAGCACAACTCTCCCCCTGATTTGCTCCTCAAACTCGTCTTCCAAATGGCTCTCTCCCAGAGCCGAGCTCTTCACTCCGCTCACCTCCAAAGCGGACCTCTTCTCAACGAGTTCGGAGCACAGATCTCCCCTTGAGTTGCTCCTCACACTCGTCTCCCAAATGGCTCTCTCCCAGAGCCGAGCTCTTCACTCCGCTCTCCTCCAAAGCGGAATTCTTCTCAACAAGTTCAGAGCACAACTCTCTCCTAGAGTTCCTCCTCACACTCGTCTCACAAATGGCTCTCTCCCACAGCCGAGCTCTTCACTCCGCTCGCCTCCAAAGCGGACCTCTTCTCGATAAGTTCGGAGCACAACTCTCTCCTAGAGTTCCTCCTCACACTCATCTCACAAATGGCTCTCTCCCAGAGCCGAGCTCTTCACTCCGCTCGCCTCCAAAGCGGACCTCTTCTCGACAAGTTCGGAGCACAACTCTCTCCTAGAGTTCCTCCTCACAAATGGCTATCTCCTAGAGCCGAGCTCTTCCCTCCACTCGCCTCCAAGGCGGACCTCTTCTAAGCGAGTTCGGAGCTCACAACTCTCTCCTAGAGTTGCTCCTCAAACTCGTCTTCCAGATGGCTCTCTCCTAGAGCCGAGCTCTTCACTCTGCTTACCTCCAAGGTGGACCTCTTCTTAGTGAGTTCGAAGCTAGCATTCTCTCCTAGAGTTGCTCCTCAAACTCGTCTTCCAGATGGCTCTCTCCTAGAGTCGAGCTCTTCACTCCGCTCATCTCCAAAGCGGGCCTCTTCTAAGCGAGTTCGGAGCTCAAAATTCTCCCATAGAGTTGCTCCTTGCACTCACTTCAAGGAATGGGTCTTCCCATGGCTCGTACGAGGATCTTCCTAGCACATCTTCTCCACCCTTAGGAGTAGAGCTCCTCTTCAAAAATCTCCAAAAACAGAGAGCACATCACCAGGCTTCGGAGCTCTTCACCTCTCCAAATATGCCGACCCCCTTCCTCGTTTATATCCGACCTCTCCTCCGTAGTCGAGCTCCCCTCGATTAGCTCCGCCAGGGCCGAGCTCCACTACGCCAAACTACCGAGTCACCGAGCCGAGTGGACGAGGTACCAACCTCCACATATGGAGGAAAAACCGCCGAGCCAGTTTCACCATTGGATCATGCCAAAAAACGTGCTAGAACATGATGAACGGTTCAAATCGCGCCATGTCTCCACAAAACGACAAGATAACATTTTCTCGAAATTTGAGCCTCTTGTCTCGTGATTCGCGCCATGATCGTGATCAACCGTCTAGATTAGCCGTGTAGCTCGGATCTGAAATCCGAGCTACCAATCTACCGAACTGCAAAGTGGCGAAAAATGTGCGTCAAAATTCGTGCTCGGATTTGCCGAACAAGCAAGCAAATAAAGAGGAAGAAAGAAAAAGAGGCTAACGGGTCGGGGTCGGATCCGATACCCACGATCCGACCCATACCCTTCTTGGCTTCTTCATTCTTCTCCTTCTTCTTCAGTCTTCCTGCCAAAAGTACCCAACACTTCTGCTCTTCTTCACTGTGCGAAAGAACAAGGCAGAGGAGAGAACCCGAATGCCTCTCCTCCCCTTCTTCTTTCTTTTCAGGGCCAAGCTCCGCCATGGCCGAGCTACCGAGCCGAAGGGACGAGGTACCGACCTCCACATATGGAGAAAAATACTGCCGAGCCAGTTTTACCGTCAGATTGTCTCAAAAAACGTGCTAGAACATGATGAACAGCTCAGATCGCGCCACGTCTCCACAAAACGACAAGATAACGATTTCTCGAAATCTGAGCCTCCCGTCTCGCGATTTGCGCCATGATCATGATCAACCGTACAGATTGAGCCACATAGCTCGGATCTGAAATCCGAGCTACCGATCTACCGATCTACAAAGTGGCAAAAAATGCGCCTTAAAATCCATGCTCGGATTTGCTGAACAAGAAGCAGCCCAAAAGCAAAAAAGAAAAAAGAGGCGAAGGGGTAAACGGATCGGACCCAAACCCGTTGGGACACCCAAACCAACCCTACCTCTTCTTCTTCTTCATTTGTTTTCCCGCCAAAAACAAGGAGAAAAAAAAATTTTAAAAATTTAAAAAATTCAGAAATGGTGAAACCCACAGTGGAGCTCACCACTTTCACGAGCTCACCATCACCGACACCGAGCTTCGAGCTCCCCTCCGTCGCCGAATCTCAATTTCTTCTCTTTGCCGACCCCTCACTTCAATGCGTCGAGCTCCCCCACGAGCGAAGCTCCAAACCCAACCTCCTCTTCGAAGCTCAGAGCCGAAAGCTCCTTCTTCATCGAGCTTGAGGCCACCTCGACGAGTCTCGGAGCACACCGTCGAAGCTCTCTCCTTCGACAGCCGAGCCTCTTCTACCCCGTCGAGCGTTAGCCCAGCTTGATGAGCATCTTCTACCCCGTCGAGCGTCAGCCCAGCTTGATGAGCATCTTCTACCCCGTCGAGCGTCAGCCCAGCTTGACGAGCATCTTCTACCCCGTCGAGCTCCGAAGCGTCAACACCATCGCCATGGCTTCACCACCTCGCCAAGCTCCACAATGCCGAGCTCTACTCTACTTCCTCGCCGAGCTCCACAATGACGAGCCGAACCCATCGAACCGAGCTCACGACTCCACCTCCGTCGAGCTCCGTTGGCGAACTCCATGAGCTCCTTCTATCTTCGAACGGACATCAACCTCCAATGCCGTAGCTCGAGCTCCCCTCGGCCTCTCCATCTCTCTCTCTCCGCACCCCTAGCTCCGTCGACGTCGAGCTCCACGATGCCGCCCTCGCCGAGCTCCTATCCCCTCATCGAGAAACCACGAGCTCCTCGTCGAACTCCGGAGCTCACCTCGACCGTGAGCTACACGGCGCATGGAGGAAAGGTTGGAGAAGGAGACGAGGGGGGAGACGAGATGAGACGAAGGAGGAGGAAAAACAAACGAAGAAGAAGAGAAGAAACAGCAGCGGGAAGAAAGAAAGAATGGAAAAAAAAAGTGCCACGTGGCATCACCACGTGGCGTCGACTCCAAGGGTAGGACGGTCACCAAGTTGCCGAACCGAGGTGCCGAGGTACCGACCATGAAATTGGAGAAAAAACCCGCCGACCCATACAATCCGTCCGATCTTCTCAAAAATCGCGCCACGACACGATCAACGCACAGAAACGCACCACGTGTCCAGAACGTGATCTGCTTTGTGATGCGCGCACATCTGATCATGATCGATGCTCAGAAATGCGCCATGTGTCCAGAGCATGATCTGCTTTGCGATGCGCGCCATCTGACCACAATCGACGTCCAGAAATGTGCCACGTGTCCAGGTAATATTTAATTAATTAATTAATTTATTTATTTGTTTTAATTATTTAAAAATTTCGAAAAAATAATTAAAAATCGAAAAAAATTAATTAAAAATTCTTAAAATAATTATTAATTCAGAAAAAATATTTTAAAATTCTGAAAAATATAATTATTTAATTAGAATTAGAATAATTAATTAATATTTTCGATAATTAATTATTTAATTCGAAAAATGAATAAAAAATTCAAAAAAATGAGAAAAAACTCAGAAAAATCTGGAAAAATCACCAAAAATCCAGAAAATTCTGAGGATATTTTTGGACATTTTACAAGTCCAGAACAACACCGTTACACCCCGAGCAAGATCTGAACCCCCTTAAGAACACCGATAAACTCCCGTACGCCATTAGAACAACAAAACTACTCCTCTAAGACTGTAAAACTCAGTCTCCAGGAGTGGGGGCTCGTGATATGGCTAAAAATGGGATTAAATCGGGGCCGTTCAAATCGGACACGAATCTTAAAGCTCAGGTGTAAAACGGTAATTTCACCTACAAACGGGTCTAATATGGGAACTGGGTCTTTCTTCAAGACCCAATAACCCACGAACGGATCCACCTCAACTGGGTACGGGTCCCAACCCGAAATGAACCTGGTCCAGCATGATAGAATTAGAGTTTCTGATTAATACTAATCAACGGCCCTGATTCACATCTATCCTTTTACTGGGGATTAGGAATTACATTCCTAATCTGATCACAGGGATTACATTCCTAATCTGATCCCAACGGCGGCTATAAATACCTCCCATCCACCACCATTAAGAGGTAATCAATACTTTTTCAGTTTAAGTTCTTACTTAATCATTCAGATTACTGTCAAAAGCATCGGAGGGTGCATCGCCGGGATTCATCTCGGTGTCTCGCACTTTTTGCAGGTTCGCAACAGCGACAAGAGACCAAGTCAACACATTGGTGAAGGTCAACAGGTTTGTTTTATCGTTTTCTCCAAGAATCCACAAATTCATCTGTTTGCTCCCACACCAAAATTAGCAGCAACAGATTGAAACTATTAATTAAAAGCATGATTAAACATCGACCCTTGACATTATTGCCGTTCCATGACTTTACTATTTGACTTTGATCCCGTCCTTTTTCTTTTGATATATCATGTTCCTATTATTCTTTGTTTTCCTCTACTTGTTTTTCATGACTTGCTCTAAGGACATTATTTTCTTTCTTTTAGTTCAAGAATTTACACGTACTGGAGAAACGATACTAGAAGAAATTGTTGAGCAACGATTCTAGAAGATGGAGTCCAAAATTAGATTGCTTGATTTATTTTATTGCTAGACCTATTTTATTTGAACATTGTCTTGATTTTATATTTTGTTTTTTTTGGGCTTTATGACCCGGCGTTTGTTTTTATCCCAGATATTGGATATTATTATTTGGATTATTTCATTTAAATTTGAAGTTGATCTTTATTTATGTGATTATATCTTCTTGCGTGGTTGTGTTTGTTCTTTCATATTGTTGAGTTAGTCTGGTACAGCTTATGAATGGTGTTTACATCATTCGGTGAGCCTACGTTACGTACTCGTATTTCGTATTTTGGAAAGCGGGGCGTGACATTACATGACAAGTGTAGAATTAAAAGTATTTATTAAAAAAAAGGTAGATTAACTAATGGGCTGTTCTTTTAATTAGTGGTTTCTCTTTTAATTAACTTAGTGGGATTTAAAATAAAATTTAGGCCTATGAGTTTTTATAAGATAAAAATAACAAAATGTGAAATAAAATGATAAAGAAATGTGCATGACATTTTACGTGTAAAATACGTGCGAAAAAAATAATAAATATTCGAATATAAAATAAATTCAGGAGAATGGAAAATATTCATAAACAATAAAAATAAAACATACGTAGAATATTCATATTGATAGTGTTACGGATATTTCACGTAATGGAAAAATATACGTAATCAACACGTGTATCGAAAACACGTGCAATACACGTAAAACACAAAAATTAAAATAAATATTTTGAGTTGGCTAAAAATAGGATTGAAATGAGTTTTGAGAAAACGAAAAATATATAAATAATTAGAATATGGTATTTATATATAAATATGCTACGAATATTACTCGTAACGGTACAAAATATATATGCGTAACATGCGATAACAAAATTATCATTACTCAATTTTGCTGGATGTTATACCGCCCTTATAACATTCCCCCTTCAGTAAACTATAGTTGTGATACTGTAAGTAAACCTACTAAAAAAAATAAGGACAAAACCCTGCCGAGTTAGTCTAAAATCACAGAAACCTCTAATTAATTTCTTACCACACTCTCCCTCAGGTTCATTTTTGTAACATATCCACCCCTCCATCTTCTTAAAACATCACATAACATCACTATAACTTCCTTGATGAACATTTTTTTTCTTTTCTAAATTTTCCTTATGCAATCTGATAAGCTTATGCAGAGACTACTAAGCTTGATCATGCACTATTTTAACAAACTAAATTATGTTAGATTTTAAATAACCTAAAACTGATCTTAATAGTGATTACCAAAGCACAACATTCTTTTTATTGTTACAACAACAAAAGAAGTGTAACAATCTGCTTAACAATCCCTAAATAAGGGAGATTACCCTGGAGAAAACAAGTTTTTTGTTGTTTTTTTTTTCTTTCTTTTTTTTAAAAAGGTTATAGAACGCATGCATCCCGCACACACAGACTCACACATCCACAATTGAGAATTGTGGAAGCAGGGGTTCGAACCCCGAACTATTGGTCACTCTATAGGCTACTAAGGCACTTGCAGGAAAAAAGTTTGTTAAACAAGTCATCTCTGTCGGAGGAATCTCCCCTCAACTCGTAGTGCTAATAGCGGAAACACACTACAAGCAATAGAAACTCCCAAAACTTAGATGAACCAAGAACAAGCCACCACAATACTAAGCAAGATCTCTCAAGAACACAATCAATATGCAGAGATAACCAATACTTCTTATTCCCAAAGAAATACAAAGATTACAAAGAGATCACAACTCTCAATCTCTCTCTCACCTTTGAAACACTCAGCACAATCTCTCTTGAAGTTGGACAATGATAACGGCTCACCAAATCTCTCTCTTTGGATGATCAAGGATTAACTAAACTCTAGAGTTTACGGCCATATATATAGCTCCCAAGTAAACCCTAAAAGGTAAACACAAATATAGCAATTGGGCCTTCAAACTCGTAAGCCTAAAAATAATCAGCCACTGATATCGGTTGACCGCACCCCAGGTATCGGTCGACTGCAACGTGTAGAACCAACCCAGAGCGCTGCTCGGTCGACTGCACCCTCTAGGTCGGTCGACCATCCCCTGCTCTGTTGGACTTGTACACTCGAAGAACTCTCAGCCAAGGGTCGGTCGAACGCACCCCCAGGTCGGTCGACTGCAGCCCTCCACGCTACTCTTCTTCTACTTGCTGCTTGTCTTATCTTGCTTCTTTGTCTTCTTCTCTTCTTCTCCAACTTCAAGTACCCCATGCCTATGTGTATTTGAGGCCACAATTCCTAACAATCTCCCACTTGGACCAAATTCACCACTCTTCAAAGTTATTGCAATCTTTCCTCGCATTATCTCTACCATCTCCTACTTTCTTGGAAGACCCAAGTACTCCCCATTCTAATGAAGAGCACCTCCGCCACTCCACCATGGGGAGTACACTAACCACCCCTCATCACCTCATGATGGATGTGTTCCACCAATCGCATAGAGCACGAATACCGGAGAAATAACATCTCGTGTCGGATTCTGTGTTATGAAACTCCCCAACTCGCAAGATCTCTATCAACACCGGACATAGTTCAAAGCCTCTCAATGCACCTTCTGCACTAGAAATCTCCGTGGAGGACACCTCCACAAACTCCACATACTGTTTAACCCTACAGTCCTAATTCAGTTATCCTCATCGACATCACCCCGCATATCGATACCAGTGCTCTCTATCACACAAGAGCAACTTGAAGCTTCAACTGCTAATTCGCAAAGTACCCTCACCGCAGCAATGTCTTGCCCTCTAGGATCACTTCCATGGCCAACAGCTCCCACTAAATTAGTAACCTCCCCTTCATAACTGAAAAAACTCGGTTGCACCCCACACAAGCTACTACTTGATTCCGGCTGAGAGTCAACTACAGGAGAAACGCCCCTCACGTCTCTAAGAAAATATAGCATTCTCTCATGCTTTTCTTTTGCAATCACCGTTGAACTTGCAGCTATACACCACTCCCCACTACCAACTGTAGTAGACAATTCCTCCTTGTCTAGCCTTCCAATCGAGATAATATTTTCCTTCAAGTTTTGAACATGCCTTATCTCCCGCAAGACAACACTTTGATCATCAATAGTGTTCACGCGAACAGTACCAACCCTACGTACAGGACACTGGTGACCATTCCCCACGATCACATCTTCAAAAGAACCCTCCTCGTAGTCATCAAATATCTCTCTCCTCGGAGTGCAATGAAAAGAAACTCCCGAATCAATATACCAATCTTGAGTGCCTAACTCCTCCCGAGCTGATAAGCATAACTCCTCAACAAGCCCTCCTTGGACTTCCTTTCGGTTATCTCTTCGGTTTCTCCTGCTTTTTCTTCATATAAGCCTTACAACTGCACATTATGTGACCCTTCTTATGATAATACCAGGTTTCAGGCCCATGTCCCCCATCGTTGTCATCAGACCCACTCTCAGATGAACTACTCTGATCCTTTCTTCTTTGACTGCTCTTAGATCTCTCACGTCTTTTCACAATGTACATGGCAGAATCTCTTGAAGATGATGATGGATATTCCCCGTTTCTCACCCTTCTCATCTCCTCGTTTAGAATACTGCTCACCACATCCTGTAGAGTCGTCGAATCTGTCATAGTGCCTGTAATAGTCTATTCCACCGTACCATAACTATCGGGTAAAGTAGATAGATGTAACAATGACTGCCTCCTCTTTGAAAACTTCAAACCTACAGCTTCCATCTGGTTGTAAACCATACAATAATTGTTCACATGTTCTGCTACTGAACGCCCTTCCTTCAACTTCATATTAACCAATTTCTTCAGATGAAGAATTTGATTAGTGGCCGACGGTTTCTCATAAATATCCGTGAGAATCTCCATAGCCTCCTTTGTGGTCTTTGCCTTCGAGATATGAAATAGTGCCTTTCTACTCAGTCCCAACTGAATCTGCCTCAGCATCTTCTGATCCAAACGATTCCAATCCGCTAAGACCTTCGCATCCTTGCCTGCATCTACCGGCTTCATCAAATAATAGACGATCAAGATCTTTCGAACGAAGATACGCTATCATCTGAATTTTCCACATCGCAAAGTCACTCCCATCGAATCTCTTGATCTTCATCTTGTTATCGGCAATCTTGAACCAACTGCTCTAATACCACTTGTCGGAGGAATCTACCCTCAACTCGTAGTGCCAATTGCAGAAATACACCACAAGCAATAGAAACTCCCAAAACTTAGATGAACCAAGAACAAGCCACCACAATACTAAGTAAGATCTCATAAGAACACAATCAATATGCAAAGATAACCAATACTTCTTATTCCCAAAAAGATACAAAAATTACAAATAGATTACAACTCTCAATCTCTCTCTCTCACCTTTTAAACACTCGGCACAATCTCTTTTGAAGTTGGACAATGATAACGGTTCACTAAATCTCTCTTTTTGGATGATCAAGGATTAACTAAACCCTAGATTTTACGGCCATATATATAGCCCCCAAGTAAACCCTAAAAGATAAACACAAATATAGCAATTGGGCCTTCAAACTTGTAAGCCCAAAAATAATCAGCCGCCGATGTCGGTCGACCGCACCCCAAGTGTCGGTCGACTGCAACGTGTAGAACCAACCCAGAGCGCTGACTGGTCGACTGCACCCCCTAATTCGGTCAACCGCCCCCTCCTCTGATAGACTTGTACACTCGAAGAACTCTCAGCCTAGGGTCGGTCGACCGCACCCCCAGGTCGGTCGATCGCAACCCTCTAGGCTACTCTTCTTCTACTTGCTGCTTGACTTCTCTTGCTTCTTTGTCTTCTCCTCTTCTTCTCCAACTTCAAATACTCCGTGCCTACGTGTATTTAAGGCTACAATTCCTAACAATCTCATGTCACGTCATTCTTTGAGACGACGGAGGGTGTGATACATAAATAAACGGTACTCAAGGTTATCATTAAGAAAGTAAATAGAAGGAAGTTTTGCAATTTTAGGACTAAATAACGGTGGTTTAGTAAAATTCTCCCTTAAAATCAAGGGGTTTTCACTATCTAGTCCCTTTAATTATGCGTGTTCTTTACTCGGACTTCCAAAACTTGAGAATTGCTAGTAGGTTGCCAAATGCCAATCACTGTACATTTAAAACAAGTCCCCAAGTTAGTACATCTGTACTGATTACCCATTTACCCTACACTTTGTTACTGTTAACGGAAAATCAATCACTATTTGGCTTCCTATTTCAAATTGGTAGACCTAAAGCAATTAACTAAGTTTCGGGAAGAAAACAAATGCAATTTATCTAAGGGACTAAATAATGAAAAATTCACTAAAAATAAATGACTATTTTCATTTCATTACCTTTGGTGCTATCGTTATCTTCTTGAACACAGCACATCGTGACGACCGCGAACCGGCGGTTCAACGGACCGGCCTGGCGAGGGAACGCTGGAGAGAAACCAGGTCGGGCTACTTGGAAGCAGGCCATTGCCTTTTAGATTGAGGGCTCGTGTTAGGTTTAGGGTTTTGAAAATGGTTTTGAGGCGGTGATTTTACCGCAAACAAAAAGAGAAGAGAGGAGAAAGAGGAGAAGCAAAGAGAAGCGAGGGAAATTGAAGAAGTTGAAGAAGCAGAGAGAGAGAGAGAGGGAGAGAGCGAGAACGAACAGTGGCTTAGATACTTAGAGGATCTTGTAGCCGTTCAATCTCAAAATTTAGGTATTTGACATATAAAAATAGGAAGCAGTCATTTTAATCCAAAATTTGGATTTTGATTTTAAAAATTTGACGGATGATAGTTGATGTCTCGTCCCACAAAAACCTTTTTTTAAAATAAAATTGCGTCGGACGAGGAGTGATTTCCCGTCCATTTATTTGTTTTTAAATAAAAAATCAGCGGACGGGAAATCATATTCCGTCTGATTTTTTTTAAAATAAATAAATAAATAAAATCTTGGACGGGGAATCATTTCCCGTTCAAACATATCGCTCCAATTTTTTTTATCACGGACGGACAATCGTTCTTCGTCTCTTTACCGAAATTATAAATAAATAAATAAATGATTTCTCAAACGTGAATCATTTCCTGTCCCACTCTTTTGGTTTTTTTCCCTAATTTGCCCTTGATCACTTTCTCTCAATCAATATAACTCATACACATTCTTTCATTCAATTTTCATACAAAAACACCTTCTTCACTCCTTTGTCCCAACTCAATTTTTTGATAAATCTTAATCCATTCTCCGAAATATCCCCTCTAAAACATAATGTCGATCCGAAAATTTATAGGTAGGATGAAATCGAAGAGCCAAGCCGGTTCGGATCATGGCAAACAAGGAAAGAAGCTGAATCTGGTAGTTCAGATATGGATTTAAGTGATTCGACAATATGGAAACGGATAGTCGATGGCTGCCCTCATATTTGTAAGCATATTACTAAGATCTCTTATAGTGAATTTTGTATATTTAGATGGATTTGGAATGGTCCAATTAAATCATACAAGATATGCTCTCATGTCCCACTAGTCAAGAAAATAATCAATAATGCAGGCTGACAGCGTTTTTTTACAATTGATACCGAGAAGTCATCTCATAAGATTGTCGAGGCCTTGGTTGAGAGATGATGGGACACTACCCACACATTTTATTTATCGTGCGGTGAGTTGTGATTCACCCCATTTGATTGGGCGATGCTAATGGAAATATCGATCGGAGTCGGTGAGAAACTACCGTGTAACAATGAGGAGTATCCTTTCGAATTATTTCAGACCCGCTTCTTTCCTAAAATAACTGCCAATGATTGGAAGTCTCAGGGAATACGCTTCGAAAACTTGGGACTGGTTCGAAAACTTGAGTTGTACGCAAGGAAAGTTTAGGTTGATCTTAAAGAATTTCGTAACACTCTTCGAATTTGAAGGCTTTCTCAGCTGTTTGCATGTATTCGATTCTTGCAACGAGTATGTTTCACAATTAATAAATCCTGATTATAATTGAGTGATAACATTTTTTAAAACAATAAATTCTTATGAACCACATAAACTATACACACCTTATCCGCCTCTCTAATTCCGTTTACCGCTTTATTTGTGACGCTGCTCAACTTCGCATTATACAAAGCAACTTCTTTTAAAATTGTTGAGAATCGACTTGAAAGGGAGCTGACTGTTCTGTCGGTTGTGGTGCCTAAGAGAATCACAAATGTAAGATAAATGCAATCCCAAAATTGTGTCCCAGATTGATCGCTACCGATCAACGGATCTTGAGTTATAGCAATCCAGCTTAGAGCCAAAGTAACATCTTCAATACCGGAGTGTGCCTGGCCTCTATTTGGACGATTGGCCATGATATCATTTAAAATACACTGAAATAAGGAGATAGAGGAATATGGGAATTTTTTTTTTGGGTGAACCGATTGTAGACTAAATTGTTGTGTTTGGAAATGAGGAAGAACCATACACAGTGAGGATGATTTTTTTAGCCAATTAGTATTTCTAGCAGTTGTGTTGTTTGAATAATAGTTGTTGGAATTCAATTGTGAACGTTGGACGATGAAGGAGGGTATTTAAGTCATTCAATAAAGTGATTTAAAATTTTTTTTAAAGAAAGGGACTGCCATACCCCACTTCCCAAAAACATGGAATACGAGCGCGTGACGAAGCCCAGCAAATGATTTTAACATCATCCATACGCTGTAGGATCGACTCAGCATCACAACAAGAATATAACAAGATATACACAACCAAGCATGCCTGAATAATTTATTAAGCAACAGAAAACAATTGAAACAAATAATAATATCCAAATAGTTTTCAATGTCTAGATCAAAGATAAAACTCGGGAACAAAAGCCCGTTATAAGTCTTAAGTAGCAAGAAATAAATAACTCAAAGGAAATAAATAATTTAAGCATGTCCTTCCTCCATTTGAAGCCTAAAATGTCTGCTCACCAATTCCAGCAGGCAACACGTCTCCAAATTCTGTATATATATATATATATATATATATATATATATATATATATATATATATATATAAAGGAGAAAATAGAGAAAACAAGAGGAACGACCTTAGTGCATGTTAGGGCCACAAATAGTAAAATAAGTACAAGCAACATGGAACAAGATTTGGAATCAAGAATATAATAGGAATGCAACAAGTAGTGGGGATTCAAGAAACTAGCTAGCAAGAAGGACAACTCAAGTGATCAGGTTGGGTAACAAATACTAATAGTGGAGTAAGTGGCAAGTGAACATGTAAGGATATCCAACATCAAGTGACAAGTACCAAGTACAAGTGTCAAGTAACAAGTCTCAAGTCTAGTGTCAAGTTGTCAAGTACAAGTATCGAGTTGCAAGTGTCAAGTATTATATTCAAGTATCAAGTCTCATGTATCATGTCATCAAGTATCAAGTAAGCATGTATCAGGATCAAGTTTCATGTTTCAAGTCTTGTGGTTATTACTATCTAGGTAGCACTTCATGCATTCATACTTTTACTATATGGTTGCTACAGTCAATAGAATTTCGTTTAGGCCTAGTAATGGAGTTTATAGGGCGGTGTACTCAGGTATCAAGTATCAAGCAAGCCATGCTCATGAATCGGGTAATCATATAACTAGTCCATGTGTCAAGTCATAACAAGACAAGTCATGAATCATATATATACTAGTTCATGGATCAATAATATACTAGTCCATGAATCAATTTATAATATACTAGTTCATAAATCAAATAATATACTAGTTCATGAGACATGTATCAAGTGGAAAATACGGGCCCCCTTCCGAGTACACTTACCTATATTGTCCATTACTATGGTCTTTTCCTTAACCCCGGCTTATTATTTATTATTATCATCAAGCAAGCATGAAAGTATGCGAAACAAGTCAAGTAAACATAATCATGAACATGGAACAAGTTTGAGATATTTATATAGCATATTCGAGGGCCAACACGAATCAAAATATCAAAAACAACGAAAATCTTAAATCTGGACAACATGGGGTTGCTGTACCAAAACTGCGATTCTCGTTGCTACAACATAGAAAATGTGGATCCTTCAGAAGGTCTAAAAACTAGACTCCTGTCTGGTTCCAACGCATATAATTAAGGTACATAAAAGTTGTGGTAACATATGTCAAAACAGCAAACTATACAGCTTTTGTGTTTAGTCAGAATTTGTAAATCTGAGTTTATATGCATGAAACAAGGTTGAAACATTTTTAATTAATTCTGAGAGAATTAGAGAATGTTCTTTACGGTGTCCAGCAACAGAATGCAAAATTTTAGATTAATTACTTACTAGTTGCATGTTTAAAATAATTTGTAAACTAAAAAAGTGCAGCAGTTTTGTGAATCTGCGACTACCAACGCAGCAGAAGTAAAAATGCGATATATCCTGTACCGTAACTCGAAATTCAAAAATTCTGGATGCTATCGACAACTATACATTTAGAGCTACATTTCATATTCAGCGCTCACGTTCAGATTTTTATTTTAAAGGGGTCGAAACAGAAAGTAAAGTCCAGGACAGCAACAAGTGTGAATGTCTTTCATATATAAGTTGCATGATAATTGGTTATTATGAGTCTAGGTTAATGTGTGACACAAATACAGATATAGTGGTTATCAAATCAGCAAGCAACATCTATTTCTCAACCCAAGGAATGCAAGATCATCACAAATATGATACAACACACATCTACAAGTCTAGGGTTTCTTAGTTTCATGTGTTCAAGTGACTAAGGGATAAATAAGTCCAACTAGTTTGTAAATATAACAACGAAAGAGTTGTGACTCTTAAGATTATGGAATCGACGATGAATAATTCACAATCCACAAATGATGAGACAAGGAGTCACAACTACAACCTATTTGCGGTATTTTCAATTAAATGCTTGTACTAGGACAATAAATTGTATAAGGAGAATACTTGCCTTTAGGACGACGATTAGATCCGATAATTTGAGCGTAGCAAGATCGAAAATCTCGGGCAAAATCTTCCAAAAGCACGTGTGAAGACCGTGCGAAGAAACCAACAACAACTAAGAGAACCCCATACCGGATCTGCCCAGAACAGCAAACGGCGGTCGGATCCACTGCGCCCAGAACACGGAACAGTGAACTCACCCAATGGAAAACCTCCTACGCAGCAGATCGGGGGCAAACACGGGACAGCGAGTCTCGATCTGCTGTGGCCGAACACAGAACAGCAGGAACGACTAGTCACGATCCGTCTTCTTCCTCACTTCGGTAGAGAGCGGGAGAGAGAGTGGAGGAACTCCCAGGATGTCACTGCGGTGACTGCGGAGGTTGACGGTGGCCTTGGCGAAGACGATGAGCGGCGGAAGGTGGCGGCGACGTCGAGCTCTGTTCTCGCTTCCGAAACAGAGGAGACAAGCGGTAGGTGCTCCCAGGCTCGAACGACAACAAGGAGGACGGAGTGTCTTCGGGTGTTGTTAGGGGGGTGTGGGCGATGCAGTGGTGGCGAGAGGTGATGGGTTTCGGCAATGGTGCGAGGTGAGGGAGATGATGAAGGGGGTAATGGCCTAGGCAGGTTCGATGGGTCTCAGTGGTTGGACGAGGCGAGGAAGACGATGGGTGGAGGGTGAGAGCAGAGTCGAGGATGATGGCGAGGATGTGCAGGGGATGGGGACGACGCCAGCCGAAGGGGAAATGGGTGTGATCAAGTAGAGGAAGAAGGAGACAGGGGAAGGAGATGGCGGTTGTGTATGCTTGGGTTTAAACAGTATTAGAGGGGTTAGGGTTAGGGTTAGGGTTAGGGTAGGTTTAGGGTTAAATAGTATAAGGTATTGGGTAATGGATCCAATAAGAATAGGGTAGGGTTTAAATTAAAAGACCCAATAAGATAATGGGTTTGGAGATTATAAAAACCAATAGGAATAGGATTTAGTCAAATGGATATTTGGGTTTAAAAATAGAATAGGAAAATAAAATAACTAATAAAATGTGGGATTTTATATCAAAATATATATTGTACTACAATGTGAAAATTATTTGAAATCGCTACAAATACAAAAATCAATAGAAATAGATTTTTAAATCAACGACCAAGATAATAATATTAATAACAACAATAATAATTTTGATATACATATCAAAATGAGATTTGAGAACAAGTTTAATAAAATCCAAATAGTAATAAAATAAGATACAAATAGCTGATCACTTAGAAAATAATTATTAAAGTTAGAATACACTACTATTCAAAGAAAATACAACGTCCGGTTCGAAAAGATTTTAAATAGAAGGCACAATTCGAGTTTAAAATAATACTAAATTTATAATAAATCAAGATACGAAAAATATTCAGAAAATACGTATTTAGAGAAACAGGGATTACAAATCCTACCCACCTTACAACAAAATTTCGTCCTCGAAATTTGCTTAGGCAGTACATAGGACAGGGCAATAGCAAACAAACTTGGGTAATCAAAACAGAGAACTACAAGAGAAGGAACAATGTAGTGGCTATACCAGAAAAGAAGGAAGTGGATATCAATGAGGTCGAATGGAATGCATAAAAGAGAATGACTGTATCAAAAGGGAAGAACAGCGCAAGATGACAAAGCAAGGAGATGATGAAATAAATAGAGTAGGAATCGAAGAAAGGATGGACAAGAAAGAGTTGAACCAAACAATGAGTCAACGGATGAGAACAAATGCAAGAGGTAGGGGATAGCAAACAATGCAAGAAAGTAGAAGCAACAATAGGATCCTGGGACCTGTGGGTTAGGGGCCCACCACGCTTCCGTTGCGCCACTCTGATGGTGATGTTCCAAGCTGTAGACATTTCGTTGTAGACCACGTGACACCAAGCGACGATCCGAGCAGGAAGAAAAGAATGAGGCACCAAAATCAAAGAGAATATAGGTAGGGGAATTTGGGTTGGGCTTGAGTGAGATATTAATAAATATTTCAAACAAGGGAAAATAAAATTGGGTTTTAGATGAGGGCTTTCATTTAAATAATTAGGTAAAAACGTATGGGCGAGAAGTAGTAACAAGCAAATAGGAACAAGAAGCAGGTATAACAGGATAAACAATAAGAACAGACAATTCAAATACGAAACAAACATGATAACGAGAAACAACATACATAACAGGAAGGAAATAAGAACTAAACAAGTCTCAAATATGACTAATCGGGAACAAGGAATCTTGTAACAGGAAGCATGTCGTGTAACTAGGAATCTTATAACTTATAAACATGTAACATGTAACTTGTAAACAGGAGTCATGAAATCTTGTAAACCGGAATTATGTAAACTTGTAACAGGTAACAAGTAATCTTGTAATAGGTATCATGTAACAGGAATCATGAATCATGCATGTTTTTAATGTTAATCTCAAGTCTGACAATCTTTTATAAATCCTAACTAATACACGCAATCCTGCGTCTCATACCACAGGTCGGGTGCATACAAATATGTTAACATTTAGACTATTGTGGCGAATTATACAGGGTCAGGTACTCAGTAATCCTGTACTCATGTAATGGAGTCTAGAGGTGGCCCTCGTAGAGGCTAGAGGCGGCCCCCATCACCCATGACGTGCCACTTAGTTCCACGTGGCACTTAGTTCCATACGACGTGTGATCATGTGCTCATGCAATGGAGGCTAGAGGTGGCCCATGTAGAGGCTAGAGGTGGCCCCCGTCACCCATGATGTGTCACTTAGTTCTACGTGGCACTTGGTTCCATATAACTTGTAATCTTATGTGATTTTTCTACAGGTGTGTTGAAAATTCCAGATTTTGTTTTATGTTATTTCTGTGTAGTTATTCATTTTTAAACTAAGGTTAATGCTAAGATTTGGACCTAATATTTTTCTGGGTATGACTAGACTTGACTGGGATTAACCACTAATTTTTGTATATTTATTTGATAAAATTTATAATCAAATCTAGGTTTTTGAACAAACTACTATATTCCAGAATTTCATGTTGTTCAGTAAAGAACCATAATTTCAACATGATTCTAGTTGCTGTTGGTAAAAATTTTGTAAATATAAAATGTAGCATGTTGTATCTATTTTACAACCCTTTTTACGGATTTGAATTTCGAATTATAGTTTGTAATCTATCGATGTTTTAGTACTACTGTGTCAAGAATTTCAGATTCAAAAATTTGTTGTATCTTACTGTTTTCCAAATTTATTTGACTATACTATCTATGTTGGAATATTATGAAATATTAACTTTTGATACTAGACATACTAGGGAATACCCCAGATTTTTTTTGGATTTAAATCAGCAAGTTTTGTGCCATTTTCATGCTTGTGAATACAACCTAGTGATTTCTGTATATAATTCTGTTTAGAGCCCTGTTTCTGTGATTATTATGTGACTTGTATATATGTGCTGGATTCGGCCGAGAGTCTATTTTCTAGATTTCCTGATGGATCCAGATTTTCATGTTTGTGGCAACGGAAAACTCAGATTTAGTGCAGTACTGTCTTGCTGTCCAGAACTGAAAGTTTCGTTGTCCTAGCCTTAGATGAGTTGTTTGTCACCTGTTCGTGTCCTTTATCTAACTTGTACTTGTCTCTTGTTATCTAACCATGTTCCTTGCCTTGTTTGTGCATGTCCATGCTTGACTTAAATACTAATAATAAGAAACCAAGCCGGGGTTAAAAGGAAAGATCCAATAGTGGAAAATATAGAAACGTATACTCTGAAGGGGATCAATAGATCCTACGTGATACTTGATACTTGATACTTGACACGTGATTACTTGACACTTGACACTTGACACTTGACATGTGATACTCGATGCTTGATACTTGATACATGATACTTGTCCCCAAGTACATGTAACACTCCGAATTCCAAATAAGACTGAATTCGAAGTTCCACAGGATCTTTACACTTCACTTTGTACAATTTTACAAGAAATTTAAAACTTTTATTACAACAGAGTCTTTTACATCAACACGCAGTGGAATAAATAAAATACTACAACGATAAATGTACAATTGTAACAACTTTAACATTTAAATAATCATCAACAACAAATTCATCTTTATATCTTCTTGTAAACTCCAAGTCCTGCATATAAAATTGTGGACACGTCAGTTGCTTTCAACCTACGAAATATTATACACGGCCATCCTCGCTATGCCGAACAGTATAACGATTCTTAAATAATTTAGCAAACACAAACTTGATCACAAACAAAGCTACAAAGGAACTATCCTATTGATGTCGTGGGCGCTGTGCACATAGTCATTAATGCAGTTATTTATATTACATGACACTAATGTGCACTTGTTCGGATTCTATACATTCCATACTATATAGGTCCGAGGGCAATCCCTTAATCGTTCTTCATCTTGTAGGGTTTGATCCCTCGCCATGAGTTAAACTAGTACAGTAAATACGGTAAGTATCCTAGATGTTCTATGAATTGCGAGCCCATGTCTAGACAGCCTGGAGGAGAATCCCACGTCATGACATGATGCATTATGTAGACAATCTATGGACAATTCAGCCTTCGTCATGGGACAATGGGATCACCCGTAGTCACCAAACACCCCATAAGCATCGGCACCGAGACGATAATTCCAGAAACGTGTTCACGTCATGACATGACGCATCATGTAGATAGCCTGTGAAACACTCTCACACCGTCAATCCGATGGCTCTCATACTTGTATTTTTCTCTTACTTTCATCACGTCTCCACTATAGTGTAGTCCTTACATTTTTAGTTTGTTTTAGAAGAAAATCATCATAACCTAGAGCTAGCTTACCCTACCTGGACATAAACCAATACAAAAGAGACAGTCAGCCTAACTGGCTACTTCTCAAGAGTTGCTCAACCCACACTTGTTAGCTTTCAAAATCATAAATAAAAACTGCCGGTCACTAGAGTCTCGCCTAGCCTCTAGATTCCAACAACTACCTCTTTCTAGATATCAACAATAACTCATATTCAATCTCAAATAATGTTTCAATTTCTTCATTCATATCTCTTTCTCAAAGAGAACCATTTCTTTAAAATCTCATAACATGAAAGCAATTCAATTCAACTCTTTTATCAATTTAAGCCCTTATACCATTGTATATAATTCAAATAATCTCAATCAAGTGTTAATAATCATAAAATCTCATTAAGAAGAAAATCTAATTGCAATCCAAATATTCATCTCTCTTTAATTATATAAGAGTCACAATCTTCATTATAAAATCACTTCTAATTTTTTTAATCGATAACTCGAGTTCTTTAATGTAAAATTCCCTTTTAATCTCACAAAATATATCCAAATATTGTAGAATTAATTTTTATGAAGTCTAAATAATTTTAGAATAATAATAGAATTTTTTTTGAATTTTTATCTTATTTAAAACTCTCAAAATCACATAAAAAATAAAAAAAAAACAATTTAAAGTCTACACCAGGTTTCGAACCCAGAACCCAAGGCCAGACCCGCCTGAACAGTAACCGCACTAAGGTGCAGCCGAAGACCAGAATGGCCACAACGGCCAACTGTTACAGGACTTATATTATACTTAAGTTTGGGTTCTCAGTATTGAGTTCAAAATCAAATTTCAGAAAAATAAAGTCTCTGGAGAGACTCGAACCCAGGCCCATTGGCTCCGCCGAGCTATAGTAATGCTTTTAAAAAAAAGCACCCGAAGACCAGTAAAACCAAGTGACTAATTGTCACAAAATGAGTTGGGTTCCTCAAACTCTAATTCTATGTTTGTTACTAATATTTCATAATTCAAATCTCTTAAACACTTTTTCTCCTCTAATTTATTTCATAAAAATTTCTAGATTACTGATATTATAGATTTGCAACATAACAGTATTTTTAAACTTATTATTTTGACATAAAAACATGAATTTCCCTCTCTTGTTTGTATTCTATGTCTACAGCAAAGATAGTTTCTCTCGTTCAACATCAACTTACAGCTCTCGAAGCGGGATAGCTATCCTCTTGCAACCCTGATCCAAGCAATTATCCATATTTAAAAACAACCATGATTCTTACCACATTTAGCACCAAAATTATCACATAAGTTTGTTTACATGTTTTCTTTTATTTCTACAACATTTCTAGGACATAATCTCATTTATCATACTAGTGTCACATTAATTAATATAGCATATAACCAATGTTTCAATTAACCAACTAGCCATTTACCAACATACATTCTACATCTAGCATGGTTCAAAATTCACATTTTCATAGCAACATGATAATTCGAATGTAATAATCACATTTCATAGCAATATGAATGATAATATAAATTTAAAAACTCATACTACATCTACCAAAATTACTTAAGCATCATACTCCTAAATTTAGAAAGGATTTAAGAAACACTCACCCAAATATGATGTACTCAAATGAACTCCTAGAATGAGAAGCTCCTAGAAACTCCGATTTGCCCCCTCAAAATCCGCGCACAAGAAGAACTCCCCAATACTCCATTTCGGCCAACCACAGGAAGCATCTTATCTTTCGACCAAGCACAAAGAAGTACATCTCATTCATTACATATATAAATGTACATACATAGTTAAATATACATAATACATACATACATATATATATATATATATATATATATATATATATATATATATATATATATATATATATATATATATATATATATATATATATAGGGTATATATATATATATATATATATATATATAGGGTATATGTGTATTTGTATGAGAGTAGGTGGAGTAGGACATGGACATGTGCTGGATTGGATTGTTTTCGGTAGGAGACAGAGGAAAGGAAGAAAGAGGGGAGGGAGAAGTGTAAAATAGTACAAGCATATATATACATTTATATATGTATACACACATTTGTATGGTGGATTTTGAGTGGAGAAGCAAAGTAGTTTGCTGGACATTGATGGCCTTTGATGGTTTTGGCAAAGTAAACAGGGAGAAGGAAAGAACTCATCACAATAACACTTCATATACCTATATCTACCTATATAGAGAGGTAGATATAGGTATATGAAGTGCTATTGTGATGAGTTCTTTCCTTCTCCCTGATTGATATATATATATATATATATATATATATATATATATATATATATATATATATATATATATATATTGAAGGTTCAAATGAGAAGAGAATGCAAAGGGAATGTGTTGGATTGGTTGGACGGTTGGCATCGGAAGATGAACAGAGGAAAGAAGTGAAGGAGATATGATGAAGAGGTAGGGGTGGGGGTATTAGTAGAAGATTATAGGAGTAGTTATTAAAACCACCCATGAATCACACCCACTAACTCCACTCCAAAAATTCAAAATTGTGTTCTCCCTCCACTCCAGTAGAACAAGCCGGCCACCTACCTTTCTCCATGCAATACACGTGCACGTGCTTCGCACTTGCACACACACACTTCAGTCATACACATATATATTTAATTTAAAACCATATGTATATAATATTTTTGATGCATATAAAATTGAATTAATTAAAAATTATACTTTTTCATGCATGAATAAAATTAGGCACATACATACTTCATGAAATTTTATTTTAAAATGCATCTAGTACGTGCACCGCAAACACGCGCGTCGTACGTAAAAATACCGAAATACGAAATTCGACTTCATCTACAAAAGGATATTAAATATAATCGAAATACAACATAAGAAAAATATATTTATTAATTTTATATATTCCATAAAGTAATCGCTACGTACATAGAAAATACGTGTATCACACGTACAAAAGTATTTTAATCAAAATAGGAGAAAAATGAACTTTCGTTTATAAAACGAATTCGAACACATAAAATAAATAATTGAAAACGCATAGAAAATATCACCCGTAGCGGTGGAAAAATACGTAATCGATACGTGCATCGATAACACGTAAAAAGCACATAAAATGCAATGATTGGAATTTTATAGTCGAGTTGACTCAAATAGGATACAATTAATACGGGAAATGCATAAATATTTGAATTCAAAATACATAGTGAAATACGTTTACAAATATTACAAATAACAGTAAAAAATACACATGCGTAACATATCAGGGCACAATTATCATTTCCAATTTTGTGGGGAGTTACAGTACACTGCCCTCTATGATCCACTATAAAATCTAAAACGCAACTTGCTTTAATGTAGCAACCATGTGGTAAAAATTTGGAACGCATGAAGTGCTACCTAGTTAGGAATAAATACAAGACTTAAGAATAACATGATCACTTGACACTTGTTACTTGTACATGATTACTTGACAGTTGTTACTCGTTACTCGTTTGCATGCTACTTGACACTTTGTTACATGCCACTTGCACCTGATTATCTTGCCATGCTATTATTTCTGTTCTTGATTTAGAGTTAGTTGCTCTATTTTGCTGTCACATTCCTTCTATGTTACTTCTGTACTTGCTTCCGCTATCACTATATACTTGTCTATCTATTCTGTACTAGTTGCCTGCACTACAAGCACCCCTAACTTGCATTGACGGGCGTTTGTTTTCTCTTTCATTTTGCTGAAAATTTGTCACTTGCAGACTTTGATGACCAGCTGCCCGATGGAGTAGGTAACCAAAGATTCTAGTTGGCTGGAGATCTTGCTACTATTTATTCTTGTTGTTTATTTTGAATAAATGTAATTGCTACATGGATATTGTATTGGGAATTTTGTCCCAAACTTGTGTTTTGTTCTAGACTTGATTATTTGAAATTTAATATTCATGTTTTCTTTCAAGTAATCCTATTGACTATATTAATTCAGTTATTCATGCGTGGTTGACTATTCCTCTTGTATATATCTTGTTTATTCTTGTACTAGATTTGCCCGTGGGCACGTGCCTACGGCACGTCTTCGGAACGATACAACACACGAAAAGCTCTGTAAACAGTAAGACAATAATTATGTGGTTCAAGTTTAAATAGTATGATAATAATTAGTTGTAAATAAAAGTCAATGTTTCTATTAGTATATGTCAAAAAATAATTATAAATGAGGGTTTAAAATCCAACTTCTTAGAACTTTAAGTGTGGAAAATGATGAAATTTAATTGTTGAAAAGATATTTGTTATTTTCAATATAACATGTGCGATAAAAAAAAACCATAAAAATTCTGAAAATTTTACAAACCTGAAATTTTAAAATCTAAATTTCTAAGTAAATAAAGAAAGAATGGGAGATACGGAGGGAGAGAGAGAAAGAGAGAGTTATGAAAAAGTGAAGAGAGAAGAGAGAGATAGTAATAAAGTAAGGAGTTTTTTAGTTTTGGCAGGAAAATTTTAATTTTGGGGTTTGAAATTTTGGGCAGAAAAATATGTTTTGCGAGAATCAATCTAGGCCATTGATTTTTAGAAGAGATTGAATGAGAGCCACTTGATAGCTTTCTTTGTAATTTATTATATAGATATGTTGTAAAGATCCTTACAGCTTATGAATGGTGAAAACCATTCGCTAGACTTGTATCGCGTATCGGTATTCTGTATTCCTTCTTGGGAAGCGGAGCATGACAATAAGAAGGGACCAAAATGAATCGAACAAGACTAGTATCCAGATGGAGTTGATTATCAATTTGTTCATGTTACTGCATGGTCTGTGTACTGTTGAGCCAATCTCTGGTTGAGCCCAATTTGTCAAACATATTAGTCAAACTAATACATTAGCCAAATCTGGACTCTGTTACCACTAAAAACCCTGTCACGTCTCGCTTTTCAAAAAGAAAAATGGAATACGGATATGCGACACAAGTCCAGCGAATGGCTTTCACCATTCATAAGTTGTAAGGATCTTTACAACAATATACAAGAATAAACAAGGAATAAACAAGAAAAATTCATCTATGCATGCATGAACAAATTGATATAACGAACATAATTACATGAAAACAAGAATACTTGATCTCAAATAATCAGGTCTGGAAACAAAACATAAATCCTGAGACAAAAATGCCCAATACAAAATCCATGTAGCAATTACAATTTATTCAAGCAAGAAATAAACTAATGCTAGAAACTCTAGCCAGCCTAGAATACATGGTCACTTACTCCCTCGGGCAGCTGGTCACCAAAGTCTGCAAGTTTAACAAATTACAAGAAGAGGAAAAAAAATAAAACGACCGTGAATGCAAGTTACGGGCCGTATGTAGTGTAGGCAATAAGTACAGAAAACAAATAACAAAGATAGAGAGTAGCAGTAAGAACAAGTACTGAATAAGCATGGAATGGACGTGACAGCAAAGTAGAGTATCTAACTCCTAATCAAGAAACAGACTTAAGTAACATGATGAGATAGCATGGTGCATGTAACATGTGACATGTATCAGGTAGCATGCAAGCAGGTAAACATGTAACAGGTGTAAAGTAGCATGTACATGTAACAGAAATATGCAGGTGATCATGTTATTCTCAAGTCTTGTATTTAATCATATCTAGGTAGCACTTCATGCGTCCCTACCACATGGTTACTACATTGATGCAAGTTACATTTAGATCTAGCGGTGGATTTCTATAGGGCCATGTACTCAGGCGTCAGGCACATGTAACAGGTTCATGAATCAGGTAATAACATAACAGGTTCATGAATCAACAGGTTCATGAATCAAATCATAAAGTACAACAGGTTCATGAATCAAACATAAAGTGAAAAACACGGGTCCTCTTCTGAGTACACATACCAATATTGTCCACTACTAAGGTCTTTCCCTTAACCCCGGCTTGTTATTTATTATTATTATCAAATAGGCATATACGTGCAGAAATAGGACAAGAAAAATATAGAAGAAACAAGAGACAGGTTCAGGTCGGATAGAAACATACATAGGTGACAAACAACTCATAAAAGGCTAGGACAACGAGACTTTCAATTCTGGACAGTAAAACATGACTGCGCCAAATCTGAGATTTCCGTTGCCACAAGAATGCAAATCTGGATTCTTCAGAAAATATATAAAATAGTCGCTCGGCTGAATCTAGAACATATACACAAGTCATAAAACAACTACAGAAACAGGGTTCAAAACAGCATTTGACATAGAATTCATGTTCAGCTAGAAATTGCAAAGTTGTATTTATCACCATGAAAATAGCATAAAATCTTTCTGATTAAATCTAAGAAAAATATGAAATTCCCTAGTATGTCTAATATCAGCAAATAAGTTTTCATAATATTCCATTACAGATAGCAGAGTCAAATAAATTCGGAAAGCAAACGAAACAACAAGTTTATGAATCTAAAACTTTAAATACAGCAGTACTAAAACAGAGATAGATTGCAAAGTATATCTCGAAATCAAAATCCGTCAAAAGGGTTGTAAAATAGAAATAGCAGGCTACATTTCATATTCACAATGTTTAAATGAACAGTGACTGGAAACAGGTTGAAAATAGAGTTTTTCACTGAACAGCATGCAATTTGAAAATATATTGGTTTATTCACAAGCATGATATAATTTATAAAAGTCATTAAAAAAATCTACAAAAATTAGGGGCTTATCCTATTCATGTCTAGTCATACCCAGAAAAATATTGAATTCAAATATTACCTTTAACACCAGTTTTAAAATAAATAATCATACAACAAACTCATAAAATAGAATCTAAAAATTTCAACACATCTGTAGTAAAACAGCAATAACTCACACATCAAAAATTGAAACTGAGATCCGTCGAAACTTCTGAAAAATAGACAACAAGGCCTACAAATCATATTTACAAAATTATTTAATTTACTGACCTTAAAAGGGTCTAAAATACTGAACCAAAATAGGGCAACAGCAAAACAAAATCTCTTTTCATACATTTCATCAAACAACGCATACGCAATGAATCCAAATTAAGGTACGATGTAAAATATGATACATTAGATATTCAAAACAACATGGTATGGATATTTAACAAGTCTACTACAAGTCCACATATCTAATACACCATGCATGCAACAAATACACAACCTATCATAGATCACGAAGAATATATACACATGCATCAAGAGTCTAGCTAGATCTAATTTATTTTCATGTAGTGTGCGTGACAACTATGATAATGGATCAAGACTACGGATGGATCAAACAACGAGATCAAGATTTATCAAGAGATCATCATGAGAACGAACATAAAAATATGCGAGACCACATGCGGTATTTTGTACTTGTATACAAATAAAAATTTATACAAGTTACTTGCCTTAGGGTAGATGACGAATCCGATGGGAAGAATAGAATAACGGGAACGGATCCCGGCACACGAGTATAAACACACGAATCTTGATGACGATCAAGATCGAGATGATCGATGGCTGACATCCAAGAGTTGATGATGATCACGATCAGATCAGATCAGATCGGATGGTCCAGATCTAGCTAGCTAATGATGATGGGGATCTGATAATCAAGATCTTGATGATGATCAAGATCAATCGGACGGCTGAGGTTCAAATGGCAATGATGGAGGTGATGCTGCACTGGTGGAGGCCGACGGCAGCGAGGGTGGCGACTGTGGGGGTTGTCAGAGTAGCGGTGGTGCACAGGGGCGAAGAGGGAGGCGATCAGAGTTGGTGCTGTCAAGGGTAGCTCGACGGCAGGGAGGCAATGGCGGAGCTCTGTTTCGGAGGGAAAACAGGGGCAGAGAGGAGGAGCAGTGATGGGTGACATGGAGGTTGAAGATGGGTTCTTCGGTGGCGAGGGTAATGGCAGGATGGCGAGGATGATCGACGTGGGTGACAAGGGTCAAGGCGATTGGGTTCGACGAAAATGATGGGTTTCGATGGCGAAGGTGGGACGAGGGAGATGGGAGGCTGATGACGAGGATGGGTGATAAGGGTGGCTTGATGGGGCGAGGTTGCGGAGGTTGAAGGAGGGCGATAGAGATGCTAGAGGTAGAGGGGATGCCGGAGGTAGGAGATGATGAATAGCAGATAAGGTTAATTAGGTTAGGTGAATAGGGTTGTAACAGTGGGTATATAAACGGGTAAATTAGGGTTAAGGAGGGTAAACGGGTTATGGGACTATTGGATGCGGGTTAAAAATCCGATAGGGAGAAATTATAGGGTTTTGGGTTTTAAAATCTAATAAGAAAATGGGTTTGGAGTTTTAGAAAAATAAATGAATAAATAGATCAACAATAATATAGTAACACAACTAATCAGTTTGTATGCATCAAATTAATACTTAAATACTACTAAATACAATAGAATGTAAGACCTCACGGAATTATCAAGACTGTATTTGAATCGAACCAAAATATAATAAAGAGCAAAATAATATTACATATTATTTAATTAAATAAAATGGTATACATAAAATCCAAACTCTAATTAAAATATAATAGTGATTACGATCTATAGGCTTCCAAAAGTTTTATAAACAATAAGTTTAATAACAACAATAATAATAATATTCTTAATAGTCAAAGTCATAATAATAATAATAATAAGGGGAAAAGGGGTATGAGCAACTTGCTCATTTAGTAAATGAGCAATTGATGATGTGGCATGCATGTGATTGGAAAATCCTTAAAAGTGTTAGTTGTCCAATGTATCACATGCATGCCACATAATCAATTGCTCATTTACTAAATGAGCAAGTTGCTCATATCCCTTTTACCCTAATAATAATATTCTTAATAGTCAAAGTCATAATAATAATAATAATAATAATAATAATAATAATAATAAGATTTGTATTACAATATAAAAATCATTGGAAAGTAGTTACAAATAAAATTATTGATTAAAAAATAGACTTTAACAGAATATCCAACAATACATTTTAACAAAAAGAATTTAAAAGCGAAAAAAAAATTACGATAATCGAAATACCGAAAATACATAGAAAATACGTATTTGTGGGAACATGGGTTACAGTTTCGGCGACAATGGCAGCAACGAAGGTAGAAGAGCAGCGGGGGTTGGGGGTTTCTATTGGCTGGTAGGGCGATGCGAGGAGGAGGAGCGACGACGGACGATTAGGCGGCGCAACTGGAGGAAAGCGGCGACGATGGAGACAGCGATGGTTTGTGAAGGTGGAGTCGCAGTGGGTGGTCGGTGGTGAGAAGGTGCTGTGAGTTTGAGCAGCAATGGCGGTACTGAGGTCGACGGAGGTTGGAGGCAGTCGGGGCGGTGACTGCAATGGTGAGGGACGGTGAAGATGATGATGATGACGATGATGGTGCTCCAGTGGTTGCGAGGAGGGAGAGTGAGGAACTGACGAGGGGATGAAGTCGAGATGGTTGGCGGCAATGGCAGTCGGAAGGCGACTGAAGGTGGAGGCGACGAGGGAGATGGTCGCGGAGGAAGGTGACGATGGAGTTATGGGATGCTCTGTTTCGTTTTGGAACAGAGAAGAGGGGGAGTACGGGGAGAGAGAGAGCGGAAGACGTGATTAAGGGGGAAGATTAATTAGAGGGTATTAAGGAGATAATTAATAGAGATTTAATGGTTAATTATGAGTAGTGGAGAGTGATTTGAGGAAAGTGGTGTTGTGATGAACGTGAGGGGGAGTTGGAAAGATCAGGGAAAAATTGTGTTAGTGGGTTTAAGTTGGGTTAATGGGTTTGGGTACACCAAGGCGGATTTTGGGTTTAATAGTTGGGCTCACATTAATAAATAAGGATAGTAATATTGTTGGGTTGGGCTACACATTGGGCTTTTAGAAAAATAATAATAATAATAATAAAATCAAAATGGTTTGGGCTTCCAATATTAATAAACAATACAAATATAAAAATATAAGATTGAGCTTCATACAATGAATAACATTGGGGTTCAATAAAAAAAATAAATGTGAATTAGAAATAAGAACGAGCTAAGTTGGTTTGGATGTATGCAAATAAATCAGATAATCAATCAGTAATCTCATAGAATGGATTAGGATTTCAGCTAGATAAAATAATCGAATATTCAGAAGAAGGAAATCAGATTCAAAATGGTAGTATAATTTGTTTGGAAAATCAAGATTCCGGAATACGAAGAAAAATAAATACAAATCCGTATAAACGGGAACAGAGGTTACAAGAAATCATTTCTTGTCTGATATATTAAAAAAAAGCGACGAAAGGTAATCTTTCGTCCGATTCGTTTATATATTTATAAAATGAACAGACGAAAGATCATTGTTCGTCGGCTATATTTTCCAAATTCCTATATCTTCTCCCAAATATAGCCGACCACTGTTCCCTTCAAACTCAAAATTTAGATATTTAGCCAACGACTACAACTCGATTTTTGACAAATTTTGTAAATTTTGAAAAAATGGCCAGTGACTACAAATGCTCTTAGAGCGTCCACTATCGTTTGCTATAAACCCATATTTTGCATTTATCCCACCAGAATCTTCTAAACATAGCAGCAGATTTGAGAATTTGCTAAATATAGAAGACGGAAGAAGGGATTAAATTTTTATTTTTTAAAGAAGACGGACTGAACGTCCGCCAAGTTTTTCAATTTTTTTCCAAAAATTACTAAAATGCCATTTAAAAAATTACGAAAATGCCATTTAAATTTTTTTATTAAAATAAAAAAGGCAATATCTTCCGTTCGTCAACTTTTTCAAAAGAAACTCCAAAATTTACTAAAATTCCATTCAAAAAATTATGACAATTCAATTTAAATATTTTAAAAAAAATTTAGAAAAATGGCTCGGACGGAATAAGATCTTCCCTCTTGCAAAAAAATAGGTTACATTTAGCATGAACGATTGCAGCACTCTCCTCTCAAAGCTATTTTGCAACCGCCAAATATGCAAAATTTAGCATGTACGATAGTGGATGCTCTTAGGAAAGGAATTGTGGGGTCCACTTCAAATTATTTATTTTTTTTTTTTTTTATTCTGTAATTTAGAAAAATTAGTCAATGATAGCTAAGTTTGTTTGTACCCAATATCGCAGTCTAGATGTGGGACCCTCGAGTTGGAGTCTGTCTCTAGCCTAGCGCTATACGTTTTTCTTGCGTATACGCTGCTCATGACTAATTGGCCTGATCTAGCCTTCCACAAGCACATCAATGCCAAATGTAAGGATGATAATCGATTGAGTTTACCACAGATCTAACCTGGCCCTAAAATATTTAGGGCCAATTTTTTTGTCCGGCCCTAGCCAAAAAGTTTAGGGCTTGTTTAGTTTGTTGTTTTTTTTTTTCTTTTTTTTTGTTTTTCAAAATCCCAAAATCCGTTTAGTTTGATTGTTTTGTGAAAACAGTTTTCAAAAAATTTTACTTCAACTATTTTCTGTTTTTTCACATCCTCTCTCTAAATATTATTATTATTATTATTATATGAAATTTATTATTATAATAGATATTATTATTTCATATATACTATTTTATATATACTATTATAATATTCTCTTATTATTATAATATATATTATTATTATTATTATATATTACTATTATATATTATTATATATATTATTATATAATTTATTATTATTATAATAAATTATTTAATGTATTATTATTACATATATATTATTATAATTATTATATGTTATCATATATATGTATATTGTTACCGCTGATTTCGGTGTGGGGGTAAACAGATAGAATTTGTAAGTCCGAGAAAAACCTGAACAGTTGACTCAGCCTTCTTGCTCCCGTCGCGACCTGCAGAGAAGTGCGAGACACCGGGGTTGATTCCGGCGACGCACCCTCCGACGCTCTTGTCAGTAATCAGAAAAAGATTAAGAAAGAGCTTAAGTGGTGAAGAAGTGATTAACCTGGTCTTGGTGGCAGAGGGGTTGTATTTATAGTCGCCTTTGGAGCGGTTAGGGTCCTGATTTCCTGCCTAACAGTCAGGAGGAAAATCCTCCTATTCTGTTTTGGGAAGTCTGGCCCTGATTCCCTGGTGAGAGTCAATCAGGCTTATTGATTTGATTTAATCAAATCAGTGGCCTTGATTCTCCTCTTGGTGGACCGGGCTTGCATCGGGTCGGGGCCCGTGCCCATTTGAAGTGGATCTATTCGCGGGTGGTTGGTTTTGTGAGAAGGAGGCCCAATACCCGTTTTGGATCCATCTGTATGTGAAATTACCTTTTTACCCCCTGTGCTTCAAAATCCGTGCTCGATCTGGACGGTCCCGATTTAACCCCATTTTGAGCCATATCACGAGCCTCCCACTCCTATAGACTGAGCGTGATCAGACTTTGAGGAGTAGTTTAGCTATTTTAGTGGCTGGTGGAGTTGTATCGGAGTCCAAATGTGGGATTTTGAATCTAGAAAGGGGGTAGTGAGGTAACTTTTGACGTCGCTGGCTGTTCTCTGGTCACATCGGGTATTCAAGGGTTTTTATCTATTTTTTCGGACTATTTATTTAATTTTGCGACGTGTTCACTAATCGTTCGGGGGCCTTAACTGTACATTCTAGGCAATAATTGTTCGTTCAGGGGTTCGAAAATGTGCAAAATTTTCAATTATCCTCCAGAATTTTTGGTTAATTTTCCCGAATTTTTAGCAATTTTTTTGCAATTTTTAAATATAAAACGATTTAAATAAATAAAAAAACGATTTAAATACCGATTAATGGCGTGGCTCGATCTGAGCCGTTGATCATGGACGAGCGCGAATTTCGAAAAGATCTGATGGCTGTTACCGCTCGGTAGCGTTTTTCTCCGTTTACGAGCTCGGAAAGGCGCTTGCTCGGTTGCCGACCGGAGGTAGGGGGTCCGGCAGGCCGAGCGACGTGGCGCTATCTGAGCTGTCGGATGCTGGTGCGCATCTCGAGACGGGCGCGGTTCCCGAGAAAACACTATCTTGTCGTTTAGCGCACGTGGCGCAATCTGGGCCGTTCATCATTGGGAGCGCGAATTTCTGAGAGATCCAACGGTTTAAGTAGCTCGGTGTCTTTTTTCTCCATTTACCAGCTCGGGAAGGCACTTGCTCGGAAGTCGACCGAGGGGGCGTAGCTTCGGTCATCCGAGCGACGTGGCGTTATCTGAGCTGTTGGATATTGGCGCGTATCTCGAGACGGGCGCAGCTCCCAAGAAAACACTATCTTGTCTTTTAGTGCTCTCGGCCAGATCTGGGCCGTCTGATTGAGATCAGGCGCGAAAGTTGAGGGGAAAGTGAGTTTTCCCCGTTTACACGCTCGGGAAGGCACATGCTCGGCGGCCGACCGAGGGCCTATGGTTTTTGGCAATCCGAGATGGCTCTGTTCCCAATGGCATTAACAGTGCTTCGGGACTTGCGCGGCGTTCCGCCTTCCCAATGTCATTAAAGATAATTCCCTTAATTAATACGCGGCGTTTCAACTTCCGAGGGTCATAATGGCTGGTTCTTGGAGGCAGGCTATAAGTACCCCACTCCCCTTGTCATTTCAATCACAATCAGCATAGAGTTTCACACCTCAGAGGTATCTGCCTTGAGTAGCTTCTCTTTTGAGGTCCGGGGTGGTTGCTCTTCTGCCTGGTTTTCCCTTTGTTCCTGACGGCCCCAAAGTGGATGTCAGGAGCAGGGGGGACAAGGCAATAGTGGCGACGACCATAGTCCGGACCCGAGGGATGAGTTACTTCAGAAGGACGGGTGGTCGCCCTGTTGTCTTATTCTTCTCTTGTTCCTCACTGCTCCGAAGGGGATGTCAGGAGCGGGAGGGGATAAGGCAGTAGTAGCGACGACTATAGTCCGGACCCGGGGTGTGGGCCACTTCGGAAGGACGGGTGGTCGTTCTTCCACCAAGATCTTCGGCCTTCTTTGGTCGCTCCGAAGCGGGTGCCTAGGTAGGCGGAGATCTTGGTGGAAGAGGTGATGATCCATGTCCGAGGCCGATTTCCGGACCATCCGAGTCCGTTTGTTGCAACTGTGAAGGCGCCGTTGCCAGAGTCCTCTGACAAGCCGAGCCTTCCAGTTGCAACCAACTAGCTCGGGGTGGTGCGCTTCTCCACCATGAGTCGTGGCTCGGGCTTTCGGACCATCCGAGCCCGTTGTTTGCAGCTGTGAAGGCGCTGTTGTCAGAGTCCTCTGACGAACCGAGCCTTCCAGTCGCAATCAACTAGCTCGGAATGGTCCGCTTCTCCTGTTCTCTGAGCGTTGATGGGCCCCCTCCCATCTCTGTCTTCCTTCCGGGCTGATGGCTCCTGATGGATGTCAGCCCAGAGGAGTTAGAGATGGGGGGAGCGCCGATCTGTTTTTGACCGGGGCCCGTGGGTCGGCGGAATACCGACTGAGGCACGGGACCCGGGGGGTACCCGCCGAGGGCGGTGCCTTAAAACTTTGAACCAAAATTTTCCTGGTTCCCTTTGATATAGGTGGGGCGTCCGAGGGTTCAATCGTCCGAGCGACGTGGCGCACCCTGAGCCGTCGGATGATGGCGCAAATCTCGAGGCGGCTCAGTCCCCAAGAAAACGTTATCTTGTCGTTTAGTACAGGTGGGAAGATCTGAGCCGTCTGATCGAGATCATGCACGAAAGTTGAGGGGAAAGTGTGTTTCCCCGTTTACACGCTCGGGAAGGCGCTTGCTCGGATTCCGAGCGGACCCTGTTGCAGACAAGTTCGGTTTGCCTGTGGCTCAGATTCGGATTTCCTGGAGCCGAACTAGCTGACTTGGTGAAGGAGACAGTGGTGATGAGCCTTCGCGACGTTTCGAGAGCAGCCCAAAAGTCGCAAACCTTCGTTTGGAAGTCCAAGGGACGTCCCAATTTTACTATAAATCTTCACCCCCCCCCCCTTAGACCAAGTCTCACTTTTCACTTTTACTCTCTCTCTTCAGTTTTCACTTTGCTTCGAAGCTTTTAGCTCTCGGGTGGCATTGCTAGCTGTCGCGGTAGCGTTCCTAGTTTCCGGCGAGCTTTCCGACCGCACTTGTCACTTCGAGGTCAGTCTCTTTCCCTTCTCTTTTAGGAAAAATGGTTAAGATTTCGGCTGAGACCCCCGCCTCGGAGCAAGCCGTTGGCCGAGGGGATAAAGGGAAGGGGGTAGTGGAGCCGAGCGAGCAAGACGTCGTTCGTCCGGATAAAGAGGGTGAAGTGGCTGAAGTGCCAGAGGAAGTCGTGGCGGAATCCCGAAAGGGTAAAGGCGTGATCACGATAGTGGAAACGCCGAAGAGAGCGGGGGCGTTTGGTCAGCAGCCCATCGCCGTGTCGAGTGTGGGAGGCGTCCGGGATTACGCCGAGGATACCTTGGAGAGAGTCACTCAAGGTACGGCTAAGCTGGTGGAGGAGAACGAGCCTAGGGAGCTGTCCGAGGTGGACCATAGGATCTCGACTCTTACCGAGACCGATCTTCCTTTGATCCGAGAGGGCTTCCAGATCCCACTTGAGTATGTACTGCTCCTTCCTGGGCCGGGATTCCGAGCCAACACAAAGTCCTCGTCGGACATATGTGTCTTTCCGGTCGACTCTCTCATTGCCGGACTCAGCTTTCCCCTCCACCCGTTCGTGGTTGAGGTCTTGGTCTGGTACGGTTTGAGTCCCGCCCAACTGATGCCAAACACATGGAGGCACGTCGTGGCGTTCGTCCTCCGATGCCAAGAGATCGGCGCCAAGCCGACTATGTTCCTCTTTCGGAGTCTCTTCCGACCCTGCCAACCGAAGCGGGACGAGCAGAGGTTCTTCCTTTCTCCTCGGACAGGAGTTAAGTTGATCGAGAACCCGGACTCGATCAAACATTGGAAGGAGAAGTACTTCCTCGTCCGAAATCTGACGCCATGGGTGATACCGACGGTTTGGGCGAAGGAAGGTCTGCCCAAGCGGACCAGGAGAGAGGTGCCGCTGAGTGATGAGGACGTGGAGGTCCAGAAGAAGCTCCTCGCCCTGCCAGCGCTAAGCTGGAAAGATATTACGGAGGGGCATCTGTTCCGTGGGGGTCTCAGTCCGATCGACCCTCGTATGCTTCTGGTATTTATACTCTTTGTCTAAAATTCATGAAAATTGTCCTAAGTTTTTTCATTCGGATTTTGCAGAGACGATGAAGCTTGATTACAAGGCTCTGGTGGCCAAGGGCAGGGCAGAGCAGGAGAAGAAGAAGAGGCCGTCAGCAGCGCCTCAGGACAGCCGAGCTTCGAAGAAGCCCTCGGTTGTGAAGGCCGCCGACCAACCTAAGGTCGCGGTCCTCAAGGAGGGGGAGATCGAGGTCCTTGTCTCCCCGATGAAGGTCGTGGTCCCCGAGCAGGGGGGAGTCGTGGTCTCCGATCCCCTTGCCTCGGATGCGCCTGCACCGACCCCGGAGGCAGGCGCTCCCGGTTCGTCGAGCAGCGTGTTCGGGGTGAAGGACGTGCTACACCTCCCAGTTCCGCCCCTTACCGCCGATGCAGAGAAGATCTTGACCGAGCGTCATAAGCAGATCTTCGTCCCCGATTGGCAGGTGATGAACGTTGACGACTTCTTGGGCGACGGGAACATCTGCATGGAGGCGGTGAGGCACCTGCCGACCCCGAAGGATCGAGCGACCCTGAAGGCCGGGATGGCAGCGGACGCCGTGATGCAGATTGCCCGGAACACTATGTCGGTAAGTGGGCCGAGCCCTCCTTCATCCAAATTTCTTCCTTAGAATTTTTCTAAGTTCTTGGATTCGGATTTTAACGTGTTGTTCTCTTTCAGACCCTCTGCCACTTCAATTTCTTGGTCGAGGAGTTGGCGAACAAGGATCAGGAGAAGGAGAAGGAGAGGGCGGAGCGCGTCAAGGTCGCGAAGCAGCTTGATTCCGAACTGCTTCTCTCGACAAAGAGGGCTGCCGAAGTGGAGGGGTTGGAGAAGCAGCTGGCCGATGCCGTTCAGCTGTCAAAGGACACGGCGGCCAAGCTTGAGGCCTAGGAGAAGGAGGTGGCCGAGCTGAAGGATACGACGGCCAAGCTCGAGGCGTCGGCGAAGGAGGCAGCCGGGCTGAAGGAGGAGCTGGCTAAGGCTCGGTCGGAAGCGGAGGATGCTCGGAAGGGGGCCGAGAAGACCAAGGCCAAACTCCTCAAGAAGGTGAAGAGGGTGAAGAAGGCCGTGCAGGAGGAGGCCGCGCTGCACATGCTCCAGAATATGGTGGATGCCTACGGTCGGGCCTTGCAGCATGTGGTCGCCAAGAACCCGGGCTTCGATACGTCCTCCTACAACTTCTACGACTTCGTGGAAGGGGAGGAGGGTGTCCCCGAGGGGTTGATCGGCCCCGAGGGGGAGACGGAACCCGTCGAGGACCCGTGGAAGGCCGAGGCCGAGGAGGAAGAGGAGGACGACTCCGAGGAGGAGAGCAGGAGCGAAGGCGGAGGTGGGGGCGAGGGCGAGGACAAGGCCGAGGGGTCGACGGACCCGAACGACAAAAAGGTCGACCCCTGACTCGGTTGTCTTTTTTCTTTTTTGTTTTTGTAAGCCTAACTGCGGACTGGCCACCGCTGTTGTAGAACTCTTTAAATCTTGAATGAAAAAAATGTTTTGTTTGGCCAAAATTTGTCCAAGTGTTGAGTCTCGGACTTAGTGTCTGGTTTGGCATAAATTTCTTCAAGTGTTGGGCCTCGAATTAAAATCTGCTTTTCAGGTGAGATTCGGTCCGATCACGGAGGTTGACTACCTTCGGAAGGAGCTGGCGAAAACGAAGGACGAGCTCTTTCAGAGCCGGTATAATCGATATCTTCTGCTCGACAAGTTGGAGGATACGAAGGCAGCTCTGCGGAGGTATGGTCGCGAGCTGTACCAGCATCGAAAGCGCTCTTCAGCTCCCTATCCCGAAGGCGAAGTCGAGGATCTCCGTAGAGAGCTTACTGCCGCCGAGCAGAAGAATGACGACCTTTTGGCCGAGGTCCAATACTTGGAGCTAGCGGAGAAAGAACGTTCGGCGGAGGGGGAGAAGCTGGCTTCCGAACTGGAGAAAGCGTCAACCGAGCGCAAGAGGCTATCGGCGGAAGTCGACAGGCTCAGAAGGATCACCATAGATAGGGGGATCGAGGTCACCCATTACCGACGGCTTGCGACTGATAGTGCCAATGCCTCGGGTTCGTTGAGGGCCCCTCGACCGAAGAAGTTGGCGAAGGACGACGTCTTGAGGGATAGAATTATCGAACTGGAGGAGGAGATCGCGTCGCTCAAGCCCGCGCCGGAGAGAGCTAACGTTCGTAGCACGTCGTGTACTCGCGAGGAAAGCGAGAGGGGGATTACGTTTTACAAACTTGCGACGCGCTCGCCTATGACCAGGCGGAGTCCGGCCGATGCTCAGAGTAGTGCGGCTGTTTCGTCGAGTGGGGCTTCGGTCGGCGCTGCTGTTAGGACTAGCAGTGAAGGGGGATCGCGCTTCGTTGGTTTAGGGTCGAGCTCGGAGGGCAGGCCTCATCGTCCTCGCGTTTCCCTAAACCGAAGCATTCCCCTTCCGAAGAGGCCCTGATTATGTCGTTTTCCATTTTTGTTGGTTGTTGTAACAACTTAATTGTGGGGTCGGTCGACCGTCTGTAACACTATTATGTCTGAATGCAAATCTTTTTGAAAAATTTTCAAGTGTTAGACTTCGACGGTGTATTGAAATTGTGTTATTCGCTTTCCCTTCTTTTCAGCTCGTGGTGACGATCCATGGCTCGGACTCCGAGCGTTCGAATGATGACTCCGAATCCGAGGCCACCTCTAAAACGGTGGTTCTGAGCCCCAGGAGCGCCGATCTGAAGTTACGCCGAGCCGAGAGTGAGTGGGCCCACCTTTCGTCTGTCCTCAGTCTCCGGAAAGCCGAGATCCAACGCTTGGAGAATAGGATCGTCGAGCTGAGCCCCGCAGGAGAGGATGAAGACTCGCAAACCGCATTCAGCAACGCTCTTCGGGTCAAATGCATTCGGCACAACCAGTCGAAGATTATTGCCGAGCGGGATGACTTGCTCTCAGAGATGCGGCACTTGCAGGCTGTGATGGCGAAGCTCCGGGGGGAGGCAGAGGAGCTGCCAGCCGAGGAGGACGAACAGTCTAGTGAGGATGTTTCTATATTAGAGACGAGTGTAGTGGGTCGGGCATTGTATGTTTTGTTTGCCGACACTTTGTAATGGAATGTTTTGTATTATGCGCCGACCATTAATAAAATTCCCTTTCATTTCTTTGCGCATTTGTCTTTGCTTATAACTGCGTTGGTCGTACCGTGATCTTTGAACCGAGCGCGTTTGTTTAACCGAACGGGTCCCCATGGGTAAGGTACTTTGTCGTTTAGCAGCTCTGACGCGGTACGGCACAAATTCCTAGGCGGCTCCGTGTTCGAGAAAGTGCTATTTTGTTGTTTAGAGCAGGTGGCGAGATCTGAGCCGTTGAATGTAGGCGCGAATCTCGAGGTGGCTCAGCCTCCAAGAAAACGTTATCTTGTCGTTTAGTGCAGGTGGCAAGATCTGAGCCGTCTGATCGAGATCACGCACGAAAGTTGAGGGGAAAGTGTATTTTCCCCGTTTACATGCTCGGGAAGGCACTTGCTCGGGAACCGACCGAAGGTCTGGGTCTTCGGACTTCGGCTAATAGTTAGAAGAGTTCGGATTATTTGTTCCGGACCTTGGGTATAGTTCAATGGCTGTGGGAGCAATTCCGAACGGCGATCTACCCCTGGTTAGTTCGGAGACGAGCCGAGGAGGTAAAGTCGAGCCGAGTGTTGGACTCCGAACCATCGGTATAGTTCAACGGCTGTGGGAGCAATTCCGAACGGCGATCTATCCCTGGTTCGTCCGGAGACGAGCCGAGGAGGTAAAGTCGAGCCGAGTGTTGGACTCCGAACCATCGGTATAGTTCAACGGCTGTGGGAGCAATTCCGAACAGCGATCTACCCCTCGTTCGTCCGGAGACGAGCCGAGGAGGTAAAGTCGAGCCGAGTGTTGGACTCCGAACCATCGGTATAGTTCAACGGCTGTGGGAGCAATTCCGAACGGCGATCTACCCCTCGTTCGTCCGGAGACGAGCCGAGGAGGTAAAGTCGAGCCGAGTGTTGGACTCTGAACCATCGGTATAGTTCAACGGCTGTGGGAGCAATTCCGAACGGCGATCTACCCCTAGTTCGTCCGGAGACGAGCCGAGGAGGTAAAGTCGAGCCGAGTGTTGGACTTCGAACCGTCGGTATAGTTCAACGGCTGTGGGAGCAGTTCGGAATGGCGGTCTGTCTCTGATCCGTCCGGAGACGAACCGAGGAAATGAGGCCGAGCCGAACGTGGACTCCGAACCATTGGTTGAGTTCAACGGCTGTGGGAGCAGTTCGGAACGGCGGTCTGTCTCTGATCCGTCCGGAGACGAACCGAGGAAATGAGGCCGAGCCGAACGTGGACTCCGAACCATTGGTTGAGTTCAACGGCTGTGGGAGCAGTTCGGAACGGCGGTCTGTCTCTGATCCGTCCGGAGACGAACCAAGGGAATGAGGCCGAGCCGAACGTGGACTCCGAACCATTGGTTGAAATCACAATATAAAAGGCAGGTGATAAGGGGGGAGGAAAACATGCAGATTCACAAACATAATAGAGCTTTCTTTATTGATATTCGACGGCGAACCGTTCTACATAGTACAATTTATGAAAAAAGGGGTTACAAGTCGGAGGGTTGGAATGGCTCGATACCCCTTGTTACTTAGAGTGGCGTCGGAATGCTCTCTTGGTATTTGAGGAGGTGGTCGGCATTCCAGGTCCTCGGAAGCTCTCTGCCTTCCATGTCCTCGAGACGGTATGCCCCAGGCCGAACAACTTTTGTGATCCGGTAAGGACCTTCCCAGTTCGGAGCTAGCTTGCTCTTCTGACTGGGGAGGGATATGGCTAGCTTTCTCAAGACCAAATATCCTTGCTTAAGGTCGGCGGGTCGGACCTTCTTGTTGTACGCTAGCTCGATCCTTCTTCGATAATTCTGCTGCCGAATCAATGCCCTTTCCCTCAGTTCATCTATCAGGTCCAAGTTTCCTCTGAGGTCCCGGGCGTTCTGTGCTTCGTCATAGGCTGTGAGCCGAGGGGAAGGTATTCCGACTTCGAGGGGTATCACGGCCTCGGCCCCATAAGTAAGATTGAAAGGGGACTCTCCGGTGGGCGTCCGCTTGCTTGTGCGGTAGTTCCACAACACATTAGGGAGTTGGTCCACCCACAAACCTTTCGAACACTTGTCCAACCTTTTCTTGATGCCTGCAAGGATCTGCTTGTTAGCATTCTCGGCCTGTTCGTTTGACTGGGGGTGTGATACGGACGAGAAGCGTTGCTGAATGACGAGGTCGTCGCATAGAGCTCGGAATGCCGTGCCGGTGAACTGAGTCCCGTTGTCCGTTACGAGGACACGGGGGACGCCGAACCTGCATATGATGCTCTTCCAGAAGAACTGTACCACTTTGTTCTCGGTTATTGTGGCGAGGGGCTCGGCCTCGACCCACTTCGAGAAGTAGTCGATGGCTACGACCAAGGATCTGAGCTGACCTGGGGCTGGGGGGAAGGGCCCTAGTAAGTCCATGCCTCACATTGCGAAGGGGATGGGACTTGATAGGGAGGCGAGGTTGGCCTGAGGGAGGCGTCGGATGTTAGAGTGTCTCTGATAGGAACTGCATTGCCGAACGTGTCGTTCGGCGTCTCGAAGAAGGGTCGGCCAGAAGTACCCATAGTTCAAAGCTTTCCGGGCCAAAGACCTAAATCCGGAGTGTGCCCCTCCGATCCCTTCATGAAGCTCCTGTAGGGCATATTCGGCCTGATCCGGAGAGAGGCACCTTAGATATGGTCGGCCATCTATTTGAGAGAAGGAGCGTTTGTATAGGATGCCCTCGATCAAGACATAGCGCTCGGCCCGAGTTCTGACTCGGCGTGCTTCCTTGGGATCCGAGGGCAGGACTCCATCCCTTAAGAATTCTACCAGTGGTTTCATCCAATTGTCCTGCAGCATGACTGGCAATGACTCCACCGAGCTAGGTGTCTCGTCTTCGATGCTCGGTTTAGAGAGGACTTCAATCAGTACGGTCTGTTCGAGTCCTTGTAGAGAAGACGAGGCCAATTTGGAGAGAGCATCGGCTTGTGAGTTCTCCTCCCGGGGGACCCGTTGGATGATGGCTTCTTCGAACCGGCCCATGAGGTCCTGGACCTTGGCGAGGTACTTCGCCATTCGCTCGTCCCTGGCCTCATATTCGCCCAAGACCTGGTTCACGACTAGCTGAGAATCACTGTGAATCCGAAGGCACTGCGCCCCAGCACTTCGTGCGAGTCCGAGACCAGCTATGAGAGCCTCGTACTCCGCCTCGTTGTTCGAGGCCTTGAAGTTCATGCGGATCGCATACTGCAGGACGAAGTAGTCAGGGCCGTTCAGGATAATGCCGGCGCCGCTTCCTTCATTGCAAGAGGACCCGTCTACGAAGACTGTCCAAATGGGGGGCCCATTCGGGACGTGGCCGACCTCAGGGATAGTGGACTCTACAATGAAGTCGGCGAGGGCCTGGGCCTTGATTGCCGTCCGAGGTTGATAAGAGATGTCGTGCTGACTCAGCTCGACGGACCACTTCATCAGCCGACCCGAGGTCTCCGGCTTGTGGAGGATCTGCTTTAGGGGTTGGTCGGTGAGGACAACGACCGAGTGAGATTGGAAGTAGGGCCGAAGCTTTCTCGCTGCCATGACCAGGGCATAGGCCATCTTCTCTATCCTCAGATAGCGGAGCTCGGCGTCCCGAAGCACCTTGCTCACATAGTAGATGGGCCTTTGGGTCCGGTCCTCCTCTCTCACCAAGACGGCACTTAGGGTCTGCTCGGAAGCAGCCAAGTAGATGAAGAGAGGCTCGCCTGGGACCGGCTTACTGAGCAGAGGGGGGTTCACCAGATAGGCTTTCAGCTGGTCGAACGATTCTTGTTGTGCTTGGCCCCATTCAAACCCTTTAGCTCCCCTGAGTGCTTTGAAGAAGGGGAGGCACTTTTCCCCCGACTTGGATAGGAACCGACCGATAGCTGCGAGCCGACCGGTGAGCTTCTGCACCTCCTTGACGTTTCGAGGCGGGGCCATGTCTAATATGGCCTTAATCTTCTCGGGGTTAGCTTCGATTCCTCGCTGGCTCACCATGAAGCCGAGGAATTTTCCCGAGGAGACCCCGAACACACACTTGTTCGGGTTCAGCCGCATGTTGTACTTCCTCAACACGCCGAAGGCCTCCTGGAGGTCGGCTACATGATCGGTGCCGTGGATGCTCTTGACGAGCATGTCATCAACGTACACCTCCATGTTTCGGCCGATCTGGTTCTGGAAGACCTTGTTGACGAGGCGCTGGTAGGTGGCGCCTGCGTTCTTCAAACCGAACGGCATGACCCGGTAGCAGTAGAGGCCTTGGTCGGTGACGAAGGAGGTCTTCGGGATATCCGGAGGGAACATCCGGATTTGATTGTACCCCGAGAAGGCATCCATGAAGCTGAGGAGCTCATGGCCCGAGGTGGCGTCAATAAGGGTGTCGATGTTCGGGAGAGGGAATGGATCCTTCGGACACGCCTTGTTCAGGTCAGTGAAGTCGATGCATATCCTCCACGAGCCATTGGACTTCTTGACCATTACAACATTCGACAGCCACTCGGGATAATTTACCTCCTGTATGAACTTGGCCTTCAGCAGCTTATCCACTTCCTCCTTGATTGCCTGCTGTCGCTCGGGAGCGAACTTTCGCCTCTTCTGCTGAACCGGTTTGCACCCCGGTTCGACGCTTAGACGATGGACGAGCAAGTCCTCGGAGATGCCGGGCATGTCCTGCGGCCGACCAAGCAAATAGGTCGTGGTTATTCCGGATGCACCTCACCAAGTCGGAGAACAGCACGGTCGGCAAGGACTTGCTGACGAGGAATTTTCGGCTCGGATCCTCGTCCGAGAAGAGTACTTCTTCTAACTCGTCCGCCGGCTCGGACGTTGGGCGGGCCTTCGGCTCGGGAATTTCTAGTGTCTCGAGCGAGAGCACTGGTCCCCCGGTGGAAGTCATGTAGCACTTCCGAGCTGTTTCCTGGCTTCCCCTGACTTCCCCTACTCCCGAACGAGTGGGGAACTTCATCTTCAAATGGTATGCCGAGGGGACAGCCTCCAGGGCAGCTAGGCCGGGGCGGCCTAAGATGACGTTATATGTTGCTGGGACGTCGACGACCATGAAGTCCATCGGCTCGGTCCGGGTAGTAGGGGTGCTTCCCGCAGTAACGTCCAGGGTTATCACCCCTTCGACGGTTACCGGGACCCCCGTGAACCCGTGGAGGGTGTAACCGGCCGGCTTGAGACGGTCTCAGGACAGCTGCAGGCCTCGGAATGCCGAGAGGAAAAGGATATTGACCGAACTCCCGTTGTCCACCAGAATCCTCTGCACCTTAAAGTTGGCCATGCGGAGGTCGATGACGAGGGCATCGGAGTGGGGGGTTCGGACTCCTTCGAGGTCGGCATCGGAGAAAGACACAGGGATGCCGAGACCTTTCGGGGGAGGGGCACTATGGACCGAGTTGACCTCTCGGACGAAGGCCTTCCGGGAGGAATTAAAGGAGCCCCCCATGGGGCCTCCGTGGATCAAGTGCAGAACCCGTTCCTCCTCGAACTCGGGTGTCTCTTCGCGCCGCTCGGAGCGCTTATTAGCCCCCCGAGGCGGAGGGGAGTGGCGATCTGTCCGATCGTTAGCCTTCACGAACTTGGCCAACTGCCCCCTTCGAATGAGGGCTTCGATCTCATCTCTCAAAGCCCGACAGTCATTCGTATCGTGCCCGTGGTCTCGGTGATACCGACACCACTTATCTTTGTCCCTCCTCTTCGCCGGGGTGTGCATCCTCGGGGTCGGAGGGATGACCCCCTCCTTCTCCACCTCCATGAGGATAGTGGAGACATTAGTGGTGAGGGGAGTGAACTTCTCGAACCTGGGGGGAGGGCGGCGCTGACCGCCCATGTCCTTTTGAGCTTTCTTGGACCCTTCTTCCCCTGTCGCCTTCCTTTTCGACCCTGCGGAGGGCCCCCCAAAGCTGGGAAGGGCTTCGGCCTCTTCTGCTCGGATGTACTTCTCGCACCTCAGGAGGAGGTCGGCGAAGTCATGCGGGGGCTTCTTGGCCAGGGATGATCGGAGGTTGGCGTTAAGGACGTTCGACTGGAACGCCACGGTGGCCACGGATTGGTCTAAGGAGGCAATAGACCTGACTTCTGCGGTGAACCTTTTCACATAGTCCCGCAACTTTTCTTCCTTCTCCTGCCGCAGGTTCAGTAGGGAAAGACTTGTCTTCTCGGCTCGCCGGCTACTCACGAAGTGAGTAATGAACAGCGTCTCGAACTGCTCGAATGAGAAAATGGATGAGGGAGCGAGCCTGGAATACCATTCCCGAGCCGACCCCCTGAGGGTGGCAGGGAAGGTCCTGCAGAGCACCGCGTCGGAAGATTGATGGATCAGCATCAGGGTCTTGAAGCTTTCGACGTGGTCGACCGGGTCGGATTCCCCTGAGTATGTTTCAAACTACGGCGGTTTGAAACTCCTCGGTATGTGGGCCTCCATGATCGACCGTGAGAAGGGGGGTCGGCTGGGACGGAAGGTTCCTGCTCGAGACTCTTCCTCCCTGTCCATGCGGCCGATACGCCTTTCCACCTCATGGAGACGGCGGATGAGGGCATCGTCCCTCCGCTGGTAATCGTATAACCCCCCGGACTCCTCTTCATAGGAAGGGGAGCGTGGACTGCGGCGCCGGTAGTCCTGGGACCGGCGAGGGCTTTGTTCCCGCTGCTGGCGGCTGGGAGCCGGGGAAGGGCTCCGGGTTCGGCGCCGAGGACTGGGATTTCTGGGGGGCGTCGGAGCCCTTTGTGCATTTTGGACGTTCTGCCGAAGATTGAGAGCCTGCAGAACGGTCTCCTGAAACTGGAGGAATTCGGCTAGACTAATAGGCACGTCTCGGTCCCTCGGACGATGCCGATCCCCGGGGGAGCGGGACCTCCTCCTTCGGCGATCGGGGGACGCTGCTCGGCCTCTGCGGTTCGGGGACCTTCTTGTGTCTCGGCGACGTGGGGACCGCTCCCCCTGACGCTGGCAGGATGCTCCCTCTCGGGCCCGCCTCTCGTCAAGATGGGTGCGGAGGTCGTCGTCCTTCTGGCGGTTCAGGAGTGTGATACGGAGGTCGGGATGGTGAGAGGCCATCGAGTCCGAGGACCCATTATGGACCGAGACATGGCCCGGATTGACGGGCTGCTTCTCCTTCCGACCGTTGTGACCGGACGGGCCATTGTTGGGCTGCTGCTTGGGAGGAGGAGGTGGGACCTGCTGGGCTGTCGGAGGTAGGTCGGACTGAGGAATGGGGTTGACTGGGGCTTCATTCGCCGGGTCGGTGAGGTTGCCCGCACGGTTCGACCCTCTGGATCTGACCTTCTTCGGCGGCATGGCTGTCGAGGACGACGGAGAATGGGCTGAGGCTGTTCGTGCGGTTTTCCCACAGACGGTGCCAATCTGTTACCGCTGATTTCGGTGTGGGGGTAAACAGATAGAATTTGTAAGTCCGAGAAAAACCTGAACAGTTGACTCAGCTTTCTTGCTCCCGCCGCGACCTGCAGAGAAGTGCGAGACACCGGGGTTGATTCCGGCGACGCACCCTCCGACGCTCTTGTCAGTAATCAGAAAAAGATTAAGAAAGAGCTTAAGTGGTGAAGAAGTGATTAACCTGGTCTTGGTGGCAGAGGGGTTGTATTTATAGTTGCCTTTGGAGTGGTTAGGGTCCTGATTTCCTGCCTAACAGTCAGGAGGAAAATCCTCCTATTCTGTTTTGGGAAGTCTGGCCCTGATTCCCTGGTGAGAGTCAATCAGGCTTATTGATTTGATTTAATCAAATCAGTGGCCTTGATTCTCCTCTTGGTGGACCGGGCTTGCATCGGGTCGGGGCCCGTGCCCAGTTGAAGTGGATCTATTCGCGGGTGGTTGGTTTTGTGAGAAGGAGGCCCAATACCTGTTTTGGATCCATCTGTATGTGAAATTACCTTTTTACCCCCGTGCTTCAAAATCCGTGCTCGATCTGGACGGTCCCGATTTAACCCCATTTTGAGCCATATCATATATAATTAAATATGTTTATTAAAATAAATTATTTTATATTATTATATAATATACAATTATTCTAATATATTATTATTTTATATATACTATTTTATATATATTATAATTATTATATATTACTATTGTACTATTATTATGATATATTGTTATATATATATTTATAATATATTATTGTTACATATATATTATTATATAATATGCTATTGTTATAATATATTGTTATATATAAATTTATAATATATTGTGGTTACATATATTATTATTATTATTATTATTATTATTATTATTATTATTATTACTATTATTATTATTATATATTATATATTATATATTATATTATTATATATATATTATATATATATTATATTATTTTTATTTTTAATATAAATATAAATATATATACATATATATATATATATATATATATATATATATATATATATATATATATATATGATTATTATAATATATATTATTTTTTCATATATACTATTTTATATATACTATTATAATAATCTATTATTATTATAATATATATTATTATTATGTATTACTATTATATATTATTATATATATTATTATATAATTTATTATTATTGTAATAAATTGTTTAATATATAATTATAATAGATTATTATTACATATATATATTATTATAATTATTATATGTTATTGTATATATGTATATAATTAAATATGTTTATTATAATAAATTATTTCATATCTATATAATAAAACACAAAGAAAGCTATCAAGTGGCTCCCCTTCAATCCCCTCAAAAATCAAAGGCCCAGATCTAACCTTACAAAACATATTTTTCCCCCAAAAGTTCCCCCCAAAACTCAAATTCAAATTTCCTACCCAAAACAACTCCTATATTTATTTAATTTTTTCTCTCTCTCTCTCCCTCCCTCTTCTATTCAAAAAATTAAGAAAATAAAAATTTTAGAAATTTTAGAAAATTAAAAAACTAAACAATTTTAAAAATTTAAAAACTTTAAAAACTTTAAAAATAATTTTGAAAAATCAAAAAAATCATATAATATATTTTTTGTTCTATGTTTTCTACTTCAATATATTTGTTGGACCTCCAAAACTATTTTATATGATCAAATAAGGTGCACTGTTCCAAAGACGTGCCGTAGGCACGTGTCAACGGGCAAACCTAGTTATTATAATATACAATTATTATAATATATTATTATTTTATATATTCTATTTTATATATACTATTATTATATTATATTATTATTGTATATATTATTGTTTTATATATACTATTTTATATATGCTATTATTATGTTAGATTATTATTATATATAATATTATTATATTATATTATTATTATATATATTATATTATATTATTATTTTATATATACTATTTTATATATACTATTATTTCATATATACTATTTTATATATACTATTATAATAATCTATTATTATTATTATTATATATTACTATTATATATTATTATATATTTTATTATTATTATAATAAATTGTTTAATATATAATTTGAATATATTATTATTACATCTGTATTATTATAATTATTATATATTATTATATATATGTATATTATTAAATATGTTTATTATAATAAAATATTTTATATTATTATATATCAGTATGTACGTATATGTATACAACATGTATGTATCAGAGTATATATACTGTATACAGTATATACATACAACCAAACCTATACATACATTATACTCTTATTTTCAAAAAACTGTTTTCATAAAAAAATATTACCAAACAACTTTTACACTCTCATTTTCAGAAAACTCTTTTCAGAAAACCGTTTTCAAAACAATAAACCAAACGCAACCTTATATTTTCACAGCCCTATCCTACGCATCAGTCCTTGGACATGGCTTTGAGTTTCTCGGGCCAGCCTTACACTTTATCCTTCAAAATGACAAAATCTTCAGTATAAAGGACGGTTCAAATTACAACTCAAACTAATTATACTCTAAAAAAAGAAAGGTGAAAAAAATTATACTTTAAAAAAAGATAGGTGAAAAAAAAAATGAAATAACCCCATTATTAAAACAAAATTGTAGTAAACGAAACAATGAATACATATACAATTATACGTTACAATGAATACATATATCAATTCTTCACATATCAATAACATAACTTTCTCTAACGTGATTCATTTGGTCCATACGGACACTGGTATGCTCCAAGATGACGAGTATATGAAACAGGCCTTCCAAACTCACTTCAAAAACTTGTTTGGACAGAAAGCGGACTTCATAGTCCCGCTTGAGTCGAGCTTCTGGCAAACTAACCATGAGGACCTAGGTCTTGATCTACACTCCATTGAAGCTCCATTCACTGACGAGAAAATTAGGGATGTGGTTTTGCAACTTGGAATGGAAAAACACCAGAATCGGATGGTTTCCCATTCATCTTCTACCATACCTTCTAGGAGGATATCAAAGATGATTTTTTGAACATGTTGACCGAATTCTACGATCGTAGACTTAAGGCTGGGTAGACTTAACTACGCAAAGGTCGTTCTGATCCCTAAGAAGGAAGACTCCCGACGGGTTAGGGATTTTCTGTCCTATTAGTCTCCTCAATTGCTCGGTTAAAATCATCATCACGACCATCGCTAACAGACTAGGAGGGATGATGGATAGACTTATTAGTCATGAACAATCTGGATTCATTAAAGGTTCCTATATTCTAGAATGCGTAGCTACAACTGAGGAAACTATCCATCATTGCCACATTTCAAATGCTATGAGCTATCTTCTCAAGCTTGATTTTGAGAAGGCATATGATTTAGTAGAGTGAGACTGTCTTTTGGAAGCTCTCGCAGGCAATGGTTTTTGTGACAGGTGGATCCAATGGATCCGCAACTGTCTCACCACTAGCAGAACTACTATCATGGTGAATGGTGGAACGAGTAACCATTCTCCTATAAGAGAGGCTTACGACAAGGAAACCCTCTCTCCCCCCATTCTTTCTACCATTGTTGTTGATGTTCTTAAAAATATGATGGGTAACTGTAGACAGGCTGGTTGGACTGTTCTTTTGGTCAGTGGGAATAACCATCCGAGTTGCTCAATTCTTCAATATGCGGACGATACTCTTCTTTTCGGAAATGGCGATATCAGGGAGATCACCACTTACAAAGGAATTCTATATAGTTTTGAAGCTTGGTCTGGGCTCATGTTTAATTTCCACGAAAGCACACTCATTCCCATTGCCTTATTCCTAGAGGAGGCATTGGAACATGCATCCATCCTTAACTGCACTGTAGAGAATTTATCCATTAAGTACCTGGGGCTCCCACTTAGACCAGGTAAACTAAATAAAGCAGATTGGTTACCTATCATTGACCGGGTCGAGAACAGACTAGCGGATTGGAAAGGAAAGTTGTTGTCCTTGGGTGGGAGAGTAACTCTCATCAATTCAGTCCACTTGAATCTACCAAACTATTATCTCTCCTTCTTCGAAATGTCACGATCGGTTATCCAGAGAACTGACCACATCCGAAAGTGATTTCTTTGGAAGGGCACGAACTCTGATAGGTGCAGATACCACCTCATTAAATGGAAAAAAACATGCATGAAGAAAATACACGGAGAACTGTGTATTATTGATTTTCGACATATGAATCTTGCACTTTTGGAAAAGTGTTAGTGGAAAGTCTTCTACCAAGACGGCGAGGGATGACATGATTATGTCCAGTCCTATCTACATGGGAATGAGACACGAATATGGGCTTCAATAGGGTCCACGTGTTTCTTGGTTTTGGAAAGAGATTTTCAAAGCCTATGATCCGTTCAATAGCTGCGTAACATCTTTTATCGGTAATGGCAGGCTTAGCAGATCCTGGTGGGATAAATGGTGTAGTGATCATACACATAGAGAACTTTTCCCACATCCATATGCAATAACATCACATCCACACTGTACTCATGAAAATGGACTCCTTTTAATTTTGATGGATCCCCACCCCCCCCCAGTCTTTTGGGGGGGAATCTCGTAATGTGGTTGTACTTTTGATGTTATATCTTGTATGTTTTTATGTTTGTCCCACCCTCCCATGTCTGGGGGAAGCTCTATGCTTTATTTCTGTAATTTTACTCAGTACGCTAAGTTTATTTTATTAACATCTTATTAATGAAATAGGTAATCTATACTTCATATTTTTCTTTAAAAATTATATATAATATAAGTTTTTTTTTTAAACAATTAAATAACATAATTATTTGCAGGGAGGAAAGAACTTAAACAACAAATAACAAATCAAAAGCTAAACAATATAATTGAACAACTAAACTAACTATACGAAGCTTGGGAATTCATTGCGTATAACTGTTTGCAGGGAGGAAAGAACTTAAACAACAAATAACAAATCAAAAGCTAAACAATATAATTGAACAACTAAACTAACTATACGAAGCTTGGGAATTCATTGCGTATCTGTGATCCATTTTAATTTTGAGTAATGCTACATCCACTACCAATTTCACTATATTTCTCTTCACTATCTTAAGTGGCACACTCCAATAGGTAAGGGAAGATAGAGTATGTGGGGAAACTCTCCAATAGGAATATTCTACCTAAGATAATGAAAAAAATGGTAGTGAAATTGGTAGTGGCTAAAGTATTGCCCTTTCATTTTAACCTGCAAACATGCTTCTGGTTTCCAACTCCTGACTCTGCTTTAGGTTTCCAGCTCCTGTCCCCCCTCCCATGAATATACTAAATCCAAAAATCTCTCGTAACTTGTAGGATAGTAAAGGAATATGATATTTTTCATGGTGTAGATTTGTCACTATCATTAGTAACTTTATATCAGAGTCTAAGTTAGGTCTTCAGTTTGGTTGAGTTAGTAGTTGGAATTTTTTCCCAAACTGACCCACTTCTTGATAGCCTTTTTTCCAAACTGACCCACTTTTCAAAAAAATTCCAAAATGACCCACTCGCTATCTAGATAGCGAGTTTAGTAAAAAAAACTCACTTCTGAGATAGCGAGTGTTGGTTTTGGCATTTTTGGTTTCCACCTTGGCCAAGGCTCGCTGTCTCAAAAAGCAACATTGTTTTTACTAAACTCGTTTTTTGAGACAGCGAGTGTTGATTGAGATTTTATTAAAACCCAGGCTCGCTGTTTCGATCTTCCTCTATTTCTTTCTCTCAACTTTCCCTCTTCGATAAACCCATAAACCCTAGCCCCAAATTCGAGTGTTCGGGCCGATTAACCCATCGAAATTTATTTCAATCTTCCACATTCCTCTCAAGCATCTCTCCTCACACTCGCAACCCTCTGTCCTCACACTCACAAAACCCAAAATCCCAAAATCTAAGACAATCGTGAATTCATGATTTTGTGTAAAGAAGTGCGGTGGAAGGCTTTACATTACGATCATCTGCACTATCTACATCCTAAAGCACCAAACTTCAACGGTATATTTCTATACATTTGCATTTTTAATTACCGGTTAATTTTGAGAAATGTTGGAAAATTGTTAGCGAAATCGTCAGAAATTAGTAGTGGTTTGTATTGAAATGTTGAGAAATCTTATGTATAGTTGAGAAATTTTTGAGAATTTTCGAGTAGAAATTTATGATAGTACTTGTAGGTATATAATGTAGGAATTTTTTAGAAATGTTGAGAAGTTTTGTATAGTTTGTATAGTTATATAGTTTGTATTTAGTTTGTATATAGTTATATAGTTATGTTTAGTTTGTATAGTTTGTTTTAAATTGTTGATAACGATTTGTTTTTGTTGTAGTGTACTATTAGTTATTATATATGACATGCACGCGGGGTAATATGGAGGAAGGAACGAGTAGTAGACCCCCACAAACTCGAGGTGCCGGACCACGTACTTGTTATGGCCAACCTCCAGGTGATAAACGTGGTGGTGGTGAAACTGAGCGTAAAAATGTAAGTGATGTTCTTTTTTTTTTGTTGTATTCGATCATTTTGGTTATCATTCAATAAAATGTCATATCGGCGTATTGATTTAAATATATTTTTTTGTAGCTGTCAACTAATCCTACCGCTTCACCAAATGAGGCGGACCCTTCTACATCAGCTTGTGTTCCAAGTGGAGGTCCAGGTCCTCTCGATCCTAGACTGCTTACTTTGCAACTGCATCACCCCTCAAAAGCCATGTGGGAAGGCGAACCGAATGAGTGTACATTTAGGGAGCACATTACATTGCCTATGCACCCACGGATTCACGAGCTTTTACGGGACTGTGGCTTATACGGTATTGGACTAATGAGCTCAATTAAGGTAGATCAGCCTCTTCTAATCGCACTTCTTGAGAGATGGCGGCCTGAAACCCATACTTTCTACTTGCCGATCGGGGAGATGACCGTAACACTACAAGATGTCTCGGTATTCATAGGTTTTAAACTCGATGGGCAGGCAGTAACCGGGACGATGGACTTCAATCTAGAGTATCTTGTGCAACAATACCTCGGTGTAGAAGTCAAAACGGGGGCAATAAATTAAAAGTTCATTCGTTTGAAGTGGTTGAAGGATACATTCAAGGATAGGTTGAATAAGGATTTGACTGAGTTCGATGTTGAGTGCTACTGTAGGGCTTAAATCATGACACTTTTTGGAGGCATTATGTTTTCGAACTCAACTGGTCTTTCGGTGTCGTTGATGTACTTTCCTAGGATAGCCGATCTGCGAACAGTCGGAGCGTACAGTTGGGGTAGTGCGTCGTTGGCCTCACTTTACATGAGTCTGTGCAACTGCTCTCTCGGGTCAGTATAGATGAATGGACCAATGATTTTGCTTCAGGTGTGGAGCTGGGAATGGATTCATGTTGGTCGGCCCGTTGTTAGTAGGCAATCACCAAATTGGTTGAATGCCCCCCGAGGATCAACACATGTTACCTCCACAAGGTGTGTACTGGTCTGGAAATCTCACATGGAAGGCAAACCCAAACATATGTCTGACGTACTATTGAGATGAATTGGATAGATTGACAGATGATTGCGTCAAGTGGAAGCCCTACACGAAGGAGCGTTTGGGTAGACTACAACCTATTTGCACGTCAAGGCGTGAGCTATGGCTGATAAGGGCACCTCTAATCAACTTTGGTACAGTCGAGTTGTACTTTGATGACAGAGTGCTCCGGCAATTTTTACTCCTTCAAAGTATTCCGGCCGTTGAACCATATAATGCCGATATGCATGCTATTACTAGGATGGGTCGACAACCGGTTCACAATTGGGCCGCATGTTTGGTTACATATGTCGACAAATGGAATACACACCGGTTCGATGAAATCATTGGAAACCTTCCTCCATTCGATGCATCGTTGCATGGGAATTATATGGCTTGGTATGTGTAGCGCCCCAAATTTCTATACCTGAAATTTGAGACACAATCCAGGATTCAAACTTCAAATAGTCCCAATCACAGAAAAATACAGGAAAATTAAAACTTTTATTCCATATAATAGTTACAATTACAAGTGTTACAATGTCCAAATTATCACAAATCAGAGTTATAGAATTTTAGAAATTTGCAAATAACACTTGAATATTGTCACTTGGATGCTTGGATTGACTCGAGCTTTGCTGTACCTGTGGATCGGCTCCCGATACCTAAAAGGTGGGGAACGTCAGTACATATACTGACGCAACGCTGATAATAGCAGCGATCTCCAAACTGGAAACCACAAATCATAATTTATGCAAAAGAGAAAAAGTGATGTGAAACAAAGGATTAATGGATTCGGGTAATAGTGTTGTTGTATGTCATGATCTAACAAATTAAATGCACCAGTCACATGTCTTATTCTAATGCAAGCAAGACTTTGGGAAACACATGCATCACATACTACATACGCCCAAAATCTAGCGGTATTTCTCCGATCTTAGGGTTTCGAACCCTCGCCATGCATCCTACTCTTGTACTTGTCCTGTTCCTAATAGATTTACTGTCACGCCCCGCTTCCCAAAAAGAATATGGAATATGAATGAATACGCGACTCAACCCAGCGAATGATTTGCATCATCCATAAGCTGTTCAGGAATCTTTACAACATCTCACAAAATAATCTGAGTCGGAAGCAAAAAGTTAACCACACATGCATAATTGAATTAATAAACTAACAGAATTTACTTGAAACAAAACACATTCAGCTCAAATAAATCAGAATCTGGACAAGTCAAATATCTTAGGTCACATCGCCCAAATACAAAGTAATCATCCAAGTACTCAAAATACATTATTCAAAGCAACAATAATAGCAATACTAATCAGCAAGAAATCCAACACTAATTTCTCATTTTGCCAATGCCGTCGGCAACCGACCATCCTGATCTACAATTAATAATTGCAGAAAAAGGAAAGAGAAAACAAGTACCCGTCAATGCATGTTACGGGCCACTTATAATGTAGGATACAAGTACATAGAATGATCAAATCTAAAATAACAGCGAAAATAAATATAGCATGGTATAATGCATTAACAGTAATAACTAGCATGAATCAGTAAAACAAAGCCAAATAGCATGGAATACTAACAGTACAAATGAATATGTCAAGTATAGTGTCATATGGCAACTAACAGTGTCTAGTAACAGTAAGCTCAGTATATCAGTGTAACAGTATAACAGTATCAGTCCAACAGTATCAGTCCAACAGTATCAGGCTAACAGTATCAGTCTTATGTTTTTACAGTCTTGTGTGTATTACTAGCTAGGTAGCACTTCATGCGCCCCAAAATATAACACATGATTGCTACAACAAATAATTTCGCTATTAGATTTCATAGTGGATCATAATAGGGCAGTGTACTCAGGTATTAGTAACAGTAGCAGTAGCAGTAAAAATAACAGTAACAGTAGCAGTAAAAGTAACAGTAACAGTAGCAGTAACAGTATGGAACACTAGTTCCATTCTAAGTACACGTTTCCATATTTTTCACTACTAGATCTTCTCTTAAGAAACCCCGGCTTGATCACTTTTATTATGGTTACCAACAGACATGATAGTGCATGGAATAGTGTCAAACTAACATGATACAATCAGTATTAGGTTCAGGGAAACAAATAAACATGCACAGATGATATACGGTCACATAAACGAGCAAAACAGTGTATGTTCATATTCAGGACAGCATGACAGTACAGTACTAAAATAGTGATTCCCGTTACTACAGAAATTCAAATCTGAATCCGTCAAAGAATCTGAAAAATATACTTGTACACGAATCCAGAGAATATATATCAGACATATATTATTTCACAAAATTATAACTCAAAAGTGATTTGAATCCAGAAAATACGTTTTGCCAGAATTCAGTAAATTGTATTCAATGATAGGAAAACAGCAGTAAAACTCCTCAAATAAATCCAGAAAAAATATGGGGTAATCCCCTATATATATAGTATCAGAATATAAAGTTTCATAATATTCCAGTAAAATTTGTTTAGTCAACAATAATCAGGAAAATATCAAGAAACAATAGTTTGGCAAATCTGGAATTCCCAACGATGCTGTACGAAAATATCAATATCTCGCAAACCGTGAAACGAAATCCAAATCCGTCAAAGGAAGATGAAAATAGACAAAATAAGCTAACTTTCATATTTCATAAATATTTTCCATACAGTAAAATTAAATAGGGTGAAAATACGATTCTTTACAGAACAGGGAGCAAAATACAGCAAGTATAGCTTTCATAAACAAGCATGAAACTGCGTATAAAACTCATCAATAAAATCCACCAAAATTCTAGATAATTCCTAAATAGATATAGAAATACTGTGTAAAGGTTCATATCAAAATAATATAAGAACTAGTATCAAAATAGTTATAATCATCAAAATCATCAAGAAATGAAATCTGGAAATAGATTACACCTCTGTAGTAAAATAGCCATAACTCACTCATACAAAAACGAAATTGATCAAGGTAAGAAAGTTTGGAAAGAAGACAGATTTCTGTACAATTTATTTTCAATACAAAAATTAAGAATTCTGAACTTGATAGGGTCTAAAATACAAATCAAAACTAATCATCGACAAATACAGATTTTCTCTTGAAAACAAAACCAACATAAACTACACGAAACTTGTTCCAATCACAATCAAACATGGTATAAAGTCTACTAAGTGTCCAAACATCATAAAATAGAGTATATAACATATTCACAACTATCATATCACATGGATCTCATCAAACACATAATTTCACCTAATTATCTCACATATAAGAATAGATCAAGAATGGTCAAACCTAGTTGTTTTAATATCGATTTTTGTGTCGTGAGGTACTATGGTCAATAGCACTATAGAGACAAAACCCATAAAAAATAACACACACACGAGTTGTCTCTAGAACCAAACTACACTATAAGCGGTATTTTTGATTTGTATCATACAAAGGAATTAGAGTACAAGTTACTTGCCTTAACCGAGGACGAAAATGAAGAACACCAAGAATAACGGGAACGAATTCCAACAACGAACAAATCCACAAACAAGAATCACGAACCAAACAACGATCCACATGTGCAAACTCACGCACGTGCAACCCAGAAAGCGAGAGAGATAACAAGAGAGCGTCGGAACGTCGGGAGTGGCGGCAGCTGGCTTGCTGGCTGTCGCTGCCCTGTCGCTGCTGCACGTCGGACGGCGGAGGACAGGGAGAGAGAGATGAGATGGTGGAGTGCTCAGGTGTTGGGTGATCGGCTAGAGCGTCGGAAAAGAAGGGTCGGGGGTTGGGCTATTCTGGATGGAGGACGTCGAGGTGATGCAGGTCGGGCTGGGGTGTGTCAGCGCACACAGGAAAGAGAGAAAGGGAGGCCGGGATGAGAGAGTTAGTGTAACACCCCGAATCCAAAATACACTGAATTCGAGATTCCACAGGATCTTTACACTTTATTTAGTACAATTTTACAAGGAAATTAAAACTTTTCACTTTACATCAGAGTTTACATGAAACTTTACACTTTGTATTGCACAGCGGAAGTAAATTTACAACATTTAAATAAATGTACAACAATATTTAATAGTCTTTAATCATCTGTTCCTTTTTAATCTTTATCATGTCATTTACCCTACATACAAAACTATGGGTACGTCAGTTTATTCAACCGATGAACATTATACACGGCTATCCTCTCTATACCGGAAATAGTATAACTTAATTTTCCATATTTAGCAAACACAAACTTGTCACATATCAAACTAAAGGGACTACCCTATTGATGTCGTGTTGTGATTGTGCACTTAGTCCTTAATGCAGTTTTTTATATTACATGACACTAATGCACACTTGTTTGGATTCTATGCATCCCATACTACATAGGTCCGAGGGCAAGCCTCTTAATCATTCTTCATCTTTGTAGGGTTCAACCCCTCGTCATCACTTAATCTACTACTGTAACTACGGTGAGTATCCTAGATGATCTATGAGTACAAGCTCGTGTACAAAAAACCTGGATGGGAATCCCACGCTATGTCTTGACTCATCAAGCATGCATTCTGTGGCAATTCAGCCTCCTACATGGCACACGATCCTCTTGCAGTCACCAAACATCCCACAAGCGTGGTTAAAGTCCGATCATTACTAACTAGTGCCTACGCCATGTCTTGACTCATCAAGCATGCATTCTGTGGCTCACACCCACACCGTAAACTCTAGTTCTCATACTCGTATTTTTCTCTCACTTTCATCACGTCTCCACTATGTACTAATCCTTAGTTTTTATTAGAATCATGAACAAAATCAAAGCTCTAGAGTTAGCCTCTCCACTAAACCGGATTTATTCATTCATTCAAACATGACCAACCTTGGTCTTCCATTTCAAATTTCATTTCATTTCTTTCCAAATGCCGGGGGAGACTTAGCTACTCTTTTGTTTCAATTCCAATTCACAATTTCCAAAATTGAGCATTTACAGCTCATAAGTTCATTTCATAATCATAACAGATTTTCTTTTTTCAATGGCATGATCTCTAAATTTATTCATGAGTCTATAATCATACATGGAATTATATATTTCATCAAATATCATTTAAAAATCACAACACTATTTATATAGCAAAAATTGAGTATTCACATTTCATAATTTTCACACTATTCTCCAATGAGAATAAATTACATCACATCACTTCATATAATTCCTTTCTTTGCTATTTTGTTTTTCTAACACTTCATTCCAAGTTCTTTTGCAAATTATAACTTCACAAAAATACAAAATGTAGAACCATAGTTTTATTTATACATTTATTCTCAAAACATACTCTACTTCTTGCAAATAATTCTCAAATTATTTTTTACAAGTCCCACATAATTTTAGAATAATAAACATATTTTTTTTCATAATTTATCAATCATCAAAATCCTAAAAAAAATGTTTTTCCCACAAATTATATACTGGCCGAGCCCAGTATTCGAACCCACGACCACAGGGAAAACCACCGAAGGCACAGACCACTAGACCGAACGCTCTATGCGTTAGAAGGAGAGGCTGAGAGCATCAAATGCTCTCGGCTGCGATTATTTTTATTTTTTAAAAAAAGGACAAAAGTATGGTGCCAAGGGGATTCGAACCAGCAACCCGAGACCCCGAAACCTACTGTAGCGAATAGAAGCATCCCAACCACTTGAGCTATGCCATCAGGTTATCAATAATTCAACTCAAGATCTAATTAAATCGATTCTCTCTGTTTAGTAAAATATTTCGATGTTCAACAAGCTCTCATTTCATTTTGCTTTTATAAAATTTGCTGTAAATTTCCAGATTGACTAATACCATCATAAATTATACTCCAGTATATAGAAATTAATTTTTTTAATAATTAATGCATATTTTTCATACAACTGACTCGAATTATAAACTACCACTACCATGTTTCGTTTTCGACATTTCTTAACGAATTTAACATCACTAATCTCTTTATTAGCAAACTTCATAATAATTCTCTGTTTTTAATCATTTCCCAAATATACAATCTACCTCTTAATTCATTCATATTATCACAAAGATTCATTTAACCATATCAAGTAGCATTGTCAATCTACTAACTTTTGTATATAATTCTTGATGGTAAAAACGAAATTTTCTTCAAACAATCCATGGCAATAATCAATACACACACAACTTAAATTGATGATCGAACCACATACCATTTACATATCAACATTTCAATCAATAAATAGGTCATTTTTCTAATTAAAGTGTACTCTTATTAATCTTTTTCATGTATCATTCTTTCCATTCAAATCTAGCATGCATTCCTAATTAGAAATATAGAAAATTTACCCACCTTAATTGGAGAGAAATACAACTAGCAACGCCTCATAAACAAATGTCCTTGCAAAAGAACGATCCCCCTCCTTGATGCGCGCACCCGAGCCTCAAGCACACCAAACCCGAGCACTCCCATTGATGAAAGCCGGCCTTCCTCTTTGTTGCAAGCACAATCCTCCCACACAATCTCAATCTTTTAACTCACTTAACAAACTACTAGATAATGTATTTTAGACTATAGGTTTGGAGGAAATAATAAGCACAAGAATAACTAGGCTAGGGGGGGGGGTATCTATACTAAAAATCTAGGAAAATGGAAGGCTAAGATTAACTTAGGAGTTAGAAGCAAATGGCTAAGATTTAAGGAGGAGTTACACTAACCACCCATGATCAAGTAACCACCACCACCATGACTCCACTCAAAATTTTGATTTTTCCCTCCTAAAGCTAAAAACCGGCCTAGCACATCATGTGCATTTTGCACGTGTACGTGCAATGCACATGCATGCAACTTGGTCTCCAAAAATTTGTACATTATATTTTTAAAAAAATCTTTAAATTGTATTCTACATTACAAGTTGTATTTAAAAATAAAATAGCTCATGGGCTTTAGTTTTTGGGCCAAAATAAAAATAGTAAATTGAATTAAATTTGGGCTTTAAAAAGAAAGTCTTTTTGTCTATTTGAAAAAAGGCTTTATACAAAAATAATTAAAGAGCACATATATAAATATCTATACTCATCATAATGAAAATAATTACCAAAATATTGTACGTGCACATTACGTGCAAATAAATAATAATTTTCATTAAATGAAAATCAGGGCATTTCAGTTAGGGTTAGGGTTTTTGGAGAGAGAGAGTTGTATATATATATATAGGATTTTAGTTTAGGGTTTGGGTATGTGGGTATTTGGGTTGTTGGGTTGTCGGTAGTTTAGGAGTAGAAATAGGATTGGTTTAATTAGGATTTGATTATGATAAATTTGTACAGGACTCTGTTTCCACTGGATTCTGGTGTGGGGGCAATAGATGAGATTTGTAGGTTCGTGAGGAACTCAAAACAGCGGATCCCTTCTTCTTCCATGTTGACCAGTTGACGCCTTGGGGCTCCCTTGAACCTGCACAAATGTTCGAGACACCGGGATGGATCCCGGCGACGAACCCTCCGACGCTCAAGTCAATACACAGAAAAATTGAAGAGAAAGAGCTTTAGTGTGCAAAGAGTGATCACTTTAACAATAGGAGGTAGAGAGTTTTTATAGTCGCCATGGAGATCTTTTTTTTGGATAAGGGTGAATCCCTACTTTCCGGTGTGGCTGGCTGGGGTTGTTTACAACCATCCCCTCAAGATAGGGACAAGCCAGGATCTTCTCCTGTCCTGTTGATCTAGTTCTTAACGGGTTGAAACCCGTTCTCTGCCTATCAGATCCGTTCATGGGCCAGTGGGTCCAAGAGGAGAGACCCGGTGTCCAATTCGGACCCGTCTGTATGTGAAATTACTATCTCGTTCCTGAGACTTCAAGATCCATGCCCACTTTGAATGGTTCAAATTTAACCCCATTTTTAGTCATATCACGAGCCCTCCACCCCCAAATACTGTGTGTTACAGCCTTGTGGGAGTAGTTTTGTTGTTTTAATGGTGTATAGGGTTTTATCGGGGTTCTCAAACGGTGCTGGAATCCCGTCGGCGAGGTGCCGGTATTTTCCTATGCTGGTAGCATGCTCGAAGTGGCTTCTAAGTTTTTCTAGGTTTTGGTGGTTTTTCTCGATTTTATATTATTTTTTCGAACCATTTATTCAATTTTGCAAAGCGATGATTTGCTCTCTGGAAGCACTAATTAATCATTCTAAATAATAATTATTTATCCCGGGACTCAAAAATATTCCTCTGAATTTATAATTATTTTTCAGAATTTTTAATTATTTTTCGTGAATTTTTAATCATTTTTTTCTATTTTAAAATAAATAATCCGAATTAATAAAATAAAAAGGGAATTAATCGCCTTATTTACGACGTGGCGAAATCTGAGCCCCCCATCAGCTGCTAGTGTAAATATCTAAGAGATCTGATGGCTCGAGTAGCTCGGAGGCATTTTTCTCCGTGTGGGCAGCTCGGTAGCTCGGTAGCTCGGCGCTTCGATGATTGCCGAGCTACGTGGCCAGATCTGGGACGTCCATTGGGCTCGAATCACGGTGCAAGAGGCTTGGATCACGAGAAAACGTCATCTTGCTGATGTGGCGAAATCTGAGCCATCCATCAGCCGTTGGCGCAAAAATCTGGACGATTTGACGGTACGAGGAGCTCGGAGGCATTTTTTCCCCAAGACAGAGGTCGGTGCCCTGGTAGCTCGGGGGCATCTTTCTCCGAATGGGCACCTCGGAACCTCGGTAGCTCGGTAGCTCGGCGCTTCAATGGCTGCCGAGCTACGTGGCTAGATCTGGGACGTCCATCAGGCTCGAATCACGGCACAAGAGGCTCAGATCACGAGAAAATATGATTTTGTCATTTTGTGGATTTGGCAAAGGTTGGCACGAACACCTCGACGATCTGACGGTCCAAGGAGCTCGGAGGTGTTTTTTCCCCAATACGAAGGTCGGTGCCCCGGTAGCTCGGGGGCATCTTTCTCCGAATAGGCACCTCGGTAGCTCGACACCTCTGTAGCGCGGCACTTCGAGGCAGCATGGCCGCAGGTTGTTCCCGCCTTTAAGAATTATGTCGTTTAACATTCTTAATGGGCTTGAGTGGGGCCCAATATGTTAGAAGCCCAAGAGTCGCTCTTTTTACTATAAGTTCTCACCCCCTCAACACTTCTCCCATTCTTTCACTTTTACTCCAAGAAACAGTTTTTGCTTTCGAGTTACTCCGCTAGCGATGATTTTCGCTCCTGGGTGGTTGTGCTAGCTGTCGCAGCGAGGCGAAGCGATTTCTGGCAAACTATTCCGGCCAAGAACGTCCCATCAAGGTAAATATATATATTTTCACTTAGATATATATACTTCTCAAGATGTCTAGAGTGTCCTCGGGTAGTGAGGCCTCTTCCTCGGGAGGTGAGAGTGAACGGACGCTAGAGGCTCCGCTCGTCCAAGAGAAAGGGATAGAAGTAGGAAGGTCGGTGGTGAGTGTGCTAGTTGTTCTGCTAGCCCAAGAGAAGGGGAAGGAGGTAGCAGGGTCGGCTGCGGTCGAGCCAGTTTCTCCGCTCACCAACGAAAAGGGAAAAGAGGTCGTGCAGTCGATAATAGTCGAGACAGTGGTAGAGCCTGTCAGAAGAGGAGGAGAGATGGGTCGGTTGATGTCGGAGATATTAGGCCATGGGGGAATCAGGAAGTATACTGGCGACCTACTGACGAAGGCCATCTATGGGAGGTCGGAGTCATATGCGGAGAACGAGCCGAATGAGGTCACCACGACATTGCCTCGGTTCTGACAGAGAGGGACCTGCTCCGGATCTAGAGGAGCTTCATGATACCTCCGAAGTACACTCTAATCCTCCCCGGACCAGGAGTGCAAGCATGTACGACGATCTCGCCTGATACGTGCATCTTTGCCTACGACGCACTGAATGCAGGTCTGCGTCTGCCCCTTCACCCCTTCGTGACCGAAGTGCTGCGATGGTATGGACTGAGTCCGATCCAGTTCATGCTGAACATGTGGCGCCACGTGCTCGACTTTTTGCTTCAGTGTCGTGCGGCGAAGGTGGAGCCTCAGATTGTTGTTCTCCGAAGTATGTATCGGATCAACCGGATGAACAAGATGGAGCACCGGTACTACTTGTCGCCACGTAAAGGTGTCAAGTTGATAGAGAATCCGGACTCTATTAAGTCGTGAAAGGGAAAATACTTTTTGATCCGAAGCACTACGTCGTGGGACTTCCCGACCAGGTGGAAGGAGGATGTGCCAAAGTGGGCTAAGGCCGAGCCGGTGTTGACTCCGGCTGAAGCAGAAGTTGCGACGAAGCTAATTAACCTTCCGACCCCGAGCTGGAACGATATGACCGAGGAGGTCCTCCACGTGTCGGGTCTCAGTCCAATCGACCCGAGTACACTCTGGACATCTTGCTTTTTCACTATTCTTTATACTGCATCCTTCTCATCTTAACTTTGTTTTTTCTTTTTGGCAGAGGCTCCGAACATGAACTTTAAGGCAATCATGGCAGAGCAGAACGTGAACGGTGCCAAGGGCTCTGACGCTATGAAGAGGAAGAGGATGACCGCAGGACTCGCGTCTGGCCGACCTACCAAAATGCCTTCTGTCGTGGTCGAGACTGTGGATCTGGCGTCTCCTCAGCGGTCCACCCCGGCTGCTGCTCTCCCTCAATCGACCCCATCCGAACCTTCATCCGAAGTGTTCTCCATCTCCGCGACATTGGCACTTGAGGCTTTGCCCCTCACCGAGAAGGCCGAGGTGATCCTGACTGAGGGGCACAAGAAGCTCTTCATCCCCGACTGGCGGGTGATGAACCATGATGGCTTCTTGGGGGACTCGGCCATGAGCATGTAGGCCTTGTGCCATCTGCCAACCCCGAAGGACCGGGCGGCCCTGAAGGCGGGGACAATAGGCGACGATGCTCTTGAGATAGCTCGGGCGATGATGCCAGTGAGTCTCCTAATCGTTTCGTCGATAATCCAAATAGATTCTAAGTCACTTGCTCGGCTTTTCATTGTTTCTTTTTCTCTTTTGTTTAGATCACGTGCCATTTCAGCCACCTCCTTGAGCAATATTCCGATCAAGAGAAGGAGTTGAAGTTGTCGTGCAACAGGGACCAAGCCGAGAGGGCGAGGGTCGCGAAGCTTTACGAGGCGAAGCAGCGCCACTCAGAATCTCTGGCAGCCCAGGCCGCGTACTTTGAAATGGCCCTGGCCCAGGCGAACAAGAAGGCAGCCTTGGAGGCGGCTCAGGCAGATAAGGAGAGGGAAAAGGCAAAGAAGGCTTTAGGAGATATGGAAAGGGAGAAGGACGAGGTAGTGGCAGCGACGAGGGCGGCGATAGAGGCTGAGGCAAAGAAGACATGATGGCGAATATGGAGCAGTCCTATGCCACAGCCCTCGAGCACGTCATGAAGGAAGCTCACTCCACAAAACAACACAAATTTTAAGGGTGAATCCACAAAACAACACAAAATTCAGTATAAGAGAAAGTTCACTATGGTTTGGTATCCGACTATGTGTACCAAAGGACGAGGAGTTGAGGGAAAACATCATGAAGGAAGCTCACTCCACATTACTTGCGATTCACCCCGGAAGCACCAAGATGTATCATGATGTAAAGCAGCACTATTGGTGGTCAGGGATGAAGCGAGATATAGCAGAGTTCGTTGCTAAATGTTTGACATGCCAACAAGTTAAGGCCGAAAATTAGAAACCAGGAGGATTGCTACAGCATTTACCCATTCCAGAATGGAAATAGGAGAACATCAGTATGGATTTTATCACTGGATTACCCAGGAGCCCTAAAGGGAATGACTCAATATGGGTGATTGTGGATCGATTGACCAAGTCAGCACATTTTCTTCCAGTAAGGACGACCTGGACAGTCGAGAAGTTGGCCGAGGTCTACATTGAGAACGTAGTGAAACTACATGGAGTGCCAGTGTCGATAGTATCCGATCGAGATGCAAGATTTACATCTCGATTCTGGCAAAGTCTATAGTCAGTGTTGGGAACTAGAATAGACTTCAGCACAGCTTATCACCCACAGACAGATGGACAGACAGAGAGAGTCAACAGGATTCTCGAGGACATGTTGCGGGCATGCATTTTGGACTTTGGAGGAAGTTGGGAGAAATACTTAGCCTTGATAGAGTTTGCTTATAATAACAGCTATCAGGCAAGCATTGGCATGGCCCCATATGAAGCTTTGTATGGACGAAGATGCAGGACGCCGGTTTGTTGGTACGAGGTAGGAGAGTGACAGATGTATGGACTAGAAACCGTGCAACAAACATCGGATTAGATCGAACTTATTCAGAAGAGGCTTCAAGGAGCACAGAGCAGGCAGAAGAGCTATGCAGACAACCGCCGAAGAGAGTTGGAATTTGAGGAAGGCGACTTCGTATTTCTCAAGGTATCGCCGAAAAAAGGAGTTATCAGATTCAGAAAAGGCGAGAAGTTAGCTCCAAGATATATTGGACCATACAAGATTCTGAAAAGAATTGACAGGATGTCTTATAAGTTGAAGCTACCGGCCGAGCTATCTCAAGTGCATGACGTGTTCCACGTCTCTATGCTACGGAAGTATGTGCCGGATTCGAGCCATCGGTTGCTAGCGGTTCCGAAAGATTTGCAGATAGATCTTTCCTGTAGAGAGAAACCAGTCAGGATACTTGATCATCAGGACAAGGTACTGAGAAACAAGGTCATCCCGATGGTCAAAGTTCTCTGGAAGAACCAGTTCGTGGAAGATGCCACGTGGGAGCCAGAGAGCCGCATGAAGGCCTTATATCCGGAATTATTTTGAGTGTTTTTTTTCTCCCACTAGGAATGTTCTGGGGACAGAACGACTCTAAGGAGTGAGTGATGTAACACCCTGTTTTGTACGATACCTGAATATATATATATATATATATATATATATATATATATATATATATATATATATATGTATGTATATTGACTGTATGCGTGGACATGATTGCAGTGTTTTGTTTGATTTTTGCTATTATGGTGTGTGGTTAGGGTTACGAGACGGTTTATGGGAGGATTGCATTCTAAAAGATGCACGAGAACGAGGAGGACCGATACTAGTATATATGCTAGTTTTTGGTACGGCGTCTATACAAATATAACACTGTATGATACTACAGTGGATATACACTGTATGCACTCATTAAACTGCTCGTCTCGCACTCGTTGGAACCCATTTAAGCTAAATAGGGCAGCCAACATAACAACCACCAAAACCATGGGCTATAAGCCATTGTTTTGGTCTAAAAACAACCTACACCCTATGCCTACCCCTAGCTTCAAAAACCGGCCATTAGCCCCCTCCCTTCTCCTTCATTTTCCCACTCCATTCTCCCTTTTTGCTATGGAAATTTCAGAAAACCCCTTCAAGAGAAATATGAGAGGAAGAAGAAGAAAGTGAAGAAGATGACTCAAGAATGGATTTTTCAAGGAAGGAAGCTTGAGAAAATCATTCCTCTACTACAACCAAGGGTGGGGAGTTTCTCTACACCTTCATTTCTTGTCTTTTAATTGATTTTGCTTGCATTCATGTATGATAGGATGTACTAGAATGTTCATCTAAGAGTTGAAAATTGAAATCAGAACTGAACTAGAAAAAACTAATTCAGGATGTCATTTTGTGGATTTTCTTGAGAGCAAAATACAAAGAATTAGACCATGAAATTTTAAGAGTTTGTTCATATGCATGTTTAGATAGTTGGTGATTTATTTCAAATTTTTTTGAGGTCATTTGATATTTTAATAAAATCTTAAGATGCAACTGTGTCGTAAGGCAGATTCAGCAAATGATAAACAGAATGGCTGATGTTGTAGGAGTTTTTATTATTTATTGTAGCATGATATTGACCTGAAATTTTTACCCTATGTTCCTGCATGCATGTAGATTCTGTAACAAAATTAGAAAATTATTTGGATGAGATTATAGCCTCGAGAAAAATCGAGCTTTAATCAGTAGCTGAAGCTGAACTAAAGAATTTGTTGGTTTCTGAGCTAAATTGAAATAGATAGAAGTCACTGTATATTTAGAGTTTTGACATGAGATCTTTTGCATATTGTTTATTATGATCTCTAGTTTTATCACAATAAATTTTGTATTGTTTGGACAAGTACATAATTTAATATGATTTTAGGAGTATGCACTGTGCTGGTTTCAGACAGTTTTGATACCCTGTAGAGATTGGGCATTTGAGACTCATTAAGAGCACATTTTGAGAACCTGATTCATTATAGATTTGTAGTAGACACCTAGATCTTTCCAAAAAAGACAAATTGGAGGCAATTCTAGTAAAGGGTTGATTTACTGTGATTTTTGTAAGACTGGACAGAGACCTAGAGTGAATCTGAGTGCTCTGAATTGGAGAGACCCATTGTGAGAATTGGTGCATCGGTGAGAGATGAGTGTGTTAGGGTGACTTAATGGTATAATTTTGACTCATGATCAACTAGAGAGTTGTTGAGGACACCCACACCCTTCTATAGAAATTGGGTTTGCAATGTTCTGATGAACGAGTGGTATATAGTGCTACCGGTAAGGTGCAGTCGTGCACAGGAAGCACGCAGGCTGAAGCTTGAGAGGCTATTTTGAGGACTTAGATGGTTGAATTTAAGTTCATGATCAACTAGGAAGTTGTAGCCTAGGATCTCACCATTCCAGATTGGGCTCGTACACTCCAATCGGAGTTGTATCGAGAGAGTTATGACCATTTTAAGATTCGGGCAGAAACCCGTGGGTCGCTTAGTCTTAGTTTTGACTAAGTGTTGTCAGTACATTTCCCTTGTGTGTTACCAGAGTCGATGACTCTTGTCTAAGGATGGTTGATGTCTGTTATTAAGGTTGTTGACTCCCAGAGTGGGATGTGTGACTCGAGTTAGTCACTAGGATAAGGGATACCCTGTACCTATCAACCCTATATTATAAACTTCTGCCGAGCATAGGACGTCTGAGCGTGCCAGTGAGATAAGCTCACAAGGGCGAATATACATTCATAACCGGGGTCGCGGAAAGTGTAGGCCATAATGCTGGACAATTCCAAGTCGAGGAAGTGGCGAACCGGACCGGTATCGCCAGGGGACCAGAGGTTGATAGGCAAGTGTGGAAGCAGTTCATTCTTACCCAAAGTAATTAGAGTAAGGCAGGGATTAGAATTGTTTATTAAGGGGTTGGGAAATTGCATTAGTCCTAGTAAACCATAGTCGGTGTTGTACCTTCTAGTCATAGGGATACGTTTTCGGCACTCTTGGATTGAGTCCTCAGCTCGTATCTCGATCTGTTGATTCCCAAAGCTTTGCCGAAGTAAGGTATGGGAGGCCCGGAGGATTTGACCTCCCGTGGTGCTCACGTCCCTATGCGCGGGTTTTTTTGTATATATAAGTTCATGACTCGATCTTGGGGTGAACACACATGCGTATTTGTGTTTTTGGCATATATAAGTTCATGACTCGATCTTGGGATGAACACGCATGCGTAAGTCCATAGGGGACGTTGGGAATCAAATGGTCGTGGGATCCGTATGCGGGTACCAACTGGCGGTGACGACTTGGGCACTGCAGGGGCGGAACTAGACCGACCCACTGCAACCTCCTTGGGCGACGGACAATCTATTGGGAACTAGAGTGATTACAAGAGTAGGGTGCATGGCGAGGGTTCGAATCCTTAAATTGTGGAGAAAGACAGCTAGATTTGGGGGCGTATGTAGTATGGGATGCATTCGTGCTCCAAAGTCTTACTTGCATTAGAGTCAGGCATGTGAGTTTGCTGCATCTAGTCATAAGGTCATGTCATAACACAGCACTGGAACCCGAATCCACTATACCCTTGTTTTGGCACAACACCCTTCTATTTTGCGTAAATTATTGGTTGTGATTGAATTTTAGAGGATCGGTATTATCATCAGTTTTGCGTCAGTCGAAGTACTGACATTTCCCACCTTTTAGGTATCGGTTATACCTTTCGAGCAGGTTTAGAGATATCAGAGTCGCGCAGCAGAAGCCTGAAGCCGAGGAGCAAGTCCCAGGGAAGCCGATGGACCACTCAGCGAAGTTCAGCAAGTAATCAGTCAATTACCATTCTAGGAGGTAGCCGATAGCTTTACAAGGGGAGTTTATAATTATTTGTAATAAGTTGTAATGAATTGATGTAATTCGTACTCCTTGTCTAAGAATAAGCTATCGGTTGTAATCAATGATGTAATGACTTATTTGGCAATAAAAAGTTTTCAAATTTCCGTATTATTACTGTGTTGAAATGCATTTGAAGGTAAAGATTCTGGTGAGTGTCATGAATGTCCAGTAATGGGGATCCGTGGCGCTACATAGAGAGGGCATCCGCTTGCGCGTTTTCCTCTCGGGGAACCCGCTGGAGTTGAACATCTTCGAATAGAGCTAGAAGCTCCCTCACCTTTACCAAGTACCTGGCCATACGGCCGTCCCTCGCCTCGTATTCCCCGAACACCTGGTTGATTACTAACTGGGAGTCGCTGAAGACCCTTACGCGCTTGGCGCCTGCCTTGCGGGCCATGCAGAGCTCCGCTATGAGGGCCTCATATTCCGCCTCATTGTTGGATGCCGGGAAGTTTAGGCAGAGGGAGTACTGGAGGACGAAAACGTCAGGGCCGGTTAGGATGAAGCCAGCTCCACTCCCATTGGCGCAAGAGGACCCGTCCACATAACTGTCCTGACGAAGGGGTTGGCAGGCGACTCGCATGAGTCGGGGATGGTGTTCTCCACGATGAACTCGGCCAGAGCTTGGGCCTTTATTGCCGTTCTGGGCTGGTAGCTGATGTCTGCTAACTCAGCTCAATGGACCACTTCATGAGCCGCCTGGAAGTCTCGGGCTTGTGGAGAACTTGTTTCAGCGGTTGGTCGGTAAGGACGACCACCGAATGAGATTGGAAGTAGGGGCAGAGCTTTCGGGCTGCCATGACCAGGGTGAGAGCCATCTTCTCTAGCTTTGGGTAACAGAGTTTGGCATCGCGGAGCACCTTGCTGACGTAGTAAATGGGCTTCTGCATCTTCTCTTCTTCCCTTACAAGTACCGCACTAAGCCTTTGCTCCGAACCCGCGAGATAGAGGTAGAGGACTTCCCTATGAGCTAGCTTGCTCAAGAGCGGGGGGTTAGCCAAATATTCCTTGAGCTTGTCAAAGGACTCCTGTTGCTGCTGTCCCCACTCGAAGCCTTTAACCCCCCTGAGGGCTTTGAAGAAGGGGAGACACTTCTCCCCAAACTTGGAGAGGAATCGCCCAATCGCGGCGAGGCGCCCCATGAGCCTTTGGAGCCATTTTGAGAATGGCTTGGATCTTTTCGAGGTTGGCTTTTATGTCCCTCTGGCTGACCATAAAACCCAGAAATTTTCCCGATGAGACACCGAATGCACACTTGTTTGGTTTTAGCCTCATATTGTGCCTCTTGAGAACCCCAAAGGCTTCTTGGAGGCCAAGAGTGTGCTCTTGCCCTCGGGTGCTCTTGACCAACATGTCGTCAACATAGACCTCCATGTTTCGGCCAATCTGGTCTCGGGAAGACCCTGTTCACCAGGCGTTGATAGGTAGCTCCCGTATTTTTCAAGACGAAGGGCATAACACGGTAGCAATAGAGGCCTTAGTCCGTCACGAACGAGGTTTTCGGGATGTTGGGAGGGAACATCCTAATTTAGTTGTACCCTGAGAAGGTGTCCATAAAACTGAGGTGCTCATGCCCGGAGGTCGCAACGATCAGGGCGTCAATGCTAGGAAGAGGAAAAGGGTCCTTCGGGCATGCCTTGTTGAGATCGGTGAAGTCAATGCATATTCTCCAACTCCCATTGGCCTTCTTGACCATCACCACGTTGGAGAGCCACTCAGGGTAGTTTACCTCCTAGATAAGCGGGCGTTAAGGAGTTTCTCAACCTCCTCCTTGAACGCCTGTTGCCTCTTGGGGGAAAAATTCCGCCTCTTCTGTTGGACAAGGCTTGACCCCTAAGGTGACACTCAGACGGTGCATTTAGAGTTCCTCTGAGATCCTGGGACATGTCGGCTGCAGTCCAGGCGAAGAGCTCGCGGTTCTCCCGTATGCACCACGAGATGTCTTGCTTAATGGAGGAGGAGAGATCCTTACTGACGCGAAACATCTTAGTGGTGTCTTCTTCGGAAAAGGCCACTTCCTCAAATTAGGCGACGGGCTCGGAGATAGTCTGACCGCCTTCCTGAGGAAGTTCGAGCACTTCCAAAGAGAGAACTGGACCTTCCATCGAGGTCATATAGCACTTCCGAGCCACTTCTTGGATCCCCCTCACTTCTCCCACTCCTGAGGGAGTGGGGAATTTCAACTTCATGTGGTAGGCAGAAGTGATGGCTTGAAGCACGGCCAAACGTGGTCTACCCAGGATAACATTATAGGCGGCCTTGACGTCGACCACCATGGCTTGGCTTTGTGCGAGTTACCAGGGCCTTTCCAGCCGTTACGTCGAGGGTTATAACTCCTTCGACCGTAACTGGGACCCCAGTGAACCCGTGAAGCGTGTAGCCTGCGGGCTTGAGCCGGTCCCTCAACAGCTTGAGGCCTTTGAAAGCCTCCAAGAAAAGAATGTTGACGGAGCTTCTGTTATCTACCAAGATCCGACGAACGTTGAAGTTCGCCATTCGGAGATTGATGGCGAGGGTATCGCATTGGGGGTGTGCGGACGCCATCCAAGTCCTATCGGAGAACGTCACCGGGACTCCGAGGCCTTTTGGGAGAGGGTGGCTCTGCACGGAGTTAACCTCCCTTACGAAGGCTTTTCAGAAGGAGTTGGAATCTCCCCCCATTGGGCCTCTATGTATCAGGTGCAATATGCCCTCTACTTTGGTCTCCGAAGTCTCCGTGTGCTGCTCGGGTCGCCTGTTAGCCCCCCTAGGCGGTGGGGGCGGATCGTCTTGGTCCCTCTTCACGAACCGGGTGAGCTGCCCTCTCTGAATGAGGTCCTCAATTTCATTCTTCAAGGTCCGTCATTCATATGTGTCGTACCCGTGGTCCCGATAGAAACGACACCACTTGCTCCGGTCTCTCTTCTTTCCCGGAGTATTCATCATCGGGGGAGGCGGCAAGAGGCCTTCGTTCCTGATCTCCATCAGGATGGCGGATACACTCGCGTTAAGTGGAGTGAATTTTTTAAATCGAGGAGGAGGACGCCACTGACCCCCATTGTCCTTTTGGAGCTTCTTTCCTCCTTTTTCTTCTACGCCCTTCCGCTTGTTCACGAAGGATGAGGCCTCAAAGTTTGGGAGGTGGAGAGCTTCTTCTGCTTAGATGTACTTCTCACTCCGAAGTAGGAGCTCTGAGAAGTCCCGAGGGGGCTTCTTGGTGAGGGACGCTCTGAGGTCAGCGTTGAGGACGTTCGAGCAAAAGGCGATAGTGGCAACCGAGGGTTCCAAGGAAGAAATGGACCTGGCTTCATCAGTGAAGCACTTGACATAGTTCCTCAATCATTCGTCCTTCTTCTAACTAAGGAACATCAGGGAGTCGCTCGTCTTCTCGGCACAGCGACTGCTCATGAAATGCGTGAGGAAAAAAACCCTCGAATTGGTCGAAGGAAAAGATAGATACTGACGCAAGTTGAGAGTACCATTCTCGGGATGGCCCCTTAAGTGTGGCCGGGAAGGTCTTACAAAGGAGGGCATCGAATGCATGGTGAATCATCATGAGAGTTTTGAAACTTTCGATGTGATCTGCAGGGTCCGACTCCCCGGTGTAGGTCTCGAAATGTGGAGGCTTGAAGTTGTCTGGAACTGGGGCCTCCATGATGGCGTGAGAGAATGGGGGCCTGCTTCGGCGGAGGTCCCTGGCCCGTCATTCTTCATCTCGGTCGAGCTGGCCGAGGTGCCTCTTCATCTCGTGGAGAAGGTGGTAGACCGATTCCTCCCTTCGGTCGTGTCTTGCTGAGCCTCGAGACTCCTCATGCCGAGGAGGGCTGGGGCTGCGACGGCGATGGCTCTGAGTAGGAGGTGGGCTGATGGAACGACGGGGATGACTCGGAGTGGGCGGCGGACTCTGGGAGCGACGGTGATGGTCGGGAGAAGGGTGGCGATGGCTCGAAGTCGGTATGGGACTTCGGGAGCGGCAAGGGTGGCGAGGAGCTGGTCGAGGGCTGCAAGCCCGACGGCCATTGTTGGAGGCAGCGTTGAGCACCCGGAGGACTGCCTCATGGAATTGCTAAAATTCTGCCCTTGTGATGGGAGCCCCCTGCTCAGGATGGGCTCGAGGAGCAGGGCGGCCTGTCGGGGAGCGGCTCCGCCTTGGGCGATGCTGGGCCGACTCTCTCCCCCTTTCGGGGAGAATTGGACCCTCCGTGATTGGATCTGCATGGAAAGCGATCCCTCGGTTGCTCGCGGTGGGGGTTCGCCTCTTGGGCCCGCCTCTTGTCCAGATGGGTACGAAGATCGGTTCCATGCTCGGTTTGTCGATTGTTGATCACATTCTGCAGATCCTTTGGAGTAGGAGGAGTATAGGAAGCCATTGAGTCTGTGTCGGCATTGTGGATGGAAACCTGTTAGTGTTAGTGCCCTAGAGACAATGTGATTGTGCTTCTAGGAAATACTTTTGTTAATTAATGATTGTGTTCTATTGATTATTATATGTTAATTTATTATGTCTTAATTTACTGCGATAAAAATGTTAGAATAATAAATGTCCTTGGAATATATAATACGTATTCTATATCTTTAAGTAGGAGACTTAAAAATGAGATTATATGAATAGTGTTTATATTCCTAAATATCCCTAATCAAGCATTGTCATTATGGGACAATAATAATGCATAAAGATTAGTATGTTTGTTGACTGATGACCACATCTCATTGGTCATAGGTATAGTGATACTAAAGTCAAGAACATAGGTGCATGTAAGATTCTACATGGCACTGGATAGACCCACAGTGAGATTCTTCATGTTTAAATAAAGTCATAAGAAAGACTCACAGTGATAATGGTGTAATGATCCTCTGACTTGAGATCATTATATTTCTATAAGAGGATTAATATACTTTGACTACATTAAAAGTTACCTTTGACCGGGTGATGATAAAAGTGGACATCGGGTATATTATGAGTCGTATGAGAAATATGAATGATAGATAAAGGATTTAACCCTCCTATAATTAGGAGAGATATTATTGGCCTCTTGATTGAGTGAGACTATGAAATGCATGGCCATGCTCAAATAATGATTTGTTTTAATAGTCTCCTCATTGATCAAGGAAACCCGGATTAAATGTTGAAGAGGATGACTGAGAACATGCCTCGAGTTTAATCTATAATATATGGTTAAAGGGATTATATTACACGGAAACATTAATCACGAAAGGTTTTATTGGATCACCAATTATTATTATTACTTGGGTAGCAATGATGTATTACTAGATGCCGCTCATTGTTTATAATTTTATTATTGGATATTAAAATTATTTCCAACGTAATAATAACCTAAAGGGTCACACACAAGAACGCTTGAAGGAGATTTGATTTAAATTATGAATTTAAATTAAATAGTAATTCGAATTTATTTATGATATTAATTAAGTGGGACTTAATTAATTAATTAAATATAATTTCAAATTTGCTAATGATTAGAATTAGAATTATATTAGAATATTAATTAAGTTTGACTTAATTATTTATTTAATTAAGAATTCTAATTTTAATAAAAGCCCAATAGGATTGGGCTTTAGAAAAACAGATTTGTCTCTCTATATAAAGATCTTAAACTCTCAAATTGTTTTTTGAGGCTAAGAGAAAAAACCCTAGCTGTTTGAGAGAAGAAGATGGAGATAGAGAGAATTTGTTTTTCGGATGCTAGTACATCGCTCCTTCAAATACCAAGTGTTCGTGTGGATACCGATAGAGCGTAGATCGCGTCAGCGGGATGCGTGGTGATTCAAGAAGCTTGGACCTCCATTAGTCATCCTTTTCTCAACTGTTAAAGCTTCGTTTTAAGGTAAACGTTCATAACTACGAATTAAACGTCTTGTTTTGCATGGATCCTGCAATTGGGTTTCGATTTTATTGTTTTAATCCGCTGCATTTTTGCCCCGAAAACCCAACAATGGTATCAGAGCCAGGTCGCGAAAACGTTTTAATTCGTTTATTTGTTACAATTTTGATATATATGCATAAACTGTAAGTTAATGATGATTGGAATGATCATATGATGATCTTATAATCTGTATGTATACTGATATGTATATGATTTATATTTGTTCTAATTACGAGAATCGTATTCGATATGGATTCTGAAACGGCTGCTGCAGATTTGCTGAAATCTATTTCTAGTGTCCGATTTTTGCAAATGAGTACCTTTTCGGAAAGGGAAACGAGCGTCTGAACAAAACTGATAGCTTATGCTATCACCGACCCGTCTGTAAGGCGTTTGACGCCGTTTAGGGCCTGAAATATGCAATTCTATGTTTTCAGATTTAATTTCAATTTTCTGAATTATGCCTTATATGATTTTTATGATTGGATCATGATGAAATATGATATGGTATAACATGATAAGATAATATATGATATTATTTGAATATTATATATTTGTTCTTATCGCGTAGATTGTATACGATACGGTTTCTGCAAAGATGAGCAGATTTGGTGAAATCTATGTCCAGTGTCCGATTTTCGCAAATAATATATGTTTTCTGACTGGAATCGGGTCACTGAGCAATACTGACTTTGTCATTGACGCGGATATAAGGCGTTTGACGCCGTTTAGAACCTGAAAACTGCGATTTACTGTTTTCAGAATTTTGATTGCAATTTTCTGATTTTACCCTATTTAATTTTTATGATTGGATCATGACAAATATGATGTGGTATGATGACATAATGAAATATGAGATATTCTTAATTGTTATATGAGCATGGTGTATGGTTATGGCCTTAAGATCCATAGGTTAGTGGTTTTGATTTATGGTTTGGTTTCTAAATACGACTTGCATGTCGTCTTCAATTTCTTGTAATTTATATTCTCGAATGTAACTCGAGTTCCTCTTGTAAGTTCATAAGAACATTTTTTTTTTCCATTATTCAATGTAATGATCAATGAAGACATGGAAGCAAGGAGGCAAACTAATGAGCATTCCAAAGAAGGAGATACAAGATGAAGATGAAGAAGATAAAGACATGTAATAGTGTAGTATTTTAAAACACCCATAGATTGACCTTGATTTTTCCATTAGCTTGGAAAGATCATATAGGATGGGCCATAACCAAACACATTTACTTTATGCACTTTACATATGTATGAATGTATGTGATACAATGTATGTGTAGAGATAATGATGCATGCTTAATTAGATTAAGATGAATGTATTAGATACGACACCCCATTCATGCTTAAATAAGATAAAATCTATAACGATTTAAGATGAACATTAAACAAACGATCATGAGATTCTTGTGTTTATGAAACACGATAATTAAATATGAATTTTCATTATTTAACGATTGAATGATTTTGTCAACAACCGATTACGAATCTGTAAGAAAAGGGGTGCCAATAATGCCGTCTGTGCGTTAACCTCTGATCTGGAAATCATTCATTCAACGAATTTTGATTTGAAATATTTGATTCAAGGAATAATTGAGAATCTCTTTATGATGGGATCATGATCGTTTATAAGTAAATCCCTTAATAAATATTAAGTTAAACAAGATGCTTTCCAATGAATAACACTCATCAAGGTCTAGATCATAAGGGGTGGGTTTGCCAAAGCAGAGTGCTCCTTTTAATCGTGGTGAGGTGCGAAAGAGTAAATGTGATACTCGTTATGTTGATTCATTGGGCCTAACTTAACTAAGTCGTCACAATAAGATTATGAACTTAGAAGCATAGAGTTTGGCGAAAAATTTATTAGATAAATTAGAGCAATGGTTGTTCACCAAACTATCCAAGAGTTATATACGTGATATAATTGACAAATGTTGTCTACCTAAATAGTTGTGTTTTGGGAGTTTCAGCCAACGCTGACTCAAGACATGATGAAATATGGATCTTGGCTCACTAGAAAGATATATAATAAATGCTTTCCGAATTAATAGTAAGGGCTATTAATTTGATCAAAATAGTGGGAGATATATATTATGAATATATATGAATAATCATTTGAACATAAACTAATAATTCCGTAGACTAATTCTTTTATGCATTTTACATTATAGATATTCTAATGGCAAACAACTCAAATAACTTCTCTGTACGATCTGTCCTTGAGAAAGACAAGTTGACAGGAACAAACTTCCTCGATTGGCAAAGGAATTTGAGGATAGTCCTCAGGTAAGAGTGAAAGCTCTATGTCATTTCCTCGCCCTGGACCTCTCCCTGTAGGTGCATCGGTTGATCAACGTAATGTTTATCAGAAACATATCGATGATGACACGGATGTCACTTGTCTTATGCTTGCGACTATGAGTCTTGAGCTTCAGAAACAGCATGAGCATATGGATGCTCATATAATGATAGAGCACCTTAAACGTATGTTTGAAGGACAGGCTCGTCAAGAGAGGTTCGATACAAGCAAAGCCTTGTATGCATGTAAATAGGGTGATCGTGATCCAGTTGCACCGCATGTTCTAAAGATGATGGATATATGGAGTACCTTGCTACTCTGGGTTCCGCCATCAGTCCGGAAGCTCAGATAGATCTAATCTTGCAATCTTTGAACAACGACTATGCTCAATTTGTAATGAATTACAATATGAATGAGATAGACAAGACACCTACCGAATTATTGGCTATGTTGAAAACTACTGAGACCAACATTCAGAAGGCATCCCCTGCTCCCATAATGATGGTCAACAAAGGGAATGCCAAAGGAAAGGGTAAATAGAAAGGCAAGAACAAGATTGGATCTAAACCTGCTAATCCAGAACCCGCTGTTAAGGCTTAGAAGCCTACTGGAGGTGTTGCAAAGGCAAAGGCAAAGGGTGATTGTCACTATTGCAAGAAGTCGGGTCATTGGAAGAGAAACTGTCAAACTTATTTGGAGGATCTGAAGAAACTGAAGGCTGTTCAGATTTCTGATTCAGGTATTTATATTATAGAAGTCAAATTTGTCTACTTCTACATCATGGGTATTAGATACTGGATGTGGTTCTCACATTTGTATAAATGTGCATAAACGGCGAAGGAGTAGAACTTTGGCATTAGGAGAAGTCGACCTACATGTTAGCAATGGAGCAAAGGTTGCTGCTTTAGCTGTAGGGACTTATTATTTATCGATTCCCATGGGGCTTATTTCAGAACTTGAGAACTATTTTACGTGCCTGCAATTTGCAGAGACATTATTTTGGTTTCTTGTTTGGACAAGATTGGTTTTTCCTTTTTGATTCAGAACAATTGTTGTTCCTTTTCATTAAATAATGTTACCTATGAGGTTGCACATTTGTTTAATGGTTTATATGTTCTTGATTTTGATACTCCTATCTATAATGTAAATAATAAACGTCTAAAGATAAATGACTCAAATCAAACATACCTCTGGCACTGTCATTTAGGCCATATAAATGAGAATCGCATTTCCAAGTTACATTAGGATGGATACTTGGATAAGTTTGATTTTGAATCATACGAAGAATGTGAACTATGTCTCATTGGCAAAATGACTAAAACTCCTTTTACCGGATAAGGTGAGAGGGCCACCAAACAATTGGAATTGATACATAGTGATGTATGTGGTCCAATGCGTATGTTGGCAAGAGGTGGCTTTTACTAATTTTAACCTTTACTGATGATTTTAGTAGATACGGATATGTGTATCTTTTGAAGAACAAATCCGAATCGTTTGAAAAATTCAAAGAGTAAGAGATTGAAGAAGAAAAACAAATAGGCGAAAGTATAAACTCTACGATCTGATCGTAGAGGAGAATACCTAAGCTTAAAATTTCTTAAAAGCGTGTGGTATAGTATCACAACTCACTCCTCCTGGAACACCACAAAGACATGGTGTGTCTGAGAGGAGAAACCGCATTTTGTTGGACATGGTGCGATTGATGATGAGTCTAGGGGATCTTCCAATTAGTTTCTGGGGTTATGCCCCTAGAGACGGCTGCAGAAACACTAAACCGAGTTCCTTCTAAATCAGTTCAAAAGACACCATATATGAGATATGAACTAAGAAACGTCACAGCGTGTCATTTATGAAAATTTGGGGATATGAAGCGTTTGTGAAACGTATGATCTCTGACAAGCTAGGACCAAAATCAGATTTTGTGGGATACCCAATGGAAACAAAAAGGGTATTAATTCTATAAACCTTCGGAGAACAAAGTGTTTGTTGCTTGAATGGCTATGTTTCTAAAGAGAGATTTACTTTCTAAGAAAAATAGTGGGAGGACAATAGATCTCGATGAGGATCGAGAACCACAGAATAATGTTGAACAAGAGTTGGAACATGAGCAGAGTGTGACTCAAGATGTTGATAACAACACTGCTCAAGAAACACAGATTATTCGTAGATCTAGTAGGATTCACTATGAGCCAGAGAGATATTGTGGATTTCTTCTGACTCAAATTGGCGATGTGATGATCATAGATGATGATGAGCCTCTCACCTACAAAGATGCTATGAATAGTCCAGATTTTGAGAGATGGTGGAGGCCATGAAATCTGAGATGGATTCCATGTATGAAAATCAAAGTATGGACTTTGGTTGGACCACCCGAAGGGGTAAAACCCATAGGGTGCAAGTGGGTTTCTTGAAGAAAATTGACGTGGATTGTAATGTACAGACCTACAAAGCAAGACTAGTGGCGAAAAGTTTCAAGCAGATTCATAGTAGTGACTATGATGAAACTTTCTCACCGGTGGCTATTGTCAAATCCATCAGAATTTTGCTTGCGATAGCAACTTACTATGACTATGAAATCTGGCAAATGGATGTCAAGTCGATCCAAAGTTTGCTAGAATGGTCTGTGAGAAGCGATGGTCCATTTATGGATTATAGCCGGCCTCGAGGAGATGGAACATTCGTTTTGATGAAACAGTCAAAGAGTTTGGCTTCATGTAAAATGAAAATGTGTCGTGTGTTTACGAAGGGTTAGTGGGAGCCATGTGTCATTCCTAATATTATATGTAGATGACATATTATTAATAGGGAATGACATTCCTAATCTACAGGTTGTGAAGATTTGGTTGGGAAATAGTTTCTCGATAAAAGACTTTGGCGATGATACATATGTCTTAGGGATCAGGATCTATAGAGACAGATCTAAAAGATTAATCGGTTTAAGTCAGAATACATACATATGTAAAGTGCATACTTAAGATAACGTTGCGGACCCACAAGACTAAGGCTTTGTCGCAGCAGAAGCACGAAGGTCACACTAGTTCCATGGGTATTAGATACATGAGTGATTGGCTCTAGTGCAAGTGGGAGATTGTTAGTGTTAGTGCCCTAGAGACAATGTGATTGTGCTTCTAGGAAATACTTTTGTTAATTAATGATTGTGTTCTATTGATTATTATATGTTAATTTATTATGTCTTAATTTACTGCGATAAAAATGTTAGAATAATAAATGTCCTTGGAATATATAATACGTATTCTATATCTTTAAGTATGAGACTTAAAAATGAGATTATATGAATAGTGTTTATATTCCTAAATATCCCTAATCAAGCATTGTCATTATGGGACAATAATAATGCATAAAGATTAGTATGTTTGTTGACTGATGACCACATCTCATTGGTCATAGGTATAGTGATACTAAAGTCAAGAACATAGGTGCATGTAAGATTCTACATGGCACTGGATAGACCCACAGTGAGATTCTTCATGTTTAAATAAAGTCATAAGAAAGACTCACAGTGATAATGGTGTAATGATCCTCTGACTTGAGATCATTATATTTCTATAAGAGGATTAATATACTTTGACTACATTAAAAGTTACCTTTGACCGGGTGATGATAAAAGTGGACATCGGGTATATTATGAGTCGTATGAGAAATATGAATGATAGATAAAGGATTTAACCCTCCTATAATTAGGAGAGATATTATTGGCCTCTTGATTGAGTGAGACTATGAAATGCATGGCCATGCTCAAATAATGATTTGTTTTAATAGTCTACTCATTGATCAAGGAAACCCGGATTAAATGTTGAAGAGGATGACTGAGAACATGCCTCGAGTTTAATCTATAATATATGGTTAAAGGGATTATATTACACGGAAACATTAATCACGAAAGGTTTTATTGGATCACCAATTATTATTATTACTTGGGTAGCAATGATGTATTACTAGATGCCGCTCATTGTTTATAATTTTATTATTGGATATTAAAATTATTTCCAACGTAATAATAACCTAAAGGGTCACACACAAGAACGCTTGAAGGAGATTTGATTTAAATTATGAATTTAAATTAAATAGTAATTCGAATTTATTTATGATATTAATTAAGTGGGACTTAATTAATTAATTAAATATAATTTCAAATTTGCTAATGATTAGAATTAGAATTATATTAGAATATTAATTAAGTTTGACTTAATTATTTATTTAATTAAGAATTCTAATTTTAATAAAAGCCCAATAGGATTGGGCTTTAGAAAAACAGATTTGTCTCTCTATATAAAGATCTTAAACTCTCAAATTGTTTTTTGAGGCTAAGAGAAAAAACCCTAGCCGTTTGAGAGAAGAAGATGGAGATAGAGAGAATTTGTTTTTCGGATGCTAGTACATCGCTCCTTCAAATACCAAGTGTTCGTGTGGATACCGATAGAGCGTAGATCGCGTCAGCGGGATGCGTGGTGATTCAAGAAGCTTGGACCTCCATTAGTCATCCTTTTCTCAACTGTTAAAGCTTCGTTTTAAGGTAAACGTTCATAACTACGAATTAAACGTCTTGTTTTGCATGGATCCTGCGATTGGGTTTCGATTTTATTGTTTTAATCCGCTGCATTTTTGCCCCGAAAACCCAACAACCCGAACCTGATGCACGGGTTGCTTGTGGCGGCTTCGTTGAGAATGTTCCCCCATTGTTGCCTGGGGACCCAAAGGCTACTGATGCGGAGCCTGTGGATCGAGTTGCCGGGTCAGTTGGTTGGGAGGAGGGAGATTCCCCTGCGAAGGAGGAGGAGGAGGATGAGAAGAGGTCGTCCTACGATTGGAGTTTGCGTGTCTCTTCTTAGGAGGCATTGCTGGAAGTGGCTTTGGTGGAAGAAGGAAGGTTGGATTGCTTTGTCGAGATGTTCCCACAGACGGCGCCAATCTGTTGCCGCTGGATTCTGGTGTGGGGGCAATAGATGAGATTTGTAGGTTTGTGAGGAACTCGAACTGGCGGATCCCTTCTTCTTCCTTGTTAACCAATAGACTCCTTAGGGTTCCCTTGAACCTGCACAAACGTTCGAGACACCGGGATGGATCCCCACGACGAACCCTCCGACGCTCAAGTCAATACACAGAAAAAGTGAAGTGAAAGAGCTTTAGTGTGCAAAGAGTGATCACCTTTAACAGTAGGAGGTGGGGGGTTTTTTATAGTCGCCATGGAGATCTTTTACAGGATAAGGGTGAATCCCTACTTCCCGGTGTGCTGGCTGGGGTTGGTTACAACCATCCCCTTAAGATAGGGACAGGCCAGGATCTGCTCCTATCCTGTTAATCTGGTCCCTAATGGGTTGAGACCCGTTCTCTACCTATCAGATCCGTTCATGGCCAGCGGGTCCAAGAGGAGAGACTCGGTGCCCAATTGGATCTGTCTGTAGGTGAAATTACCATCTCATCCCTGAGACCTCAACATCCGTGCCCACTTTGAACGGTTCCGATTTAACCCCATTTTTAGCCATATCAGACTCAAAATAGGATTGTGGTTAATTTGGCTTTGGAAATCAATTAGGGATCAAAGCAATAGGATTAGAGATAGGGTAACCAACCAAAATACCATGAACACCCAAGAGCAAAATAAAGAGAACATGAATCCAATAAAGAAAAAAGAACAACAATTGATGAAGAACGAAGCAAAAGACGAACAAAATCAACACAGAGAGCTCCAAAATGAAACAAAAATGAATATATATTGAAACAACTCCAATATACGGTCCAAGAAAAATACAAGAGAGTACAAATACTCAAGAAGAAGAAAAATACATCAAAAATACGAAAAACGAAAAACAGGGGTTACAATCCTACCCACCTAACAAAAATAATTTCGTCCTCGAAATTGAAAAAGAAGATACATAGGGTAACCCCAAAAGAAAAGAAAACATGGCAAAACGAACCAAAACAACCACTACTCAAACAAATGAAAAAACTTCTGCTGAATCTTCTCCTCCAACTCCCAAGTCGACTCACTAGGTGAGTGAGGATTCCAAGCAACACGAACCAACTTGATGACCTTATTCTTATGCACTTTCTCCCGCCGATCCACAATAGCAACTGGCGGAATCTTACAAGTCAAATCTGGCCGCACGATTAACTCAGAGTAGTCGATCACGTGACTCTCATCGCGGATATATCTCCTGAGTTGTGAGACATGGAAAACATCGTGCACTCCTGATAATGTTGGCGGCAAAGCTAAACGATAGGCCACCTTGCCTACTCACTCCAAAATCTCAAATGTTCCATTAAACCTAGGGCTAAGCTTGCCCCTACCACCGAACCGAATGACACTGCACCACGGCGATACCTTAAGGAAAACATGGTCACCAACAACAAACTCTGTAACGCCTCGAATCCCAAATACACTGAATTCGAGATGTTCTACAGGATCTTTTCACTTTCTTTAGTACAATTTTACAAGGAAATTTAAACTTTTCACTTTACATCAGAGTTTACATCAATATTACACTTTACATTTGCACAGTGGAAGTAAAATTTACAACAATTAAATAAATGTACAACAACATGGTATAATCTTTAAGCATCCATTCCTCTTTAATCTTTAACATGTCATTTACCTACATATAAGACTGTGGGTACGTCAGTTTATTCAACTGACGATCATTATACACGGCCATCCTCTCTATACCGGAAATAGTATAACTTAATTTTCCATATTTAGCAAACACAAACTTGTCACATTTCAAACTAAAGGGACTACCCTATTGATGTCGTGTTGTGATTGTGCACTTAGTCCTTAATGCATTTATTTATAATACATGACACTAATGCGCACTTGTTCGGATGCTATGCATCCCATACTACATAGGTCTGAGGGCAAGCCCTTAATCGTTCTTCATCTTGGTAGGGTTCAATCCCTCGTTATGACTTAATCTACTACTGTAACTACGGTAGGTATCCTAGATGATCTATGAGTGCAAGCACGTGTACAGAAAACCTGGAGGGGAATCCCACGTCATGTCACGACTCATCGTGAAGAACCTGTGGCAATTCAGCCTCCTTCATGGCACACGATCCTCATGCAGTCACCAAACATCCCACAAGCGTCGCCACCGGGACGGTACCGTGGAGCAGTATCCATGTCATGTCACGATGCATCGTGAAGAACCTGTGAAATACTCTCCACCGCCACGGTAACCTGGAGCCGTATCCACGTCATGTCACGACTCATCGTGAAGAACCGGTGAAATACTCTCTGCCGCAAATCCGATGGCCCTCACTCGTGTTTTTCTCCTACTTTCATCACGTCTCCACTATGTACTAATCCTTAGTTTCTTTTATCAAAATCATGAACAAAAATCGAAGCTCTAGAGTTAGCCTCTCCACTAAATCGAACTTATTCATTCATTTCAACATGACCAACCTTGGTCTTTCTTTTCAACTTTTATTTCATTTCATTTCCAAATGCCGGGGGAGACTTAGCTACTCTTCCAATTCAATTCCAATTCACAATTTCCACAATGAATACTTAAGACTCATAAAATTCATATTCATAACCAACGGATTTCTTTTTTATTAACATGATCTCTAATTCATTCATTAATCCATAATCATACATGAACTCATGCACTTTATCAATTAATAATTCCACATTTGGAATTCACATCACTAATGAATATTCATACTTCATATTTTTCCACATTATTCTCAAGTGAGAATAAATTGCCTTATATCACACAACAAGGTTCTTTTTGCCAAATCATCTTCTAATACTTCATTTCACTTCATTCTTATAAACAATAATTTTTCACAAGTGTACACTCTAGAACCATAGTTCTAATTATGTCTTTTATTCACAAACCATAGTTTATCTCTTTCAAAAAATGCCCAAATCATTTTTATAAAATCCCTTACATTTTTATGAGAATAACTATATTTTTTCCACAATTTTTTGGACACCTAGAAACCCCAAAAAAAATATTTTTTTCAACTTGCCGAGGGTAGGATTCGAACCCAGGCACACGGAGAACACAGCCAAGAGCACCCGCCGATAGGCCAAACTGTGCCAGCGGTATAAGGAGGGGCAAAATAGTATTTATTACTCTCGGTCGGTATTTTATTTGTTTACACAAAATGTGAGAATATATATATGCGGCTAAGGGGAATCAAACCATTCAACACAGAGAACCCAACCGCACCGCAAGACCGCTTGAGCTACGCGCTCAGTCGTCATAAATATAGTTTCAAATCCCTTTAACTTATGCTCTCTGTTATTTAGAACATTTCGATGTTCAACTAGCTTTTATTTCATTTTGCTCTCATGAAATATACTGTATAACTCCAGATTAATTCTCCCTCACATGATTCATATGTCAGTGTGAGGAAAATAATTTTTTTGTAATAATAAAAACATATTTTTTACACTTTTAATTCAAATTATACATTCTAATACTACCATTTTTCTCTTTTTGATGTTTCTTTGCCCCATAGTGTTCTAATCTTTTTGACAAGACATTTCACATTAATCCACTGATTTTAATCATTTATCTACATACAGCTCTTATTTGAATTTATTCATACCCATATTAACACTAAGGGTCTATTTAACACAAAACTCAAACTACGTGGGTAGTTCTTTGATATTAACAAATGTGGTTTCATTAAATCAACCTATGTTTCTAGTCGAATCATGCACATCATAATATAGATAACCACTTATCAATTAGCATGTTTACAACTCAAACATTCAAGAAAGTTACTCTTTTCAAAAGTGTGATCTTTCTTAATCAATTTCATGCTTCAAATTTCCAATTAAACTAGCATGCAATGCTTGAGGAAAAAATTAAACCACTATCATTCATTCATACTAACAATCATTTCTACTTTGGAGATATGGAGAATTTTACCCACAACTCAATTTTAACAATAGAACCACATGCAAGTTGTTCATTAATATTCCAATCAATTTATGAACTAACTTTCCCATTAAAAATGTATTCTTATTAATATTTTTCATGCATCATTTCTCAATATAATACTAGCATCATTTCTAATTAGAAATAAGGAAAATCAAACCCACCTTGTATGGAGAGAAACAAACACAAAAGCAACAAAGTCCTTACAACGAGATGCACCTCCTCCTAGATGATGCGCGCACAAGCTCCACGAACACAAAACCCGAGCTCCTCTCCTTGGATAGCCAGCCCTTCTCCTTCATTTAAAGCAAGGACAATCCCACACAATTCTCTCAATCTTTTCATCTCACAACTTACTACTAAATAATACTATTAGACTATAGGTTTGGAAGGATATAATTTGCATAAGAATACTAGCCATGGGAGGGGGTATTTATACTAGAAATCAAATAGAATGGAGGGCTAGGATTAACTAGTTGGTTGTAGGATGGAAGGCCAAGATGAAAGTAGGGGTTATAAAAACTACCCACAACCAAATAACCACCATGCCATGACTACCACTCAAATTTTTGAGTTTTCCCTCCAAGAATGCAACCGGCCAAGCACTTTTGTGCATGTTGCACGTGTACGTGCAATACACGTGCATGCCACTTGATCCAAAAAGTTGTACATTAAATTTTGTACAAAAATAAAATAGTATTAAAATAGTCTTCTACATGACAAGTTAAATAAAAAATAGATTAATCCATGGGCTTTAGTTTTGGGCCAAAATAGTTATTTAAAATAAAATAAATAAATTACATTTTGTGCTTTAAGAAAAAGGCCTTTTAATCTAATTAAAATAAGGCTTTCTATTTTTTTAAAGAAAAAGGCTTTTGTGTAAAATAATTTGAAACACATATTTAAATATTTATACACATCACAATAAAATAATTATGAGATTTAATTCAACCAAAATATTGCACGTGCACACTACGTGCAAAATAAATAATTTTTCATTAATTGAAAAATCAGGGTATTACAAACTCCAAAGCTCTCTGATGGATATTAGCCCACTGCCTCTGCCTATCCTGAGCTGCCTGAAGATGCTTTCTGATCTGAGTCACAGCATCAATTTTCCTGGTGATCAACTCCGGACCCAACAGCTGCCTCTCACCAATATCATCCCAGCACACTGGTGATCTTCATTTACGTCCACAAAGTGCCTTGAACGGTGCAGCTTTAAGGCTGGCGTGAAAGCTGTTATTGTACGAGAACTTTACGAGATGCAAATGGTCCTCCAAAGATCCACCGAACTGCAACATACAAGATCGCAACATGTCCACAAGAATCTGAATAGTCCGCTCTGACTATCCATCAGTTTGGGGATGAAAAGCTGTACTGTACTTCAACTTACTCCCCAAACTAGCCTGAAGACTCTCCCAAAACTGATATCTGAATCTCGTATCCCTGTCGGATACAATACTGACTGGAACCCCATGAAGCCTGACAATCTCTTATATGTACTTCTCAGTAAGGCTCTCAGTAGACTGACCGACACAAAAAGGAATGAAGTGAGCACTCTTCGTCAAACGGTCGACAATCATCCAAACGGCATTGTAACCCTTAGGACTCCTCGGCAAAGTGGTCACAAAATCCATAGTAATATGCTCCCACTTCCATTCCGGAATAGGAAGCGGTTGAAGAAGTCCAGCAGTTCTCTGATACTTTGCCTTAACCTGCTGACAGATCAAACACTGAGCAACAAACCGAGCTACAGCCCTTTTCATACCAAGCCACCAGAAATGAAGCTTCAAATCTCGATACATCTTAGTACCGCCAGGATGGATAGAATACAAGGACTGATGAGCTTCCTCAAGCAACTTCTGACGTACTTCACCCCTAGGGACACACAACCGGCAACCAAAACGAAGCGAACCATCGGCATGAATAACCATGTCTGTTCTAGACCCAGACTCAACCTCAGCTCGAAACCCTGCAACTGCGCATCACCAGCCTGAGCCTCCTTGATCTGATCAATAAGAGAAGACTAAAGCTGGAGCGCAAGACAACTCTGACCAGAACTCGGCAACAAAACCTCCAAATCCAACCTCCTCATCTGCTTAATGAGATTACTCAGCTGAGTAAGAAACATAACTACCAGTCTTTTGTTCAAGGCATCTGGCACCAAGTATACTTTACTAGGATGGTATTGCAAACTGATGTCATAATCGGCCATAAGCTCCAACCATCGCCTTTGACTCATGTTTAATTCCTTCTGGGTGAAAATGTACTTGAGACTTTTGTGGTCTGTAAAGATCTCCATGCGGCCTCTAAGTAAATAATGTCTCCACAGCTTCAAAGCATAGATCACTGTCGCTAACTCCAAGTCATGAGTAGGATAAGTCTTTTCAGGCGGCCTCAACTGCCTCGACTCATACGCAATGACACGGCCCTTCTGCATAAGAACTGCTCCAAGGCCAGTACCAGAAGCATCACCGTGAATTACAAATCCACCTGGACCATCTGGAATAGTCAACACAGGTGCTAACGTCAATCTGTTATTCAACTCAACAAAAGCCTCACTGCACTCACAAAACAAACAAAACTTTTGATCTTTTTCTGTTAGTTTAGTTAACGGCCCTGCAATCTTCGAAAAATCTTGAACAAATTTCCGATAATAGCCCGCAAGACCAAGAAAACTCCGAACTTCGAAAACTGACTTAGGAATAGGCCAATCCTTCACAGCCTCAACCTTGGTTGGATCCACAGAAAGACCATCGCAAGAAATAATGTGCCCCAAAAAGAAACCTTGTCGAGCCAAAACTCGCACTTACTGAGTTTCCCATAGAGCTGATTCTCTCTCAAAGTCTATAGAACCACTCTAAGATGCTCGGCATGATCTTCCCGAATCCAAGAATATACCAAAATATCATCAATGAAGACCACCATAAATCTATCCAAGAACTGAAAGAAGACCCAATTCATAAGACTCATGAATACAGCTGACGCATTAGTGACCCCGAATGGCATCACAAGATATTCATAGTACCCGTATCTAGTCCGGAATGCAGTCTTTTGTATATTAGCAACCTAAACCTTGACTTGGTGATACCCAGAACGAAGATCCAATTTCGAGAAAACAGCAGCCCCACTCAACTGGTCGAACAAATCATCAATCCTAGGCAAAGGATACCGGTTCTTCAAAGTAACACTATTTAGTTCCTGATAATCCACACACAGTCGACGACTACCATCCTTCTTGTTAACAAAATGGACCGAAGCACCCCAAGGCGAAACACTTGGTCTGATGAAACCCAAATCAAGAAGCTCCTGAATCTGCACCTTAAGCTCTACTAGCTCAACTGGTGCCATCCTGTAGGGACTCTTCGATATCAGTGTCATTCCTGGCTGAACATCAATACCGAACTCCAGTTCCCTATCAAGGGGTAAGCCAGGCAACTCATCTGGAAAAACATCCAAGAAATACCGAACTACTAAAGGTGCAGCCTCACAACCTGAGTGCAATTCCATCGCACAATTCACCTGTACAACTGCATCTTTGCTCGGCCAAGGAAAGACTCCCCGACATGGAACTCAAATTCTGCTCGATCTGGAACTCTGAAAACAACTTTCTTGGCACGGCAATAAATAATGGCATGTGCTTCACCCAATATATCCATACCCAGAATAACGTCGAATCCTGAATTCCAAATTATAATTAGGTTGACTTTGAAATCTGGGTTCTCAATAACCATGGAACATTGCTTGCACCCATGAGAACAAATGATAACACCACCACCTGTCAAAATATTCCAAGCCTCAGACATGTTGCTACACTCCAACTGATGGCGAGCGACAAATTGTGAGAAGACAAAAGAATGGGTTGCCCCAGAATCAAAGAGAACACGAGCGGGAAAAGAGCAAACAAGGACGACACCTAAGGGAGCAAAAGTCAAGGAGAAAGAAAAAGCAGACAGTCAAGGGTAAGGGAAACAACAATGCAGAAAGATAACGGAAAGAAATCAAAAGAAGCCCAAAAGAAAGAAACAAAGAGTATGCAAAACAACAACAACAAAACAAAAAACAAAAAGATACCTGCCACAACTCCTTCAGTTGTTTCAACATCTACAGTAGTCAAGTTGAAAGCCTGACCTCTCCTCGGAACAGCGGTCCTCTGGCCGACAATCTGACGCTGAAGAGGAAGCAGATGCCTAATTGGACTACGAGCTGGGCCTTCTTGTTGAACAGGACCCCTGGCTGGAAGAGCCACATGCTGCTGCTGCAGACAATCAGCGGCGCCACACCTAAAGCACCGGCGGTTGACGCGCCAACAATTTTTACGCTCATTCCGAGACATCTGACAGAAGTCGCAAAAACCACTCTTCTGTAAACCAGCAGAAGGTTACGGAGCTGCCCTGACCTGATGGGTTAGGATAGGCTTCCGAACAGGACCACCAAAAGGCCTAGCAGCAGGATGCGGAACAGTCCGCGAAGAAGGAACCAAACCACCATGAGCCTGCTCCTAAGCTCGAGCTGCCTCAAGAGTTTCAGCATAAGTACGCAAACGGAGAGAGACAAGTTGCCTCTTGATATCCTGCTCAAGCCCATTTGTGAATCTACGAGCCCTATCCTCTTCGATAGCCATAAGAACAGCAGCGAAGCAGCTAAGTCTAGTAAACTCAGCTGCGTACTCATCCACTGACCTTGAACCCTGTTTCAAGAAGTCCATGTTACAACATTGTTTGAACATTATGTAACAAAATTCCAAAATAGAATAATGACTTAACCTGTTTTAGGACCAGGAATTGCTGTTCCATCTCAACTCGAGTACGATTGGGGAAGAATTTCTCGAAGAATCCCCGAGTGAAAGTAGTCCAACCAATAGGCCTCTCAAGTCGCTTGGACTCGGCCATCGACCAAATATGAGCCAAATCCACCAGCTGGATGGAAACCACGTCCACCCTATCAGCCTCGACAACATGTGCTGCAAGTTCAAGCGCTCGGTCCGGATCAACCACTGTTCAGCCTCCAAAGGTGTCTCAGTGCCGGAAAAATGGTCGGGATGCAGCCTCATAAAATCCGTAACTGTTCCTGGATGAGACGGAAGATTTGCCTGCACAGGCACAACGGGAGGCGAAACCCGGGCAGCTTCAAGAGCAGCCATCACTAGATCGCTATTGTAACACCTTAGTTTTCATTTATGAGATTTTGTGAATTTTACGTGCATTGCACGTATTAATTCAGTTTTATTTTTATAAAAAATTATTTATTTTGTATGAGTAAATATCCTTCCATCTCTCTTTTATTTATTTTTATTTTTTTTAAAAGCCTAATTGTTTATTTTAAAAGCCCATCCTAATTATTTAATTTATTTTATTTAGCCCATTGAATTTTGAGCCCAATAATTAAAGCCAACTAATTATTTTCTCTTTTAAATAACATGACTTGTTTTGTAGATCATTTTTTAGACAATTAATTAAATGATCATGCACAACTAGTAGTTAGGGGTGCTACATTTTGGCACGTGCATGCACAAGAGTGTGCATTGCACACCCTTCTACTTTGGCCGGAAATGGAGTCAAGGAGAGTGGGGAAATGGCTTAGTGGATGGGTGGTTTCTACAACTACCCAATGTATCCTAGCCATTTATCTGCAACTTTCCAATGCAATCCAAGCCCTCCATTTTATCCTAAAACTAGTATAAATACCCTTCATTTGTATGCATACAACACTAAGAAATTTTTGTAAATAAAAGAAAGAGAGAAAAAAATACAAGTTGTAAGGCAAAAATTGAGGAGTTTTGTGAGTTGAAAAGAGTGAGTGTTGTGTGTGTTCTTCAACCCAAGGAGAGGAGGCCGGAAGTGTACTAGGGGAGGCTCAGGTTCAAGTTGCAACAAGGAGAGGCATAACTTGGTGGCTTGCTCTAGGATGAGAAGGCTTTGTTCATTCATTGTAGGAGATTCTCTAGGAGTTCTTTTGATTTTTATCTCCATTTTAAGGTGGGTGTTTCTCTTAAACTTCTAATTAGACATCATGTTAGGATGTGGTTGAAAATTAAGGAGAAACTCTAACTAATATAGCCATGCATTATGAGAAGAGACAAATTGCTATTAGTTTGATTATATGTTAAAAGAGTGTTAAATTGATTGCCAAATTTATGACTTGTTAAATGATTACCATGCTACCATGCTCAATTTTGTTGTGATGTGCTAGATAAACAAATACATGCTTGTATTTTGAACAATTGAATACAGAACTATGGATATAGGTGATTTTGATTAATTTGTTGTTAAATGACATGAAAAATGAAATTTATTTCTGAGATAATTGTACAATGTTAATAAAAATATTATAAGCGATATAGGGAAATTTAAGTGTAATTATAAGAAGATTATGCTTATTTTCCCCTAAATTCGAAATTGAAGAATAAAATAAAGTAGAGAGCAAATTATTTTGTTTTGTATCAAAAATCAAATTTAATTTTACTGAAATGTTGTGATAAGATGAAAAATAAAATCTGGAACTTTTGAATAAATTTTGAGAAGAAGAGAACTCAAAAATAATTGTTTTAGTAAAAATTCGAAAGGAACCGAAACCTAGGTTATAACCCTTGTAGCCCAGAACATAGCAGATTGGCCACTTGGCCACACTGGTTAGTCGGTGCTTGGCATTACTGTAGCTTGCGGGTGACCTGGGTGGTCTTGGGTTCGAAACAGGGCATGAGCAATTTGTTTTCTTTTTTCAAAAGAAATCCGAAACTCGAGATACACCTTATCTTTAATTAACCCCCTAGCAATGACGTGTTGATGCCTAGGCCTTCCTGGCTTTCGATGGCGGTTGACTACTCTCGGGTTGTGGGTTCGATCCTGGGTCTCGGAAATTAAAAACAGATTTTTGATTTTTGAGTTTTAAATTGATTTTTTTGACTTGTAAAAATTTGGGAAAAATACTATAATTATTCTAAAATTATGTGGACTTAATGAAAAATATTTGGGACAAGATTTGACTAAAATAAAGATGGTTTAGAAGAAAAATTACATGATGATGATATTTGTATAAAATGAAAGGTGATTATTTTTCATGAAAAGATTACACTAAGTTATAAAAGAGGAATTTTGAACGAAAGAAAGATTTAGGTGGGTTATCTTTGGATTTTATTGCCTAATGGGAATGTTGAAAAATGCTATTTTGTCATTATGGAATTAAGTAAGGAAAGAAACTATAGTATGAAAATTTATTGTGCTTATGGAAAAAAAAATTGTGAGCATGAAGTATAAGAAGTGAAAGTGAACTTGATATGTGAGTTTTGATTCATAGAAATGAAAGAAATCATGTTAATTGTGAGAAAATAATTTATGAGTATAAAGACTCAATTTTTGTGATTATGAATTGAAATTGAGAAGTAGAGTGTAGTTAAGCCTCATACCGGCATTGAAAAGAAATGTGTAGAAATGAAATTTGAGATGAAAAGACCAAGATTTGGGTCATGTTGAATAAATGGTTAAGACCGATATAGTGGAAGGGCTAACTCTAGAGAATTTATTTTGTTCATGATTCAAATAACTAAGGATTAGATACATAGTGAAGATGTGATTAAAATAAGAGAAAAACACAAGTATGAGGGCCTCGGAGCTACAGTGTGAGAGTATTCACAGGCTGTCTTCACGATGCGTCGTGACATGACGTGGATATGTCTCCAGGAATCCGTACCGTAGGCAACGCTCGTGGGGTATTTGGTGACTGCGGGTGGTGTCATGTTCCATGACGGAGGCTAAATTGTCCATAGGTTATTCACGATGCGTCGTGATGTGACGTGGGATTCCCCTCCAGGCTGTCTGGACATGAGCTCATAACTCATAGAACATCTAGGATACTTATCGTAGTTACAGTAGTAGTTTAAGTCATGATGAGGGATTGAACCCTACAAGATGAAGAACGGTTAAGGGCTTGCCCTCAGACCTATGTAGTGTGCAATGCATAGAATTTAAACAAGTGCGCATGAGTGTCATCTAATATAAACAACTGCATTAAGTACTAAGTGCACTGCACAACACGACATCTATAGAATAGTCCCTTGTAGTTCTGTTTGTGATCAAGTTCGTGGTTTGTTTAAGTATTTGAGAATCGTCATACTGTTTCGACATAGAGAGGATAGCCGTGTATAATATTTCGTCGGTTGTAAGCAATTGACGTGCCCACAGTTTCTATACAGGGTAAAGTGAATAACAAGACTAAAGAATGCATACTGATTAAAGCTTGATTCAAGAGTTGTACATTTCAATTCATGTAAATTGTTATAAATTGCTTCCGCTGTAAATATGTAATGTAAGTATAAACTCTGATGTAACAAAAAGTTTTTATTTCCTTGTAAAATTGTACAAAAGAGGTGTAAAGATCCTCTGGAACTTCGAATTATGTGGTATTTTGGAATTCGGGGTGTTACAGAGTGGTATCAGAGCCACGCTTCCAAGTAGTACAAATTTATAAGGAACGACACCCTAGAAGTGGACATTAGGGCATGTGTTGAGTCTAGAGATTTAAATGTAAGTCACTTACATTTGTGTTGCTCTATGATTTATGCTTCTTCTCCTCTTTCTCTAAGATGTCAGACCACTTCGACCCAGCTGGAGATGATAATTGGCACATCGTTGAGGAAGATTACTACCCCGAGCAAGCTGATTCAGACGAAGAAGATCCTGAAGAAGTGGAAGAGGAATGGCCTGAGTCCAAAGAGATCACTCCACCTTCGGATTCATCTGATGATTCCTCCGACGAGGAAGAACCAGTTTTGAGTAGTCTTATTGTGTCTCTTCAGAGGCAGGTAGAGACTCAACGGACGAGAATCGGGCTACTGGAGACTCAGTTGGCGAAGCGCAAGGAAGATATTGTAATTCTCAGTCATCGTGTTTGGGAACTTGAAAAGAGGAAAAACATGACCGATGTACTGAAGGAAGAAGTGGAAGAACTACGGGGAGAGCTTCGTGAAGCCAAGAGGAATCGTAGGAACTAAACTGTTGTATCTTCTTATTGTTTTCATTTTGGTATCAGAAATGTTTTAAATTCGAATGTATAAAGTTTGAAATTCAATGAAATGAAAAGTTAATTTAAAATTCATGTTTATACTTCGAACTTAATGGATCTTTTGCATCAGAATATAGCTAGAAGAGGAGCTCAAAATGGTGAAAGTCTGGACTTGGAAACGGAACTAGCGAGGGTCTATCAGACACTCAGTGTCGTTCCCATGAACCAGAATCAAGGAAGGGTGCCTGCGAATCCAGTACCCAAAGTAATCAAACTTGTGGAATCATTCAAGCGGATAAAACCACCCATATCTGAGGGGAAGTCAGACCCTGATACGGCTGACAATTGGATCCGATAGGTAGAGACTATCTTCGAAGTCTTGGAGACTCCAGAGGGCAGTAAGGTGAAGTTGGCGGCGTTGCAGTTCAAGAAGGATGCGGCTGTGTGGTGGCAGTCGATGAAGCGGGCGATGGGAGGTATTGTTCTTGGCTGGGATGAATTCTTGGAGGAATTTCAGAGTTATTATTTTCCCTCAGACGTCTAGGAGAAGAAGGCCATGGAGTTTCTAGTGCTGCAGCAGGGCAGCATGTCGGTAAGGGAGTATGAGACAAGATTCACTCAGCTCTCAAGGTATGCACCCGAACTGGTGATGGATGAGGCGAAGAAGGCTCAAAAGTTTGAGCATGAGTTGAGGCCAAGTCTGAGATTCAGGATGATACCCCTCGGTATCAGGAGGTTTGACAAATTAGTCAAACGAGCTGTAGCCACTCAGGTAGATATGGAGCAGTTCCATGCTGTTCAAAATTGGAGGACCAACTGGAATGTTGGGAAGAGGCCCGCAGTTTCTGGCAGCTTCATAGGACAGCCATCGGCCCAGAGGTTTAAACCAATGGGAGCGAATGCTGTCAACATAGTTGGGAAACCCGGAAACAATTGGGTGAGACCTCCTGTAGTGACTTGCTTCAACTGTGGTGAGACGGGACATTACAAGTCTCAATGCCCCAAGCCGTAGAATGTCACCCGTAGTGGACCAACACAGCAAGTTGGGAAGAAGCCGTACCAGCAGGGGCGAGTATTTGCCTTGACTGAAGCTGATGCTGATGAGGTGGATCATGTCATCACTGGTACGAGGGAGAATGTTTAGAGTATTTTCTGTTGTTTCTCTTTTCCCGCCTTATATAGTGAACTGTTATGTAACGAGTATGTGTTATGTAACAGGAGAACTTATTTTGAATGGAAAGAAAGCTATTGTTTTGTTCGATACTGGATCTTCTCACACTTTTGTATCACCTAAGTTTGCTCAAGTTTTGGGAGTCGAACCGAAAGTCTTTCCAGGCAAGGTCTTGGCAGTAGCTACTCCATCAGGGGAGACTCTAACCACTGATCAGTACTATGCGAATTGCGAGATCGTGATTGGAGATAGAATTTTTGGGACTGATCTGATCGAGCTGAATGTCTTGAGAGTCAATGTTATCATTGGCATTGATTGGATGTCGGTGTACAGTGCGAGCATCGAGTGCAAAACCAAGAAAGTAACAGTGAAGGCTCCAGGTGGACCTGAAGTCACTTTCCAAGGGAAGAAGGGATGTTCTGGTTTGGTGGCAGCTATCTGCAAGAGGGATGTTCCTGTAGAGGTTTAGCAAATTCCTGTGGTTCGGAATTATCTGACTGTGTTCTTGGAAGATTTGCCTGGGTTACCCCCACATCGTGATGTGGAGTTCAGCATCACTATTCAGCCAGGGAGTGCACCAATTTCCAAGGCACCGTACAGAATGGCGCCTGTGGAGCAGGATGAGATCAAACGGCAAGTTGAGGAATTATCGGAGAAAGGCTTTATTCAACCGAGTGCGTCGCCTTGGGGAGTGCCGGTGCTTTTGGTAAAGAAGAAGGATGGTTTGATGAGGATGTTCATCGATTACCGAGAGCTGAATAAGGTCACTGTTCAGAATAAGTATTCAATTCCACGAATTGATAACCTGTTCGATCGTCTACAAGGAGCAGCTGTTTTCTCCAAAATAGATCTTCAGTCAGGTTACCATCAAGTTCGAGTGAAGACTGAAGATGTTCATAAGACTACGTTCAGAACTCGACACGGGCATTACGAATTCTTAGTTATGCTGTTTGGAGTGACGAATGCACATGCAATTTTCATGGATATGATGAACAGAGTTCTGAGGCCGTTTATTGATTCTTTCGTCGTGGTATTTATCGACGATATCTTTGTGTCCTCCAAGTCGGAGGAGGAGCACACAAAGCATCTGGCAGCAGTTTTGAGAAAGCTTCAGGAGCATGAGTTGTATGCCAAGTTGTCCAAGTGCGATTTCTAGAAATCTGAAGTGGCATTCCTGGGTCACATCCTTTCTAAGGAGGGAGTGGCAACTGATCCGCAGAAGATAGAGGTGGTGAAGGATTGGGCAAGGCCTACTACAGTAAAGGAAATCAGGAGTTTCCTTGGGCTAACTGGATATTACAAGAGGTTTATCCAGGGCTATGCTCAGATAGCCGTGCCGCTCACTAGTCTGACCAAGAAAAATGTGAACTTCAAGTGGACTGAGCAGTGCGAGGCAAGCTTTCAGGAGTTGAAAGAGAGGCTGACTACTGCACCCATTTTAGCTTTGCCTAGAACAGGTGTTGAGTATGATGTCTACAGCGATGCTTCACATCATGGGCTTGGTTGTGTCTTAATGCAAGAAGGAAAAGTGATCGCTTATGGGCCTAGGCAACTACGACCGCATGAGAAGAATTATCCGACTCATGATCTAGAGTTGGCTGCGATTATCTTTGCCTTAAAGCAATGGAGACATTACATGTATGGTGAGAAGCTGAACATGTACACGGACCACAAGAGCTTGAAGCACATCTACCTGCAGAAGGATCTGAATCTGAGGCAAAGGCAATGGCTGAAAGTACTTGAGGACATTCGTCCGGAGATTAAGTACCATCCTGGGAAGGCTAATGTTGTTGCTGATGTACTTAGCCGCAAAAGTGGTCTGGCTAGTTTGATCACGACTCAGAGGCAGCTGGCAGAGGAGTTAGATCAGGCTGGTATTGAAGTTGTTCTGCAAAGCTTGGAATCGTCTTTAGCTCAGTTGAGGCTTCAACCAATGCTGAATGAAAGGATTATCGCATGTCAGAAGGAAGATGCAGAGATTCTGAAGGTTAAGAAGCAGGTCGGTGCTGGCAGGTTGTCCGAGTTCCAGAGCAGGGATGGAGTGCTGTGGTTTGGAGAGAGGCTATGTGTTTGTCACGCCCCACTTCTCAAAAATATAGAATACGAGCGCGTGACGAAGCCCAGCAAATGATTTTAACATCATCCATAAGCTGTAGGATCGACTCAGCATCATAACACGAATATAATAAGATTTATATATAACCAAGCATGCATGAATAATTTATGAAGCAACAGAAAAAATTGAAACAATAATAATATTCAAATAGTTTTCAAGTCTGGAACAAAAGTAAAACTCGGAACATAAGCCCGTTACAAATCTTAAGCAACAACAAATGAAATAACTCAATTACAGAACGAAATAATTAAAGAAAGATTTTCCCAAGCAAGGCCTAGAACGTCTGCTAACCGATTCCAGCAGGTAGCATGTCTCCAAGTCTGCTTAATAAATATAAAAATGAAAACCAGAGAAAACAAGAGAAAATGCCCTTAGTGCAAGTTAGGGCCACAAATAGTAAAAACGAGTACAAGTAAAGTGGGATAAGAATTGGAATCAAGAATATAATAGGGTTACAACAAGTAATGGAGATTCAAGAACTAATTAGCAGGAAGGACAACTCAGGAGACTAGATTGGGCAAACAAGCACTAATAGTGGAACAAGTGATAAGTGTACATGTAGGGTATCTAACATCAAGTGACATGTCTCAAGTCTAGTGTCATATTGTCAATTACAAGTATCAAGTGAACAAATATCGAGTTCAAGTTTCATGTATCAAGTCTTCAAGTATCAAGTAAACGTGTATCAAGTTCAGGTTTCATGTATCAAGTCTTGTGGTGATTACTATCTAGGTAGCACTTCATGCATCCATACTTTTACTACATGGTTGCTACAGTCAAAACAATTTTGTTTAGACCTAGTAATGGAGTCTATAGGGCAGTGTACTCAGGTATCAAGTATCAAGCAGGCACGGTTCATGAATACGAATTTAAATAACAGGTTCACGAAGCAAGTTTGTGAATACTAACAGGTTCAAGATCCACCCAGTAGGTTCATGAATACAACAGGTTCATGAGCCAAGTAACTGAATCCATGAATACATCACGTGCAACAGGTTCATGAACTGAGTACTGGAAAACACGGGCCTCCTTCTGAGTACACTTACCTATATTGTCCACTACTATGGTCTTTCCCTTAAACCCCGGCTTATTACATTTATTAATTTTTATCAAGCAAGCATACAAGTGTACGAAACAAGTCAAGAAATCATGGTCATGGACATGAAACAAGTTTAGGGTAATTATATGGCATATTCGAGGGTCGACGTGAATAAGAATAATACGAACAACGAAAATCCCAAATCTGGACATCACGACGTTACTGTACTAAAACTGTGATTCCCGTTGCTATGAAATAGCACAAGTGAATCCTTCAGGAGATCTAGAAACTATTACTGCCCGGTTCCAATGCATATAATTAAGGTACATGGAAGTTGTGGTAACATGCGTCAAAACAGCGAACTACACTGCTAATGTGTTCAGGCAGAATTTGTGTATTTGAATTCATACCGGTGAAACAATGTTAAAATAGTGTTAAATAATTCTGAGAAAAATTGGGGATATCCTATAGGGTGTCCAGCAACTGCATATAAAATTTCAAGTCAAACGCTTACTGCTAACATAGATAAATAAATTCGCAAACTAAATGTGTGCAGCAGTTTTGCGAATCTGTGTCTACCGACACAGCTGCAGTGAAACTGCGATAACTCCTAGACCGTAACTCTGAATTCAGAAATTTCGGAGGCTATCAACATCTAAACATCCAGAGGTACATTTTCTATTCAGGGCTCAGGTTCAGATTCTGATATTAAAGGGGTCACAACAGCATAACAAGATTCAAGACAGCAACATGTGGGAATATCTTACTAGTATAGGTTACATGAAAATGGGTTATTAGGCGTCAAGGTTATATGTGTGATATAAATACGGGGTAATGGTTATCAAAATAGCAAGTAATATTTATTTCTCGACTCTAGTGGGTGCAAGTTTATCATATACAAGATATAACATATGTCTATAAATCTAGGGTTCCTTAATTTCATATGTCCATTGTTCGGGGATAAGATGAGTCCAAGTAGTTGTAATGTAATACAATGAAATTATTGTGACTCTTAAAATTATGAAATTGAGGAGGTTTAATATTGATCAACAATGACAGTCAAGGAGGGGTCACAATTTCTAACTATTTGTAGTATTTTCAAGGAATGCTTGTACTAGAATAAAAATGTGTACAAGAAGAATACTTGCCTTGATTGATGTCGATTAGATCCATTAGTTGAAGAAAATGGGATCGAAAAACTCCGGGCGAAATCTCCCAAAAATACGTGTGAAGCACGTGCAAGAAATCAACCGTAGAGCGAATTTTCCCACACCAAATCCGTCCAAAAATAGAGGACAGCAAACTCCCAATCCGGCGCGGCAAAACACGGAACACCAGGATTAACCAACCAGAATTCTTCTTCGCAGCGGATCGGGGCCAGAACAGGGGACAGCAATTGGGGATCTGCTGTGGCAAACACGAAACACCGATCAGATCGACCCTGAATGGCACGAATCTTGGCACGATCCAAGGGCTAAGATTGAATCCCACCCAATCCTGCTTCTTCTTCCTTCTTCGTCGAAACAAAGAGCGAGAGAGAGGGGGGGAGATGGCGACGCGACGGCGTTACTGCGACAGCCACGGAGAGGCGTCGACAACTATGATGGCGCTGTCGTCGAGGGGCGTCGGTAGCGATGGGAACGGCGCGATGCTCTACTTGTGTGTTCGAAACAGAGGATGAGAGTGGGGATGGCTCGGGGGTGTGGCGACGCGAGCGGAGGCGAATGATGGGGCGGTGACGGCGGGGCGACGACGAAGGGGATGGTGGAGGTGACTAGGAATGAGGAGACTAGCGATGGCAATGAGTGGGTTCGGGAGTTGGTTCGGTGGTCGAAGACGACGATGGTGGGGTGATGGCGGTGCGACGGAGGATGAGAGGGTGATCGGAGATGGGGGGGACTAGGTGTTGGAGCGGAGAAGGAGTCGGGAGACGATGGGAGCGAAAGGAAGAAGATGAGGGTAGCAGCGGGTTGATTTGGGTCTGCACAGTAATAGGGTAGGGGTTAGGGTTAGGGTTACGAGATTAGGGTTTAAATAGTGAGGGTTTGGTTTAATGAATATTAGGGTATCCGTTTTGAGTGGGATCCAACTGGAGAATTGGTCAAATTGTATTAAAATGGGGAATAAAGAGATGAATGAGAAGAAACAGCCAATTCTTCATGAAGAATGACGCACGGATCACATACAATTGAATTAGATAAAAGGACCAAAAATTGAGTTGAGACAACAAAATGGTTTTTATTCAATGAAAACAAGATACATGATCTCAAATAGATAAAAGAGTACAATGGGGCAAAAAAAATACAGTATAAAAGTACAAATACGGGAAAATATGAGTTACAAATCCTACTCACCTTACACAAAAATTTCGTCCTCGAAATTTGCTTAGGCGGTACATAGGACAAGGTAAAGCAACTTGGGTAAGGGTAACAAAACAGGGATCCAAATGAATGTCAAATTGGTGGCAATACCAAGATAAGAAAGAGATTGATAACAATGATGTCAGACGGAATGCATGGAAGAAAATAGACAGTATCAAAAGGAAAGAACAGCGCAAGATAACAAAGCAAGGAGATGATGAAATGGATTGAGTTGGAGTCTAGGAATAGATGGACATGGAAGAGTTGAACCAAGTAATGGGTCAACGGATGAGAACAAATGCAAGAGATTGGGGATAGCAACCAATGCAAGGAAAAAAAACAACAATAGGATCCTGGGACCTGTGGGTTATGGGCCCACCATGCTTCCGCTGCGACACTCTGATGGTGACGTTCCAAGCTCCAGACATGTCGTTATAGACCACGTGGCACCAAGCGACGATCCGAGCAGGAAGAAAAGAATGAGACACCGAGATCAAGGAGAGTATGGGCTGAAGATAGATATAATAAATTAGTGCAAAATGAATATAAAGTTTGGCTTAAATTTAAATAATTAAAAGGTATAATATGGATCAAAACTAATGGCTTTAACAGAAATAATAATAACAACAAATATCAATGATAATAACATCAATAGTAATAGAATAATAGTAACCATAATAAAAATAAATATAACAATGATAATAATCAAAATGTAATAATAATAACAATAATATTAAAATATTAATAACAACAATGATACAAGTAATAAAGATCATAATGAAAATAATAATAATAACAACAATAATAACAACAATAGTAACAGTAATCAAAATCATCATAATCATACAGCCAATAATAATATAATAAAATAAAAATATCAATAATATTAATAATAATGATAATACATACATGACATAATAGAATTCAACACATTCATGAAAATAATGCAATAATAATAATAATGATAGCATTAAAAATAATGTCAATAATGATAATAATAATAATGATAATAGCAATAATAACAATAATACCAATAAAGTAACAGTAACAATAAAAATAACAATAATAACAGTAATAAAGATAATGAAGACAATAATAATAACATCCATTGAAATGACAACAATAATAATACCAATAATAACGAAAATATTCCTTTATGATCAATTTTATTATATAAGTAAAGAGTCTTGAAATATCAATTAGCAATAGGTAGAAAATCTTGCCTCCCTAACATCAAGTTGCATGTTTGCCTTCACGACACCAGGTTGCCGGTTGCCGTCTGGATATTCGGTTGCACATTTTGCCTCCCCGATATCCAGTTGCAATTTGCCTCCATTGACATCGAGTTGCATATTTGCCATCTCGACATTAGGTTGCACCGAAGTGGTGAAATTGTCACGACCCGCTTCTCAAAAAGGAATATGGAATACGAGTACGCAACAAAAGTCCAGCGAATGATTATTATCATCGTTAAGCTGTTTCAGAATCTTTGCAACATATCACAGAATATGTCAGAGTCGGAAGCAAAAAAGTGGAACCAACATGCAATACTTGGAACAAATTACCAACAGAAATTTACTTGAAATTAAATACAATATTCCCAAATAAAATTCAGTGTCTGGAGAAAAAACAATATTCTGGGTCACATCGCCCAAATACAAATAATATCCAAATAAACCAAATACAACTTGTTCATTGTTCAAGCAACAACTCATAATAATAATAATAAAGCAGAAAACAGAAATGTCCAACTTAATAAATCCTTTCGCCATTACCATCAAACAGCTGTCCAACCTGATCTGCAATAAGTAAATTTGCAGGAAAAAGAGAAAAGGAGAAAACAAGTACCCAGTAATTGCAAGTCCGGGTCACAAATAGAGTAGGATACAAGCACATGGGGAAACTAAACAGATCTAACTAATATCAGAAACAGACCTAATATGGTATGGCATAATCAACTAACATAGTATCCTAGCATATGTCTCAAGTGTTAAGTGTCAAGTGTCAGATAACAGATATGTCAGGTAATCAAATAACAGATCTCAGATAGTCAGGTATTCAGGTTTAGATTCAGATTTCCATATAACAGATTCAGATTCAGATTCAGAATTAATGTAAGTGTTGTGTGATTACTATCTAGGTAGCACGACATGCACCCCACCCTACATGGTTGCTACAACACAACAGTTTTGCTTTAGATTTCATAGTGGACCATATAGGGCAGTATACTCAGGAATCAGAACAGAAACAGGTATCAAGCACGAGTCACGTAATTGTGAACAAGTGGCAACAAGTATCAAGCACGAGTCATGTAGACATGATCACATGGCAACAAGTAGTATCTAGCACGAATCATGTAGTCATGATCACGTGGCAACAAGTAGTATCTAGCACGAGTCATGTAGTCATGATCACGTGGCAACAAGTAGTATCTAGCACGAATCATGTAGTCATAAAACATGGCAATAAGTAATGGGAAACACGGCCCCCTTCTGAGTACACGTTTCTGAATTATCCACTGTTAGATCTTTCCCCTAAACCCCGGCTTGATTACTTTTATTATTAATGTCCAACAAGCATGAATAGGCACAAAATAGTGTCAAATAAGCATGATATGATCAGGTCTATTTTTAGGTTAACAAATCAGTATGCATGGATGATATACGTTCACATATACGAGCAAATTAATCTAGGTTCATAATGAGGACAGCAAGACCAAGCAGTACTAAATAGTGATTCAAAGAGCTACAGGCATGCAAATCATGATCCGTCGAAGGATCTGAAAACTAGACATCCACACGCAATCAATGAGTATAATAAAGTCATATACTTGTTCACAACATCTCAGCTTAAAACTAATTTGAATACAGATTTCATGTTCAGTCAGAAAACAGGGGAAGAACTTCAACCGTATAAAAACAGCATGTAAACTCATCAAATAATTCCACAAAAAATCTGGGGTATTCACCTATAGATATAGACTCAAAATAATAAGTTTTATAATATTCCAGTAACTATAGGTAAGCCATCAAAAATAGGAAACGACACAAAAACATGGTTTGGCGAATCTGAAATTTCTCAACACTGCTGTACGAAAACAGGGATATCTCGCAATCAGTGAATCGAAATCCAATTCCGCCAAAACGACCTGAAAATAGATAAAATTTTCCAACTTTCATATATCACAAATAATTTTCATAAACCTTAGGGTGAAAACTGGGTTCAATACTGAACAACACGCAATTTACAGCAAAAGTAGATTTTAGAAAAGGATATGAAACATCGCGCAAAACTCATCTTTAAAATACACCAATCTAGGAAATCCCTAACATCATGTGGAAACACTGAATAAAATATTATGGCAAGATATTATGTATAGCCTAGTTCTTGAAAATAAATAGTTAGCAAAATTGACACAAAACTGAATCTAAAAACTACCGACATGCCTGTACCAAAATTATCATATCTCAGTCATACGAACTCCAAATGTAGTAAAACCAGTGGAGTTTGAAAATAGACATGATTATCTACAATTTACTTTGAAATGTCCAAGTTGAGATTCGGACCCTAGCATAGGTGAAAACAGCAAACAATACAGCACAGCCCGCAAATTCCAGATTCCACACCTCATCTTAAAAACGTCATAACTTTCACAATAATAAACCAAACTCAACCAAATTTGAAACACAACCTACCAATCATCTAAATATCATATTTAAGGGTTTCTAACATGTCAGAACCTCATAATTCTCACATGGGCAATCAATCAAACACATATCATGCAATATGTCACATACACAATCAAAATCGAGTTTTGGGTAAACCTAGGTTATCAACCTATGAATTTTCATGTCATAAGTCATCTATGGCCTGATTTACACAATAGAGACAAAACCCACAAATAAAAAATACAATTTTTGGCCGTCTCTAGACCCAACTACGCTATATGTGAACTTTTTGACTTGTATCAACCTAATGAAATTATGTACAAGTTACTTGACCTAGTATGAAGATGAAGAACGATGCAAATCAAAAGTGGGAGAAATTCCCACGAACGAAAATCCACGGACTCACGAACGATCCACACGCGCACTCGAGTACGCACAATAAAAATCCCAAGAGAGAGTGCACGACGGCGGATGAAGAAGAAGCGGGAGAGATGAAGCACGGCGCAATGGTTAGGGAAAATAAAAGAAAATTTCAGTTCAGATTGCACCTATATATCTCTAATATTATAATGGGAGAAGGGCTTAGTGTCATTTGTAAATATTTGTCATTTTGTCAACACGTGCAGTGCATGTGTTGGTACATTTTTTTTTGTCCTTTTCATTCCTCTTCCCCATTTTCTCCACGTGCAACGCATGTGTATAATACTAGATTTTTTATTTTTTTTTTGTCCTTTTCATTCCCTCCTTTCCATTTTTCCCACGTGCAACGCACGTGTATAATACTAGAATAGTATTAGGGTTAAAAAAGGGGATGCAATCCAATGGGGATGGCTACATTAGGAAAAGAATAAAAAAAGGAAAAGGGTGGGTCGGGTGCCAAGGTGCAAATTCGGGTGGTTGGGGAGAAGCAACTCACGGTTTGATGTAGTATAGGAATTAAAATATGGTAAAAGGTATTACGATTATAAGGTAATAGGAATAATAATAATAAGGTATGGCATTTAATAGGTAATGGAATAGGAAGTGGGTGTAGCCTGGGATGGAAACGGATTGGGTAAAGAATTAAATGGGTAGTTAGGATAATGGGTAGGGTATTGATCCTTTGGATGGTGTAAAAGGGTTTAGTTATAATGGGAAATGGGTTAATAGGATAGCCAATAAGAAATTTAAATTCAATAACTAATAAAATAAGATTTTATGAACTAATGTAATTTGCATTACAAAAATATAATTTATTTAAAATACTACATATACAATTTGTATATAGAAATAGGTCGTTAATAACTAGTCAAAACTAATAACCATAATAACAGTAATAGTAATGAGATTTTTATTACGATATAAAATCACAGAAAATAGTTACAAATAAAATCATTTGATCGAAATTTTTTTTAAAATAGACGATCCAAAAAATACATTTTGACAAAAGAATTTTGAAAACCGGAAAAATAATTTTCAAAATTTTTTAAAATACAGAGAATACAACAAAATACATTTTTGGAAAAACAGGGGTTACAGAAATATATATAAAATTGAGCATGCTCTGGCTTAAAACAAATTAATAATAATAATGATAGTAACGATAAAAATAATAATATCAATATTAATAATAATAACAAAATATCGATACTAATAACAATAAGAATAACAATGATAATAACAATGATTATAACAGTAATAATAACAGTAATCGCAAAAAAGAATGATAACAATAATAATAAAATAATGAAAACAACAATAAAAATATCAATGGTAGTAACAACAATAATAATACTAGTAATGATAATGAAAAATAATTGCAATAATAATAGTAGTAGTAATAAGAGCATTATACAACAAAATAAGAATTTGTCTTATCAAAATAATCTAGTAGAAATATATAGTCGATCAAAAATAAAAAGTGAAATTAAAATATACCATTGTTCGAAATAACAAAATCTTTGTTGAGAAACTTTTTTATAGAAGATCGAAAATAAATATAACAATTAATAATCGAAATATAGAAAGTATTCGGAAAAATAATTATAAAGAGAAAATAGACAGGAGAAAAATGTATCTATACCCAATAAAGAGTCAAAGAAGAGGATGACTAGAAGGGACAAGAGGTAATCAAGAAATTGGATGTGGAGGGAGAGGAACAAGTGCAAAATCGGAATTGAAGAGAATATAGCAGGACGGAAATAACAAACATGATACTTAATATGAATTAACAAAGAAAAATGAATGCAAGGCAGGGAAAGCAATGAATTACACCCGAGTTGGAATAATAAGGAGTTAACGAGACATGCACAAAATAAGAGATCGCTTGCACCGGAATCAAAAGAATATGGGTACGGAAGGAATAAATTTGTACCCAATAAGAAATCAACAAATCAGGACAACAGTAAGAGATGGAAGAAAGCAATGAAACAAAGAATTGAATATGAAGGGATCAAAATGAATGGGATAAGACTTGTGTCCAGATCGAGTTGACTATCAAATTATTCATGTGGTTGCATGGCCTGTTTAATGTTGAGTTAATCCTGACTGAGTCAAGCATGTCTAATGTATTAGTCAAACTAACCCATTAGCCAAACCTGAGCTCTGATACAACTAAAAACCTTGTCACGCCCCGCTTCCCAAAAATATAGAATACGAGCGTGTGACGAAGTCCAGCGAATGATTTTAACATCATCCATAAGCTGTAGGATCGACTCAGCATCATAACAAGAATATAATAAGATTTATATATAACCAAGCATGTATGAATAATTTATGAAGCAACAGAAAACAATTGAAACAATAATAATATTCAAATAGTTTTCAAATCTGGAACAAAAATAAAACTCGAGAATATAAGCCCGTTACAAGTCTTAAGCAACAACAAATGAAATAACTCAATTACAGAACGAAATAATTAAAGAAAGATTTTCCCAAGCAAGGCCTAGAAAATCTGCTCACCAATTCCAGCAGGTAGCACGTCTCCAAGTCTGCTTAATAAATATAAAAAGAAAAAATAGAGAAAACAAGAGAAAATGCCCTTAGTGCAAGTTAGGGCCACAAATAGTAAAACCAAGTACAAGTAAAGTGGGACAAGAATTGGAATCAAGAATATAATAGGGTTACAACAAGTAATGGAGATTCAAGAACTAACTAGCAGGAAGGACAACTCAAGAGACTAGATTGGGCAAACAAGCACTAATGGTGGAACAAGTGACAAGTGTACATGTAGGGTATCTAACATCAAGTGACATGTCTCAAGTCTAGTGTCATGTTGTCAAGTACAAGTATCAAGTGAACAAGTATCGAGTTCAAGTTCCATGTATCAAGTCTTCAAGTAACAAGTAAACATGTATCAAGTTTAGGTTTCATGTATCAAGTATTGTGGTGATTACTATCTAGGTAGCACTTCATGCATCCATACTTTTACTACATGGCTGCTACAGTCAAAACAATTTCGTTTAGGTCTAATAATGGAGTCTATAGGGCAATGTACTCAGATATCAAGTATCAAGTATTAAGCAGGCACGGTTCATGAATACGAATTTAAATAACAGGTTCACGAAGCAAGTTCGAGAATACTAACAGGTTCAAGACCCACCCAGTGGGTTCATGAATACAACAGGTTCATGAGCCAAGTAACTGACTCCATGAATAAATTACGTGCAACAGGTTCATGAACCGAGTACTGGGAAACACGGACCCCCTTCTGAGTACACTTACCTATATTGTCCACTACTATGGTCTTTCCCTTAAACTCCGGCTTATTACATTTATTAATTTTTATCAAGCAAGCATACAAGTGTACGAAACAAGTCAAGAAATCATGGTCATGGACATGGAACAAGTTTAGGGTAATTATATGGCATATTTGAAGGTCGACATGAATAAGAATAACACGAACAACGAAAATCCCAAATCTGGACAGCACGACGTTGCTGTACTAAAACTGTGATTCCCGTTGCTATGAAATAGCACAAGTGAATCCGTCAGGAGATCTAGAAACTATTCCTGCCCGGTTCCAACACATATAATTAAGGTACATGGAAGTTGTGGTAACATGCGTCAAAACAGCGAACTACACTGCTAATGTGTTCAGGCAGAATTTGTGTATTTGAATTCATATAGGTGAAACAGTGTTAAAATATTGTTAAATAATTCTGAGAAAAATTGGGGATATCCTATAGGGTGTCCAGAAGCCGCATATAAAATTTTATGTCAAACGCTTACTGCTAACATAGTTAAATTAATTCGCAAACTAAAGGTGTGCAGCAGTTTTGCGAATCTGCGTCTACCGACACAGCTGCAGTGAAACTGCGATAACTCCTAGACCGTAACTCCAAATTCAGAAATTCTGGAGGCTATCGATATCTAGACATCTAGAGATACATTTTCTTTTCAGGGCTCGGGTTCAGATTCTGATGTTAAAGGGGTCACAACAGCATAACAAGATTCAGGACAGCAACATGTGGGAATATCTTACTAGTATAGGTTACATGAAAATTGGTTATTAGGCGTGTAGGTTATATGTGTGATATAAATAAAGGGTAATGGTTATCAAAATAGCAAGTAATATTTATTTCTCGACTCTAGTGGGTGCAAGTTCATCACATACAAGATATAACATATGTCTACAAATCTAGGGTTCCTTAATTTCATGTGTCCATTGTTCGGGGATAAGATGAGTCCAAGTAGTTGTAATGTAATACAATGAAATTATTCTCACTTTTAAGACTATGAAATTGAGGAGGTTTAATATTGATCAACAACGATAGTCAAGGAGGAGTCACAATTTCTAACTATTTGTAGTATTTTCCAGGAATGCTTGTACTAGAACAAAAATGTGTACAAGAAGAATACTTGCCTTGATTGACGTCGATTAGATCCGTTAGTTGAAGAAAACGGGATCGAAAAACTCCGGGCAAATTCTCCCAAAAACACATGTGAAGAACGTGCAAGAAATCAATCGTAGAGCGAATTTCCCCACACCAGATCCGTCCCAAAATAGCGAACAGCAAACTCCCGATCCGGCGCGGCAAAACACGGAACACCAGGATTAACCAACCAGAATTCTTCTTCGCAGCGGATCGGGGCCAGAACAGGGGACAGCAATTGGGGATCTGTTGTGGCCAAACACAATACACCGATCAGATCGACCATGAGTGGCACGAATCTTGGCACGATCCAAGTGCTAAGATTGAATCCCGCCCAATCTTGCGTCTTCTTCCTTCTTCGTCGAAACAGAGAGCAAGAGAGAGAAGGAGAGACGGCGAGGTCTTCGACGTGGCGATGCGACGGCATGGCTGCGACAGCCACGGAGAGGCGGCGACGACTGTGATGGTGCTGTCGTCGAGGGGCGTCGGTAGCGACAGGAACATTGCGATGCTCTGCTTGTGGGTTCGAAACAGAAGATGAGAGCGGGGATGGCTCGGGGGTGTGGCGACTCGAGCGGAGGCGAATGATGGGGCGGTGACGGCGGGGCGACGAAGAAGGCGATGGTGGAGGTGATTAGGAATGAGGAGACTAGCGATGGCAATGAGTGGGTTCGGGAGTTGGTTCGGTGGTCGAAGACGACGATGGTGGGGTGATGGCGGTGCGACGGAGGATGAAAGGGTGATCGGAGATGGGGGGTGCTGGGTGTTGGAGCGAAGAAGGAGTCGGGAGACGATGGGAGCGAAAGGAAGAAGATGAGGGTAGCGGCGGGTTGATTTGGGTCAGCACAGTAATAGGGTAGGGGTTAGGGTTAGGGTTAGGAGATTAGGGTTTAAATAGTGAGGGTTTAGTTTAATGAGTATTAGGGTATCCGTTTTGAGTGGGATCCAACTGGAGAATTGGTCAAAATATATTAAAATGGGAAATAAAGAGATGAATGAGAAGAAACAGCCAATTCTTCATGAAGAACGACACAAGGAGCACATACAATTGAATTAGATAAAAGGACCAAAAATTGAGTTGAGATGACAAAATGATTTTTATTCAATGAAAACAAGATACATGATCTCAAATAGATAAAAGAGTACAATGGGGTAAAAAAATACAGTATAAAAATACAAATACGAGAAAAATAGGAGTTACAGTGTTGTGTTCCGAATCAGTCGGACTTGAAAGAAAGTATTCTCCTGGAGGCACATGCTACTCTTTTGTCAATACATCCTGGAAGTACTAAGATGTATAAGGACATTAAGCAGCATTTCTGGTGGTCAGGTTTGAAGCGGGATGTGGCCGAGTTCGTGGCGAGGTGTGAGATCTGTCAGCAGGTCAAAACCGAAAATCAGAAACCCGGAGATCTATTGCAACCGTTACCTATTCCGGAATGAAAGTGGGATAACATCAGTATGGATTTCATCACGGGTTTGCCCAAGAGTTTCAAGGGCAATGATGCGATTTGGGTCATAGTCGATCGACTAACCAAATCCGCTCACTTCTTGGCGATGAAACTCACTTCGTCGATGGACAGATTAGCTCAGCTGTATGTTGGTGAGATCGTCAGGCTTCATGGTGTTCCGTTAACTATTGTTTCTGATCGGGATGCGCGGTTTTCTTCGTATTTCTGAAGGAGTCTTCAGAAAGCTTTGGATACCAAGATGGATTTCAGCACTTCTTTTCATCCGCAGACCGATGGGCAGACAAAGAGAGTCAACCGTATTCTTGAGGATATGCTTCGGTGTTGTGTACTAGACTTTGGAGGCAGTTGGGAAAGACACTTAGCTCTGGTAGAGTTTGCTTAAAACAACAGTTTTCAGACTAGTATTGGGATCGCGCCATACGAAGCTCTGTATGGCAGAAAATGCAGAACACCTATTTGTTGGTTCGAAGTTGGGGTGCGGCAGATGTTTGGGCCTGAGATTGTGCAGCAGACCTCCGAAAAGATCGATCTGATCAGGAAGAGGTTGGTGGATGCTCAGAGTAGGCAGAAGATCTATGCAAACAACCGGAGAAGGAACCTTGAGTTTGAGGTTGGTGACTTTGTCTTTCTGAAGGTTTCACCTAGCAAGGGTGTGATTCGCTTCGGCAAAGGTGGAAAGTTAGCTCCGAGGTTCATAGGCCCGTACAAGATATTGAAGCGGATTGGGAAGACAGCTTATCGGTTGGAGTTGTCGGAGGAGTTGTCTCCGGTGCACAATGTCTTTCATGTGTCTATGCTGAGAGGTTACATTCCAGATCCCAGTCATCATTTGTCCGAAGTACAGGAGGGTTTGTAGTTGGATCTGAGTTACATTGAGCTTCCGGTTGAGATTGTCGATCGTCGGGAGAAAGTCTTGAGCAACAAGACGATACTGATGGTCAAAGTAGTCTGGAGAAACCAGTTGGTTGAAGAGGCTACTTGGGAATCTGAGGAGAGGATGATGAAAGATCATCCTGAGATCTTTGAGTGATTTGTATCTTCTGTTCTTTTTTTTTCTTATCTCTTTGTTGTATTCCTGTTTTCTCACTCTTTAAGTATAGTTCCGGGGACGGAACTATTCTAAGGAGGGAGTGTTCTAACACCTTAGTTTTCATTTATGAGATTTTGTGAATTTTACGTGCATTGCACATATTAATTCAGTTTCATTTTTATAAAAAATTATTTATTTTGTATGAGTAAATATCTTTCCATCTCTCTTTTATTTTTTATTTTATTTTGAAAAGCCTAATTGTTTATTTTAAAAGCCCATCCTAATTAATTAATTTATTTTATTTAGCCCATTGAATTTTGAGCCCACTAATTATTTTCTCTTTTAAATAACATGACTTGTTGTGTAGATCATTTTTTTAGAAAATTAATTAAATGATCATGCAATACTAGTAGTTAGGGGTGCTACATTTTGGCACGTGCATGCACAAGAGTGTGCATTGCACACCCTTCTACTTTGGCCAGAAATGGAGTCAAGGAGAGTGGGGAAAAAGCTTAGTGGATGGGTGGTTACTTGTTCATGGGCGGTTGCTACAACTTCCCAATGTATCCTAGCCATTTATCTACAACTTCCCAATGCAATCCTAGCCGTCCATTTTACCCTAAAACTAGTATAAATACCCTTCACTTGTATGCATACAACACTAAGAATTTTTTTTAAAGAAAAGAAAGAGAGAAAAAAATACAAGTTATAAGGCAAACATTGAGGAGTTTTGTGAGTTGAAAAGAGTGAGTGTTCTGTGTGTTCTTCAACCCAAGGAGAGGAGGCCGGAAGTGCACTAGGGGAGGCTCGGGTTCAAGTTGCAACAAGGAGAGGCATAACTTGGTGGCTTGCTCTAGGAGGAGAAGAATTTGTTCATTCGTTGTAGGAGATTCTCTAGGAGTTCTTTTGATTTTTATCTCCATTTTAAGGTGGGTGTTTCTCTTAAACTTCTAATTAGACATCATGTTAGGATGTGGTTGATAAATTAAGGAGAAACTCTAACTAATATAGCCATGCATTATGAGAATGAGACAAATTGCTATTAGTTTGATTATATGTTAAAAGAGTATTAAACTGATTGCCAAATTTATGATTTGTTAAATGATTACCATGCTACCATGCTCAATTTTGTTATGATGTGCTAGATAAACAAATACTTGCTTGTATGTTGAACAATTGAATAAAGAACTATGGATATAGGTGATTTTGATTAATTTGTTGTTAAATGACATGAAAATAAAATTTATTACTGAGATAATTGCACAATGTTAATAAAACATATTATAAGTGATATAGGAAAAATTTTATGTGTAATTTATAAGGAGATTATGCTTATTTTCCCCTAAATTCGAAATTGAAGAATAAAATGAAGTAGAGAGCAAATTATGTTGTTTTGTATCAAAAATCAAATTTTATTTTACTGAAATGTTGTAATAAGATGAAAAATAAAATCTGGAACTTTTGAATAAATTTTGAGAAGAAGAGAACTCAAAAACAATTGTTTTAGTAAAAATTCGAAAGGAACCGAAACCTAGGTTATAACCCCCGTAGCCCAAAACATAACAGATTGGCCACTTGGCCATACTGGTTAGTCGGTGCTTTGTGTTACTGTAGTTTGCGGGTGACTTGGGTGGTCTTGGGTTCAAAACTGGGCATGAGCATTTTGTTTTCTTTTTTCAAAAGAAATCCTAAACCCGAGATAAACCTTATCTTTAATTAACCCCCTAGCTATGACGAGTTGATGCCTAGGCCTTCCCGGCTTTTGATGGCGGTTGGCTACTCTCGAGTTGTGGGTTCGATGCTGGGTCTCGGCAATTAAAAACAGATTTTTGATTTTTGAGTTTTAAATTGATTTTTTTGACATGTAAAAGTTTAGGAAAAATACTATAATTATTCTAAAATTATGCAGACTTAATGAAAAATATTTGGGACAAGATTTGACTAAAATAAAGATGGTTTAGAAGTAAAATTACATGAAGATGATATTTGTATAAAATGAAAGGTGATTATTTTCCATGAAAAGATTACACTAAGTTATAAAAGAGGAATTTTGAATGAAAGAAAGATTTAAGTGGATTATCTATGGATTTCATTGCCTAATGTGAATGTTGAAAAATGCTATTTTGTCATTATGGAATTAAGAAAGGAAAGAAACTATTGTATGAAAATTTATTGTGCTTATGGAAAAGAAATTTGTGAGCATGAAGTATAAGAAGTGAAAGTGAACTTGATATGTGAGTTTTGATTCATAGAAATGAAAAGAAATCATGTTAATTGTGAGAAAAGAAATTATGAGTATAAAGACTCAATTTTTGTGATTATAAATTGAAATTTAGAACTGGAGTGTAGTTAAGCCGCATATCGGCATTGAAAAGAAATGTGTTGAAATGAAATTTGAGATGAAAAGACCAAGATTTGGGTCATGTTGAATAAATGGTTAAGACCGGTATAGTGGAAGAGCTAACTCTAGAGAATTGATTTTGTTCATGATTCAAATAACTAAGGATTGGATACATAGTGAAGATGTGATGAAAATAAGAGAAAAACACGAGTATGAGGGCCTCGGAGCTACGGTGTGAGTGTATTCACAGGCTGTCTTCACGATGCATCGTGACATGACGTGGATATGTCTCCAGGAGTCCGTACCGCAGGCGGCGCTCGTGGGGTGTTTGGTGACTGCCGGTGGTGTCATGTCCTACTACGGAGGCTGAATTGTCCATAGGTTCTTCACGATGTGTCGTGACATGACTTGGGATTCCCCTCCAGGCTGTCTGGACATGAGCTCGTAACTCATAGAACATCTAGGATACTTATCGTAGTTACAGTAGTAGTTTAAGTCATGACGAGGGATTGAACCTTACAAGATGAAGAACGGTTAAGGGCTTGCCCTCAGACTTATGTAGTATGGGATGCATAGAATCTGAACAAGTGCGCTTTAGTGTCATCTAATATAAACAACTGCATTAAGGACTAAGTGCACCGCACAACACAACATCTATAGGATAGACCCTTGTAGTTCTTTTTGTGATCAAGTTTGTGGTTTGTTTAAGTATTTGAGAATCGTTATACTGTTTCGGCATAGAGAGGATAGCCGTGTATGATATTTCGTCGGTTGTAAGCAACTGATGCGCCCACAGTTTCTATGCAGGGTAAAGTGATTAACAAGACTAAAGAATGCATGCTGATTAAAGATTGATTCAAGAGTTGTACATTTCAATTCATGTAAATTGTTGTAAATTGCTTCCGCTGTAAATATGTAATGCAAGTGTAAACTCTGATGTAACAAAAAGTTTTTATTTACTTGTAAAATTGTACGAAAGAAGTGTAAAGATCCTGTGGGACTTTAAATTCAGTAGTATTTTGGAATTCGTTGTGTTACAGCTATGGTTTTGCTGCTGATTGATCAGCCGCTCAAGCACAGCAGTGATAGCCTCAATCGGATCAGGCTGAGAAGAATTTCCACGAGCCATAGCTGCACAAAAAATCAAAACAATTAGCATCCAGATTCAAAGTTGATAATAATTCATTTACGTATGCATGGTTGGGGAAATATTGAGCCGATCCCAGTTCGAGCCAAGCTTGTCTAATATATTAGGCAACTAATACATTAGCCAAACCTGGGCTCTGATACCACTGACAGCCTTGTCACGCCCCGCTTCCCAAAAGGAATATGGAATACGGATACGCGCCTCAACCCAGCGAATGATTTGCATCATCCATAAGCTATTCAGGAATCTTTACAACATCTCACAAAATAATCTGAGTCAGAAGCAAAAGAGTCAACCACACATGCATAATTGAATTAATAAACCAACATAATTTACTTGAAACAAAACACATTAAGATCAAATAAATCACAATCTGGACAAGTCAAATATCCTGGGTCACATTGTCCAAATACAAAGTAATCATCCAAGTACTCAAAATACATTATTCAAAGCTACAATAATAGCAATACTAATAAGCAAGAAATCCAGCATTAATTTCTCATTTTGCCAATGTCGTCGATAGCTGATCATCCTGATCTGTAATTAATAATTGCAGGAGAAGAAAAGAGAAAACAAGTACCCATCAATGCAAGTTATGGGCCACTTATAATGTAGGATATAAGTACATGGAATGATCAAATCTAAAATAATAGCAGAAATAAACATAGCATGGTATAATGCATCAACAGTAATAACTAGCATGAATCAGTAAAACAAAGCCAACTAGCATGGAATACTAACAGTACAAATGAATGTGTCAAGTATAGTGTCAGATGGCAACTAATAGTATCCAGTAACAGTAAGCTCAGTATATCAGTATAATAGTATAACAGTATTAGTCCAACAGTATCAGTCTTTTGTTCTTACAGTCTTGTGTGTATTACTAGCTAGGTAGCACTTCATGCGCCCCAAAATATAACACATGGTTGCTACAACAAACAGTTTCGTTTTTAGATTTCATAGTGGACCATAATAGGGCAGTGTACTCAGGTATCAGTAACAGTAGCAGTAGCAATAAAAATAACAGTAACAGTAACAGTAACAGTAACAGTATGGAACACTAGTTCCCTTCCAAGTACACGTTTCCATATTTTCCACAACTAGATCTTTCCTTAAGAAACCTCGACTTGATCAATTTTATTATGGTTATCAAAAGACATGATAGTGCATGAAATAGTGTCAAACAAATATATTACAATTAGTATTAGGTTCAGAGAAACAAATAAATATGCATAGATGATATACAGTCACATAAACGAGCAAAACAGTATATGTTCATATTCAGGATAGCATGACAGTACAGTACTAAAATAGAGATTCCCGTTACTACAGAAATCCAAATCTGATTCCGTCAAAGAATCTGGAAAATAGACTTCCACACAAATCCATAGATTATATACAAGCCGTATAGTATTTCACAAAATCATAACTCAAAACTGATTTGAATCCAGAAAATACGTTCAGCCAGAAATCAGTAAATCGTATTCAATGATAGGAAAACAGTATTAAAACTCCTCAAATAAATCCCGAAAAAATCTGGGATAATCCTCTATATATATAGTATCAGAATATAAAGTTTCATAATATTCCAGTAAAATTAGTTTAGTCAAAAAAAATCAGAAAACATCAAGAAACGATAGTTTGGCAAATCTGGAATTCCCAACACTGCTGTACGAAAACATCAATATTTCGCAAACCTTGAAACAAAATCCAAATCCTTCAAAAGGATATGAAAATAGAAAAAATAAGCTAAGTTAATATTTCATAAATATTTTCCATACAGAAAAAGGAAATAGGGTGAAAATACGATTCTTTACAGAACAGCGAGCAAAATACAGCAAGTTTAGCTTTCATAAACAAGCATGAAACGGTGTATAAAACTCATCAATAAAATCCACCAAAATTCTGGATAATTCCTAAATAGATATATAAATACTGTGCAAAGGTTCAGATCAAAATAATATATTTAGGACAAGTATCAAAATAGTTTAATCATCAAAATCATCAAGAAATGAAATGTGGAAAAAGATTACACCTCTATAGTAACTCATACGAAAACAAAATCGATCATGGTCAGAGAGTTTGGAAAGAAGAAAGATTTCTCTACAATTTATATCTAATACAAAAATTAAGAATTCTGATCTTAATAGGGTCTAAAATACAAATCAAAACTGATCATCGACAAATACAGATTTTCTCTTGAAAACAAAACCAACATAAACCACACGAAACTCGTTCCAATCACAATCAAGAGTCTACTAAGGTAGCATTTGGCCCAGCTTAAAATTAGCTTCTCTTCTCATTTAGAAGGAGAAGCTGGGCCAAACGCTTATTTTGAAAAGCTCTACAGAAGGAGAAGTAGCTTATTTTTAATGAAGAAAAGAAGCTTCAAAAAAAGCCCTCAAGAGCAACTTCTGGCTTCTCCTTTTTTTTTTCTTTTTTTTACCTTTTCTCTTTTTTTGGCCCTTCCCACATATCAAACCCTAACAACAAAAAATTTCTCCCTTCCCCTTTGTCGCCGAACACTCGCGACCGGGGAACCCGGCCGTTGAACCGCACCGTCGAACGCCGTCGAAGACCGTAGATTAATAGTATTGTTCGTTTTGAGGTTGACCTTGCATGAGTGAAGGGTTCTGGATTTGGGTGGGGTGGGGGGAATGCAAAATGCAAGCAATCTTCAAAAAAAGCCCTCAAGAGCAACTTCTGGCTTCTCCTTTTCTTTTTCTTTTTTTACCTTTTCTCTTTTTTTGGCCCTTCCCACATATCAAACCCTAACAACAAAAAATTTCTCCCTTCCCCTTTGTTGCCGAACACTCGCGACCGGGGAACCCCGCCATTGAACCGCACCGTCGAACGCCGTCGAAGACCGTAGATTAACAGTATTGTTCGTTTTGAGGTTGACCTTGCGTGAGTGAAGGGTTCTGGATTTGGGTGGGGTGGGGGGAATGCAAAATGCAAGCAATTTTCACCAATTGTTAATAGCGAAGTCAAAAAGTGTTCGCCAAAAAGTTAATGATGCACAGTATGAGTGTAATGGAGCTTTCAAGGGTTCTCAAGAATATCATCTAGAATAGGATGTTCAGATATGATTGGTTCCAAGGTAGTGGATGAAAGGAAAGAAACTCAAGAATCTGCCTTCCACAATTTCGACATTGAAAAAGATACCTAGTGAATAGGGACAAATATCTAAACCAGTTCAACCCACATTTTCCCTCTTTCTGAGAGAGAAAATCGACATTCAAGGCTTTCTTGTTCGTTTTGTGATGGTTAACATGAATTTTCTGACATTTTTTTTCCATAACATTTGGTTTGGTTTTTGTTTTTTTTGTAATTTGATAACTTATATTTTATTCTTAAATAAAATCAAAAACTTAAATTGAGTATAAAAGTAGCTTACAATTGATATTTTATGGCAAACAACTTCTAGCTTAAAAGTAACTTTAAAATTTAAAAAAAGCTGACTATCCAAACAGCTTCAGCTTTTAATTTCAAAGTTCTACTTTTTGGCTTCTCCTTCTGAAGTAGCTTTAAAGCCCAAATAAAGCTAGGCCAAATGCAACCTAAGTGGCCAAACATCATGAAATAGAGTATATAACATATTCACAACCACCATATCAAATGGATCTCATCAAACACATAATTTCACCTAATTATCTCACATATATGAACAAATCAAGAACGGTCAAACCTGGTTGTTTTCATGTCGATTTTTGTGTCGTGAGGCACGATGGTCAAATAGCTTATAGAGACAAAAACCATCAAAAATAATACACACATGAGTTGTCTCTAGAACCCAACTACACTATAAGCGGTATTTTTGACTTGTATCATACAAAGGAATTTGAATACAAGTTACTTGTCTTAACCAAAGACGAAAATGAAGAACACCAAGAATAATGGGAACGGATCCCGACAATGAACAAACCCACGAACAAAAATCACGAACCAAACATGATCCACACGTGGAAACTCTCGCACGTGCAACCCACAAAGCGAGAGAGAGAACAAGAGAGCGTCGAAACGTCGGGAGTGGCGACAGCTGGCTTGCTGGCTGTCGATGCTCCTACATCGCTGCTGCACGTCGAACGGCAGAGGACGGGGAGAGAGAGATAAGATGGTGGAGTGCTCGGGTGTTGGGTGATCGGCTAGGGCATCAGCAAAGGAGGGTCGGGGGTTGGGCTGTTCGGGATGGAGGACGTCGGGGTGATGCAGGTCGGGCTGGGGTGTGTCTGCGTGCACAGGAAGGAGAGAAATGGAGGCCGAGATGAGAAAGTTAGGGTTAGGGTTTATGGAGAGAGAGATTAGTATATATATATATAAGATTTTAGTTTAGGGTTTGGGTATGTGGGTATTTGGGTTGTTGGGTTGCAGGTAGTTTTGAAGTAGAAATAGGATTGGTTTAGTTAGGATTTGATTAGGATAAATTTGTATAGAACTCAAAATAGGATTGTGGTTAATTTGGCTTTAGAAATCAATTAGGGATCAAAGCAATAGGATTAGAGATCGGGTAACCAACCTAAACACCATGAACACTCAAGAGCAAAATAAACAGAACAAGAATCCAATAAAGAGAAAAGAACAACAATTGTTGAAGAACAAAGCAAAAAACGAACAAATCAACACAAAGAGCTCCAAAATGAAACAAAAATGAATATATATTGAAACAACTCCAATATACGGTCCAAGAAAAATACAAGAGAGCACAAATACTCAAGAAGAAGAAAAATACATCAAAAATACAAAAAACGAAAAACAAGGGTTACATTTACCGTGTCTGAGGAGGTTGCAGTTATTCAGTCCCGCCCGTTACTGCAGTCACTCTAGTGGTGATCGCGTTTGACATATAGTGCCCGGTACCCGGACCTCACTCAAAAATTCGTGACGAACTTACAGGTACAAACCCATGCACCTATGACGTCAAGATCCACGAGACAGCAACCTCATGGTCCGTTCGTGTCCAGGCACATAAGAACATGATGGCCTCGAGGGTTAAATCCCCATATTTGACAGGATTTTCTCTCCCATTCTTTACCCTGACTCTTTAGGAATTAACAATCGAGATATGAGATTCGTATCTCAATACCTGAGAACACAATCTATATCCCTACAATAGAAAAAGTACAACACCCGACATGGTCTGCTAGTACTAGTGCAAGCTGCAGATATCTAACACATTATTCTTATCCAAAACTTATTTTAATTATTAAATCAAGTAAGGTGATATAGGGTTACTCCAACCCTCACATTCGCCTACCGCCTCGTGGTCCCCGACGATGCATTTTCTGTTCACCACTTCTCCTATCTTGGATTTAGTCCATCTCCACAGTCCGCGTTCACCCTCCATTGGCATGATTTGGCGGCACCAACCGGACATCCAACATCTAGGCAGAAGTTTCCAATTTGCCTAGGGTTGATAGTCGTAGGGTATCCCTACAATAGAAAAAGTACAACACCCGACTATGGTCTGCTAGTACTAGTGCAAGCTGCAGATATCTAACACATTATTCTTATCCAAAACTTATTTTAATTATTAAATCAAGTAAGGTGATATAGGGTTACTCCAACCCTCACATTCGCCTACCGCCCCGTGGTCCCCGACGATGCATTTTCTGTTCACCACTTCTCCTATCTTGGATTTAGTCCATCTCCACAATCCGCGTTCACCCTCCATTGGCATGATTTGGCGGCACCAACCGGACATCCAACATCTAGGCAGAAGTTTCCAATTTGCCTAGGGTTGATAGTCGTAGGGTATCACTCTACCCTAAAAACTAACTCAAGTCACAATTGTCCTCAACAGGAGTTTAACAACATTAAAAAAAGTAATATCACCAATTATCCCCAATAGTAAGACCATTAACCCTTAATCACAAGAGGGAAAATTGTACTCCCATATTCTTAATCAAAATTTAGAATTTCAATACTAAGTTGATTCTGTCCAGAAATTAGAAAGGTCATAACCCTCAAAATATGACTCGGATTTGGGTGTTCTTGCCCATTCTGGAAAGCTAAGAATTTAGGCTTCAAATCTCTAGTTGACCACTGCATCAGATTCATCCATCTAGTTGCTCTAAAAGTCTTACAATCATCAACCTGTGTACTCCCTGTACAATGGCTGCACCTTACCGATAGCATAAAAACCCACTCACTCATTGGAATGACACAAATCTTGATTTTATGGACAGCTGGACATGTCTACTACAACTTCCTAGTTGGTCATATTTCCAAATTATTTCATATGCTACTGTAAAAACACCTATCTTTCTCAGGTGTATAGAAACATATATAAGGTGCATAACAAAACAGAGCCTGTAGTTTATAAACTGGTTTCTATTCCATCTTATAAAAATCATAACTATTACCAGACTTACAGGAATTTCTTGATACAATACTTATTGGAAAGTTAGGAATGTCTACTATAACTTTCTAGTTATACACTTTCTCATATTCTAACTTCACAAGGCCATAGAGCCACGAGTTCGACCATACACCATTTCAGACTACATACAGCACATAGTTTACTTAAAATTTCATATTAAATCATACATATGTCCAATGGTTATGAAAGTTTTATATTCTGAAACTAGATACAATCCTGCACAACTTCCATTCAGGGTTCTAACACCAATACTGAACACTCAGATAGCTATGAATGTTCAAACCCAGAACAAAAACATTCTCTGTTTTCCAGTTCATGTTATAAAACTCAGCACAAATAATTTTTTAAGACACATCAAATGTTAGCCAAACATTTTCAAACTTTTTTCACATGTTTTAGATTCATACAGGATGCTATGGTAAAAATTTTCCTTTAAGATCATGCTCTGAAAATTTTCTCTTTAAGATCGTGCATAGATTGATGACCATATCTCACAGATTGGATATGAGATATCAAGTCTTCACATGGGTACATATTAGAGTAATAATGTACTGAACTGGCCCATCATGAGAACACAGCATGGATCGTTATGTGAGTGTCATAAGCAGTTCTCACAGTGACCATGGTGTATGTAGTCCTTTTGTAATATTCCAGACGGATATTATATTTTTGATAATTATTATTTTTTAAATTAAAATATTTTTTATGGAAATTACTTAGTTTTTCAAATAAAAAGTTATCTGGATATATATACTAGTAAGTATATACAAGTTTTGTATCAGTTTTGTACACTTGTGCAAAAACATAAGAAACGCTTTTTTTAAAGAAAAACAACTGGAAAATCCCGGGCGGGTACTGAAAATTATTATTTTACATTTACTTCCGGAATTAAAATATTTTTGGTAGACATCACCCGGTTTTGTTAATAAATATTATATATGTATATATACTAGTCGATATACGACTATTTTGTATCAAATTGATACTGGAATCTTCCGAGCCGGTAATAAAATTATTTTATTTTTATTTCTCGGAATGAAATTATTTTTGTACTGATTGTTCGTTTTCACGAACGAAAATTATCTATATAATCAGATATACGTACGAAATCGAACTGTAACGATTTCGGACGATTGTACAAATCATGTAGTATGTGATTTGACAAATTTTATTTTACATTTTGATCCATCTTGATGAGATGGAGGGATGAGAAGGATTAGGGTTTGATTGTAAGAGTAATTTGCAAACAAAACTTCATTTGTATACAACCACAAGTGTAAATGAAACTTGGGTCTCTTCTCCACCACATAACCCGTCACCTCCCCTACAAAAACCCTCCCCAACTTCCTCCCCTCTCCCAAATCCGGCCTCACACAAAAGAGGGCAAAAAGCCCTCTTCCATTTTGGTGTTCTTCATTTCTTCTCCATCTCATTCTTCATCTCATCTCTTCTACTTCTTCTTATATTGTTTTTATTTTTTGAAAAGAGAGAGAAATGAAAAAAATAAAAGAAAGAGGGATCAATCAAGGAAAAGAGAATTAGGATTTCATGGGTTTGATTTCAAGGTGGAGTTCTTGAGGTGCAAAAACAAGGAGCAAGGAGAAGGAAGAGCAAGTCATTCCTACTAGTCTTCAAAGGTGGAGGTTTCTCATTCTCATGCTTGTTATTTTATTTATTATTGTCGTATGTTATTTTTGTGGACTAGAATAAGATGGTAAACAAGTTTGAAGCGGTAGAACACCAAAGAGAAGCTTAAACATTCAATTTTTTTGCTTGTAGGGTTGATTTTGTTTACATGTTTTAAAGGTAGAATCTTGACCCGAAATTTATTGGAGATGTTCTTAGGGGTGTTATTACCATGCTAGAATTTTTGTAGATTTTTCAGAGCTGTTTTGATGGGTGAAACAACCGTTTTCTCCAAAACAGCGAGCTTGAGGGGCAAGCAGTGAAGACTGTGTTTGGGGGTTAGCATCGCAGTAGCTTTGAGGGGTTATAACTGTGTTTCCTTATGGAATTAGACATAGAGAACCTGTAGGGAAGTTGTAGTAGTCATTCTCCCCTTTCTGAATTGACCTCTCGCGTTAAATTCCGCTAAGAGACACAAAAGTTATGGTCGTTGCAAAAACAGGGCAGCAACTTGACTGAGTTACTCACTGTTTTTGTTGATTGCTTTTTTTTTAGCCTCTTAGTGGTCGAATCTGAGGTAGAGAACCATTAGAGAAATTATATCCGATAAGCGGAGTAGGAGTTATGGCCTTTGGAAAATACAGCAAAAAGCTGTCTGACTGAGTGTTTACTGTTTTGACTCTTTGAAGTTTTTGAGCCTCTTAATGGTTGAATCTGAGGTAGAGACCCATTAAAGAAATTGTAGTAGACATTTTTCCTTTTCCGAATTGGCCTCTTAGGTTAAATTCCGATAAGCAGAGTGGAAGTTATGGGCTTTGAAAGTTTCAGTTTTTCTTAGTTAAGTCTGCTACTTTTGTTATCATTTGTATGTGTATGACAGGTAGGAATTTGGATTTCCTTGTGGAATCTGAGCAACTGGTCAACTGAGAAGTTTTAGTAGATGTTCCCACCTTTTTAAATTGTCCAGTTTCGTTAAATTCTGATAAGTGGAGCAAAAGTTACAAGCTACGGAACTTTCGACTTTTTATTGAAAATCGGTAGTTCGGTAACTATTTACATATGTTCGACGGGCAAGAATTTGGATTTCCTTACGGAATCTGAGCAACTGGTCAACTAGAAAGTTTTAGTAGATGTTCCCACCTTTTTAAATTGTCCAGTTTTGTTAGATTCCGATAAGTGGAGCAAAAGTTACAAGCTACGGAAGTTTCGACTTTTTGTTGAAAATCGGTAGTTTGGTAACTAATTGCGTATGTTCGACGGGTAAGAATTTGGATTTCCTTACGAAATCTAAGCAACTAGTCAGCTGGGAAGTTTTAGTAGATGTTCCCACCTTTTCAAGTTGTCCAGTATTGTTAGATTCCGATAAGTGGAGCAAAAGTTACAAGCTACGGAAGTTTCAACTTCTTGTTGAAAATCGGTAGTTTGGTAATTGTTTGAGTATGTTCGAGGGTTAAGAATTTGGATTTCCTTACGGAATCTAAGCAACTGGTCAACTGGAAAGTTTTAGTAGATTTTCCCACATTTTCAAATTGTCCAGTTTCGTTAGATTCCGACGCATGGAGCAAAAGTTACCAGCTTGCAAAGTTTCAGCTTTTTGTTGAAAATCAGCAGTTTGGGTTAACTGTTTGCGTGTGTTCGATGGACCGGATTTTGGATTCCTTACAGAATCTGAAATTGTGTTCCTCTAGAGAGTTGTGGCAGATGTTCTTACTTTTCTAAAAAGTATATTTCTGTCGAATTCCAACAAGTGCAGTACTGGTTGCTTCTAGGTTGTCAGAAGGTTGTTATGTCGCTTTTCGTGCTTTTCCTTGGTAGTATGTTTGTATTAAATTATTTGTAGATTCTTCTGTTGCTTCTAAGATAAAGAGTTGCTAGTAAGCACGTTCGGTTGCTTCTATGTTGATTTCCTGTATGGTTGTTTTCATATGTAGGTTGTTGTCTCATGCGCAGCTCACCTGGCCCGTATGTAGTTGTTGGTCTCATACGTAGCTTATTTGGCTCGTATGTATATTAGTGTCTCACACGTGGCTCGACTGGTCCGTGTGTAGCTGTTGGTCTCATACGTAGCTTATTTGGTACGTATGTATGTTATTGTCTCATTCGAAGCTCATTGGGCTCGTATGTAAGTATTGTCTTGAATAGCTAGGCTGTGAGTGGATCCGAGGAGATCTTGAAAAGTCTAGATTAAGACTTGGTGAATTGTTTCGACAAATTATTACACTCTCTAGAAGAGGGAAATGTACGGTGCTTTTCATGACAAGTTGGAAGCACAGTGCAGGTCTCGCTTGTTTAGTTAGAAGAGGGACACGTATGGTGCTTTTTCATGTCTAGTTGGAAGCACAGTAGTATGTCTCGCTTGTTTAGTTAGAAGAGGGACACGTACGGTGCTTTTTCTTGTCAAGTTGGAAGCACAGTGCATGTCTCGCTTGTTTGGTTAGAAGAGGAACACGTACAGTGTTTTTTCATGTATAGTTGGAAGCATAGTAGTATGTCTCGCTTCTTTAATTAGAAGAGGGACACGTATGGTGCTTTTTCATATCAAGTTGGAAGCACAGTGCATGTGTGCTTGTTTGGTAAGAAGAAGGACATGTACGGTACTTTTTCATGTCTAGATGGAAGCACAGTAGTATGTCTCACTTGTTTAGTTAGAAGAAGGATACGTACGGTACTTTTTCATGCCAAGTTGAAAGCACAGTAGTATGTCTCGCTTGATTAGTTAGAAGAGGGACATGTACGGTGCTTTTTTCATGTCAAGTTGGATGCACAGTGCTTGTCTTGCTTGTTTGGTTAGAAGAGAGACACGTACGGTACTTTTTCATGTCAAATTGGAAGCACAGTGGCATGTTTTACTTGTTTGGTTAGGGTTAGTGACAACGTTAAGGTAGTTACAGTTACTTACCATTTTTATCTATAAATTGCCAAAGGGTAAGAGTTTGTGTTAGGAGTGATACCCTATAATCCAACCTCTCCTATAGGCTGATACTAGGTGGTGTTATCGGGATATATTCCCCTGTCAAAGGGATACGGGTGGTGCTTTTTCATGACAAGTTGGGAGCACGGGTTCCGTATCTTGATTGTTAATTCCTGAATGTGCCATGATAAGAACGAGAGGGTTTCCTAGGAAAATAGACCCTACGATCCCGACAGGTTCTATGCCTTCTCATGACCAGTTGAGGGCACGGAAGAAGGTTGACAAGTATCTTGTAGTTCGTGTTGGCTTTTGAGTGAAGTCCGGTACGCCGGGAAATAGTCGCCAGTCATGTAGTAATATGTCAGGAACAGGATGGGTACAAAAATTGAATTCATGGCACGGGTTCAAATCCCTATATATGAAGAAACGGCTTAAGATGGGGCATATGTAGTATAGACTGCATACTGTTCCAGAGTCTTGCTTGCATTAGAATAAGTGCATCATTGAGTTGGTTAATCTTGTATTAGAGTCTAAGTCATAGTATACACTGACACATCAAATATATATACACGTTTCTTTTTTCATTAATCTGTTTGCTTTAGTTGAGATCCGCTGCTAGTTATCAGCCTTAAAGCTTCAGTGAATACTGACGTCCCCACTTCAATAGGTACTGGATTGCAGAAGTACAGGTATTTGATTGCAGAAGTACAGGTACAGGTTTCAGGAGTACTGGTACAGGTTTTAGGAGGACTCAAGGCGAGAGAACAAGGAGTCGATTTCATTAAAGTTTCTGCTATAAATTATTTAATTGTTGGAAAGCATCCAAGTGGAATACCAAGTGTTGTTCTTTATTCATTGTACTCTGATGTAATATGTTGAAAGTTGTAACACTTGGGATTGTAAAGGTATTATTGTAATACTGTTGTAATGTATTGCAATTTTGTAACATTAGGATTTGTAATACATTTGTGTTGAATAAAAAGTTTTAAATTTTCCTGTTTTTCTGCGTATTGTGGCTAATTGAAGATAAGATTCTGGCTTATCTCACGGTTTCTCAGTTACCAGAAATCGGGGCGTTACACCCTTGACTTGAAGTCACTACGGTTTCCTACATGAGAAGTTATATATTTTAATGTCGTCAAATGTAGCCTGTAATAAGGTGATTATAAAGTCAACTATTGGATATACTACAAATAATACGGAGGGATGTGAGTGACTTAGATAGGATTTGTCCCTCTTACATAACATAAGAGATATCTATGGGCCCCTTGATTGAGTGAAACTATAAAATGCATGGTCATGCTCAAATGAGTCAATATGAGATATTGAGCTCATTTGTTTTAGTAAGTCTACTCGGAGATTAAGAAACCAAAGATTGAACTATACAAGGGTGACACGCTCTATACCTTGTGCTCAGTTAAGATATTTGGACAAAGGGACTAGACTACATGGTAACATTGGTCACGGATAGGTTATGTCTAATTACTGACATTCTCATTACTTAGGTAGCACTGATGTATTGCTAGATACCACTCACTGTTTGTAATATTAGAATATGATTTTAGTATTACTATCAACGTAACGAAAACCTATAGGGTCACACACTTAGAATAGATCAAAATTGGGATTTAAATTCATAAAATGAATTTAATTGGAAATCCAAGTAAGACTCACACTCCTGAGATTGGTTAGACATTTAATTAGGTTAAATGAGCTGACTAAAGTTCAGAGGTTCACACACGAATCTGACCCAGGTCGGATGTGAGCCCAATGACCTCATTACTCTCTTAGGGTTAATTTTCTGCAGCTATATATATGATACATATCTGTGGTAAAGAAACACACGAGAAAATCCTTGCAGTCACAGAAATTGTGAGAGAGAGATCGGGAGGAACAGCCCCATCCCGTAGCTAACACTGCGGCGTGAGAAAAACTTGGTTTTGATCCATTCGTGTGGATACCTTAGAGGTACCGCAACATTGCATTGTTGTGATCGACACATCTTGGAGACAGCAGATCCATCCATAAGGTATAATTCCTAAACACGATTTATGGTTTTCGCATGGATCCTTGGCTAGGTTTCAATAATTTTTGTAATTTTTCCGCTGTGTATTCAATCTGTGTTCGCCATTGAAACCTAACAGTGGTATCAGAGCCACTTGCGAAACCATAATTCGGTCATGAAAGATATGTGACTATTTTTGATATATTCGCACTTTTGGTAGAAAGATTCATATGAGATATAATTTTTCTTGGCAATAGTTGCAATATATGGATTCGTTTATGTGTTGGTTGTTAACACATATGCCACAATAGGGTAGCCATCGGTTTGGAACCATTGAAAACCCTGGAAAGATTTCATTTGTAGTGACTTTAGAGTTTCTTAAAGCATGAATAGTTCATGCACCTGCATCGTCTGTAGTGGCGTTAGGGTTTCTTAAACCATGAAAAGTTCATGCTCTGGCTGTGGTAAGGGATGATGAGGCAATTTTTTGCTCCGGGGCGCTGCCCACCAGCAAGGGGCGGCCTCCCCTTGACCCTCGCCCGCTGACCTCGCAGCGGGACCCCTGTGACGGCTCTGCGTAGGGCAATAATGATTCCACAAAAACCAATCCTTTTTAAAATAAACTAAATAAAATCATAACAAAATATTCTTTGATTATTATGTTCTGTGATGCATGGTGCATGGTTGTGGCCTTAGTTCAATGATGTTTGGTTCTGTTCTGTGATGCATGGTTTATATTCTGTGATGTATTATTTATATTTTGGTATTTTGAATACGGCCTGCATGTCGTGCCTTTTTCTCTACATTCTCGATGTAATCCTTTCTCTCTACACTCCAATTGTACATTCTTTCTTTATATGTAAATGTAATCTCACTGAGGAGGCAAGGAATTGACAACCATACAAAGATAAGATTGGGAAGCTGCTTGGAGAAGACGGTATAATCTCTTTGTTTAGTTTTTGATACTCTCATTGGCTTGAGAGAATCAGTGTGTTAGGGCCACAACCATGTCACATAAATTTTATACTTTTAATTTTGTATGAGATGCATTTGTTGTATGTTAATGGATGATGAATGGTGAGATGAACTAATAAAATAACAAATAAAAAAAACTCTCAAAGTAAATATTAAGTTGCAATAAGATACCTTCCAAAGCATGGCACTCATCTAGACTAGAATCGATTAAGTGTAGGTCTGCCAAAGCAGGGTGCCTTTATCTATCCTAGTGAGACGCAATGGGATAAAATTAATATTCAATTGCCAACGATTGGGCCTGACTTAACTAAACTATCTCAATATGATTGAAGGTTTAGAGGCATAGAGTTGGGCTTTAGTCTATGAGATAGAGTAGACTAAGTGTTATTCACCCAACTGTCCAAGAGTTGTATATGACGTAATTGGGAAATGTTTCCTACCTAAATAACTGAATTTTGGGTGATCAGCCAAAGCTGACTCAGAACTAGGTGAAATATGGATCTTGGCCTACTAGAAAATCTTATGATGGGATTTTCCGAGTCAATGAGGAGGATCATTGATTTGAATAAAATAGTAGGAGGTATATTTAATAAAAGACCTTATTAAATATTTCAATGTCATGATATATACTCTGCATATTTCTATTGATGGTTAAATATTTCTTTAGATATTTATGTGAAATAATATTTATTTTGCATATTTCTATTGATAGATTACCATGGCATCCAACACATCAAATAATCTTTCATTGTGATTCGTTCTTGAGAAGGACAAACTGTCTGGGACAAATTTCATAAACTGGTACAGGAACCTAAGGATAGTCCTTAGTCATGAGAAAAATCTGTATGTTCTAGAGCAGCCTGTTCTTGAACCACCCACTACAAGTGCCCCTCGCACCGAAAGGGATGCTCATAAGAAACATCAAGATGACGCCTTGGACGTTGGATGTCACATGCTACCCACCATGAACTCTGAGATTCAGAAGCAACATGAGAACATGGATGCCTACGATATGATCGTACACCTAAAGAGGCTCTACTAAGAGGGACAAATTTCAACGACTGGTACAGGAACCTAAGGATAGTCCTTAGTCATGATAAAAAGCTATATGTTCTAGAGCAGCCTGTTCTTGAACCACCCACTACAAGTGCCCCTCGCACCGAAAGGGATGCTCATAAGAAACATCAAGATGACACCTTGGATGTTGGATGTCACATGCTACCCACCATGAACTCTGAGATTCAGAAGCAACATGAGAACATGGATGCCTACGATATGATCGTACACCTCAAGAGGCTCTACTAAGAGCAGTCTAGGCATGAGAAGTTTGAAGTCTCAAAGGCATTGTTTCAGTGCAAACTGGCAGAAGAAAACCCTGTTGGAACTCATGTGCTCAAGATGATTGGGTTCATAGAGAACCTTGAAAGGCTTAGTTTCCCTTTGGGTCAAGAGTTGGCCACTGACTTGGTCCTGCAATCGTTGTCGGAAAGTTATAGTCAATTCATCATGAATTACAATATGAATGAGATTGACAAACCTCTGCGAGAACTGCTAAGCATGTTGAGAACTGCTGAGTAGAACATTACTATGGGAAAGACCTTTGATGGTTTGCCACGCCCTGCTTCCCAAAAATACGGAATACGAGTACATGACATTGGACCTGTGAATGACTAACATCACCTATAAGCTGTTTATCCGATTAACACAACAATATAATCAATACAGAACAAATGTGCAGGCAATAATAATAATCTCATGAACAATAATACTTGAAATGAAGCAATAAATAATATCCAAGTACAATAATCCAATGTCTGGAAACCATAATAACAATATTCGGGTCAAAAGCCCACAATATAATGAAATAACAATAGTATAATAATTAAGTCTTCATGACAAAGCAATAATTTATTAAGCAGCGGTGCTATCAATTCATTCACCAATGTTGTTCTCCCAATCCATCAGGCAATTCTCCATCAATACCTGTAAACACTTCATTTAAAAAGAGGAGAAAATTTGTTCTTAGAGCAAGTCATGGGCAACAAGTAAAGAAAGCAGTGAACAATGGAATAACAGTATAACAATGATTTCAATGGATCAATAGGAATCAATAACATGGCACGATAGCAATAATCAATATCATGATAATCGATGCAATGACTATAAAAAATGATTCAGTATTCGGTAACAATATTCAATGAACAATATCAATAACACTTAGCCAAGATTCGATATCAATAGGAACAATAATGAACAATATGCAGTGTCAATGTGATGCAACTCTTAAGTCTATGAATCATTTTAATCCTAACTATTGTAGTACTTCATGTGTCCCATCTATTTACCACATGTTTGCTACATACAAATAAGTTACGTTTAGACTTAGTGGTGGATTTTATAATTTATGTACTACGCAATGATATTCAATAATGACCGATGACCGAATCAATCGAGATACTGTAGTCAGTAATCTACAATTAATTGATGACCGATATGACCAATAGACCGATAAACCGATAGACCGATAGACCAATAAATAGGAAAACACGGGACCCTCCTCTGAGCACAGTCACCATATCATCAACTACTCCAGTCAATCCCTTAAACTCCGGCTTATTAATTATTTTACTATTGCAACAATACAATATGCAAATATGAGACATCAGATGAATGATAATAACAATAGGAAAATAATAGGATGGTAACATGAAATAGGACAATTAGAATGATGAAAATAACTCATTAGGATCATGCAATGCAAAATCCACACTTTGATTCATGCGATACTACGATATAGGATTAATTAAACTATTAAAAGCTGAAAAGTGAAATTCTGGATAGCCAGAGTAGTCTGTACAAAAGTGCATTTTCCCGTTGTTTCATAAATCGAAAACTGAATCCATTAGAAATTCTAGAAACTAAACTTACACACGGTTCCAACGCATATTTAAAGTTCAAAATCCGACAACAGTAGCTAGGTCAATCACATTGTTCTTTACAAATTTCATGTTCAGGCAGAATTTCAAAATATCATGTTATTTTGATTTTAGAAACAACAAAAAAAAACTTAATAATTGATATGGCTAAAAATGGGGTTAAATCGGAACCGTTCAAATAGGGCATAAATCTTAAAGTTCATAGGGGCAAAACAGTAATTTCACCTACAAACGGGTCCGAAATGGGAACCAGGTCTCTCCTCTTAGGCCCGATAACCTGTGAACGGATCTATTCAGCTGAGAACGGGTCTAAACCCGTTGAGAGGCAATCCAGAAATATCTGAAGAGATCCTGATCCGCCCTCATCCTTAGGAGGTGGTTCTAACCGCCTCTATCCAGCCACACCGGGAAGTAAGGATTCGTTCTTATCCTAAAGCAGATCCCCTCGGTGATTATAAATACCCTCCTACCTCCTACTGTTAGAAGGTGATCTCTCTTTTCCAACCTAAAGTTCTTTTGATATTCTTTTACTGAGTATTGACAAGAGCGTCGGATGGTGCATCGTTGGGATCCATCCCGGTGTTTTGTACTTCGTGCAGGTCGGCGGCAGCACCAAGAAGTCAACCTACCAGCAGCGGGAGAGGTCGGATTCAGCCCGTTCGAGTTCTCGCGAATCCACAAATTCTATCTATTGCCCCCACACCAGATTGAGCGGCATTAGATTGGTGTCGTTTGTGGGAAAATCTGAATAGCAATCCGACCCTCCTCCTTCAGCCAAAGCTACTCCTAGCTATGCCTCCCAAGAGGAAGTCCACAACCTCCAACCGTAGAACAACCTCCACTATTCCTCCTCCTCCTCCACCGGAGGATCTCCCTCCGCCCGTCTAACCAGCCCTACAGCTCGAACACCTGAATCCTCAATCTATTCAGTAGCCTCTAGGGCCCCAAGCGACTGTTGGGGAGATCTCTCGGTGAAGCCGCTAGAAGCATCCTCTGCACCAAGTTCGGGTCTCCATCCATAATGTCTCCACAGATTCCATGGCCTCCCATAGCCCTCCAACACCAAAGGATTTGCGAGATGTGCTCAACAACTGACAGAACGAGCCCGAGCCCGACCTTCGGATCCGCCTGGACAAGAGGCGGACCCACAATGCAAACCCTCGCCGAGAGCACCAGAGGGACCGATCACCCCGCTGAAGAGACCGCAGAGGGTCCAACTCTCCTCGGAGGCGGAGAGAGTCACCCCAGCATCGCCCGAAAAGAAGACGCTCCCCGACTGGTTGTCCTACACATCGAGCCCAGCGGGAGCAGGAGGCCCCCGTCACGAGGGCAGAATTCCAACAATTCTAGGAGGCGGTCCTCCGGGCGCTTAATGCTGCCCCCATCAATGCCCAACGAGCTACCAATCCTCAGCCAACTCCCAGCCATCGCCGCCCCTCTCCTGGTCATCGTCGCTGCTCTCTCAGCCCTCAGCCCGCTCCGAGCCATCCCATCGTTCTATCAGTCCACGACCTATTTAGAGCCATCGCCGCCGCAGCCCCAGCCCTCCTCTACGTAAGGAAGAGTCTTGGGGCTCAGTGAGGTACGACCGAAAGGAGGACTCGATCTACTGTCGTCTCCACGAGATGGAGAGGCGTCTCGGCCAGCTGGACAAAGATGAAGAGCAACGGGCGAGGAACCTCCGCCCGAGCAGGCCCCCTTTCTACCACACTATCATGGAGGCCCCTGTACCAAACAACTTCAAGCCTCCACACTTCAAGACTTATACCGGGGAGTCGGACCCCACAGATCACATTGAGAGTTTCAAAACTCTCATGATAATCCATCATGCATCCGACGCCCTCCTGTGCAAAACCTTTTCAGCCACGCACAAGGGGCCCGCTCGGGAGTGGTATTCCCGACTTGCACCGGCATCCATCTTCTCCTTCGACCAGTTCGAAGGCCTCTTCCTCGCACATTTCGTGAGCAGTCGCCGCTCCAAGAAGACGGGCACCTCACTGCTCTTCCTAAGCCAAAAGTAGGGCAAACGGCTGAGGTATTATGTCAAGCGGTTCACCGCAGAAGCTAGGTCTCCTCCCTGGATCAGTCAGTAGCTTTGGTTGCTTTACAGTCCAACATCATAAACCCCGACCTCAGGGCGTCCCTGGCCAAGAAGCCTCCTCGGGACTTCTCTGATCTCCTCTTCAGAAGCGAGAAGTACATCCGAGCTGAAGAGGCTCTCAATTAGCCCACTCTGGAGGGGTCGTCTTCCAGTAACAAACAGAAGACTGTTAAGGAAGAAGGAGCTAAGAAGCTCCAAAAGGATAACGGAGGTCAGTGACACCCTCTCCCACGCTTTGAAAAGTTCACTCCGCTCAATGCGAGTGTCTTCGCCATCGTTATGGAGATCGGGAACGAAGGTATCCTGCCGCCACCTCCAAAGATGAACACCCCCAGGAAGAAGAGAAACCGGGATAAGTGGTGCCGCTTCCGCCGGGACCATGGGCACGACACAGATGACTGTCAGGCCCTTAAGGACGAAATCGAGGCCCTCATCCAGAAAGGGCATCTCTCTCGAATCGTAAGGAGGGACAGAACCGATCCGCCCCCGCCGCCCAGGGGGGCTAACAGGCGAACAGAACAGCACGCGGAGGCCCCGGATGTCGAAGTAGAGGCCATCTTGCACCTTATACACGGAGGTCCAATGGGGGGAGATTCTAACTCCTCCCGAAAAGCCTTCGTTAGGGAAGTCAACTCCATGCAGAACCATCCTCCTCCAAAGGTCCTGGGAGTCCCTGTGACGTTCTCCGATAGGGACTTGGAGGGCATCCACACCCCCCACTACGAAGCCCTTGTCATTAACCTCCGAATGGCCAACTTCGACATACGTCGGGTCTTGGTGGATAATGGCAGCTCGGTCAACATCCTCTTCTTGGAGGCATTCAAGGGCCTCCAGCTATCAAGGGACTACACCCTACATGGTATCACCAAGGTGCCGGTGACGATCGAGGGGGTTATAACCCTCGACATCACCGCTGGCAAAACCCCGGTCACATGCACAGAGCCGATGGACTTCTTAGTGGTGGACGTGAAAGCCGCTTACAATATCATCCTGGGTCGACCAGGTCTGGCCGCACTCTAAGCCATCCCTTCGGCCTATCACATGAAATGAAGTTTCCCACTCCCGTAGGGGTGGGAGAAGTGAGAGAGAGTCAGGAGACAGCTCGCAAGTGTTATATGACCTAGATGGGAGACCCGTTCCTCTCCCTAGAAGCCCTCGAGCTCCCACCGGAAAGTAGCCAGACCATCTCCGAGCCAGTGGACGAACTAGAAGAAGTGGCCTTCTCAGAGGAAGACGTCACCAAGACGTTCCGGGTCAACAGGGCCCTTTCCCCCTCCATCAAGGAAGATATCTCCCAGTGCATAAGGGAGAATCACGATCTCTTCGCCTCGACCACGGCTAATATGCCTAGGATATCAGAGGAGCTCCTAATGCACCACCTCTGCATTACCTCGGGAGTCAAGCCCGTCCAGCAGAAGCGACGCAAGTTCGCTCCCGAGCGTTAACAGGCGATCAGAGAAAAGGTCGAAAATCTCCTCAACGCCCGATTTATCCAGGAAGTGAACTACCTCGAGTGGCTATCCAATGTGGTGATGGTCAAGAAAGCCAACGGGAGCTGGAGGATATGCATCGATTTCACATACCTCAATAAGGCGTGCCCGAATGATCCATTTTCCCTTCCATGCATCGACGCTCTGATCGATGCGACCTCCAGGCACGAACTCCTCAGCTTTATGGACGCCTTCTCGGGATACAATTAGATCCGGATGTTCCCTCCCGACATCCCGAAGACCTCGTTCGTGACGGATCAGGGCCTATATTACTACCGGGTCATGCCGTTCGACTTAAAGAACATGGGAGCTACTTATCAGCGCCTTGTGAATACGGTCTTTCGAGACCAGATTACCTGAAACATGAAAGTCTATGTAGACAACATGTTGGTCAAGAGCATCTGAGGGTAGGAGCATGTTCTCGACCTCCAGAAAGCCTTCGGGGTGCTCATGAGGCACAATATGAGGCTGAATCCGAGCAAGTGCGCGTTCGGAGTCACGTCCGGCAAGTTCTTAGGGTTCATGGTCAGCCAGAGGGGCATAGAAGCCAACCCCGAGAAGATTCTGGCCATTCTCAAAATAGCTCCCCCCTCCAGTGTTAAAGATGTATAGAGGCTCACTGGGCGCCTTGCAGCAATTGGGCGGTTCCTTTCCAAATTTGGGAAGAAGTGCCTCCCGTTCTTCAAAGCCCTCAGGGGGGCTAAAGGCTTTGAATGGGGACAAGCGCAACACGAGTCCTTCGACCAGCACAAGGCATTGATGAACACAATATTATTCACATTTAGGAGCAATAATCTTAATGCAATTAGACATTTAAAAGCTCTATATGTGGTATTTAACTTTTATTTTCTCTTTTCCATAGGAAACAGCCTAAAACAGAGAAACGAAGCAGATTCAGGACGATACACAGGAAATTGCAGATCATCAGTCGACTGGTCCATTACAGCAGGCGACTGCCCAGAGAAGTTGATTATCAACAGCCGACTTGGATGATCAATTATAAAATCTTTAGAAGTCTCGACACAGTCGACTGGTTCGAAGACAAGTCGACTGGTAGGCGGCAGAGTCAAAAGATAAGATATTTGAAGATTCATCCAAATCTAATCAAAATCAGAACAGAAAAGGAAGAATAGAAGAAAAGAGAAAGAAATAATACGCAGAGCAACGAGGGAGGAAATAAATAAAAGAAAAGAACTTTTCTATAAAAAGAAAAGTGCAAACCCTAATTCTCTAGCCGTGTTCTATAAAACCAACCAAGAAGCATTATTGAGGAGGCTCTTCCACGTTCCTGAATCACCGAATCGCAGAGTTCCAGAGTCATCAGCAAGAAACATTTTATCAGCATTAAAGAAGAAGAAAGGAGATCAAGCATTAAGAAAAGAACGGCCGGTCGACTGTGTGACAGCCAGCCGACCTATCTGACCGAACTACATCAGTTTATTCCTTCTCTTTCTAATTCATTTATGTTGCTCATGTATTTGAACTTGTTGATTAATAAAAGTATTATTATGTGGAACTAATTTCATAGTTGGGTAGATTGAAGCCGTAGTTATGTAGTGCTATATTCTTCTGAGTTCTTCTATTTTACTTATTGATTGAATCTGATTGAATTGATATGGATTTATGATAATCAAACTTGTTCTCGAAGTTCTGAGAGCAGTCGACTGAGGTGACAGCCAGTCGACTGACATACAGAACTTGAGAATACCAAGTATGCATTACCATCTATCTGAATCTGTTATATGAGCATATTGAGACGACCCGCATCTCGTGCCCGTAACTTGTAACAAGGGAATCTTTAGGGGTTCTTGGTTCAATCAACTTAAGGGATCTAGATCTGATACCAATTTCTAGAACCTTGAGTGTTTGTTCGTTTCCACTGTTCTTATGTTTTCATTAAGTGCAACTTAGTAGATATCATGCTAAATACTTGATGAAAGAAACGAATTAGAGTAGATACCATGCCTAATTCTTGGTTTAGGGAAATATTACTTTAAGGAGTAGATACCATGCCCTTGAAGAGAAGAAACATGAGTAATGAGAAGAATTTCAGAAGGTGCCTTAGCATTATTGACTATTGGTGGAAATCTAAACCCAACTACTTCATAAATATTTGTGATTCAGCATTTCTCAACTTAGTTTTAATCTTTTTATTTCTTTTCAACCTTAGAACAACTCTTTATGATTCTTATTCTTTTTATTGGTTGGTAAGTTAAAGTCTACAATCTCTGTGGGATCGACCCTTGCTATTGCTACGCTTTTATAAACAATTCGTGCACTTGCGAGGTTTTAATTTGTGTCTAGTTTCATCTATTTATTTAGGTATCTAGATTGCACAACAAGTTTTTGGCGCCGTTGCCGGGGATTGTCTAGTATTTTAACTTACAGATCAGTAGAAGCTTTTATTTTCTTTCTTTTAATTTTATTATTAAGTATTTTTCTTTTAGGTTACAGAATTTTGGTGGATGCACGGAAGGAGATCACTTCGTCCAGAGCTACTACCAATTGACGCAGAAACAAAATGCACTTTGCACAGGTTAGGTCGGTTGACTGCGACCAACCAGTCGACTGCTGCACGAAACCAGTCGACTGCTCAGAGACTCAATTCACGAGCAATAATAGCGGAAGAAATAACCAATCGAGTACCAATGCAGGACAAATTCACGCCTAAGAACATTGAACAACCTTCCTGCATTGCATATCAACCTAATGTCACAGGGAACATGCATCTATCTCCTCAGTTACTTAGTATGGTTCCCCACTTTAGTGGCAAACCGGATGAAGAGCCGCACCTCCATCTGCAAGACCTCTTTGATCTTTGCAGGACACAAAGCGTTCAAGGGCTCACCCCTGAGCAAATCAGGTTAATATTGTTCCCTTTTTCTTTAAAACTTAATGCTAAACTATGGTATAATTCTTTGGAACCAGGATCAATTAATTCATGGGAGCAATTGGCCACGAAATTTTTGAAAGAATTCTTCCCAGCCCAAAAGACCAAACAGCTGAAAAGAGAGATTCAACTCTTCCAACAAAGGGATGGAGATTTATTCTTCTAAGCATGGAAAGATTTCAAGAACAAACTTCTCAAATGCCCTACGCACAATATGCCTAAAGATGAACAGGTACAAGCTTTTTATGAAGGTTTAAACGATACTAACAAGGCAATTGTGGATTCTGCTTGCAACGGGATCTTAATGAGGAAAAGCGGTGAAGAGGCCGTAGAACTATTTGAAGAGCTAAGCGAGAACTCACAACAATTCTCAACAAGGAGGGGCCCGTCCAGAAAACAGGGAGTTTACGAAATTTCTAATAGCAATAACATTCAATTAGAAATGGTAAACATGAATAAGAAAATTGATATGCTTGTTAATGCAATGTCGATGATGGGGGGGGTTAAAAATCAAACAAACGAAATGTGTGCAATTTGTTCTCATTTAGATCATACAACTGATACATGTCCCATGTCTTCTTTCACAGATCAGGAGCATGCACACTATGTAGGTCGAGGAGTGTTTCCACCAAAGAACAATCCCTTCTCGAACACATACAATCCAGGGTGGAGGAACCATCCAAATTTCTCATGGGGCAATAATCAAAATAATCAAGGAACGCAATTCACACAAGGACATGCACGAAACTTTCAAATGGGAAGTGGGTTTGATCGGCCAGTCCAAGAACAAAAGAAGTTGGATTTTGAATCGACCGTTCTTCAATTGCTCCAACAACAACATCAAACAAACAACCAACAAGGGCAAGCAATTCAGAAATTGGAAACACAAATGGGTCAGATTGCAAAAGAATTAAGCGAGCGGAAGGCAGGAGAACTCCCTTCCTAAACCATACCAAACCCTGGAGGCCAAGAACAGCTCAAATCAGTGACAACCCTAAGAAATGGTAAGATAATTGACAGCAAGGTTGGAACACACACAGACGAATTAGAAGCACAACCATCAAAAGCATTGGGTTCCAACGAGGTAAGTGAAAAAGAAAGGACAGTTTCGCCACCATTCCCTCAAAGGTTAGTCAATAAAAAGAAAGAATAACATTTATCTGACATCTTTGAAACTCTCAAAAAGGTAGAAATTTTCCCCCTACTTGATGCTATTAAACAAATTCCTTCGTATGCCAAATTTTTGAAAGACTGTTGTACTCACAAAAGAACATTTCAGGTTAAGGAAGATGTGGCTTTGACAGAGGAAGTGAGCGCTGTACTATTTAGAAAATTACCTCCTAAACTGAAGGATCCAGGTAGTTTCACTATTCCTTGCAGGGTTGGTGAGCACTTCTTTGAAAAGGCACTCCTAGACTTGGGGGCAAGCATCAATCTTCTTCCTTACTCTGTTTATGAAAAGCTAGGATTGGGGGAACTCAAACCAACATCCATCACTTTGCAATTGGCAGATCGCAGCATCAAAAGACCTAGAGGTATTTTGGAAGATGTCCTAGTTCAGGTAAACGATTTTATTTTGCCTGCTGATTTTGTTGTGTTAGATATGGAGGAATCTTCAATGCCATCGTCTCTACCAATAATCCTAGGTAGGCCCTTTATGAGTACAGCTGATATAAAAATTTGTGTTAAAAATGGTACTACAAGTATGAAAATAAACGGAGAAAAAGTTGAATTTAAAATGTTTGATACACTTAAATTACCACATGATGACCATGAATGCTATAATGTTGATGTGGTACAGGAGATTGTTGATCAAACATTTCAGGTACATAGCATTGAACCACTACAAGCTGAAATTACACAATCTATAACTTCGTCTAATGTTGAACAGGAACACGATGACCAGAGGATTGCAGAGACAGTACACCACCCTGAAAGTCCACAGTCATATTCAGGTACGCCTGCACCTGTCTTTGAAAAAATGGTGTCTGATAATATTTGCTTTTCTTCAGATCAGGCGACTGACGAACAGAACAAGTCGACTGATGTCAAGGGGCAGTCGACTGTACCGAGATTTCCAGACATAGAACTTAAGCAGCTTCCCGACCATTTGAAGCATGCATATTTGGGCGAGAACCAGACGCTACCTGTGATAATTGCTGCGAACCTGAGTGCACAGGAAGAAGAAAAATTGCTGAGGATATTACGAGAACACAAAAGCGCAATAGGATGGACCATAGCAGACATCAAGGGAATAAGTCCATCCAAATGCATGCATAGAATCCTCCTTGAAAACAACGCAAAACCAAGCAGGGAGGCACAGAGAAGGCTTAATCCAAACATGAAAGAAGTTGTAAGAGCAGAGATTCTGAAGCTGCTAGATGTTGGCATCATCTACCCTATTTCAGACAGCAAATGGGTAAGTCCAATACATGTGGTGCCTAAGAAAAGTGGAGTCACAGTGGTGAAGAATGAAGAAAATGAACTTATCCCTACAAGAGTGACCACAGGATGGAGGGTTTGCATTGATTACAGAAAATTGAATAACGAAACCAGGAAAGATCACTTCCCTCTTCCTTTTATTGATCAAATGTTAGAAAGATTAGCAGGATATAGTCATTATTATTTTTTAGATGGTTATAGTGGCTATAATCAAATTGCTATTGCTCCAGAAGATCAAGAAAAGACCACTTTTACATGTCCTTTTGGTACTTTTGTATACAGGAGGATGCCCTTTGGATTGTGCAATGCACCAGCTACATTTCAAAGATGCATGATGAGTATATTTTCAGACATGGTGGAAAGGTTCATTGAGGTATTTATGGATGATTTTAGTATTTTTGGATCTTGTTTTGATGAATGCCTTAACCATTTGCAGCTTGTACTTAAGAGATGTGAAGAATGCAATTTAGTGCTGAATTGGGAAAAGTGCCATTTCATGGTACAACAAGGTATTGTGTTGGGACATGTGGTGTCAAAAAGAGGCATCGAGGTAGACAAAGCCAAAATCGAGATAATATCAAAACTACCCCCTCCCACTACAGTCAAGGGTGTTAGGAGTTTTCTTGGACATGCAGGGTTCTATAGAAGATTTATAAAAGATTTCTCAAAAATCTCCAAACCCCTTTGTGATTTGTTAGCTAAGGATGTTGAGTTTGCATGGACAGAAGAGTGCACAACTGCTTTTATTACATTGAAAAATCTTCTCATTTCTGCACCTATTGTCATGGCACCAGATTGGAGCCATCCTTTTGAGCTCATGTGTGATGCAAGTGATTATGCTTTAGGAGCAGTTTTAGGTCAAAGAATCAATAAGGTACCCCATGTTATTTACTATGCTTCTCGAACTTTAAACGATGCACAGCTAAATTATTCTACTACTGAAAAAGAAATGTTAGCTGTTATTTTTGCTGTAGAGAAGTTTAGATCATATTTAATTGGTTCTAAAGTTATTGTTTTCACTGACCATGCTGCTTTGAGATATTTGTTTGCTAAAAAGGATGCTAAGCCTAGGTTAATTAGATGGGTGATGTTGCTTCAAGAATTCGATCTTGAGATTAGAGATAAAAAAGGAAGCGACAACGTTGTTGCAGATCACATGTCCAGACTACTGCATGAGGAAGAGAGAATTGTGCCCCCACTTAATGAAAATTTCCCAGATGAACATCTATTTGAAATAAACATATCATCGGGACAGTCGACTGGCAACATGACCAGTCGACTGGTATTTCACTGCTCAAATTTTCCTTGGTTTGCAGATATTGTAAATTATCTCACTACTCATGTTTTCTCTCCAGGTATGACAAGTCAGGAAAGAAAGAGACTGGTGGCTATATGCAAGCACTACTACTGGGATGATCCTTATTTGTTCAAATTTTGCCCGGATCAAATTATAAGAAGATGTGTGGCAGAAGAAGAACAAATGAGTATTCTACAACATTGCCACCAATATGCATGTGGAGGACATTTTGGACCAAAAAGAACAGCACTCAAGGTATTACAATCTGGATTTTATTGGCCTAAAGTATTCAAAGATGCTTTTTCTTTTTGCAGGACTTGTGACAAATGCCAAAGGACAGGCAACATCTCTTCCAGAAATCAAATGCCACTGCAAAACATCCAAGTGATCGAGCTTTTTGATGTTTGGGGAATCGACTTCATGGGTCCCTTTCCTAACTCATTTGGTTATTTATATATACTTATTGGTGTGGATTATGTGTCTAAATGAGTCGAGACTGTCCCCTCAAAAACTAATGATCACAAAATTGTTGTCAAGTTTTTGCAGGAGAACATTTTCACGAGGTTTGGTACACCACGGGCAATAATTAGTGATGGAGGGAGCCACTTCAATAACTTTCCATTTGCTTCTTTGATGAAGAAATATGGTATCACACATAGAGTGGACACCCCATATCACCCTCAAACTAGTGGGCAGGTGGAGATCAGCAACAGAGAAATCAAGAGCATTTTGGAAAAGACAGTCAACACAAGGAGGAAGGATTGGTCGCTGCGCTTGAATGATGCATTATGGGCCTACAGAACCGCATACAAAACACCCATCGGCATGTCACCATACCGGTTGGTCTTTGGAAAAGCCTGTCATCTACCAGTGGAGTTGGAACACAAAGCCTATTGGGCCATCAAAAGGTTCAATTTTGATATGAAACAAGCAGGTGACAAAAGAAGGTTGCAACTGAATGAGCTTGAAGAGTTGAGGCTCGACACATATGAAAATGCAAAATTGTACAAGGAAAGAACCAAGTTGTACCATGACAAACAGCTAGCAAGGAAGGAGTTTTATGAAGGACAGAAGGTACTAATATACAACTCAAGATTAAGACTTTTTCCAGGCAAGCTCAGTCAAGATGGTATGGGCCATACATTGTCACAAAAGTCTTTCCACATGGTGCATTGGAGGTTCATAGCAAAGAGAAGAATCAAACATTTAAGGTGAACGGGCATAGAGCGAAGCCATACATAGAGATGAGCATAGAACCGCAAGAGGAAGATGTGAACCTTCAAACCATTCAATACTTGGCATGACCTCATCACGTCTAGCTGAAGACAGAAAACACAGCACTTATTGGGAGGCAACCCAATTTTTCAGGGGAGTATTTACACTTTCCTTTCATTTTCTTTTCATTATTCATCTTTTTATTTTAAATCTCTCCTTCTTACTAGATGGTAACACATGCCTATATTTTAAGCTTTGTGCGAACATTGAGGACAATGTTCCATCTAAGTTTGGGGGTATTAGTTAGTTATATTTGGAGTCTTTTGAAATTTTTTTTAAGATAGACAATTTCTTATAAAGTAAGAGTAAGTATACTTATTTACTTTAGGATTATTGAGTTTTAGAATTCCCTACAAAATTATATGAGTCATGCGATTATACATAATAAACAAATGTGATACTTTTTCTGGTGATTATTCCCTTCAGATCTAGTCCTAAATTGAGTTTAAGTAAATAGAGTGATAAAATATATATATATATTTGAATAAAGTCAATCTACTCCAATGTTTTGGGTGCTTAGTAACTAGGGGTATTCATCACCAATGTTTATCTTTACGTCAAACGGCAACTTGAAATATGAGTATGCAAAGCACTTTAAAGTTTGTGACTTGCTGAGTAACCGGGTGGATTCATCACAAATGTTTTGCATTCGCGTAAAAAGGCAGGTGACAACTTTAGAGAAGAGACTATTAAAAAAAAAAAAAAAACTCTAGTTTGCTACTCGGTTTGTAGTGGAAAAAAGGGATAATCACAGATGGAGTTGTCACATACTATAATTAAAATTAATTGCATGACAAATATGATTGGGTTTGGGGAGTATGAACAAACAATTGCACTAGAGAAAGTGGGTATGTTTAATTTTACTTTATCTGAAATTGTTTATATTTTTATATGTTGATGCTCACATAATAAGAATTCTTGGTTGAGAGTACTATCATTTTTCCCCTTGTTCATAAATTCACTTTTTGCTTGAGGACAAGCAAAAGCTAAGTTTGGGGGTATTTGATGAACACAATATTATTCACATTTAGGAGCAATAATCTTAATGCAATTAGACATTTAAAAGCTCTATATGTGGTATTTAACTCTTATTTTCTCTTTTCCATAGGAAACAGCCTAAAACAGAGAAACGAAGCAGATTCAGGACGATACACAGGAAATTGCAGATCATCAGTCGACTGGTCCATTACAGCAGGCGACTACCCAGAGAAGTTGATTATCAACAGCCGACTTGGATGATCAATTATAAAATCTTCAGAAGTCTCGACACAGTCGACTGGTTCAAAGACAAGTCGACTGGTAGGCGGCAGAGTCAAAAGATAAGATATTTGAAGATTCATCCAAATCTAATCAAAATCAGAACTGAAAAGGAATAATAGAAGAAAAGAGAAAGAAATAATACGCAGAGCAACGAGGGAGGAAATAAATAAAAGAAAAGGACTTTTCTATAAAAAGAAAAGTGCAAACCCTAATTCTCTAGCCGTGTTCTATAAATACCAACCAAGAAGCATTATTGAGGAGGCTCTTCCACGTTCCTGAATCACCGAATCGCAGAGTTCCAGAGTCATCAGCAAGAAGCATTTTATCAGCATTAAAGAAGAAGAAAGGAGATCAAGCATTAAGAAAAGAACGGCCGGTCGACTGTGTGACAGCCAGCCGACCTATCTGACCGAACTACATCAGTTTATTCCTTCTCTTTCTAATTCATTTATGTTGCTCATGTATTTGAACTTGTTGATTAATAAAAGTATTATTATGTGGAACTAATTTCATAGTTGGGTAGATTGAAGCCGTAGTTATGTAGTGCTATATTCTTCTGAGTTCTTCTATTTTACTTATTGATTGAATCTGATTGAATTGATATAGATTTATGATAATCAAACTTGTTCTCGAAGTTCTGAGAGCAGTCGACTGAGGTGACAGCCAGTCGACTGACATACAGAACTTGAGAATACCAAGTATGCATTACCATCTATCTGAATCTGTTATATGAGCATAGTGAGACGACCCGTATCTCGTGCCCGTAACTTGTAACAAGAGAATCTTTAGGGGTTCTTGGTTCAATCAACTTAAGGGATCTAGATCTGATACCAATTTCTAGAACCTTGAGTGTTTGTTCGTTTCCACTGTTCTTATGTTTTCATTAAGTGCAACTTAGTAGATACCATGCTAAATACTTGATGAAAGAAACGAATTAGAGTAGATACCATGCCTAATTCTTGGTTTAGGGAAACATTACTTTAAGGAGTAGATACCATGCCCTTGAAGAGAACAAACATGAGTAATGAGAAGAAGTTCAGAAGGTGCCTTAGCATTATTGACTATTGGTGGAAATCTAAACCCAACTACTTCATAAATATTTGTGATTCAGCATTTCTCAACTTAGTTTTAATCTTTTTATTTCTTTTCAACCTTAGAACAACTCTTTATGATTCTTATTCTTTTTATTGGTTGGTAAGTTAAAGTCTACAATCTCTGTGGGATCGACCCTTGCTATTGCTACGCTTTTATAAACGATTCGTGCACTTGCGAGGTTTTAATTTGTGTCTAGTTTTATCTATTTATTTAGGTATCTAGATTGCACAACAGGCATACTTAGCCAACCCCTCACTCTTGAGCAAGCCGAAGCCCGGGGAGGTCCTCTACCTATTCGTCGCCGCTTCGGAGCAGACCATCAATGCATTCCTTATAAGGGAAGAGGATAGAACGCAGAGGCCCATCTACTATGTGAGTAAGGTCCTCCGGGGCACTGAACTCTATTACTCAAAGCTAGAAAAGATGGCTCTCACCTTGGTCATGGCGGCCCGAAAGCTCCATCCCTACTTTCAGTCTCATTCGGTGGTCGTTCTTACCGATCATCCGCTTAAACAAGCTCTCCATAAGCCCGAGACCTCCGGGCACCATTAAGGGGTCCATCGAGCTATGCCAACATGACATCAGTTACCAACCCAGAATAGCTATCAAGGCCCAAGCTCTGGTAGAATTCATTGCGGAAAGCACCACCCCCGACCCCTACGAGTCGGCTGCCGAACCCCTGGTCTGGACCGTTTACGTGGATGGATCCTCTTGTACCGACGGAAGTGGGGCTGGCATCATCTTGACCGGCCCAGACGCTTTCGTCCTGTAATAATCCCTGCACTTAAACTTCCCCGCATCAAACAATGAAGCAGAGTATAAGGCCCTCGTAGCGGGGCTCTGTATGGCTCGTAAAGCATGAGCCAAGCGCGTCAGAGTATTCAGTGGTTCGCAGTTGGTCATCAACCAAGTGTCGGGGGAATACGAAGCAAGGGACGAATGCATGGCCAAGTACTTGGCGAAGGTTAAGGAGCTACTAGCCTTATTCGAAGACGTTCAACTCCAGCGGGTTCCTCAAGAGGAAAATGCATAGGAGGATTCCCTCTCCAAGCTCCCCTCCTTATCACTCCAAGGTTTAGAACGGACTGTCTTGATAGAGGTCCTCCTCAGACCAAGTATCGATGAAGATAGCCTAGAGCCGATGGAATTCTTGCCCCTAACACTTGGGGAGAACTGGATGAATCCCCTCCTCGAGTACCTTAGAGATGGAATCCTTCCAAAAGACCCAAAGGAGGCGAGGAGGATCAAGACCCAAGCCGAGCGATACACACTTCTTGATGGAGTCATGTACAAATGCACCTACACTCAAATCGACGGCCGGCCCTACCTGAGGTGCCTCTCCCCTGAGGAAGCACTCTACATCTTGAAGGAGGCCCATGATGGTATGTGTGGCGCGCACTTGGGAGCGAGATCCCTCGCCCGCAAACTACTAAATTATGGTTACTTCTGGCCCACACTCCTAACTGACTCCGAAGAGTACGTTCGCCAGTGCGACTCCTGCCAGAGATTCTCGCCGATCCGTTGCCTACCGCAAGCCAAACTCTCTTTCCTGGCGAGTCCAATCCCTTTCGCAATGTGTGCAACGCCCCGATTTCCACGTAACTGGGAAATCGTGACACATGCCAAGATCTTTCCTTCAATTAGTCACGATACACAGAAAAAACTGGAAAATTTAAAAACTTTTCTTCAACACAGAGTTACTACGCAGTAATTACAAATATCAGTTTGTAATACCAAACTGTAACGCCTGCCCCTTTTCTTTTCTTTTTGACTCCAAAATCAATTCTTCCAATTTCTACATCACTTTAAACATAAACTAAAATAGTTATGTTTCAAAGAAAATTTGGGCAGAGTCTCCCTTGTAATTTCTGCCCCAAAATACAAAAAGCTTACTGAATTCTGCTCTAAATTCTGTAGCTCACATTACAGACAATAATATCACGAGCTCCCCAGGCCAAAATGAGTAGAATCACACAGGCAATATATATATATATGCTCTGGGGGCCAAACTCATAATAGAATATCAATTATCAAATAAAAACCATAAATTCCTTTGAAAACGTAGTAAGTTTTTAGAAAATAACTTGTGAAAACATACCACAACGCCCGGTACTCCACAACGAGATGGGTACGGGTCAAAACCATACCATGCCACTCCACACTATACTCATCATCATCATCCACATACTTATACATCAAAAATACAATTTAAAGCATAAATTTCACCATTTACATAATTAAACCTTAACCAACAATTTATAAATTGAAGCTCCACTCCACAGAAACCTGTACCTACACCTCACCTCTGCACTGCTGAAGACCTGTAACAGTAGGGGACCTAGGGTAGTCCAGGGACTCCCTAACCCCCAAACACTAAGGGGTTAGCCATTTCTGGTGTAAGTATAATTTATTAAATAAGTAAATAATTTAAACTTACAAGTAAAAACATAACGAACTCACAATTACCAAGATAAACAAATCTTACTTGACATCTGAACATGTAACATCATAAATGGGATTTCACATCAGATACTTTCTGAGTCACCACCTGTATGTATATCCATACCCGCTCATAATATAGTTATCTTTATTAACCATTTATATAACCACTCTCATAATACAGATATTGATCTTATTGCATTATATCACGTATCACGTCATAAACATATGCATTCATTCGCATACTACCACATTCATTCATGTCCAACCTAACATCTCATTGCACATTACCATTTACTTGCATTTCATCACAATATACTCCAAATCCCAACCATAGTTTGGGTAATAACATATCACACCCCAAAGCCGATAGCTTGGGTGATGATCACCGCACTCCAAGCCGAACTTGGCTAATATCACGTCATATCCCAAGCTCATAGCTTGGTTATTAATTTACTTCAACTATCACACTCGTAATTCATCTTGAATGGAAAAGAAACGTGTACATATAATTGATGTGCCAGGTATGTTATGACTTAACTCTAATGCAAGATTACCAATACAATGATGCTCTTATTCTAATGCAAGCAAGTCCGGAACAGTATGCATCCCATACTACATACGCCCCATCTCAAGCCGTTTCTCCATATATAGGGATTTGAACCCACGTTATGAATTTCTATTTGTACACAATCCTGTTCCTGACAATACAACATGACTGATGAGGTTGCAGACGTGGTCAAGTCCCACTAATGCAGTATGCTTGTGGTGTCTATGTTTGCCACTACTACCCGGCATGTCGGACCTCACTCAAAAACAAGGTTGCAGGTACGGTTTAGTTCCGTTACTGCAGTCATATAGTGGTGTCCATGTTTGCCACTATTGCCCAGTGTATCGGGCCTCATTCGAAAATCAAAAGAACATAGGGTCTCGCAAGCGCAGGGTAGCGCGAAGCCTACCCTGTGGCATCCCTGGCGTCTCGCAAGCGCAGGACTGCACATTGCATCTTGTGGCACCCCAAGCCACGGTATTTCAGGAATTAACAGACGAGATACGCAACCTGTGCTCCCAACTCGTGAGAAGACACCGTACGTATCCCTTTGACAGGAAGGTACAGCCCAATAACACCGCCTAGTGTCGGCCTATTGGACAGGTCGGATCATTAGGAATCACCCTTAATACCAACTCTTTCCCTTCGGCGAATAATGATAATAGGTAATGGTTAAATAGTAATAGCCATAAGTTACTACCCTAACGATGTCCCTAACCCTGAACAATCCTAGGGATGACAATATTATAGCACCACATGCTAGGTCTTAAATTAGACTTTGCAAGATAACTCCGCTAGGCTGCTCAACCTAGACTTACCAGAATCCCTCAGGATCCGGTTCATGGCCTATCGATCCAAGACCCTGGCAATACGAACGCACTCGCATGCTACTACCCTGAACTTGGATTTCGTCACACTCCGGTCCGCGATTAACCAACGGTTAAGATCTGACGGCACCCGCGAAGTGACTCGTCCACAGTCCCTTAGGAGTAAGGTAAACACACGTCTTGATGGTCGATAGCCCTAGGGCAATGATATCACCCTAGATGAGCACAACAAACTACATATTAGCTAAGAAGCTACATACGAGTAACCAAAAACACATACGAGCTAAACAGCTACGTATGGAACCAACAGCTACATACGGGCCAGTCGAGCCGCGTATGAGACAACAACATACATACGAGCCAAATAAGCCACGTATGAGACCAACAGCTACATATGGGCCAGTCAAGCTGCGTATGAGACAACAACATACATACGAGCCAAATAAGCTACATATGAGACCGATATTTACATACGGACCAGTCGAGCCGTGTATGAAACGACAACATACATACGAGCCAAATAAGCTGCGTCTGAGACCCACAGCTACATACGGGCCAGTCGAGCGAGCAAAACCACATACAACAACCATATGGGTAATCAAACCTAGAAGCAACCAACTGTGCTTATTAGCAAACTTGATCTTCTATAATTAGAAGTAACAGAAGAATCTACTATAATCAACTTAAGCATGGGTTTCTCGCTATAATCAAGCTACAACAACTCAAGCATGCTATCTTTCTAAAATCAACTCAAGCATGGTAGGTTTTACTGGAATGTCACATAGGCATGAATGGGTTCTTCACACAACTCAAGCATGATGTTCTACTACAACTTAACCATGGGTTTCTTTCTACAACAATTCAAGCATGGATTCTTACTATATCACAAGCGTGGGTTCTTTCTCTACAACAATCCAAATCCATAGGATGGGTTCTTTTACTCACTACTACTAACAACTAAAATGGGTTCTTTTTCGCATACACAAATAATATAGCCATAGGAATGGGTTCTTTCTCAACCTACAACAAGTAATCAACATAAAGGTGTGATCTTTTAACATCCTACAGCTGACAACATCAAAAGATTAATTCTTTATCATACTACAACTAACATAACATCAAGTTGGGTTCTTTTAGCGTACACAATTCACTCAACCCTCAAAATGGGTTCTTTCTCAACCTACAACAACTCATACCCAAGAGATGGGTTCTTTTAGCATCCACAATTTACTCAACCCTCAAACTGGATTCTTTCTCAACCTACAACAACTCATACCCAAAAGATGGGTTCTTTTAGCGTCCACAATTTACTCAACCCTCAAAATGGGTTCTTTCTCAACCTACAACAGCTCATACCCAAAAGATGGGTTCTTTTAGCGTCCACAATTTACTCAACCCTCAAAATGGATTCTTTCTCAACCTACAACAACTCATACCCAAGAGATGGGTTCTTTTAGCATCCACAATTTACTCAACCCTCAAAATGGGTTCTTTCTCAACCTACAACAACTGATACCCAAGAAATGGGTTCTTTTAGCATCTACAATTTACTCAACCCTCAAAATGGGTTCTTTCTCAACCTACAACAACTCATACCCAAAAGATGGGTTCTTTTAGTGTCCACAATTTACTCAACCCTCAAAATGTGTTCTTTCTCAACCTACGACAACTCATACCCAAGAGATGGGTTCTTTTAGCATCCACAATTTACTCAACCCTCAAAATGGGTTCTTTCTCAACCTACGACAACTCATACCCAAAAGATGGGTTCTTTTAGAGTCCACAATTTACTCAACCCTCAAAATGGGTTCTTTCTACACATACATAAACAAATAAAGAGAGCAAGCAACTAAATTAGAAGTAGAGAATCCCCACATACATAACTAATCCCTTTATCCATAAATTTATACCAATACACGTTATCCCTATACGCCTCATCCATAATCCATATCAATACTTTAGTTTATTCAAACTTCTTCAAAACATCAAAATATGTATATAAAACCATACACACCATATTTGATATCATCATCTAAATATAACTCATCCCCATATACACATATACGTTATTCAACCATCTTTTAAAACATCAAATACATAATAAATCATACTCACCATATTCCTTAATACACAAAATACGTAATTAAATTTATACCCACATATTCTTCAAACTACAAAAATATATAAATAAATTAGTACTCACGTATTTCTACAATCACAAAAATACGTAAATAAATCGATACTCACATATTCCTCAACTACAAAAATATATAAATAAATTAACTCACATATATCTTTAACCACAGAAATACGCAAATAAATTTACACTCACATGTTTCTTAACACACAAAAATACATAATAAATTAACACTCACATGTTTCTTACACCAAATTACATAATAAATTAACACTCACATATTTCTTAAACCACAAAAATATATAAATAAATTAGTACTCACATATTTCTACAAACACAAAAATACGTAAATAAATCGATACTCACATATTCCTCAACTGTAAAAATACATAAATAAATTAACTCACGTATTCCGCGAAGATCCGAAGCGCCACCATGCCACCTAGCATCCAAAGTCGCAAATATATCCTATCATCAGTTTCAAAGCAATTAAAACTCAAATCATCCAAACCAATCATAAAAGCTAATAACACTATTTCAAATATCACACAAGCATTTATTGAACGCTTGGGATATACACGTGTGATGCACGTGATAATCTAATGCCTATGGTATTTTCATCCCCAATAATTACTAAAATTGCCCCCAAAATATTCTAATAGTCCAACTACAATTTCTATTACTATACGAGAATTAATTCATACCCAAATAGTTCTCTTTTACAAACCCAAAACCCTATTTTACTAACAACTTACAAATTCCCTAATAATCTACTAATTTCTCAAATCTACCACTTCCAACATCTCTAAATCTCTCTACCACAATAATCCTACTCAATAAAAATTAACCCAACTTAATTTTATACAATAAAATAGTTAGGGTTTACCTTCCCGAAATCCATTCGAAAATCCAACGCTACTACGATGTAAAGAATCCCTCTATTAGTCTATCCCTCGATTTAATTTGGAATCGACGAAGAAAAGAGGTGGATTTAAGGTGGGGAAAGCATCGGTCGATGGGTTTCGGGTGGGTCTTTTTCGATCGGGAAGAAGAAGAACGAAGGAGAAGGAAATGGGGGTGGGGGTTCCTTTGGTTGGGGGTGAACGGAGAAGAAGGAAAGGGAAAGGAGGCCGGGGGCCTTGGGGTTCTTCTGGGGTCGGGATCGGGAAAGGAACCGGAGAAGAAGAAGTAGGGAGAAGGAGAGAGGTGGGAGTTTCTCTTGGTTGGGAGTGAACGGAAGGAGGAAGAAGTAGGGGGAAGGAGAAGGAGTGGGGGAGGCTTCTTCTGGGTCGAGATGGAACCAGACGGGAAGAAGAAGAAAGAAGGAAGGAGAAGGAGAAAGAGAGAAGGTGGGGGGGGGGGGGGGGGTTGTAAAATGTAATAATAAATAGGTAGATAAATAAATAATGTAAAGGAAATATTACATATAAGCCCCCTAGTCTTAATACATTTCAAATAAAACCCAACTCTCTACTTTAATAATCCAAACAATACAAAATACATTAAAACTACTTCGTAATAATTCGTATAAAAATAAATTAATTAGTAATGAGCCCATGTAGCAAGCCCATTAATAAAAACACAAATTAAGTTGAACTTGGACTATTACATGACAAGTTACAACTTTTTGTACACATTTAGAGTTATAGAAATGTGTTCATATTTGTTTGTGCATGTGGGCATGCACATACAAATGTATTTGGACCATTTTTTGGGCAAGGGGGAGGCCGGTTTTGAGAACGGGAGGAGAAGGGTTGGGAGGTTGAGTTAGTGGAGAGTGGGCAGATGAAGAGATGGTGGTTTTAGGAGTTAGGAAAGTGGAGAGTAGTAAAATAAATTTGAAGAGTTATTAAGGTGGAATTTTTGTACTTTAGACCCTCACAAAACCCTATAAATAGATCTCCCATTTCCTACTTTTCTCTTGCACCAAAAACATTCTCAAAATCAAAAGAAAGAAAAGAAAGAAAGAAAGAAAGAAAGAAAAGAAAGAGAGTGAGAGTTCTTTTGCTTGGAGGGGTTGCTAGGAGGAGAAGCCATTGCTAGGAGAGGAAGCTTTGCTAGGAGCAAGGAAGTGCTTGTGGAGCTAGAAGCTAGAAGGAGTCCTTTTCTTTAGCAATTTCATTCTCCAAATTAAGGTGGGTGTTCTCATGCTTTCTAAAGTAGAACTTGCATGCTAAATTAGTTAAAAGAGTAATATAAGTTGAATGAGATATATGTAGGATCCATGTTTGCAAAATATACAATGATCTTGTTGAAAGTTAGTGAACAAATTGTTACCATGCTAATAGTTTAATGAGTAATAAAAAAAATTGAATGTGATATGTATGGATAAAATGCTAGCATATCATGTAATGATTTTGTTTCTACCATGCTAATAGTTTAATAAGTAGTAAAAATTGAATGTGATATGTGTAGATAAAATGCTAGCATAACATGCAATGATTTTTTGTTGAAACTTAGTAATTGATTGTTATCATGCTAATTAAAAAGTAGAGAAATAATCACATGGACCATGTTAGAGTGTTTGCAAATTCTTGGTTGTCAAATGTGTATAAGAAATTGTTAGAAAAATATTTTTATGGTGACATATGTTTTAGAGATATAATGCTTAAAAAGAAGAAAGAAAAGAGTAAGATAAATTTATGTTATTTTTGACACGTCGACATATGTTAAAAATACTAGTTTTTCACATGAAGAAATACTTGAGATATCCAAGGTTGATTTAGACACACATTTGTTTTTTTGCACAAAATTTTAATTTGTATGATGATGGATTTAAACTATACATGATTTCTACAATTTCGAGTTTTGTTGAGAAATGCAATTTTTTATAAAAAAAGAAGAAACTAATATAAAATGAAGACTTATTCTAATAATAAGTTTGGACTCATTTTTTTTTGTATTTGATTCATCTCAGTCCCACAAGAAAAGTTTATCTACTATTTCTAAAAGATTGGATCGTTGGATGAATGAATTTTTCGAAAAAGAACTAGATTCAGAATAGTATAAACAAAAGAACACTAATGCAACTTCTAAACAGAAAATTCACTTGGTCTTACTGGTTAGCCAGTGAAATATAGAGCATTGTTATGAGAGGTCCTGAGTTCGAATCTTGATAGTCAACTTTTAATTTGTTTTACTAAATAAAAATCTAAATCGGTACTATTGATATAAAAATAATTTTTATCCAATTCAAGACACAAGTCCACAATGGACTTAATGGCTAGCTGAGCCGGGTTTGGGTGTTGACCGGATTTGACCTAAGGGCATGGGTTCAAAACCTAGGTTCCTCATTTTATTTCACTTTTGATTTTTTTCATGAATTGGCATTTTAAAAATAGAAGGAAGCCTTAGTATTAGTATGAAATGAAATGAAAATTTATTAAGAGATGGCTTCTTGTATATTTTGAAGTGTAAAAAGAAATAAAATATTTTTTGAATAGAATTATGTGGTGAGTAGTATTTTTTAAATTGATCTTTTAAGAATAAATTACACTTGTATCCTGTTTAAGAAATATTTTGTGAATTGAAATACTGTGATAACTTAGATTTGTTGTCACAATTCATGTAGTGAAATTGGGTTCTTGAAATGAATGTTGGTTAAAAAAGAATGTGAATAAATAAATAGATCATGAATAGTGACAAGAATTGATTATTTTGTGAATAAGTTGAAGGATGAAATTATCTAGGTTTAAGACATGATTATTAAAGGGGTGTGTGTACCCATAGAAATCTCGTACATAAAAAGATTGTGATTTAGAGTTAGTAAGACCTTGTGTACCGGCACTATTGAAATAAAAGATGTTGAGATGTGATTTTTGAGATATGGCCATGGAGCCATCTTGATAAATATTGATTAAGTCCGGTAGAAAGTAAAACTAATTCTAGGTTTGAAAAATTATTCATGTCTTGAAATAATTAAGTAGGCACATAATTAAAGATGTAGTAAATCTGGGCAAACGTAAGTGGGGTGCTCTATATAGTCGGCGGTGGACTCCGAGGCTATAGACCCAGTTGGTGGACTGAGGTTGCTCCATGGGAGACGGACTTTTATATTTAAATCCGGGGCTATGAGGACGGGTCAGCGGTGGACTCCGGGATCTTGAGTACTCGGGCTGGTAGTTTACCATACTCCCAAGTATATACGTATACCGGGGCTAGAGGATCACTTGCGGGATGATTCGCACGATATAGGATATGTTATAACAATCAACGGTGGACTCCAGGGCTGGGATTCAAATTCGTGGAATGATCTAAACCTTGTCTTATTACTGGGTAGTTATCATGGCGAGGGATCGAGCCCTTTATTGCGGAGTACGTAGGCGCTTGTCCTCGGACCTATGTAGTATGGGATGCATAGAATCCGAACAAGTGTGCATTAGTGTCATTCTAGTATAAAAATGTGTGCATTAGGCATTAAGACATGGCATACACTTACATGTTTAGCGTAGTTACAATTTTGACACTTTATCTATTCATTCAAATCTGTTGTGATTTTGTTAAAGTAATGAGATCATTATATGTACGGCATAGAGAGGATAGCCGAGTATAACACTTTCATCAGTTACAAGTGACTGACGTGCCCACAAGTTGATATGCAGGTAATGGACTATGCTTTCATCAGTTATCAATGTTGTAAATTTTTATTTTTCTGCTGTGTAAATGAAATATAATTGAACTCTGATGTTGTTGAAAAAGTTTTAAATTCCTTGTAAAATTGTATGAACTGAAGTAAAGATCCTGTGAAATCTCGAATTCGGTCTTATTTGGAATTTGGGGCGTTACACAGTAGGATTGCTTGTGGACTTTGAACTGGGTTAGACCTCATCTGCTTTGTCGGTACTTCCCATACGAAGCTTGAACTAGGATTAGCATGTGCCTGAGCATTCATAATTTGGATTTGCTAAATATATAACTCCAATACAGACCAACTACAATTGGGATCAAGTGTTCTAGCGATCATTGACATCATAGTATTATCAGTTGATATGGGTAGTGTCATAAAATACCGACCATCTCCTTTTCCCGCTGCATACCGAGCTAAAATTTTTACATTCCATTGAGCCTTATCCCAATTAGTAACTTCATAAATTTTCTCAACTACTTCTGCCATTGTAATGGTACGACGTGCTCAAACAATTTCAAGATCAGCGGTACTATAACAACAACCTATTTTTGGATCATGAATTATTTCACCACCAAAATATAACTAAATAGGAATATCGTAATCCATACCTATATATATTTTTACGAAAATACAAGTTATTATCTAGTCACAAACAAAACTTGCAAAAATGTACAAAGAAAAGGTGATATACATCATACCTTCAAAACTCGCTATCAGAATGATATAGCCATAGAAAAACAGGTCGGAGAGTTGAAGTTTCTATCCTCTTGAAGTTTATCAAAATTCCAAAATATGGGTCTTCCAAAGGATGGGCTTAGGGTTTTGAGAGTAGAAGGAGAGAGGGTAGGGAAAGATTAAGTGAGTAGATTTAGATTTATAGGAGATTTTTTGGGAAGGAGGTCGAATTTGGGAGGCTAGGGTTTTGATTTTCGGAGTTAGGAGTAACAGTTGATAGAAGAAAATAAAAAAATCGAGCCTGGTTATAAGAAATCCTCAATTGACACTCGTTATAGCGAGTTTGGTTAAAACAAGCTCGCTGTTTGAGACAGCTAGTCTGGGTTGATATCGAAACAGCGAGTTTGGGTTTTAATAAAATCTCAATCAACACTTGCTGTCTCAAAAAGCGAGTTTAGTAAAAACAATATCGCTTTTTGAGACAGCGAGTCTTGGCCAAGGTAGAAACCAAAAATGCCGAAACCAACACTCGCTATCTCAGATAGCGAGTTTAGTCCGCTATCTCAGATAGGGAGTTATTTTTGACTAAACTCGCTATCTGAGTGAGATAGCGAGTGGGTCGTTTTGAAATTTTTTTAACAAAGTGGGTCGGTTTGGGAAAAACTATCAAAATGTGGGCCGGTTTGGGAAAATGTTCTAGCAGTTGATGGGTATGAGTTAATATATATATATATATATATATATATATATATATATATATATATATATAATGGGCTTAAATGGATTAAGCCACAAAGTTAATCTATGGCAGACCCCTAAATTAGATCAGGCCCAAGATAAGGCCGAATTTAGGGCCAGGCCGGTTCGGACACAAGAAAAGCCCCAATCCAGTCGTATTTTTCAACGGGCTTACTGTAAAGGCCCTACCCTATCCTTTATTTAATAGGGCTAGGACTAGAGAGGACTTTTTTCAAGATCGGGGGTAGGGTTTTAGGGTTGACCCCAACCTATTATTATCTCCAGTCAAATGTCTCCTTTTATTTATGAATACATTAAAAGAAAGTTCTTTTTTTTTGGAGAATGATTTATTGGTACCTAAAGTTTATAGAAATTACCTATACACACCTAAAGTTTCTATAATACCCCTATAGCACCCAAACTTCTATTATTTGGACCTAAAGACCCCGCCGTTAATTTTTCAGTTAAGTTAGTAGAATATTCCTGGAATATACCCCTTAACGGGTTTAAACCCGTTAAGAGGCACGTGAAAAGACCAAAATACCCTCCAACTTTTTTTCATGACTCCCTCTCTCTCTCTCTCTCCCTCCTCTGTTTTGAAATAGAGCGCCCCAAACCCATCTTCCTCCCTCCTCCGGCGCCACCTCGCGCAACCTCCACGTCCGTCGACGATGCCATCCCCCTCCGCTGCCTCGCCTTCCTCCGGCCACCGCCTACATCCTAACCCATTCCCCAACGCCTCGCCCCAACCATCACTCCACCGCCCTGGTTGCTTCCACCATCGACAGCACCGTCGAGTTGCTTCCAGCTTTGCCACTTCCGCTCTCCCCTCAGCCTCACCGTCGAGCCACGACTCCCCACCATCACCACCACGACTACCTGCACCCCCTCGCTCGAAGCAACACCCCGCCATTGCCATTCGACCACCTAACCCCAAGCTCCTCCTCCTCTCCTCGCTGCAGCACAACCCCTCGACTATCTCTCACCGCTATCACTGTTCCAGTAGCCCCCACACACCACCAGTGTCGCAGTCGCCAACCCGAACACCGAAGCTTTCGGCACCGCCACTACTGCAGTCGCCTTTGCCATCGTTGTTTGCTTTTCCGTTCTTGTTGTTGTTGTTCTTCGTTGCCTCGACCACCACTCAACTGTGATGGAGCTTGGGGTGCTTCGGTGGTGTTCATCGAGGGCAGTGAGCGGTGGTGGTGGTGAGGAGAGCAGCGGAGGAGGTGTGCGGTGGTGGAGGAAGCGAAGAAGGTGTGTGGTGGAGTCGAGGGTGGTGGCGAAGGTAATGGAGATGGCGAGGAGGTACTTTTGGTGGAGGAGAGGTGGTCGGAGGCGGAGCTCGGTGGCAATGGTGGAGAGGAGGTGTGGCATTGGGGGGTCGGGCTTTTGGGTTGTCGTCGAACGGGAAGAGGAAGAAACAGAGAATGGAGAAGAAAGAAGGTGGGGGTGGAGATGAAAAAGTAATTTCACCCCCTAATTGTTAAAAAAACTAACGGATTTGGACGTCAGGTGCCTATAGGTCCAATTTTGAAAAGTTCGGGTGTGTTTAGGGTATTACCATCACTTCAAGTATGTTTAGGGTATTATGACAAACTTTAGATGCCTATAGGTCCTTCTCTTTTTTTTTCCATTTTTTTTTTCTTTGCGTATGTGTGTGTGTATGGAAAGGACATTACAAAAATCTTACATGATTGTACATAGTATATTTAGACTTACTAATTACATGTTTAATTCATTTTGCTTTACACTTAAATATTCAGGCTACTTTGAAACTAGACGAGTAAGATATGTAAAGTTAATATATTTTTCAAAAATTTAATTACCACATGATACAATCAAGATGGCTACTTTGGGTAATCTGTTAACTAAAAAGAAATGGATAAGTCATGATGCAACCCGAAACATTATCTCTTACAATTACGTTGGATACCTCAACATGACAACATATTTTTGCCTATATTCTTCCTTCATTCCAAACGCCGTTTAACTAATTCCAGGAAAATGAGAAAACTATAACAATTAAAAACAAAGGATTATTTTTGCATAAAGTTAATTGAAATATAAATTTCTTTATTAAAAAAACATAAAAATGATACATTTGTTCTTTTCCTTGGGACCTGAGCATCTCTCTTCTTGGGATGTTTCCGTTGGCATAGGTAAACAATTAATTTATGTAAAGCAATTATTTTGGATTTTTTTTCTTAGCCAAGTTGAAATTGGCATTCCCTAATTCTTTCTAAAAAGAAAAAGGAGGCGTAAAGGAGTTAGCATTGACTCCACTTGACAGATTAGTATAAAATAAAATAAAAAAGAGAAGATAAGAAAGAAATAGCTTAGATCATCCACAATGGTGTTTCTTAAATATGAAAAAAAGACAAAATGAGAAATAGAAAATAGGTTGATAATCTGCAGTGATCGCTTGCTATAATTTCTCAAAAAAATCAGCAGACGAAACATGTTGTATCATCTAGCATGTTGATTAAAAAAATAATTAAAAAATCAAATGAGATGTGACGTCCCTCTAAATATTTTTAAAAAACTATTAAATACTAATCAATTATTAAATATAATTAGTTATTAATAGTAATTAGTTAATTAATTATTGATTAAAATAATACTAAATATTTATTAAATACTTAGTAATGGTGATTAGAGTGTTAATTTAATGGGTTAATGGGGTGAAAGTGACAGATGCTCTTCAAACGGGACATGTTGTCCCGTTTGTCCAATTTTGAGATCGGACGGGACAACATGCCCCGTCCCTTCTATTTCTTTTATTATTATTTTTTTATTTAGACAGAACAACATGTTCCATCTGATATTCTCTTTAAAAAAAAAATTATAGATGTGATTAAAAAAAAATGGGACGAAACAGCATGTTCCGTCCCAAACTTTTTTGTTTTTGTAAATCTCATCGGACGAAACATACTGTTTCGTCGTAAATTTTTTATAATTTCTTTTTAAAAGATCAGACAGAACATGTTGTTCCCTCTCAATTTAAAAAAAAAATTTTAAAAATGGAACGGGATGGGACAAACATGTTGTCCCGTCTAATCTTAAAAATTCATCAAACGGGACATGTGGCCCAAGATGTCACTTTCAAGGGCTAATTAACCCCTTAATTAGGCTTAACACTAATTAATTAAGTATTAATATTATTTTAGCATTATTTTAATTACTAATTAATTAATTAATTAATGACTAATTAATAACTAGTTATTTAAAAATCTAACGAGACGGAACAATATGTTCCATTCAATGCATAAAATTTTTAAAAAATTGGAGAAACGCGACAACATGTTCCGTCTGCTTTTTTTTTTTTGAGAAATTTATAGCAAACGATCCACTACAGACTATCAACCTATTTCTTATTTCTCATTTTACCATTTTCTCATATTTGAAAAACACCGTCGTCTTAAAAGTCTATGTACAGGTAAATGTTGCATGAAGAAGGTCAACTAGACATGGTAATAAATATCCAATAGACTAATAGTACTATATTCTACTCACCGGTAAATCCATATTATGCTTAAATAAAACGTACCTTTCGCACGTGCTATGAACACGTGCTATCTTTGCGTGGGCAGATATGTAAAGAGTAGTAAAAAATGCATTTATTGGGCCTTGGGCTGGGCCTGATTAGTCTCTACTGGCTTTTGGGCCTGATTACTTGGGTTCGCAGATTTTGGAGCCGAACAAAATTGGAATGGTTAGTTTTTTTCATATATTCTTTTTCTATTCGAATTTTTGTTGTTCTTGTTCTTGTTCTTGTTGTATAGATGATGAAGTTGTCCCAATCAATTTCTTTGCAATTGGAAGAGTGGCCCATTCATTGGTATGGGCCCCAAAATTAAGGAAAGAAAGTAGTGGCCTAAATGTGAAGAAAAGGTACAGGAGATGAAACATAAGCAAGCATGGGTAAGCCATTCAACAGCTAACTCCTTCGCATTTCTGGTTCAAAAATAATATAATCTCCTTCGAGGAGTAAAGTGTAGCTAGCCACTCAACTGTAGAGAAACTTTTATTCTTCTTTCTTCTAGAGCAACAAATATCATACGCTCATGCTTCAGAAAGGTCAATCGTCAGTTGAGGCTAACATAGGTATTGACCATGTAACTCTGGGGCAAACGCAATCTAGACTAAATGACTTATCTAGCCCAAGCATTTCACAAAATTCTCCATATTCCATTTAGAAAATCTTCGTTGGCATTGTCTTCCAACATAGCTGATCACTTCACTAACATAATATGTCTGAAATACATGTGCCTGAAATTTGCCTAACTTCGAGACAACCATCCTTTTTTTTTAAGAACTTTCTTATGCATTCATTGCCTTCAGACAGTCACCAACTTTAACTTCACCTATTTGCTTTGAAGGTATTTCTAGCTTGCTCGTTTAGTTGTGAACGTATTTCTAGCTTGCTCGTTTAGTTGTAATCTTCTTCTTGAAACATAAATCAGTTACTTAGAAACAAAATACAGATTAGGGAAAGGCACATGGGCTAGGAGAAAATTCTCGCTTATGACGCACTAAAAAACTCAATCTCCGGCTATCGAAATTCACAATCCACACCGTTTAAGTTGATCATTGTACCATAAAATATATAGTGATAAAATTATTGAATTTGAACATATTTTTCCCACTCATCAATGAGGTTTCAAAATGAACATCTTTTCAGCAATAGAACAATTCTGACAACTTAATGCATAGACAAAACATATTCAACTTTGATAATATTTCTCCCTTTTATGCTCTACGACATGTTCACACCTTGAATAGTGTAGATCATGCATTTGGAAGAAGGGGGTGAAAATTTTGAAGTGTCAATTTCCTCGTATGCCACATTTCATTCCATTTTCTCAACAAAATATACCTTAAGAGCTAGATATACCCAATTAATAGAATGATGAGAGATAGTGAGTAACCATTAACTTTTGGCCCAATCGTCTAAATGAATATTTGATAAATTTGTCTAAAACCCAATCAGACCAATGATGAAAAACCCTTATCCGGTCTAGGCTCTAGTTATCTAATATAATCATCTACATATATTTGATTTTTTTTTCATGTGGAACTACTATTCGAGCCAAAACCTCAAGAATCTGCACCTTAGCTCGAATCTGAATCCTGGACCTTGGGAGAATTTAAGGGATTCATGATATATATCTTATACTAAATTCTTTGAGCCTTTGCCAATGTCTTTCACTTGACCTTGCCTCCGCCTTATTAACTCGGCAAGACAATGTCTTGTGCCACTTGTTGACTTGAAACCAATGCCTCCCGTGTTGGGATGCTTTCGGTTATGAATAAATCTAATCTGATTCAAATCCGAATGATGCAGTCGAGCCAACTACATCATCTCCCTCACAATTGAGTGTATCACCTTAATTGGAGTGTATCAGTCCTTGAGCTAATAGTAGCTTTCCGAGGGACTTATCTGCAAAATAACTCAGAATCTTGTGCCAATAACCCTTCGTCTGCTTCTCATGGTGACCCCACGGGACACGTGGTTAACTATGAGTGGAGGAGAGATGGGGGAGAAGGTAACATTGTACAGCTAGTGGTTAGTATTGTTCCTGGCACGCGCGTAGCACATCTCTCCAGTCTGCAGCTATAGACAGGCCTTTGTAAACGAGAAGATGCTATGACTGAATAAATATCTGATTTCCTTTCTCTTAATTTTCCTTAGCTTTTTATCCAAGTTTACTCTGTTTTCGTGTTTACACTTGCTTGATTTGTGTGACCAAATATCTCTAATGGCACCGGTAAATACTCGATTGAATCCCAACTGCGATGTGGCCCCTGCAGCACAGGGAAACCCATCAATGGTATCAGAGCCTCTCAACCCATCGACGATGATTGAACCAGTCGAAAGCTCAACGGTCCTCGAATCTGGATCCAGCTCTGGATCTAGAATCGAATCACCAAGCAATACAACAAGGGGGTCTACTCCTAGGAGTATTGATCCCCAACAGTCAACCGACCTAGAGAAAAGAATGGATATGATGGAAATGTCGATGAGGATTCTTACCACCACCATCCAGAATCAGTTTAATGGAGTCCAACACTAGATTCGAGCCCAGTTCGATGAGATGCATAGTGTTCTACAAAGAATGAGCCCCTTCAACGAGAGAACCCCACCAAGGATGGAGAACTCATTCCTAGGAGGGGTGATGAATCAGCAAGGGCCACATACACCCCCAACTGTACCCCTACAACCCCTACAACCCCTGAACCCAAACCCTCCCTGGGAGAGAGTGGAAGAGAGAAGGTGGGGAAGGAGAAAGGAAGAAGACTATGATCGGTATCCCTACATCTTCCCTAGACACACCAAGTTGGAGATCCCTGCTTTTGATGGTACGGGGGATGTGAGTAATTGGTTTTTTCACCTCGAGCACCACTTTGATACTCAGAGAATAGAGGAGAAACACAACGTGGATTTTGCTGTGTATTATCTTAGGGATGATGCCCTGGTATGGTGGAGGTGGTTCAAGCGACAATATAGAATGGAGGTGCGTTGGGAGACCCTGAAGTGAGAGATGCTTCATCAATTTGGGCCTACCGAGCTCCTCAACCCCACAGCAACCCTGCTCAGGCTAAGGCAGACAAGCACGGTGCAGGAATATCATAAAGAATTCATCAAGTACTTCCATTTGAGTAAACCTTTAACTATGCCAGTACTGGTGGACTGCTTCATATCTGGCCTGAAGGAAGAAATCCAACAGGAAGTCCTACTTAAGCACCCCCTTACAGTGACATTTGCCTATAGGGAGGCTCAAGCTAGAGAGACTATTCTGCAATCGCAAAGGAGAGCTGCTCGATTCCCTCAGTCACTCCAAAGCTAGGTAGTTACCCACAGGGACCCAGAGCTACTCCTGTAGTGGTGAAGAGCAATGCAGTAGGTGAAGGTAAAGGCACGATCACATCTGAGGGTTCCAAATTAACCCAGTTTGATCAAATGTTAGCAGAAAAGAAGGCAAAAAACTTGTGTTTTAGGTGTGATGAGAAGTGGGTGAGAGGGCACAGGTGTAAGGGAAGATCCCTAATGCAAATCGAGGGGGAGTTGGATTGCCAAGAGTCTTGGGAAGATCAAGCTGCAGGAGAAGAGCTCCCTGTCAGTGAGACCAGACAGGAAGGTGACCTATGTTGTATTAATCCTCTACATATTCACCCCAACAAGAACCTGCATCTTTGGAGGCCATGACTGGTCTTGATGCACCCCAAACACTGAGGCTATAAGGTACAATAGCTAAGAAGGAAGTGTATGCCCTCTTTAACACTAGCTCAACTCACAATTTTATGGATACACAAGTTGTTAAGTGGGTAAAACCACCAACAACCAGAGGGGCTCAATTTGAAGTAACTGTTGTAGGTGGGAAAAACTAAGCTGTGAAGGCCTATGTGAGAATGTGGAGTTCCTGTGCCAATGGGTGGTTATAAGAGCTAATTTCTATGTACTGCCTTTGGGCACCAACCAATTAGTACTTGGGACTCAGTGGATTAAGAACTTAGAGGGGATTTGGGTGAGTTTTAAGGACTACTCCTTGCACTTCGAGTTGGAGGGAAGATTCAGAGTGTTGCGAGGTTTTAATAGCACCTCCCTTGATGTCTCTTCACCCAAAGCCATGCTAAGATCCCTGATGTCTATGAAGAAGGGGTAGAACATGCAAATCACAACCACGGAGCATGATGATGCCAACTACCACTGCAACCAAGAGTTCATGCCCCTGCTAGAAGAGTTCAAGGAGGACTTTGAGTCTGAAGTGCAGCTACCCCCAAAATGACAATGTGATCACCAAATACCCTTAATCCCTAAGGCTCATCCTGTCAACCTAAGGCCGTATAGACACCCCTGGCAACAGAAAAATGAACTTGAGAGACTTGTCAAGGAAATGCTACATACGGGGGTGATCAGACCAAGCTCCAGTTCCTTCGCTTCCCCTGTAGTCGTGGTAAAGAAATCCGATGGTTCATGGAGGTTGTGTGTCGACTATAGGGCCCTAAACAAGATGACTGTCAAAGATAAGTTCCCTATACCTATCATCGATGAGTTGTTGGATGAATTGCAAGGGTCGGTTATCTTTAGTAAGCTTGATTTGTGCAGCGGATACCATTAAGAGCGGATGGAGGAAGACATCTATACAACTGCCTTTAAAACACATGAGGGGCACTACGAATACGTAGTCATGCCTTTTGGCCTTATCAATGCTCTTTCCGACAGTCTGGTTGACAGCCCTGAAGGAGGAGGTAAAGCAGAACTCATTTTATAGGGAAATCCAAAAGAAGATTGATGACGAAGGAGATGAAGCCACCAAATACAAGCATCAGCATGGGATCTACTATTATAAAGGGAGCGCTCTGATTGATCCATCCTCACCAATGCTTCATCCACCTTTCAATCTCTTATGAACACTGTGTTCAAACCATTTTTGAGGAGGTTTGTGCTAGTTTTCTTTAACGACATTCTCATATATAGCAAATCAGTTGCAGATCATCTTGAGCACCTCAGGTTGGTGCTGAGGCAACTCCAATTACATTCCCTAAGGGCCAAACTCAACAAGTGTGTCTTTGGAGTACCAGTAGTGAGCTACCTTGGACATATAGTCACCAAAGAAGGAGTATCAGTCAACCCAAACAAAATTTCATTTGTGTTAGAGTGGCCCATTCCAAAAGCTCTAAAGGCACTAAGGGGATTCTTGGGATTGACAGGCTACTACCGAAAATTCATTGAAGGGTATGCTACTATATCTTCCCCCTTAGTGGCTCTCACCAAAAAGGGAGCTTTCCAGTGGTCACCCAAGGCTCAAGCAGCCTTCGAAGCCCTCAAGCAAGCTTTAACCACTCCACCAGTGCTTCCCTTACCTAACTATGAAGAGTAGTTTATCCTAGAGTGTGATGCTGCAGGAACAAGAGTAGGAGCTATTCTCATGCAGCTTAAACACCCATTTACATTCTTGAGCAAAGAATTGAAAGGGCGTAGCAGACATCAATCGACTTACGAGAAGGAAATGCTGGCCATCTTGCTAGCTGTAAGAAAATGGAGACATTATCTATTGGAAATAGAGTTTCTAATCTGCACAGATCACAAACCCCTTAAGCACTTGTTAGAGCAGAGGCTCGATACAGAAGCTCAATACAACTGGCTATGGAAATTACATGGCTATCAATATAAGGTGGAGTACAAGCGAGGTCGGGATAACTCAAGAGCTGATAGTCTTTCGAGGAGATTTGAGGAGGCAAAAATTCAAGCAATCACAGTGATTTAACCAGTTTGGTTGACAACCCTGAAGGAGGAGGTAAAGCAGAGCTCATTTTATAGGGAAATCCAAAAGAAGATTGATGACGAAGGAGATGAAGCAACCAAATACAAGCATCAGCATGGGATCTACTATTATAAAGGGAGAGCTCTGATTGATCCATCATCTCCAATAGCCAAACAGCTTCTGCAAATGCAGCACGACTCCATAGAAGGAGGGCAATCTGGTTTTGATAAAACGTGGCAAAGGTTGAAGGCAGTGGCTTACTGGGTAGGGATGAAGGCGATTCTAAAGGAATACATAAAGGAGTGTGAGGTGTGTCAAAGGTGCAAATACTCATCTCAAGCCCCTGTAGGGCTTATGCAACCACTCCCAATATCTGCACTGGTTTGGGAAGATATATGCATGGATTTCGTGGAGGGTCTACCTAAGAGTTTAGAGAAAACTACCATTTTAGTGGTTGTGGATCGCCTTTCAAAGTATGCTCACTTCATAGCTCTATCGCATCCCTACACTGCTAAACAGGTGGCCGAAGCATTTGTCAACAAAATAATCAAGCTACACGGGGTGCCTGCTACGATAGTGAGCGACAGAGACGCCATTTTTACAAGCCAAGTTTGGGGAGAAAATTTTCATTTACAAGGCACTAAGTTGAGTTTGAGCACCTCTTTCCACCCCCAAAGCAAGGCCAAAGTGAGGTGGTTAATCGAACTCTCGAAACGTATCTGAGGTGTTTCTACGCTTATAAGCCTAGCTCTTGGTCAAGTGTGTTATCCTGGGCTGAGTATTGGTATAATACTAGTGTGCACAGCTCTAGCAAAATGTCTCCTTATCAAGTTCTGTATGGTCGACCTCCTCCCAACCTGCTCTCGTATGTTCCCAGAATAGCGAAGTCACCAGAGGTTGAGAAGTGCTTAATAGAAAGAGATGTTACTCTCCAGTTGCTTAAAGACAACCTCAAGCGAACCCAGTCTAGGATGAAGGTTTCTGCAGATCTACACAGGGTTGATAAGGAGTATGAAGAAGGGAAAATGGTGTATCTCATGCTCCAGCCCTATCGACAGAGCTCCATCGGAGGTAAGAGGATCCACAAGTTATCCCATCTGTATTTTTGGCCATATAAAGTGATAGCCAGGGTGGGTAAAGTGGCTTATAGACTTCAGCTCCCTCCCGAAGCCAAGATCCACATTGTTTTTCATGTCTCATTACTCAAACGATGCATCGGGGCGGGGGGATATGGTCACTCAGAGCTTCCCATCCTACTTCCAAGAGGAAATAGCTGAGCCTCTTTGTATACTCGACAAGAGAATGGTCGGAAAGAGGGGCGTTGCCGTAACCGAACTACTGTGCAATGGCAGGGCAGAGAGAAGGAAGTCGCCACTTGGGAGGAGTTTTGGGACCTCTACAATCGCTTCCCTAACTTCCAAGGTGTTATGGATCTCCGTTTAAAGTGGGGAGGATTGATCCAGTCAAGTCAACTGCATCATCTCCCCCAAAATTGAGTGTATCAGCTTAATTGGAGCGTATCAGTCCCTGAGCAAATAGTAGCTTTCCGAGAGACTTATCTCCAAAATAACGCAGAATCTTGCGCTAATAACCCTTCGTTTGCATCTCACGGTGACCCCATGGGACACATGGCAAACTATGAGTGGAGGAGAGATGGGGGAGAAGGTAACACTGTACAGCTGGTGGTAAGTACTGTTCCTGGCACGTGCGTAGCACACTTCTCGTCTGCAGCTATAGATAGGCCTTTGTAAACGAGATGATGCTATGAATGAATGAATATCTGATTTCCTTTCTCTTACTTTTCCTTAGCTTTTTATCCAAATTTACTTTGTTTTCGTGTTTACACTTACTTGATTTGTGTTACCATTGATCTCTAATGGCACCAGTGAATACTCGATTGAATCCCAACTGCGATGTGGTCCCTGCAGCGGGAAACCCATCACCAAATCTGAAAAATTTGCGGATTCAAATACAAGAAATTAATATCTGGTTGGATTTGGATATCCAAATTCAAGAAAATTTGGATTTGGATACAGATTCGGATTCGTCTAAGAAAAATGGATTGGATACGAATATCCGACATAGACAATCGATATGCTGTTATATTCATCAATGTTCAAACTGATCTCGTAGCCCACTGGTTAGGAAGTTATTCCTCCACGTTAATGGGCCGCCCGGCTTGAAACTTAGTTTTGGTTTTTCGATTTTTTATTCTTTAAATATAGAACAATGCTAAAAATTTATTTAGCCCCTCCCTTGACCATAAAGTGTTTTTAGTTCCGACTTTTTAAAATTATTTATATAGTACATTCCGGCTTGAAACTTGGTTTTGGTTTTTCGATTTTTTGTTCTTTAAAAATAGAACAATGCTAAAAAATTATTTAGCCCCTCCCTTGACCTTAGAGTGTTTTTAGTTCCGACTTTTTAAAATTATTTATATAGTATATTAATCTTTAAACTCTTGTATACACCCCTCAAAGTAAAATCTCTAATACTATAAAGAGAGAGTTGAGTTGTAATTTGTAGACAAGCTGTAATTTGTAGTAGGGGTGGACAACTACTATCCGAACCGACCAATCCGAACCAATCCAATCCAAACCGACCGGGTTTTAACCGAACCAATTGAGGGTTTGGATTGACTCGGTTCTTGATCTTCAATAACCAGCTGGACCGGTTCGGTTGTTGGATGGGGCTTTCAAATAACCGATGAAACCGAACCGACCGTACCTCTATACATAAGTCCATAAAAAATATAGTTCTCCTTAAATTTTTTGAATATAAAAATAGTCATTTCTCATTTTCTTGGAGATACAAACAGTCTTCTTTAATTTTTTTAATACAAACCGAGCAATTGTTCTACCTATGTTTTGATTCTCCATAATCATGTGTATTATGTTGTTGAGAAATGCTTGATTTACAGTGTGACCCAACTTAATAGACTCATAAAGTTGATGTAACACTTAGTAATTACTTTAATCACGTCAAATAGAAATTGTAATCTAAATTTTTTTTTTATTATACCTGAAATTCAATTAGTTATGGTTATTTAATGTTTTTTTTTATGATAATAAACTAAGATTACAGAAGTATGCAAGTGAAAAAGTAGTTTATCTCATCCGTTTAAATGTCATAATCTCAAACAATTAGTGCAAAATTTATTAACGACTTGTGGTTTTATGAATCTTCATTTTAAATTCATTTCTGAATAACAAATAGCAGGTTGTTTCTTAAGTTTGAATGAAGTTGATCTTTTAAATTTTAACAAAATTATGAATGATGTTGAAGGTGAAAAGTAGCATGCCAAACCGACCATCCAATCCAATCCAAACCGAGCTTAATCGGTTTGAATGGAAACCGATCCAATTAAGGTTCAGATTGGTTGCGGATGAGAAAATTAAAAAACCGATCTTCTTTGGATCGGTGGTGGATGATTCATATTAGGTCGGATACCGACCGATGCCCACCCCTAATTTGTAGACAGTCAACTATCTAATCTCAACCATTCATTTTTAAGTGGGAGTGATATTAATCATTTATTTATTCCATTATTGTTAGATACCATAATATCGTTAAAATTCAAATTTATTTATAACATAATTATTTATAAAAGTGTCACTCATATAAAATAAAAGTTTCTGCCACTAATGGTAATTTGTAAAGAGTATGTATGAGCAAAGAGAGGTCTCAAGTTCGAGGCCAGATAACGTCTTATTATTTACCGACCGATGCCAACCCCTAATTTGTAGACAGTCAACTATCTAATCTCAACCATTCATTTTTAAGTGGGAGTGATATTAATCATTTATTTATTCCATTATTGTTAGATACCATAATATCGTTAAAATTCAAATTTATTTATAACATAATTATTTATAAAAGTGTCACTCATATAAAATAAAAGTTTCTGCCACTAATGGTAATTTGTAAAAAGTATGTATGAGTAAAGAGAGGTCTCAAGTTCGAGGCCAGATAACGTCTTATTATTTACTCAATAAAAAAAAAGTTAATTACGTGCATTGCACGTGCAGATTACTAGTTATTAATGTTCACGCTCTTTTATACATACACACTATCTTAAAGTACAATCATTTTTTTTTAATTCCTAAACAATCATTCTCTCTTATGTACTCATTTTTTCGATGGTTTTTAGTATGTTATCCTTTTGACTATGCATTCTCTCCCCGATCAATATTTTAAGTTAGAATTATTTTTTATAGTTTTTTTTATCATATTTAATTTTATTTTCAACTTTTTTCCACATCTATTTTATATAATATTGTGTTCATGTTCGAATTCGTATCCGTATATGACAAATTGTATCCGTTTTTAAAATTTGCAGATACAGATATAAATTTTTTTCCGAGTCATTTCTGTATTCGTATCCGAATCTATCTTTAGAATGCATATACGTATGTTAGTATTGTTACAAAAATTATTTACAAAATTTGTTTTACAATCAAAAGATAGAGAGGCACAGAAAACATAGAAGGGAACAGAAGAGAAGGAAAACCGAAAGAAAAGAAAAAGGAAAAATTAAATAAACAACTTACAAGAACAAATGAAGATTAAAACTTGAGAAGCCGAGGCCTGTGTATCACACAGTGTCCTTAAAACAGATTTCGCCTCTTCCGGTTGCTGGAATGAACGAAGGCATCTGTCTCCCAGGATGCAACGACTTGGAGCGATCACGTAGGCACCACGTACCACTCCCGAACTGAGTATGAGCGCTTGAACCCTATCACCGACTTACCAATAAAACCAGAACCGAAGAAACAGTACAGAAGTAAACTTAGAGAAGGAGAGAAGAAGATCTGTTTGTGTGTAGGGAAGAAAGTAGAGGGGAGGCGTTTCTGCATTCATTTCAGCCGTTACAAAAGAAAACTGTAGCAAAAAGTGGTTCTGCACGGGGTGGGGTCAAGTCGGTCCGGCATTCGTGTCCGCAGGTCGTGCGGGCGCACACAAGTCGCATGTAATCCGGTCCGTGATTTGCACCCCCCCTTGCGCACGCGAGAGAGAGCCTCTCTTCTAGCCATCTTACAATGCTTAAAAGGAGATTACTATATATCCTCTTCTATTTCCTTTGATTTTTCCGATGTGGGACTATGTTCCCTTAACCCATTTCAAGAATGAAAATGTCTCACTTTGAGAGACAATTTCTCATTCACCCCTTAACCGATTTTAGCAAAACAATATATGATTTTGATCTACTCACGAAGGAGAACACAAATCAATCAAGATCTCTCAATAATTCATTGAGGATCTTACTCAAAAAATTGCTCAAAAATCGGTTCGTAAATGGTGTCTAAAACACTCATTTTCTAACAAGTATAGCCAATATCTGATCTGTATTCAAACTGAAAGTATCCCTACTATGTGACTCTTGCCAATCACTTTGTTGACTCAATAAAGTCTCCACTGCTGATTAACTTGACGCAACAACCCGATTAGTATCCACATCAAACCAAAAATCTTCACTACACAATATTTTTTGGTTCTCAGGTTTAGATGGATAAAGGAGAAACTCTTATCAGAGTTTAGAGTTCAATCTAATTTAACTATCTTTCCATCATCTCAACAAGAACTTCATTGTCGTTCATGACTAAGCACTAGGGTACATAGAGATTATAGTCAGGGCATATGCGCCCTGTGCCGTCGCACATAACCCACTAATCAGAAGGCCCGCAGAACATCATGTGTAATCAGGTGTAATTATTAGAGTTTCTATTCTAATTTTAGCGCAAAAGTTGATCTATTCGAATGGTTAAGGAGATAGACTTGAATTTCGTTGGGCCTCGTGCAGGTCCGAACTTTGTTATCGACGATTTCATTTTTCATTTTATATATATTTCTACTTATTATTATTATTATTATAATATATATATATATATATATATATATATATATATATTCCATTATAAAAGTCACAATAAAAAAAATCTATCAGGAGACGATAAATAACTTAATAGGAACGTGTATTACACGTGCAATAGCTTCTTTTCTCTCTTCTATGTATGATTCCCATCTATCTCCAATTCCAAGAGAAGGAGAATAACATGAGCAGCACCCCCCTTGGCCTCCTTCCGATGCCTCGATCCGCGCGCCACCACACTGCCAGTCGTTCCGGCCTTCGACGCCTGTCGACAACCCCCCAGGCAGTCGAGGGTCCGCCTTCTTCTTCTTCTTCTTTTTTTCTTTTTCTGATTGGTATTGATGGGTGCATGATGAACAATGAGTTCAATATGAATAAAAAGTTTTGATTTTTATGATTCTTTATGAATAACTTGAAGTCAGACGAACCTAACGGCTACGACCCCAATGTCATCCCACGCTCTCATCTTTCCATCCCTTCCCCATCTCCATGAGTTCTCAACAATGGACTTGGCTTTCTCAAAGTATTTTCTGCAACGCCTGGCTGTGAATCTGATCATCTCTTATGATTTTGAGTTGCGTTATATGTTTATTACAAATTTTAATTTTGTGGGAGATTTTGGTCTTTTTCCTTTGTAATTATTGTGGAGAGAGTTTTGAGTTGGGCCTGAAGGTGATATGCTAGAATAAATGAATTGAAGGAGAAACCTAACCCATAATTTTACTCATATTCAATTTTTTTAGCACATGAGGTGTTTGATGAAATTCTTATGTGAGTATTTTGCTCTTAAGAATATTGTATTGGTGTATTTAAAGGAGAAACTGTCTGAATAATCTGTTCAAGATGCAAACGTGAGTGGATTAGCTACCCATCTCTTTGTAGACTGAGAACAGAGGACTATGAAGGCTTACACTTTGATTGAATAGACCACAATTGGTACATGCCAACCATAAATCTGAATGGGATCAAGTTGGGGTTGGAGCATTGATGAAGTTGAAACCTCCCGTGATGTTACTAACATGCATTCTCCTGAGGATATTGGATTTGAGGGAGAACGAGTTGATTAACTTTTTGAGTCAAGCAAAGCTATTATGCTCTTGGTTTAAAATTACCTTTCTAAATTGGGTCCCTAAGAATTATTCTCCTTGTTATAAAAATCTTAAAGTTTTCATTTGATACAATGGACCTTTAAATTCACAAGCATGTGATTGTTCTCATGTTGCTGCATATGCTCATTAAAATATATTTTTTCCATGTATTCCATCAACATCAGAAGGCAGAAGCAGGCTACACTATTTACTTGGGCATTACCTGAATCAAGCCACGTAAATCAAGCTGATATCTTTTGGGACTGGATTTTTCCCAAGAGTGTTAAGAGAAGAAATTAAGACGCTCCATAGTCAATGTAAATGTGGATGTACAACTTGTTCAATATAAATGCAGTGGCTGATTCTTTCACTGACCAAGAGTACACCAATCTGCTCAAATGACATTTTTCTTGAGAGAGATGTTATTAGGACAGGCTACAAATTCAGGTTTTGGGTGAACTTTATTTAACCGACGATGAAGATGACATGACAAAATAAGTTGTTAATAAGCTCTGGGGTTATCTTGAAAACCCAAATTCTTAAAGTAACTCACGGTGGTATGATCTTATTTGCACAATCAAAGAACATTAGATGCAAAGAAATTTCCCCCTGCTTCATATACTTTGTATAATTAACATAAACTCTTTTAAAAGATTTTTTCCATGCAAATTAAAACACCATTTAATTTTAGTTGATGGAACATAATCATATTTTATGATGGAACAGAATACTATTTCAACTATAATGTGATGCAGTTGATGGCAATTTCCATAATACACATACATATGGGGATTTTAACAATTTCTTATTAGGGAACTGTCAAAAATGCAAGGATTATTTGTGAATGATAACTGCATTGTCGATGTCAAATTCTCGAAAATCAATATTCTCAAGAATTCATGTCAAGTGACTCAATTGATTTTACATATAGAAGAAAGCCATAAGCAACTTTCTCTCTTCATTCAACAGCTGTGGATGTTTGGATTACAGGCTGGAACGGATTGAGAGAGAAGACAATAAAGCGAGTTTCGTTTTTTCTTTCTTTCTTTCTTTCTTTCTTTGTATTCTATTCTTTTGACTTTTGTTTACATAGGAGAGGGTTTGGAGCAAGGTATTGAATTGAACAATTAAAGTTTGATTAATATGTGTAGTATATTATCATCTATATAGTTTATAATACAATGGTTGGTGGTGTTATTATTTTAATCGTTTGATTTTGCAATTGGGTGTAAATGTTTTTGTCATAGATTAATAGGGTTTGCTGTTCTTGTGCATTGTCATTTAAAGAAGGTTGAATTGAAGCATTTGGTGTGTGAGTTGTAGAGAAACAGCATCTTTACATGTGCAGACTGTGATCATATTTATTAGGGTTAGTACTAATCTGAGCTGTTACCATCATTTAATATATGTTTGTATATCTCTGCCATCGATAAAATTTCCTCCTACTTAGGGCAAAAACCATACAAATTCGCATTCATTTGGATATTCATACTGTTCTGTTCGATGCTATCTAAATGTCATACATTGTTCTGTTATATGTGATAAATGTTAGGCACTGAAAATCCATCGCGATCTATACCACATACACTGAAAATTGAGTGCTTTAATGTTTATTGACCGGTTCAGGTCATTACAAAATAAATGATATCTCGATGTGGTTGACAATGCAACTCACTTGATGCATGCATAAAACAAAACCAGGAACAGACAGACAGACTCATTACAGGTATACACATAATGAACAAAGTGCAAGATCACACTTAAAAGCTTGTAAGCAAATAAAGCTAAAAACAAAGACATTACATGACTATGTTAGTTTCCTTTAGTTGCCTTTACTGGAATATATTCGCCACCAAATTAGAAGAATAAACATCTCAATATCTTTAACAAAGTTCCTTGCCAAGTTTGCAAGGTTGCAAGGTTGCAAATCTAATACTGCAGTCTAGACTAGAATATTGCTTGCCAGTCAGCGGTGCAGTGGGTTCAAGACCGATTTCCCAACTCGTGTCAGTTAGCAGCACATTAGGTTGAAGATCGATCTCCATATTCCATCATATCAGAATGCATATCAATACAAATACAATTACAATGCAATAATTTCTTTGAGTTCCTGTAGGCTCTGAAACATTCATGCAATTGTCAAGACAAAACAGTAACAGTCGTGCATAAAGAATCAGTTTAGGACTAAGAGTCATGCTGTTAACTGTTTCATCTTTCAATGAAGTGTGGAACGATTCCTCAAGAATTCACTGAAAAAGCTATATCAAACATATATATCAACGTGTCTGTAGTGTAGCACGTACCAAGTTATATCTCTAACAGAGCAGTTAATTATCAATTTAACACATCAACTGTGATACAAAGCTAAGAAGAGATCATACTACCTTCCTATCTCATGTTTTGAATTGCTTCATTAACTCTAACTGTTAGAAAGCAATGCAACTATGATGTTTACGCTTTCCACAGCTACTTATCTTTTAACTGAGCTTTGCTATGTTTCCGAAGAACCTGAAAACTCAGATCATAAATCAAACCAATCTCAGACCAGAAAATATGGAACTGAACAAGATGGTTATGAAAGATGATATAATGTAAGATCCTTGATGGTGCTCGCATAGTAAATATGAAACTCAAGTGGGGTACAAATTTGAAATCAATCAATATAACAAAGATAAGTAATGTCACGGTCCATTCTCTCGCAAGTCCACGCTTAGATCCAACCTATTCATTATAGACGTCATACTCATAGTCAGGCACTGGCGCATCCTTCTGATTGATCTAACCCCAAAGCCTCTGCCCCTAAGTACCTCCTACAGACAATCTCAATCTACAGAATCGTAAGCTTTCTCAAAGTTGAGTTTTAACAGATAGCTCCTACTTTTCGAGATATGGCAATGGTGAATCGCTTCTTCGGCAGTAGCCACGTAGTCCAGAATACACCAGCCTTTGATGAATTCAAACTTTTTCGTGACTGATCAAAATATCCATCACCTTTGCTAACCTATTCGCAAAGATCTTGGTGATTATTTTGATCGAGCAGTTGAAAAGGCTGATGGGTTGAAAGTCCCTAACCCTATAGAAGTCTTCATTTTTTGGGATAAGCACCACCTCCGCAAAGTTGAGCCTACCAAGTTTTAGTCTATGATCGCAGAATTCCGACATGACTGTCATGACATCATCCTTGATTTCTTCCCAAAAGATCTGGTAAAATAAGATTGAAAATATGTCTGGACCTAGTGCTTTTTCGCTTCCCATTTGTGAGATCACCTCTTTGACCGCCTCCTCCGGAATAGATTTTCTACTGCCATCAAATCTTGCCCCATGCCTAGAGATCTGCTCTACCAAAACTCTGTGCTTAAGGGAGCCCTAAACTCTACTTTGCAACCGAATAAGTTTTTGAAGTGTGACTGGAAAGCCAGTCTGACTTGATGTTCCTCTTGGATCACTCTCGTTTCGGCCTGGTTTGAGGGGATGAGGTTGGATCTTCGTTGTGCACTAGCCATTCTGTGGAAAAAGGCCGTATTCGTGTCTCCCTCTTTGAACCACAAAATTATGGACATTTATTTCCATTTGATCTCTTGAAGCTTATACAGTTCAGCTATAGACGATTACATTCATCTTGTGTGAGGACTCTAGTCTCCTCCAGTCTTTCTAGTTCGTCATTGCCCTCTAGAATGACTTCTTTCACTCGCTAGATTGCAGCAAACCTAGTGCGGTTCCATTTTCTGAGCTTAGTCCTAAGCATGCGGACTTTTTTACACCAAAATGCATCCACTTCTGTACCCCGTGTTGAGAGTGTCAATTTTCCTTAACCGAGTGGTGAAAACCCTGAACTTCTAGCCAGGCTTTCTCAAACCTAAATTTCGGCTCTGTCCTAAAGTTGTTCGTCAAATGAGAGGACAATGGGCACATGGTCAGATGTTGGCTTTGGTAAGAATTTGGCATAGGCAAGTGGAAATTTCACTTTCCAGACAAGAAATATGTCAAGTTTAGCCATGATCAGAGTAGCTTGCATATTGGACCAAGTGAAAAGTCTATCGGAAATTGTGATGTCAACAAGTTCCATGTTCGTGATAACCCAGTTGAATTCTTCCCTTTTAGAGTCTCTAGAACCCCAGCCACAATGCTCAAAAGAAAACCTTGTGGTTTTGAAGTCGCCCCCAACCACCCACAGATCATGCCAACGCATTTGGATTGAGTGGAGTTCTGTCCACAACATATCTCTGGATGGTTGGTGGTTAGGGCCGCAGACAACAATTATTATTTGGGGTCTATTGCAAGTCTGTCCTTGAAGCTAGAGTGATAAAGAGAATTTCCCTTGGAACTCTTGAAGACACGTATAGAGATTGGGGTAAAAACCAATATCAATGCCTCCAGATGCCCCGACAAATGGATGAATTCTCCATTCAGTGGTCCTATTCCCATCGAGTCTCCTGAACTAGAAACATGTGAAAGCGTGGTCTCCTAAAGACCCACGATGTCTGATTTGGAAGTGTTAATAATATCCCTGAACATCTCTCGTTTCCCTCTCCCTTCCAGACCCTAACATTCCAAATCAACATACATATTACTCACCGATTGGGAGGTACGTGAAGTAGTGGATTCAGTATTAGTCACAAGACACCCCCCCTATTAGTCACAACGACCCCCGATCCCACTATATTAGTCACAATGACTTCAAATATATTATAGTGCTAATCCCCCTAGGGATGGAAAACGGGTCGAACAGGCCGGGCCGGGCCGAACCCGCCCGAGTTGGCTCGTGACTTGGGCGGGCTCGAGCCGGTTTGGCCACTTAACCGGGCCCAAACTTGATTTAGGCAACCAGCCCAACCCGTGAACCCTTTAGGGTCCAACCCGGGCCGGGTCGGGTCGACCCGCGGGTTGGCCCGTTTAGATAGGTAGGTTTTTTTAGTAATATTTTTAGCTTAAAATAATAATAATAATAATAATAATAGTAAGTAACTAATAATAATAATAATAAACATTAAAAATCGTAATAATAATAATAAGATTGAAAGAGTGAAATTGCCAAAAAAAATTTGAAATATTATTCATATGAATTTAAGTTATACAATTTTCACAATTTCTAATGAAATGAAGAATTCAATTCACAAATAAGTTTTATACAATAACATATTTCTTATATATAATTTTAATTGACTCCAATTTTTCTAATTTAACATAACAAGCAAAGATATAATACAATTCCTAACGTGTCGGTCGAGTTGCTATTACAAGCAAAGCAGCTATTGTTGTTCTTCTTCTTCTTCTTCTTCCGGCGAGTTGCTCTGACTTGTGGACGTTGATAGTGCTTTTCCTTGTGTTCTATCTTCAGCCTTCAGCCAGTTTTCTGTGCAAATGAGCATCTCTAACGAGTCCAGCTTCAAGCGATTCCTGTAATCAGTTAGAACCCTGCCACTTGAAGAAAATGCACTCTCAGAACCAACTGTAGAGACAGGAGGAGTTAGTAAATCTTTAGCCATAATTGACAGAATACTAAAAGTGTGTTCATGGTCTTTCCACCATTGTAAAATATCTAGTAGAGAAGTAGAAGGCTCAGAATCTTGTTGGTTATATCAATGTAATTCATTTGGTTGATTAGTCCTAGGTTTTTTTGATTGAATTTGTTCAAGTAAATTAAATGTTCTATCATCAAATTTACATTTACCCTTACCTTTAGAAGTACCAGAAGAAAAACTAACCACAGAAGTTGTACTACTAGAAGCAAAACGTCTATCATAATAATCATACAAGTTATTTAATGTAGATTCAAACTGAACTAAAAAAGTAGCGCAATCAATTACTAATTCTACATTTTTCCCAAGTAATGCAAAAAATATTTCAATCAAACTCTTCGTACCTTCTAATTTGATACGAGGATCCATAATGGTAGCAATACAAATCAACATAGAAGGAGGAAAATAATACTTCAAAAACTTTTTGTATGCAGGTTTTACAATCTCACCAACATTGATATCATTTAACATTTCGTTAAATGTTTGTATCATGCTAACTAATGAAATAAAAATGCTACTAGAAGTAGATTCATATGATTTTGAAAATTTTAAAGTTGTGGTTTTAAAAGGTTCTAAAAATTTCAACAAAGATTCGGCAAAAAACCAATCGGTGGGAGTCATTTCAAAATTGTGCATATTTTTTGCGATACAAAAATTATTTACAACTGCTTTATATTCGGTAACAACATTTAGTAAATCAAAAGTAAAATTCCATCGGTGTCTAACATCCTTTGGAAATCTTCTAAAAGGTACATTTTTAAGCCTACACCAAGCTTTCCATTCTTGTAATATGCTTGGACTTAATGCAATGAAATGTAGACAATTTCTAATTTTAACTATATATGAATCAGCTATTTTTAATGCATCTTGAACACATAAATTTATAATATGACATGCACATCTAATATGAAAAATATTGTCAGATGGAAGGTTTAATACAGATTTTAAAGTAGTAATTGCTACATTGTTATTAGATGCATTATCAAAACTAAAACACATAATTTTATCACGAATATGAAAAACATCACAAATTTCTATAATACGATTTGCTATTTCAGCGCCACTATGGGGATACGGCAACGCCGCAAGTGATATGATTCTTTTTTGAAGAATCCAATCATTGTCGATCCAATGACAGGTTATTTCCATCGTTGAAATATTGTTGAAACCCGTCCAACAATCCGAAGTTAAACTAACTCTACAAGTTAAACTCCATAAAATTGCAATCAAATCATCCTTCATTTCGATGTACATTTTAAAACAATCCGATTTGCAAGTATTTCTCGGAATTCTTCTAAAATGAGAGTTTGAGGTCGTTTAGTTAAAATTTTCCAAGTCCCTACTCTCGGGATAGGAAAATGGTAACTCTTCCTTTATGACTAATGGGCCATTTCCCGACGAACATGATCGGGATCATAAAAGTGGCTATCAACTAGACCGGTCCTAGGGTTGATTTTTTGTTGGCCTTGTAGGTCAGCAAGAAGGTCTTTATGGTTATGTTTGATGTATCTACTAATTGTAGCGGTGCCATCACCCCTCTTGAATTTGTATGTTTTACCACATATTTTACAAACATTCAAACCTATACCCGGAGTATGTTCGTCCGGGATATAATCGTAAAACTTATGCCAATCACTAGTTTCTCCTCTACTTTTCCTACAACTACGGGGTTGTGTAGTTTCGGTTAGTTGTTGTTGTTGTTCTTCTTCTTCTAATTGTATGTCACCTACAGCCTCGTCATGTGTACCCCATTGTTGGGTAGGAGGATCATGGTATTCTTGGGCGGGCTCACTAGTTGGGACTATTGGTGGCCTACGGAAAGAGGAGCAAGAATCTTGCCCACTACGACCGCTACCGCGTGATCTAGACATAATATAGTAATGTACTAATGTATGTAAAAAAAATACACAATGTAGGAACGGTGAATTATAAAAAAAATCTAAAAAACAAGAGGGTTGAGATAGAGAAGATAAAAAAACCAACAATAATTTTAACTACAACGCAAAAAAAAATATATAACGAGAGAGGTATGAAATTTTGATACCGATCACCGTGGAATACGCGTATGTAAAATAAACCGTGAAAATAAAAATAGAAATAGAAATAGAAAGAAGAGCTTCGCCGATTCCGCAATTGAAGAGTTGAGGAGAGCTTGAAGGAGAATTGACGAGAGTTGAAGAGAGTTGAAGACGTTGAATTTTGATTTCGATACGATCGAAAATTGATCGTGTATATGCCTTGTTGTAGACTTGCTTGTTGAATACTACAATTGTTGAAAAATTCCTTAGAAATGATGTATAATAGTAGAGAGAGTAAGTGAGTAAGGTGTGAATTTTTAATGGGATTTTGAGGGGTATTTATAGGCTAAAAAATCCAAAAATAACCAAAAAAACCAAAAAAAACCAAAAAAACAAAAAAAAACGGTCAAAGAGAGCCAATGGCTCTCTCTATTGAACAGTGCGGCCCCCCCCCCAACGGGCCGCTTACTCGCAGGTCAACGGTCGACTCGTAACGGGTCGAACGTTCGACCCGTACGGGTCCAACGGTTCGAAACCTGCGGGTTGGCGGCGGGTTGGACTTTTTTAAACGGGTTCGCGAGCCGGGTTTAATGGGTTAGATTCGCATTTTTGACGACCCGGGTCGACCCGTTACTGTTCACCGGGTTCGACCCGAACCCGCCAAACCGTTTCACGGGCGGGGTCCAACGGGCGGGTCGCCGGTTGACCCGGCCCATTTGCCATCCCTAAATTCCCCTAACGACCTCAATTTTTTGATTTTTTCTTGCTCTCTGTTAGTTTTGGAAAAATTATTCCCAACTAAGATCGCTAGTGGGAATAGCGATCTCAAATATGTTATAGTCGGTAATCCCACTAGCGACCTTAGTTGAAAGTGTTTTCTGTTTTTGCTCTCTAAAATGACCAAGTGTTTCGATATGTTTAAAATAAGGTCGTTATCACATCAGCGATTTCATATATACTGTTGGCATTGATGTAAATAGTGGAAAGAAAAAAATTTACAATTTCTTTTACAAGTGGCAGCTAGTCCCATTAGCATTCTTTGAAAGGCAGATGTCGCTGATGGAAATAGCGGGCGCTGCTGACATCACATCGACCGACTCACTTAGGAAAATAATTTGGAAAGTGTCTTAGTTTGAAAGTTAGTTTCAAAAAGTGACTTAGTACGGGAATTATTTTTGATAGATCTTGGTTTTGAAGAAGCCCTATACACTTGGTCAGATAAACAAAATTACGGAACTCATATTAAGGAGCTCCTTGACAAGGCATATGGGAATCCAGAATGGATCGAAGCATTTCCTCATGCATCACTTCATCACCTTCCCGCCGATGATAGCAATCATTTCCCTATACTTCTTTAGTTACAGCAGCCCCCGCACAAACAAAATCGCCAATTTAGATATGAGGCCATGTGGGTGAAAAATGATGAATACAAAGAACTACTAGCTAGTAAATAGAGTAGCAGCAATAGTTCCGGGTTTATGAGCAGAGTTAACAACTTCAAATAAGAGTTGGGTAAATGGAACAAAAAAGCTTTTGGCAATGTCAAGGATAATATTCAAAAAGCTAAAAAAGAGCTTCGACGTGTGCAAAAAAAACCTGTATTGAAGAAGAGCAGCATGCTCATAAAAAACATGTAGACATGTAGACTTTCTCACTGACGAAGAGACCTTTCGGCACCAGAGAGCCAAAGATAAATGGGTATCCGAAGGGGACAAAAATACCAAGTATTTTCATATGTCCACACTCCAACGAAGGAGACGAAATAGAATAATTTCTATTAAGACCAGCCAAGGTGAATAAACTTTGAATCCTGTAAAAGTGCGTACATGGTTTGTCGATTACTACAAGTCCTTATTTACAACATCAAATCCACCACCAAACTGATACAGGTATAGTGATGGAACAAGCAGCTAGGAGCAGAAGAATTAGAGCAGCACCTGGGCATTTGATGGATTATGTACTGTAGGAGGCTGCACGGGCTTTGCACATGTTATGAAACACATTTGAAGAGCAAAAGGGCGGGAAAGATATTTATCAAGTGTAACAAACTTGCGGAGGGGTATAAATAAGAGCTAAGAGTGAGAGGGAGAAAGGTAGCTATGAAGTTGTAACTAATTCTTGATCTTCTCCTCATTACTTGACATGTTCTTCCCCAATTTCCTCTGAAACCTAATTCCTATGTAAACTTCCCAAATTACTAAATTGAGCTTCAGATTTTTGTTGCGATTGAGAGTTTATGTATCAAGATTGTATTAGAGAATATTACTCCTATTAATTGGTGCATTCACCGATTTGAGCTTCGGTAATGGTGGATGGAAGGCGTTCGTTGGATGAAGTGAGGGAGACGATTCGATTCCATGGTGAGCAGCTGCAAACGCTCACCACTGATGTGGAGACGCAGAAGAACTTGATGGCGGAGATGATTTGTTGGTTTACGGCGATGGACGAGAAGCTTGTTCAGGTATTGAACTGAACAAGAGCTTTGGAGAATCCAATCACTGTAAGAAATTCATCTTCAACTCCACATCATGATGCTCCTTTCAAGAATCCTAGGTTAGATTTTCCTAGATTCGATGGCAGTAATCCAATGGGATGGATCTTTAAAGCTAATCAATTTTTTGCATATCATCAAACACCTCCGAAGCAAAAAAATATCTAAATGGATGGTAAGGCATTGGCCTAGTTCCAGTATAAATTTAATAATGGTGACTTTGTGAATTAGGATGTGTTTGTTAAGGAATTGGATACACAGTTTGGTGTCTCAACGTATATAGATTATACTGGGCAGTTGTTCAAATTGACGCAAACGTCGTCATTGGCAGAGTATCAAGATCAATTTGATGTGTTGATGAATAAAACTAAAGGGTTATCTGATGCGCACATTCAGAGCAATTATGTGTCAGGGTTGAAGCCGGATATTAGACGTGAGGTCTTGGCCCATAAACCTGCATCGTTGGTCGATGTTATTGGCTTAGCTAGGCTGTAAGAGGAAATGTTCATGGAGAGTAGATCTCACTTACAGACCCCCTTGGCAGCCACCACCTAGTAATCTACTACCCTTGCTTCCCACTCCACCTGCACAAACACAGTACTCTGTAGCTCCAAAGTTATTTGTGAAGAAAATTCCACCATCAGATTGGGCTATGAGAAAGGAAAAGGGATTGTGCTTCAATTGTGATGAGAAGTACATACCTGGCCATAAGTGTAAAAAGCAATTTCTTATGTTAATGTTGGATGAAGAGGAACAACAGGACCATGTTGTGGAGTCTGAGTGTGTAATGAGCACTATGAACTCACTAACTCAAGGGAAAATGATGTTTGTGCACCTGAGATTTCATTCCAAGCCTTTTCTGGTCAAAATTCCATACGAACACTAAGAGTCCCCAGATCTATTACCGCCACACCTATTCAAGTGTTCATTGATTCAGGAAGTACTAATAATTTCATTCAAGATAGATCGGTGAAATTTTTAGATATTCCAGTGCAGCCATCTTCTCACTTTAGTGTGATGGTGAGGAATGGAGAGACACTTAAGTGTGAAGGAAAATGTGTGGGGGTGCCAGTAACAATTCAAAGCTACACATTTTTTATTGATTTCTATGTTTTTCCCATATATGGCTCTGATGTTGTTTTAGGATTTCAGTGGCTGAGACTATTGGGGAAAATAATGTTTGATTACAAAGAGATGACCATGGAGTTCAAGCATCAACAACAAGAAGTGAAATTGCAGGGAAGAGATTGGCAAATTCCAACTCAAAATGTAGTTAACTTCATTAAGAAGAGAGGTGCACACTGAGTCTATAGGGCAGTATTTTCATTTGATACTGCAAGAGGGGGAAGGAGAGCAAATGATTCCTGCTGACATCGAGAAATTGTTGCAACATTATGCTTCTTTCACTGGTAGAAAACCTTGCAATAATAATGGATTATTTGCAAGCACAAGAAATCCCTTATTGGTGCTACCATCAACAATAAATTAATCACAACAAACTCATCCATTGCAAATGTTTTAACATCCACAAGAGATTCTATTGAATTATTGCAGGTGTTGATAATTACAAGGAAATAATTGTAACAAACAATATTCCATTACCAAAGTAGAAATAAAATATTTAAATTTTAAAATAAATTAAGTATGAACACGTGCTTTACACATATAATTTTGCCGCTCAACAATTTGATGCTAAAAAATATTCATACTTCTCAAATATTGAGCGGGCAAAAAAAGAAAAAAAAACAATCAAAACCCTCATCTTTTTCCGATCCAAAACCCCCAAATCCCGGTTAAGAAAAAACCCCCAAATCGAATTCGACCTCCAAATTTTAAAAAAAAAAATCCCAATTCCTAAATCGCCTCGTCCGCCTCCCTCCTCCTCCGCTGCTAGTGCTCGCATCTCCTCCGCTGCTAGTGCTCGCATCTCCTCCGCCTCCCTCCTCCTCTGCTTCCCTCCTTCGCAGCGCCTTCAATTTGGATCTCCTCTGCCTCCCTCCTCCTTCGCCTCCCTCCTTCGCAGCGCCTTCAGTTTAGACCTCCTTCTTCGTCTCCCTCCGACAGTCCGACGTCAACACTCGAATTCTTGAGGTGCTGAAGAACTGGCCTCAGAAGAAGATTCAAGTTATTTTGGTCACTGATGGTGAGCGTATTTTGGGGCTTGGAGATCTTGGATGCCAGGTATGTTTGTTAGTTTTGTTAAAATAATGTTATATTTTTTCATGAGAGTTATTGTTTATTTGAATGCGAGCTACAGTTTGTAACTTGTGAAGGGAATGGGAATTCCAGTGGGGACTTAAAGGTTAGCAGATTGTATAATTTTCATTTCCCCTGTGCAACTACCACATCTCAAATGACATTTTTTTTAACTGTAGTCCCTAGTTGATGTCTATTGACTTGTTAGTTTATCCATTTATGATTTGTCTGATGTCTGTGTGTTTCAGGTGCGACAATTTCAACTGGGCAAAGCGGATGAAGTGCAATATTTGCAACACCAATAAGCCTGGCCACAATGAGGATGGCATGAGGTAATACAACGATCAACTTTGTGGCCAATTATAAAATATCTTTGAAGTCCTAATGCAATCTCTTTGTTGTGTAGTTTTCAAGTTATTCACCTGTATGCATCTCTAGTGCTTTATGTTCTTAAGTTTTCTATTAATCACTGAAGTTGGTTAATTTTTGGCAATTTGATTGTATGAAGAATTGCTATACTAAGAACACACACTGATGCTTATTGGACCTATGCATATTCATACATATTGCTTGCTGCCTTTTAAGAAGAATTTTGTGAAAATCTCTAATTGAGATCCTGATAAGTTATGATGTATTTTTTTAAACAACCCCTACATGTTATACTAGAGGTGATGGATCACCTAAGGGCATTAGATCTTTGATTTTGCAAAACTTAAGTGGTATCAGTTGGAAACATGCACAAAGCCTAACATGGGTATATCGCAGGTTACTAGGGTCGATAGATTTCCATACAGAATTTTGGAATTGTAAGTTCTCCGACTTTGTAATTATAATCTTGCAAGGCTTTAGTAAAACTCTATTCAGACAAAAAAGAAAAAAAATTGTGTATACATCTGTTAACTCCAAACCATGGACATTGCATTATATTCTGAGCTTATTTAGTGTCTTCATTCTTCAACCTCATCAAGTCAAGAATATTTAACATCTTCCATTAGTTTTACTGACATATGCATTAAGGAGTCTGTAGTCGATTGAGATACATGAACAACTAGCATCTTCCTTCCATCTGTTCCTTGTGTGCATTAAGGCTCAGCAGTAATGTATGTTTCGCAGTTACATGTATAAGGTTGACACTGTGAAATCTTATTTCATTTATTCATGCATGATTAATAGATTGATATCATTTTCTTGTCAAACAGGAGTTTAGTTCATGCCTATATGAGTATATATGTACACATACTTCAAGTTAATAAAAGACTTATTCATACAACCTGCATATGTCAATTTCTATATATACCTGCATATGTCAATTTCTATATACCTACAAGTTCACCATCATATATGTGCATACTTCAATCTAATAAAAGACCATTTCTATATACTTGCATATGTTTTCATTTCTACAGCTGCATATGGTTCATTTCCTCATACACTGCACTGCTTAATCTCAACAAAAGGGCATTTTTTATATACAACCTGCACATGCTCATTTCAAATCAGTAAAAAGGGGATACTTTCTAAGTATCAGTTGTCGCATACACATCTGCATATATGCATATTCTTCTTTTAGTACAAAGAGCTATTGTGTATATATATATATGTGTGTGTGTGTGTGTGTGTGTGTGTGTGTGTGTGTGTGTGTGTGTGTGTGTGTGTTTCAAATCAGTATAAAGGGGTTGTCTATATACATCAGTTATCTAAGTGTATACATAGGTTTCAATTAAATAAAATTCATCTTCACTTATCTGCACATATATCTTATAGCAGTGAAAGGGGTTTTACTATATATCAGTATATATATACTTATGTTTTGCTCTATGGCAGTAAAGGGATTTTTCCTAAGTATCAGTTATATATATATATATATATACTTCATGATCAGTAAAGAGGTTTTCTATGTACCAGTTCTGCATAGGTTCTTTCCAACTCAGTAAAGGGGATTTCTATAAATCATTTATATGTAAACATAGACACTTCATTTCAGTACCAAGAGTTTAATATATATTATATACATATATAGATACTTCTTTTGTTGGCCCCTGTTAATGCATTCAGCAGAGTATAATAAAGAGGATCCACCAATAGTTGATGGCCCCTTTTCTACTTCATGTGTAGTCAACGGAACTGTCAAACCAAGCCTTGCAATATTGCATAGATCTGCAAAACCTTTTAAAATGAATCTGCTATTGGTGCATGTGCATATTAAGTGTGCTTTTAGGTTACTGCTTGTTGTTGACATTTGCTAACCCCCCTTGTACACCAGAATTTCATTCCTTCTTTGCTCATCCTTTGTGCTCAGGCCATGAGAGTTATAAAATTCCTCTAGGCCGAGAAACATCGCAAATGGAACTGTAGGTCAATTTGATTTTTTCAGTAAACTGTTATGGGTGCATTAGAACATTGCCTTATTGAAAGATTTGTGTGGAAAAATATTTGGTAGCATTAATGATAACCCACTATCATATAATAACTTTTTGAACTAGTTGGAAAGCTACTCAATAGAACCTCCATGCCACCAAACTCTCTTATATTTACTTCCTTGTGGTAGAACTGTATCTATCTCAGTTTTAATAAAGCGGTTCTTTTCCGTAAGTTTTACTCGGAGCTTTGTGTTTACGGTTTCCTTTCTTACATGCATCTTATGTGCTCAAGGGGCTTGAAGAATGAATTATATTGCCTGTCATTCTGTAGTTTGGAGACTTCGGTCAGAAAGTCGAAAAGAAGGGTCACAACACATTTATTTTGTCTTTCTACTTGCTTTATTTAATCTACCTCACAATGTAATTTATGTGGATATTTACAGAGAAAAAACTTGGAAATATTCTCAGTTGGGAGTTAAAGAGTGGAAGATAACTTTGACCTTTCTGAAATTTTGATTTAATTTATTTCCAATTTCTCAGAGGAGGCCATGCTGGTGGTTATAAAGAACTTGATGAAGAAGAGATAGAGGAAACAAGAAGACGACGGAAAGAGGTTGAAGAGGTATGCATCCCAGTACTCTTTCTTTGGAATAATGTTATATTTGAATAACGAGTTCTAATTTTGTGTTGTTTCTTTTTCATGTAGTCTATATGTAGTGGAGATGACTATGAGACAGTGGGTAATGAGGAACATGCAGAAGACCTTACGTGAAAAGTGAAGTTGGGGATACATGGAAGCACTAGCGGGTTAAAAGTTATTTTGAAAACATTTTATTTTGTTTCTTGGAGTTTCACAACTTATCTTTTTTTCTAGAATGTATTGTTGTTTTGGCACTATGAAACAAACAAAAAAATTTGTAATGAGAAGGTTCTGAATTATATAATATTCAAACTTATTTTGCATTATTGCGTTTTCTTTGTATAATTGTGTGAATCAATATGTGAAATAATTATATGTTCTTCATTGTAAAAATACATTGTTTTAATTTGTAAATTTGGTTAAGTCATTCAAATATAATCAGTAATGAAGAAAAAATGTGTGCAATTGCATTCGCGAGGTAGCAATTGCAAGGGAATCAGTATCTTGCAGATCTCTGTAGCAATAGTTCATCAGCAACGGGAAAAATCCCTTTTAAAACACACTTGCAAGAGACGAATTTGTTGTAGATATTCTCTTATATATGGGGATAGCAAGGTACAACTTCCATTGCGGATATTCTATTGTGGCTAATATTCGCAAGGGATAGTTAAAATTCCGTTGCGAATGTGTACATTAACCAGGAGAGATTTCGCAACAGCACAATTACAAGGGAATGAAGAAAAATCCCTTACAAATGTACACTAACCATGGAATTGTACTCTTCTACAAGGGAAATTTCTATTGCGACTATAGAATTTTCTACTAGTGTTTGTTTGATGAAGTAACTGACCTTCAACCTAGCAGAGAACATGATCATCCCCTTCATCTCATTCCTGGAGTTTCCCCTACAAATGTGAATCCATATAAGTATCCTCATTTTCAAAAAGAAGAAATAGAAAGCCAAAATGTTGCAACAAGGAATTATTAGGCATAGCAAAAGCCATTTTTCTTCACCAGTGTTATTAGTGAAGAAGAAAGACGGCACATGGAGGTTTTGTGTCGATTATAGAGCACTAAATTCTATAACTATCAAGGACAAATTCACTATACCTATTGCAGATGAGCTTTTTGATGAATTGAATGGGGCTAGATACTTTACTAAGCTGGATATCACCAAATCAGAGTTCGAGGTGCTGACATTGAGAAGACTACATTCCGAACTCATGAGGGGCATTATGAGTTTTTAGTAATGCCTTTTGGTCTCACAAATGAACCATTTACATTTCAAGCTGCAATGAATTTTTTTTTCGAGCCATATTTGAGAAAATTTGTATTAGTTTTCTTCGATGACATATTGATCTATAGCCAAGGCTGGGAGGACCATTTGCAGCATCTTTCGGTGGTTTTAAGAGTGCTAGAGTAGAACTTGTTTTATGTGAAGAAGAGCAAGTGTGCATTTGGCAAACAATCAAATGAGTATTTGGGGCATATAGTCTCAGTGGAGGGGGCATATAGCTGAAGAAGAAGATAGTTGGGAAGATGTAGTGGCAATTGCTCAGGCTTTTCTTCAGCTGAACCTTGAAGGCATGGTTCCACAATTAGGGGATAGTACTGATACAGGTATAGTGATGGAACAAATAGCTAGGAGCAGGAGAATTAGAGCAACGCCTGGGCGTTTGATGGATTATGTATTGTAGGAGGATGCACGAGCTTGACACGTGTTATGAAACTTTTTTGAAGAGCAAAAGGGCTGGAAAGATTGTAACGCTCCGAATTCCAAACACGGTAATTTGTAGAAAAAACAGGATCTTTTGCTTCAACTTCGTATAAATTTACAAGGAATTTAAATATTTTTCATTTACAACATTGTTCATTACAATAACACAGCGAAAATGAATAAGTACAATACAACATATGATAATGGAAGCTCTTCAATCTTATGTCAACCCATCACAGTGACTTCATGTACATGCCAAATCCAATCTTGCAATTAGAAAAGTGTGGGCACGTCAGTTGCATACAACTGACACAATGCTATAATACAGCGATTTCATCATCTTAACAATCAAAAACTTGAATGCAGAAAGAGAAAAGTAACCATCCTAATTATGTCAGTGTATGATATGAACTTAATGCCTAATGCAGACATTTGTACTTACGATGACACTAATGCATACTTGTTCGGATTCTATGCATCCCATACTACATAGGTCCGAGGGAAAGCCCTTAATGTACTCCACAATATAGGGTTTAATCCTCCACCATGCAACCTACTACCATTACTACGAGATTTAGATACTTTTCCAGTATTGGCTCTCGCCTCAGAATACTGGAGATCAATCCCACTCTGCAGATCATCTTGTAATGCCCCGAATTCCAATCACATGTAATTCATAGCACAAACAGGATATTTTACTTCAAATTCGTACAAATTTACAAGGAATTTAAAACTTTTTATTTACAACAATGTTCTTTACAGCAGCACAACGGAATTAAATAAATACAATAAAATCTACAATAATGAAAATCCTTCAATCTTGTGACAACTCATCATAGTGACTTCAAATCCATGCCAAGTCCAATCCTGCACTAGGAAACTGTGGGCACGTCAGTTGCATACAACTGATGCAATGCTATAATACAACGATTCTTTAATTTAGTAAACACAAACTTGAATGCACAACAAAGTGTGAAAAGTGACTCTCCTAAACATGTCAATGTATGATATGAACTTAATGCCTAATGCAGACATTACCCTTCGATGACACTAATGCATACTTGTTCAGATTCTATACATCTCACACTACATAGGTCTGAGGGCAAGTCCTTATCGTACTCCTCATTATAGGGTTCAATCCCTCGCTATGAAATACTACTATGGTGACTAATGTAACGTTTAGATATCCTGTCAGTATCTAGTTCCACCCCGATAATTCTTGAGAATTGCTCTCCCATCGCGAGTCATATCCCCGATAATTCTAGAGACAAAACCCACACTGCGAGCCATGACCTTGATAATTCTTGACAGTCGTTCTCCCACAGCAAGTGATTTTCGGACGTCATGCCTCACACCTCGATAATTCTGGAGACGAAACCCACACCGCAAGTCATATGGTACCTCATCACACAAATATCTCATGAACGTTGCCTCGATCCCGATAATTCTGAAGAAGTATCTCCCACCGTGAGCGATTTTGGACATCACGCCTCACACCCCGATAATTCTGAAGATAATCTCCCACCGCGAATCTTGATCCTGATAATTCTGAAGAAATATCTCCCACCACGAGTGATTTTGAACATCATGCCTCACACCTCGATAATTCTGAAGATAATCTCCCATCACGAATCAAATACCGCCCTCATACTCATGTTTGCCTATACTTCATTACATCTCCCCTAGTGCCTATCCTTAGGCTTAATTATAATTATTAAGACCTAGAGCTAGCTTACCCACCGGATTGAAATCAAATACTGAGAATGTTAGCCTACACTGGCTACTTCTTAAAGAGAAAGTTAACCCACACTGGCTACTTCTCAAATTTTCACATATCATAATCTGTCGGCCTCTATGGGTCTTGCTCAGCCTCTAGATTCCAACAACCATCTCAATATAGAGATCAACTAGGTTACATCTAACCTCTTATAAAAGTTTACATTCATTAAACATCTTTTAACTTCTTTTATCCATTGTCTTTGCTATTATCAATCATGAAGTAACCAACTTCTTATAGAAACATTCAATAACACTTGATGGGTTAAAACCCTTATAAACATCACATGTTTAATAATTCAACTTCATCATTTAATTACCTCTTAATTTCTCATAAGGTACATCTTACTAACATTCCAAAAATTCAATTTTATACGTTGTAAAAATTTTAGGACAACAAGATAAAAGACATTAACCTAATGGTATTGTAAAAGTCATATAAATTCCAATACTACTCCAAACAGATTTATTAGTTTCATAGGAATCATAAAAGTCCACTACAACTTTGTAGTTAAGATCATCTACATTCATCCTCAATTACTTCGTCTAAATTCATTTGCAAAATAGTAAGTTCAAAATTCGAAAACTGCAGTTCATGCTACTTGTAAAAATCATAGAATATTCTATACTTCATGAAAAATTTTGTTCTTTAGATCAAATTAAAGGTATAAAAGTCTACTATAACTTTGTGGTTACAAGTTTTCCCAAATATTGTGTATATAACCCTGAGTTCTTCGAAATCTACAATAGGGTCGAAATGTTACACAGACTGCCATTGTTCAATCTTGTAAAATTCATTATAAATTCAATTCATTATGGAAATTTGATTTCTTAGACTCTAAAGAAATCTTAACGAGCCTACTTCAAGTTCTTAGTTTTTACCTTTCTCAAAATACTTCATCTAAGATGCCGAAATGATCCAAAATCCAAAATGTATACAAATTTCCAGCAACTAGCCAACTGCCAACCAGTTCTAAGTTTAGATTTTATTAAAATAGTAAACAACCTCCAAATATTATGAAATTTTAAGGGGATATTCTTGACATATACGAGATGCTCCTATAAAAATTTTAGCGCTAGATTCTATCTAGTTAAATAGTTATAATTTTTTGAAGTGTAACTAAGATTTAAAACAGAACCTTATGAAAATGCCCCCAAATTAATCATATCATAATTTTACACATTTAATCAATAACAAATAATCTAAACATGAACACTCAATCCATATAAGTTATCATGCATATAACAATTCACACATATCAAACATTCTACTAATAAAATTATATTAGAAAGTTAAAGAAACACTCACCTAATTTGTAGAATTTCTAGTAGTAGAACTCCTAGAAAATAATGCTCCAAAGCTCCAAGCTTCTTCAAAAATGGTCGGCCTCTTCCGAGCACAACCCGCAAGCTCTTTTCCCTCTTTCTCTCTTTTGTTTTTGTTTTGAGTTGTATTATTCATTACAAAAGTAGGGACTATTTATAGGAAAATTGTGTGGTCAAAATAGCTTCCCACTTCCCACTAACTCACACCACTCTCCCTCATTCTCAACTATGGTAAGAAACACGTGCACGTGCATCAAATGTCTGTGCACACCCTTTCATACAAATCTTTATTTATTAAGTTTTATTAAGTTAGATGTATGTGTTACACCTGGCAAGTGTACCAATCTAACTAGATTTTAAAATGTACATTTAAGTGTAAAAATAATCATGGGCTTTAAATATGTACTTAATTTTTTTTTAGTGCGCTACAAAAAAAAGATTTAGGCCTAATGGATTTTTAGAAAAAAAATAAATCACACAATTAAGACTAGAAAATGAGAAGAAAATTTTAGGAACCAACATGTGCATTGCAAGCATGTGCGTTGCATGTATCGATACAAAATAAATTTGAGAGAAAGAAGAACAGTCAAAATATAAAATACATAGAACATGTGTATTAATAATGTTACGGATATTTCACGTAACAGTAAGACGCACGTAATCGATACATGCATTGAATACACGTGCAATACACGTAAAAACACAAAGATTAAAATTAATTTTTGAGCTGGCTCAAAATTGGATTAAAATGAATTTTGAGAGAACAAAAAATATATAAATAATTGGAAAATAAAATACGTATGACATTTATATAAAAATATATTACGAATATTACTCGTAACAGTACAAAATATATGTGCATAATACCTGTGGGTAAAATTGTCATAACTCAATTTTGCGGGGTGTTACAGTCTCCCCGCCTTTAGAATAGTTATTTCCTCAGAACTTACTAGGGTAAATGTTGCATCTTGTACACACCAAAGGAAAAATTATTATTGTATATGGAAAAGTCGCCAATACTAAGAAAATAATTGTAGTATAAAAATATTTAATGTGGAAAACAAAGCAAACTTATATAAGAAAACTATGAGTATCAGAATTAATAAGAACGAAACAGGAAAAACTAGAAAAAATAGCATAAAAAGAAACGTGACCGTAAAAGATAGTATAGATTGAAAGAAATTTTCATACGCATAATATTTGATAAGGTATTAGATATTCAGTAAAGGAAAATGCAAATTAAGTCATCAATTGTGAAAGAAATGGGGAAACAAAATAATTATAAAGAAGTAAGGAAATCATAGAAAAAAGGCTTTAGAAACATGTATAGTAAACAAAAGAAAGTAGTAGGAAGTAATACGAAAAGAGTAAAATAAAAATAGAAGTATAGAAATAAGTAAGAAGGAAGAGAAATGCAAGTGCACATATGAAAGCGTTGAATAGCATAGAAAAATTATAATGCAGTAGAAAATTTTAAAATAAACTAAAAACGTAAATAATCATTAAGTAGCTCAAAAATTTACTGAGAAAAAAGGATACCTTTCTTTTTATAAAGAAATAAATAGTAAAAACGAAATAAGGGAAAGTATAAAAATACCAAGCAAACCGACAAATAATTGGGAGAGCATAATAATTGAAAAATAGTTACCACTGGCTAATAAAATTTTGTAAATTTTAAGGACAGAGAAATTAACTAAAAGGAAATGAGAAAAATGAATGATTAAAATTGTAAACTAAAAATATATGTCAATAGATAAAAGAATGTAGCAATTTAAGAGAATACTGTCTTATGAAAAGTCTGTAAATGTATGAGTGTTAAATTTTAGCTAAATATACAAACAATGTAAGATAGATATAATTATGCATATCAATTAATATCACGAAAAAATAATTCGTAAGGTAAATATAATAACTATATATACGATTCAAAATTAAATATATAAAATAGTGATTAAAATATCTATAAGTTGTCAAGTATAGGTTGAAAGCCAACATACAAAATTATACACATACATAGGCGTAAAATATATGATAAAACAAACAATACTGTAATACGAATGTTATAAGCAATCGGAGAAATAAAATAAAATAATAGTAAAAGTAGCAATGTATAATAGAAATAATATATAATATTAAATGGAGATAGAAATAAAAAGTAGATAACAAACGAAAGTTAAAATAATAAAAATCATATTATATGAGTACAAACATATCAAAGATAGGTTAGCAATAAAATGTAAAAATGGAATGTTATAATAAAATAAAAAGTAATAAAATAATTAATAGTAAACAGTAATATAGATTGAAAAATAAATAAAATAATAATAACACATATATGATAGATGTAGAAGCAAATATAAATAGTAAGGTAATTAATTAAATGCGTATATAAGTATATCTGTATTATAAATAATAAAGTTGAAGTCGTATAAACTAAGTTGTAAAACATTATAAAATGGTATAAACTAGTAGAAAAAGGAATAGTGGTAAGTAATATATACAGAAATAAAAATGGGGTTTATTAAAGACAAAAATCTCTTTTGTTATGGGTTCGCCTCGTTGGTGTCCAACTGCAGGTTTGCCTCCTTGACATCAAGTTGTAGAACTGCCTCTACGACATCCGAATGCAGTTTGCCTCCCCGACATCCAATTGTAGTTTTTACCTCCCCGACATCCAGTTGCAGTTTGCTTCCATTGTTGTATGGCTACAAATTTGCTCTCTCGACATCAGGTTGCACCAAAATGGTGAATGGAATGACGTAATCTTCCATACGTACTTAGGTATTGGATGTTTAATTTTAAGTATGATGTTTTTTTTGTGTGTGGAAATTTGTGATATAAAATAAATGTAAAAGTTGGGATAGTAAGAGGAATAAATGAAGTAGAAAAATTACAACGATTAAAATAGATTTATAGATTTTAAATATCGAATATATAAAATTAGTAGTAATGAAAAGGATTTATAACATTAAGACAAAAATAGAATAAAATATATGCATGAGCTTAAATACAAATATGAATGATAACAATAATTATGTAGTGTAGTAAATTAGGATAATAAATATAAATAATTATATATAAAAAAATATAGTAATGTAGTAATTGGATAAGTGTAAAATGATATGTATAGTAAGTATATTGAAATACATGATATATATATATATGCAAATCAGTGGAAAGTATATGTAGTAACCAAGAATCTAAAGATTATAAAAATTGAAATAAAGATAAAATATAAATAGTGAGTGTATGTATTATATTAGAGAAATGTAAAGCTACAAAATTAATAAGTAGCTATTAATAGTGAAAAGTAAATATAACAAAAGGTAGAAAATAATAAGTATTAAAAATAGTAATAAAATGGAATCTTATTGTGTAGAGGTATATTGCATTTATATAAGTAAAAATATTACAATCATGTTAAAAATATACTGAAAATATAAGATAATAGAAAAATATAGTATCGTGAAATCAAAGTATTTGTAAAGTGAATGTAAACATACAAAAACCAAAATTTAAAATCTATTAGAAATAATAACAAAGGAAAATGATAGTCTTAATAATAATTTAATAAGTAGTAATTCAAAACTTAAAGAATACGTAAAAGTAATAACACAAAAAAATAAGTAATGTAAAAGCGCATAAAAGTAAGGAGGATAAAACATCAAGAAAAAAAACGAGTAAGTCAAACTTATTAGATTAAGACTAAGGGTTGTAAATAAAATGATAAATATCAAAGTGAATTAATAGTACTAGTATAATGCACGTGCACTGCACGATTACAAAAAGTATAGTAAAGAAAAGATATATAGTAAATTATATAACCGCCTATATCAAAAATTTGTTTTGAAAATACAGGATAACATTTTACAATAAAAAATTGTTCTGAAAATACAGGACAAAAATTATAATATTAGAGATTTTTTATCATTCATTCCTTGTATTTTCTGCACATAATATATATAGGCTCCTCTCTTTGTATTGCAGACGTCTCTTTTGGATAAGAGAAGATATTCTGCAAAGCATCATAAACCATCAACATCACCATTCAAAAAGAAGGGCATGCAATATGGAGTGCATAAAAAAGTGAGCTAAAAGCCAAACAGTTCATTCACTCTGTGCAATTTGGGCACCAATTTTGAAAGTTGGTTGTAGGTGTAGATAGGGATAGTACGTACAGAAAAAAGAGATCAAGAGTGCATAGAGCAAATTTAGCGCATGTGCCAAAGAAAAATGACTGTTAAGCTTTATCTTTAGTACTTAGCATGCTCAGAATTCCACTGTCATCAGACTTATGATTAGTGAACTGCGGTTATTTGCATGCTTATCTGGTAGTTGCTTCAGAATATCTGCACTCTGTGACAGCAATTTCAATTGAGAATACAAAGTGAACAGTTCTAAGCATATGCTTGCATGCGAGCTCAATGTTGGTTTACTCTTTGACCACCTCAAATTCTTGCCTTCATCAAGCACTGAGATCAAACTTGAGAAGTTGAATCATTAATTTGACATATACATGGCTTTGTGAAGTCATAGTAACTGGAAAAATCATTGATGGAAAAATCATTAATCATTGATTGATATTGAGGAATTACACTCTAGCAGTTTGGACACTTATGTTCTCTGATAGTTCAAACTCCATGCATTATGGACATTTCTGAATGCTTTTAATTCTTAAAAGCCCCAACGCATGTTACTTTCTGCTTTGATTGATATTCAGGAATGAAGATCTCAACTGGTTTTGTTAATTTATGAAAGCACCCCAGCTTTATTTTGTGTAATTTTAGTTTAGGTTACAATTGGTTAAGTCATTCTACAACATAAAATGATTCATTATAGACAACATGAACCAAGACAAAGAGAATGTGTTATTTGAAGAAACTTGCATATATTTTTAATAACATCATGTAAAGGCCAAATTTCCCATATGGTCCAGGCTCCTAACACACCAGGCTATTGTGTTGTGTCTCTTTCTTCACAATTAAATCCAACAGTACATCTATATCCAATTTGATTTGAGTCGATATGTGTCTTTAGTCAAATGTAGACATCCTTAATTTTAGCCAAAATTAATAATATACATACATTCCTAAATTTCTAATCCCTTATCTCTAATTTAGCCATACAAAAACAAACTCTATCATCTCTGCCTTTCTAAAAAGATCACCAAAAGCAAAGAATAAAAAATTATCATAATTAACCAAGAAGCAAACCACTCACCTCAGTGGTCAATCAAATCCAAAGCTTCTCCAATCAAATTTTCAATTAAATTTCTCTTCTAATCTTCTAATTTCCCCTAATCTCAACACCCATGAAACAAAAATAAAGGAAATTGACAACTGTGTAGATGGGAAGATGAATTAATGATAGACATATATTCCTAAATTTCTAATCCCTTATCTCTAATTTAGCCATACAAAAACGAACTCTATCATCTCTGCTTTTTTTAAAAGATCACGAAAATAAAAAAATAAAAAAATATCATAATTAACCAAGAAGCAAACCACTTACCGTCAGTGATCAATCAAATTCAAAGCTTCTCCAATCAAACTTTCAACTAAATTTCTCTTTTAATCTTCCGATTTCCCCTAATCTCAACACCCATAAAACAAAAATAAGGGAAATTGTCAACTTCTCTGCCTTTTTAAAAAGATCACCAAAAGCAAAGAATAAAGAATTATCATAATTAACCAAGAAGCAAACCACTTACCTCAGTGAACATTCAAATCCAAAGCTTCTCCAATCACATCTTCAACTAAATTTCTCTTCTAATCTTCTGATTTCTCCTAATCTCAATACCCATGAAACAAAAAATAAGCAAAATTGTTAACTTCTTTGTCGTTTCAAAAAGATCACCAAAAGTAAAGAATAAAAAATTATCATAATTAACCAAGAAGCAAACCACTCACCTCAGTGGTCAATCAAATCCAAAGCTTCTTCAATCAAATTTTCAACCAAATTTCGCTTTTAATCTTCTAATTTGCCCTAATCTTAACACCCATGCAACAAAAATAAGAGAAATTATCAACTAGATGGATGGGTAGATGAATGAAGAAGAAGAGAACAAGAAGAGAAAAGGCCTACCCTTGGCTGAACGGTGAAGCTGACGGCCACCCTTGCCCTGACAATGCAGGAGATTTAACGGCCACCCTTGCCCTGACGGCGAAGCAGCAATGGCGGCGGCATTCGAGATTCGACGGATCGACGACAAATCTGCGAAGCAACGTCTGAGATTCTACAACTACCCTTGGTTCGATGGCGAAGCGGTGGCAGAACGTTAGAGAATCGATGAATCGACGGCGAATCTGCAACGCAACAGTCGAAATTGGATGGGTACCCTTGGGTGGACGCCGAATTGCGGTGCAATGGCCTTGGGACGACGGTGAACTGCGGCGTAACGGCCGTGTGGTGGCGAAGGGAATACGAGAGAGAGGGCGGTGCAGATCCAGAGAGGAGTTGAATAAATAGAAGATGAAGAGGTTTTGGATTTAGGTTTTTTTTTTCCAACAGAGAAGATGATGCGGTTGTTTTTTTTCTTTCTAGCTGCACGTGCATAACACGGATATGTTTGGTGAATTTAGTTTGGCCGTATATTGCACGGGTTTGCTCAGTTATAAAATTAGGGTTTGTTTGTTTACAACCCCAACTCTCTCATCAAAATAGTAGAGATAAGAAATTAATTCTTTGAGAAAAAAAATATCAAACGTTAAAGATGAAAAGTACTACGAGGAAAATTTACGAAGAAAAATTAAGGAGAAAAGTAAGTCTATGTATAAGGTATCATGAATGTAGGTTCAAACTAACCATAACACTTGTGATACAAAAGAAGACATGCTCGCATACAATATCACTTCAATGTATACGAGGGGAGTATCATGAATTCAAGTTCAATGACTTCATCATTCATGAATCCAAACTGACACTCACACTCTAATGTCCACCCTAATGTGTGTTTTCCTTATAATTTTGTACTACTTATTAAAGTCAGCTCTGATACCACTCCGGAATGCCCCGAATTCCAATCACATGTAATTCGTAGCACAAACAGGATCTTTTATGTCAAATTCGTACAAATTTACAATGAGTTTAAAACTCTTTATTTACCAATGTTCTTTACAACAGCACAGCGGAATTAAATAAATACAATAAAATCTTCAATAATGAAAATCCTTCAGTCTTGTGACAACTCATCATAGTGACTTCAAGTCCATGCCAAGTCCAATCTTAGAACTAGAAAACTGTGGGCACGTTAATTGCATACAACTGACGTAATGTTATAATACAGTGATTCTTTAACTTTAGCAAACACAAACTTGAATGCACTTGGATTGTAACACCCCGAATTCCAAAATACAACTGAATTCGAAGTTCCACAGGATCTTTACACTTTTGTTCGTACAATTTTACAAGAAAATAAAAACTTTTTGTTACATCAGAGTTTACACTTACATTACATATTTACAGCGGAACCAATTTACAACAATTTATATAAATTGAAATGTACAACTCTTGAATCAATCTTTAATCAGCATGCATTCTTTTAGTTTTCTTAATCACTTTACCCTGCATAAAAACTGTGGGCGCGTCAGTTTCTTACAACTGATAAAATATTATACATGGCTATCCTCTCTATGCCGAACAGTATAACGATTCTCAAATACTTAAACAATCACAAACTTGATCATAAACAGAAACTACAAGGGACTATCCTATAGATTTCGTGTTGTGCAGTACACTTAGTCCTTAATGCAGTTGTTTATATTAGATGATACTAATGCGTACTTGTTCAGATTCTATGCATCCCATACTACATAGGTCTGAGGGCAAGCCCTTAACCGTTCTTCATCTTGTAGGGTTCAATCCCTCGTCATGACTTAAACTACTACTGTAACTACGATAAGTATCCTAGATGTTCTATGAGTTACGAGCTCATGTCCAGACAGCCTGGAGGAGAATCCCACGTCATGTCACGATGCATCGTGAAGAACCTATGGACAATTCAGCCTTCGTCATGGGACATGACACCACCCGTAGTCACCAAACACCCCACGAGCGTCGCCTGCGAAACGGACTCCTGGAGACATATGCACATCATGTCACGACGCATCGTGAAGACAGCCTGCGAATACTCTCACACCGTAGCTCCGAGGCCCTCATACTCGTGTTTTTTTCTCTTATTTTCATCACGGCTTCACTATGTATCTAGTCCTTAGTTATTCGAATCATGAACAAAATCAATTCTCTAGAGTTAGCCCTTTCACTATACCGGTCTTAACCATTTATTCAATATGACCCAAATCTTGGTCTTTTCATCTCCAATTTCATTTCAACACATTTATTTTCAATGCCGGTATGAAGCTTAACTACACTCTAGTTCTTAATTTCAATTCATAATCACAAACTTGAGTCTTTCATACTCATAAGTTCTCTTTTCATGATTAACATTAATTTCCACTTCATTTTCATGACATGTGTATATTCATGTTCTTTCATAATTCATCAAGTCATTCAATTTCAATTTCATACACAATCCCATGCAGAAACAATATAATTTCATTTTTCTCAGGTCAGTCGACTGTTAAGCATGGCCAGACGGCTGTTCTGCAAGGTTCTAAAGCTCGAAAAATAAATAATCAAAGTAGTCGACTGTCAAGCTACGGTCGGTCGACTGTTCCGTAAAAGATTTGAACTCGAAAATAAATAATCAGGACGGTCGACTATTTTAATATAATCGGTCGACTATGCTACTGGATTTTTCAAATTTCCAAAATAATTTTATTTCTTTTTCTTCTCCAAATTCATTCAAAAATTCCAGATTTTATTTTTCAACTTATTACATCATTTCAGTAAAATAAATTTTGATTTTTGATACAAAACAACATAATTTGCGCTCTACTTCATTTTATTCTTCAATTTCGAATTTAGAGAAAAACAAGCATAATCTCCTTATAAATTACACTTAAAATTTTCCTATATTACTTATAATATTTTTATTAACATTGTACAATTATTTCAGTAATAAAATTCATTTTTTCATGTCATTTAACAACACATTAATCAAAATCACCTATATCCATAGTTCTTTATTCAATTGTTCAACATACAAGCATGTATTTGTTTATCTAGCACATCATAACATAATTGAGCATGGTAGCATGGTAATCATTTAACAAATCATAATTTGGCAATCAATTTGACACACTTTTAGCATATAATCAAACTAATAGCAATTTGTCTTATTTTCATAATGCATGGCTATATTTGTTAGAGTTTCTCCTTAATTTGTCAACCACTTCCTAACATGATATCTAATTAGAAGTTTAAGAGAAACACACACCTTAAATGGAGAGAAACAATCAAATAGACTCCTAGAGAATCTCCTACAACGAATGAACAAAGCCTTTTCCTCCTAGATCAAGCCACGAAAATCGCTTTCTCCTTGTTGCAATCGTAAACCCGAGCCTCCCCTATGTAGTCTGGCCTCCTTCTCCTTGGTTGAAGCACTCACACAAAACACACACTCTTTTCAACTCACAATTCCTCAATCTTTTGCCTTACTACTTGTATTCTCTTCTCTCTTTCTATTCTTTCTTTTCAATTTTTTCCAAGTGTGAGAATGAAGAGTGTGGGAGGGGGTATTTATACAATTTTCTAGGGTGAATGGAGGGCCAAGATTAGATCAAATGGTTAGGGATTAAAGGCCAAGATGTACTAGGGAGTTATAGAAACTACCTATGATGAGAGTAACCAACTCTCCACCACTCCCATCTCTTCCACTCTCCCTAAACCTATCCGACCTAGGTGAAAGGGTGTGCATTGCACACTCCATTGCATGCACATGCCACCTAGTGTCCCCCATTTACAAATTTGTTCATGTAACCAAAAATTAATTGTCCATGAAATGAGTCTACACTACAAGTTAGACAATTTCAAAAGATAATTAAAGTAAATGGGCTCACTAATGTGCCAAACTAACCATGGGCTTTAAAATAATTAATTTAATTAATAAATAGAGTGGGCTTAAAGACAATTAGGCCTAGATTTTAATTAGACTTTTAAAGAGAGTATTTTTTTTTGGAAAAATAAAGAGAACAAATAGTATACAAAAATATTTTATAAAAGAAATTATACAAATGAAATCATACGTGCACAACACGTAAAATCACACAATCTCATAGATGAAAACTAGGGTGTTACATGGATAACTTGGCATATAATTTCTGCTCCTGCAGCTTCTTCAACAATTTCGCCAAATGTTCAACATGTTCCTCTTCTGACTTGGAATAAACCAGGATATCTTCGATAAACACCACGACGAAAGAGCCGATGAATGGTCACAGGATCCTGTTCATCATATCCATGAATATGGCTGGTGCATTCGTTACCCCAAACGGCATAACTAAGAATTTGTAATGCCCATGTCGAGTTCAGAATGCAGTCTTATGCACATCCTCTTCCTTAACACGGACTTGGTGATAACCTGATCGAAGATCAATCTTGGAGAAAACTGCTGCTCCTTGAAGTTGGTTAAATAAATCGTCGATCCACGGAATAGGATACTTATTCTGGATAGTCTCCTTGTTCAACTCTCTATAATCAATGCACATCCTCATTGATCCATCCTTCTTCTTCACCAAAAGACTGACGCTCCCCAAGGCGACGCACTCGGTCTGATAAAATCTTTGTGCAATAGTTCTTCGATTTGCTTCATCACTTCATCCTGTACCATTGGTGCCATTCTGTAAAGTGCCTTGGATATCGGTGCGCTTCCCGGCTAAATAGCAATACTTAATTCAACATCTTGATAAGGTGGTAGTCCAGGTAGATCCTCCAGGAATTCCATCAGAAAGTTCCAGACTACGGGAATCTTCTTGACTTTCTCAGGGACTTTTCTTCTTAGTCAAAGCTGCCACCAACTCCTTGCACTTCAAACACCGTTTCAATCTGTCGGATCCAATCGACTACATTAGGATCCGCTTTGGCTTCAAAAACAGGTGGTTTCTTCCTCTTGAAGGACTCCACCAACTTGATAGCCTCTAGAACTTGTACAGCTTGCCCTGCCTTCATATTCTGGTTCACACTTGCTGCAACAAAAGTTTTGAAGGTCTGGTATCGGGCCAACTTCGTCTCCAAATCAAATCGGTTGCCATATCCGCTTGATCCTTCACCATTTCTAGTCCTCCTTCCAGCCATTTTTGTTTTATAGAACTTCATCAATCATCAGAGGCAACAATAATATAGACTCTATGGTTCCTCTTGGCTTCTCTGAGCTCTTCCCGTAGACCGTCTATTTTCTTCTGCATCTTTTCGTATTTTTGACGGTATTCTTGTTTCCCCCAACGTATTTTGTTGTCCATCTGGGTGAAATGCCGAGCATTCCTATGGTGACACTTCTTTAGTTCCCATACTCGTTGACTTAGGACGGCGGTGTTTTGCTTATCCTCCGCATGATGCGTTTCCATGTGGGTTACTCTCCACTTGTGGATAATCAGCTATTTATGAAGGGAAGCGACAATATGATCCTTCTTGTTCCGAACCGGTTCTCGTCCGAGGATTCATCTTGGGATTCAGGCAGAGGTCGAGTGATTTTCCGAGATTCTAGCAATTCTTTATTTTCTTCCGGGTCTTCTTCTTCTTCAGGTTCTTCTTCCGAGTCCTCAAAGAATACTTCTTCCTCCACTTCTTCCATAGGATTTTGGTTATCCGTCATCCTACACCGAAAATGGGAAGAACAACATCGATACATACATAGAACGACATAAATGTAAGTTGATATAACCTTAAGATTTAGGCCTCTAGTAAAGATACTCACACTTCTAATGTCCACCCTAATGTATTTTCCATATAATTTCGTACTACTTGTTGAAGTCGGCTTTGATACCACTCTGTAACACCAAATCCAATCCTGTAACTAGAAAACTGTGGGCACGTCAGTTGCATATAACTGACGCAATGCTATAATACAGCGATCACATCATCTTAACAATCACAAACTTGAATGTAGAAATAGAAAAGTGACTATTCTAATTATGACAGTGCATGATATGAACTTAATTCCTAATGCAGACATTTATACTTACTATGACACTAATGCATACTTGTTAGGATTCCATGCATCCTATACTACATTGATCCGAGGACAAGCCCATAACATACTCCACAATATAGGGTTTAATCCCTTGCTATGCAACCTACTACCATGACCACTACAAGATTTAGATATTTGGCAAGTATTGGCTCTCGCCTCGGAATATTGGAGATCAATCCCACTCCGTAGATCATTCTGAGGCATATTTCATCCATCATTCCGGAACACTAGGGATCATTTCACTCCGCAGGTCATTCTTGAGCCCTCATTGCACAAATATCTCATGAGCGTCGCTCTCGTCCCGAAATACTGGAGATCAATCTCACTCCGCAGATCCATCGTTTCGGATACTGGAGATCATCTCACTCCGTGGATCATCCTGGAGCCCTCATACTCACGTTTGCTCTTGTTTTATCATATTTCCAACTAGTATCTGTCCTTAAGTTAAATTATAGTTACTAGGACTTAGAGCTAGCTTACCCACCAGACTTAAAACAAAATATTGAGAATGCTAACCCATACTGGCGACTTCTCAAAGAGAAAGTTAACCCACACTGACTACTTCTCAAAATTTTCACATACCATAACCTGCGGGCGCTCTGGGTCTCGCTCAGTCTCTAAAATCCAACCATCTCAACATAAAGATCAACTAAGTTACATCTAACCTCTTCATAAAAAAATTCATTCATTAAACATCATTTAACTTCTTTTATCCACTCTCTTTGCTATTGTCACTCATGAAGTAACAAACTTCTTATAGCAACATTCAATAATATTTTGATGGGTTTAAACCCTTAGAAACATCATATGTTCAATATTTCAAATTCATCTTCTATTTACCTCCTAATTCATCGCATAACATGCCTTCCATAACTCCCAAATTTAAACTCATTTTAATAACAATATAAGAATTTAGAATACCTTCAATCCTTTAAACACGTCGAATTTGAAGTAAAATAACTCAAAATTTGCTTCTCAAGATAATTTAATTTACAAAGTAATTTTTACAAAAAGAAACTTTCTAAATTGGTATTTAATCCTCTCAGTTACCCCAAATTTACTCACTTTAAAGCAAGGAAATCTTTATTGAATTTAAACAAAAAATAATCAATCTAACAAATCATCTAATGTGTAATGTAGATTAAATCTCTAAAATAAATCTCAGAATTAAATAAGATTATTTAAAAATATTCTAATAGTGTACTAGAATAACTCTACAATCTTCCTCCTAATTTAGAAACATGAAAATCCATTTAAAAAATAAAATAAAATAAAAACAGTGTATACCCAGAGTCGAACCCAGGCACAGCAGTGACCCAGTCACCCCCAGTAGACAGAAAGCCCAGTGGCTTTCGGTGTAAAGCTCTACCTCTAACTCTCTATATTTCCACACTCACTGTTGGTGTATTTTCTGAAGAAAACAAAACATAATAGCGCCCAAGGGAATCGAACTCGAGACCCTGGGTTGCTGTACACGACGACCTGAACCCAATGCCAAGACCAGGCAATCAAGCCTACAAAACCGATCATATTACCATCGTGATTCTTCTAACTCGACTCTCTGTTTCTAAATTTAATTTGATCTAACGTTATCTTTACATTACCGTTTCTTTTGCATTTCCAGAGAATAAATTTCTCCAAAATTAGTACATGTGCATGAAATAAAACCTATAACAATTTATTCTCAAAAATATATGGAAATTGTAATCTAACTTGCATGAATTTTTCATAGTTCTGTTTATAGAATTATATGAACCATTATTCCCTACAGAACTAGATTTTGGGGAGAATTTACATTACTAAGTTGCATATAGGGAAATCGATCTCATGAGTTTGTTTTATAAAATTTCTACTATATAGAAATCTATAAAACTCCTACACATACACACATTATTTCAATTATCCACCACACAATTATAATTAAGCATGCACTAATAAAATTTCTATAAAAGCTACATCACACACACATGCCAATTTCATTATCCATCTACATATTTCTAACATACACAATTACTAACATATGAGAAGACAAGGAAAACACCCACCTCTTTGAAGAACTTTTCCAAGCAAATAATAATCCTAAAGGTCTTCCACTCATCCTCGTCGAAAACCATGCTTCTTCCTTGGACTCCGGAAAGCAACAACAGCAACTCTTGATTCTCTCTCTCTCTTTTTTTCTTTTTGTGTGCGTTCATTTGGGGTTAGAATAGAGGGTATTTATATGGAAAATAATGAGTGGTTAAAGAAACTACCCACACTCCTAAATAAACTCTCCACTAATCCACTCACTCACCCGCTCATCCACTCTCTCAATTCCACCCAAGAAATGGCTGGCCATCACTCTAGTGTGCATTGCACGTGTGCATGTGTTTTGTACACTTTTTATTTCACCCTTATTTTATTATTTTATTTCATTTTAAACCCTTTTCTTTAATAAATAATTACATTATTTTTTTAAAAACAATATTTTGGTATAATTTGCTTATTAAATCTTAATGAAATTTTAGTACACATCTCTTGTAATAGAAGATAACATAATTTGCACGTGTTTAGGAGGAAAAGCACGTGAAAAACATGTGTGAAAAAAATATATTTGAAAAGAAAATATTTTAGGATTGTTAAGTGTAACAAACTTGTAGGGGGTATAAATAAGAGCTAAGAGTGCGATGGAGAAAGGTAGCTATGAAGTTGTAACTAATTTCCTCTGAAACCTAATTCCTCTGTAAATTTCCCAAATTAATAAAATTGAGCTTCAGATTTTTGCTGCGATTGAGAGTTTCTGTTTCAAGATTGTAACCCATGTTTTCCATTTTCTGTATTTTTGGATTTCTTTTTCTTTTTGTGTATTTATTCACATTGTATCTCCTTTTGGACCATGTTTTGGATCTTCATTCTCTATATATTCATCTATTTGATTTGTTACCTTTTTATTTGACCTTCTTGATTCAATTATCAGTCTATTATTCCGTCTTTGTTGATCGGGCCATTATCTTTTTTTCCATTATTTTTAGTTGTTCATGTCTTATTTTATTTACTCATTTTGTTCCCATCTCATTATTGTTGGTTCATCCTATTTTATCCAAGTATACCCTAAATCCTATTTTTAAACCTTATCCTATAATCCATTCAAAACCCATTTGTAACCCTACACCCTATTTAAGCCTACTGTTACTCCTACCCAAACCCAACTACCCAATACCCAGTTGCCCCAAACCCAATAAAACCCTACCCATTATCTAATATCCCTATATAATACCCTGTTTATACCTCAACCCAAAACCCTATACATCTAACCCTAACTACCCAACTCCTATATATACTGTACCGCTCTATTCTTCACCATCTACCCTAGCCGCCCTCTCGTCTTCGTCTCTCTCTCCCCAACTACCCATCTATCTTGAATCCTTCTCTTCCGCTAATCTTCCTCCGAGCAACCCACTGCCTTCGACTCCCCGGTGCATCCTCCTGCCTCCCCTCGACGCCAACTGCCCAGCCCCCTGGGTAGCCCTGTGCCCCTCCTCTCGATGCCCTCCATTGCCATCCTCTGCCAACCGCCGAAGCTAGCGACACCCTGTGCCGCTCTCCTGCATCGCCAGCAGCCTAGACCGCAGAACTCGACCGCCCTGCCCTCCTCCTGCACCGACGCCACGACTGGCTGTGCTCCTCTCTGACAACTGCAGCAGCGTTGGCCACCCACGACAGCTGCAGCGCACTCCCCGTGCTGTATTCCTCCGTCGATAGTACAGTAGCCGCAATAGCCCCCGGCCAGTCCCCCCGACGTGCCAGCTCCTGATCTCTCCTTCCTCCTGTCACGCCTCCGCGATGCAGCCAGCGCCAGCCACCTCGCGACCTCCTTATGTCACGACCCTTCCTGACAGTGCACCCCCATGTGCTCTGTCCCTCCGTCGACGCGCCAAGCGAGGCCAGCAGTTCCTTGCCCTGTCGCCTTCAGTCGATGCCAACAACGACACAGTGTGCCCCCCTCTCGGCCTATGTTTCCTCCCACCGCGGACTGCCCCTAGCCGCTGACACTCCTCCCCTGTTTCCTCTCCCCTGTTGTGATCACAACAGTGTGCTCTCCTTTTGATCATGGGACGTACGTTAATCTGATTTTGATCATCATGATCATGATCTCCATCATCTGATCAGGACCGTCTGATCTTGTTGATCTTGATCATCGCTCTTGGATCTAGCCGTTGGATCTCTTGATCTTAATTATCCTGATCATCCTCTTGATCATCAAGATTCGTGCCCAATCGTGATCATCTCATCAGATTCGCTTTGTTCGTGTTCATGTTTGTACCCAGGAATTCGTTCCCATTATTCTCTTTCTCTCCATCGTTTTCATCCTCTCAGGCAAGTAACTTGTATTCTTTTTTTTGTATAATACAAGTACTAAATACTATATGTAGTGTAGTGTTTCAAGATCCATTCTCATAAAATCCCTTGTTTGATCTTGTCTCTAGTTGTTGATCCGCCCGTAGTCGTCACATTGCACACACGACATGAAATAACTTAGAAAAAATCTAGATTCTTGATATATATACATGCATGTTGTTCGTGATCCATGATGTATTGTATGATCTCGTATGCTTGTTGTGTTAGTATTAGTATAACTTGTTGTAGACTTTTGAAATACCCTATACCATGTTACTTGGACATCTAGTATACCATTTGTCATATTTGTTATGATTTGGATGAGTTTCATATGATCTATATCGATTTTATGCATGAACAACAATTCTGTCCTTGTTGTTATCCGGTTTTTTATCAGTATTTTAGACCCTATTAAGGTCAGTATATGAAAATTATTTGTGAATATGAATTATAGAGAATTCTGTCTACTTTTCAGATTTTCTTACAGATCTCAGTTTCGATTTATGAGTTTCGAGTTATGACTATTTTACTATAGATGTGTTTAAAATTCTAGATCCAGTTTTATATGAATTCTGTATGGTAAATTATTTTTCTACAGATGTTAAAGATAATATTTTGATCTAATATTTTTCTGAATACAACTAGACTTGATGGGGATTAACCCATAATTTTTACAGATTTAATTGATAATTTTTATAAACCATTTTGTGCTTGTGAACAATTACTTACTTGCAAAATTTTCACACTATTCAGTAAAGAAACATAATTTCAACCTGATTCTATTTACTGTTTATAAAAACTTTGTGAATATGAATTATAGCCTACTGTATCTATTTTATCATCCTTTTGATACTGCTGTGTTCGTGATTTCGATTTATATTTTGTGAGATATTGTTATTTTAGTACTGCTATGTTCATGATTCCAGATTTTACAAAACTGCCGTATCTTGCTGCTTTCTGATTTTACTTGACTATTCTATCTATGTTGGAAAATTATGAAAATTTATTTTCTGTTACTAAACATACTACAGAATACCCCAGATTTTTCGTGAATTTAATCAGTAAGTTTTTATGCCATTTTTCTATTTATGAATACAAACTTCTGATTTCTGGATACAAACTTGTTTTGAGTCTTATTTTTATAAATACCATATGACTTATATATATTTTTTGGATTTGGCCGGGAGTCTATTTTCCAGATTCTCTGACAGATCCAGACTTGCATGTTTGTAGCAACGGAAATCCCAGATTTAGTGCAGTACTGTCTTGTTATCCTGAATTAGAATTTTCATTGTCTTCCTCTTTTATGTGTTGTCTTTCACCTGTGCATGTTTATCCTCCAACCGCCTGTTATTTGTTCATGTCATGTTATTCTTGCCATATTTTGTACACGTACATACCTGTTTAATTATAATAACAAATAACCAAGCCGGGGTTAAGGGAATGTTCTTAGTAGTGGACAATATAGGTATGTGTACTCAGAAGGGGGCTCGTGTTTTTCCATTACTTGCCGCCATGTTTCATGATTACATGATTCATACTTGTTATTACTATATGCAGCCATGTTTCATAATTACATGATTCATGCTTGTTATTACTATATGCCGCCATGTCTCATGATTACATGATTCATGCTTGTTATTACTATATGCCGCCATGTCTCATGATTACATGATTCATGCTAGTTATTACTATATGCCACCATGTTTCATGACTACATGATTTATGCTTGTTACTACTACTTGATGCCACGAGTTCACGATTACGTGTTTCGTGCTTGTTACTTGACGCCTGAGTACACGGCCCTATATAAACCCACAACTAGGCTTAAACATAATTTGCATATAAGTAGCAACCATGTGGTAAAAGTTTGGGACTCATGAAGTGCTACCTAGATAGATTTAATACAAGACTTGTACATGATACTTGTTACTTGATACATGATACTCGATACTCGATACTTGTTACTTGTTACTTGTTTACATGATACTAGTTAGGGATGGGCATCGGTCGGTATCCACCACCGATCCAAAGAAGATCGGTTTTTTAATTTTCTCATCTGCAACCAATCCGAACCTTAATTGGATCGGTTTCCATTCAAGCCGATTAAGCTCGGTTTGGATTGGATTGGATGGTCGGTTTGGCATGCTACTTTTCACCTTCAACATCATTCATAATTTTGTTGAAATTTAAAAGATCAACTTCATTCAAACTTAAGAAACAACCTGCTATTTGTTATTCAGAAATGAATTTAAAATGAAGATTCATAAAACCACAAGTTGTTAATAAATTTTGCACTAATTGTTTGAGATTATGACATTTAAATGGGTGAGATAAACTACTTTTTCACTTGCATACTTCTGTAATCTTAGTTTATTATCATAAAAAAAAACATTAAATAACCATAGCTAATTGAATTTCAGGTACAATAAAAAAAGATTTAGATTACAATTTCTACTTGACTTGATTAAAGTAATTACTAAATGTTACATCAACTTTATGATTCTATTAAGTTGGGCCACACTGTAAATCAAGCATTTCTCAACAACATAACACACAGGATTATGGAGAATCAAAACTTAGGTAGAACAATTGCTCAGTTTGTATTAAAGAAATTAAAGAAGATTGTTTGTATCTCCAAGAAAATAAGAAATAACTATTTTAATATTCAAAAAAATTAAAGGAGAACTATATTTTTAATGGACTTATGTATAGAGGTACGGTCGGTTCGGTTTCATCGGTTATTTAAAAGCCCCATCCAACAACCGAACCGGTCCAGTTGGTTATTGAAGATCAAGAACCGAGCCAATCCAAACCCCCAATTGGTTCAGTTAAAAACCGGTCGGTTTGGGTTGGATTGGTTCAGATTGGTCGGTTCGGATAATAGTTGTCCACCCCTAATACTAGTTACTTGACACTTGTTACTTGTTACTTGTTTACAAGATACTTGTTTACTTGACACTTCTTACTTGGTACTTGTTTACATGATACTTGTTCACTTGACACTTGATACATGCCACTTGCACTTGTTCAGCTTGTCATGCTAGTTTTTCTATTTCGTTGCAATATCTAATCCATGTTATGCTTGCTTCCGCTGTTACTTTATATTTATTTATTCTTTTTCTGTACTTGTGCCTGCACTACAAGCGGCCCGTAACTTGCATTGAAGGGTGTTTTGTTTTCTTTTTTCTCTTCCTGCAATTTATTAAATTGCAGGTTTTGGAGATCAGCAGCCCGTTGGAGTAGGTGATATGAGATTCTAGATGCTAGAGTTTTGCTATTATTATTATTATTTTTTGTTATTTATCTTGAATAATTGTACTTGGTTACTTGGATTATTTTATATTGGGCAAGGTGATCCAGAATAATTGACTTGTTCAGATCTGATTTATTTGAGGTTATTAAATTTTGTTTCAAGTAAATTCATGTTGGTATATTGATTCAGTTATGCTTACGTGATTGACTTCTCTTGCTTCCACTCTGATTATTCTTGTAAAATATTGTAAAGATCCTGACAGCTTATGGATGATGAAAATTATTCGATGGACTTAGTCACATATTCCGTATTCTGTATTTCGTATTCCTTTTTGGGAAGCGGGGCGTGACAAAGATTGTGTTAGAGAAAATTACTCCTATCACAATCCCTCCCAATTTTAGATTTGACAAAGTAATACTGTAGCACCCCGGATCCCATTACCGAAAATCCGTGACACAAACCAGAATCTTTTCCTTTAAATGTATCTCAACACAGTAATAACACGGAAAATTTAAAAACTTTTTATTGCCAAATAAAATTATTACATCATCAATTACAATCATTATCTTGTTCTTGAATAAGGAATACAAATTACATTAAAGTATTACAAGTACTACTCAACCATTCGCCTACCCTTCAGATCGGTAGTCAACCGATCTTCCATTGGAACTCCACTGAGTGGTCAATCTGCTTCCCTGAGATGCGCCTTGTAGCTCGAATCTTCTGCTGTGCTACTCTGATATTCCTTCACCTGCTCAAATGGTAGATATGTACATAACTACTCCACTTGGATGCCCTGCTTGTCTTGAGTCCTCCTGCACTCGCGATCCGGTATCCAACACCTAATTGAGTGGGCACGTCAGTACATATACATACGCAGTGCTGATAAGAAAATAGCGATCTCCAACTAGCAATCACAATCAGCCTTTAAAGAAAACAGAAACATGCATCCTAATTTCCTAGTGTCAGTGTATACCATAACCTAAAGTCTAATGCATAGTACACAATGTACAAGAAACAGATGCACTTAGTCTAATGTCAGCAAGACATTGGACACGCATGCATCCCATACTACAAACACTCCAAATCAAGTCGTCTTCTCCAGTTTCAGGGTTTCGAACCCTCATCATGCATTGCATTCTACTATTGTACACTTCCTGTTCCAGTCATAACGTGGTTGGTAAGGCATACAGTTTGGGTCCAGTTCCATTACTGCGAATAAGTAGTAGTGATCATCTCACCAAAAGCCGCGACGAACTACAAGGTACACCACATACCAAGTTGGCACCAAGACTCATGGGGGGCCTTACCCATGGTCCGTCCATCACCAACATAGAACAGGAAACATCTCATTCTTACCATTGGTATCTTGGGAATTAACAGAGCGAGGTACGCAAACTCATCACGTATCCCTATGACAGGAAGAGATAACTCTGGTTATCACTGCCTAGTGCTGGCCTTTAGAACAAATCAGATTATAGGGTATCATCCCTGACACCAACTTGATCCTCAAGCGGAAAGGAAAATACTTAATTATTAGTGTTACCGAAAAATGTTGTATATTCAAAATATGCACAGTGTTTTAAAACAATGATTGAGCTTGACTTGTCTGTCAAAATAGTAATTAATCATGGCGAATCGACATTCATTGATTGCCAACACCTCGGTAGGTCCTTGACCAATGTCCCTGGCTTGTGACTCTCAACGACCAGTATACAATGCCAAAAGGGAGGGTATCTCATACCCGACAAATGAGGTGAAATACCCATAATTTAAAAATATCCAATCATTGACAGACCTAAGGCATCAACACATCCTAGATGAGGTTGATAATAAATCAGATCATTCACTGACTACAAGTAGGTCAAACATCTAGTCATATCAAACCCTACCTACCAATCCCAAACACCGGCGACCAGATCTCCCATCGTTCGCCGCCACCTCAGACTCGGATCACATCCAGTATCCTGACCCGCGATCGATTACCCATTGGGTAAGAATTCGTCAGCCCACGAGGGATGACTATCCAGTTCTCGAGGCGGAAGAATTCAATTTTATCCTAAGGGTTGTTAGTCATAGGGTAATACCATACCCTAGACGATCCCCCAGACAACTCAAATCAAGCAAACCATCTCACACATTTAGAAAAACTCAAACCCTGATAGAATTAAGTATTCCAACATATAATTGCTACTAACCCACAAGTCCAAGACTTAAGTATAGAATAATACACGACTACTACTAATATTGAAACTATCCAGTTATTGAAACATTCATAACTTCTAATCCATAAACTAGAATTTCATAAACTAATACTCTTTGGAAAGCTAAGAGGGTCTACTTCAATTCTCTAGTTATCAAGTTCCTCAGATTCTAACCGCACAGGGCTAGAAAAACACTATTTCTCAGATGAAACATCATAAACTCACAGTTGTTGCATCTTGCCAATGTCATAATAACTTGCTCTCTTATCGGAATCTCATAATCCTCGGTTTTATGGAAAGTTGTGTGTGTCTACTACAACTTTCTAGTTGATCACATCATCAAATTCATCCATTAAAGCACTCTAAAATCCCTATTTTCATCAGTGTACACACAGGAAAATTAACTCAATTAACACAACAAGGTCTTCTACTAGGACTGGTTCTGTCTAGAACTTAGGAAAATCATATCCTTCAAACCACAAACTGAATTTGCATAATTCAAGATGTTCTGGAAAGCTAAGACTCTTTACTACATGTCTCTAGTTGATCAGTTCTTCAGATTCTAAACCCACAATTACAGAAAATCTCAAGTTCACAGTCTAGCTAAATTTGATCTTAACTGAACATGGTCAACTAAAAATTCAATATCAATTCAACCATATGTCCAATACTTATAAAATTTGGGATTCAGTAACTAGACATATACAAGTCTAATATATCCAAAAATTGCATCAAGATTCAAAATATACAGAGCGTTATAGCCTTTTAAATATAGTAGAAAATTTTCTTCTGTTTTCATCAGTGTGTAAAACCTCTGGTTACAAACTAATTTTGAAACCCCATCAAATATTGTCCAAATTATCTAAAATTTTAGATAAATGATCTAAATACATTATATATTCTACAATAAAAATTTTATTATATCTTTGAAACAAAACATAGTCAGTTCTTGGCTCTGGACCAGTTGACAAAACATAATTATTAAATATAGCAAATAAATTCAGAAAAACCTAAAATTTGGAACAATTTTTTTAAACATATCCAACTACCTCCAGTAAAATTTTCAGCTCAAGATACCTTGCCAATTGCAAGTTATGATTTTTGGAAAACATACAACTTTTAACATACACAGCAGTTCTTCTGCTGCTCTCTGTTTAAAAAAGAATAACTTTGTTGAGCTAACAAATAAACCCAGAAAAATATGAAAAATTTTGAGGATGCTCTAAACTCATCCTAGAACATGCCGTAAAAATTTTATGCCTTGCACGGTAGAAATTCCTAAGTCAACACCCCACATATATGCTCTTATCATGAAATCATGGTATGAAGTTGCACTTAACATACAAACTCAATCTCATAACTTATCAACTACTCATACATGGTATTGAAGCATCTCATCTACTCCTACACACCATATCACATACAAAAAAACATACTAATTTTAGAGTTGAGAGAACACCCACCAAATTGAGTTGAAATGAGAACAAGCCTTTGGTCTTCAAGTTCCTCTTCTCCTTCCTAACTTGCCTCTTCTTCACCTCCAAGAAATCCAAGCATGAACCTACAAAACAAATGAAAAGCTCTCTCTTTCTCTCTTCTCACACTCTAACTCTCTTTCTTTTATTTTTCTTTTCAAGCTTAAGCAAAAATGGTGAAGGAGGAAAGAAAGAAAGATGGAGTTTTTAGGAAAAAAAATGAAATGGAAGGGAGAGGGGAAAGGGGGGGGGGGGGGTGGGGTGTTGGCCAGAATTGTGTATGAAGGGAGGGTGAGATGGAGGGTGGGGATGGGGTAGGGGAAATTTGGATGGTGGAGAATGAAGCCAACACGCCCAAATGCTAGAATGTTCTCATTTGTTCATGAAACCACAACATGGCAAAGATTTGGCCCTTGGATCTCATCAAAAATCTATCCAAGATCAATCATGATGTAGGGTTAGCCCTAGGTTAGGTCAAGGAACCATTACCCCTAGGTTAAGCAAACTCTAACCCAATGAAAAACAATGTATGGTTAATTACAATTCAAATTAATATTTTGATATCCATAACAAAATATATTCTAATATTTATAGAATAAATACGGACATACTTACATTCAAAAAAATTATAAATCATATATCATATACGACCCAATACGAGTCAATCAAATATATATATAGATATTTATCTATATACTTAAAAATAAGATAATTTGAATTTATAAAAATATATGTTTATAAAAATTATTATTTTCCCGAAGATTATCTTGTTAAAACAATCGGGAAAAACCACAATTTAATTGAGAAGATATCTCGATTACATCTCATCGGGTTCAGAGTAACTAATATATCTGAAATTTCTCAATTAAAATCAATTATTATTAAAAAATATATAATCGCGTGCAATTGTCAATTGTGCACAGATTACAATGCAAAATAGCTTATACTTTTTGTGGGGTGTTACAAATACATGTTGAATGACATGAAGATCTCAGTGTTATTCCCAACTGTCAAGAAATTGAAGGTATAATTAGATCCATTCATGGAACTAAATCCCCAGGTGCTGATGGTATATCAGCAATCTTTTATCATGCGAGGTGGGATGTTGTTGGGGATGATGTGGTCAAGCTTGTTGAACAAAAATTTCAAGATGAGGCATCAGGGCCGGCCCTAGGGCATGGCCCAAAGGGCGACTGCCCGGACCTCCAAATTTTTAGGGCCTCATATCTATAATTTTCATTTTTTTTTAGTTTATTTAAAAAAAAATTCCAAAGATACTCCAAGAGTCACAATTGTTCAGTTTTAAAGTTCACTAGCCAATAATGCTTTAGGTTTCCAAGTTGGTGACTTGGAAATTGAATTTTTTTTAATGATAACTGATCATTATGGTTCTTAGTTCTTGATTAATTTTAACACCCAAATCAATGTAATCAGTAATCCACCTCATTTCTTAATAGTAAGCAGTAGCAGGTAGTTATAAGGAGTGTAGGTTTGGTTGGATGACTGGGTTTATGTTATTTTTAGTTTCATTGGCCTTTTAGCTTTGGTTCCCCTCAGAAAGGTATTTCCATTACTTATTCATATAGTTATTAGATGTTCAAAGATCATTATTGAAGTATAACTGAAATGTTTACCATAAATCCCAAAAGAATTAAAGAAAGCTTTTACTTTCATTACAAAGTGAAAGTTGTATGATGAATGTTCTCTTTTTCTAATCACTCAAAGTATCTGCTGTGAATTTGTGATTGTTTTCAGTAAATCTTTTGAGTATGCAATTGAAACTAGACATTTGGTTATGTTCTTAAATTATCTGTAGAAGTTTGAAATTTCTTGGATAAAATTTGCTTAGATATTTTGTTATTAGATTTTTATTAAATTAATTAGATTAGATTATATTATAGTTTGTTATATATATATATATTTTAATAATAGACTACGAATTATTCAGATCATGAAAATAGACTACAAATTAACTTATCCTAATCAATTGGCTGACTGGGGTAGACATGCAGTTTGAATAATTCAGTGGTTTTATAGTAGTTCTTCACTTTTTCATATTGTGAACTGGTTTGTCATTTGTGTACTCTTTATTGCATTTATATTTGTGCAAATCTTACGATTTGTGATCTTGATTTAAAACAATGTCTTCTCTTTTGTCAAGATAATTTAGAACTGGTAGACATATATATGGCCATTTATTATAATTTTGTATGACGATTTATTGAATCTTTGAATTGTTTTAAAGCTTTCTTATCATTTAAGTATTTATATATAACTATATTTCTGTGGTAACATGTAAATTATTTTTAAATATTAATGTATTTCAATTATTAAAAGAATGACTTCATAATCATTGTCCACCCCAAGCCACCAAATTGTCAGGTCCGTCCCTGTGAGAAATTCTCCTCAAGGCTTTAACCATTATCTGCTTACATTAATCCCAAAGGAGTGTACTAAACCTGCATATTTCAGACAAACTGCGCTTTGTACTGTCATATACAAACGTATTGCTAAGCTCATGCCTCTAAGAATTCGACCACCGCTAGATGATATCATTTCTCCCAGCGGAGCAGCGTTTGTACCAGGAATACAGAACATATAATCTCATAGTGGCGCAAGTGTTCAGGCACACTATGTCAAAAAAGTCAAGACATACCAAGTTGTTTGCATTCAAGGCTAACATGACTAAAGCATTTGAGAGAGTTGAATGGTCCTTCTTGGCGGAGGTAATGCGTCGAATGAACTTTCCTTATAAGCTAATTAATTTGATTAGGGATAATTTAACAAATGCCTCCATTCAAAATGTGAAAATTATGATATACTTCCACGATTTTAAAAAACTAAGAAATATTCCCAGTGTTGATGGAACCGTTAAAATTCTTGTTAAATGAACTCATGTGCGTCACACGTGATATATAAAATGACCTAAATACCCACGATAAAATGTATTTTACCAAGTGCCCCCAATCAGAATGTGGAAACTAGCATATACCCCAATTATTTATAAAAAATGATATTTGGGAAATTTTAGCAAATGGCCCCATTTAAAATGCAGAAACTAGCATATACCCCAAATATTTCAGTGTTAGGTGTTGTGAAAAATGTGAGTATTATGTGTTATTACTCAGTTTGAACAACTTTCTTTTTGTACTGATGATAACAATGTAATGTAAAGAGATTCTAGGTCAGATTTTGACCCAAAAAATAAAAATAAAAACCAACATCTATTACAACAGATTGTTGTGCATCATCACTGGCTTGTGTACACTTAATAATTACAACAGATTGTGTGGTGTCCTGTTCCACACTAGAATGTGCATCATCATTTCCATTATCTTCATTCACAATAGGTTCAACAATAGCTTATGTATTACCCATAGTCACAAATTCGTCATTTATAAATAATTCAACAATATTTAATATTCGGAATTCAACAAAAATCTGGCAAATATGGAAAAAAATTCGGCAAAAGTTCAGGAATAAAGAAATACAAAATTTAATGTATTTAAGTAGTTAGTACTCATCACCTAAGTAAAAATATATATAAATCCATAAATATTTCTTGTATAATTCGCTAAATTTGCCAAACATTCGTTTAATTCGTGAACTGCGGGAATTAAAAGCAAACCTGCAAATAATTTGCAAATCTGTTTGGCAAATTATTTGTTCGTGAATAATTTGCGAATTTAACGAATTATTCACGAACTTTACTAATATGGTATTACCTACTGTCACACTAGGTTGTGCATCATCTTCAACAACACTCAAGTTGAGATGTGGAAACAAAGCATTGATGCTAGCATTGATATTTTTTTTGTCAAAACAACAAACACGTATTATATAATATTCAAAACCCTAAAATTGTTCCGTCCAAACTGACGGTATTTCTTAATTTTTTAAAAATAGTGAGAGTATATGCTAGTTTCCGCATTTTGAATGAGAGCATTTGCTAAAATATTCCGAATATTTTTTTTAAATAGTGGGGGTATATGCTAGTTTCCACATTCTGAATGAGGACATTTGCTAAAAAAATTTTTATTGTGGGTATTTAAGTCATTTACATATTACGTATGACGCACATGAGTTCACTTAACGGAGATTTTAACAGTTCTGTCCAAACTGATGGTATTTGTTAGTTTTTTAAATAGTGAAGGTATATAATAATTTCTATATTTTGAATAAAGCATTTGCTAAATTTTCTCATTTGATTTTTCTGAGTTACCAAAACTACCATTGGGATCATTATAAACGGCGAAAGCGATGGATTTTTTTAACCAGAAAGAGGCATTCGAACAAGGTTATCCTTTATCTCCATATCTGTTTATTCTTTGCACAAGTTTTTTCCACCCTCTTTATCCGTGCCGAGAAGGCGGATCTTTCCAAAGGTATTCGAGTAATTAGAGTAAATTATAGAGCTCCCTCTGTCTGTCATCTCATGTTTGCAGATGACCTTATCATTTTTGGAATGACATCAAGGGGCAATCTTCTAAAAGCAAATGAATTGATTGAGACATATGCACGTTGGTCAGGCCAAGCTATTAATAAATCAAAGTCTTCGATCTTCTTTAGTTCCAATATGCGCGAGGATGAGAAATCTGATCTAGCACGGAATTTTTTTCCAAACTGTCCCACTTTTTGAAAGTTTTTTTCAAACTATCCTATTTTTTTTTAATTTTCAAATTGCCTCACTCGCTTTCTGAGAAAACGAGTGTGATTAAAACCTCATCGCTTTTTCAGAAAGTAAGTGTGAAATTTTTGATTTTCAAAAGAGACTCGTTTTTTGAAAAAACGACATGTTTTTTTACCAAACTTGCTTTCTCAGAAAGCAAGTTTGGTTATTTTAATAAATTCTTTCGAAAGTGGGTCAGTTTAGTAAATACTTTCAGAAAGTGGATCAGTTGGGTAAATACTTTCAGAAAGTGTGTCATTTTGGTAACAAGTTCTTTCTATATCATATTGTCACTTCATCTTCTTTAGGCTACTATATATGAAATCGTTTGTCAGAACTTTCTATATCACATTGTCACTTCATCTTCTTTGATTATGATTTTATAAAGTTAGCAACTGTTTAGCAGTAGTCGAGTATATACATAATTTGACATTATTTCAATATATACATAATTTGTGTATTTTAAGTTGTCGAGAATGAGCCCATAGATACTCCCAATCAATCTCAGCTTTTGGCCTATCCAATCATATGCGTTGGGTTCTTGCGCCAAAAGTCTTACACTCGCTTTCTGAAAAAGCGAGTATGGTTAAAACCTCATCGTTTTTTTATCAGTACACCTGTCAACCAAAATAGTTCATAATTAGGTCACGATCTTAGAAATCAGATCTAGTGGTTAACAGATATGAGCCTCGACAATATTTTTGACATTTATCCACCCAAATACTGAATTGGCATATGTTGATGCTCCTACCAATAAATCAATAGACAATTCATAAACAGAATGAACAATTCATAAACAACAATATAAACAAAGAAAAGAAAAGTGATCAAGAGAGAAAATTTCTTCTTTGTTGGGAAAAAATAAACTCGGGCTTTCAAAACAAGTGCAAGAAATACAAAACAATATATTTTGAGCAAACCTTAGTCTGCAGACAATATTCAGAACTAGAGAACCATGTCTCATTAATTACCACGCCAGCATTTTATGGTCTACCATTATGTGTAACAGCAACCATGGACGAAGTTACAACCACCCTTTTAATAGAAGAATTTTTGGCGTAAGAACCCAGCGCATATGATTGAGTAGGCCAAAAGCTGAAATTGATTGGGAGTATCTATGGGCTCATTCTCAACAACTTAAAACACACCAATTATGTATATACTGAAATAATGCCAAGTTATGTATATACTCGACTACTGTTAAACAGTTGCTAACTTTATAAAATCATAACCAAAGAAGATTAAGTGACTGTGAAATAGAAAGTCCTGACAAACGATTTCATATATGGTAGCCTAAAGAAGATGAAGTGACAATGTGATATAGAAAGAACTTGTTACCAAAATGACCCATTTTCTGAAATTATTTATCAAACTAACCCACTTTCTGAAAGTATTTACCAAAAACTAACCCACTTTTGAAAGTATTTATCAAAATAACCAAATTCGCTTATTGAGAAAGCGAGCTTGGTTAAAAACAGGTTGCTTTTTAAAAAAACGAGTCTAGATTTTCGAAAATCAAAAGTCTCACACTCGTTTTCTGAAAAGCGATGAGGTTTTAACTACACTCGCTTTTTCAGAAAGCGAGTGAGCCAGTTTGGAAATTTAAAAAAAAAAGTAAGCCAATTTGGAAAAACTTTCAAAAAGTGTGAGTTTGGGAAAAAATTCTCTAGCACGGATTCTAAATGTTCAGAAGAAGAGTGAGAGTGAAAGATATTTAGGGGGTCCCTCTATCTGCCTGGAAAAACTCGAAGTTAACAAGTAGCATGATTTTAGAAAAGATGAATGCAAAATTATAAGCGGGTGGAAAGCATTTCATCTCTCCCTTGACATGATGGATGGGCAGTTCACAATAGACAATGATGACTTCCTTGACTGAAAAGGCCAGAAATGGATTTTCAACAGATAACACAACTAAATTGTAGGCAACAAGTTGGTCCTGGCAGTAGGTAATATTATTTACTATATTAAAAATAATAATAATTCGAACCTGTATCGCACGTGCAAATTATTAGTAGTGGTGAACCAGTAATTCAGGGTGTTTCATTTGAAAAAACATGTTCTCTTTCCAAATCTCATGGAATGTTCATTGGCTGCATCTTAGGGGCATTCATAATCTTTTGATTCATGAGAAGGTATTACTATTTAGTGATTTAAGATCTTTTAGCGTATTTAATTTTGTCTGTTGGCTTAAGAAAAAAAAGAAGACATTAGAATTGCTTAATAAATAAAGCTTAAAAATCATGCAGTCAGTAGACACGACATTACGATATATGCAGATGTTTTTGTGCAAATTTGTAGACACGACATTACTAAACATGAGATCTTCTAAGTTCTAACAGTCGTGTGTATGTTTGTATTTATCAGTGACATTTAAACTTCATGATGTACAATATATGTGTAATGCTAATATAATATGTAAACCATGCTATCTTTTCAAATGTAGTTAGATAATGTGGTTTCAGTAATCTATGTCAAGGATAATCAATCATCAAAATAAACTGCGATGCTCCTGACTTGAAGATTATTTATAATCTTTGTGGCATATTGTGATTTGTTGCACATGGCAATACTTCATGGGAGAACCATTGTTTTGTTATAAATTTGTTTTGATAATTCTTTTAATGCTTCGCTGCTTAATGTATTAATGCAGTTTTTTGGCTTGTTATTGGTTGTCTAAGTATTTTATTGTACTTCTTATAATAATGTACAACATATATTGTCTACATTTTCTGTAAGTATGAAAACTCTTATTTTCTTCAGTAGTTTTTTGGTCATCATCTACCCAATTAATTAAAGTTATGTTTATACTTTGATGAACTGATGCCAAAGACACTTTACTCCTATTTTCTAGCTGTTCTAAATGCTCTGATTTAATTTGTCACCCTTGGTTCTTCTAGTATATATAGCTTATGTCTTCATTATAATGGCATCCAGCTGGTCTCAGTTTGTTTTGTCTGAAGCTGCTATAGATTACTAACTATTTCTTTTATTTACTTCATTTCCTGTAATATTGGTTTGAATAACTAGAAAGAAAGAAAGAAAAAATAACCCTCAAGGTAGAGGTGCTTTTAGTAGTGGTAGTGGTAACGAAGAAGTTAACATTGAGCATAGATGGAAATCTTGACTTGCAGGCAGGCCCGGCCCACTGTTGATGCAGGTGATGCATTTGCATCGGGCCCTCAAAATTTAAAAAAAAACACAGAGCATAAAGGGGGCCCCGTTTTCAGAAAAACATATAGGAACTGGTTTGTACTATACTCTTAAAATGAGATTATACTGAGATAGGCAATGGTAATTGTTTGATCCCTTAAGCAACCAAAAAAAAGGGGCCCCCGTTTTCAGGAAAAAAAAATATATATTTGGAAATGTGTATATGTGAGGTATATGTGAAAAAAAATCTAATACATGAATGGATTTTTTTTTTTTTTTTGGCATATGTGGGGTCCCTTTTTTAGAGTTTGCTTCAGGCCCCTAAAATCCTAGGACCAGTCCTGCTTGCAGGGTACTTAGTAGCAATGTCACTAAATCTATGTTTTAAAGAAAAATCTTATGGAGTTGTTTTCTATCCTTCAATGACTTTTATGAACTGGAGTTTCTTGCAGTTTTCCTTTTCAATCTAAAGCTGCAATTGTGAGTGATAAAGAAAGGTCTATATATAGTTATGTTTCCACTCAGTTTTTTTGAAAATCCTTTCCTGGCCTTTTCAGTCTCATATATATTGTTCTGTGACCAACTTGTTGCAGACAATTTAATTGTGTTATCTGTTGATGAAGAAAGATATATGATATTTCATCTCTCACGCTTGACATAGACAATAATGACTTAACTTATTGAGAAATAAGAGAGCACAAACTTAACATAACAGCTGTAGAAATATTGGAGGGATTATGAGCAGCATATTTTCATTTGACATTGCATTACTTAACAATGAGACATGTTAGTATTTTTCGAACTATGTTTTTACCACTTATGATTTGGAAACAATATTTCTTTCGAATTTATTGATGCATAATTTTTTTTTATTTGCCCCTACTGATTACATATTAAATGCTAGCTTAGAGCATCCACAGCGGTTTCTTATAATTGGCAATTTGCTATTTTATAAGAAACGATCGTCTGCAGTGGTTTTCTATTTTCCCATTTTTTAGCAAACCTTTTATATCTGTTTCTCATATATGAGAAACGAAATACCCATTCTCAAATTATAAAGGACGGGATATCATATACCGTCGCTCCAATTTTATAATATTTTAATCTCGTCAAACGGGAAAACATATACCGTCCCTCCGATTTTTTATTTTTATTTTTTTTTTAAAAACTCCTCAGACGGGATATGTTATCCCGTCTGAATCGGACGGGAGAACATATCCCGTCCCAGGAGATTTTCATTTTTTTCTTAATTTTTTTTTATTTAAATGAACGGCCAAGATTCCTCCGATCGAAAAAAAAATATATATATATTTCTCGAACGGGATAACATTCCTCGGACGGGATTTTATCCCGTCCTTGAAATATGGTATTATTAGGTAGTGGGTAGGTTTAGGGGTATTGGTTAGGTATAGTTAGTTAATTAATTAGGTTTAGGTATTATAATATTATTTATTTTATTTAATTAATATATTTTAATAGTTAATTAATAATTAAAATTTTTAATTTTTTTTAACACGAGAGAGACGGTATAACATATACCGTCCCACGCAATTTTTTTAAAAAAAATTGCAAGACGGTATATGTTATACCGTCCCACGCAATTTTTTAAAAAAAATCGTAGAATATAGCAAACAACCACTGTAGCCTTCATCGCTATTTGCTATTACTGTAGCATCCATTTTTTACAAAATGAGAAACACCATTGTGGATGCTCTTACACATTTTATGGTATTACTTAATGCTTCAATTAGAACTCATTTTTCTAGTATTCTTCAGTTAGAACTTAACGGTGTTATTTCGATTAGACAATATTCCCATCGTTAGGCGGAGATTAAAAGAAATGCCTCGTTCCAGATGAACGTCATGAATTATCGAAATACTCACCTTTTTTTCTTTCTTGATAAATCGCACTCAACTATGTTTTCAAAAAAGGCTATATTTAAACCCATGATGTACACCCTTGCTGCAGAAAACCATATCAAACTTTTTTTTGTGCAAAAACCCCTTCTGAAGTATATTTTGCAAAAAACCGACCCCGTTAGGGTTAGGGTTTTGTAGGTTTTGTAAAAAAAAAATGCACATCAAACTTTTTTGCTTGTATTAGATAACCCTATTCAGCTTTCCAAGCTGGTTCAGAAAATATCATATATCTTTCTCATTTTTTTCCAAAACCCTCCAAAATCCTAACCCCAACGGGTGGGTTTTTTGCAAAACATACTTCAGGGGGGTTTTTTGCACACAAAAAAAAGTTTGATGTGGTTTTCCGTCGGGGGGGGGGGGGGGGGGGGGGAGTGTTCAAATTTAGCCTTCAAAAATCTCAACGCGATTGGGTCATATTCCGTTAGGTTTTTGGACACTTGCAGTGCACGTGACATTTTTCAGACATTTTTCCCATGTCAGTTTGTATTAAAAAATCTCAGTAATCTTTCTAGTTTTTTCAGACAACCTCACTTATCTAATCAGGCTGTTTAAAAAATATCATAGAACTAATGTTTTTTAGCACAAACCTCACCCAATCAGGTTTAAACTGTTATCAAAATATAATAACAATTCAACAAATCTGATATGAACAAATGTTTAGCCTTCAAAAATCTCAACGCGACGGTGTCATATTCCGTTAGGTTTTTTGACACTTGCAGCGCACGTGACATTTTTCAGAAATTTTTCCCATGTCAGTTTGTATTAAAAAATCTCAGTAATCTTTCTAGTTTTTCCAGAAAACCTCACTTATCTAATCAGGTTGTTTAAAAAATATCATAGAACTAATGTTTTTTAGCACAAACCTCACCCAATCAGGTTTAAACTGTTATCAAAATCTAATAACAATTCAACAAATCTGATATGAACAAATATTTATCATACATTCTCATATATTTTCACCAATAAAATGCACATTAAATAACATTCTCACATCTTTTTATCCACCACATTCACCACATTATCTTCAAAATTATCATCAGAAATATGAAATAAACATGACATATATCAAGATACAAACCACTTCCTGATACAAACCAAATCTACATGAGTAATATAAACTATTGATATGAACAAAATACACATAAAGTAGAAGTGCTAAAAGTTTGCTTCATGGTCGGAGTTTTTCTTCAGTGAGTAATAGTTTTAGCAAAAAAGAGGAGAACCAGAACACAATAATTTATTGATACATTGATCCAAATCCGACAACCAAAATCTACTACTGAATTTGAAAACCTAAAAAGAAACAAACAAAATTTGTCTGAGCATTTTTCAGTCATTTGATCGAACACCTTATTGGCATTCTTCAACCTCTTCATTCTCCATCAACTTGTTCATCTCCTTCAGTTCTTCAGTTCATCATCTTCTTCTTCTTCTTCTTCCACCTCACCCTCGTCTTGACCCCCCCCGACACTGCTCCTCCTCCTTTGAAACTCTACCATCGCTCTCAACACTCCCAACAGCCTCTCCTCCACCTCCTCCTTTTCCATCACCCCTATCGCCCTCGCCACCGCCTCCATCGTACGTAGATACCCCATATACAACTCCCTCCTCACCGCTAGCTTCGACTCCACACTGCTCATCCCTTCCCTCCCCTCATCCACCTCCCTAACCGAAAATTGCACTGCAAACTTTTTCAAGAACGATAGGCTTGTTGTCACCATCTCCCCGGCTTGATTTCAAGTACCATCAGACATAATTAGAATCTTGGATAGAAGGTGTTGGGTGGCGAAGGTGGAGATGGGGGTGGAAGGGAAGGAGGGGAGGGAGGGGAAGAGGAAGAGAACGAAGGGAGATGGTGAATTATTATTATTATAAAGGGAGGTGGATGTTCGGGTGGAGGCGGCGACCGGGGATGAGGTGGAGGGTAAGGAGGGAGAGGGGGAGGGGGTGATTTAGCAGATCGGGTTGGATGTGAGAAGGAATTTCGTTGGAAGGTAGAGGAAGAAGAGATTTGGAGATCGAGATGGTTGATTTGGTGGAGAAGATTTGAGATTAGGGTTTATGTTTTTTGGGGATTTTGGAGATTAATAAAAGAACAAGAGAAAAAAAAAGTCTGAAGAGTGGTTTTCATGTATCAATAAATTATTTGTATCCTGATAAATTTGATGTTTAAGTCATATTTCTGATGATAATTTTGATGAGAATGTGTTGAATATGGTGGATGAAAATATGTGACAATCTTATATAATGTACATTTTATTGGTGAAAATATATGAAAATGTGTGATGAAAATTTGTTCATGTCAGATTCGGTGTATTGTTAGAATTTTATATCAGTTCATACCTGAATGGGTGAGGTTCTGCTAAAAAGAATTAGTTCTATGATTTTTTTTTTAAAACAACGTGATTAGATAAGTGAGGTTTTTTGACAAAATTAGAAAGATGACCGAAGTTTTTTAATACAACCTAACAGAGGAAAAAATGTCACCTTCGCTGCGCATGCCAAAAAACATAACGGAACATGACGCCGTCGCGTTGGGTTTTTTGAAAACAGTGTTGGGAGCGGTTGTTTCAAAGAAAGAAAAAGATGAGTGTGGTTTTCTTAAAAAGAGCAATATTTGAGTAAGATTTTTTCAAATTTAGCCTCGAATTAACACCTACAAGATATAGGGTTCATTAATATGATAATATCTTAACCAAAAGAATAAAAATAATCACCGAATATATCATTAGGCATTAACTAATAATTAAATAGACAAATTCTTATTCTTTTTTCCATAAATTGTTCTAAAAAAAAAAAAATTCTCTAGCAATGCATCGTCTTTTATATGAGTTCGGTTTATCAGTTGCTACATAGAGAAAGAAACTTACTGGTGATCGTTGAGATTGTCGCCTTTGTCTTTTCTTGATTGGAAGATTAGGGCATCCAAAATTCCAAAAAGCTTCGTCAAGATAGAAGATGACAAGATAAAGAGTAGGATTTTAGGAGTCTTTTCTTCTCAATAGCTTAAAGTAAGAAAGCAAAGTCGATTGAATTTTGAATAATTAAATTCAGATTGAAACTAGGGTTTTGGAATTTTTCTCCTTTTCATTTTGGGTTGCGGCTCGTGAAAAAGAAAAGAACCGAAAGAAAAAATTGCAAGATTGTGAACAATTCTGTTTCTTTTTTCTTTTCTTTTTTCGTTTTTATTTATTTAAGTAAATTAAAGGTGGGACCAAGTAATAAATTGTACATTTGTATATAGATGTCGGGTGCTTTTCGTAAATTTGTAGGGATGTTGGATGCAAGTTTGGATGTAATAGGGGGTTTTGTAGAAAAATTGAAGGGGGACTAAAGTGGTGAAAATATATTACTCTAAGATTTCCGTACACCCTCCATACTTCATTCACTCCATACTCCAGTCACTCCATATAATCGTCATTTCCTAAATTTCTAGTTGACTAATTGGAGGAAGAAGAAAGAGTAGAAGCTATAGCAAGCAAGGAGGAAGAGAAAAGAAGCAAGGCAAGCTAGGAGAATCTTGAAGCTTGGAGATTACATTCTTGTCTGCACTTTGAGGTGGGTGTTCTCCAACTCTCAAGGTTGTTAGATTGTGTGTAATATAGACACTTTTTCTTAATATATATGGCATGAAATTGTATGGTGCATGTGGTGAATATTTATTTTGTGAATAGCTTGAAAATTGTATTTTCTATCTTGAAATTAAGCTTCAACTCCGAAAAACATAGCTCCTTGAATATAAGGAATTTATGGTAGAAATGTTTTATAGTAGCATCTCACAAATGTCTAAAACAACTCTACCAAATTTCGTAATTTTTGGACAAAATTTGCTGTTTTAATAAAATCCGAAACCACTGGTGGTATGAGCTGCTATTTGTCCTGTTTTCTACCTCTACTTCAAAAAATTCATATATCTCTAATTATGTGCAACACCAAGATGAAATATTTATATGTGATAATTGTATGTGTCTAGAACAACTCTGCCAAATTTCATAATATTTGGATAATACTGCTATTTTAATAAAATTCGAAATCACTGTGGTCAAGAAGAAAACAGAGCACTATTTGCTACTTCCATTTCTAAAAAATTATCTCTCTCTAACTAAGTGGTATTTCAAGTTGAAACTTTTATATGTGATACTTGTATGTGTCTAGAATATGCTCACCAAATTTTATTAATTTTGAAAAATAATTAGTATTTTAAATTAATTTTGAACTCATGACTGGTTAGCAGTTTTTAGTTTCTTGAAATTTGTACACCTTTCAGTTCTTGATCATTTTGGCCTCATAAATGAAATATTTTTAATGAACTTCTAACTGAGAAATTTTAGTAGACTCACTGCCCTTTCTTTATAACCTAAAATATCAAAATTCCGAAAAGTATGTGATTATTAATGATTTTTAGAAGTTGCTGTTTTTGGAGTATGCAAGTTATCATCACTTTAAGGCCTCTCAATTGACTTAGAAATATTTTTTATTACATTTTTGACATTATGTGAATATAATTTAGAACATAGATAAGTGAGTTAGAACATACCCATATGTGAGCCAACTTGGCATGAAAGAATTAATGAGTTAGTACATGACCATGTGAGAGAGAATGTAGAGTATGAAATTCACATAAATATGATTCCCTATGTGGTGTTGATGTCATGTTTGTGTATATTTGTACAAGTGCATATATGTGATAAATGGTGTTGTAGATGTGTGTGCAAGTTGGTATTGTTTGAGTTCGAATAATCATTTGGCATAAATTCAAGAAGAGAGACCGGTGGGATATGCTAGTTCTAAGTCGTGGGACTATCGTCTGTTAGGACAGGTACTAGTCGGGCGTGTACTCACCTTTTAAGGGGATACGTGCGGCGACATCTCTTCTGGGACATGTGCGACATTGTCTCGATTGTTAATTTCCGAAATTTAGTGATAAGAGCTGGACGCGGAACTAAGTCATAAGTCCTGTCGGAATATAAGGGATGGACCCTTAAGCTTCCGTGTATGTTCTAGGTTATTCATATGAACAAGGAGCAAGAGTGTAACTCTGAGTCTTTTGGCAGGGTAGGGGAGGCCCTATTAATTTGCCTTATGTTCATGGTAACTTCGGTAGAGACATGAGTGGAAAGGAACCACTGATTCTGGCAGAGCTGCATCATCACCAGCCTAATCGGGAGTGGAAAGGAACAACTGATCATGGCAGAATGGAGAATGAATCAATGATCTGAACGAACAGAGTGATCACAGCCATTTGAAGTGGAAAGGACCATGATCCGACTGTATTAGCAGGGGTGGACCGCATTAACTACAGACTCTACCAGTCCATAGATAAATGTTCGAAACAAGAAATAGTACAAAAGTAGGATGTATGGCAAGGGATCGAACCCCATCATTTGGTGAACGCGAACCCAATTTGGGGAGTATGTAGTATGTGATGCATACGTTTTCAAATCAAGTTTACATTTGAATATGAGCATCATGTGTATTTGAGTTGTGCAGTAGAATCTAGGTCATAGCATACACCGACACCTATGGTTTGACTTCACATTTTCTTTTTGCATCAAATATTGGTGGTTACGGCTTTGAGATCGCTGGTTTTCTCAGTATTATGTCAGTTGCATTCAATTAACGTGACCACAATTGGTTAGTGTGCTGGAGTATCTTATCGTGGGAGCAGGGGACTCGAGCTGTAGGAAGCATCCAAGTGGGGGATATAGTTTCCTTGTACAATGTCATTTATTGTGTAATCCATGATGTAAATTATATGTAAGACTACATTGTACATTATGATAATGTAATAAATGTTTTTAATTTCTATGACTTTCTGTGTTGTGTACTCATTGAAGTAAATATTCTGGGTATGTGTCACGAGTTTTCGGTGTGGAAAAAACGGGGCGCTACAAAGTGGTATCAGAGCTAGACTTCAAATTGTAGTACCAACACAGCAGGATATGAGACTTGGATGCCCCAGTTAAAGTCGGGTTTAGTTTGGATAGTAGGATGATCATAACTCATATTGTTGTACTTCAAACTTATGTTTATGATCTCCCTATATGCGGAGCTAACCTCTGTATATGTTTTCTTATTTTGAAGGATGTCAGGAAGAACTAGAAGTGGTCGCAGCAGATGGAATGAAGGCGAGAGCAGTGGAGCAAATGGTAAAGGCCTCAATGTTGAATCGGAGTTCTCTCGCGTCTATTAAATGATGGAGCATTTATAGAAGCGGGTAGGAACTTCATGCTGCAGCAAGGTCCACAGTGTAGGAACCTGGGGAACACCGTGGCTGACCCAGTTAAAGTGGTGTATACTTTTAGAAGGATGAAACCATCGATGTTTGAGGACAAGAGGACATGACGGCAGCCAAAGACTGGATTCGTCAGGTGGAGATCGTGTTTGAAGTACTTGAATGCCGGAGGATAGCAAAGTCAAGTTGGCGACCATTCTTTTGGAAAAGGATGCAGGAGTGTGGTGGCAGCTAGTTAAGCGCGGTATAGGAAATGGACCAATCACATGGTAGGATTTCCTAGAAGAGTTCAGACAACAATATTTTCCCATCGATGTCTAAGAAGAAAAGGCAATGGAATTTATCAACCTATGGATGGGAAACATGTCAATACGGGAATATGAAAAAAAGTTTACACAACTATCTCGTTATGCCCAGAGATAGAGCAGGACGATGTGAAGAAGGCAAAGAGGTTTGAGCAAGGACGGAGGCCTGGTTTGAGATCGAGAATGGAGCCATTATGCATTTGGAGGTCTGATAAGCTAGTTTGACGGGCATCAGTAATGGAGATGGATATGAACCAAAACAAGCAACCACAAGAAAAGATCGGGAATCGAAACGAGAGAAGATGGTTTGTTCCAGCCACTAACTACATGAAGCAAGGCCCAAACCAAAAGTTCAAGAAGCCCAATACCAGTGCAGGAGACTTCAAACCGGTGGAGTATTTCCTCTGTGTTAAGAAAGGACATTATAAGTTTCAATGCCCAAGGAATAAGGTCGAGTATAGTGAGCGTACATGTTTCAATTGAAGAAAGGTTGGGCACGTCAAGCCAAAATGTCCACAAATGCAGAAGAGCAACGGTTGCACAGGGCATAAGAATAATGATCAAAGGAATAAGTCTTTCTGTCAGGGATGTGTTTTCGCTCTGACTGAAGAAGATGCTGAGAAGGAAGAATGGGGTCATCACGGGTACTGAAGGTTGAAATATAATTTGCTTTGCTACTAAAAATGATATGTTTTGGTTGTGACTAGAATTACGTAGGTTTCCGTTTGTACTTGGATAATAAGTGTTAAATTAAGTATGATGCTTAAATTGGTGTGTTATAATATTTGTCAGGGTGTTTGTTCTTCTCCACTAGTGTAGTTAAGAGGATGAAATTATTATAATGAGGGAGTGATGTAATACCCCAAAATAATTAACAATTATTTTGTAAAATAATATTTTGTATATAAATATTGTTGCATTATATTTTTTTATTTTTGGCATATGAATGTTGTTACACATGAATATTTCATATTCTTGCGCATATTGTCGTATACACATATGTTGGAATCAAACTTACATGGACTACCATACACATTACACACATACACTACACATACAATTGTAGCCTACATTTTTTTTGACTTAGCCTACAATTGTTGACTAGCATAAAGGGTTATGTGAAATTATTTAAAACTTAGGGGTATGTGTAAATGTGGAGAAACCTAAGCAACCCCAGACCCTTCCATACCCTTCCAAACTCCACTCAACCTCATTCTCTCATAACCTTAGCCTGCCAAACCCCCCAAACCCCCCAAACCCCCCCAAACCCCCATACCCTCTCACCTTCTATATATATGAGTGTGTAGAAGTGTAGAAAGAAAACCCTAACCTTCTCACCTTCAATACATTTTCATATCCATTTTCATACACCCTCCATACTTCATTTACTCCATACTCCATTCATACTTCATTCACTCCATGCTCCATTCAATCCCTATAAATCTTCATTTTCTAAAGTTCTAGTTGACTAATAGGAGCAAGAATAAGGAGTAGAAGAAGCTAGCAAGCAAGGAGGAGGAGAAAAGAAGCAAGGCAACCTAGGAGAAGCTTGGAGCTTGGAGACTTCATTCTTGTTTACACTTTGAGGTGGGTGTTCTCCAACTCTCAAGGTTGTTGGATTGTGGGTAGTGTAGACACGTTTTCTTACTATAGATGGCACGAAATTGTATGGTGGTGGATATTTATTTTATGAATAGCTTGGAAAGTTGTATTTTACTATCTTGAAATTAAGCTTCAACTCCAAAAATCATAACGCCTTGAATATAAGGAACTTTAAGTTGAAATATTTTATAGTAGCTTCTCATACATGTCTAGAATAGCTCTACCAAATTTCGTAATTTTTGGACAATGTTTGCTATTTCAATAAAATCTGAAACCACTGTTGGTATGCGCTGCAATTTGCCCTGTTTACTACTTCTTCTTCAAAAAATTCATATATATCTAATTATGTGGTATATCAAATTGAAACTTTTATATGTGATAATTGTATTTGTCTAAAACAACTCTACCAGATTTCATAAATTTTGGATAATATTTGCTATTTTAATAAAATCCGAAATCACTGTTGGTCAAGAGGAAAACAGAGCACTGTTTACTACTTCAATTTTTAAAAAAATCATATCTCTCTAACTAAGTGGTATTTCAAGTTGAAACTTTTATATGTGATACTTGTATGTGTCTAGAACATTCTCACCAAATTTTATTAACTTTGAAAATTTTTAGTAGTTTAAATTAATTTTGAACTCATAGATAGTTAGCAGTTTTTAGTTTCTGGAAATTTGTACATTTTTCAGTTCTTGATCATTTTGGCCTCTTAAATGAAGTATTTTAATGAACTTGTAACTAAGAAATTGTGCTAGACTCACTGCCCTCTCTTCATGACCTAAAATATCAATATTTCAAGAAGTTGGTGATTATTAATGATTTTTAGAAGTTGCAAGAACTACTTTTTTGTTTTAAATTTGTCGTTTTTGGAGTATGCAAGTTATCATCACTTTAAGGCATCTTAATAGAGTTAGAAATGTTGTTTATTAAATTTTTGACATTATGTGAATATAAGTTAGAACATAGAAAGTGAGTTAGAACATACCCATATGTAAGACAACTGGGTATGAAAGAATTAATGAGTTACACTACAAAACACAATGGATAGATCGGCGTTTTTTTCGATATTCACCGGCGGTTTAAAACACCGGTGAATAATTCACCGGCATTTTTAAAATTGCCGGTTCTAATGCCGCCGAATCAGGCATTGCAGTATAGGGGGGTTCTACACCGGTGTTTTTACAAACGCCGGTAAATCCGTAAGATTCACCGGCGGTCGCAAAAGCGCCGGTGTAAGGTGTATTGAAGACTGCCCTCTTCTCCCTGATATTCATTCTACACCGGCATTTTTACAAACGCCGGTGTAGGTATATAAATTTTTTTAAAAAATAATTTTTATATATAAAAAGATGCAGCACTCTTACAATCAAAACCAGAATATAGAGTTCAAATTATTGAATTACAAAGAGTGAAAAAGAATACTTTCACTGCCAAATGCAGGCAAAATTTCTACTAACTGAAATGAAACTTATACTTTTATAATACTCGTGAAATAACTGTCAATTGAAATCACAACATAAGTTCAAACAGGATTATTTCATCACTAGTCACTCCTCTGTAAATCATAGTATGCAACTTCAGTTACATAATCCATCTCATCATCACTTAAAACCATACGGCAAAGAACGATCTCATTTTCAAACCCAAGCAACAAGCATGAACATTACGTTAGAAACTGATACTCATGTAGACATCATGGTATAATTGTATATAAAGTTTAGATAAAAAATTTCCATCACTAGTCGCTCCTAAAAAAATCATAGTGTGCAACTTCAGAAGAGCGTTCTTGCTAAAGCAAAATCACATGCTAATCCCAGCTACTGAAACTAGAGAGTCGAAGTTGTGCAAGCTATAGACAACCAACCCACAAAGCATTAACTGATCTCGACCATACTTTTTTAAGTTCAAGGTATTATTAGAATATAAGTACTAAACCCTTAACCATCAATACAACTTCGGAACCCATCTCCAAACCCCTCTCCAAACCCTTAACATACTATAATTGATTCCAAAGTCATCTCCAAACCCATCTCCAAACCCATCTCCAACCTACCTATCCCAACATCAATCCATTCCAAAGTCATCCTCACCGCCATATTTAAATCGTAACCAACTACAAAAATAAACCCCTCATATCAAAATCAAGGTCTCCAATTACTAAAATAAATCCCTCATATCAAAATCCAACAATCAGCAATTAACTACCCCACAATCATCATCAACACTTGATACAAACGACAATCCCTAACCCTACACAATTTCAACATCAACTGAAAACAGCAACAGCAATTAACCAAATACCTCAACTGAAAACCCTACACAATTTCAACATCAAAATTTCCATCACTAGTCGAAAACACTCCCTAACCCCCAAATAATAACGACAATCCCAACATCGAAAGGAGACCCCGCCACACAATGGCGACCCAGTGGCGACGACGGAGACCTAACCCCCAAATCGCCACCGCATCACAATGAAATCAAGAAGTAGATAGAGAAAGAGAGAGAGAGAGAGAGAGAGAGAGAGAGAGAGAGAGAGAGAGAGAGTACTTGTGATGAGGCCCCGACGTCGTGCGAAAGGAGACCCAGTGGCGACGGCAGAGACCCTAACCCCCAAATCGCCACCGCCGAACAATAAAATCGGAGGAGTAGAGAGAGAGAGAGAGAGAGAGAGAGAGAGAGAGAGAGTATTTGCGATGAGGCCCCGATGTCATGCGAAAGGAGACCCACTGGCGACGGCGAAAGGAGGCGCGAAGAATTTAGGGTTTAGGAAAAACAAAATCAAACGAAATGAAAGGGTTTCGCGGAAGGAATGTGGATTTATCCAAGTAAATTTACCGGTGTTTTTATTAATAAATGCCGGTGAATGGGAGAGGAATTGTGACGGCACATTATCGCTTTCTATTCACCGACATTTTTTTAAAAAACACCGGTGAATATTATAATTCACCGACATTTTGTACAGACCGCCGGTGTATAACTATAGGATTTTGCGACCCAATCCTGGGCTTATCCTACCCCGGCGCGATTGGTAAAATACCGGGGAATATACGCCGATAAATCCATCAACTGTTGTAGTGTTAGTACATGACCATGTGAGAGAGAATGTAGTGTAGGGAATTCACATAAATATGATTCCTGATGAGGTGTTGATGTCATATTTATGTACTAGGTTTGCTCGTTGACACGTGCCTACGGCACGTCTTCGGAACGGTGCACCTTGTTTGATCATATAAAATAGTTTTGGAGGTCCAGCAAATTAATTGAAGTAGCAAATATATTATATGAGAAACTTTTGGCGGTCCAGCAAAAAACACATTTTATGATTTTTTGATTTTTTTGAATTATTTTTAAAATTTTTAAAATTTTAAATTTTTAGTTTTTTAATTTTTAATTTTTTAAAAAAATTAGAAATTTTATTTTCTTATTTTTTTGAATAGAATAGGGAGGGAGGGAGAGAGAGAAATTTTTTTTTATAATAAATATAAGAGTTGTTTTGGGTGGGGGATTTGAATTTGAGTTTTGGAGGGAAACTTTTAGGGGGAAAAAATATGTTTTGTGAGGTAAGATCTGGGCCTTTGATTTTTTTGGGGATTGAAGGAGAGCCACTTGATAGCTTTCTTTGTGTTTTATTATATAGATATTTGTACAAGTGCATATATGTGATAAATAGTGTTGTAGATTATGTGTGCAAGTTGGTATTGTTTGGGTTCGAATAATCATTTGGAACAAGTTCAAGAAGAGTGACAGGTGGGGTATGCTAGTTATAAGTCGTGTGACTATCGTCTGTTAGGTCAGACTCTAGTTGGACGTGTACTTACCTATTAGGGGACACGTGCAGCAACGACTCTCCTGGGACATGTGCGACATTGTCTCGACTGTTAATTTCTGGAATTTAGTGGTAAGAGCGGGACACGGACATAAGTCACAAGTCATGTCGGAATTAAGGGATGGACCATTCCATCTATGTTATGAGTTATCCATATGAACAAGGTGTAAGAGTGTAACTCTGTGTCTCTTGGCAGAGTAGGGGCGACCCTATTGTTTCGCCTTATGTTCATAGTAACTTTGGTATGGCAAGGAGTGGAAAGGAACCTGTAACTCCCTGTTCCAGTAGTACGTATTTTACTACGTAAATTTTTGTACTTCAATTTTCAGATCAGTTTTATTTTTTCTCTTTGGACTCTTTACCTAAAGCCAGAATATTTTTCTGATCAATTCTATAATTTTGTGATTTTTCGATTAGAGTTTAAATACAAATTTTAAACCGTGATTAATCCTAATCCTAATACTAATCCTAATCCTAATCCTAATTCTAATCCTACCTAATTCTACGCCTAACTCCTCATTTTTCCTAAACCTATGATGATTTTTCTACACCTCCACCACCCTACACTCTCATTTTCCTAACCTATCCCTTGATTTTTCTACAGCCAACTACCCCCCCTTTGATTTTTCTACACCCCCTTTGATTTTTCTACACCCCCTTCTATCACTTCCTTCCTATATAAACACACACACACACATCAGAACATCCCACATCCTTCTCTTCTCTTATCTTCATATTCCCTTCTTCTCTTCCTCTGCCTCCACATCCGAGAGCAAGCAACGCCCAAGCTCCACTTCACATTCCACCTTCGAGCCAACGACTCCGCTTCTACGATCCCGTGAACCCCGAAAAATAACCCGACGCCATGCCACCTTGTTATTGTCGTCGCTCACCGTTGCTACCGTTAGCTACCGTCTCGCCGCCATTCTTACCGCCGTTGTGCCGCCGTCCGTTGCCGACGTCGCTTCTTTCCATGGTTAACACTACCACCGTAATCGTCACATTATAAGGCAAGTACCTTGTACACTATTTTTGTTCTCGTACAAGCATTTCCTTTGACTCGTGGCAAGTAGTCTAGTTATCATCATATTTTATTGACAAACTCTGTTCTAGTCACTTGTTCCATACTATATCAACTCAAGAGTGAACCGTTAACATATTTCGGATCGTGTTATCGAATATCGAATATTCAACCTTACTATCTCTAAAATTTCTTGACCTTGCACTAAGAATTCGACCTTGTTCCCAATACTGGATTGAAGATTTTATACGTGGAAATCGTAGCCCATCGAGTCCCGAATCCAGAACATCTGACGGTTTCTCAATCGGATGTATAGATTGTGAGATATCGCGATTTTAGTACTGACATATATGAATTTCTGAACCTGCACGGGATTACGAACGGTATCTTGTACTGAGAATTTGACCATCTTTCCGACACTGGATCGAAAAACTTTCTACATGAAAATCATAGCCCTTCGAGTCTAGATATCCGAAACATCCAAAAGTTTCTCAATCGGATGTATAGATTGTGAGATATCGCAGTTTTAGCATTGTGACTCCGAATTTCCAGAATGCGCGCGAAACATCGAAACCAGCGAAGAATGAATTTGTACGCATCGCTACTGTCCTTAGAATGTATCGTGTGAATATGCGTTGGAACCGGGAGAGAGTCTAATTTCTAGAATCTCTGACGGAATCGGATTTGCTTTTCTGTAACAACGGGAAAGTGAATTTGAATGCAGATATGTCAAGTTGTCTAAAAATTCATCTTTACGGTTTTGCATATAAACCCATTACTTTTCATATTTAATGAACTAAGTATATTATTGTTCTTGTAATAATAACTTGCATATATAATAGGTTGATAGAATGTATTTTATACCACTTGATAATTCTATAATAACTACTCTCGATACATGTACCCGATATATCTCATGTCCATGATTACTGCCCTTAATATTTTCCTTGACTAAACTATTTGATTACACTGTTCCACTAGTCGTACCAATTGCATGTTCATAATTAATTATAAAAGAATAACAAGCCGGGGTTATAAGGGTACGACTTAATAGTGGACAATATAGGGGAGTATACTCGGAAGGGGGCCCGTGTTTCCCGAAATAGTGATTCTTGATTCTTGATTCTTGGTTACACAATTCTTGATTACATAATTATCGATTACATGATTCATGATTACATGTCTTGATACTATCACTGGAAGACCCGAGTACATGATCCTATAGAATTCACTACTTAAGTCTAAACGTCACATGATTGATATGCACCGAACTTGTGGTATGGGACACAGGATTGCGTGCATTAGATAAGTTAATAACACAGATAAACTTGAGATTTCTACTAAGCATGATTCTTGATTACATGACTATTGATTACAAGACTCTTGATTACATGACTCTTGATTACATGACTATTGATTACAAGACTCTTGATTACATGACTCTTGATTACATGACTCTCGATCTTTGATTACATTAATATCGATTAACTGAGCCTAGGTTATCAATTGCTTATATCTTGAAGTCTAGAATACACTAGTTACAGTTTTTACTTACATGATCATATTGTCCCGGATCCTTGCTTACTTCCATATTGTATTTGTACTTCTACTTCTTGTTTCTTCCATGTTATATCTTGTTATATTACCCCTTTTTCTGCTTGTTGCTACTTGCTGCCCGAAACTTGCTCTAACGGGAACTTTTTTCTATTTTTCTTTGAGTTAATGATTATACAGGTACTGATGGACCAGATGAGCAGACTCTCTAGATGATCATTGCTGCTTTGTTACTACTTCACGTTGTTTTTCTTTCAGTCACTATTTTATCTAGTTGTTATAGCGAACTGTTCATCGTACTGTTTTAATTATGGCACCTTGTATTCTCGGGCATTTTGACCCGATGTTGATGTACTATCTGGATGATGGTTATTTTATTTTCAGCTCATGTGATCATTATATTTGTCTACGTAAATGTGTTATAAATATCTTGTTGAGCTTATAATTGTACAGCTTATGGATGATGTATATCATTCGCTGGGCCTCAGTTGCGTGCCTGTATTTCCGTATAGTGGGAAGCGGGGCGTGACAGGTTTTTAGTGGTATCAGAGCCTAGGCTCGAACCATGCTAAGCTCAACAATATACACATCACATGGATCACATGAATGTTAATAACCAACTTGCCATCTGGAGATTTACCCCATTCGAATATGCATTTCAGACTATGGTTCACGGAGGCTCTTCGACTTCTACACCCAGGGATGAACTATCGGAGATCGTCGCCATCCTCCAGGAGATGCAACGAATGATGGAGCTACAGCACTCTATTCCTTTTCTTCTTTTCTGCTTGTTTCTTGTTCTTATCTTGCTTAATTTTTCTCTTTTCCTAAACCTCTCATTTTATAGAAATGAGAGATGAGTAACAGACAAATTATTCATTCCCGTTTCTCCCATTTTTCTTTGCGGCACCAATCTTACCACAATTTTTCAACATTGTTTGGTGGGTGGGGCCACTTTACCAAATAAGTTTGACAACCAACATCTTCGTGTTACCAATCTCTTAATTCTGCTCAATTCATCGATCGCTATCACGTGCATCTAGAAACATCACCATCAGAGTGGCGCAGCGGAAGCGTAGTAGAGTCCCTTATTGATTCGTGGAATGAATATCAAAGTAAACTTCAACGTCATCAACAACTCAAGGTTCGATGTTATATTTGGAATGGATAGGGGCCAAAGTGCAAATATTAGCCATAGGCCGGTTATAGGGTGCGGTGCATTAATGAAGGAAAAGACAAGAAGAAGAAGAAATAAAAAGAAGAGAAAGAGAGAGAGAGAAGTCAAAGAAAGAAGAAAGAAAAAGAGAAAGAAGAAAAAGAGAAAGAAAGAGGAAGAAGAAAGAGAGAGAAGTCGGAGAAGAAAGAAAGAGAGAGAGAGAGAGGTCGGGGAAGAAGGAGAAGAAGAGAAAGAAGAAGGCAACTCGAGAGCAAGCTTCGGTGAAGAGAAAGAGTGAGAATCCGATAGCAGAGGCGGGAGCAAGAAAGAAAGAGAAAGTAGGAGCTCAGATTTTCTTGGCAAATGGAAAGAAGAGATCAAGAATCGGTAGCGGGGATGAAGAGGAAATCGGTGGAAGAAGAAAATGAAGCAGGGAAGAAGATGAAGCTTTCTTCATCTTTATCGAGATTCGGTAGGATTTGTGTATTTTGTGGCAGTAGCTCTGGCAAAAGAGCTAGCTATAAGGAAGCCGCGATCGGGCTCGGTAAGGAGCTTGTAGAGAGAAATATCGATCTCGTCTATGGTGGTGGGAGCATAGGATTGATGGGCCTGGTTTCTGACGCTGTTCGTACTGGTGGCCGACACGTGTTGGGAGTGATTCCCAAGTCCCTAATGCCGAAAGAAATTACTGGGGGAACTGTGGGAGATGTTAGAGTTGTCTCTAACATGCACGAGAGGAAGGCTGAAATGGCTCATGCTGCTGATGCTTTCATAGCCTTACCCGGAGGTTATGGAACACTTGAGGAATTGTTCGAAGTGATCACTTGGGCTCAACTGGGGATCCACAGCAAACCGGTGGGACTTTTAAATGTTGATGGATATTACGACTCGCTCTTGTCCTTCATAGATTCAGCTATGGCTGAGGAGTTTATATCCAGTAAGGCCAGACGCATCTTAATTTCAGCTCCATCGCCTAAGGAGTTACTAAGAAAATTGGAGGAGTATGTGCCAGAGCGAGATGAGCTTGTGACTCAGCTGAACTGGGATGTTAGCGATGTCGGTAGTTCAGATTCTGAGCCTAGACATTAAATTGTTGATTCCTCCAGTTGAGGATGAACAATTTGTCTTTAGTTGTATTCGTGCCTTTGTACTCTTTGTTTCTTTTATCTTCTGTTGTACTCTTCATTGAAGTGTATTGCATTTACTTCTTAAGCTATCCTATATCTCGCCTAAGTAAATTTCGAGGACGAAATTTTCTTGTAAGGTGGGTAGGATTGTAACTCCCTGTTCCAGTAGTACGTATTTTACTACGTAAATTTTTGTACTTCAATTTTCAGATCAGTTTTATTTTTTCTCTTTGGACTCTTTACCTAAAGCCAGAATATTTTTCTGATCAATTCTATAATTTTGTGATTTTTCGATTAGAGTTTAAATACAAATTTTAAACCGTGATTAATCCTAATCCTAATACTAATCCTAATCCTAATCCTAATTCTAATCCTACCTAATTCTACGCCTAACTCCTCATTTTTCCTAAACCTATGATGATTTTTCTACACCTCCACCACCCTACACTCTCATTTTCCTAACCTATCCCTTGATTTTTCTACAGCCAACTACCCCCCCTTTGATTTTTCTACACCCCCTTTGATTTTTCTACACCCCCTTCTATCACTTCCTTCCTATATAAACACACACACACACATCAGAACATCCCACATCCTTCTCTTCTCTTATCTTCATATTCCCTTCTTCTCTTCCTCTGCCTCCACATCCGAGAGCAAGCAACGCCCAAGCTCCACTTCACATTCCACCTTCGAGCCAACGACTCCGCTTCTACGATCCCGTGAACCCCGAAAAATAACCCGACGCCATGCCACCTTGTTATTGTCGTCGCTCACCGTTGCTACCGTTAGCTACCGTCTCGCCGCCATTCTTACCGCCGTTGTGCCGCCGTCCGTTGCCGACGTCGCTTCTTTCCATGGTTAACACTACCACCGTAATCGTCACATTATAAGGCAAGTACCTTGTACACTATTTTTGTTCTCGTACAAGCATTTCCTTTGACTCGTGGCAAGTAGTCTAGTTATCATCATATTTTATTGACAAACTCTGTTCTAGTCACTTGTTCCATACTATATCAACTCAAGAGTGAACCGTTAACATATTTCGGATCGTGTTATCGAATATCGAATATTCAACCTTACTATCTCTAAAATTTCTTGACCTTGCACTAAGAATTCGACCTTGTTCCCAATACTGGATTGAAGATTTTATACGTGGAAATCGTAGCCCATCGAGTCCCGAATCCAGAACATCTGACGGTTTCTCAATCGGATGTATAGATTGTGAGATATCGCGATTTTAGTACTGACATATATGAATTTCTGAACCTGCACGGGATTACGAACGGTATCTTGTACTGAGAATTTGACCATCTTTCCGACACTGGATCGAAAAACTTTCTACATGAAAATCGTAGCCCTTCGAGTCTAGATATCCGAAACATCCAAAAGTTTCTCAATCGGATGTATAGATTGTGAGATATCGCAGTTTTAGCATTGTGACTCCGAATTTCCAGAATGCGCGCGAAACATCGAAACCAGCGAAGAATGAATTTGTACGCATCGCTACTGTCCTTAGAATGTATCGTGTGAATATGCGTTGGAACCGGGAGAGAGTCTAATTTCTAGAATCTCTGACGGAATCGGATTTGCTTTTCTGTAACAACGGAAAAGTGAATTTGAATGCAGATATGTCAAGTTGTCTAAAAATTCATCTTTACGGTTTTGCATATAAACCCATTACTTTTCATATTTAATGAACTAAGTATATTATTGTTCTTGTAATAATAACTTGCATATATAATAGGTTGATAGAATGTATTTTATACCACTTGATAATTCTATAATAACTACTCTCGATACATGTACCCGATATATCTCATGTCCATGATTACTGCCCTTAATATTTTCCTTGACTAAACTATTTGATTACACTGTTCCACTAGTCGTACCAATTGCATGTTCATAATTAATTATAAAAGAATAACAAGCCGGGGTTATAAGGGTACGACTTAATAGTGGACAATATAGGGGAGTATACTCGGAAGGGGGCCCGTGTTTCCCGAAATAGTGATTCTTGATTCTTGATTCTTGGTTACACAATTCTTGATTACATAATTATCGATTACATGATTCATGATTACATGTCTTGATACTATCACTGGAAGACCCGAGTACATGATCCTATAGAATTCACTACTTAAGTCTAAACGTCACATGATTGATATGCACCGAACTTGTGGTATGGGACACAGGATTGCGTGCATTAGATAAGTTAATAACACAGATAAACTTGAGATTTCTACTAAGCATGATTCTTGATTACATGACTATTGATTACAAGACTCTTGATTACATGACTCTTGATTACATGACTATTGATTACAAGACTCTTGATTACATGACTCTTGATTACATGACTCTCGATCTTTGATTACATTAATATCGATTAACTGAGCCTAGGTTATCAATTGCTTATATCTTGAAGTCTAGAATACACTAGTTACAGTTTTTACTTACATGATCATATTGTCCCGGATCCTTGCTTACTTCCATATTGTATTTGTACTTCTACTTCTTGTTTCTTCCATGTTATATCTTGTTATATTACCCCTTTTTCTGCTTGTTGCTACTTGCTGCCCGAAACTTGCTCTAACGGGAACTTTTTTCTATTTTTCTTTGAGTTAATGATTATACAGGTACTGATGGACCAGATGAGCAGACTCTCTAGATGATCATTGCTGCTTTGTTACTACTTCACGTTGTTTTTCTTTCAGTCACTATTTTATCTAGTTGTTATAGCGAACTGTTCATCGTACTGTTTTAATTATGGCACCTTGTATTCTCGGGCATTTTGACCCGATGTTGATGTACTATCTGGATGATGGTTATTTTATTTTCAGCTCATGTGATCATTATATTTGTCTACGTAAATGTGTTATAAATATCTTGTTGAGCTTATAATTGTACAGCTTATGGATGATGTATATCATTCGCTGGGCCTCAGTTGCGTGCCTGTATTTCCGTATAGTGGGAAGCGGGGCGTGACAGAACCACTGATTCTGGCAGAGCTGTATGATCACTGGCCTGACCGAGAGTAGAAAGGAACCACTGATCCTAGCGGAATGGGGATTGAACCAATGGTTTGAACGAACAGAGTGATTACTTTCGTTCAGAATGGAAAGGATTATGATCCGACTGTAGTAGCGGGGGTGGACCGCATAAACTATGGACTCTACCAGTCACTAGATAAATGTTAGAAACAAGAAAGAGTACAAGAGTATGATTTATGGCGAGGGATCAATCCACATCATCTGGCGAACATGAACTCAATTTGGGTAGTATGTAATGTGGGATGCATATGTTTCCAAATCAAGTTTGCATTTGAATAGGAGCATCGTGTGTATTTGAGTTGTGCAGTAGAATCTAGGTCATGACATACACCGACACCTATGTTTTGACATCATTTTTTTTTTGCATCAAATATTGGTTATTGAGGCTTTGAGATCGCTTGTTTTATCAGTATTGCGTCAGTTGCATTCAACAGACATGCCCACAGTTGGTTAGTGTGCAGGACTCTCTGATCGTGGGTGCAGGGGACTCGAACTACGAGAAGCATCCAAGTGGATGATATAGTTTCCTTGTACAATGTCATTTATTGTGTAATCCCTTATGTAAATTTTATGTAAGTCTACATTGTACATTATAATAATGTAATAAAAGTTTGTAATTTCTATGACTTTTTGCGTTGTGTACTCATTGAAGAAAGATTCTGGGTATGTGTCACGAGTTTCTGGTTAGGAAAATCGAGGCGGTACAAAGTGGTATCAGAGCTAGACTTCAAATTGTATTACCAACACAGCAGGAAATGAGTCTTGGATGCCCCAGTTAGTGTCGGGTTTAGTTTGGACAGTAGGATGGTCATAACTCATATTGTTGTACTTCCAACTTATGTTTATGATCTCCCTATATCCGGAGCTAACCCCTATATATGTTTTCTTATTTTGAAGGATGCCAGGAAGAACTAGGAGTGGTCGCAGCAGACGGACTGAAGGCGAGAGCGGTGGAGCCAATGGTACAGGCCTCAATGTTGAATCGGAGTTCTCTCACGTCTATCAAATGATGAGAGCATTTTTAGAAGCAGGTAGAACTTAATGCCGCAGCAAGGTGTACAGTGTAGGAACCTGAGGAACGCTGTGACTGACCCAGTTAGGATGGTGGAGACTTTAGAAGGATGAAACCACCGGTGTTTGATGAGGGACAAGAGGACCCGACGGCAGTCGATGACGGGATTCGTCAGGTGGAGATTGTGTTTGAAGTACTTGAATGCCGAAGGATAGCAAATTCATGTTGGTGACCATTCTTTTGGAAAAGGATGCGGGTGTGTGGTGGCAGTTCCTCAAGTGCGGTATAGGAAATGCATCAATCACATCGTAGGATTTCCTTGAAAAGTTTAGACAACACTATTTCCCTCTTGATGTCTATGAAGAAAAAGTGATGAAATTTATCAACCTAAGGCAGGGAAGCATGTTACTACGGGAATATGAAAAAAAGTTTACATAGTTATCTCCTTGTGCCCCTGAGATGGAGCAGGACGAGGTGAAGAAGGCAAAGAGGTTTGAGCAAGGGCTGGGGCATGGATTGAGATCGAGAATGGTGTCATTATGTATTCGGAGGTTTGATAAGCTAGTTCGATAGGCATCATTTACAGGTGATGGATATGAATCAAAACAAGCAGCCGTAAGAAAAGACCGGGTATTAGAACGAGGGAAAACGGCCTATTCCAGCCACCAACTTCATGATGCAAGCCACGAACTAGAAGTTCCAGACGCCCAATACCAATGTTAGAGATTTCAAACCAGCGGAGTGTTTCCTTTGTGGTAAGCAAGGACACAATAAGTTTCAATGCCCAAGGAATAAGGTCAAGGATAGTGAGCGTACGTGTTTCAATTGTGAAAAGATTAGGCACATTAAGCCAAATCGCCCACAACTACAGCAGTGAAACAGTGGTCCAGGGCAGAAGAATAATGATCAAGAGAAGAAGCCCTTCAGTGAGGGACGTGTTTTCTCTCTGACTGAAGAAGATGCTGAGAAGGAAGAAGGGGGTCATCACGAGTATTGAAGGTTGAAATGTAATTTGTTTTGATGCTAAAAATGATATGTTTTGGTTGTGACTAGAAGTAAGTAGGTTTCTATATGGACTTGGATAATAAGTGTTAATTGTTAAATTATGTCTGATGCTGTGTTTTGAAATTTGTGTCCTATAATATTTTTATGGGTGTTTCCCCCGTCCACTACTGTAGTTCCGAGGACGGAACAATTATAAGGGGGAGTGATGTAATACCCCCAAAATAATTAATAATTATTTTGTAAAACAATATATTGTATATAAATATTGTTGCATTATATATTATTATTTTTGGCATATGATTGTTGTTCCATGTGAATATTTCACATTCTTGCGCATATTGTCATATACACGTAAGTTAGAATCCAACTTACATGGACTACACCATACACACATACACTACACATACAATTGTAGCCTGCAATTGTTGACTTGCATAAAGGGTTATGTGTAAATGTGGGGAAACCTAAGCAACCCTAGACCCTTCCATACCCTTCCACACTCCAGTCAATCTCACTCTTTCATAACCCTAGCCCGCCAAACCCCCATACCCTCTCACCTTCTATATATATAAGTGTGTAGAAGTGTAGAAAGAAAACCCTAACTCATTCCATTTCCATACACCCTGCATACTTCATTCACTCCATAAAAGTTTACATTTCCTAAAGTTCTATTTAACTAACTGGAGCAAGAATAAGGAGTACAAGAAGCTTGCCAGCAAGGAGGAGGAGAAAAGAAGCAAGGCAAGCTAGGAGAAGCTTGGAACTTGGAGATTTCATTCTTGTCTACACTTTGATGCAGGTGTTCTCCAACTGTCATGGTTGTTAGATTGTCTGTAGTGTAGACTTTTCTTCTTAATATAGATGGCATGAAGTTGTATGGTGCATGTGGTGAATATTTATTTTGTTAATAGCTTGGAAAGTTGTATTTTCTATCTTGAAATTAAGCTTCAACTCCAAAAATCATAACTCCTTGAATATAAGTAATTTATTCTTGAAATTTGTATATTAGCCTCTCATACATGTCCAGAACAGCTCTACCAAATTTCATAATATTTGGACAATAATTTCTATTTTAATAAAATCCGAAACCACTATTGATATAACCTGCAATTTGCCCTATTTACCACTTCTAATTCAAAAAACTCATACCTCTCTAATTATGTGGTATACCAAGTTGAAATTTTAATATGTGATATTTGCATGTATCTAGAATAACTCTGCCACATTTCATAATTTTTGGATAACACTTTTTATTTTAATAAAATCCGAAATCACTGTTGGTCAAGAAGAAAACATAGCATTGTTTACTACTTCCATTTCAAAAGAATCATATCTCTCTAACTATTTGATATTTCAAGTTGAAATTTTTATATGTGATACTTATATGTGAATAAAACATGTTCACCAAATTTTATTAATTTTGGACATTTTTTAGTATTTTAAATTAATTTTGAACTCGTGACTGGTTAGAAATTTTTAGTTTCTGAAAATTTGTACACCTTTCAGTTCTTGATCATTTTGGCCTCTTAAATGAAGTATTTTGAGAGAACTTCCAACTAAGAAATTGTAGTAGACTCAATGACCTTTCTTATAACCTGAAATATCGGAATTTCGAGAAGTATGTGATTATTAATGATTTTCAGAAGTTGCAAGAACATCATTTTTTATTTTAAATTTGCTGTTTTTGGAGTATGCAAGCTATCATCACTTTAAGGCCTCTCAATAGTTTTGGAAATATTGTTTATTAACTTTTGACATTATTTGAATATAAGTTTTTTTTGAAGAAAATTATTTGAATAAAGTTAGAACATAGATAAGTGAGTCAGAACATACCCATATGTGAGACAACTTGGTATGAAAGAATTAACGAGTTAGTACATAACCATGTGAGAGAGAATGTAGTGTAGGGAATTCACATAAATATGATTCCCTATGAGGTGTTGATGTCATGTTTGTGTATATTTATACAAGTGCATATATGTGATAATGGTGTTGTAGATTGTGTGTGAAAGTTGGTATTATTTGGATTCGAATAATCATTTGGAACAAGTTCGAGAAGAGAGACCGGTGGGGTATGCTAGTTCTAAGTCGTGGGACTATCGTCTGTTAGGTCAGGCACTAGTCGGGCGTATACTCACCTGTCAAGGGAACACGTGCTGCGTCATCTTGTCTCGGACATGTGTGACATTATCTCGTTTGTTAATTTCTGAGATTTAGTGATAAGAGCGGGATGCAGACGTAAGTCACAAGTCCTGTCGAAATTTAGGAAATGGACCCTTAAGCTTTCATCTATGTTCTGGGTTATCTATACAAACAAGAAGCAAGAGTGTAACTTTGAGTTTCTTGATGGAGTGGGGGAGACCCAATTGATTTGCCTTATATTCATGGTAACTTGGGTTGGGGCAGGAGTGGAAAGGAATGACTGGTTCTGGCAAAGTTGCATGATCACCGACCTGACCTGGAGTGGAAAGGAACTACTGATCCTGGCGGATTGGAGAAGGAACCACTGATCTAAACAAACACAGTGATTACTGCCATTCGGAGTGGAAAGGACCATGATCCGACTGTAGTAGCGGGGTTAGACCGCATAAACTACAGACTCTAGTAGTCACTAGATAAATGTTAGAAACAGGAAAGAGTATAAGAGTAGGATCATGGTGAGGGATCTAACTCTATCATCTGGAGAATACGAACTCAATTTTGGGAGTATGTAGTATGGGATGCATACATTTTCGAATCAAGTTTGCAATTGAATAGGAGCATCGTGTGTATTTGAGTTGTGCAATAGAATCTAGGTCATGACATATACCGACAGCTATGGTTTGACTTCACATTTTTCTTTTGCATCAAATATTTGTTGTTGAGGCTATGAGATCGCTGGTTTTAACTGCATTGATTCAGTTGCATTTAACTGATGTACCCACAGTTGGTTTGTGTGCATAACTATCTTATCGTGGGAGCAGCAGACTCAAGCTGCGGGAAGCATCCAAGTCGAGAATATAGTTTCCTTGTACAATGTCATTTATTGTGTAATCCATGATATAAATTATAAGTAAGACTATAGTGTACATTATGATAATGTAATTAAAAAAAATAATTTCTTTGATTTTTTGTATTGTGTACTCATTGAAGTAAAGATTACAAATATGTGTCGCGAGTTTTTGGTGTAGAAAAATCAGGGCGCTTGTAACCCTTGTTTTTCATTTTGTATATTTTTTAGTGTAATTTTTTATTTTGGTGTTTTTCTTCTTGTAACTTTTCCTTGGACCGTATATTGGACCTTTTGTTTCAATATATATTTATTTTTATTATCATCTTTTTATTTGAATTCTTGATTCTGTTGTCTCCTTTTGATTCGTCTCTCCTTTTGATTCGTCTCTTTTTGCTCGTGCCATTATTTTTGATTCTCACTGTTAAATTTATTTTTATTTCCATTTTGTTATTTTAATTCATTCATTTGTGCCCTATCACATTTTGGATCTTTATACCCAAACTCACACATATACCCAATACCCACCTAAAAACCCATTATCCCATTCTAATTTCCATTACCTATAAATATTACCCCTGGATCCATTTTAACCAAACCATTATCAATCCTAATTTACCATTACCCATCAGTATACTATCCTAATCTAATGCACCAACTACCCATTTTAAATCCTAATTACCATACACCATCAGACCTGTTACCCACTACTTTTTTTCACCTAATTATAATCTAATACCTTGAGCCTAATAACTATAATCCTAACCCGTGAACCACCCTACCCAACACCCAAACTCTTCTTTCCCTACCTGCAACTCTGTAGCCATCACCAACTCTCCCAAAAACCTAATTCTACCTCCATATATATAATTGTCATCCTACCTATTCATCCCCATGCAGTGTGTCCCCCTAGCCGCAACCTGAGAAAAAAAAAAGAAATTTTCCCTCAGTTCTCCCTCTCTTCCTCGTACTCTCGGGGTTGAGTGTGTGTGCGTGATTTTTCGTTCGTGGGTTCGTTGATTTTTCGTTCGTGGGTTTTGTTCTTTGCCGGGATTCGCTCCTATTATTCTTGTTCTTGCTTTGTTTCCGTCGTCGTCTCTAAGGCAAGTAACTTGTACTCCAATTTCTTTGTTTGATACAAGTCAAAAATACTACTTATAGTGTAGTTGGGTTCTAGAGACAACTCGTGTGTGTGTTATCTTTAATGAGTTTTGTCTCTATTGTGAAAACTTGACCATAGTTGTCTCACGACACTTATGACATGAGTACAACTTAGGATTTACCATTTACTTGATGTGATTCGAATATGTGAGTTAGTTATGAGAAATTGTGCGTTTATTGGATCCATGTGATATACTTGTTATGGACATTTAGTATACTCTATTTCATGTAGTTTGGACACTTAGTAGAATCGATTCCATATTTGGTTGTGTTTGGATCAAGTTTCGTTGAATCTATGTTGATTTTGGTTTTTGAGGAAATTCTGTGTTTTACCGATATTCTGTCTTGACCAGTAATTTAGACCATGTTAGTGTCAGTTTTTTAATTTCATTATAAAACATGAGTTTTAGAAGCAATTTGTTTTCTTTCTAACCCTTCTGACCTTGATTGATTTTGTTTTCGTATGAATGAGTTATGGCTATTTTACTACAGAAGTGTATATAAATTCCAGATTTCGTTTCTTGTTGATTTTGATAACTAAATTATTTTGATACTTGTGCTACCCATATTATTTTGATCTGAAACTTTGGTCAGTATTGCTATATCTATCTAGGGATTACCCAGAATTTTGGTGGATTTTATTGATGATTTTTATATGCCGTTTCATGCTTGGTTATAAAGACTGTACTTGCTGTATTTTGCTCACTGTTCTGTACAGAATCATATTTTCACCCTGATTCCTTTTACTGTATGAAAAGTATTTGTGAAATATGAAAGTTAATATATTTTGTCTATTTTGGCGGATTTGGATTTTATTTCACGGCTTGCGAGATATTTCAGTTTTCGTACAGCAGTGTTGGAAATTCCAGATTTGCCAAACTATCGTTTCTTGATGATTTCTTATTTTTTATGACTAAACTAATTTTACTTAAATCTTATGAAACTTTATATTTTGAGTCTAGACATATAGGAAAATACTCCAGATTTTTCCTGGATTTATTTGAGAGGTTTTGATGCTATTTTTCGGACTGAGAATTCGTTTTACTGATTTCTGACTTAATATGTTTTCTGGATTCAAATCAGTTTTGAGTTATGATTTTGTGAATTACTATGTGACTTATTTATATTCGCTGAATTCGGTTGGGGGTATATTTTCCAGATTCTTTGACGAATCCAGATTTGCATTTCTGTAGCGACGAGATTCACTGTTTTTGTACTGTACTGTCATGTTGTCCTGAATATGAACATACACTGTTTTGCTCGTTTATATGACTGTATATCATTTATGCATGTTTATTTGTTTTCCTGAACCTAATACTGATTATACCATATTAGTTTGACACTATTTCGTACACATTCATGCTTGTTTGATGACCAAAATAAAGTAACCAAGCCGGGATTTCTTAAGGGAAGATCTAGTAGTGGAAAATATGGAAACGTGTACTTGGAAGGGAACTAGTGTTCCATACCGCTACTGTTAATGTTACTTTTCTGCTACTGTTACTGTTACTTTACTGCTACTGCTACTGTTACTGATACCTGAGTACACCGCCCCATTATGGTCCACTATGAAATCTAAAAGCAAAACTGTTTGTTGTAGCAACCATGTGTTATGTTTTTGGGGCACGTGAAGTGCTACCTAGCTAGTAATACACTGAAGACTGTAAGAACATAAGACTAATACTGTTAGACTGATACTGTTAGACTGATACTGTGGGACTGATATGTTATACTGTTATCCTGATTCACTGGTGTACTGAGCTTACTGTTACTGGACACTGTTAGTTGCCATATGACACTGCATTTGATATAAAACATATGTATTGTTAGTATACCATGCTAGTTGACTTTGTTTTACTAATTCATGCTAGTTATTACTGTTGATGCATTATTCCATGCTATTTGTTAGTTTTCCATGTGCTTGTATCCTACATTATAAGTGGCCCGTAACTTGCAATTGACGGGTACTTGTTTTCTCTTTTCTTCTCCTGCAATTATTAATTGCAGATTAGGATGGTCAGCTACCCGACGATATTGGCGAAATGAGATATTAATGCTAGATTTCTTGCTTATTAGTATTATTATTACTGTTGCTTTGGAACAATGTATTTTGAGTACTTGAATATTTATTTTGTATTTGGGCGATGTGACCCAGGATATTTGACTTGTCCAGATTCTGATTTATTTGAGAATATTATATTTTGTTTCAAGTAAATTCTGTTGGTTTATTAATTTAGTTATGCATGTGTGGTTGACTCTTTTGCTTCCAACTCTGATTATTTTGTGAGATATTGTAAAGATTCCTAAACAACTTATGGATGATGAAAGTCATTCGCTGGGCTTTTGTTGCGTATCCGTATTCTGTATTTTTTTTGGGAAGCGGGACGTGACAGCACTACACCAGAATCAGACTTGTAAGAGCATCCACAGTCGTTTGCTATATTTGACAATTTTTCTTTTTTTGAGAAATGAGGGTCTGCAGGCGTTTACTATTTTGCCATAAAATTACAAAGTTGCTACAGTTCGTTCTCATAAATGAGAAATGAAATTGCGATTCTCAAATTATAGGGGTTGTTCCATCCCAATTATTTTATTTTTTTTAAGAGTATCAGACGAGACAACTTGTGCCGTCCCAAATTTATTATTATTATTTTTTTAAAAGAGGTCGGATGATACATGTTGTATCGTCCTTCCCTTTTTTTTAATTAATTCCTCAAATGGGACATGTTGTCCCGTTTGACCACCAAAAGTGATCGGATGGGACAACATGTTCCGTCCCATGAGGATTTATTATTTTTTTTGTAAATGAATTTTTTATTCCCATTTTGCCCTCCCACGTCTCTTTTCGTTTAAAACTCAAACGGTTATATTTTTTCAAACGGCTATATTGGATCAAACGTCTATTTAATCTTCAACTACATATTCACTTACCTCATATATAAACATTTAGCTAACATCATCAACAAAGTGTACAAATTTTAGAAGAAAAAAAAAGATCAACCAACTACTCTTCCAACCGAAAGCTTACTGTGAGAAATATATTTCGCAAGAATGGGAACTAGGGGTTCAAGAGGCAGAGCCTATACAACAAATGAAGATGTGATTCTTTCACATAGTTGGATAGCAATCACTCAAGATCCAACCATCGGTGCGGACCAATCAGGTAGCCAATTTCGGGATCGTTTATTCAACACATTCAAAGCTATATTAGGCACTCCAACTGATCGAACATCGAATTTGCTTAGTAGTAGATTTCACATTATCTCCAAAGATGTGTCTCTATTTGTTGGTAAACTGGCGAGTGTAACAAACAGGACTGCGAGCGCAGCCAACGAGGTCGATAAGGTATGTTGATTTGAAAATTTTCTTTTATTTATTTTAAATGTATTGTTCAAGTTAAAAATTATTGTTTGTTTGTCACGCCCCGCTTCCCAAAATACGGAACACGAGTACGTAACGTAGGCCCCAACAAATGATGTACACACCATCCATAAACTGTATCAGACTAACTCAGCAATAAGATCAACAAATATACAACCACGCAAGAAATATAACCACATGAATCAATGATAAAGTTCCAATAATAATGAAATAAACCAGCAGTATAAATATCCAACATCCGGGATCAAAATAAAACTACGGGTTATAGAGCCCAAAACAAAGTACAAGAGATAACAGTGTTCAGAAAATAAATCTAGCAACAATTAATAAACTACGCAGCGGAGACTGGATCCAATGCTAGAAACGTTGCCCAACAATTCCTTCGGGAATGGATCCTTTAGTACCTGTAAATTTCTGGTCTAAAAAGAAATAAAAGAGTGCCTTTAGAGTAAGTCGTGGGCGGCAAGTAGAGAAAACAAAGGATAATAGGAAAAACATGAATATCAAAGGAAAAGAACATGGTCAAAGACAAAGAACAACACAAAGAGTAGGCAATATTAAAGGGTTACAATAATCATACACGAAACGCGTGATATCAATTCAATGTCAATAAAAGATCAAACATGCAGGTTGTTAAGTATTTTATTAACCTAACTAGTGCACGTACTACTGCATCCCATATTACAGGTTCCATGTAAGCACAGTGATTGTTTTAGACCGATGATGAATTCATGATTCGTGTACTCGACATTGATAACAATAATTTACAATCAAGAATCATCAATAAATCATTGCAATCAATACACCTCCTTTTAAGACAATACAATATAACGATGAGGCCTTACCGAGTATATTTTCCGATTGTTCACTACCAAGTCTACCCATAATAACCCCGACTTGTTAATAGTTTATTTTCATCCTATGTGAGCATGAAAGAGGGTGTCAATGTTTTATATTACTATGTGTGACTAATTTTAAGTGCTACAAACAAAGCATGAAGCAAACACATCATTCAACACATTTCACAAAATCAAGACAGCATGACCTTGCTGTACTAAAACATAGATTATGGTCACTGCACAATAGCAAAACTGAATCCGCCAAGAGATATGGAAAGTAGACTTCCATACGGTTCCAGCGAGTATAATTAGGGCATATGAAAGACATAGGAACTAGGGTAAAAACTCTAATCTAATCAGGTTTTATGTTCAGTCAGCATGCAGTAGGTTATGTTTCATTAATTATTTCGGACCAGAGAACTCATTATTAAAATCTACAAAAATTCAGGAAAGTAGCAATACATGTCTAGGTCCATCATGAATTATTTTAGATTTTTCCTTTACTGTTAATAGGGTCAAATAAAATAAACAACAGCAGGATACGTATAAAATAATGAGTCTGAAAATTACTAACACAGTTGCTGTAAAGTGATGATATCTAACAGATGAAAAATTGGAATTCAAATCCAGACTAGGGAAAAGTTTTCTAGACATCAAGGGCTACATTTTATGTTCAGTAAGTTTCCTCAAATTATGTCACTAGCATGTCTAACATTCTGGTTCAAAGTAAAACATACAGCAGTCCAGAAATCAACTTAACATAAAAAGATAATAAATAATTCATACGTTCACATATAGCATGAAAATTGGTAATCAAAGCAATCCTAGGTGTCAACATGCAAATTTCTAAGGTTTAAGATACATTTGTCACGGTCATGGTGTCAATTCATCAATTAAATTCAATTCTAGCATGTTCAATTTCAATGTCTAATCTATCAAGCAGTCTTATGCATGAATCTATATGTTTAACGTGTAGATGCATGAAACATTGGGGAGATTTAGATCAAAGAGAAGCACGATGTTAAGAGTATGTCGGGTTAGCTTGTGTAAACCCTCGATTATCTTAACGGAATTGTCAAAAGCAGTTTTTGATAACAAAAGGACAGGATCTACTTGCAGGAGATCAAAGTAATCTTGAACACAAATAATAGAAAGGGTTCAAAAAGAGACTTGCCTGTTATTACAGATATTATTAAAATAGGAATAACAGGATCAGAATCCCGGACGAAAATCTCCCAAAAATGCACGAAGAATCCACAGCAACAGCAAGATCCTAGAGCAATTCCCACACACCAGATCGGGACAGAACGCAGAATACCGAAACTGGATCTGGCGCACACAGAACACGGAACACCAAAACAATCCAATAAAAACTTAGTTCCACACCGGATCTGGCTTAAAACAGCGGACAACAACTCTGGATCGGGTGCGGCAGAATAGCAAACAGCAAAACCCAGCCAATCGGATCGCTGCCTCACACCGAATCCAACCTGAACAGCTGACAGCGTCGTGGATCCAATGTGGCAGAACAACGAACAGCGAGATCGACCAATCGGGGCGCATCTCCTACCTCTCGACAGCGGAAAAGAGAGAGAGGGAGAGCGGCAGACTGGCACGGCGCGACAACTGCGACGGGCGACTGCGGTGGCGGAGTGGTGTCGTTACCACGGTCGGTAAGCGACGGCAGCGACAACAACTCTGGCGAAGGGAACTCTATTTTCGCAGTGGAAAACAGGGAAACGGCGCTCGCGACTCCGGGACTTGGACGGCGGTGCTAGGGGGCTGCACAGGCGCGGCGAGAGACGACGAAGACGATGATAGAGCACGGAGAGGGAATAGGGTGACGGAAATGAAGTTTACGGTAAAGGCAACCTTGTCAATGGGGTCTCGGTGACGGGGATGGCGAGGACGGGGATATGAGCGACGGTGATGGGGATGGAGAGGAGATAGAAATGGTGACGGTGGTGATGGCAGTGGTGGACGATGGTCGAAGGAGCGATGGGGGTCGGGGGTGTTAGAGGTTGGGTTTGGGTTAACGGAAATAGAGAGAGGGGTACAGGGAGAGATAAAGCGGCAGAGAGAGAGTGAGAGAGAGAGAGAGAGAGAGTATATTAATTAGGGTTAATTAATGGGGGTATTTATAGGGATCAGGAAATTAGGATTTTGGGTTGAGATTATGTGGGTTCTGGGTATCGGTTTCGGCTCCAAAAAGAGATAAACAAATGCAATGAGATGAGACGAACACTAAGGAGAACAAATCGAATCAAAAATAGAAAAGTGCCAAATTCACAAAAGAACAGAATCCAATCAAAAGAATACAGATTGATCCAAAGAGAACAAAAGAACCCAAGAAAAGACAAAATGCACCATAATAAATGAGTTCAAATACAATAATCAAAAGAATACAAAATACAATAAAATCCAAAAATAGAGCTTACATTGTTGTTGTTTTTTTTTGTAGACACAGGAAGCAAGAACCGAATATATGCATTCAACTGGGAAGCTTTCCGATTTGAAGAATGTTATCAATTACTAAAGGATTTGCCAAATTTTTTTTTACGTACCACACATGTGTTCGAATATGGCCTGAGTTCACAATCATCTTATGGTGGTAGCAGTCAACGTGCGTCCATAAATGTTGATTCTCCCAACTCGGATGTAGCACCTGGCGGTGAATCGTCTACACCTCTCTCCTGGCCACCTGGACGCAAAGCAGAAAAAGAAAGGCAAAAAATAAAGCGGATAGTTCTGACGAGGCTATGCTTGAAGAGATCAAAAAATTTAACTCCTTCTATATTGAGATGCAAGAACGTAGGATACATGCGACGGAAATGAAACTTGCATTGAAAAGAAAAGATCAGGATATAAAAGAGCAAATGGAGGAAGATCGAATAATGGGGTTGGACTTGAGTCAATATTCTGACGATCAACGTTATTATTTCATTTGTAGACAATGTCAAATAATGTAAAAAAGAGGTTTCATTAGGGATTGACATGTAAGTCTATTTAGTCTTGTGCGGGTTAGTACCTATTAAAAAAGAGTTAATTTTTTCATTATTATGTATCCATTTCATTATAACATTCTTATGTACTGTATGCTTAATTTTAATTTAATTGTATTATATTGTTTCTTTTTAATTGAATTTTACCTTTCCAATTATACAATACAATGTATAAATTTGCATTCCACATGAGCCTAATGTTATGATTACATTATGCCTACTTTTAACAACCCTTGCAAACATTGGGTTCATACGTCTACATGATAATCAAAAGATACGATTACATTAAGAATACTTCCATCGTTGAAACATGAAACTAAATTGTTTCGTTAATTAAAAACAATTATAAGGCTAAATAAAAATTTGATCTTGTATTACATTTGTCAATTGGCATCCCCAAATTTGTTTCAAATATGGTCAACTAGATATTGACACAGTATATGATGTTTCTGTCGATCATGTAAAACAACGTTGCGTGCCATACGAGCTATCTGTTCACATGGAGAAGTTGCATTAGGTGTTACCGATGTAGTTGAGGAACTTTGTTCGTAGTCATAATCATGTACATCTTCTTCTCGTTCATCCTCAACAATCATATTATGTAAAATAATACAAGTCTCCATTATATAAGACAGACTTTCTGCATCCCACATTCTAGCCGGCCCTTTCACTATCGCAAATCTAGCCTATAAAACCCTGAAAGCACATCCGACGTCTTTCCGTGCACCTTCATGCATTTGAGCAAACTTTTTCTTCTTTTGTGTGTCTGGTGCAATGTAGATTTTTACTATAGTGGCCAATTGGGGGGGGGGGGGGGGTAAATTCCATCTGCCAAATAGTACCCCATGGAGTAATGATGATTGTTGATAATATAATTAGCTGGAGGTGCACAACCATTAAGAATATCATTAAATAATGTAGATTGGTTGAGTACGTTCAAATCATTAGGCATTCCAAAAAAAGAATGCCAAAACCAAAGATCATAGGATGCAACTGCTTCTAGTATGATTGTAGGCTCACGGGCATGACCTGTATATTGGCCATGCCAAGCTGCATGGTAATTTTTCCACACCCAGTGCTTGCAATCTACACTACCCAACAAACCATGAAATCCACGAGATTTATTCTCTTTGAGGAGTCTATTTACATCATCTGTGTTGAGTTTTCTTGTATATTGCACACCAAAAATATTCACAATTGCAATACAAAATCTACATACCGTGTTTAGCACTGTAGTTTCCCCAATTCTTACATATTCGTCGACTGCATCAGTAGAAGATCCATACGCTAAACAACGCATTGCAGCTGTTAATTTCTGTATAGGAAACAAGCCCATAGCGTTTGTAGCATCTACCCGTTGTTGGAAGTATTAATCGTACCCAACGCATGCTTCAAGTACTCGATTGAATAGACCTCTCACATTCGAAGTCGACGAAGAAAAATACTATCAGGGTAAACTGAATTACCGCAGAAATAATCCCGCATCAAACGGTTGTGGCCTTCAACTCTTTCACGGCGAATATAACAGCGATGCATATTTCGTTGTGAAGCGAGATTACCCAAAGCACTTTGCGGCATGCGTTTGTTATACATTATTGCTATATCGTCTTCATGATCCCATTCATCGTCTGAGTCAGTGGAGGTTGAAGAATAAGAGAAATGAGACATTTTAGTGGCGTAGACTTGTAGATATCAGAATTTGATGAATAAATTTTTTTTGTGGGTGTTTAAATAGGATTAAAGGAGTTCATTCACGTGAAACATACATACAAAAAAAATGAAAGGTTGATTGGAAATGCCTTGGTTCACGTGAATTGACCAAGCTTGGGGCAAAAAAAAATCATTTCATGAGATTCCCACCAAAATTAATAACTTCAGATGTCTTACATGATTTATAAGATAATACCCAAAATACCCCTACAACTTCCTTCCTTTGTCTAAACTAATACAAACTAACAATATTGCTAATCATACTGGGTGTTAGGTACAAATGATGGTGTACGTGTGGAATCTTCTGAACCTGATAATCGTGTTTGCCGCGATGTAGAAGCCCGATGTTTTGATACCAATCGCCTTCCTGAAACTGCTATCGATTGAACTGATTCTCGTAGCACCATTTCATCAGTTATAAATTTTCTTAATAGACAATTATTTCTTGAAAGTTCTTGGCACTGTCTGTACAACCCCTCCTACAAATGAAGCAGTGATATAAAAGAATAACATTAATGAACATAAGCACACTCGAGAAATAAAAAAATTTGTCAGTTTCTTACATATGATTGATTGCCGTGCGGTTCAAACTCAAAAGTTTCCTGACCAAGGTTTCTTGTGATTTTACCGCCCGTGAATAAGGGTGCTTCAACTATGGGCTCACCATAAAATGCTAGTCTCTCAAGCAGTGGTTGTGGTGGATATTGTGAGGGCAACCTAAAAGGAGGTGCTGGAAATGGCAATTGAGCAGATGGATCACTGCAACTAACTGCCCTATCAAATCAATGTTAGCTTCATGCGAGAGATTCAGCATAATAGGACCAACTGATAACTTATCCCAATACTGATCATATACACTCTGTGGAATATGATAGACCAGTGTAGAAGCATCAATAGGGTTACATAACTCATGTGGTTTCATTCGAGACATAGTAGTAGGAGGATTTGATGGGATAGCAATAAACCAAGTTATTTGCCGATAACATTGATCACCGAGATACCAAACCCCCTACAATGAAACAATAATTAGCACTAACAATCATAAGTAAAATAAGCATTGGAACAATAACTTTATAAAGTATTACCTGACTGCCATTTTGGAAGATAACATGGTGGCGGGATAAGATGATCGCACATTGAATATCATACTCGTTCTCATATGACGATCCATTATATAGTTGTCATATAATAAATGCTGATGACCTCATCTCCAGCTGACTTCGGACCATAGAGATATTGTAACGAATCAAATCAGTTCTACTTTGATCCAAATTTTTGTGATTCCACCATGCAATTTTTTGTCTAATATCTGCATTTTATAAATGAATCTCAAAATCTACGGTTCTATCACTCATCGGTGTACAAATACTTGTGTATTCATGTGCCCAGTACTGAAATAAAATCATAATATTAATAATCCAAATACTAATATTTGGTATTTTAGATATTATTACAAAATAATAATAATTATTTAGTAAGATTACCTCGAGTACTTGCCACGGGCCGTTAAATGCTTTCAGTTTTAGTCTGCTATAAGAATCCAAAGACATATAGCAATGTCAATGTCGGACTTCCCTAATCATGCATGCCAACTAGATTCATATCTTCAAAAGCAGTAAGGAAACCACATCTCACTACTGAAGAAGCATTGGGCAAAAGAAACTTACCCACAAAGTACAGGAAGAAAGCTCTGCCAACTTTCATTGCCACTTCAGGGTCTAGCATATTGGCAGCGATCCATTCTTTCTGAAAATACTTCTTTAAGAACGAGCAGCATATACCGTTTGATTTCCAATCTTCCGGTATAATTTCTGCGAAGAACCTAGACTGGACAACATCGAAGGTGTATGCATCATCATTACACGGTGGTACATCACCGACTCCAATAGATAATTCCGTTAGCATTGCCCAGTCTAACAGGGTAAATCCCAACTCACTGCCTGAAAGATGGAAAGTGTGGGTCGTGTCCCACCATCTCTCAATCAAAGCTTCGACAAGGCGCGCCGAGGAGTTCTCTGTATTGATAGTAAATAAATGGGCCCAGCCGGCATTGTCCATCAACTGCTTGATTAGAGAGACAGAGCAAACTAGCTTCGAAGCTTTTATCGGCCCTTTCCAATTTCCTCTAAATGTAACAAATCCACCAATAGGTTGCTCGGTAATCAACTTATGTATGTGTTGTCCATCATCGACTACTCTGAACCAGTCGAATGGATCGCTATAATTCACAGGCGCAGTTGTTTCTTCTTCACTTCTGTTTTATGATTGTGCGGACTCTGACCAACATCTAGATTTGACTTTCCCAATAAATCTCTTGATTGTTGAAGACATTTTTTTTTCCGTATGTTGATTACAATGAGAATTGATAGGCGGAGAGAAAAAATAATGAAGAATAGGATGAGAAGAGAGGAGACCACATTCTGAGTTCGGAGCTACCATGCAATTTATAAGCTTTCACAATTAAACACAAAGGGTAATAAGTCATTTTGAGTCAAAAGCATGGGAAACCAAATCATTTCCCTTTAAAAAAGACCCAAAAAAAAATTCCCCGCCAAAAAAATGCCCCCCTTTTCACGGACGGGACAACATGTCCCGTCCCAACACTTAAATTTTTTTTTTTAACCCAAGAGCTCTAAAATTTTAAAAAAATTGCGGGACTTCCGTTCCACGCAACACTGTAACACCCCAATTTTTTTTTTTGAAAACCAACCACCAAATTCAATTCTATCAATTTCTATATCACTTTAAACATAAACTAAAATAGTTATATTTCAATAAAAATTTGGGCAGAGTTTCCCCTTTAATTTTTGCCCCGAAACACAATTGGCTTACGGAATTATGCTCTAAATTCTGTAGCTCACATCACAGGCAAAAATATCACGGGCTCCCCAGGACAAAATGAGCAGAATCACACAGGCAATATAATATCATGCTCTGGGGGCCAAACTATAACAGATTATCAAATATTAAATAAAAACCATAAATTCCTTTGAAAACATATAAGATTTTTGTAAAAATTTAGGAAAACCTTTTTAAAAACCAACCATAGAACCCAATACTCCACAACGAGGTGGGTACGGGCTTTCTCACCTTATCACAACACTATATACCTATACTTTTACCATAATACAAAATAATACATCAAATATTCACCTTCTACTTATACTAAATACATAATTAATCTAACATCTCGATAAAATAAAATTCCTAACTCTATCACTACCTCGCCATGCTGCGACCAACCTGCAAGAGAGTTAGGGTTGTCCACTCTCCGGGAGGGACCCCCCTAACCCCCAGAAAACATCAAGGGTTAGCCATTTCTGGTGTGAGTATAATTTAAAAATCTAACAAATGAATTAAATTGTATAAAGAAAATAATTCAAACTTACAAACATCAAGTAAGAAGATATACCTTGAACATCTGAACTTAAAAACATCGTCAATACGATTTATATCTAAATACTCTTCAAGTCTGCATCGAATTATAAAATTACCCATAATTCACACATTCCACTATATATTTCACATCAACCTCATATTTATCCTTATTTTATATTCGCACAATACGAATTCCCATACAATCCATTACTTTTCAATTTAAATTCCTAACCCGAATATTCATTCTTCCACAATTATCGTCATATTAGTATTTCGCTATTTATATAAATATAACTTACATGATGTTATTACATCCTTCTTTAATAACCATTTATATGAATACAAGCTCATAACACAACCTACCTTCTCTAATAACCATTTTCATAACCATTCTCAAAATACGGGTATTCATTTTATTGTATTATAACAAATATCACATCATTAACCCATCACTAATTAGAAAGCTTATACTCATTGCATCAAAAACATGTTTTATAGCTCATTCTCATCTCATTACACCACTTTAGTATGTTCTCATTCTTGTAAGCCATATATCTTAATATCATTTTCACTTAATCCCGAAACACAATTTGGGGCCACAACATATCACACCCTATAGCTGATAGCTTGGGTAATAATCTCTGCACCTCAAACACACAGTTTGGGTAATATCACATCACATCTCAAGCCGATAGCTTGGTTATTAATTCACTTCAATTACTTTTCATCTTCACTTTTCTTAATTTCTCATTTCCCTTATTCATTATCGATATCATGCCACTCACCCTGCGAATTATGTCAAGGCAGGTAGTTCCCACCATTTCCACAGAAATAGCGGGTGGGTAGTTCCTTGACACAATTCCAAGGTGTATCAACACATATCATCCTGTATTTCACTTTAATACTTATTTGTATTACACAATTATTTTATACCACTCATAATAACACATGTCTCTTTTACTTTCATTTTAAAATAACCACATGTTGCATTTATCATTTCTTTTCATACACAAACTCATAACTCGTATTCCTTCATTTTCATTTCATTCACAACCACTTTCTTTCACAATCACAATTCACTTTCTTTACTACACATTCTTATTTACACTTAGTTATTTTATTAGTTTGTCGACCAGTGAGCCACAGTATCCCAACATACTGAAAGCCGACAGCCCAGTAAACACGCAGTACGATGCTCTCCTAGAGTCTTACTCGTCCGAGGCTACGTCTTCCTCCTAGCCGAACTAGCGAGGGAACACAGCACTCCGAGTCCCACTAGGGTGCCTCCTCGCGACGTCTGTCATCGAGGAAAAAAACCACTAACCCCTATTCCCACTAGGGTACTTCCTCCCAGCCGAAGCCAGTGAGGCAAACACTCACCACTAGTCCCACTAGGGTGCTTCCTCGCGACAGCTGTCATCGAGGGAAAACTGGGCCTCAAGCCGATAGCTTGGGCGATAAAATCCACTTACCCCAAACATAGTTTGGGTCCACTATTCCCAAGCCGGTCCTTGGGCATTAGGAGGTCTAGCCCAAACCCCCAGGATTGCTGTAGGCACTGGTCAACAAAACCATCTGTTATTAGCATTAATCATTGCATCTTTTCATCTTACTTTGTTCCACAACATTACACTTTTGAATTCAATAATAGCCACCACCTTGATTTTAATCACGTGAATTAAAGACACTGTTTATTAGCACATACCATCTTATTTTTTATCTTACCATTTGATGCATATCCGGCGTCCACGATATTAATTATCATCTCATTGTACCACATATATACATACACCATGTCATTTAACATAGAAACCATCATGTCATAGTATTACACATCATGGATGCACCATGTTATTTAATTTGCCATAACATCACCCATTATGAATACCATGCTATTTACTACTTCATTAAATCACATATAGACATACACCAAGTTATAATATTAATAAAAGAACTATATTATGTTATTCCATATCTTAAGAGTATCAAAATAGATAATTCATCCCATTGTAATATCATACTATTGCCCATTAATTCATTAGAACATAATTAGACTGTAAGCATATACCCACTTACTCATTTCATCAATTATTGCATCACAAACCAAAATCATCTACCTATATATCACAACACACCTCACAATTGTGGGTTTCCAAAAGATAGGGCCATAATCACTTATTTCATCTAATTAAACTCCATAACAACCAATCATAGCCTACTAACTCATACCCAATGCTCTATGTGAGTAAAATCACCTATAAGGGTCTAGATGCCCCAAAATAAGGATAAAACATGCACTATATATACGCGGGTCTCCAAAATATGACCACAATTACTAATTTCGTCTGATTACATCTTATAGCATTCATCCATAGCATGCTAGCCCATACACAAGGCTCCACATATACCAAATCGCCTATATCGGCTTATTCACCCAAAAACATGCACAAAACATGCACAGGGTAATTATATGCATAAACCATTTAATATATTTAATTTTTATACTTCAACGCATCACAATAACCCATAATATAGATTTTATATACTTAAAATAGTCAATTTTACCACATATCTCAAAACCCATTTTTGGACCCTCAAAAAATCCGTATTTTCAATAAAAATCCACTTTTGGCATAACTTCCACAAAATATATCAAAAGGCCACGAAATTCTGCCACAATATAAAATATTTATAAAAACAACGTACTTACCTGACGGACCGAGCAAACGATGTCCCACATCCGCCCTGTAGCTAGTCGAAGTTCGACTTTTTCCACCTAAATAGGAAATTATAGGACCGATTAGCTTAAAACTCAAAACTCAACCTACGAACCTCCAAACTCGAATCCGTCTTCACCCACTCGTTACAAATGACCTAAGTAACCGAGCTACATCAACGGATTTCGAATTCGGGTCCCAATACAAACATTCCCTTATTGATCAGAGGCTTTCTAATAAGAAAAATTCATATTTTCTAATTTCTTTAATCCCCTCTTCCTAATTTCTCAAAGTAGGGTTAATAACAATAATAAAACCCAATTACACCTCCGAATTCATCAAATTCTCACCTCTATATCGCTCAGGCATTTCACCGAATACCCGGCGTGCACAAAATTTATACATTCATTCTCCATCTTTTCCGTTAAGTTCTAAGTCTACAAAATCCCTTCTAAATTCATATTAATACTCTCACACCACTCCACAACCTCCCATACATTTTCTAAACTCGCTAGAAGCAAGTTTCTTACTCCACTTCACATATTCTAAAATTTGGCTTTATGCCAAAATTAGAACTTCATGATTTCACCATGATATACACCAATCCTAACTTCTAACATATTCTCTATAATCTCTTTTACAAACCCAAAACCCTAATTTACTAACAACTTGTAATTTCTCTAACAATCCCCTAATTCCTCAAATCTACCACTTCCCACATCTCTAAATCTCTCTACCATAATAATCCTACTCAATAAAACTAACCACACATAATTTTATACGAATAAATAAAATAGGGTATACCTTTTCGAAATTCTTTCGAAAATCCGACACTTCCACGATGTAGAGAACCCTTCAATTAGCTTGCCCCCTAATTTAATCGAAATTTTATGGAGAAAGGAGCCGGATTTTCGAGCTAGGAGAGGGCCGGTAATGGGTTCGGTGCTTCTCAGGTTTCGATCGGGAATGGAAAGAAAGAAAGAAGGGAGAAGGAAGGAGGAGAGAAAGGAGGGGTTTTTTTTTATAAAAATATTAATAATAATAATAATTAAATAAGGCTATTAGCAAATAAACCCCCAATACCCTAAAATATTTCAAATAAGCACCAACTTTATACTTTAATAATACTAATAATGCAAAATACATTAAATCATCTCATAACAATCCTCCAAAATTATAAAATAAAGTAAATAATATTTCTTCACATAAAATCTCAACTCATGGCTTCAACATATCATCTACACCAATCCAATTAAAATATCCACACCAGTATCAATAAGATATCACTTAAAATAATTCTCACCCCTACGAAATATAAAAACAAATATTTTTGGTATTTTAAAATCCGAGGTGTTACATTCTACACACCTCAAATGAAGCTCGTCCTCGAGCTATGGGGTTTAAGATAACTCCTCGAACGATTTCAAGATACCTCCTCCACACCATTACCTAGGATTTTCAGTTACATTATCAACATCAAACCTTCATTGCACCATTAACAACAACCCGGCTGGTCGTCGGGTTAGCTGCACTATGGCTTTACAATAACCACTAGTTTGATAGGATATATCACATCTAATATCACCTCTATCTGGACTTTAATCTACCACGGCTCCACCACTTGATAGATCTTTCACACTTTTCTCGACATCGAAACAAGAAATACATCAAGAATACCCGACATCTCCAAGATAAGCTTCAAACAATATACCACCGTTCCAATTCTTTTTATAACTCTAAAGGGCCATCATATCTCGGGTCTAACTTTTTCCCAGTTCCAATAATGGCGTACTCCATGGATAAGGGAAACCTTCAAAAATACCCAAATCTTCAGTTTTTAACTTCAAGAGGCTTTCGCCGCTAATCTGCATAATCATTTTCTTTTGTCAGCTACACACCTCAAAAGAGGCTTATCCATGGTCACCTGATAATTAATATTTTTCCTCGTTCCGGTCCATTAAAATATTCTCCTAAAATCTTGATACATCTTCGTGCCACCGGGATAGACGATATACTGAGTATAAGGAGCATTCTCCATCACCCGCTACCACGAACCATCCTAATCAGGAACACCAAATCTACGATAATAACAAGGATTTTCCCTACTGCCTACTGACCAATCTGCATTACATTCATTAATCTCATCCAGAATTCAACCATGCATCCTCTGTCACAAATAGATATTTTGAATTCAAGTTTGTCTGGTCAACTGTAGGATAGACAACTGTATTGATAAACTACCGATATATAAGGTCGGATCAACCTCTACTACTGAAATAAAATCAAATTGATCTAATGAATTTAACACCGTCCACTCCTGGGACGTCATTAAGACCAAAACCTTCTTTCCATTTATAGCATTCATCACTTTATCTCTTCCCCGGGTGGTATTTTATTTCCATACCAAGCTACCAAGGTACTCAAATCACATTTGTTGCCTCCTACTAAAATCATTTATAAGAACAAGTGCGTTAAACTCTTATGATCTGCAAAAAGCTAAAACTATCATTCCAATGAATAATGTCTCCATATCTTCAACTGCATACAACACTGTTGCCGATTTCGAATCTGCTTAAATCACACTCTCCATGAAACCTCGACGACCCAAATATATAAGGCACTAACCTGCCCTCACACACCAACTACACCTGCCTGTAACACATGCCTCCGCATCTACTCGGAGAGAGACTCCTTTTTCGGAGTAATCAAAACAGCATCTGTCGTTAATTCTTCCTAATTCTTCCTTTAACTCTTGAAAAGGTCTTTCTGCGCTGTTCTGGTCATACCAACGGCTCATTCTTTATGATAAAATGAGTCATCGGTACCGCAATAATAGAAAATTGAGGAATGAACCTCCAATAATAGCCAGTTAGAACCAAGAAACTCTGAATTTCTAACACATCCGAGGGTTTTTCCCGTCTTTTCACCTTTTGAAATTTTCTTCGGATCCACAATACGCTTTCAATAGACACAATGTGTCCCAAAATTCACACTTCTCGACCCCAAAATGACAATTTCCAGACCTTTCATACCGCTTCTAGTCTCAACGAGTCTACAACTCAGTTCTGATGTGCCATCTATGCCCCTCCATACTGCGAAAATACACCAAATATCATATACAAATACAGTCACACCCTGTTAATATAAGGGTGAAAGGTCCAATTCGTCAAATTCATGAAAACTGCAGGGACGTTTGCCAGCCCAAAAGACATCATGGAGAACTTATACAATTCATACCGAGTACGAAAAACAGCCACTGGGATACTTCTCTTTTCAAGGATTATCTGACGGTACTCAGTGTGCAACTCTAGCCAGGAGATTAGTGGCACTCCCCGCAACTAATCCAACAAATTATCTATTTTCAACAACGAATGCTTAATAGTCACCTTACTTAGTACACCTTCTCAGTGAACTGCCTTCTTTGTTACAATACCGCAGAAGCGCCCTACGGCGTATCACTTGATCCGATAACCTTTTCCAGAACATCATCTCAAATTCTCTTTCATCTTTTCCCATTCCTAAAGTGCTATAGCACATGCTGATTTAGAAATTGGAGTCATTCCAAATATTAAATCGATCTTGAACTTCAGAGTTTGCTCAGATGGGGGACCAAGAACCTCTTCGAGTATATCAGAAACTTTGCAAACCACATCAACAATTTCAATCTTTGCCTTGGATATTTCTACTGAACCCAACGGGCATAATTTCATCGTCCAAATTATTACGTACAATCAAATACTGGGTTTCATCAGGCTGTCTCACCTGAATCCTTCCTGCATCATACCCCAACTACACATACGACCTGCATAACCCTTCACAACCAATCAATCTCCCCAAATATGGGATAAAACCATAACCACACCACTCCTTAGTCTATAAAATATACACCTATAGGACGTACGCCCATAGGACCTACACAAAATTTCCAAGGAATAGCCCCTCACGGCACACAGCAATCAATATAATAGAATACTCCAATAGTACACAAATTCACACCGGAATTTCTACAGAGGTCAACCCATATGCAGGGCCATAAAAGATATTGCTGACTCAAAGTCAGACCAAGGTCTAATGAGGATCGCACCATTCCATGATATAATCTATACTTCAACAAAACACCAGCATAAAATACACTCTCTTTCTCCAACTAAGCAATAATGAACCCATACTCACATGACAAGATCACTAGGATTACTGAATTCCTAGTTAACCTAAGCTCTGATACCAAACTGTAACACCCCAAATTTTTTTTTTGAAAACCAACCTCCAAACTCAATTCTATCAATTTCTATATCACTTTAAACATAAACTAAAATAGTTATATTTCAATAAAAATTTGGGCAGAATTTTCCCTGTAATTTTTGTCCCGAAACACAATTGGCTTACGGAATTCTGCTCTAAATTCCGTAGTTCACATTACAGGCAATAATATCACGGGCTCCCCAGGCCAAAATGAGCAGAATCACACAGGCAATATAATATCATGCTCTGGGGGCCAAACTCATAACGGACTATCAAATATTAAATAAAAACCATAAATTCCTTTGAAAACATATAAAATTTTTGTAAAAATTTAGGAAAACCTTTTTAAAAACCAACTACAGAAACCAATACTCCACAACGAGGTGGGTACGGGCTTTCTCACCTCATAACAGCACTATATACCTATACTTTTACCATAATAAAAAATAATACATCAAATATTCACCTTCTACTTATACTAAATACATAATTAATCTAACATCTCGATAAAATAAAATTCCTAACTCTATCACTACCTCGCCATGCTGCTACCAACCTGCAAGAGAGTTAGGGTTGTCCACTCTCCGGGAGGGACCCCCCTTACCCCCAGAAAACATCAGGGGTTAGCCATTTCTGGTGTGAGTATAATTTAAAAATCTAACAAATGAATTAAATTGTATAAAGAAAATAATTTGAACTTACAAACATCAAGTAAGAAGATATACCTTGAACATCTGAACTTAAAAACATCGTCAATACGATTTATATCTAAATACTCTTCAAGTCTGCATCGAATTATAAAATTATCCATAATTCACACATTCCACTATATATTTCACATCAACCTCATATTTATCCTTATTTTAAATTCGCACAATACGAATTCCCATACAATCCATTACTTTTCAATTTAAATCCCTAACCCGAATATTCATTCTTCCACAATTATCGTCATATTAGTATTTCGCTATTTATATAAATATAACTTACATGATGTTATTACATCCTTCTTTAATAACCATTTATATGAATACAAGCTCATAACACAACCTACCTTCTCTAATAACCATTTTCATAACCATTCTCAAAATACGGGTATTCATTTTATTGTATTATAACAAATATCACATCATTAACCCATCACTAATTAGAAAGCTTATACTCATTGCATCAAAAACATGTTTTATAGCTCATTCTCATCTCATTACACCACTTTAGTATGTTCTCATTCTTGTAAGCCATATATCTTATTATCATTTTCACTTAATCCTGAAACACAATTTGGGGCCACAACATATCACACCCTATAGCCGATAGCTTGGGTAATAATCTCTGCACCTCAAACACACAGTTTAGGTAATATCACATCACGTCTCAAGCCGATAGCTTGGTTATTAATTCACTTCAATTACTTTTCATCTTCACTTTTCTTAATTTCTCATTTCCCTTATTCATCATCGATATCATGCCACTCACCCTGCGAATTATGTCAAGGCAGGTAGTTCCCACCATTTCCACAGAAATAGCGGGTGGGTAGTTCCTTGACACAATTCCAAGGTGTATCAACACATATCATCCTGTATTTCACTTTAATACTTATTCGTATTACACAATTACTTTATACCACTCATAATAACACATTTCTCTTTTACTTTCATTTTAAAATAACCACATGCTGCATTTATCATTTCTTTTCATACACAATCTCATAACTCGTATTCCTTCATTTTCATTTCATTCACAACCACTTTCTTTCACAATCACAATTCACTTTCTTTACTACACATTCTTATTTACACTTAGTTATTTTATTAGTTTGTCGACCAGTGAGCCACAGTATCCCAACATACTGAAAGCCGACAGCCCACTAAACACGCAGTACGATGCTCTCCCAGAGTCTTACACGTCCGAGGCTACGTCTTCCTCCTAGCCGAACTAGCGAGGGAACACAGCACTCCTAGTCCCACTAGGGTGCCTCCTCGTGACGTCTGTCATCGAGGGAAAAAACCACTAACCCCTAGCCCCACTAGGGTACTTCCTTCCAGCAGAAGCCAGTGAGGCAAACACTCACCACTAGTCCCACTAGGGTGGTTCCTCGCAACGTCTATCATCGAGGGAAAAACCACTAACCCCTAGTCCCACTAGGGTACTTCCTCCCAGTCGAAGCCAGCAAGGCAAACACTCACCACTAGTCCCACTAGGGTGCTTCCTCGCGACAGCTGTCATCGAGGGAAAACCGGGCCTCAAGCCGATAGCTTGGGTGATAAAATTCACTTACCCCAAACATAGTTTGGGTCCACTTTTCCCAAGCCGGTCCTTGGGCGTTAGGAGGTCTAGCCCAAACCCCCAGGATTGCTGTAGGTACTGGTCAACAAAACCATCTGTTATTAGCATTAATCATTGCATCTTTTCATCTTACTTTGTTCCACAACATTACACTTTTGAATTCAGTAATAGCCACCACCTTGATTTTAATCACGTGAATTAAAGACACTGTTTATTAGCACATACCATCTTATCTTTTATCTTACCATTTGATGCATATCCGGCGTCCACAATATTAATTATCATCTCATTGTATCACATATATACATACACCATGTCATTTAACATAGAAACCATCATGTCATAGTATTACACATCATGGATGCACCATGTTATTTAATTTGCCATAACATCACCCATTATGAATACCATGCTATTTACTACTTCATTAAATCACATATAGACATACACCAAGTTATAATATTAATAAAAGAACTATATTATGTTATTCCATATATTAAGAGTATCAAAATAGATAATTCATCCCATTGTAATATCATACTATTGCCCATTAATTCATTAGAACATAATTAGACTGTAAGCATATACCCACTTACTCATTTCATCAATTATTGCATCACAAACCATAATCATCTACCTATATATCACAACACACCTCACAATTGTGGGTTTCCAGAAGATAGGGCCAAAATCACTTATTTCATCTAATTAAACTCCATAACAACCAATCATAGCCTACTAACTCATACCCAATGCTCTATGTGAGTAAAATCACCTATAAGGGTCTATATGCCCCAAAATAAGGATAAAACATGCACTATATATACGCGGGTCTCCAAAATATGACCACAATTACTAATTTCGTCTGATTACATCTTATAGAATTCATCCATAGCATGCTAGCCCATACACAAGGCTCCACATATACCAAATCGCCTATATCGGTTATTCACCCAAAAACATGCACAAAACATGCACGGGGTAATTATATGTATAAACCATTTAATATATTTAATTTTTATACTTCAACACATCACAATAACCCATAATATAGATTTTATATACTTAAAATAGTCAATTTTACCACAAATCTCAAAACCCATTTTTGGACCCTCAAAAAATCCGTATTTTCAATAAAAATCCACTTTTGGCATAACTTCACAAAATATATCAAAAGGCCACGAAATTCGGCCACAATATAAAATATTTATAAATACAACGTACTCACCTGACGGACCGAGCAAACGATGTCCCACGTCCGCCCTGTAGCCAGTCGAAGTTCGACCTTTTCCACCTAAATAGGAAATTATAGGACCGATTAGCTTAAAACTCAAAACTCAACCTACGAACCTCCAAACTCGAATCCGTCTTCACCCACTCGTTACAAATGACCGAAGTAACTGAGCTACATCAACGGATTTCGAATTCGGGTCCCAATACAAACATTCCCTTATTGATCGGAGGCTTTCTAATAAGAAAAATTCATATTTTCTAATTTCTTTAATCCCCTCTTCCTAATTTCTCAAAGTAGGGTTAATAAAAATAATAAAACCCAATTACACCTCCGAATTCATCAAATTCTCACCTCTATATCGCTCAGGCATTTCACCGAATACCCGGCGTGCACAAAATTTATACTTTCATTCTCTATCTTTTCCGTTAAGTTCTAAGTCTACAAAATCCCTTCTAAATTCATATTAATACTCTCACACCACTCCACAACCTCCCATACATTTTCTAAACTCGCTAGAAGCAAGTTTCTTACTCCACTTCACATATTCTAAAATTTGGCTTTATGCCAAAATTAGAACTTCATGATTTCACCATGATATACACCAATCCTAACTTCTAACATATTCTCTATAATCTCTTTTACAAACCCAAAACCCTAATTTACTAACAACTTGTAATTTCTCTAACAATCCACTAATTCCTCAAATCTACCACTTCCCACATCTCTAAATCTCTCTACCATAATAATCCTACTCAATAAAACTAACCACACATAATTTTATACGAATAAATAAAATAGGGTATACCTTTTCGAAATTCTTTCGAAAATCCGACACTTCCACGATGTAGAGAACCCTTCAATTAGCTTGCCCCCTAATTTAATCGAAATTTTATGGAGAAAGTAGCCGGATTTTCGAGCTAGGAGAGGGCCGGTAATGGGTTCGGTGCTTCTCAGGTTTCGATCGGGAATGGAAAGAAAGAAAGAAGGGAGAAGGAAGGAGGAGAGAAAGGAGGGGTTTTTTTTTATAAAAATATTAATAATAATAATAATTAAATAAGGCTATTAGCAAATAAACCCCCAATACCCTAAAATATTTCAAATAAGCACCAACTTTATACTTTAATAATACTAATAATGCAAAATACATTAAATCATCTCATAACAATCCTCCAAAATTATAAAATAAAGTTAATAATATTTCTTCACATAAAATCTCAACTCATGGCTTCAACATATCATCTACACCAATCCAATTAAAATATCCACACCAGTATCAATAAGATATCACTTAAAATAATTCTCACCCCTACGAAATATAAAAACGAATATTTTCTGTATTTTAAAATCCGAGGTGTTACAAACACGCAATTTTTTTTTTAATTTTTGAGAATGACGAGACAACATGTCTCGTCCTATGCATTTATTTTTAAATAGGTCAACGGACGATACATATTGTATCATCTAACTATAAAAATGAAATTTTTTTAATAAACCACCTTTGCAGACATAATCCTTATTTCTTATTTCTATACTTGTCATTTTTTCAAAAATGAGAAATCCCATTGTGAATGCACTAAGAGCATCCACAGTCGTTCAATGTAAAAAATGGCAAAATGCATATTTTGCCCATCCAATTCGACGAAACGCTGCAGTCGTCGAATGGCAAAAAAATGCATAAGTTCGTTGAAAAAGAAACAGACGAAACAGACGAAACATGATGTTTCGTCTGTAATTAAAAAATTAATTTAGACCGAGAAAATATTAATAAAAAAATACGGGACGAAACATCAATGTTTCGTCCCAAAAGGGGGAAAAAACAGGAATTTTTTTTTTGCAAAAAAAAATTGCAAAAACAAATTTTAAAAATAGTTTGCCAATAATATTTGCAAAAACAATTTAAAAATTTGCAAAATAGATTTAAAAATTTGCAAAAACAATTTAAAATTTTACAAAATGTTCCAAAAAAATCACTGTAGCCAGACGAAACATGGTGATTTGTCCGGATTTGACGGAAGTTTTTTTTGCAAAAAAAAAATTGCAAAAACAATTTTTAAAATAAATTGTAAAATTTTTTTGCAAAAACAATTTAAAAATTTGCAAAACCAATTTAGATAATTGCAAAAAAAATTTAAAATTTACAAAATTAATTTTTAAAATTAATTTTTGTTTTAAAAAATTGGACTGGGACGAAGCATGATGTTTCGTCTCACATTGGGACGAAACATCATGTTCATTCCCACGCTTAAATTCATTTAACGGTTATTTTATTTGGTTTTATTTATTTTTTTTTTTTATACTTTGGACGAAACATCATGTTTTCATGTTTCGTCCGATCAATTAAAATAATAATTAAATAATCCAAACAAAACATGATATGCATTTTGCTATAATATGATATGCATTTTGCTATATGGAATGCTACTTTTCCCTTTCTACTGTAGCCAATTTGCCAAAAAATGGAAAAATAGCTCACGACTGTGTAGGGATGGCAACTGGGCTGGGTCAACCGGTGACCCACCCGCGACCCGGCCCACCAACCCGGCCCGTTTAATCGTTTCGCGGGTTCGAGTCGAACCCGGGTCGACCCGGGTCGCAATTTATGCGAATTAAATTCGCGAAACCCGGCCTACGAACCCGGCCCAATTCGCGAGTTGGACCCGTTAACCCACGGGTCGACCCGCGGTTTTTGACCCGTTCGACCCGTACAGGGTCGAAAATCCCGTTCGCTGCGCTCGCTCTGCTGCCGCTCTGGTCCAGAGCCGTTTGGGTTTTTTTTTTTCCCCACTTATTTAGCCTATAAATATCCCTCAAAAATCTCAAAAAAATCACACCTCACTCTCTTACTCTCTCTACTATTATACATCATTTTAAAGAATTTTTGAACAATTTTAGTATTCATCAAATAATTGTACAAGGAGGCATATACACGATCAAATTTCGGTCGTATCGGAAACAAAATTCAACGTCTTCAACGTCTTCAACTCTCTTCAACCCTCGTCAAATCTACTTCAACCTCTTCTCAACTCTTCAATTGCAGAATCGGCAAAGCGCTCCTCCATCTTTTCTATTATATTCTTATTTTCACGGTTTTTTTTACATGCGCGTATTCTACGGTGAACGGTATCAAAATATCTCTATCTCTCTTGTTAAATTTTTTTTTGTGTTGTAGTTAAAATTATTGTTCGTTTTCTGAACTTCTCTATCTCAACCCTCTTGTATTTTAGATTTTTTTTGTATAATTCACCGCTCCTACATTGTAGATTTTTTTTTACATACTTTAGCACATTACCACATTATGTCTAGATCACGCGGTAGCGGTCGTAGCGGACAAGATTCCTCCTCCTCTTCACGTAGGCCACCAATTGTCCCAACTAGTGAGCCCGCCCAAGATTACATTGATCCTACTATGGAACAATGGGGTACACATGACATGGATGTTGTAGGTGGCATTCAATTAGAAGAAGAAGAAGAACAACAACAACAACCCGAAACCACACAACCCCGTAGTAGTAGGAAAAGTAGAAGAGAAACTAGCGATTGGCACAAGTTTTATGAGTATATCCCGGACGAACATACTCCGGGTATAGATTTGAAAGTGTGTAAAACATGTAGTAAAACATAGAAATTCAAGAGGGGTGACGGCACCGGTACAATTAGTAGGCACATACAACATAATCATAAAGAACTTCTTGATCAAATACAAGGCCAACAAAAAATCAACCCTAGGACCGGTTAAGTAGATAGCCACCCTTATGATCCCGAACTCGTTCGTCGGGAAATGGCCTGATTAGTCATTAAGGAAGAGTTGCCATTTTCCTATCCCGAGAGTAGGAACTTGGAAAATTTTAATCAAACGGCCTTAAACCCTCATTTTAGAAGAATTTCGAGAAATACTTGCAAATCGGATTGTTTTATAATGTATGTTGAAATGAAGGACGCGTTGATTGCAATTTTATGGAGTTTAACTTGTAGGGTTAGTTTAACTTCGGATTGTTGGACGGGTGTCAACAATATTCCAACGATGGGAATAACCTGTCATTGGATCGACAATGATTGGATTCTTCAAAAAAGAATCATATCACTTGCATCGTTGCCGTATCCCCATAGTGGCGCTGAAATAGCAAACCGTATTATAGAAATTTGTGATGATTTTCATATTCGCGATAAAATTATGGCTATTAGTTTTGATAATGCATCTAACAATAATGTAGCAATTATTACTTTAAAATCTGTATTAAACCCTCCATCTGACAATATTTTTCATGTTAATGTGCATGTCATATTATAAATTTATGTGTTCAAGATGCATTAAAAATAGCTGATCCATATATACATAAAATTAGAAATTGTGTACATTTCATTGCATTAAGTCCAAGCATTTTACAAGAATGGAAAGCTTGGTGTAGGGTTATAAATGTTCCTTTTAGAAAATTTCCAAAGGATGTTAGACACCGATGGAATTCTACTTTTGATTTACTAAATGTTGTCACCGATTATAAAACAGTTGTAAATAATTTTTGTATCGCAAAAAATATGCACAATTTTGAAATGACTCCCAACGATTGGTATTTTACCGAATCTTTGTTGAAATTTTTAGGACCTTTTAAAACCGCAACTTTAAAGTTTTCAAAAACATATGAATCTACTTTTAGTAGCATTTTTATTGAATTAGTTAGCATGATGTAAATATTTAACGAAATGTTAAATGATCCCTATATTAGTGACATTGTAATACCTGCATTTCAAAAATTTTTGAAGTATTATTTTCCTCCTATGTTGATTTGTGTTGCTACTGTTATGGATCCCCGTATCAAATTAGAAGGTACGAAGAATTTGATACAAATATTTTTTGGATATTTACAGGACAATATAGAATTAACAACTGATTGCGCTACTTTTTTAGTTCAGTTTGAATCTACTTTAAATAACTTGTATGATTATTATGATAAACGTTTTGCTTCTAGTAGTACAACTTCTGTAGTTAGTTCTTCTTCTGGTAGTTCTAAAGGTAAGGGTAAAAGTAGAATTGGTGATAGAACATTTAGTTTACTTGAACAAATTCAATCTAAAAAACCTAGGACTAATCAACCAAATGAATTAAATTGGTATAACCAACAGGATACTGAGCCTACTCTTTCTCCACAAGATATTTTACAATGGTGGAAAGAACATGAACACACTTTTAGTATTTTGTCAATTATGACTAAAGATTTGCTAACTCCTCCTGTCTCTACAATTGCTTCTGAGAGTGCATTTTCTACAAGTGGCAGGGTTCTATCTGATTACAGGAATCGGTTGAAGCCCAAGGTGTTGGAGATGCTCGTTTGCACAGAAGACTGGCTGAAGGCTGAAGATAGGACGCAAAAGGAAAGCACTATCAAGTTCCACAAGTGGGAGCACCTCGGCCGAAGAACAACAACAACAACAACAACAACAACAACAACAATAGCTTGGCTTGTTATGTCAAATTAGATAACTTGTACTCAATTAAAATTGTATATAACAAATATGTTATTATATAAAACTTATTTGTGAATTGAATTCTTCATTTCGTTATAAATTGTTCAAATTGTATAACTTAAATTAATATGAATAAAATTTCAAAATTTGTTGTCAATTTCACTCTTTCATTCTTATTATTATTATTACGATTTTTTTGTTTATTAGTATTATTACTTACTTAGTATTATAATTAAACATCATTTGGGGATATTTGAAGAATTGTAGTATTATTACTTATTAGTATTATTACTGAATTACATACTTAGTATTATAATTAAACATCATTTGGGGATATTTGAAGAATTGTAGTATTATTACTTATTAGTATTATTACTTACTTAGTATTATAATTTTTTAAGAATTGTAGTATTCATCAAACAAAAATATGGTTGTTTGTATACATCATTTGTAAAATTATTATTATTATTATTTTAATTTAAGCTACCAAAAAAAAAAAAAATTTTTTTTTTCATATTATTAAACGGGCCAACCCGCGGTCGACCCGGCCCAACCCGGGTTGAACCCTAAAGGGTTAACGGGTTGGGCGGGCCACCCAAACGAAAACGTAGCCCGGCCCGGCCCGGCCCGTATAAGTGTGCAACCCGGCCCGGACCGGCTACGTATTCATGCCAACCCGTACGGGTTGGGCCCGGCCCGGCCCGGCCCGAACGACCCGTTCGCCATCCCTACGACTGTGTGGGCTACAGTAAAAAAAATGGAAAAAAAGGCAAATAAGCAAACGACTGTGGATGCTCTAATATCTCAAGTGAGAAGTCTTACGAACTGCATCATTGTCCACACTGCAATTGGAGGTCCCACCGAGATCGATTCCTTTGCTGGAAAGGACCAAATGTATTCCTGAATCGTAATAATGGACGATTTTTTTTTTTTTTGATGTAAGCGAATAGAGTCAAAAGACTCCAGCCCTATCAAAAAATATAAGGAGTTGTATTTGAGCATCAGAGATTCAGGAGAGTTATTGAGATGTGACGTCCAAAAGTAAGCTAGGGAACAGCCAACAATTGCCTTTATTATTAAATTCAGTATTCACTCACACATGACATTAATCATGAAAGGTTGCCTCTAAAGAGCAGAAAGTATAAACAGGTCCGGTCGGGTCGGCTTTGGACTATGATTAATTAATTAGCATTAGCAACCTGGGTTGTGAGGATAGCAGGCTGGCGCATGGGCACGCGTTCGACGTCGACGTTTGGACGCGTGTCACGTGATGGATCTAGTCACGTGAGGAAACTAAGGCAGCATGAAGTGGTTGGAGTTTTGGAATTGGAATCGGGGTCCACAAAAACCCAAGGAAAAATTAAGCACACGCTTCTAGAACATAGGGGAAAACTGGTGGAGAACATTCAGAAAGATATGAACCATGCCCTTTTGAAAAAATGGAATTTTCATCACGGTGGAGAAGAATGGCAGGATTTCATTCAACCATACATTCGGGGAAAAGGTACGAGAAGTCTAGGCTTTCGAGTAGGGGCTAAGGTCTCCCGATTCTAGAAAGGAATTACCAAAACAAGCGGACCGTTCAATTCAGCAGTTACGTTGACTATCGGTAATGGACGGTCCACCAGATTTTGGTGGGATAATGTTGTGCGGAATACTAACCAACCAACAATCAAACGAGAGAAACAGCGAGAAAACACAGGAAAACAAGCAAACACAAGGACACAAAGATTTAATGTGGTTCGGCAAACAAGTGCCTACATCCACGGGGCGGTTGGGGTTCTCTTCTTCTTCAAATAATCACCAATGGGCGAAAACAAACCCTTACAAAAGATGACGGCTACAAAACCGAATAGGGATCTGTAATTTTCGTCACTCCTTACAAAACCCTAACGGGTTATATTTATAGGAAACTATTGGGCCTTTCGAAATGGGCCTATTCTGGATTAAAAACCCGCCTACAGTCGACTGATCATCTTACCAGTCGACTGATAAATACTTCGGGACAGTCGACTGAACCCACATGCAGTCGACTGACTACTGCTGTATCCTTAGCCTTTGAAAACTCCTCTCTGGACAGTCGCCTGATCCTCCAACCCAGTCGACTGATGTACTGGAACTTTCGATCGCTGTAGATACGAACCAGAATCGAGCCATTATCCTACAATCTCCACCTTGGCGAGATTTTCCAAGTATCCAACAATCTCTACCTTGGCGAGGTCTTCCCTGTAGCCCGAGCAATCTCCAATAAATACTCCAAAACAAATGCTCATCACCCAATGTAACAAAATTCCAAACTCCACCTTAGTATGATATCATATACTAGGCAAACAAATAGCGAAGCACCATCCCAACCGCCCATGCCAAATCATCAAGCATGCAAAATATTAGCCAGGTTCATGCAATGCTTGAACTTGGCTGCCCCAACAACTTTGGTCAACATATCAGCAGGATTATCAGCTGTTCCAATCTTCACCAAATGAATATCACCATCCTTTATCAAATCACGCACAAAATGATAACGGACATCAATATGTTTGGTCCTCGAATGATGAACTTGGTTCTTCGCTAAATGAATAGCACTCTGACTGTCACAGTGTACCTCCACCTTCTCCCGATGAATTCCCAAGCTCTTCAAAAGTCCATGAATCCAAATAGCTTTCTTCATGGCCTCAGCAACTGCCATGTATTCAGCCTCAGTAGTAGACAACGCTACAGTGGACTGCAAATTGGACCTCCAACTTATAGGTGCTCTAGCCATAGTAAACAAATAGCCTGTAGTAGACCGCCTCTTATCTAGATCACCTGCATAGTCAGAATCAACATAACCCACCAATAACCTGCTAATATTGTCATCCCTTTCAAACTTCAAATCCACATCTGTGGTGCCACTTATGTACCTCAAAATCCATTTAGCTGCTTGCCAATGCTCTTTGCCTGGATCATGCATATATCGACTTACCATACTCACCGCCTGAGAGATGTCTGGTCGAGTACAAACCATGGCATACATCAAACTGCCAACCACACTAGTGTAAGGTACATTACCCATATACTATCTCTCTTCATCTGTACTTGGAGACTGAGAAGCACTAATTCTGAAATGAGTGGCTAAGGGTGTACTGACTGGTTTAGTTTTCTCATCTATACCAAACCGTTTCAGCACCTTCAAAAGATATTGCTTCTGTGTCAAACTCACTATGCCCTTTGCTCTGTCTCTAGCTATCTCCATCCCAAGTATCTTCTTGGCTTCACCAAGATCCTTCATCTCGAATTCAGAACTCAGCTGATTCTTCAAATTTTGAATCTCCTTAGCATTTCTAGAGGCAATCAACATGTCATCCACATATAATAACAGATATATGAAAGAACCATCCTGCAATTTTCTGAAGTAGACACAATGATCATACTCACTTCTGGAATATCCCTGCACTTTCATAAACTGATCAAACCTCAAATACCACTGCCTTGGAGATTGCTTCAACCCATAGAGAGACTTCTTCAACCTGCAAACACAATTTTCCTTCCCAGCTGTCTTAAACCCATCTGGCTGCAACATATAAATTTCTTCATCTAGATCCCCATGTAAGAACGCAGTCTTCACATCCATCTGTGTCAATTCAAGATCAAACTGTGCTACCAATGCCAACAAAATCCAAATAGAAGGATGCTTCACAACTGGAGAGAACACTTCATTATAGTCAATTCCTTCCTTTTGAGCATACCCCTTTGCAACGAGTCTAGCCTTGAACCGAACACTGCCTTTTGGACCTTCTTTCTTCGTATACACCCACTTGCAACCGATAGCTTTCTTCCCCTTTGGCAATTGCACTAGATCTCAAGTCTTGTTCTTATGAAGAGAGTTCATCTCTTCATCCATAGCAACTTTCCAATCTGTATTTTCAGAACTTCTAGTAGCTTCTTTGAAGTTGGAGGGAACTTCATCATCCACAATGGGAAGAGCAAATGCAACTGTATCTGTAAAACGAGATGGTCGTTTGATATCTCGTCTTTGCCTTCTTGCTGCAATTGATTCTTCGTGCTGGGGAGGGTTAGGAACTTCTTCCTCATCCTCAGTATCAATCACATCATCTTCATTTTGGGCAGGATTTTCAACTGAAAGCTTTTCTAACTCCACCTGTTGGAGAACTCTCCCATTCTTCTGCTGCTGTAGATCACCAGTCGACTGACCCTTTACACCAGTCGACTGTCCCGAGCTTCTGCTGTTCACCTGTTGAAGAACTGTCCCACTCTTCTGCTGCTCACCAGTCGACTGTTCTCGTCCACCAGTCGACTGTCCCGAGCTGATCATGCTGGTCTCATCAAAAGTAACATCCCTGCTGATTACTAACTTCTTCTGTTCTGGACACCACAACCTGTAACCTTTGACACCAGTACTGAAACCAACAAATATAGCCTTTTTGGCTCTTGCATCAAGTTTAGTTTCAGTTACATGAAAATAAGCTGGACAACCAAATATATGCAAAAAACTATAATCAGATGCAGGTTTACCACTCCATACCTCAATAGGTGTTTTGCCTTCAAGTGCTGCTGATGGTAAACGGTTGATGATGTGGCTTGCATATATAACAGCTTCTGCCCAAAATGTCTTCTTCAATCCAGACTGCGCTAGCATACATCTCACCTTCTCAAGTAAGGTTCTGTTCATCCTTTCTGCAACCCCATTTTGCTGTGGAGTCTTCCTAACTGTGAAGTGCCTCTGGATCCCTTCATCTTCACACAATTTCAGAAACGGATCGTTCTTATATTCCCCTCCATTATCTGACCTCAGAACCTTAATCTTCCTTCCAGTCTGATTTTCAACTTTCTTCTTCCAACTTGTGAACAATGTCAAAACTTCATCTTTGTGTTTCATGGTATATACCCAAACTCGTCTGGAGTAGTCATCAACAAATGTAACAAACCAGTGTCTACCACTCATAGAAGGTGTCTGAGTAGGGCCCCAAACATCTGTGTGCACATAATCGAGGATACCCTTTGTCTGATGTACAGCTGTACCAAATTTCACCCTAGTTTGCTTACCCAAAACACAATGTTCACAAAATTCCAACTTGCACCCTTTAGCATCTTTAAGCAACCCTTGCTTCACAAGCCCCTGCAAGGCCTTTTCTCCTGCATGCCCGAGTCGCATATGCCACAACCTAGTAGAGTCGGGAACAACCTGTTTAGGCTTTTCAGTTACACTGGCAGCCTGACCCAAATATGTTTTTCCCTGCAAGAAAAACAAGTTCCTTTTTCTTTGCCCTTTCATCACCACAAGTGATCCGCTAGTCACCTTCAGAATGCCACCTTCACTAGCAAATTTCAATCCACTGGCCTCCAAAGCACCAAGTGAAATCAAATTCTTTTTCAAATCTGGAACATACCATACATCTGAAAGCTCCCTAATAAGACCATCGTGCATTAGCAATTCAATCTTCCCGATTCCTACCTTCTTACAAGGTGCATCATTTCCCATCAAAACTACCCCACCATCCATATACTCTAAAGAAGTAAACCACTCCTTTCTCCAAGACATATGATAGGATGCTGCTGTATCAAGGAACCATACCTCTTGATAAAGTGAGGGACTAGTTGCAAGTGCATAAGAAAAAACATCATCACTATCTACATTATCAACAATCACATTTGCAGTCGAATTTTCCTTATTTCGTAGCTTAGGACAATCCTTTTTCCAATGCCCCCTTTCATGACAGAAGGCACATTCATCTTTGGCTGGTATCTTTCTGTCCTTTGAAACTCCTCTCGATTTGGAATGAGATTTGTTTCCCTTTTTCCCAGATTTGGTCTCAGATCTGGTCTCAGTTCTGCCCCTTACAATCAATGCCTCAGAAGTTTCTCTATCAACCATTTTATCCCTTCTCCTAGTTTCATTATTCAACAGAGCATTTGCAACATCTTCATATTTCACAGTATCCTTTCCATATATTAATGTTGTTGCTAAATGATCATAACTTTCAGGTAATGAATTCAACAGAATTAGGGCTTTATCTTCATCTTTAATTTGCTCATCCAAATTTAACAAATCAGCCAATAATTTACTAAATGATTCAACATGAGCGTTCATAGACATACCTTCAGTATAGGTGAAGCGAAAAAGCCTCTTCTTCAAATACAGCCGATTCTCCAAACTTTTCCTCATGTATTTGTCTTCGAGTTTCTTCCACAACACCGCAGCAATGGTATCCCTCATCAAATCATACTTCTGAGCCTTTGCAATAAAGAGCCGAATAGTCCTACATGCAACTCGATTCAACTTCTTCCAATCTACATCGAACATATTCTTTGGTTTTTCTACCTCCAAAGCAACATCTTGTTCTTGTTGAACAAGAACATCCAACACCTCACACTGCCACATCCCGAAATTGTTTGTTCCATCAAATTTCTCAACTTCAAATTTTGCGTTGTGAATCGTTGTTCTGGATGAACTCGATCCCACAACATCCTTGTTTGCATCCGCATCACTCGCCATCTCTCTCTAGGTCGAACCGAAAGCTCTGATACCACTTGTTGTGCGGAATACTAACCAACCAACAATCAAACGAGAGAAACAGCGAGAAAACACAGAAAAACAAGCAAACACAAGGACACAAAGATTTAATGTGGTTCGGCAAACAAGTGCCTACATCCACGGGGCGGTTGGGGTTCTCTTCTTCTTCAAATAATCACCAATGGGCGAAAACAAACCCTTACAAAAGATGACGGCTACAAAACCGAATAGGGATCTGTAATTTTCGTCACTCCTTACAAAACCCTAACGGGTTATATTTATAGGAAACTATTGGGCCTTTCGAAATGGGCCTATTCTGGATTAAAAACCCGCCTACAGTCGACTGATCATCTTACCAGTCGACTGATAAATACTTCGGGACAGTCGACTGAACCCACATGCAGTCGACTGACTACTGCTGTATCCTTAGCCTTTGAAAACTCCTCTCTGGACAGTCGCCTGATCCTCCAACCCAGTCGACTGATGTACTGGAACTTTCGATCGCTGTAGATACGAACCAGAATCGAGCCATTATCCTACAGATAAGTGGTGTGGTGCTCATACATTGAAAGAAACTTTCCCAGAGCTGTTTGCCAAAACGAATCGACCCAATATCTCTGTGGCAGAGACTTGGAAGAGAGGAAATTGGAGGCCGTCATTCCGAGGAGCTCTTACCCCAGGATTACATCAGCAACTGCTCGAATTGCAAACGCACATCACATGGACCGGGACGATGTGCGCCCAAGGACCAGACCAGATGTGATGGGGATTAGAGACCAAAGGAGCTTTCACGGTCAGATCCCTGTACTATCGAATTCACTTTCGGGGATGCAGACCCAGCTGGGCACAGGTGTTACGAAAACACAACTGAAAGTCAGAGTCTTCCTCTGGCTAGTGCTCAATAATACAATCCTCACGAGAGAGAACTTGGCCAAAAGACAACCCCAGATTGCGATTGACTGTGGGTTCTGCAACATGCATATGGAGACTTTGAATCACCTTTTTATTTACTGCCCAAGGAGTAAGGTGACTATGGTAGAGGTTTTAAGAGCCCTAGGAATAAGTGACTACCCCAATGAATATGATAATTTGTGGATCGGCCCCAAATTTGCCTCGATTCGCCACAAAATGAAGGATGTGTGGTACATTGCCATTGCGGCAACTACATGGTTGTTATGGCTAGACAGAAACAACTTTTATTTTCATGCTTCATGTAGTAGTATTTCTGGTAACCTTACTCATATCATGCATCTTATTTCTTTTTGGGCTACAGCTGTCGCCACAGGAACGAGAGGGAGGATTGCCAAAGTCTTCCAGGTGGAGGATTTTGATGATGAGGAAGTAGAGTTTGGGCCGACACTGGACTGAGGGGCGGCGCCATCTATACTCATCAGAGTCTCAATAGCTGCAGTCTCTGCTAGTTTGTTTTTCGCCTACTGTACTTTTGATTGTTTTTTATGTATGGAGGATTAGACCCACCCCCCAGGATTTTGTTGGGGGTTTATGTTTTATTTTCTGCACTGTATTTTATTTCCTGCTCTGTACTTTTGTATCTCTCCCGGTACGCCGGGGTTGTTTTATTAATTTCTTATTAATGAAACAGGGTGGCATTATTCCACCTTTACCTAAAAAAAAAACATTCAGAAAGATATCTACTAGCTAGTGCCTAACTCATCTTCCACACTTCGGCTATCTATCTCTTGCTTTTGGCATGAACAGATCTCATCCTTTTCCTGTTTCAATGTCTATCTCTACTCCTTTCTTCAAATTAAATATCTCGTTTCCAGTACATGCCTATCTATACTACTATAAAATGGAAGTAAGGAAAAAGGTAGTGTGTCCGATCAAAATCAATTTTTTTTCTCGATGTTCTGTCACATACATTTCATTAATTAAGAGAAAATACGACTTCTTCTATGTGCTAATAATTCAGCATATTTTAATAGAATGGGTAAATGGAGACATGCTTTTTTTAAGGGAAAATATGGAGTATGGCCACCATGTTTCATTAATAAGAAATTAATGATACAAATCCAGAGAACTGGGCCAAAATACAACCTACAGAGAGGAAATAAAACATACATGAAGCAACTTGACCCATACAAACAACAAATCCCTCCAACAGCACTAGAGGGTGGGCCTGACAAACAAGCTCGGTCCAGCAAATTGTATGTACGTCAGTTTAACTTCGTACACTGCCTCCACGGCACATGCACACCCACCTAAAACTAGTCTAGCAGAATTTTAACATCCGTTGATCCCTACCTTCTCCTCGCTAGGGGGGCATCTTTGGGCCCAAGCCCCGCAGGCCGACTTATGACACCATGGCACAAGCACAACAACCGCACCTTCCCTCCAACTCCACCACTCATCCAACAAATGCGCCAACAGCTGCTACAAAAAAGATAGCCGTGAAGAGGATACCTACACCTCTCTCACGATTGTGCTATCTCAGACGATTTCTCACCAAACAACTATCTCGCTCACCCCACCAAAAACCACGCTCCGGGAGAGAGCTGTAGAAAAAATACCTTCACCTCTCTCATGCTCTTGCTCTCTCAGGCAATTTCTTACCACACAGACTCAACTCGACTCTTACTCCCAACTAGGAAAGAGGCGACGCTGTTACGAGACAGTGGCCTAAGCTGGAGGAAGCTCAATAGCCTGATAGTAGGCGCTGTCAAGACTGCATCGGCGGCATCGTTGGACACCCAAACAAGTGTGCACACGTCATGGGAGGACCCCATCTTTGGGCCCAAGCCCCACAATCGTGCAATACAACATGCTACACGGTTCCCACCTCCCATAGAAAACAACAACTGGGCTGGCCCCACGGGCCTCAAACCGAACTACCGAACTCACACACTTGAGCCCCAGATCCAAGGTGTTCGCGACAACAGGCGCAGGAGGAAGCTCTGGCGCGACATAGTCACTCTGTGACAGTTGAGACAAGCACCCCAAAAGTTGAGACAAGTCAGTGCACATCACGGAGGGACCCCATATTCGGGCCCAAGCTCACAATCGTGCAAAACAACATAACTCGCTCATCATAGCGACTCGCAGATAGAGAAGCACACCCGGCTTCTTCACACGCACTACCAACCCTCGCAAAAACAAAATCATAGTCGCAGATCGCTGTGATTGGCCCTGAGAGTGTGGACAAGGTGGCAAGCGCGAAAAACATCCGAGCAAATATCTAGCAAAGCCAACTAACCCAAACCTAACCCAAACCCCAACCCCAATCAACACACCCCCAAACCCCCAACTCCAAAAGTGCCACCAGATCTGAAGCTCGATGCACAGATCTGGAGCAAGACGCTCGGTCGTCGGATCGAGGCTGGACTCACGGTCATCAATCGACACTTGGTCGTCGTCGACAGCATGGCTCGACGTCAGGGAGAGGCTGGAGAGACGCGACAGTCGACGGGCAAAGGCGTCGGTGGCTATGGGCGATGAAACTGCCGAAGGAGGAGCTCGCTGAAGGGGGGGAGGGGACGATGGCGATGGGGGCTCGCAATGGCGGGTGAGGGTGGAGCGCAAACATCGGGGGATGGGTGTGGCGGAGCACGACGAACACATCGTTGGATGGGTGGGTAGGATCACAGTAGGGAGGACATCTAGGGGAGGGAGGGATGACGGAGGGACAAGGTGGCGAGGGCGGCGGCGTCGAGCCCTAGCCGCCGCCCCAGGCTTTTCTCAGATCTAGGGTTTGTTTTTTGGGGTTTGGGGGTTAGTTTCTCTCTCTAGACCTTTCTAGAGAGAAAAACTCTTTTTCGTAATGGAGACATGTCTTAAACAGTGAAATTGATTGATAAGCAAGCATGGAAAGTATCAATTATAACTATATATTAAGCTAATGGGTCTACCCCCTCTCTCCTACCTTTATTCTGAATTAGAGAAAATGAGAGCAAAATTAGAAATCCTATTTAAACTTACACGTGTATTTTGTACATTTTTATAAAAGGGTAAATTGCAAAAAATGTCCATCATTATAGGGTCAAAGCAATACATGTCCTAAACTATCTACCAACATGATAAACCCCTACCAACTACGAATTGTAGTCAGTTCCGGTCCGGAAAACCTAAAAGTGGAAGTGAAATATCCAAATTGCTCTGATTTAAATAGTCCCTAATAAACCAACTTATTACACTCTTCACTCTTTCAAATCCCGCTCTTTCTCTCTATCCGACCAAATCCAAATCTTGCTCTCCGATCAAAACCTGGAGCTCGAACCCTAGATCTGTAACCCTAAATCCCCAAATCCCTAACCCTAAATGTAACAACCGACAAAAATAAAACAAAATTTTGCATTGTTATTTTTGTCCACTGTGACACGTGCGACGCACAAGCATGAAATTGTGAAATTTCAATGGCAATATTTCTTTATTATCGCTTTGTTATTAAATAACTTGTTTTATTTCACCCTATTATTTTGAAGAAAAAAGTGTATTTTCGAACAAGTTGTATTTTTAAAGTTCGAGTAATAAAATATCATATTCTTAATACAATTATTTGATTATATGGGCCATGGGCCGACTGTAATATTCCGATCAGATATTATATTTGTATTATTATTATTTTTAAATTAAAATATTTTTATGAAAATTACTTGGTTTTTCTAATAAAAAGTTATCTGGATATATATACTAGTAAGTATATATATGTATTGAATCAGTTTTTGCACTTGTACAAAATCTTGAAAAAATCATTTTTTTAGAAAATGTCTGGAAAATCCGCGGCAGATATTAAAAATTATTATTTTATTTTTATTTTCATAATTAAAATATTTTTGGTGGATATCACCCGGTTTTGCTAATAAACATTATCTATACGTATATACTAGTCTGTATATATCTGTTTTGCATCAAATTGATAGTGGAATCTTCCGAATCGGTATTATTATTTTTTTCTCGGAATTAAATTATTTTTGTACAGATTGATTTGTTTTAACTAATATAAAATTATCTGTATAATCAGATATATGCACGTATTTGAAACGTATCGATTTCGTACGCTTGTACAAAATCGTGTAGTATCTGATTTGGGAAAATTATCTTTTATTCTTGATCAATCATGATGAGATGGAGGGTTAGGATTTGGATTAGGGTGTGATTGCAACTTAATTGGATTTGATTGTAACATAAAATTACAATTTGAACATCAAATTGATGAGCCACAAGAAATGAGGACAAGTGGTCTCATTCTCACCCACAAAAAACCCAACCCTTCTCCTATATAACCCCTTTCCCTCCTATGGCCGGACAAACCCAAAAACAAGGGCAAAAAACCCTTTTTGTTCCTCTCTCTCTCTCTCTCTCTCTCTCATACTCCTTCTACTTGTTTATTTTAGAAAAATTGAGAAGAAAAGAAAAGAAAAGAAAGATCAAATCAAAAGAAGGGTTAGGGTCCATGGGTTCTCTTTGAAGGGGAGCAAGAACAATGAGAAGAAGAGAGCAAGCTAGTCGGTCCTACAAATTTGGGTGGGGGTTCTCAACTTCATGTTTGTTTTGTTTGTTTATTTTATTATTATATGTTGTTGTGTGAAACAATTGAACTAATTTCATGTGCATAATCATGTTTGTGGACTAGAATAGAAGGCACATAAGATTTAAGTGGTAGAACACAAATTAGAACCATAAAGATTCAATTTTTGTAATTGTACGGGTTAAAATTAATTACTTATGTTAAAGGTGGAATTTTGACCCCAAATTTAATTTAGAGGTTCTTATATGTATTATTACCATGCTCAAATTTTTGTAGATTTTTCCGAGTTAATTTGATGGGTGAAACAAACATTTTCCCCAAAATAGCGAGCTTTTAAGCTAAATACTGTTTTGGTGGATTCGGCTTGTATTCAAAGGGTTGTATCTTGATGTTCCTAGCGGAATTTGGGAAAGTGATCAACTAGGAAGTTGTAGTAGTCGTTCTCACCTTTCCAAAATGCCCTATTTGGTTAGATTCTGATAAGTGGTACAGAAGATACGACCGTTACAAAAATACAGCAGCCAGCTTTGGCTGAATGCTTGCTGTTTTGTTTGCCTGAAGTTTTTGTACCTCTTATTGATTAAATCTAAAAAAGTGTTCAACTAGAGAATTGTATTAGAGTATTCCACCTTTCCAAAATTTCCAATTTGGTTAGATTCCGATAAGTGGTGCAAAAGTTACGACCGTTACAAAAACACAGCAGCCAGCTTTGGCTGAATGCTTGCTGTCTTGTTTGCCTGATATTTTTGTACCTCTTATTGATTGAATCTGGAAAATTGATAAACTAGAGAGTTGTAGTAGAGTCTCCCACCTTTCCAAAATATCATATTTGGTGAGATTCCAGTAAGTGAGCAAAAGTTATGACCGTTACAAAACACAGCAGCAAGCTTTTGGACTGAATGCTCGCTGTTTTGATTGCTCGATATTTTGTACCCTTTTACTTACTGAATTTGGAAAAGTGTTCAACTAGAGAGTTGTAGTAGAGTCTCTTACCTTTCCAAAATGCTCTATTTAGTTAGATTCTGATAAGCAGAGTAGGAGTTACGACTTTTACAAGTTTTAGCTTTGCTACAACTTTTGGCGGTCTTTTGTTGTCTTTGTATTGTGTTCAAGGGATGGTGGATTGAATTCCATAAGGAATTTGAAAAAGTGTTCAACTAGAGAGTTGTAATATATGGTCCCCCCCTTTCGAAATTGTATGATTTGGTTAGATTCCAACAAGCAAAGCAAAAGTAATAAGCTTTCAAAGTTTCAGCTTTTTGTTAAGAAATCTGCTGTTGGTTAATTTTTGCGATTGTTCAAAGAACGGTGGATTGAATTCTATAAGGAATCTGAAAAATTCATCAATTAGAGAGTTGTAGTATATGTCCCCACCTTGCCAGAAAGTATAATTTGGTTAGATTCTGACAAATAGAGCAAAAGTTACAAGCTTTCAAAGTTTCAACTTTTTGTTATGAAATCTGTTGTTGGTTAATTTTTGTGTGTTCAAAGGACAGTGGATTGAATTCCGGAATCTGAAAAAGTCATTAACTAGATAGTTATAGTATATGTTCCCACCTTTCCAGAAAGTATAATTTGGTTAAATTCAGACAAGTAGAGCAAAAGTAACAAGCTTTCAAAGTTTTAGCTTTTTGTTAAGAAATCCGCCGTTAGTTAATTTTTGCTTGTGTTCAGAGGATGGTGGGTTGCATTCCATAAGGAATCTAGAAAAGTGTTCAACTAGAGAGTTGTAGTATATGTTCCCACCTTTCTAAATTGTATGATTTGGTTAGATTTCGACAAGTAGAGCAAAAGTTACATTCTATAGAAGTTTTAGCTTTTTGTTGAAATTTTGCAAATTGGTTCTGTTTACGTGTGTTTAACGGACCGGATTTTGAATTTCTTATGGAATCTAAAAAAGTGTTCAACTAGGAAGTTGTAGGAGATGTTCTCAGCTTTCTAAAAAGTTTATTTTTTTTGAATTCCGATGAGTGTAGCACTGTTTGCTTCTTGGGTGTTAGAAGGCTTTTTATGTCGCTTTCAGGTTTTCTTTGGTAGTATGTTCATATTAGACTGTCAGAAGATTCTTCTGTTATTTCTAATTATAAAAAATAAAGTTTTGCTAGTAAGCATGTTTGGTTGCTTCTAGGTTTTTAGAATACCTGTATGGTTGTTTCTATATGTCGTTTTGCCCATACGTAGCTTAATTGGTTCGTATGTATGTTGTTGTCTCATACACAACCCGCCTAGCTCGTATGTAGCTGTTGGTTTCATACGTAGCTTGTTTAGCTCGTATGTGTTTTGTTTACTCGTATGTAGCTTATTAGCTAGTAAGCAGTTTGTTGTGCTCGTCTAGGGTGATATCATTGTCCTAGGGGCCATCAGCCATGAAGACGTGTGTTTACCTTACTCCTAACGGACTGTGGAAGAGTCACTCCTCATGTACCGTCAGATCTTAACCAGTATAGGTTGATCACCGACCGGAGCGTAGACAAAATCCAAGTTCAGGGTAGTAGCATGAGAATACATTTATATTGCTGGGATCTTGGATCGATAGGCTGTGAACAGGATCCTTAGGAATTCTGGTAAGTCTAGGTTGAGCACCTAGTTGAGTTATCTTGCGAAACCTAACTTAAGACTTAGCTTGTTGTGTTAGTACTGTTGTCATCCCTCAGATTGTTTCGTATTAGTGACATTATTAGGGTAGTAACTTATAGCTATTATACTTAACCTTTACTTATTATCATTTTCGCCGAAAGGGAAAGAGTTGGTGTTAAGGGTGATACCTTATGATCCGACCTGTCCTATAGGCCGGCACTAGGTGGTGTTATTGGATTGTATCCTTCTTGTCAAAAGGATACGGTCTGTGCCTTCTCACGAGTTGGGAGCACGAGATCCGTATCTCGTCTGTTAATTTCTGAAGTGCCATGATAAGGACGGGAGAGATTCCTATCAGAGCTAGGGGAATGGACCCCCGGAACTCTGTCATGTTCTATATCTAAGGGAAAACATACCATAAACTACAGTCTATCTGCTAGGTGGCCCCAGGGGATGCTTCAAGCTAACATGTGCTGTCGGATACCTGCTAGGGGGCCACAGGGGATACTTCAAACTAACCTGTGCGGTCGGATACCTGCTAGGGGGCCATAAGGGATGCTTCGAGCTAATCTGTGCTGTCGGATACCCTAAGTCGTTAGATTTTTGAGTGAGGTCCGGTACGTTGAGCAATAGTAGCAAACAGAGACACTACTATATGACTGCGAATGGCGGGATTAGACCGTTTCAGAGCAACCTCATCAGTCACGTCGTATCTTCAGAAACAAGTCGAGTTCAAGAGTGGAATTCATGGTGCGGGTTCAAATCCCCTATATATGAAGAAACGACTTGAGATGGGGGCGCATGTAGTATGAGATTCATGCTGTTCCGGAGACTTGCTTGCATTAGAATAAGAGCATCCTTATATTAGTAAGTCTTGCATTATAGTCTAAGTCATAGCATACACTGACACATCGGTCACATATATATACACATTTCTCTTTTCATCAATCTATTCGTTTAAAGTTGAGAATCGCTGCTAGTCATCAGCCTTAAAGTGTCAGTATATGTACTGACGTCCCCATTTCAATAGGTACTGGACTGCAAAATTATAGGTACTGGATTGCAGAGCTACAGATACAGGACTCAGGAGGACTCAAGGCAAAAGAAGCAAGTGTTCATTTATTTCAATTGTAATATTGTTGTAATTTATTTATTGTTTGAAAGCATCCAAGTGAAGTACCAAGTGTTGTTCTTTATTCATTGTACTCTGATTTAAATTTGTTGAAAGTTGTAACACTTGGGCTTGTAAAGGTACAATTGTAACACTGATGTAATGTATTGCAATTTTATAACATTCAGACTTGTAATACATTTGTGTTGAATAAAAAGTTTTAAATTTTTCAGTTTTTCTGTGTATTGTGGCTAATTGAATGAAAACATTCTGGCTTATGTCACAGTTTTCCAGTGTTTGGGAATCGGGGCATTACAGAGTGGTATCAGAGCCGACTTCAATTTACAGTCCAACACAGTAGGAAAATTAAACTTGGATGCCTTTTAGGAGTCGGGTTTTATCTAGTTGTAGACAATTATAATTCATATTGTTGTTTCTTTCAACTTATGTTTTATAATTTTTCTATATCTGGAATAATTCCAGTACATATGCATTTTAAGGATGGTTTTCGAGGTTATCCTAACCGAGGATGTATTGATAGAAGAGAGTGAGCCAATTTTGATGGATGATCCGATGATCTCGAGCGAGGGGCCGAAGGAGATTTCAGTACAACCTAACCTCAAGATGGACTCACCTTCACCACCACAGGGGCTAAGTATGGATTAACGCACAACGGCAGTAGCCGTCATACACGGGAAATGAAGAAGCTGAGGAAGTACAGGACCAGGAAAGGTCGTCAAGCTTAGCAACTGGGTGATGCTTGCAGAGCTATATTAGCAAGCCTAGCAAAGGAGCAGGAACACTTTGATTCCGAATTGGCATGACTGCAGCATGAATGGGTGCAAGTCCTAGACACCACCGAAGTTGTATGTCATTCCTGTGGAAGAGCGGGGCACGAGAAATTAGTCTGTCCACGACTACGAGGAAAAAGGTTTGCACCAGCATCAGGTGTAGAGCCCCGATTTTCAGTAACTGGGAAACCGTGACATAAGCCAGAATCTTTTCTTCAATTAGTCACAATACACAGAAAAATAGGAGAATTTAAAACTTTTTATTCAACACCCAATGTATTACAAGTATGAATGTTATACAACTGCAATACATTACAATAGTGTTACAATAATACCTTTACAATCCCAAGTGTTACAACTTTCAACAACTTACATCAGAGTACAAGGAATGAAGAACAACACTTGGTAAATCTCACTTGAGTACTTTTCCACAAAGAGATAATCAACATAAATATTACAGCGGAACTTAAATTGACATCGACTCCTCGCTATCCTTACCTTGAGTCCTCCTGAATCTCGCAACTGTACTTCTGCGATCTAGTACCTATTGAAGTAGGGACGTCAGTTTTCACTGACGCTTTAAGGCTGATAACTTAGCAGCGAGTCTCCCAAAACAAACATACAATCATGGCAATGTGTCGGTATAGTTTAAGTGTTCGTGAGTGCTATGACTAGAATCTAATGCAATATTGACTAAAGATAGGATGCTCCTATTCTAATGCCAGCAAGTCTCCGAAACAACATTCAGCCCATACTACATGCGCCCATCTCAAGCCGTCTCTTCATTTCCATCTCAAGCCGTCTCTTCATTATAGGGATTTAAACCCGCGCTATGAGTTCTACTCTTGTACTCAACTTGTTTATGAAGATTAGACATGACTGATGAGGTTGCTCCGAAATGGTCTAATTCCGCCAATTGCAGTTTTATAGTGGTGTCTTCGTTTGCCACTATTGCCTCACTCAAAAATCTGATGAACCCCAGAGTTTTCGCCAACAGGAGAGCCCCCTGCCGCCCCTAGCCAGACCGTAGTCTATGGCTTGTTCGCCCCTAGATCCAAGCCAAGACAGAGTGCTGAGGGTCCATCCCCCTGGCTTCGACAGGAATCGCTCCCGCTTATCAAGGCACTTCAGAAATTAACAGACAAGATATGGATCCGTGCTCCCAACTCGTGAAAAGCCACAGACTGTATCCCTTTGACAAGAAGAGTACAACCCAATAACACCACCTAATGCAGGCCTATAGGACAGGTTGGATCATAAGGAATCACCCTTAACACCAACTCCTTCCCTTCAGCGAAAAATGAAGGTTAAGTAGCAGTCATAAGTTACTACCCTAACAATGTCACTAACCCTAAACAAACTGAGGGATGACCACAGAATCTACACAACATGCTAAGTCTTAAGTTAGACTTCGCAAGACAACTCTTCTAAATTGCTCATCCTAGACTTACCTGAATCCCTAAGGATCTGGTTCATGGCCTATCGATCCATGACCCCGGTAATACGAATGTACCTGCATGCCATTATCCTGAACTTGGATTTCGTCTATACTCCGGTCCACCTACACCGGTTAAGATCCGACGGTACACAACGAGTGACTCATCCACAGTCCCTTAGGAGTAAGAAAACACATGTCTTGATGGTCAATAGCCCATAGGGTAATAGTATCACCCTAGACGAGCACAACAGAACTGCGTACTAGCTAATAAGCTATATACGGGTAAACCAAATACATACAAGCTAATAAGCTGCGTATGAACCAACAACTACCTACGAGCTAGGCGGCTTCGTATGAGACGGCAACATACATACCAGCCAAATAAGCCACGTATGAGACCAACAGCTACGCACGGGCCGGTCGAGCCGCATACGAGCAACAACACACATACGAGCTAAATGAGCTGCGTATGAGACCCACAGCTACATACGGGTCAATCGAGCCATGTACGAGCACAACCATATGCAAAAACAACCATACAGGTAATCAAACCTAGAAGCAACCAAATGTGCTTACTAGCAAACTCGATCTTCTATAATTAGAAGTAACAGAAGAATCTACTAACAGTCTAAAACAGGCATTCTACCAATGAGAAGTCCAAAGCGACATAACAACTTTTACCGAACTAACTATTACTAGTGACCTTCCCAACTCTTATTGCCCATAAGGAATGGCCCCATGATATGGTCCAAATTCAATTTGAACCTCGCACAACTAGAATCCACGGTTTCTTTTCCAAAACGAACTAGAACTACATGCAACTAGATTCTTGTGTTCTCTCTCAAGTTTGAGCTAGAATCACCTAGGAGCTAGATGCATGGGTTCATGGTTCCTTTCCAATCTTTCACTACCATATACAATTCGAGAATGGTTCTTTTAACTAGAATGCTACAATACACCATTCAAGCATGCACGGCTCTAACTATGTAATCTCAACATGGGATTCCTTCTATGGGATTAACTAGAACTACTTTACAACACAATATTGCGACTACAACATGGTGGTTCTTCACTAACCCCACAACTACAACATGCTAGTTCTTTACCAACACAATTTACTATAACATGATAGTTAATGCTACAACTACAACATGAAGGTTCCACATTAACACTACAACTACAAGCATGGGTACAACTTAAGTAGGAAGCTACTATAAGTTAAAGCATGAATAGCTACTAGATTTAGACATGGATATCTCCTACTACTTTAGGCTTGGTTAATTGCTACAACTTAGCATGAGTACTAATAATTTAGCATGGTATACAACAAAGTATGATTTTCCTTACTACCTTAACCTACAATAATTAGCATGGTATACCACTTTTAACATCATTCTACAACAATCTTAAGTATGGTAGGAACTTACAACGATTTTTAAGCATGACATACTACTTAAGCATTCCTACAACAATCTTAGGCTTGGTAGGTAATTTAAACATCAATCCTACACATTCCTAAGCATGGTATATGACATAGCATGAATCTACAACATTCCTAAGCATGGTATTCTACTTCGACATTAATCTACAACAATCTAAGCATGTCTATGTTGATCTATAATGATCTAAGCATGGTATTGAACATATGCATCAATCTACAATAATTTCAACCTAGCATGGGTTTCTTTACTACTACATAAGCATGGATAATTGTTTACACTTAACATGGATAATTACTTTAACTTAAGCATGGATACTACAATTTATCCTACAACAAGGTAAGCTTGATCTACACAACATAGCATAAGTTCCTACAATAAATTAGCAAAGTATCTACTACAACTCAAGCATGATTATCTACTACACTTTAAGCATGGATACCTACTACTAAGCATTGATCTTTATTAATGCTTAAGCATGGGTGTTACTACAACCTAATATGAATGCTTACTACAACTTAATATAAATATCTACTTACTACTTTAAACATGGATAAACTCAAGCATGGTAGATATCACTAACATGGACTTCCTACAACAATCTAAGCATAGTAGAAGCATGAGTATCAATCTTACAATAATCTAATATGGTATATAATTTTCCTACAACAATTTAAGCATGGATTATAATTCCTACAACAATCTAAGCATGGATGCTTGTTTAAATATGAAAATCTACTACAATTGAAGCATGGGTTACTACTGCAATTTTAAACAAAAATGTCCATTACTACTTCAACATAACCTTTACTTATTTTTTTAAGCATAAACATCTACTACTACTTCACTTAAGCATAAACATTTACTACTACTTCACTTAAGAATAACATTTATTACTACTTAAGTATGAACTACAATACTACAATAGTCTACCTTTTTACAAATTACAAGCCCTACATAATACAACATTATTTTCTATAACCTCTTAATTCCTACATACAACAAACATATTTCTTTATTAACTAAGAGTTAACAAGGTTTGTTAATTATCAAAGTAGAGAGCAAAAACCAAAGAAATACTTATTTTTAATAGTCCTCAATCCCAAAATGGGTAGTAATTAGTTCTATGTGCAAAAATCATATGCTTGTGCCAAGTCCTTGTTTAGTTTTACATCCCAAATGGGTATGTACACAATATTCATATGCATATGTGTATGAGTCCCATGTCAAGTCTTACAACCCAAAATGGGTATATACACAAGTCACCATATGTTTATGTTCCTTAGTCCAAAATAACAATAAGAACAACAATTACAACCATCAAAAGTTCAATCTTTATGTTCTTAGGTTCTACCATCCTTTTATCCCAACAATCTTAGTTCCAATTTGTTTAACACAAACTACACCCACAAAAGCAACAACACAACCAAAAATCCCACAAAAGAACCAAAAATAACACTCAAGAAAGCAACATCAACCAAGGAAAACAAAAGAAATGGAGATCCCCCACCTTCGTTTCTTGTTGGAAGGACTAGTCTATGCATACCTTCTCCTTACCCTAAGCTTTTGTGAACTCCTATGGAAACCTACAAGTGAAGAACTCTCCTATTAGTCTTTCACTCTTTCTTTTCCTTTCCTTCTTTTTGTCTTTGTAAAAGTGAGACAAGAGAAGAGGGGAGGGGTATTTATAGGTGGAGGAGAGGGTGGAGAGTGCAAAATTGCACCCACAAAAGTGCACCAAGCCCCCTCCCCAATTTGGGGCCGGTTATTACCAAGGAGGGTGAGGATGAGGTGGAGGTATGGTGCTATGGTGAGGTGGAGGTATGGGTGTAAGCTTCTAGAAGAATTCTTCTAATTGTCTCATGCACACTTAATCCTAGGTTAATCCTCCTAATTCAAACTTAGCCATCTGTCATGACAAAGAGAAGTATTTTGTCCAAAAATACTCACCACATAATTTGTACAATATACTAATTTGCTACAACACACATATGTATGTATATATGTGTATACCGAAAAATCTTCACATAATCCGTATAAAATAATTTAATTTCAAAAATAATAATAAAATAATTTATGCAATTTAATATCCGTTCGGGATATTACATCAGGGTTCGAGAACCAATGTCAGAAGCAGAAGACTCAGAAAATGGAGGGCAAACTTGGAGGTGCCAAGACAGGGGGCTGTTTTCTTTGTGGGGAGCAAGGTCATTTCATGATCCAGTGCCCGAGGAAGGACCCTCAGATAATCTACCCATGTCTGTTACAAATGTGGGAAGATTGGTCATATCCGACCAGATTGTCCCCAGTTTCAGAAAAGTAGCAGCGGATCAGCCCCGAAGATGAACCACCAAGGAAAGGAGACTGTTCACCAAGAGTAAGAATTCACACTTACTAAAGGCAAGCTGAAGAAGGCAGAAAAGCCATTACCAATATGTACGTATGGAGTTACAACTAAGTTTAAAAGTTGTATGTTGAAATTTTATTTAGACTGGAGAGGTTATATATGATGTAACACTTTCTGTAACCGAATGGATTTATTTATATATATGAAATCCAAGTAACCATTTTGTTCAAACTTAGTTCATCATATTATTTTGTCAAAATTATTTTTCAAGAAGTTGAGATGTGTGCAAAAGAAAACTCTCGTTTTGATTTTGTTGATTACACCATCTGGAGCAATCCTCATCACAGATTTATACTATAAGGGCTATGAACTCCAAATCAGAGGGAAGACCATAAGTATATATTTGTTAGGGTCGAACTTTGTAGGAGCGGATGGAGGGCATGCTGAGCATTGACTGTAGTTCTGAGCAACTACAGGAGCATCGGCTTTGAGCAAATTATAGGATAGAATCCTGGAAGTCAGAAGTGATGATCGTAGGCCATGTCCTATTCTAAGGAGTGAGTGGCTACCGAACCGCAAAGGATCGAGGTAGTGAAGAATTAGCCTCAGCCAAAGACCGTGAAGGAAGTAAGAAGCAAAGATCAGGCAAGCCAGTATTGAAGAGATTACTCAAGTTTTAGAGCTCAGTTTTGGCACGATGGGAGCCGCAACCGAGTCTAAGTGCGCAAGTCAGAAGGCTTAGGCAGAAGATGCAGGGATTGAAGCACCAAAGCAGCAAGTTGATGAAGGAGAATCTTAGAATATTAGTATGGACTTCATCACAGGATTGCGCAAAAGTTCGAAAATGAATGACTCAAATTGGGTTATTGGGGATCGGTTGACGAGGTCTGTACATTTTTCCGTTAAAGATGACTTAGTTGCTAGAGAAATTTGCGAAAGTCCACATTGAAGGCGTAAGGAAGTAGCAGGGAGTGCCAGCGTCAGTGGTTCTGATCAAGACTCGAGAGTTACATCTCGATTTTGGCAGAGTTTGCAGGCAGCTTTGGGATCGAGGTCGGGTTCCTTGGAGAACCAGTTCATGGAGGAGTCACTTGGGTGCCGGTGTAACACCCCGAATTCCAAATACAACTGAATTCGAGATTTTCACAGGATCTTTCATCTCATTCGGTACAATTTTACAAGGAATTGAAAACTTTCCATTTTACATCAGAGTTACATGAGATTTTACACTTTACATTTTACAGCGGAAGCATATAACACAATAATTTACATGTAATGACAGCGGAAGCAATTTACATCATTTAAATAAATGTACATCAACAATGAATAATTTGTAAGCATCAGTTCTCCTTTCACTTTTATCAAGCCATTTATCCTGCATACAAAACTGTGGGCACGTCAGTTTATTCAACCGACGAAAATTATACATGGCCGTCCTCTCTATGCCAGAAATAGTATAACGATTCTCATTTCTTAACAAATCACCAACTTGTTCACATATCAAACTAAAGGGAATAACCTATTGATGTCGTGTTGTGATTGTGCACTTAGTCCTTAATGCAATTATTTATATTATATGACACTAATACGCACTTGTTCGGATTCTATGCATCCCATACTACATAGGTCCGAGGGCAAGCCCTTAATCGTTCTTCATCTTGTAGGGTTCAATCCCTCTTCATGACTTAATCTACTACTGTAACTACGGTAAGTATCCTAGATGTTTTCCGACATACGAACTCATATCTAGGCGCCCTGGAGGAAATCCCAACGCACTGACACATGACTCATCATGCAGGCATCCTGTGGTAATTCAGCTCCTACCATAGACATGACACCACCCGCAGTCGTCAAACACCCCACGAGCGTCGTCATCAGGACGGTCTCTGGAGCAGTGTCCACACCCTATCATGACTCACCATGGGACATCCTGGGATATGCTCTCGCCGCCAATCCAATGGCCCTCATACTCAATGTTTTTCTCTTACTTTCATCACATCTTCACTATGTATCTAGTCCTTATTTTATTAGAATCATGAACAAAATCAAAGCTTTAGAGTTAGCCTCTCCACTATACCGGATTTAATCATTCATTCAACATGACCAACCTTGGTCTTTCTTTTCAAATTCCATTTCATTTATTTCCAATTGCCGGTGGGAGACTTAGCTACTCTTTTGTTTCAATTTCAATTCACAATTACCAAAATTTTGAGCATTTCCAGCTCATGAGTTCATTTTCATAATCTCAAGAGATTTTCCTTTTCCATGTTCATAACTTTCACATTCATACAACTTTCATAAATTCAAATAAATGATTCACTTCATTTCAGGTATAAATTCATGCAAAGACAAATAGAGTTTACTTACATTGTCACAACCAATAATCATTCAACATAAGATTCATAATCTTTACCATAAAACAATTCATAGAATTTCTGAGATGTCAAAAGTGATCTGGACAGTCGACTTAGAGCTTATCCAGTCGACTTGTTCAGTCGAAGAAAGTTCTTCAATAACCGCTCGGAAGAGTCGACTGCTGCACATGGCCAGTCGGCTGTTCCGCAGCGTTCAAAATCTAAATATCATTTACGGGGCAGTCGACTGTCATTCAAACCAGTCGGCTGTTCTACAGAGTTTAATTATACTACTTTTCAAGTTCAGTACAGTCGACTGTTACATACATTCGGTCGACTGAAAAGGGTTAATTTTTGAATCAAGGGATCATCTCTCCCTTCTGTTCTTCAATTAGCACACAACATTTTATTCAACTACAGTATGTTCAATGTCAACATAAACATGTGATTCTTATCTATTTACCATCATCATAACATAGTTTATGATTAAATGTAAATCTCACACAATTAGTATGTTCTTTCCTCCAAATGAGATGCTAAATATACATTTTTCCTTTACTCATCATTTATCCACGAAGATGAATGCTAACTCCAATTTAACATGCTAGAAAATCATGTTAACAATTCACCTTAAATACATCGTTTCATGGAATTCCGAACTGTTCATATTTTATTTCAGTGTACCAGTCGACTGCTCACATGATCGGTCGACTGTACAGGTCATTTCTAGTTCTCTAATTATCATTAGTCCTTCTCATCTATTCACATCTTCCACAATAAGTATAACACAAAGCATTTTAACATACGATCACCTTATCAATCCACTTTTCACAAATATGATAACAATCAATATTAGCCCTAGCATGATCTCTATATTAGAAGTCCTGAGAAACACCCACCTTATTGAAGAGTTTAACGAAATCCCGTAAAGCCTTCTAGTGTGATAATGTGACTCCTCCTCCTTGCTCCTTGCCACCGAGAATCCTCTGAAGTGATGACCGGCCTCCAAGATACTCACTCACAACTCTCTTAAAATATATCTTTCTTTCAAATAGAGTTCTTAGTGTAAAAGACAATGAGTGAGAAGGGTATTTATACTAAATCTTTGGGTGAGATGAAGGGCTAGGATTGAGTAGATGGTTATGAGATGGAGGGTTAGGATGAGAGTAGGAGTTGTAGTAACTACCCACAACTAGGAAACCACCTATACACTAACTCCACTTCTTCCAAAAACCGGCCAAGGAAAGGTGCTCATGCACGTGTACGTGCAATGCACGTGCATGCACTAGTCTCCATATAAAAACTTGTACATTATACATCCTTATAAAATAATCTTTTAAAAGATGTTACCTTACAAGTTGTTATTAAGAGAATGGGCTTAAATTGATGGGCCAAAATATTAGTTTTTTACAAAATAAATAAATTAGATTTTGGGCTTGTGTTTATTTGAGACAAGGGCCTTTTATAAAAATAATTTAAAGAGCACATATACATATACATATACTCATCATCCATAAGGAAAATAATTATAAGATTTCATATTATGAAAATTGCACGTGCACACTATGTACAAAATAAATAATTTCATAAATGAAAACCGGGGCATTACAGCCGGAAAGCCATATAAGCTCTTTCCCTGAGTTATTTAGTATATGGATGTTTTGCTATTTTGCTAACTTAACGTAGTTCTGAGGACAAAACTATTCTAAGGATGGAGTATTGTTATATCCCGGTCGGATATTACATTTGTATTATTCTTATTTTTAAATTAAAATATTTTTTATGAAAATTACTTGGTTTTTCTAACAAAAAATTATCTGGATATATATACTAGTACGTATATATATGTATTGTATCAGTTTTGTGCATTTGTACAAAATCTTGAAAAAATGCGTTTTTAAGAAAATATCTGGAAAATCCCGGGCAGATATTAAAAATTATTTTTTTATTTTTATTTTCAGAATTGAAATATTTTTGGTAGATATACTTGGTTTTGTTAATAAACATTATTTATACGTATATACTAGTCTGTATATATCTGTTTTGTATCAAATTGATACTGGAATCTTTCGAACCGATATTAAAATTATTTTATTTTTACTTCTCAGAATTAAATTATTTTTGTACAGATTGATTCGTTTTAACTAATAAAAAATTATCTGTATAATCAGATATATGCACGTATTTGAATCGTATCGATTTCGTACGTTTGTACAAAATCGTGTAGTATGTGATTTGGGAAAATTATCTTTTATTCTTGGTCAATCATGATGAGATGGAATTTTAGGATTTGGATTAGGGTGTGATTGCAACTTAATTGGGTTTGATGGTAACATAAAATTACAATTTGAACATCAAATTGATGAGCCACAAGAAATGAGGACAAGTGGTCTCATTCTCACCCACAAAAATCCAACCCTTCTCATATATAACCTCCTCCCCTCCTATGGCCAGCCAAACCCAAAAACAAGGGCAAGAAACCCTTTTTGTTCCTTCATCTCTTCTCTCTCTCTCTCTCTTATACTCCTTCTACTTGTTTATTTTAGAAAAATTGAGAAGAAAATAAAAGAATAGAGAAACCAAATCAAATAAAGGGTTAGGGTTCATGGGTCCTCTTTAAAGGGGAGCAAGAACAAGGAGCAAGAACAATGAGAAGAAGAGAGCAAGCTAGTCGGTCCTACAAATTTGGGTGGGGGTTCTCAACTTCATGTTTGTTTTGTTTGTTTATTTTATTATTATATGTTATTGTGTGAAAAAATTGAACTAATTTCATGTGCATAATCATGTTTGTGGACTAGAATAGAAGGCACATAAGATTTAACTGGTAGAACACAAAATAGAACCATAAAGATTCAATTTTTGTAATTGTAGGGTTAAAATTAATTACTTATGTTAAAGGTGGAATTTTGACCCCAAATTTATTTCAGAGGTTCTTATATGTATTATTACCATGCTCAAATTTTTGTAGACTTTCCCGAGTTAATTTGCTGGGTGAAACAAACGTTTTCCCCAAAACAGCGAGCTTTTAAGCTAAATACTGTTTTGGTGGATTTGGCTTGTATTCAAAGGGCTGTATCTTGATGTTCCTTGCGTAATTTGGAAATGTGATCAACTAGGCAGTTGTAGTAGACGTTATCACATTTCCAAAATGCCTTATTTGGTTAGATTCCAATAAGTGGTGCAAAAGTTACTTCTGTTACAAAAACACAGCAACCAGCTTTGGTTGAATGCTTGCTGTTTTGTTTGCTTGAAGTTTTTGTACTTCTTATTGATTAAATCTGAAAAAGTGTTCAACTAGAGAGTTGTAGTAGAATATCTCACCTTTCTAAAAGGCTCTATTTGTTTATATTCCGATAAGTGGTGCAAAAGTTACGACCGTTACAAAAACACAGCAGCCAGCTTTGGCTGAATGCTTGTTGTTTTGTTTGCCTGAAGTTTTTGTACCTCTTATTGATTGAGTCTGGAAAAGTGATAAAAAAGAGATTTGTAGTAGAGACTCTCACCTTTCCAAAATGTCCTATTTGGTTAGATTCCGTTAAGTGGAGCAAAAGTTATGACCGTTACAAAACACAGTAGCCAGCTTTTAGGCTGAGTGATCGCTGTTTTGATTGCTCGATGTTTTGTACCCTTTTACTTACTGAATTTGGGAAAGTGTTCAACTAGAGAGTTGTAGAGTCTCTCACCTTTCCAAAATGCCTTATTTGGTTAGATTCCGATAAGCGGAGTAGGAGTTACGAACTTTACAAGTTTCAGCTTTGCTGTAACTTTTGGCTGTCTTTTGTTGTCTTTGTAATGTGTTCAATGGACAGTGGATTGAATTCCATAAGGAATCTGAAAAGTATTCATCTAGAGAGTTGTAGTATATGTTCACACCTTTCGAAATTGTATGATTTGGTTAAATTCCGACAAGTAAAGCAAAAGATACAAGCTTTCAAAGTTTCAGCATTTTGTTAAGAAATTTGCTGTTGGTTAATTTTTGCGTGTGTTCAAAAGACGGTGGATTGAATTCCATAAGGAATCTGAAATAGTCATCAACTACAGAGTTGTAGTATATGCCCCCACCTTTCCAGAAAGTATAATTTGGTTATATTCCGACAAGTAGAGCAAAAGTTACAAGCTTTCAAAGTTTCAGCTTTTTGTTAAGAAATTTGTTGTTGGTTAATTTTTGCGTGTGTTTAAAGGACGGTGGATTGAATTCCATAACGAATCTGAAAAAGTCATCAACTAGAGAGTTGTAGTATATGTTCCCAACTTTCCAAAAAGTATAATTTGATTAAATTCAGACAAGTAGAGCAAAAGTTACAAGCTTTCAATGTTTCAGCTTTTTGTTAAGAAATCTGTTGTTGGTTAATTTTTGCTTGTGTTCATAGGACGGTGGATTGAATTCCATAAGGAATGTGGAAAAGTGTTCAACTAGAGAGTTGTAGTATATGTTCCCACCTTTCTAAATTGTATGGTTTGGTTAGATTCCGATAAGTAAAGCAAAAGTTACAAGCTATAGAAGTTTCAGCTTTTTGTTGAAATTCTGTAGATTGCTTAACTCTTTGCGTGTGTTTAACGGACCGAATTTTGAATTCCTTACGGAATCTGAAGAAGTGTTCAACTAGGAAGTTGTAGGAGATGTTCTCACCTTTATAAATAGTCTAATTTTGTCAAATTCTGATGAGCGTAGCACTGTTTGTTTCTAGGGTGTTAGAAGGCTTTTTATGTCACTTTCGGGTTTTCTTTGATAGTATGTTCATATTAAACTGTCAGAAGATTCTTCTGTTACTTCTAATTATAAAAGATCAAGTTTCTCTAGTAAGCACGTTTGGTTGCTTCTAGGTTGTTAGAATACCTGTATGGTTGTTTCTATATGTTGTTTTGCCCATACGTAGCATAATTGGCTCGTATGTATGTTGGTGTCTCATACACAGCCCGCCTAGCTCGTATGTAGTTGTTGGTTTTATACGTAGATTGTTTAGCTCGTATGCATTTTGTTTACTCGTATGTAGCTTATTAGCTAGCACGCAGTTTGTTGTGCTCGTCTAGGGTGATATCATTGTCCTAGGGGCCATCGACCATCAAGATGTGTGTTTACTTTACTCCTAAGGGACTGTGGACGAGTCACTCCTCGTGTTCCGTCAGATCTTAACTGGTGTTGGTTGATCGCAGACCGGAGCATAGACGGAATCCAAGTTAAGGGTGGTAGCTTGAGAATACGTTTGTATTGCCGGGGTCTTGGATCGATAGGCTGTGAACAGGATCCTTAGAAATTCTGATAAGTCTAGGTTGAGCACCTAGTAGATTTATCTTGCGAAGCCTAACTTAAGACTTAGCTTATTGTGTTAGTACTGTTGTCATTTCTCAGATTGTTTAGGGTTAGTGACATTGTTAGGGTAGTAACTTATAGCTATTACTACTTAACCTTTCCTTATTATCATTTTCGCCGAAGGGAAAGAGTTGGTATTAAGGGTGATACCGTATGATCCGACCCGGGCAGTTGGTGATATTATTGGGTTGTAACCTTCTTGTCAAAGGGATATGGTCTGTGCCTTCTCACGAGTTGGGAGCATGAGATCCGTATCTCGTCTGTTAATTTCTGAAGTGTCATGATAAGGGCGGGAGCGATTCCTATTGGAGCCAGGGGGATTGACCCCCGGAACTCTGTCATGTTCTATATCTAAAGGCGAACAAACCATAGACTATGGTCTATCTGCTAGGTAGCCATAGGGGATGCTTCAGGCTAACCTGTACTGTTGGATACCTACTAGGGGGCCACAGGGGATGCTTAAAGCTAACCTGTGCTGTCGGATACCTGCTAGGGGGGCCATAGGAGAAGCTTCGAGCTAACCTGTGCTGTCGGATACCATACGTTCGTCTGATTTTTGTGTGAGGTCCGGTACGTCGGGCAATAGTGGCAAACGGAGACACCACTATATGACTACGAATGGTGGGATTAGACTGTTTTAGAGCAACCTCATCAGTCACGTCGTATCTTCAGAAACAAGTCGAGTACAAGAGTAGAATTCTTGGCGTGGGTTCAAATCCCTATATATGAAGAAACAGCTTGAGATGGGGCATATATAATATGGGATGCATACTGTTTCGGAGACTCGCTTGCATCAGAATAAGAGCTTCCTTGCATTAGTAAGTCTTGCATTAGAGTCTAAGTCATAGCATACACTGACACTTCAATCATATATATACACGTTTCTCTTTTCATCAATCTATTTGTTTAAAGTTGAGAATCGCTACTAGTCATCAGCCTTAAGCGTCAGTATATGTACTGACATCCCCATTTCAATAGGTACTGGATTGCAAAATTACAGATACTGGATTACAAAGCTACAGGTACAGGATTCAGGAGGACTCTAGGCAAAAGAAGCAAGTGTTGATTTATTTCAATTGTAATATTGTTGTAATTTATTTATTGTTTGAAAGCATCCAAGTGAAGTACCAAGTGTAGTTCTTTATTCATTGTACTTTGAAGTAAATTTGTTGAAAGTTGTAACACTTAGGCTTGTAAAGGTACTATTGTAACACTGATGTAATGTATTGCAGTTTTATAACATTCGGACTTGTAATACATTTGTGTTGAATAAAAAGTTTTAATTTTTTCTGTTTTTCTGCGTATTGTGGCTAATTGAAGGAAAAGATTATGGCTTATGTCACGGTTTCCCAATGTATGGAAATCGGAGCGTTACACCGACCTAAACGAAGCCCAACCCATGGTGAAATTTTTGAATTGACTTATTTGGATAAGAAACAAATCAATTAGTTATTGGGTGTATAATTAAATTCCCCTCCTACACACACACACACACACACACACACACACACACACACACACACACACACCAAAAAAACAACAAAAAAAACAACAACAAAAAAACCTAAAACTGAGTCCGACTATTTAATGGGCAGTATGATTTGCTTTTTTTTGTTTTTGACTTTGGGGATTTTTGGTTAGAGACTTTTGCATTAGGAGGAGAAGGGCATTGAATTCTTGTGCTAGATTCAACTTAGAGGTGGGTGCTCTTCTACTTTTTAGTATTGTTTTAAATTTATGGTTGTGATGAATCAAGTAGAAAGCATGCTAGTACCTTCTTGTGGACTTGTAGATTGTTATTTAGCATGTTGTTCATAGTTGAATATGAGATGATCAATGTATGGAACCAGAATAAATTTCTAATCTTTTTCATGAAATAAAGACCCTATTTTTATGTGTGAATATCATGCTTGCATTATTCTTTAATGATATAAATTGATGATGAATAAAAGAACTAGTTTTGATCTTTAAAAAGTATGGTAGATGTGGTGCAATTACCATGATAATTAAAACTATTGAATACACCCAAACTCATTGTTGTTTAATTAAAAGTCAAAATTTTTATTTGATTATTCACTATTTTAATTGCATTAAATTCCATGATTTTGTTTTAGGGTTTTTATTATGTGCATATAATGTATTTATGGTTAGAGGGTTGCGGGTTTGATCAAGGGTGAGTTTCGGGTTGAATAGGGAACCGGGTTTGAACAGTAGACAAGGAGGGCTCGGTTTGCATATGGGTATGGGTTTAGGCCTGCACAGTGGGGGCTCGGCTTGTGTGGGTGTCACGCCCCGCTTTCTAAAAATACAAAACACAAGCATGTGACATTGGCCCAGCGAATGACTTGCATCACCCATAAGCTGTTACCGATTCAACTCAACAATATAAACAAGAAATCGATACAACCACACATGCATATAAGAATAATCACATGAATCACAAAATGAATTGAAACATGAAATAATAATAAGATAACCAAATCTGGAAAAAGTAACAATTCTGGGTCAAATGCCCACAATACAATAAAATAACAATATTCAATGATTTAAGTCTTCATAACATAAACAATAAATAAATAAGCGACGATGCTATCAATTCCTTCACCAGTGCTATTCTCTCAATCCATCAGGCAATTCTTCTTGATTACCTGTAAGCTGTACATCTAAAAAGATAGAATAATATGTCCATAGAGCAAGTAATGGACGGCAAGTTGAGGAAAGCAGTGAAAGAATGGCAATAACGATATAACAATGAATTCAATAATGATAACAATAGGATTGATAGCAATGAATAGTGACAAAATAGTAACGATGCAATATGCAATAACGATGGTCAATAACAATAACAATAAAAGATAACAATAATGGTAAACAATAACGATAAAAATGTTCAATAACGATGACAATATGTTATGTCGAAGAGATAACACTCTGAAGTCTATTATTCAATTTAGTCCTAACTAATGCACGTACTACTGCGTTCCATACCACAGGTTCGATGCATACAATCAATTTCGTTTAGACTTAAGTGGTAGATTCTATGGATCATGTACTCGGCACCATAACACTAAAAACGATAGCAACTTCGTTGCACACTAGTCGACATGATAACACTAAAACGATACACAATGAATTGGGACATTGTGGTCAATAATCCAACAATCAATCGATAAACACTAGCCGACAATATTTTGGGAAAAAGGCCCACACTTCCGAGTACAGTCTCTATATCATCAACTACTCTAGTTAATCCTTAACCCCGGCTTGATTAACAATTCTTTATTCAATCAATATGCTATAACGGTTGGCAATATTATGATACCAATCGGAAGATAATAGGGACACTAAAATCAATGGGAAAACGATAAGACGATGAATAAGGAACATTAGAATGATGACAATACAACACTAAGATCATCCAATGCATCAAATACAACAATATAGATTCGATTATATTATCAAAACATGGAAACTCAATTCTGGACAGCAGTAGGTTACTGTACCAAAATCGAATTTTCCGCTACAACAGAATAGAAAATGTGGATCCGTTAGAAGTTATAGAAAATAGACTCCTTCCCACTTCCAACTCATATTTAAAGTCAAAGTTCTGATAACAGTAGCTAGGTTAATTACAGGGTTCTTTACAGATTATTGATTCTGGCTGGTTATCGATGTTAATTAGTTATTATTATAAAATCAGTAAATATGTAATATCCCAGACGGATATTATATTTATATAATTATTATTTTTTAAGTTAAAATATTTTTATAAAAATTTCTTGGTTTTTAAAATAAAAAGTTATCTAGATATATATACTAGTAAGTATATACAGGTATTGTATCAGTTTTGTGCACTTGTACAAAATCTTGAAAAATGAATTTTTGAGAAAATATTTGGAAAATCCCAGGAAGAAATTAAAAATTATTATTTTATTATTATTTCATTATTATTTGCATAAATGAAATATTTTTGGTGAATATCACCCAGTTTTATTGATAAACATTATCAATGCATATATACTAGTCTGTATATATCTGTTTGTATCAAATTGATACTGGAATCTTTCGAGCCGGAAATAAAATTATTTTATTATTATTTCTGAATTAAAATATTTTCGGTAGAGATTATTCGTTTTAACTAATAAAAATTACCTGTATAATCAGATACATGTACGTATTTGAATCGTATCGATTTCGTACGTTTGTACGAAATCATGTAGTATGTGACTTGGGAAAATACCTCTTATTTTGATCAATCATGATCAAAATGAAGGGTTAGAAATGATTTTGGGTGTTGATTACAAATTTATTATGTTTGATTGCAATTTAAATTTGCAAATTAATTTTCAATTAATTTGAGCCACAAAGAGAGAGAGACAAGTGGCCCTCTCTCTACCATGTGTTCTCTCTTCCTCTCCAACTAAAGGGCCGGCAACACCAAGAGGGCGAAAAGCCCTCTTTCATTTTTTTATCTCCCATCTCATTTTTCATCTCATTTTCTCTTCTTCTACTTGTTTAATTAGAAAAAAAATTGAGAAGAAAGAAAAGAAAAGGAGAGATCAAATCAAAAGAGGGGTTAGGGTTCATGGGTTCTCTTGAAGGGGAGCAAGAACAAGGAGCAAGAACAAGGAGGAGAAGAGAGCAAGCTAGTCATTCCTACAAAGTTTGGATGGAGGTTCTCAACTTCTATGGTTTGTTTTATTTGTTTTATTGTTGTATGTTGTTAGCAAATTGCACTAGAATAAAAGGCATGCAAGATTTAAGAAGTAGAACTCAAATAGAGCACTAAAGAATCAATTTTACCTAGTAAATAGTTAGAATTAATTATCTATGCAAAAGGTGAAATTTTGACCCCGAATTAATTTTAGTGGTTCTTATATGTGTTATTAGCATGCCCTAATTTTTGTAGAATTTTTTGAGTTATTTGGATGGGTGAAACGAATCATTTCGCAAAACAGCAAGAGTTTCGCAAAAAACAGCAAACCCGGTGTTTTGGGGTAACGTCGACATGTGTTCAAGGGGCCGTATCTTGGTGTTCCTTGCGGAATTTGGAAAAGTGATCAAATAGAAAGTTGTAGTAGACATTCTTAACTTTCCAAAATGCCCTATTTGGTTAGATTTCGATAAGTGGTACAAAAGTTATGGCCGTTACAAAACAGAGCAGCCAGCTTGGCTGAGAGTGCTTGCTGTTTTGCTTGTTTGTCATTTTTGAGCCTCTTACTTGCGAAATCAGAAGAGGTGACCAACTAGGAAGTTGTAGTAGACTTTCTCACCATTCCAAAATTTCCTATTTGGTTAGATTCCAATAAGCGGAGTAGGAGTTATGGCCTTTACAAAACACAGCAGCTAGCTTGGGCTGAAGTGTTCGCTGTTTTAATTGTTTGATGTTTTTGAGTCTTTAACTTGATGAATTTGGGAATGTGTTCAACTAGAGAGTTGTAGTAGAGTCTCTCATCTTTCCAAATTGCCCTATTTGGTTAGATTCCGATAAGTGGAGTAGAAGTTATGTGCTTTGAAAGTTTTAGCTTTGTTGTAGCTACGACTGTCCTTTGTTAGTTTTAGCGTGTTCACGGGACGGTAGATTGAATTCCATAAGGAATCTGAGAAAGTGGTCAACTAGAGATTTGCAGTAGATGTTCCCACCTTTCCAAATTTTTCAGTTTCTTTAGATTCCGACAAGTATAGCAAAAGTTACAATCCTTAAAAGTTTCAGCCTTGTTAATTCCGCTGTTTTGCTTAAATTTTGCGTGTGTTCAGAGGACGGTGGATTGAATTTCATAAGGAATCCGAAAAGGTGTTCAACTAGAGAGTTGTAGTATATGTTCCCACCTTTCCAGAAAGTATGATTTGGTTAAATTCTGAAAAGTAGAGCAAAGGTTACAAGCTGTAGAAGTTTCAACTTTTTGTTGAAATTCTGTAGTATGGTTAATTGTTTGCGTGGGTTCGATGGGTAGGAATTTGGAATTCCTTGCAGAATCTGAAAAAGTGTTCAACTAGAGAATTATGGTAGATGTTCTTACCTTTCTAAAAAGTATATTTTTGTTGAATTCTGATAAGCATAGCACTGGTTGCTTCTAGGCTGTCGGAAGATTTTTATGTCGCTCTCGAATTTTCCTTTGGTAGTATGTGTATTTTAGACTGTTAGAAGATTATTCTGTTGCTTCTAATTATAGAAGATTGAGTTTTGCTAGTAAGCACGTTTGGTTGCTTCTAGGTTGTTAGAATACCTGTATGGTTGTTTCCATATGTTGTTTTGCTCATACACAGCTCGCCGGGCTCATATGAAGTTGTTGGTCTTATACGCAGCTTATTTAGCTTGTATGTATGTTGTTGTCTCACACGCAGCTCGCCCGGCTCGTATGTAGTTGTTGGTTTCATGCGTAGCTTGTTTATCTCGTATGTGTTTTGTTTACTAGTATGTAGCTTATTAGCTAGTAAGCAGTTTTGTTGTGCTCATCTAGGGTGATAACATTGCCCTTAGGGCCGTCGACTATCAAGACGTATATATATTTTACTCCTAAGGGACTGTGGTCGAGTCACTCCTCGTGTACCGTCAGATCTTAACCGGTGTTGGTTGATCGCGGACCGGAGCATAGACGAAATCTAAGTTCAGGGTAGTAGCATGCGAATACATTCGTATTGCTAGGGTCTTGGATCGATAGGCTATGAATCGGATCCTTAGGAATTATGGTAAGTCTAGGTTGAGCACCTAGTAGAGTTATCTTGCGAAGTCTAACTTAAGACCTAGCATGTTATGTTAGTACTGTTGTCATCCCTAGGATTGTTCAGGGTTAGTGACATCGTTAGTGTAGTAACTTATGACTATTACTACTGAACCTTTACTTATTATCATTTTCGCAAAAGGAAAAGAGTTGGTATTAAGGGTGATACCTTAGGATCCGATCTGTCCTAGAGTCCAATACTAGGTGGTGTTATTGGGTTGTACCCTTCCTGTCAAAGGGATACGGTTTGGAGTATGGGATCCGTATCTCGTCCGTTAATTTCTGAAGTGTCATGATAATGGCTGGCAGAGCTAGGGGATGGCCCTACGGAACTCCGTCATGTTCTATGCCGGGGAGCGAACTGGCCATAGACTATGGTCTATGAGTTAGGGGGCAGCAGGGGATGCTTCGAGCTAACCTGTGTTGCTGGAACTCCAAGGGTTCGTTTGGTTTTTGAGTGAGGTCCGGTACATCGGGTAGTAGTAAAAAATGGGGACACCATGAGCTAACTGCGAATGGCGGGATTAGACCGTTACAGGGCAACCTCATCAGTCACGTTGTATCTTAAGAAACAAGTTGAGTACAATAGTAGAATTCATGGCGTGGGTTCAAATCCCTATATATGAAGAAATGGCTCGAGATGGGGCGTATGTAGTATGGGATGCATACTGTTCCGGGAGCTTGCATGCATTAGAATAAGAGCATCATCGCATTAGTTAATCTTGCATTAGAGTCTAAGTCATAGCATAAACTGACACATCAATTATATATACACGTTTCTGTTTTCACCAATCTGTTTGCTTAAAGTTGAGAATTACTGCAAGTCATCAGCCTTAAAGTGTCAGTATATGTACTGACGTCCCCACTTCTATAGGTACTGGATTGCAAAATTACAGGTACTGGATTGCAGAAGTACAGATACGGATTCAGGAGGACTTAAGGCAAGAGAAGCAGGAGTCGATTTTATTTAAGTTTTTCGCTGTAATATATGTTGATTACTATTGTTTCTTTTGTAACAATTATTGTAATTTATTTATTTGTTGGAAAGCATCCATGTGAAGTACCAAGTGTTGTTCTTTATTCATTGTACTCTGATGTAAATTGTTGAAAGTTATAACACTTGGGATTGTAATGGTTTTATTGTAACACTGTTGTAATGCATTGCAATTTTGTAACATTCGGACTTGTAATACATTTGTGTTGAATAAAAAGTTTTTAAATATTCCAATTTTTTCTGTCTATTGTGGCTAATTGACGGAAAGATTCTAGCTTATGTCACGGTTTCCTAGTGTATGGAAATCGGGGCATACAGAGTGGTATCAGAGCTGACTTCAATTTACAATCCAACACAGTAGGAAAATTAAACTTGGATGCCTTTCAGAAGTCAGGTTTTAGCTAGTTGCAGACAATTATAATTCATATTTTTGTCTCTTTCAACTTATGTTTTATAATTTTTTCTATATCTGGGCTAATTCCAGTATATATGTGTTTTACGGATGGTGTTCAAGGATATCCTTACCGAGGATGTATTGATGGAAGAGAGTGAGCCGATCTTGATGGATGATTCGATGATCTTGAGCGAGGAGCCGAAGTAGACTTTACCACCACAGAGGCTAAATATGGATCAACGTGTGGCGGCAGCAGCCAGCATATATCGAGAAATGAGGAAGCTGAGGAAGTACGTAACCAGGAAAGATTGTCATGCTAAGAAACAGAGAGATGCTTGCAGAGTTGCATTAGCAAGCCTGGCAAAGGAGCGGGGACACTTTAATTCCAAATTGGCACTACTACAACATGAATGGGAGTAAGTCCTGGACACCACCAAGGTTTTAGTATGCCATTCCTGTGGGAAAGAGGGGCACGAGAAATCAGTCTGTCCGCGACTACGAGGATAAAGGTCTGCACCTGCGTCATGGTTAGAGAACCAAGGTCAGAAGCAGAAGACTCAGAAAATGACGGGCAAACCTGGAGGCGCCAAGCCAGGAAGTTGTTTTCGATGTGGAGAGCATGGTCATTTCAGGAGCCAGTGTCTGAGGAAAAACCCCCAGGTGGAGACCCGGACAAGTTACAATTGTGGGAAGATTGGTCATGTTAGGCCGAACTGTCCCCCGCTTCCTAAAAATGATGGCAGATCAACCCCGAAGATGAACAATAAAGGTAAGGAACCGTTCACCAAGGGTAGAAGTTCGCACTTACTGAAGGCAAACTGAAGAGGGCAGGAGAGCCAGTACCAGTATGTGCATATGGAGTTGCAAAAGGTTGTATTTTGAATTTTATTTAGACTGAAAATGTAATATATAATGTAACACTTTTTGTAACCGAATGGATTTATATATATATGGAATCCATACAACTGTTTTGTTTAACGTGGTTCATCATAATCTTTTGTCTGAATTATTTTTTCAAGAATTGAGATGTGTGCAGGAGGCAACTCTAGATTTGCTTTTGTTGATTACACCATCTGGAGCATCAGCTTTGAGCAAATTATCGGAGAGAATCCTGGAAGTCAGAAGTGATGTTCGTAGGCCATGTCTTATTCTAAGGAGGGAGTGGCTACCAAAGTGCAAAAGATCGAGATAGGTGAAAAATCAGCCTCAGCCAAAGACCGTGAAGGAAGTAAGAAGGTAGATGATGAGATCAGGCAAGCCAGTATTGGAGTGATTACTCAAGATTGGAGCTCAGTTTTGGCATGATAGAAACTGCAAACCAAGTCTAAGTGAGCAAGTCAGAAGGCTTAGGCAGAAGATGAAGGGATTGAAGTACTAAAGCGGCAAGTTGATGAAGGAAAATATCAGAATATTAGTATGGACTTCATCACAGGATTACCCAGAAGTTCGAAAATGTATGACTAAATTTGGGTTATTTGGGACCCGGTTGACAAAGTCTGCACATTTTCTTCCAATAAAGATGACTTAGTCGCTAGAAAAATTTGCAGAAGTCCACATTGAAGGCGTAAGGAAGCAAAATGGAACGCCAGCGTTAGTAGCTCTGACCAAGATTCGAGAGTTACGTCTCGACTTTGGTAGATTCTTCAAGCAGTTTTGGGATTGTGGTCGGGTTCCTTGGAGAACCAGTTCGAAGATAAGCCACTTAGGAGCCGGAAAGCCATATAAGCTTTCTTTCCACGAGTTATTTAGTGTTTGGATATTTTTCTGTTCTCCTGACTAAACGTACTTCTAAGGACAGAACTATTCTAAGGAGTGAGTATTGTAATATCCCAGATGGATAATATATTTATATAATTATTATTTTTAAAGTTAAAATATTTTTATGAAAATTTCTTGGTTTTTCAAAAAAAAAGTTATCTGGATATATATACTAGTAAGCATATACAGGTACTGTGTTAGTTTTGTGCACTTGTATAAAATCCTGAAAAATGCATTTCTGGGAAAATATCTAAAAAATCCCAGACAGATATTAAAAATTATTATTTTATTTTTATTTGCAGAAATGAAATATTTTTGGTAAATATCACCCAGTTTTGAAATAAACATTATCTATGCATATATACTAGTCTGTATATATTTGTTTTGTATCAAATTGATACTGAAATCTTCCGAGCCGAAAATAAAATTATTTTATTATAATTTTTGAATTAAAATATTTTCGGTAGAGATTATTCATTTTAACTTATAAAAATTATCTGTATAATCAGATATACGTACGTATTTGAATTGTATCGATTTCGTATGTTGTACGAAATCATGTAGTATGTGATTTGGGAAAATACCTCTTATTTTGATCAATCATGATCAAAATGAAGAGTTAGAGATGATTTTGGGTGTTGATTGCAAATTTAGTGGGTTTGAATGCAATTTAAATTTGCAAATTAATTTTCAATTAATTTGAGCCACAACGAGAGAGAGACAGGTGGCTCTCTCTCTACCATGTGTTCTCTCTCCCACTCTTACTAAAGGGCCGGCCAACACCAAGAGGGCAAAAAGCCCCTTTTTTTTGCCTCCCATCTCATTTCTCATCTCATTTTCTCTTCTTCTACTTGTTTAATTAGGAAAAAAAAATTCAGAAGAAAAGAAAAGAAAAAGAGAGATAAAACCAAAAGAGGAGTTAGGGTTCATGGGTTCTCTTTGAAAGGGAGCAAAAATAATGAGCAAGCTCGTCATTCCAATAAAGTTTGGGTGGGGGTTCTCAACTTCTATGCTTTGTTTTATTTGTTTTATTATTGTATGTTGTAAGCAAATTGCACTATAATAAAAGGCATGCAAGATTGAAGAAGTAGAACGCAAATAGAGCACTAAAGAATCAATTTTAACTAGTAAATAGTTAGAATTAATTATCTATGCAAAAGGTGAAATTTTGACCCCAAATTAATTTTTGTGGTTCTTATATGTGTTATTAGCATGCCTAATTTTTATAGATTTTTTTTAGTTATTTGGATGGGTGAAACGAACCGTTTCCCAAAAACAACGAGAGTTTCGCAAAAAACAGCAAACCTGCTGTTTTGGGGTAACGTCGACATGTGTTCAAGGGGCCGTATCTTGGTGTTCCTTGCGGAATTTGGAAAAGTGATCAACTAGAAAGTTGTAGTAGACATTCTCACCTTTACAAAATACCCAATTCGGTTAAATTTCGATAAGTGGTGCAAAAGTTATGGCCGTTACAAAACAGAGCAGCCAGCTTGGCTGAGAGTGCTCGTTGTTTTGCTTGTATGTCGTTTTTTAGCCTCTTACTTGCGGAATCAGAGGAAGTGACCAACTAGGAAGTTGTAGTAGACGTTCTCACCTTTCCAAATTTCCCTATTTGGTTAGATGCCGATAAGCGGAGTAGGAGTTAAGGCCTTTACAAAACACAGCAGCCAGCTTGGGGCTGAAGTGCTCGCTGTTTTAATTGTTTGTTGTTTTTGAGTTTTTTACTTGATGAATTTGGAATGTATTCAACTAGAGAGTTGTAGTAGTGTCTCTCACCTTTCCAAATTGCTTATTTGGTTAGATTCCGACAAGCGGAGCAGAAGTTGTGCTTTGAAAGTTTCAGCTTTAATGTAGCTTCAGCTATCCTTTGTTAGTTTTAGCGTGTGTTCAAGGGACGGTAGTTTGAATTCCATAAGGAATATAAGAAAGTGGTCAACTAGAGAGTTTTAGTAGATGTTCCCACCTTTCCAAATTGTCCAGTTTTGTTAGATTTCGACAAGTAGAGCAAAAGTTACAAGCTATAGATGTTTCAGCATTTTGTTGAAATTCTGTAATTTTGTTAACTGTTTGCGTATGTTCGAGGGTCAGAAATTTGAAATTCCTTACGGAATCTGAGAAAGTGGTATACTAGAGAGTTGTAGTAGATGTTCCCACCTTTCCAAATTATCCAGTTTCATTAGATTCCGACAAGTAGAGCAAAAGTTACAAGCTATAAAAGTTTCAGCTTTTGATGAAATTCTGTAGTTTGGTTAACTGTTTGCGTATGTTCGAGGGTCAGGAATTATGATTTCCTTACAGAATTTGAGAAAATGGTCAACTAGAGAGTTGTAGTAGATGTTCCCACCTTTCCAAATTGTCAAGTTTCGTTAGATTCCGACAAGTAGAGCAAATGTTACAAGTTATTGAAGTTTCAGGTTTTTGTTGAAATTCTGTAGTTTGGTTCAAAGTTTGCGTATGTTCGAGGGTCAGGAATTTGGAATTCCTTATGGAATCTGAGAAAGTGATCAACTAGAGAGTTGTAGTCGTTGTTCCCAACTTTCCAAATTGTCCAGTTTCGTTAGATTCCGACAAGTAGAGCAAAAGTTACAAGCTATAGAAGTTTCAGCTTTTTTTTGAAATTCTGTAGTTTGGTTAACTGTTTGCGTATGTTCGAGAGTCAGAAATTTGGAATTCCTTACAGAATCTGAGAAATTGGTCAACTAGAGAGTTGTAGTAGATGTTCCCACCTTTCCAAATTGTCCAGTTTCATTAGATTCTGACAAGTAGAGCAAAAGTTACAATCCCTAGAAGTTTCAGCCTTGTTGTGGAATTCTGCTATTTTGCTTAAATTTTGCGTGTGTTCAGAGGACGGTGGATTGAGTTCCATGTGGAATCTGGAAAGGTATTCAAATGAGAGTTGTAGTATATGTTCCTACCTTTCTAGAAAGTATGATTTGGTTAAATTCCGACAAGTAAAGCAAATACTACAAGCTGTAGAAGTTTCAACTTTTTGTTGAAATTCTGTAGTTTGGTTAACTGTTTGCAGGTGTTCGATGGGTAGGAATTTGGAAGTCCTTACAGAATCTGAAAAAGTGTCGAACTAGAGAATTGTTGTAGATGTTCTTAATTTTCTAAAAAGTCTGTTTTTTTCAAATTCTGATAAGTGTATCCCTAGTTGCTTGTAGGCTGTCGAGAGAATTTTATGTCGCTTTCGGCTTTTTCTTTGGTAGTATGTGTATTTAGACTGTTAGAAGTTTCTTCTGTTGCTTCTAATTATTGAAGATCGAGTTTTGCTAGTAAGCATGTTTTGTTGCTTCTAGGGTGTAAGAATACCTGTATGGTTATTTCTATATGGTATTTTGCTCATACGCAGCTCTCCGGGCTTGTATGTAGTTGTTGGTCTCATACACAGCTTATTTGGCTTGTATGTATGTTGTTGTCTCATGCGCAGTTCGCCTGGCTTGTATGTAGTTGTTGGTGTCATATGCAGCTTATTTGGCTCGTATGTATGTTCTTGTCTCATACGCAGCTCGCCTGGTTCGTATGTGGTTGTTGGTTTCATACGTAGATTGTTTAGCTCGTATGTGTTTTGCTCACTCGTATGTAGCTTATTAGCGGTACCCAGTTTTGTTGTGCTTGTCTAGAGTGATAACACTGCCCTAGGGGCCGTCGACCATCAAGACGTGTATTTATTTTACTCCTAAGGGACTGTGGACGATTCAGTCCATATGTACCGTCAGTTCCTAACCGGTGTTGGTTGATCATGGACCGGAGCGTAGACGAAATCCAAGTTCAGGGTAGTAGCATGCGAATACGTTCGTATTGCCGGGGTCTTGGATCGATAGGTTGTGAACCGGATCCTTAGGGGTTCTGGTAAGTCTAGGTTGAGCACCTAGTAGAGTTATCTTGCGAAGTCTAATTTAAGACCTAGCATGTTGTGTTAGTACTGTTGTCATCCCTAGGATTGTTCAGGGTTAGTGACATCGTTAGAGTAGTAACTTATGACTATTACTACTTAACCTTTACTTATTATCATTTTCGCCGAAAGGAAAGAGTTGGTGTTAAAGGTGATACCTTATGATCCGATCTGTCCTACAGACCAGCACTAGGTGGTGTTATTGGGTTGTACCCTTCTTGTCAAAGGGATACGGTCTGTGCCTTCTCACAGGTTGGGAGTACGGGATCCGTATCTCATCTGTTAATTTCTGAAGTGTCGTGATAAGGGCAGGCGGAGCTAGGGGATGGACCCCCGAAACTTCGTCATGTTCTATGCCGGGTAAGCGAACAGGCCATAGACGACAGTCTATGAGTTAAGGCACCGCAGGGGATGCTTCGAGCTAACCTGTGTTGCAGAAACTCCGAGGTTCGTCTGATTTATTAGTGAGGTCCCGTACGCCGGGTAGTAGTGGAAAACGGGGACACCATTAGCTGACAGCGAATGGCGGGATTAGACCATTTCAGGGAAACCTCATCAGTCATGTTGTATCTTCAGAAACAAGTTGAGTACAAGAGTAGAATTCATGGTGCAGGTTCAAATTCCTATATATGAAGAAACAGCTCGAGATGGGGCATATGTAGTATGGGATGCATACTATTCCGAAGACTTTCTTGCATTAGAATAAGAGCATCCTAGCTTTAGTTAATCTTGCATTAGAGTCTAAGTTATAGCATACACTAACACCTCAATTATATATACACATTTCACTTTTCACCAATCTGTTTGCTTAAAGTTGAGAATCGCTGCTAGTTATCAGCCTTAAAGTGTCAGTATATGTACTGACGTCCCCTCTTCTATAGGTGTTGGATTGCAAAATTACAGGTATTGGATTGCAGAAGTACAGGTACAGAATTTAGGAGGACTCAAGGCAAGAGAAGCAAGAGTCAATTTTATTTAAGTTTTCCGCTGCAATATATGTTGATTACTATTGTTTCTTTTGTAACAATTTTTGTAATTTGTTTATTTGTTGGAAAGCATCCAAGTGAAGTACCAAGTGTTGTTCTTTATTCATTGTACTCTGATGTAAATTGTTGAAAGTTGTAACACTTGGGATTGTAAAGATATTATTGTAACACTGTTGTAATGCATTGCAATTTTGTAACATTCGGACTTGTAATACATTTGTGTTGAATAAAAAGTTTTTAAATATTCCTGTTTTTTCTATATATTGTGGCTAATTGAAGGAAAGATTATGGCTTATATCACAGTTTTCTCAGTGTATGGAAATTGGGGCATATAGAGTGGTATCAGAGCTGACTTCAATTTACAGTCCAACACAGTAGGAAAATTAAACTTGGATGCCTTTTAGGAGTCGGGTTTTAGCTAGTTGTATACAATTATAATTCGTATTGTTATCTCTTTCAACTTATGTTTTATAATTTTTTCTATATCTGGTCTAATTCCAGTAAATATGTGTTTTAAGGATGGTGTTCGAGGATATCCTAACCGAGGATGTGTTGATGGAAGAGAGTGAGCCGATCTCAATGGATGATTCGATGATCTTGAGCGAGGAGCCGAAGGAGACTTTACCACCACAGAGGCTAAGTGTGGATCAATGTGTGGTGGCAGCAGCCAGCATATATCGAGAAATGAGGAAGCTGAGGAAGTACGTAACCAGGAAAGATTTCCAAGCTAAGCAACAGCGAGATGCTTGCAGAGCTGCATTAGCAGGCCTGGCAATGGAGCAGGGACACTTTAATTCCAGATTGGCACTACTACAACATGAATGGGAGCAAGTCCTGGACACCACCAAGGTTGTAGTATGCCATTCCTGTGGGAGAGCAGGGCATAAGAAATCAGTCTGTCCACGACTACGAGGAAAAGGGTCTGCACCAGCGTCAGGGTTAGAGAACCAAGGTCAGAAGCAGAAGACTCAGAAAACGAGGTGCAAACATGGAGGTGTCAAGCCAAGAAGTTGTTTTCAATGTGGGGAGCATGGTCATTTTAGGAGCCAGTGTCCGAGGAAAAACCCCTAGGTGGAGACCCGTACATGTTACAATTGTGGGGGAGATTGGTCATTTTAGGCCGAATTGTCTCCAGCTTCATAGAAATGATGGCAGATCAACCCCGAAGATGAACAATAATGGAAAGGAACCGTTCACCAAGGGTAGAAGTTCGCACTTACTGAAGGCAAGCTGAAGAAAGCAGGATAGCCAGTACCAGTATGTGCATATGGAGTTGCAACTAAGTTTAAAAAGTTGTATTTCGAATTTTATTTAGACTGAGGAAGTGATATATGATGTAACACTTTTTGTAACTGAATGGATTTATATACATATGTAATCCATACAACTGTTTTGGTTCAATCGTGGTTCATCATAATCTTTTGTCTGAATTATTTTTTCAAGAATTGAGATGTGTGCTAAAGGCAACTTTAGATTTGGTTTTGTTGATTACACCATCTGGAGCGTCAACTTTGAGCAAATTATAGGAGAGAATCCTGGAAGTCAGAAGTGATGTTCGTATGCCATGTCCTATTCTAAGGAGGGAGTGGCTTTCAAAGTGCAAAAGATCAAGATAGGTGAAGAATCAACCTCAGCCAAAGATCATGAAGGAAGTAAGAAGCTAGATGATGAGATCAGGCAAGCCAGTATTGGAATGATTGGAGCTCATTTTTGGCACGATGGAAACTGCAAACCGAGTCTAAGTGAGCAAGTCAAAAGGATTAGGCAGAAAATGTAGGGATTGAAGCACTGAAGCGGCAAGTTGATGAAGGAAAATATCAGAATATTAGTATGGACTTCATCACAGGATTACCCAGAAGTTCGAAAATGTATGACTCAATTTGGGTTAATTGGGACCCAGTTGACGAAGTCTGCACATTTTCTTCCGATAAAGATTACTTAGTCGCTAGAGAAATTAGCGGAAGTACACATTTAAGGCGTAAGGAAGCGACATGGAGCGCCAGCATCAGTAGCTCTGACCAAGATTCGAGAGTTACTTATCGACTTTGGCAGATTCTTCAAGTAGTTTTGGGATCGAGGTCGGGTTCTTTGGAGAACCAGTTTGTAGATGAGCCACTTGGGAGCCGGAAAGCCGTATAAGCTTTCTTTCCCCGAGTTATTTAGTGTTTGGATATTTTTCTGTTCTCCTGAATAAACGTAGTTCTGAAGACAGAACTATTCTAAGGAGGGAGTATTGTAATATCCCGAATAGATATTATATTTATGTAATTATTATTTTTAAAGTTAAAATATTTTTATGAAAATTTCTATGTTTTTCAAATAAAAAGTTATCTGGATATATATATACTAGTAAGTATATACAGGTATTGTATCAGTTTTGTGCACTTGTACAAAATTCTGAAAAATGCATTTCTGGGAAAATATCTGGAAAATCCCGGGCAGATGTTAAAAATTATTATTTTATTATTATTTTATTATTATTTGCATAAATGAAATATTTTTGGTGAATATCTCTCGGTTTTGTTAATAAACATTATCTATGCATATATACTAGTCTGTATGTATCTGTTTTGTATCAAATTGATAATGGAATCTTCCGAGCCGAAAATAAAATTCTTTTTTTATTATTTCTGAATTAAAATATTTTCGGCAGAGATTATTCATTTTAACTAATAAAAATTATCTGTATAATCTGATATATGTACGTATTTGAATTGTATCGATTTCGTATGTTTGTACGAAATCATGTAGTATGTGATTTGGAAAAATACCTCTTATTTTGATCAATCATGATCGAAATGAAGGATTAGAGATGATTTTGGGTGTTGATTGCAAATTTATTGGTTTTGATTGTAATTTAAATTTGCAAATTAATTTTCAATTAATTTGAGCCACAAAGAGAGAGAGACAAGTAGCTCTCTCTCTACTATGTGTTCACTCTCCCTCTCCTACTAAAGGGCCGGCCAACACCAAGAGGACAAAAAGCCCTCTTTCATTTTGTGTTTCCCATCTCATTTCTCATCTCATTTTCTCCTCTTCCATATGTTTAATTAGAAAAAAAAATTGAGAACAAAAGAAAAGAAAAAGCGAGATCAAATCAAAAGAGGGGTTAGGGTTCATGGGTTCTCTTTGAAGGGGAGCAAGAACAAGGAGCAAGAACAAGGAGGAGAATAAAGCAAGCTAGTCATTCCTACAAAGTTTGCGTGGGGGATTTCAATTTCTATGGTTTGTTTTATTTATTTTATTATTGTATGTTGTTAGCAAATTGCACTAGAATAAAAGGCATGCAAGATTTAAGAAGTAGAACTCAAATAGAGCACTAAAGAATCAATTTTAACTAGTAAATAGTTAGAATTAATGATCTATGCAAAAGGTGAAATTTTGACCCCGAATTAATTTTAGTGGTTCTTATATATGTTATTAGCATGCCCTAATTTTTATAGATTTTTTTGAGTTATTTGGATGGGTGAAACAAATCGTTTCCCCAAATCAGCGAGAGTTTCGCAAAAAACAGCAAACCTGCTGTTTTGGGGTAACGTCGACATGTGTTCAAGGGGCTGTATCTTGGTGTTCCTTGCGGAATTTGGAAAAGTGATCAACTAGGAAGTTGTAATAGACATTCTCACCTTTCCAAAATTCCCTATTTGGTTAGATTCCGATAAGTGGTGCAAAAGTTATGGCCGTTACAAAACAGAGCAGCCAGCTTGGCTGAGAGTGCTCGCTGTTTTGCTTGCTTGTTGTTTTTGAGCCTCTTACTTGCAGAATCAGAGGGAGTGACCAACTAGAAAATTGTAGTAGACATTCTCACCTTTCCAAATTGCCTTTTTTGGTTAGATTCCAATAAGCGGGGTAGGAGTTATGGCCTTTACAAAACACAGCAGCCAGCTTGGGCTGAAGTGCTCGCTATTTTAATTGTTTATTGTTTTTGAGTCTTTTAGTTGATGAATTTGGGAAAGTGTTTAACTAGAGAGTTGTAGGGGAGTCTCTCACCTTTCCAAATTACCCTATTTGGTTAGATTCCGATAAGTGGAGTAGAAGTTATGTGCTTTGAAAATTTCAGCTTTGTTGTAGCTTCGACTGTCCTTTGTTAGTTTTTGATTGTGTTCAAGGGACGGTTGATTAAATTCCATATGGAATCTGAGAAAGTGGTAAACTAAGAGTTTTAGTAGATATTCCTACATTTCCAAATTGTCCTGTTTCGTTAGATTCCGACAAGTAGAGCAGAAGTTACAAGCTATAGAAGTTTCAGCTTTTTGTTGAAATTCTGTAGATTGGTTAACTGTTTACATATGTTCGAGGGTCAGGAATTTGGATTTCCTTACGGAATCTGAGAAAGTGGTCAACTAGATAGTAGATGTTCCCACCTTTCCAAATTGTACAGTTTCGTTAGATTCCGACAAGTAGAGCAAAAGTTACAAGCTATAAAAGTTTCACCTTTTTGTTGAAATTCTGTAGTTTGGTTAACTGTTCGTGTATGTTCGAGGGTCAGAAATTTGGAATTTCTTACGAAATCTGAGAAAGTGGTCAACTAGAGGGTTGTAGTGGATGTTCCCACCTTTTCAAATTGTCCAGTTTCGTTAGATTCCGACAAGTAGATCAAAAGTTACAAGCTATAGAAGTTTCAGGTTTTTGGTGAAATTCTGTAGTTTGGTTAACTGTTTGCGTATGTTCGAGGGTCAGGAATTTGGAATTACTTACGGAATCTGAGAACGTGATCAACTAGAGAGTTGTAGTAGATGTTCCCACCTTTCCAAATTGTCTAGTTTTATTTGATTCCTACAAGTAGAGCAAAAGTTACAAGCGATAGAAGTTTCAGCCTTTTGTTGAAATTCTATAATTTAGTTAACTGTTTGCGTATGTTCGAGGGTCAGGAATTTGGAATTCCTTCGGAATCTGAGAAAGTGGTCAACTAGAGAGTTGTAGTAGATGTTCCCACCTTACCAAATTGACCAGTTTCATTAGATTCCGACAAATAGAGCAAAAGTTACAATCCTTACAAGTTTCAGCCTTGTTGTGGAATTCTGCTGTTTTGCTTAAATTTTGCGTGTGTTCAGAGGACGGTGATTGAATTCCATGTGAAATCTTGAAAGGTGTTTAACTAGAGAGTTGTAGTAGATGTTCCCACCTTTCTAGAAAGTATGATTTGGGTAAATTCCGACAAGCAAAACAAAAGTTACAAGCTGTAGAAGTTTCAACTTTTTGTTGAAATTCTGTAGTTTGGTTAACTATTTGCGTGTGTTCGATGGGTAGGAATTTGGAATTTTTACAGAATCTGAAAAATGGTTCAACTAGAGAATTGTGGTAGATGTTCTTACCTTTCTAAAAAGTCTATTTTTGTCGAATTCTGATAAGCATAGCACTGGTTGCATCTAGGCGGTCAAAAGATTTTTATGTCACTTTCGGGTTTTTCTTTGGTAGTATGTGTATTTTAGGCTGTTAGAAGATTCTTCTGTTGCTTCTAATTATAGAAGATCGAGTTTTGCTAGTAAGAAAGTTTTGTTGCTTCTAGGTTGTTAGAATACCTGTATGGTTGTTTCTATATATTGTTTTGCTCATACGCAGCTTGCCGGGGTCGTATGTAGTTGTTGGTCGCATTCGTAGCTTATTTGGCTCATATGTATGTTGTTGTCTCATACGCTGCTTGCCTGGCTCGTATGTAGTTGTTGGTCTCATTCGCAGCTTATTTGGCTCATATGTATGTTGTTGTCTCATACGCAGCTCGCCTGGCTCGTATGTAGTTGTTGGTTTCGTACGTAGCTTGCTTATCTCGTATGTGTTTTGTTTACTCATATGTAGCTTATTAGCTAGTAAGCAATTTTGTTATGCTCATCTAGGGTGATAACATTGCCCTAAGTGCCGTCGACCATCAAGACGTGTATATATTTTACTCCTAAGGGACAGTGGACGAGTCACTCTTCGTGTACCGTCAGATCTTAACCGGTGTTGGTTGATCGCGGACCGGAGCGTAGACGAAATCCAAGTTCAGGGTTAGGGATGGCAACTGGGCCGGGTCAACCGGCGACCCACCCGCTACCCGGCCCACCAACCCGGCCCGTTATATCGCTTCGCGGGTTCGGGTCGAACCCGGTGAACAGTACCGGGTCGACCCGGGTCGCAAATTACGCGAATTAAATTCGCGAAACCCAGCCCACGAACCCGGCCCAATTCGCGAGTTGGACCCGTTAACCCGCGGGTCGACTCACGGTTTTCGACCCGTTCGACCCGTACGAGTCGAACGTTCGACCCGTGATGGGTCGACCGTTGACCCGTGGGTCGAACGGTCGAAAATCCCGTTGCTTCGCTGCGCTGCGCTCTGTCTGGACAGAGCCGTTTGGTTTTAATTTTTTTTTGTTTTTTCCCACTTATTTAGCCTATAAATATCCCCCAAAAATCTCATAAAAAATCACACCTCACTCTCTTACTCTCTCTACTATTATACATCATTTTAAAGAATTTTTGAACAATTGTAGTATTCATCAAAAAATTGTACAAGGAGGCATATACACGATCAAATTTCGGTCGTATCGGAAACAAAATTCAACGTCTTCAACGTCTTCAACTCTCTTCAACCCTCGTCAAATCTACTTCAACCTCTTCTCAACTCTTCAATTGCGGAATCGGCAAAGCGCTCCTCCATCTTTTCTATTATATTCTTATTTTCACGGTTTTTTTTACATACGCGTATTCTACGGTGAACGGTATCAAAATATCTCTATCTCTCTTGTTAAATTTTTTTTGTGCGTTGTAGTTAAAATTATTGTTCGTTTTTTGAACTTCTCTATCTCAACCCTCTTATTTTTTAGATTTTTTTGTATAATTCACCGCTCTTACATTGTAGATTTTTTTTTACATACTTTAGCACATTACCACATTATGTCTAGATCACGCGGTAGTGGTCGTAGTGGACAAGATTCCTCCTCCTCTTCACGTAGGCCACCAATTGTCCCAACTAGTGAGCCCACACAAGATTACATTGATCCTACTATGGAACAATGGGGTACACACGACATGGATGTTGTAGGTGACATTCAATTAGAACAACAACAACAACAACAACCCGAAACCACACAACCCCGTAGTAGTAGGAAAAGTAGAGGAGAAACTAGCGATTGGCATAAGTTTTATGATTATATTCCGGACGAACATACTCCGGGTATAGGTTTGAAAGTGTGTAAAATATGTAGTAAAACATACAAATTCAAGAGGGGTGACGGCACCGGTACAATTAGTAGGCACATACAACATAATCATAAAGAACTTCTTGATCAAATACAAGACCAACAAAAAATCAACCCTAGGACCGGTCAAGTAGATAGCCACCTTTATGATCCCGAACTTGTTCATCGGGAAATGGCCCGATTAGTCATTAAGGAAGAGTTGCCATTTTCCTATCCCGAGAGTAGGAACTTGGAAAATTTTAATCAAACGGCCTTAAACCCTCATTTTAAAAGAATTCCGAGAAATACTTGCAAATCGGATTGTTTTAAAATGTATGTTGAAATGAAGGACGCGTTGATTGCAATTTTATGGAGTTTAACTTGTAGAGTTAGTTTAACTTCGGATTGTTGGATGGGTGTCAACAATATTCTAACGATAGGAATAACCTGTCATTGGATCGACAATGATTTGATTCTTCAAAAAAGAATCATATCACTTGCGGCGTTGCCGTACCCCCATAGTGGCTCTGAAATAGCAAACCGTATTATAGAAATTTGTGATGTTTTTCATATTCGCGATAAAATTATGGCTATTAGTTTTGATAATGCATTTAACAACAATGTAGCAATTACTACTTTAAAATCTGTATTAAACCCTCCACCTGACAATATTTTTCATGTTAGATGTGCATGTCATATTATAAATTTATGTGTTCAAGATGCATTAAAAATAGCTGATCCATATATACATAAAATTAGAAATTGAGTACATTTCATTGCATTAAGTCCAAGCATTTTACAAGAATGGAAAGCTTGGTGTAGGGTTAAAAATGTTCCTTTTAGAAAATTTCCAAAGGATGTTAGACACCGATGGAATTCTACTTTTGATTTACTAAATGTTGTCACCGAATATAAAGCAGTTGTAAATGATTTTTGTATCGCAAAAAATATGCACAATTTTGAAATGACTCCCCCCGATTGGTTTTTTGCCGAATCTTTGTTGAAATTTTTAGAACCTTTTAAAACCGCAACTTTAAAATTTCCAAAAACATATTGAATTAGTTAGCATGATGCAAATATTTAACGAAATGTTAAATGATGCCTATATTAGTGACATTGTAATACCTGCATTTCAAAAAATTTTGAAGTATTATTTTCCTCCTCCTATGTTGATTTGTGTTGCTAATGTTATGGATCCCCGTATCAAATTAGAAGGTACGAAGAATTTAATACAAATGTTTTTTGGATTTTTAGAGGACAATGTAGAATTAACAATTGGTTGCGCTACTTTTTTAGTTCAGTTTGAATCTATGTTAAATAACTTGTATGATTATTATGATAGACGTTTTGCTTCTGGTTGTACAACTTCGGTAGTTAGTTCTTCTTCTGGTAGTTCTAAAGGTAAAGGGTAAAAGTAGAATTGGTGATAGAACATTTAGTTTACTTGAGCAAATTCAATCTAAAAAACCTAGGACTAATCAACCAGATGAATTAAATTGGTATAACCAACAGGATACTGAGCCTACTCTTTCTCCACTAGATATTTTACAATGGTGGAAAGAACATGAACACACTTTTAGTATTCTGTCAATTATGGCTAAAGATTTGCTAACTCCTCCTGTCTTTACAGTTGCTTCTGAGAGTGCATTTTCTACAAGTGTCAGGGTTCTATCTGATTACAGGAATCGGTTGAAGCCTGAGGCGTTGGAGATGCTCGTTTGCACAAAAGACTGGCTGAAGGCTGAAGATAGGATGCAAAGGAAGCACTATCAAGTTCCACAAGTGGGAGCAACTCGCCCGATGAACAACAACAACAACAACAACAACAACAACAACAACAATAGTTTTGCTTGTTATGTCAAATTAGAAAACTTGTACTCAATTAAAATTGTATATAAGAAATATGTTATTGTATAAAACTTATTTATGAATTGAATTCTTCATTTCGTTGTAAATTGTTAAAATTGTATAACTTAAATTCATATGAATAATATTTCAAAATTTGTTGTCAATTTCACTCTTTCAATCTTATTATTATTATTACAATTTTTATTGTTTATTAGTACTATTACAGTATTACTTACTTAGTATTATAATTAAACATCATTTGGGGATATTTGAAGAATTGTAGTATTATTACTTATTAGTATTATTACTTACTTAGTATTATAATTTTTGAAGAATTATAGTATTCATCAAACAAAGATATGGTTGTTTGTATACATCATTTGTAAAATTATTATTATTATTATTTTAATTTAAGCTACCAAAAAAAAATAAATTATTAAACGGGCCAACCCGCGGGTCGACCCGGCCCAACCCGGGTTGAACCCTAAAGGGTTCACGGGTTGGGCGGGCCACCCAAACGAATACTTAGCCCGGCCCGGACCGGCTCGTATAAGATTGCAACCCAGCCCGGCCCGGCTAAGCATTCGTGCCAACCCGTACGGGTTGGGCCCGGCCCGGCCCACTCGACCCGTTCGCCACCCCTATTCAGGGTAGTAGCATGCGAATACGTTTGTATTGCCGGGGTCTTGGATCGATAGGCTATGAACCGGATCCTTAGGGATTCTGGTAAGTCTCGGTCGAGCACCTAGTAGAGTTATCTTGCAATGTCTAACTTAAGACCTAGCATGTTGTGTTAGTACTGTTGTAATCCTTAGGATTGTTCAGGGTTAGTGACATCGTTAGAGTAGTAACTTATGACTATTACTACTTAACCTTTACTTATTATCATTTTCGCCGAAGGGAAAGAGTTGGTGTTAAGGGTGATACCTTATGATCCGATCTGTCCTACAGACCAGCACTAAGTGGTATTATTGGGTTGTACTCTTCTTGTCAAAGGAATATGGTCTGTACCTTCTTACGGGTTGGGAGCACGCGATTCGTATCTCGTCTGTTAATTTTTGAAGTGCCATGATAAGGGCGGGCGGAGCTAGGGGATGGACCCCTTGAACTCAGTCATGTTCTATGCCGAGGAAGCGAACAGGCCATAGACTACGGCCTATAAGTTAGGGGGCCGCAGAGGACACTTCGAGCTAACCTGTGTTGCAGGAACTCCAAGGGTTCGTCTGGTTTTTGGGTGAGGTCCGGTACGCCGGGTAGTAGTGGAAAACGGGAACACCATGAGCTGACTGCGAATGGCGGGATTAGACCATTTCAAGGCAACCTCGTCAGTCACGTTGTTGAGTACAATAGTAGAAATCATGGCGCGGATTCAAATCCCTATATATGAAAAAACGGCTCGAGATGGGGTGTATGTAGTATGGGATGCATACTGTTCCGGAGACTTGCTTGCATTAGAATTAGAGCATATCCTCGCATTAGTTAATCTTGCATTAGAGTCTAAGTCATAGCATACACTGACACATCAATTATATATACAAGTTTCTCTTTTCACCAATCTGTTTGCTTAAAGTTGAGAATCGCTGCTAGTCATCAGCCTTAAAGCATCAGTATATGTACTATTGTCCCCACTTCTATATGTACTGGACTGCAAAATTACAGGTACTGGATTGCCGAAGTACAGGTACAGGATTCAGGAGGACTCAAGACAGGAGAAGCAGGAGTCGATTTTATTTAAGTTTTCCGCTGTAATATATGTTGATTACTATTGTTTCTTTTGTAACAATTGTTGTAATTTATTTATTTGTTGGAAAGAATCAAAGTGAAGTACCAAGTGTTGTTCTTTATTTATTGTACTCTGATGTAAATTGTTGAAAGTTGTAATACTTGGGATTGTAAAGGTATTATTGTAACACTGTTGTAATGCATTGCAATTTTGTAACATTCGGACTTGTAATACATTTGTGTTGAATAATTTTTTTTTAATTTTTCCTATTTTTTCTATGTATTGTGGATAATTGGAGGAAATATTATGGCTTATGTCACGGTTTCCCAGTGTATGGAAATCGGGGCGTTACAAAATAATCACTTTAAAAATTAGTAAAAATAATTATCATGACCCTAAGCATGTTAATTATTAATCTGGAATTTATCATGGCAATATTTGATTATTAGTTCATTTATTTAATCAATTTAACATGGTGTAGTTATGAATCTTGAAATTCTGGGAATAAAATGCAGCAGTAGTAAAATCATCATATCTCATGCAATATAAGTCGGAATTCAGTAATTTTAGTGTTGTGGAAACTAGAAAAATAGGGCTATATTTCATATTTACAAATGTTCATGATTCGTGTCAATAGATGGGTCAAAAAGATCATACCAATTTTAGATAGAGAGTAAAAGTTCTGGATTAGCATATTTCATGGTATAAAAGTGATCCAATTAGTCAATTATCTTAGATTAACCTGGTAAGCATGATGGCAAGGAGATCACAACAAAGAAACACAACCATACATCAATCTAATGCTAAATAATACATCAAATCAATGGTTCAATCAATAGAAACCTAAGATACTACTCTATAATAGTTTATTGATACGATGACATGCATGAATAATTCCTAACATCAAAAGATCTGCATGACATGCATGAAAGACATGTTCTTTAGAGTTAAATATCGGCACGAAGTCAAGAATAAGGGGATTAGCTCGTGTAAATCCTCTACATTCCCAACGAGGAACAAGACAATAACAATATACGATGAATACGATGGGATCTACTTGTGAGAATTTCAATAAACATTCTTGAACACAAACACAATGAACGATTCAAGAAAGAGACGATGACTTGCCTTTATATGATTAGTCTGAAATAATGGAATAACGGGATTAGGATCCTGAGGCGACGAAACACAAAACTGTAACAACACGTGCACACTACGTGCACAACCAAAGCAACACAACAAGGATCGGCAGTAGCAAACAGTGGCAGGGGACTTGCGGTCAGCTCGACTTCGGTGGCAAGCGGCAACTGCGACAAGGCGAGGCAGCAACAGGGCAATGTCGAGGGGTTGTCGACTACTTGCGGGGATGGTCGACGGTGGAAGGTGATCGGGGTTGGGCGAAACAGGGGACAAGGAGAGGCAGCTTCGAGGTTCGGTGGTCGAGCGGGATGCAGACGGGATGCTGAAGGTGGTGAGCGGAACTGGTGGCAGTCGATGATGCAGGCAGAGGAGGTCGGAGGGCTACAGTGGTGAAGACGATGAAGGAGGAGCGGGATGGGTTTTGGGATTGCACATAAGTAGGGGAATAGATTAAGCGACTGTTAGTCTAGATTAAGGTAATTAGGGTTAGGGGGTTAATTAGTATGTATAGAGAGAATTAGGGTTAAATTGGGTTAATGGGTAGTGGGTTTAGGATCCAATAAGAATGGTTTTACTGTTTGAATCCAAGTTAGCAATTGGGCTTGGAATAAATTCAATTAAAAGATTAATAATATTCATGGCCCAAAGATGAATATGAACAAGATAAATATACTCATGGACTAGTGAATAATCACAAATCAAATTAATAGATAATTATCAACCCAAAACAATAATATGAATAAAAGAGAAAGGCAAATTCATGGGATTCAAGCTCCAAATTGAGAAATAAGACTCGAACAACATCTTGAAATCAAATTATAGTTCATGAATAATATTAGAACTGACATTATTCGATACAATAAATGAAACAAAATCAAATGTTATTGAATTACAAAGGAGATTTCAATGGAGATCAATACAAAGGGAAAAATCGGAAACGGGACTTACAATTCTACCCACCTTACAATAAAATTTCGACCTCGAAATTTATTCAAGTGGCAATAGGATAACCCCAATGAAAACAGACTACACAAAAAGATGGGGAAACTTCTTCTGAATCTCATCCTCAAGCTCCCAAGTCGACTCACCCGGCGAGTGAGGATTCCAAGCAACTCGAACTAATGTAATGACCTTGTTCTTCAAAACCTTCTCTCATAGGTCCGAGATCGAAACCGAACAGGTCCCATAGGACAAATCGGGCTGAACAGACAACTCAGAGTAGTCGATAACATGACTGTCATCCTGGATATACCTTTTGAGTTGGGAGACATGAAAAACATCATGCACTCCAGACAGAGACGGCGGCAACGCGAGTCTATAGGCTACCTTGCCTACTCGCTCCACCACATCAAACGGGCCAATGAACTAGGGCTTAGCTTGCCCCCGCTTCCAAACCAGATAACACCCTTCCATGGTGATACCTTGAGGAACACATGATCACCCACTTCAAATTCCAATGGCCTCTTATGAACATCTGTCCATTTCCTCTATCTGTCCTGAGCTGCCTATAGATGCTTCCGGATCTGAGCCATAGCATCACCAGTCCTCGTGATCAACGCTATCCCTAAAAGCTTCTTCTCACCAATATCATCCCAGCACACTGGTGATCGACACTTACGACCATACAAAGCTTCGTATGGAGCTGCCTAAAGACTTGCTTGGTAGCTATTGTTGTACGAAAACTCCACCAAGTGTAGATGATCTTCCCAAGATCCTTCAAACTACAGAACACTTGACCTCAACATATCTTCCAATGTCTGAATAGTCCTCTCCAATTTCCCATCCGTCTGCAGATGAAACACAGAACTGTAGTTTAGCTTGCTCCCAAGACTGCCTTGAAGACTTTCACAGAACTGAGATCTGAACCTAGTGTCTCTTTCTGATACAATACTGACTGGGATCCCATGCAATCTGACAATCTCCTGCATATACTTCTCTGCAAGGCTCTCCGTGGACTGACCCACTCTGAAGGGAACAAAATGAGCAATCTTCGTCAACCGATCCATAATTACCCAGATGGCATTGTGACCCATGGAACTTCTCGGCAAAGTAGTCACAATGTCCATCGTGATGTTCTCCCATTTTCACTCCGGAATGGGAAGAGGTTGAAGAAGTCCAGCAGTTCTCTGATGTTCTGCCTTCACCTGCTAGAAAATTAAACACTGCGAAACAAATCTCGCCACAACTCTCTTCATACCATGCCACCAGAAATGCAACTTCAGGTCTCGATACATCTTCGTACCACTGGGATGAATAAAATAAGGAGAGCAATAAGCTTCCTCGAGTAGCTTCTGCCTGACTTCCCCCTTCGGAACACATAGGCAGGTCCCAAAGTAGAGAGATCCATCCTCATGAATAACCAAATTAGTCCTTAAACCTGCTTCAACTTTAGCTCGAAACTTCTGCAGTTGCTCATCATTGACTGTGCCTTTTTAATCTGTTCCATCAATGACGACTGTAGTTGAAGCATCATACAACTCTGCTCGGCACCTGGAAAAATCACTTCCAGACCTAACCTTCTCATAGCTTCCAAAAGCTCTTCCTGCTCAGTTAGAACCATAGCAGCTGGTCTTCTGCTCAAAGCATCAGCTACCAAATTAATCTTGCCAAGGTGATACTGCAAATTAATATCATAATCTGCCATCAATTCCAACCATCGCCTCTGCCTAATATTCAGCTCCTTCTGAATGAATACGTACTTGAGACTTTTGTGGTCAATGAAAATCTCCACTTGGTCTCCAAGTAAATAATGCCTCTAAAGCTTTAAGACAAAAATCACAGCTGCAAGCTCCAAGTAGTGCGTGGGGAAATTCTTCTCATGCGGCCTCAATTTCATAGATGCATATGCGACAACCTTGCCTCGCTGCATCAGAACAACACCCAAACCTTTGCCTGAGGCATCACAGTGAACTACGAAACCTCCTGATCCATCTGGTATGGTTAACACCGGTGCTGATGTCAACTGATTCTTCAACTCAGTGAAGGCTTCAACATAGGACTCATCCCATACAAACTTCTGATCCTTCCAGGTTAAATTGGTCAACGGCCCGGCAATGTTCGAAAAATCTTGAACGAACTTCCTGTAGTAACCTGCTAGCCCAAGGAAACTACGAACTTTCGATACTGACTTCGGTGTCGGCCAATCGTTAACTGCAAAAATTTTGGACGGATCGACAGAAACTCCATCACCAGACATAATATGCCCCATAAAGGAAACTCGGTCCAACCAAAACTCGCACTTGCTAAGCTTCCCATAGAGCTGATGTTCCCTCAATGTCTGGAAGATCACTCTCAAGTGCTCATCATGCTCATCACGATTCCGAGAATACACGAGGATATCATCGATGAACATCACCACAAACTTATCTAGGAAATGAGAGAAGACTCAATTCATCAAGCTCATGAACACTGCCGAAGTATTAGTAACTCTGAAAGGCATCACCAAGAATTCATAATGTCCATATCAAGTGCGGAAGGTAGTCTTCTGTAAATCCACAGCTTTCAGCTTGACCTGATGGTAACCAGAATGAAGATCCAACATCGAGAATACAGACGCACCTTCCAATTGGTTGAACAGGTCATCAATCTTCGGCAATGGATACCTGGTTCTTCACTGTGAAATTATTCAGCTCATGGTAGTCGATGCACAACCTGCGACTACCATCCTTCTTCTTGACGAACAGTACTAGAGCTCCACAAGACGAAACACTCGACCTGATGAAACCCCTATTCAGCAACTCCTGAATCTGTTCCTTCTACTCAGCCAATTCAACTGGCGCCATCCGGTACGGGCTCTTAGAGATAGGAGCTGTACCCGGCTAAACGTCAATCCTGAACACAACTTCTCGGTCTGGAAGTAGTCCTGGCAAATCTTCCAGGAACACATCAAGAAACTCTCGCACAACCAAAGGTGTGACAATGCCATCAGCACACACTTCCTGCATTACTCTAGTTTCAAGACTTGCCAACTTCTTCACACGACCAAGTGGCGTTTCACTAGCGTGGAATTCAAAATCCTGACGATCTGGTATTCGGAACACCACCTTCTTCTTATGGCAGTCAATCACAGCATGAGTAATACCAAGCCAATCCATGCCCAAGATAACATCAAAACCATAATTGTTGATGATAATCAGATCGGCTTCAAAGTCAACACCTCCAATAACCAAAGGGCTCTGCTCACAGATCTGAGAGCACACAATGGTACCTCCACCTGGAGTGATGCTCCAAGCTGCTGACATCTCACTGCTGACCAAATGGTGCAAGTCAACGAAGCGGGAAGAAACAAAGGAATGAGTTGCCCCAGAGGCAAAGAGTACATGGGCAGAAAAGGAGTGAACTAAGATAATGCCTAGCAAGAAGTCAAAGATGAGAACACAAATATGCAGAAAGTAAAATGCAAGAAACATACATGGATGGGAGGATAACAGGATAAAGCAACAGAATAGAATAACAAGATAGCAAATAAAATCAAAATAAAACACAACTAAAGATATACCTGCAATAATGCCCAAAGCGGTCTCAGCACCCTCCACAGTCAGGTTATAGGCCTGATCACGACCTCCAGAAGGACCTCCTCTAGAAGCGGCTCTCCTCTGATCGAAAATCTGCCTCTGAGGTGGGAGTGGTGGTCTGTCTTGACCACGAGAAAGCGCTCCCTGCGGAGCGGGACATCCAACCAGTGCAAAGAATCTGGCCCTTGGGCAATCACGAACCATGTGGTCATTACTTCCACGCAGAAGGCACTGGCGATTGGCTATCCTACAGTCCTTGTGCAAGTTCCCAGTCTTGTGACAGTGCATACAGACTAGGTTCGTTCTCTAAGCGGCAGGTGGATACGGCGATGCCCTGGCAGGAGGGGTTGGGACCGGCCTCATTATAGGTCCACCAGAAGACCTAGCAGCAACCGAGTGCGGAACAGACCGCAGAATGGCACACTTCCTCTTATGAGCTGCTCCTGTATTCTAGCAGAATCCAGGATATCCGCATACGATCGGAGTCGTAGGGCAGTAAGGCGGTCCTGAATCTCAATATCCAGACCCAACAAGAAACGAAGGCCTCTATCTTCATCATTTGCCACCATGGAAGTGGCAAAGCGGCTTAGTCGGGTAAATTCCACATTGTACTTGTCTACGGTCCGACTTCCCTGGGTTAGCGAGATGAATTTCCATTCCATTTCATCTTCATCTTTGTTGACATTAGGAAGAAACTTCGTGAGGAAGCTCTCCGTGAAGATGGCCCATGTTATGGGTTACCCCAATTGTTTAGCCTCGACTTGCCACCAGATGTGCGCGAAATCAACGAGCTGGATGCTCACGGCATCCACCCGATCAACATCCGATATCAGCACTGTAGTTAATAGCTGCTCGGTCTGAATTAGCCATTGCTCGGCTTCAAACGGACCCTCAGTGCTTGAGAATTTATCTGGATGGAGCCTCATGAAATCTGCCACATTACCAGGTCTTTGTGGCAGCAATCTGGGTGCAGGTACAGCAGGTTCCCTGTTGGCAGCTTCAAAAGCCACCCTTATCAGTTCATTGTGCTCACTCTGCATCTGCATCATCTGCTGCATCATCTGAGCAACATTCGGCTCATCTAACTGATTATCCCCAGTTCGGAAGGACGAAGCACCATTTCTAGCCGTGGTCTGCAATAAAAATTAAACGGTTAGCATCCAAACCAATAGTTGGATATCAATTATCCATGTGATTCACGTGTTGTACATACTGTTGAGTCAAACCGGTTAAACCCAAACCTGCTAATATATAAGCCAAAGCCAAACCTCCATATGTTAGTCATGTTTGACTTGTATATCATCCAAACCCAGGCTCTGATACCAATAAAAATAATATCACGCCCCGCTTCCCAAAAAATACGGAACACAAGCATGCGACATTGGCCCAGCGAATGACTTGTGTCATCCATAAGCTATCACTGATTCAACTCAACAATATAAATAAGAAAGCAATACAAACACTCATAGAATAATCAGATGAATCACAAAACGAATTGAAACATCAAATAACAATAAGATAAAAAAATCTGGAAAAAATGATATTATTTAAGTCTGGAAAAAATGAAAGTAACAATTCTGGGTCAAATGCCCACAATACAATAAAATAACAATATTCAGTTATTTAAGTCTCCATAACATAAACAATAAATAAATAAGTGACGATGCTATCAATTCCTTCACCGGTGTTTTTCTCCCAATCCTTCAGACAATTATCCTTGACTACCTGTAAGCTGTTCATCTAAAAAGAGAGAATATTATGTCCTTAGAGCAAGTCATGAACGACAAGTAGAGGAAAGCAGTGAAACAATGGCAATAATGATATAACAATGAATTCAACAACGATAACAATAGGTTCGATAGCAATGAATAATGGCAAAACGATAACGATGTAATATGCAATATCGATGGCCAATAACAATAATAATAAATGATAAAAATAACGGTAAACAATAATGATAACAATGTTCAATAACGATGACAATATGCTATGACGATGCGATGACAATCTTAAGTCTATTATTCAATTTAGTCCTAACTAATGCACGTACTACTGCGTCCTATACCACAGGTTCGATGCATACAATCAATTTCGTTTAGGCTTACGTGCTAGATTCTATAGATCATGTACTCGACACAATAACACTAAAAACGATAGCAACTTCGTTGCACACTAGTCGACACGATAACACTAAAATGATACACGATGAATTAAGATACTGTGGTCAGTAATGCAACAATCAATCGATAAACACTAGCCGACACAATATTTTGGAACAAAGCCCCCACTTCCGAGTACAGTCTCTATATCATCAACTACTCTAGTCAACCCTTAACCCCGGCTTGATTAACAATTCTTTATTCAATCAATATGCAATAATGGTTGGCAATATTATGATACCAATAGGGAGACAATAGGGACACTAATATCAATAGGAAAACGATAAGATGATCAATAAGGAACACTAGAATGATGACAATACAATACTAAGATCATGCAATGCAAATCATACAATTCAATGCGTCAAATACAATAATATAGATTCAATTATATTATCAAAACATGGATCTAGACAGTAGTAGAACGCTGTACCAAAATCGGACTTCCCGGTTCCAATGCGTATTTAAAGTCAAAGTTCCAATAACATTATCTAGGTTAAATACAGGGTTCTTTACAGATTACTGATTCTGGTTGGTTATCGATGTCAATTAGTTACAGTTATAAAATCAGTAAATAATCACTTTAAAAATCAGTAAAAATAATTATCATGATCCTAAGCATGTTAACTATCAATCTGGAATTCATCATGGTAGTATTTGATCATTAGTTCATCTATTTAATAAGTTTAACATGGTGTAGTCATGAATCAGAAAATTCTGGGAATAAAATGCAGCAGTAGTAAAATCATCATATCTCATGCAATATAAGTCGGAATTCAGTCATTTTTAGTGTTATGGAAACTAGAAACATAGGGCTATATTTCATATTTACAAATGTTCATGATTCAGTCTCAATAGATGGGTCAAAAAGATCATACCAATTTCAGACAGATAGTAAAAGTTCTGGATTAGCATATTTCATGGTATAAAAGTGATCTAAGGTTATAGTTATCAATCCAATTAGTCGATTATCTTAGATTAACATATTAAGCATGATAGCATGAAGATCACAGCAAGGAAACACAACCGTACATCAATCATTTCTATACAATACATCAAATCAATGGTTCAATCAATAGCAACCTAAGATAAAACTCTACCATAGTTTATCGATGGGATGACATGCATGAATAATTCCTAACATTAAAAGATCTACATGAAATGCATGAAAGACACGATCTTTAGAGTCAAATATTTGCACGAAGTTAACAATAAGGAGATTAGCTCGTGTAAATCTTATACATTCCCAACGAGGAACAAGACAATAACAATATACGATGAATACGATGAGATCTACTTGCGAGAATTTTCATAAACATTATTGAACACAAACACAATGAACGATTCAAGAAAGAGACGGTGACTTTCCTTTATATGATTAGTCCAAAATAATGGAATAACGGGATTAGGATCCCGAGGCGACGAAACACAAACCCGTAACAACACGTGCACACTGCATGCACAACCAAAGCAACACAGCAAGGATTGGCAACAACAAACAGTGGCAGGGGACTTGTGGTCGGCTCGACTTCAGTGGCGAGCGGCAACGACAGCAAGGTAAGGCAGTAACAGGGCAATGTCGAGGGATCGTCGACTGCTTGCGATGATGGTCGACGGTGGAAGGTGATCGGGGTTGGGCAAAACAGGGGACAGGGAAAGGCAGCTTTGGGGTTCGATGGTCGAGCAGGATGCAGACGGGATGCGGAAGGTAGTGAGCAGGGCTGGTGGCAGTCGAAGATGCAGGTGGAGGAGGTCGGAGGGCTGCGGTGGTGAAAACGATGATTGAGGAGCGGGATGGGTTTCGGGATAGCACAGAGGTAGGGGAATAGATTAGGCGGTTGTTAATTTAGATTAGGGTAATTTGGGTTAGGCGGTTGTTAATTTAGATTAGGGTAATTTGGGTTAGGCGGTTAATTAGTGTAACACCCCGTAAATTTTCAAAGAGTATAAAAGTATAATATATGTTAAAAAAAGTATATATATATATATATATATATATATATATATATATATATATATATATATATAAGAGTATAAAAGTATAATATATGTTAAAAAAAGTGTGTATATATATATATATATATATATGTTCTAAAGTAGTTGGTTGGTTGGTGAATGAATAATGCATGGATGGCATATGTATATAAGTTGAATAATATGAAAGGGGGTGCCCACGAAGGTTGTAAAACAGCAAAGCTGTGCTGTCTCTTTGGGGTCTTCTCCTTGAGATGACGTGGAGGGGGTTTCTGAGTTGGGCCCGCCACCATGGTGTGTGAAGCTTCGGCTGAACATTGATTTGAGAGAGAGAGACATGATTCAAGATAGTCCCATATCGGTAATATAAGGGAATATAGTATAATATTAATATAATAGCCTATGATCAAGAGTCACCTAATCGGTTAACCAACTTTTGAGAGCAGCCTGTGGTGGGCAGTTGTACTACATAGTATCTAATTTGTCTTATAAACTGTATAAATTGTATAAGCTAAGGGCAGGGGCGTTACAAATGGTATCAGAGCAGGCTTCACAAGTAGTACAAATTTATAAGGAATGACACCCTAGAGTGGACATTAGAGTGTGAGTTTTCAATCTATAGAGATTTAAATGTAAGTTGTTTATATTTGTGTTGCTCTATACACTGATGTTTTCTCTTCCCTTTCCTGTTGGATGACTGGAGTCGTGAATGAAGCATTTATTGACTTCCATTCATGATGTTCTTTTTGTAAACATTGATGTGAGATTGTATGCGAGCATGTTCTCCCTGGGTATCAGAGTGGTGCAGTGAAAGCGTGGTTGGTTGACCCTACATTTATTACACATAGATACACTTCCCTTTCAAATTATTTTTTCGTAGATTTTCATCATAGTATTTTTCAACATCCAATATTTTTCAAATAAATATTTTCTTAATCACTTGAATATCTATTATTTTGTCTTTCCTTCCCATTCTTGATCTTTTGAATTTGTTTTATCTGTCTTAAAGATTTGTCCTTCGTGTTTTTATCCGTTTACATTTGTTATTACTTTTCGTATTATCGCAACTATTATTTTCTTCATTTATTATTTATATTATATTCTGAATTTTCTTATGTATATTCATTTTTTTTACGATTTGATTTTGTGATGCTTCTGAACTATTCCAAATTAATGACAATTTATTTTTCTGTATGGAACTTCTTTCAATCTATCTTACCTTTTATGATCATATTTATTTCCTTATGTTATTTTTCCGAGTTTTCTTATTTCGTTCTTATAAATAGTTTGTCTTGTTTTCCTTGTTGCATATTTTCATACTACATTTATTTCCATGTAAAATTATACGAAGTGAAGTAAAGATCCTGTGGAATCTCGAATTCGGTCTTATTTGGAATTCGGGGCATTACAATTAGTATATATAGAGAGAATTAGGGTTAAGTTGGGTTAATGGGTACTAGATTTATGATCCAATAAGAATGGTTTTAGGGTTTGAATCCAAGTTAACAATTGGGCTTGGAATAAATTCAATTAAAAGATTAATAATATTCATGGCCCAAAGATGAATATGAACAAGATAAATTACTCATGGGCTAAGGAATAATCACAAATCAAATAAATAGATAATTATCAACCCAAAACAATAATAGGAATAAAAGAGAATGGCAAATTCATGGGATTCAAGCTCCAAATTGAGAAATAAGACTCAAACAACATCTTGAAATCAAATGATAGTTCATGAATAAAATTAGAACTAATATTATTCGATGCAATAAATGAAACAAAATGAAATATTATTGAATTACAAAGGAGATTACAATGGAGATCAATAAAAAGGAAAAAATCGAAAACGGGAGTTACAGTGGCGCTCAGGTTGGAGTATATTAGGGTTTGGAATAAACCCTAGTGCAAGGATTAATTATATGATGTAGTTCAAATCTGAATGTTTACAGTTTTATTTATTTTTAAACTTTATAATTGGATATATATTTTTTATAAACTTAAGTTTCATATATTGATCAATATAGTTTCAAGTTTTGATGGTTTTGTAGTTCCAAGTTGTATGATAAAACTTTTTGATTTGAGTATACAAATGATACATATTTGGAATGATATAATTTTAGTTTTAGAGGGATATAATTTCAGATTTGATAAGATTTAATTTCAGATTTTGAATGAATAAAATTTCAGATTTTGAAACATTTAGTTTCAGATTATAAGGAATATAAATTTCCGTTTTAGATATTAATTGTTGCAGTATTAAGTGGATTAAATTTTAGATTTGAAATATTGGGAGTATCAAATAAGGAAAGATAAATTATGAGTTGAAATGTGGATGTCTTGTTCAATATAAACTAGTTGGTTAGTTCGGCTTGTTTCTATAAATGTAAAGGATGAAATTAAAGTAATTATGGAAGTAGTTTTGGTCATTTAATTGAGGAAAGAAAATCTATGGTTGTTTAGTTGTATTGTTAAAATCAATAATTGATGAGTTGAAGTTGAAAGGGGTAGAGATGTATTAATTTTAAATTAATGTGGTTTTGTGAAATTGTAAATTTGAACTGAATATAATAGTGGATGAATTATGGATGGACGGTTTGTGGTTATTCTAAGAATTAGGGTTAATGGGGAAAACCCTAGAAAAGGCATGTGTTGAGGTTTGATTTGTGAAAGATCTAGAGCTTGAGCAGGACCTAGATATCGGCAGGTTGAGATTATTTAATGTGGGAGTTAGTCAGGTTGAGCTAGAATTCTTAGTGATGTTTGAGTTAAGTCTGGTGAGGCAAGCTAGCTCTAGGTGGCGGCAGTTATTTGTTTGAACATAAGGACATGCACTAGATGGAGACATGCTTGAAAACAACGACGAACATGTCCAGTAAAGAATTGCGGTTTCTAGGAATGTTCGGGACGGACATGATACGCCCGGTAAATCCACGGAGGGTGGGCTAGGGGTAGGCATGGTTCGTAGTTGCGGGGTGGTCGACCTGCTAGGGTTAACGAGCTTGTCAGGTAAAGAACTACGGTTCATAGGAATATTTAGGACCTAGGATATGCCCGGTAAATCAACTGATGTTGGGCTAGGGGTAGTCTGGTAAAGTCCACGATCCTGGGGGTGTGATTGCATCGCGTTAGAGTACAATCATTGAGTTATGTAGCATAACGAGGGATTAAACCCTATAATAAGGTGAACGCTAAGGGTTTGCCCTCGGACATATGTTGTATGGGCACCACAGAATCCGAAGAAGTGTGCATTAGTGAGCATTGTGTGCATCTGTTGTTTTCTTGGACATGTCTGATGCCAATGTTTTATGCATTTTTTTGTTTCATGGCACACACTTATTCACTTAGACTAGATTCACTTCTTGTTTTATTTGTCTTTATAATTGTTGTTTTTATTTTGCATCAAGTTTGTGTTTGTTAGAATTGGAAGTTCGTTGCTTTTATCAGCATTGTGTCGGTTTCATTTAACTGACGTGCCCACAGTTGAATAGTTTTTCTGGACTCTTGATAATGAGAGGCATGGATATGAGTTAAGGCATGGATTCTAATGAAGGCTAAAGTTTAATATTGCATCAAGTTGTAATTAATGTGTAATAATTCCGCTGTACATTGTAAAGAGAGTTGATGTAACAAAAGTTCTAAAATATTCCTGTATTTTTGTTCTGTGTTTATTACATTGAAGCAAAAGATTCTGGATGAGTCACAGATTTCTTGTGTTCGAAATTCGGGGCGCTACAGAAGTGGTATCGTAGAAAACTTGAATTACTAATACTGAACAATATATGGGGAATAAACCTAGGTGGACATTAGAGGGTGAGTACCTAGGTGGCCATTTGAGGTGTGATTATCAGTCTTAGAGTCATGAATGTGTAGTTACTAATGATCTTTTCCCTTTTACTGTAGGATGGCGGATAATCAAGGTCCTATAGGAAATGTGGGGGAAGAAGATTTCTTCGAGGACCCTGTAGAGGATTCCGAGAAGGATCCAGAAGAGGAACCTGAAGAAGAGTTGGGGGAAGAGGAGGAACCACAGGAATCGCGGGAGATCACTCCCCCTTCTAAGGAACCTTCGGGCTAATCTTTAGACTAATCTCCAGACCAGACCAAGAAGGATCACATTATCGCATCACTTTGACGTCAGATATACATTTATCTGTGGCGAGTGACCCATCTTGAGGGACTTTGTGAAGAGGATAAGCAGAACATTGTAGATCTGAACGATAGAGTGAAGACCATCGAGAAGTGTTGACATGCATTAGCACAACATTTCACCCAGTTCGACAATTATATTAGGTGGGGAAAGCATGATCCGAACTCAGAGAGTTGCAGCAGGAACTTGATGAACTGTGAGCCGAACTCAGAGAGGCTAGATTGCTATTATGATTGTTTTAGTTTTCTAGACTTTAGTGGAATAAAATTTGTTTAGCTGTTTTCATGGATTTATGAACTATTTTGAATAAACCAGCTTATTTATTAATTTGGTTTATTGATTTTGGCAAATGAATAAATAAAATTCTATTTTGAGCATTTGGTGTGAAATCCTATGATACATTATTTCCCTAACCAAATTGGTGTGTTTTGTAGACTCAGAAATGACATGACCTAGAACAAGGAATGACAACAATGAAGAAGGAGCCCATGAGATTAGGCTTGATCTAGAGACTGAAATTGCCTAAAATTCTCAAATGACTAAAATTCTCTTTTCAAAAAAATCCTCAATTTTAGTCAATCCTAGTCATAATCGTGTCCCAACGGCGAGCATGAAATAACTAAACTCGCCGTTGAAAACGGTGATTTTAGTTGTTGAGTCCATGAGCGCAAATACTTTGGCAACTATCCTCTTTCTGCAAATACTTTCAAAAAGTGGCATATAAAAAAAATTCTCCTATTACGACTAGGATTGAGAATTTTTTTGAAGAGAGAATTTTAGTCATTTGAGAATTATTATACTTGGAAATAAATAAAAGATGGTCTAGAAATATGAGAGAACCAATTTCTAATTACTTTAACGAGTTAGGGTTGACTTAGAGAACCCTTGAAATGCGATGTTGTTTCCACTGTGTTGGCTTTATGACTAGGATTGATGACTTTTTTGAAAAGAGAATTTTAGTCATTTGAAAATTTTAGGCAATCTCGGTCTCTAGATCAAGCATGTTCTCATGTGCTCCATCTTCGTTGTTGTCATTCCTTGTTCTAGGTCCTACCATTTCTGAATCTAGAAAACAAACCAATTTGGTTAGGGAAACATTGCCTCACATGATTTCACACCAAATGCTCAAAATAAAATTGTATTTATTCATTTGCCAACATCCATACACCAAAATAATAAATAAGCTACTTTATTCAAAATAGTTCCTAAATCCATGAAAATAGCTGAACAAATTTTATTCCACTCAAGTCTAGAAAGCTAAAACAATCATAATAGCAATTAGATGTGATGACTCCTCTTGGCCTCTTTTAGTTCAGCTCGCAGTTCATCAAGTTCCTTTTGCAACTCGTTGCAGCGTCGCTTAAGATCTTGCTTTCCCCACCTAGTATTGTTGTCCAACTGGGTGAAATGTCATGATGATGCATGTCGACACTTCTCGAGGCTCTTTATTCTATCATTCAAATTTGCAATGTTCTGCTTGTCCTCTGCTCGAAGTCCCTCAAGATGGGTCACTTGCCACTGATAAATGTACATCGACCTCGAAGTGATGCGATAATGTGATCCTTCTTGAACAGGTCTGGCGATTCGTCTGAAGATTCACTAAAAGATTCCTTAGTAGGGGGAGTGATCTCCCGCGATTCCTGTGGTTCCTTCTCTTCCTCCTCTGGTTCTTCTTTGGAATCCTCTTCGGAATCCTTAAAGAAATATTCTTCTCCCACATTCTTCGTAGGATCTTGGTTGTCCGCCATCCCACAAAGAAAAGAGAGAAGAACATCAGCATATATAGAGTAACTTAAATGCAAGTTTAAATAACAACAACATTCATGTCTGTAAAAACTGATACTCACACCTCTAATGTCCACCCTAATTTTCTTTCCCTTATTATGTTTGTACTACTTATTGAAGTTTGCTCTGATACCACTCTGTAATGCCCCGAATTCCATACGTAGGTAATTCACTACTTAACTAGAATCTTTACTTCATTTTCGTACAACATAATACAAAATACGAGGAAAATTAAAACTTTTTGTTACATTAGTGTCCTTTACATATACACAACGGAAATTACACATAAAAGTAATGCTCGAATCATCATGAATCCTTATCCCTGAAACATCTATCGTCTCAAGCCTGTGCCCATGCCACTCACTAATCCGAGTCCTGCAACACTTGAGAACTGTGTGCACGTCAGTTGAATGCAATAGACGCAATGCTATTACAAAAGCGATCCTTCAACTTTTCAATCATGATCTTGAATGCAGAAGAAAAATGTATGAAAAGTGACTATCCTAATTATGTTGGTGTATGCCATGAACCTAATAACTAATGTACAACACCCACGCACACGATGCTTTTCTAATGCACACTTATTCAGATTTTATGCCATCCATACAACATAGGTCTGAGGGCAAGCCCTTAGCGTTCTCCTCATTATAGGGTTCAATCCCTAGTTATGCAACCTAGTGCCATGACGAACTTCAAGATTTAGACATTCTGTAAGTATTGGATCTCACTCAGAATCTTGGAGGTCAATCTCTATCCACAGATCATCCTGGAGACTATTTTACTCTCGTCTGGGAATCTTCGATATTACCTCACTCTACAGGTCATCCTGGAGCCCTCATCACACAAATGTCCCATGAGCATCTGATCTCTTATCTCGAAAAACTGGAGATCAATCTCGCGCCGCAGATCATTTGGGACCTCTTTCATCCCTCACCCTAGAATACTGGGGAATATCTCACTCCGTAGATCATCCTGGAGCCCTCATACTCACCTTTGCTCATGTCCCGTCACATCATCAATATGATGCATGTCCTTATATTCAACATAAGTAACAATGCCTCGAGCTAGCTCACCCTACCAGACTTACATCAACGTCATCGAGAATACTAGCCCACACTGACAACTTCTCATCTTTCGATAATTCACGACCTTCCAGTACTCTGAGTCTCGCTCAGCCCCTAAAGCCAACACAGTAGAAACAACACCACTTTTCCATGGTTCTCTAAGTTAACCCTAACTCATTAAAGTAATTAAAAATTGGTTCTCTCATATTTCTAATTCATCTTTTATTTATTTCCATGTATAATCATTCCCAAATGACTAAAATTATATTTTCAAAACAATCCTCAATCTTAGTCATAATAGGATTCTTAAACTTTTAATTTAATAAAATATTTCAAATCAACATTTTAAAATTCAATTAAAAATCTGCAGTCAATCATCAATTAAATCTGAAATATAATTCTAGATTTTTAGTACAAAATTTCGATTTAAAAATAATCTCCTATAAAAGTAAAGATTAGCTTTTCAAAATAACCAAAAAAACAATTTGCTTAAAGAAAACCCCCTAAAGCCAACACAGTTGAAACAGCACCACGGTTCTAGGGTTCTCGAAGTTAATCCTAACTCATTAAAGTAATTAGAATTTGGTTCTCACATATTTCTAAATCATCTTTTTTTTATTTTCAAGTATAATCATTCTCAAATAACAAAAATTCTCTTTTCAAAACAATCCTCAATCCTAGTCATAATAGGATTCTAAAACTTTTAATTTAATAAAATATTTCAAATCAACATTTTTAAATTCAATTCAAAATCTATAGTTAATCATCAATTAAACCAGTAATATAATTCTAGATTAAAGGGCGATATGTAACACCCCGGATTGTACGATACTTATATATATGTGTATATATGTATATTGTCTGTATGCGTGCATATGATTGTAGTGTTTTAGTTGATTTTGCTATCTTGGTGTGTGGCTAGGGTTGTGGGACGGTTCATGGGAGGATAGCGTTCTAAAAGATGCACGAGAATGCGGAGGACAGATACTGGTATAAACACTAGTTTTCGGTACGACGCCTATGCAAATATAACATCGTATGATACTATGATGGATATACATTGCGTACGCTCGATAAAACCCTCGTCTTGCATTCAAAAGAACCCATTTAAGAATAAAATGGGCAGCCAACACATCCCACCACAAAACCATTGGCTAAAGCCACGGTTTTGCCTCAAAACCATCCTACCACCTACTCCTACCCCCTAGCAAAATCGGCCCATTCTTCTCCCCCTCTTTCCTCCTTCATTTCTCCATCAAAACCCCCCCCCCTTTCCACCTCTCTTGTTCTGGAATTTCAGAACTCCACCAAGAAAAAAAAAAGAAGAGAAAGAGAGAAAGAAGAGAGATTGAAGAAGAAGCCTTAGGAGGGATTCTCAAGGGAAGGAAAGCTCAAGAGATCAACTACTTTTCATCAACTCAGGGTTGGGAGTTACTCTAAACCTTTCTTATTGTCTCTTGATTTAATTCTTGCATGCATGTATGGTACCAAGTGCTAGGATGAATATCTAAGAGTTTGAAAGATGAAATCAGAAACTGGAACTAAAACTTGATCAGAATGCTATTTTCTAGATTTTTCCGATAGCAAACCACAAGGAATTAGACCATAAAATTTTCAAAGATTGTTCATATACATGTTTAGATGGTTCATGATTTATTTCGGATTTTTCGGTGAAGTTTTGATATTTTAATAAAATTCAATGGTAGAACTGTGTCGTAAGGCAGAATTAACAGTTGGTTAACAGGATGACTGATATTGTTGGAATTTTCATAATTTATTAGAGCATGTTCTTAATCTGAAATTTTTACCTTGTATTTCCACTTATATATAAATTCTACAGTAAAATCAGAGAAATGTTTAGATGAATTTATAGGCATGGGAAAATTTTATTTTTAAAACAGTAGCTAGAGTTGAACTGAAGAACATGCTGATTCCTGTGTTAAATTGAATTATGTGGAACTCCACGTATACTTAGATTTTTGTCATGAAACCTTTTGCATGTTGTTTATTATGATTTCTAGTTTCATCGCTGTAAATTTTGTGTCATTTGGATGAGTATGGAGTTTAAGATGATTTTATTAGCATAAACTATGCTGGTTTCAGCAAATTTTGATACCCTGTAGAGATTGTACATTTGAGGCTCCTTAACAGCAAAATTTGAGGAACTATTTCATAAAAGGATTGTAGTAGATATCAAGAGCTTTCCAACAAGACCTATTTGAAGCGATTCCAGTAAAGGGTTGATTTACAGTGATTTTTGTAATACTAGACAGAGACCAAGGATCGAGTTGAGTGCTCTGATTTAGTCAGTCCTAGTGTGTGACTTGGTACCTTTGTGAGAGATGTGTGTGTTAGGGTGATCTATTGGTGTATTTTTGACTCATGGCCAACTAGAGACTTGTAGAGAACATCCACACCTTTCCATAGAACTTGGATTTGTAGCATTCGGATAGGTGAGCAATGTTTTATGCTACCGGTAAGGTGCAGCCCGTGTACTGGGAATACACAGGCTGGGGCTTGAGAGGCTATTTTGGTGATCTAGATGATGGAATTTGAGTTTATGATCAACAAGAAAGTTGTAGTCTAGGATCTTAACTTTTCGGATTGAGCTTGTACACTCCAATCGGAGTTGTATTGAGAAAGTTATGACCTTTTTAAAATTCGGACAGATACCCGTAGATTGCCTAGTCTTTGGTTTTGACTAGGTATTGTGAGGACTTTTTCCTTGTGTACTATTAGAGTTGATAACTCTTGTTTAGGGATGGTTGATATCTGTTGTTGGTATTGTTGACTCCCATCATGGGTGTGTGACTCGAGTTAATCACTAGGGTAAGGGATACCCTGCATCTGTCAATCCCTACATTATAAACTTCCGCTGAAGCGTAGGACATCCGAGCCGTGCCACTAATATGAGTTCATAGCCCGGGTTAGGGGTGAACTCACATTTATTACCAGGTTAGGGGTGAATGTAGGCCGTAATGCTGTACAATTCTAAGCCGGGAAAGTGGCGAACCGGACCGGCATCGCCAGGGCCAGAGTTTGATAGGCAATTTTATCTTTACTCAAAGTGATTAGAGTAAGGCTAGGATTAGAGTGACATATTAAGGGGTTGGAAAATTGCATTAGTCCTAGCAGACCATAGTCGGTGTTGTACCTTCTAGTCGTAGGGATACGTTTTTGGCACTCATGAGTGAGTCCTCGGCTTGTATCTCGATCTGTTAATTCCAAAGTTTTGTCGGAGTAAGGTACGGGAGGCTAGGAGGATTTGACCTCCCGAGGTGCTCACGTCCCTATGCACGTGGGTTTTGTTGTTTTTGGTATATATATAAGTTCATAACCCGAAGTAGGGGTGAACACGCATGCGTCAGTCCATAGCCCGGGTTAGGGGTGGACATAGGAATCACACGGTCTTGCGGCCGGATTCAACACGGCTTTCTGAAGAGGTCCGTATGCGGGTACCAAGTGGAACACGACCATCACTTAGGCACTGCAGTGGCGGAACTAGACCGACCAACTGCAACCTCCTTGGGCGACGGACAATCTATTAGGAACTGGTTGAGTACAAGAGTAGGATGCATGGCGAGGGTTCGAATCCCTAAATTGTGGAGAAAGACGGCTAGATTTGGGGATGTATGTAGTATGGGATGCATTCGTACTCCAAAATCTTGCTTGCATTAGAATCAGACATGTGAATTGCTGTATCTAGTCATAGGGTCATGGCATATCACTGCACTAGAACCCGAATCCATTAAACCCTTGTTTTGGCACATCTCTTTTCTCTTTTGCATAAATTATTGGTTGTGATTGAATTTTAGAGGATCGCTGTTATCATCAGCTTTGCATCAGTCGAAGTACTGACGTTCCCCACCTTTTAGGTTTCGGTTCTACCTTTCGAGCAGGTGCAGAGATATCAGAGTCGCGCAACAGAAGCCTCAAGCCAAGGAGTAAGTCCCTGGGGAGCCGATGGGCCACTCAGCGAAGTTCAGCAGTAATCAGTCGATTACCATTCCAGGAGGCAGCTGATAGCTTTACAAGTAGAGTCTGTAAATATTTGTAATAAGTTGTAATGAGCGGATGTAATTTGTACTCCTTGTCCCAGAACAAGGTATCGGTTGTAATCAATGATGTAATGAATTTATTTGGCAATAAAAAGTTTTTAAATTTCAGTGTTATTACTATGTTGAGATGCATTTGAAGGCAAAGATTCTGGTGAGTGTCACGGATGTCCGGTAACGGGGATCCGGGGTGCTACACGATGTATTCAGGATAGTATAGCTATGGCTGAAGAAACTATCCACCCATGCCACACATCAAATGCTAAGAGCTACCTCCTGAAGATGGATTTTGAGAAAGCTTATGATTCGGTCGAATGGGACTGTCTTCTAGAAGCACTTGCTAGAAGAGGTTTTGGAGATAGATGGATCAGATGGATCCACACATGTCTCACCACCAGTAGAACTACAATTTTGGTAAATGGGCTGTCGGGCCACCCATTTTCGTGCAAACGGGGACTCAGACATGGAGATCCGCTCTCACCCCTTCTCTTCACCATTGTGGTAGACGTACTTCGGTCCATGATAGCTAACTGCAGTAGAGCAGGTTAGATTGTACTGGTGGCCATGGAAGTCAATCGCCAAGGTTGCTCAATCCTTCAATATGCAGATGATACTCTCCTATTTGGTAATGGCAACCTCGGGGAAACAACCGCCTTCAAAGGAATATTATATAGTTTTGAATCTTGGTCTGGCTTCAGGGTTAACTTCCATAAAAGTGATCTCATCCTCATTGCCCTGACAATAGAGGAGGCACTAGAACATGCCACAATTCTCAATTGCTCCACAGAGAGTTTCCCCATTCAGTACCTGGGATTGCAACTAAGGCCCAGGAAACTCAAAAAGGCTGATTGGCTGCCCATTGTTGACCGGGTTGAGAACCGTCTAGTAGGTTGGAAAGGTCAAGCCCTATCATTAGGAGGGAGAGTCACGCTCATTAATGTAATCCTTTCAAATCTTCCAACCTATTATCTGTCCTTCTTTGAAATGTCGCGATGGGTAATTCAGAGAATTGACCAGACTCAAAAACGGTTTTTATGAAAAGGGGCAGACCCGGATCAAGGCGGCTATCACCTTATCAGATGGGAGAAGGCATGCATGAAAAAGATACATGGAGGACTAGGTATTATTGATCTTCGAGATATGAATCTTGCTCTACTGGGTAAATGGTGGTGGAAGGTTTTCCACCCTAATGGAGAAGGGTGGCAAGATTTTGTTCAGGGATATCAGCATGGGACTGGAACGAGAAATTTGGGCTTCAGGGTAGGCCCACGTGTCTCCTAGTTCTGGAAAGGCATCACTAAGGCTTATGAACCCTTCATTAGCTGTGTGACATCAGTTATCGGTAACGGCAAACTCACCAGATTCTGGTGGGATAACTGGTGTGGTGATCACACACTTAGAGCCCTGTTCCCTGATCTATATGATCATGAGTCACAACCACACTGCACGGTCGCCGTAGTCTGGAAAAGAGGCGCCTGGAAACCACCCTTTAAACAATTGCCCGATCTGGGCTCTCAAATTAGACTCATAGAACTTCAGACTTACATCAACAACGCTGGAATTAGTTGCACTCAGGGGTCCAGATAAGAAATCCTGGGGATTGGAAAAGAACGGCACGTTCACCGTTCACTCCCTGTATAACCGCATTCACTTTAGGGGATGTACCCCAAAGTGGGCATGCGTCATTTGGAGGATAAAAGCCCTGCTAAAAATCAAAGTTTTCTTATGGCTGGTGCTGAACGATGCGATTTTGACTAGAGAAAATCTTACTAAATGCCAACCGAATGTGAACTCTCGTTGCGGGTTCTGCCACGCTACCCTAGAAACTAGAGACCACCTCTTCTTATAGTGTCCAAGGAGCAAAGCGGTATTCGTCGAGGTACTCAGCGTCCTGGGGACAAATCAGTTCCTAGTATGTACGAGGACCTGTGGGTAGGTTCAAAATTTGCTACTGAGAGAAGCGTGGTACATCGCTCTCGCCACAACGACCTGGGTTCTTTAGCTAGAAAGGAATAATTTTTATTTCCGCAGAACTTGTAATAATATTTCTGGTAATTTGACTCACATTATGCATTTTATTTCATTTTGGGCTAATGTGGCCGCACCAGGTCCCAGGGGGAGGATAGCGAGCATATTCCAGGTTGAGGATTTTGGTGATGAGGAAGCCGAGATCAGTCCGACAATCGACTGACAGCCAGCTTGGCCTTTACTGTTGAAAGATACCCACCGTCCCAGGGTTTGTTAGGGGGATATGATGTATTTTGTTTATTCGCATGTATGTTGCGGCCATTCTGGTCTTCTTTTGTCCCACCCCCTATGTTGGGGGTGGAGTTTATATACTTTTATTATGTTTGTAGAACCTTGTATTTGGCTCAGTTCTCTGAATTTGTTTTATTAATCCCTTATTAATAAAACAGGGTGGCTATACTCCACATTTTCTTCCAAAAAAATATATATATAATTCTAGATTTTTAATACAAATTTTGAATTAAAAATAATTTCCTATAAAGGTAAAGATTAGATTTTTCATCTATTATTTATTTCCAAATATAACGATTCTCAAATGACTAAAATTCTATTTTCAAAACAATCCTCAAACCTAGTCATAATAGGATTCTAAAACTTTTAATTTAATAAAATATTTCAAATAAACATTTTTAAATTCAATTCAAATTTTGTAGTCAATCATCAATTAAACCTGTAATATAATTCTAGATCATTAATACAAATTTCGAATTAAAAATAAACTCCTATCTATACTATTATTAAACAAAGCCCCATTTTGGCGACTTTTTACTATTATGCCCCCATCAACATAAAAGGCTAAAAATCTATCTAGGGTTAAAAAATGTAATTTGCATGACTAATAGATTAAATTGTGCATGCACAAAGGGAACTTGCGGTCCTTTATGATTGCACTTGAAAACACAAAAGGTCTAACAGATTAAATTGTGCATGCACAAAGGGAACTTGTGGTCCTTTATGATTGCACTTGAAAACACAAAAGGTCTAATAGATTAAATTGTGCATGCACAAAGGGAACGTGCGGTCCTTTATGATTGCACTTGAAAACACAAAAGGTCTAATAGATTAAATTGTGCATGCACAAAGGGAATGTGCGGTCCTTTATGATTGCACTTGAAAACACCAAAGGTCTATTTAGATATTACAAATAGTCGGTTGACATTCAATGGACCATTAGGAAGTAATTAAGGTCTTTCCTTCTTTTCGCACACAATAGAGTAATGCTACCACATTCCGCATATAATGAAGTATAAATATCCTGAACCTTCAGTCTTGCAGATTTATTTGAAGTGCTGATCTTCACCTGTGTGAAAGCTCAAACATCTAAGCTCACACATTTTTACCTATGTGAAAGCTCATAGAGGTGCTTAAAACATTTAAACCCTTTATTAACAGGTGCTTAAAATTCATTCATACCTATTCATACCCATTCAAATCCTTTATTAACAGAAGGTTTTTCCATCCCCTGACTGCAGCAACAGAGAAACTGGATCTAATTGATTTATTCCAATTCAATTTCTATATGCGCAAAGAGTCAGAGCCATCTACAGCGTGTACGATATGTATCTGCAGTTGCTACAGCTCTATTAGGATCAGGAGGTATGTAGCTTATTTTCTACAGTTTTTAGCACTTCAAACTATATATATTTCTTACTATTTTAACTCGAAAATATTTTACTATTTAAATTGTGCAGTATTTTAGCTCCTATGTTTGAGTCTAATAAATTGTGCAGTATGATCATGATCTTCCTGTACTCATGAACTTCCTGTATGATCATAAATTGTGCAGTATGATCATGATCTTCCTGTATGATCATAAATTGTGCAGTACGATATGTTTGAGTCTAATATATAGCACTTCAAACTATATATATCTTACTATTTTAGCTCGAAAATATCTTACTATTTAAATTGTGCAGTATGATCATAATCTTCCTGTACTCATTAGGCTCAAACATTTAGCTCGAAAATATTTACCTCCTATGTTTGAGTCTAATAACATAGCCTAATAACATCTGCAGGCTAGCTTAATAGTAGCCTAATAACATCTGCAGGTTAGCTTAATAGTAGCCTAATAACATCTGCAGGTTAGCCTAGTGACCCACCTTGCCTACACAGAGGTCAATTTTTAAAATGCCGGTATAGACATGTTAATTAAAAATTGAGAAAGTTGTTAATTAAAAACTGAGAAATCTCAGCGTTTTTGGTCAAAACCCCCAGATAAATCATTTAAAAAACAAATAATTTTCAAAAACTGATTTAATTTTTTTTTTAAATAAAATAAAAAATGAATACGCTATTAGTTAAAGGAAGCTAATATCATATACACAAACTGAATCTGAAACAATTTGCAACTGATATATATAGAGAAGAACACACTGAATCTGAAACTTTTTTAAACTTCATAAGTAGCACATAAATGATGTTCCATTTATGATGTTCCATTTTCTGCAAGAATTGCACAGCAAATTGTTCAGATTCCATTTTCTGCATTGCTTCTGCTGCCATTGCTTGAGGACTTATCGTCCTTGGCTTTCTCTTAGATCAAACCAACTGCAAACTGTAAGGATACACATGAACAAGACGCTAATCCATATATACTTCTTCCAAAAGGGAATACAGATGCAACAGGTACAGATGCATATGCACATCAATTTGCTCACAAGGATCAATTGGCTTCAGAAAAAAGCACATTATTGATGGAGATCAAGTCATATAGTGTTGCTATTTTCAACTAATCTTTCAAGATAAGAACCACAATCATTTGAGTGTTAATATTGTGAAGAAGGCATTATACCGGGCAGAAAGAAACTGAAGCAATAGCATTCATTACCTGAATCATTAAATATTTGCGTAGAATATGATGCATAAGTGCTAGACACAGCATATGCATACCTTTGGTCATAAGCATAAAAGAAAAGATAGTTAAATATTTTTCCTGGTGCACCACCAACAAAACCAAAGTCCGCATCCGCCATTTCACCTGGCCCATTCACTATACATCCCATGATAGCAATCTGGCAAAGAGATTACATATATAATTTAGATTGTACGTAACACCCAACCTTCATACAACAATAGACTTTCTTCTGAAAATTTCTTGAAACTGCATGGAGGTCAAAACTTCCTTGATATCTTTCTGATACAATCATACAACAGTGTGGTTTCTTCTGAAAATTGTGTGCACACTTTATTGAACTAAACCTCTTTGCTATTTAGACTTCTTAGAGAACAGGGGTTTCACATCTCCATAGGTATTTCACTTACAATAAACATATCCTTTTAATATTTTTCTAACAACATTTTCAAAGAATACCTTCCAAATAGTATATTGATTGCAAAATATTTCTTTCCTTGAAACTGTATGAATAATGTTAAGCAAGCAATCAGATTATAAAGTTATAGCAGCTTCACAACTGTTTGCAAGAAATTTCATCCTCAAACTAGGAAAGAAATATTTTGCAATCAATATACTATTTGGAAGGTATTCTTTGAAAAGGTTTTTAGAAAAATATTAAAAGGATATGTTTATTGTAAGTGAAATACCTATGGAGATGTGAAACCCCTGTTCTCTAAGAAGTCTAAATAGCAACAGTGTGCACACAGTTTCAAAAACTGCATGTTTAGTTCGTATATGATATATATCATTCATTAGTAGTGTTCAGTTCAAAGACATTAGTTAATTGATATATACTTTTATCTATTTGTAACTCAGATCAACTGAAAAAAAGTGATGTGTATATTTATATGTACAAAATAAAATGTAAATCTGTTTCTTACATGCGTTTGTGGGGATTTCATCTGCAGATAACCGTGTCAGCATCTAGAGAATGGGCTGAATCTCATAATAGTAAAGTTCTTTGGATACTTTTATATATATATTTCTTTGATTCATCTGTTCATCCACTTATTATTACTGTCATCATCCGAGATCATAATTTTGTGAAAACCCCAGTAATTACCTGGTCTTTATGTTTCAGGGATAAAGTTAAAGCCTGCTTTTAGTTCCTTCCATTACAAAAGCCCCACTAAGAAGATGCCAAGAAATGTCCGTTTGAGTAATATTGAGCGACAAGCAAGATCTGCATCCCCATATCATGTAGTATCTAATAATCAAGAAGGTATCCTACTGAAACTAATATTCTTTTATGAATTAAAATCATTGTCAATGATGTTCTAATTAATATGCACCTTTCAACAGTTCATCATGGCAGACATAATTCGACGACAGTTCATCCGGCAAGGAGACGCCATAACTGTGCTAGAAATTATGTCGACATAAACATGATGCCAGTACACATGTTACCAGAACCCAAATTCTGCGAAAAATGTGGTGCTAAGTTGTTTTCATCTGAAACAAAAGAGATATGTTGTAGGAATGGAAAAATCTCACTGCCGCAACTTACAACGCCTATCGAATTGAAAATGTTATATACTGATCAGAGTGAGGAGGGGAAGTATTTCAGACATAACATTCGGACATACAATCATATGTTTGCCTTCACTTCGATGGGAGTTCATTACGATGCAAGTCTCGCCAATGGCTATGACGAAATCTATACTTTTAGAGCCCAAGGGGCGATATACCATAGGATAGGAAGTCTACTACCTGTTCAACGCCCTAATTGGATAGGTAGCCTACAACCTGCTGGACCCCCTAGGCCAAGATATCTACAATTGTACATATATGATACTGAGCATGAAATTGAAAATAGAATGAGGGAAAATACTGGGATGCGGACACACATAGTTGAAAAATTGAAGACGATCTTAAATCACCATAACCCTTTCGTGCATCAATTTAGGCGAATGGCTGTGAGAGAGGACTTACCAAATTGTAGATTGTTGCTTAAAGACCAATCCTTGGGAGGTCACCAGTACAATCTTCCTACAGCATCTCAGGTTGCAGCAATTATAGTCGGAGGTGAAGATCTAACAAACGTTGGGCCCCGGGAGACTATTGTGGAAACAATGGAAGGCAACTTACAGCTGATTTTAGATACGGTCGGTTATTATGATCCTCTCCAGTACCCACTTTTACTTCCGTATGGGAACTATGGATGGGATGTCAACACCCATTGTTTAAATGGACATCAAGTTACCTACCGGGAATTTTATTCGTATATGCTTCAGGTAGTATACTAATATGAACTATATATATTTCTCTTTCATACTATACTGATAAATAATGTTTTTGTTACAATTACAGATTAGAGCAAATGATACATCAATACTACTTCGTGCCGGCAGATTACTACAACAATTTATTGTGGACACTTACATGAAAATTGAGATGCAAAGGTTACGATTTTTGCGGGCCAATCAAAAAACTATTAGGGCGGAGTTGTACCAAGGGTTATAGGATTTATTCAATGCGGGAGTACGAAATGCAGGTATGTAATTCTTAGATTGAAAACCTTATTATTTTTTCCTTTTCCACCTGTATTTTATAGTGAATGGGAAGCTAATAGAAAAATACTTTTCCACTGTATTTATAGGTTCAACCGGAAGAAAAATTATACTTCCCTCTTCGTATGTTGGTAGCCCGAGAGACATGTATAATCGGTATCAAGATGCCATTACTTTAGTTCAGAGGTATGGAAAACCAGATCTATTTATTACAATGACATGTAATCCATCATGGGATGAAATAACAAATGAATTGTTCTTGAGACAAGACCCTCAAAATAGGCCTGACTTGACAGCAAGGGTTTTCAAAGCAAAGCTAGAAGAACTAAAAAAAGATATCTATACCAGCAGAGTTTTAGGTTATGTTGTAGCTCATGTCCATGTAGTCGAGTTCCAAAAATGTGGATTGCCCCATGTTCATATGTTGGTCATTCTGAACGAACAAGACAAGCTGAATAATCCTGATGAGTACGACCACATTGTACGGGCAGAGATTCCAGACCCAAATGTTGAACCTGAACTATATGAAATAGTTAAAAAGCATATGCTACATGGACCATGTGGCATAGTGAAACAAAATTCTCCTTGCATGAGGGAAAACAAGTGCAAAAAAGGATATCCGCACCAATTTGCGGAGCACACAGTACAAGGAGATGATTTGTATCCATTATATAGAAGACGTGATAATGGGATTAGTATAGAGAAACATGGCATCTCCTTGGATAATCGATGGGTGGTTCCATATAATCCTTGGCTTTTGAAAAAATATAATTGTCATATCAATGTTGAAATATGCTCCAGTATCACGGCCGTGAAGTATTTATACAAGTACGTATACAAGGGACCAGACCGAATCCCTTTTCAGATATGTAGAGAAACCGATCAAAATGATGAGATCTCACAGTATCAAGATGCACATTGGGTTTGCCCACAGGAAGCATTGTGGAGGACTTTTAAGTTTCCAGTGCACAAAATATATCCAAGTGTGATAGCTCTTTATATACATCTTCCAAATATGCTGCAATTGACATACTATGCCGATCAACTGCTCGATGATGTTCTCAATAATGTGCAAACTTCAAAGACAATGTTGACTGAGTTTTTTCAAAAGAATTCAGAAGATCCTGAAGCAAGAAATTTATTATATCGAGAATTTCTAGAAAAATTTTGGTGGGTATCTAGAGATAAAAAATGGCAAAAGAGAGCAACTACGCAACGAGCTATCGGTAGACTTTACACGGTTCTGCCAAATGAAGGAGACCGATATTATTTGCGCATCCTACTGAATCATGTTAGGGGACCAGTCTCATTTGATGATCTTCTTACAGTAGATGGGGTACCCTACTCCACTTTTAAGGAATCAGCTGAAAAGGGGGGGTTCTTAGAAAATGACAACAACGTACGAGAATGTTTAATAGAAGCGGCAAGTACACATATGCCATCAGCGCTCCGGAGATTGTTTGCTACACTTTTGTTGTATTGTAAACCTACTGGTGTGCTGCAGTTGTGGACTGAGTTCCACCCATATATGATGGAAGATTACTCTTCAACGTGTACAGTGAATGTGAATTCAAGCATGAATCATCTATTACGTGATCTGAATAGCATACTTCAACAGTATGATAAATGTAATGCAGATTATGGTCTCCCTGTACCCACATTTGATGATTTTACAAGTGGATCTACACGACAAATGATTGAAGATGAGAGATCCACTATTGTTACGGATGATGATTTAAGCTGTATAAATTTGTTGAATTCGGGTCAGAAGCATGCTTTTGATGTGATCATCGAAGCTGTTAATTCGAAAAAAGAGATGGTATTCTTCATTGATGGTCCTGGTGGTACTGGCAAGTCTTTTTTGTATAGAGCGGTGTTGGCATACCTTAGAAAAGAAGGACATATTGTATTAGCAACAGCATCGTCCGGAATCGCAGCCACGATATTACCGGGGGGAAGAACTGCTCACTCTAGGTTCAAAATTCCTATTAAAATTGGGCCTAAATCAACTTGCTATATTGGTAAACAAGACGACACAGCCGATCTCTTACGAAGTAGCAGTGTTATACTTTGGAACGAGGCAACAATGGTACATCGGTATGCTTTTGAAGCATTTGACAGAACCTTAAGAGATTTGACAGAAAAGGACGTCCCTTTTGGAGGTAAAATTGTTATACTTGGAGGTGATTTTAGACAAGTGCTACCAGTAGTACAAAATGGTACAAAATCGCAAACTGTAGATGCATGTATTGTCAAGTCTGCAATTTGGGAAAGTGTAAATGTTATCCATCTTACAGAAAATATGTGATCAAGAACTGATCCTAACTTCACAAGCATTTTGAAAGATATCGGAGACGGGGCAGCGACTACATATGAAAATGAAATGGTAAGAATTCTGGATGAAATGGTTATACCATGGACAGGTGACGATACCATAACTCATTTAGTCAGTACTATTTATCTAAATCTTTGTGAGAATGTGAATGACAAGAGATACATGGTGGAAAGAGCTATAATGGCACCAACTAATGAGTCCGTGGATAGTATAAACAACACTACCGTCAATACTTTTCCAGGTGATTGTAATCTAAATTAGTTTTAATCTCTTCTATGTAAAGGCTTTGACTATTTATAAAAATAAATAAAGATTTTCCTATGTGTCCATCTCTACTAACATAAATTTAAACTATACCATTGTCAGGTAATGAGAAAGTATATTATTCTTTCGACAGCATAGAGGATGACGAGAGAAATCTATACCAACAAGAATTTTTGAATGAGATTTCTCCAGGAGGATTGCCACCACATAAACTAATTTTGAAATACGGGGCACCAATAATTCTTCTACGAAATATTGACCCAAAAGCAGGTTTTTGCAACGGGACAAGATTATTGTGTCGAGGTTTTTATCAGTACTTGATCGATGCAGAAATTGTTACTGGAATTTCAGCAGGAACACGAGTTTTCCTTCCTAGAATACCACTAAAACCTTCGGAAAGCATAAGCTTGCCATTCAAACTAATTAGAAAACAATTTCCTGTGCGTCTGTGTTTCGCTATGACCATAAATAAAGCACAGGGACAAACTATACCGTTATACCGTTCGCGGGGATTTATTTAAAAGATCAGGTTTTCAGTCATGGGTAACTTTACGTGGCTTTGTCAAGAGGAGTTTCAATGAACTCCACCAAGATAGCTATTCGTGAAGGAAAATTGTCCGGACAAGATGGAAGATACACAAGAAATGTTGTCTACAAAGAAGTGTTATTCAATTAGAATGCTCAGTTGTAGTTTTGTTATGGTTGGTACTACATACTCTTCTATGCACTTTTCAATGCATTTTGAATTTTGTATATCGTATAATGTATAATTGAAGTTTGATTATATAATCGTTCACACTTATATTCTATAATTGAAGCCTGCTATTTTCCAAGTTAAATGTTTTACTAATTCTTTTCTTATACGATATACAAATTAATTTAATTTAATGACTAAATTTTTTATAGACGTGCATCGCACGTGCATTATACTAGTAAAAGTAAAGATTAGATTTTCAAAATAACCAAAAAAACAATTTCATTAAATAAAAACCCGGACCCCTTGAAGCGCAAACCCACGATCACATGACCCCAAAGTTGCACGCACTTTCCAAACCTCGATATCCGTCCTTTCATTCCCGAAATTTTCATTAACCCAAAATTGAACCAGACCCATTTAGTGAAAAATATTTAGAATTTTTAAAGATTCAACCTAGATTACAATCTCTATTTATTTTCTACGAAAGTTAATTCCAATGACTAATCTCTTTTATAAAATAAAGACAGTTGTCAATTTTAAAACCAAAATAACTTTATATTAAAATATAATTGAAACTTTAATTTAATTCAATTTCTTCCAAAAAAATATTAATTCCACATCTCAAGCTCACTGATCCTCGCCCAAGGTCAAATGATCAAACCAGGCTCTCATGTCTCTAATTATGTGATTCTAGTTTTTGCATAACTACATGAACAATAATCTTATTATTTAGGACAAAAGGAAGAAAAAAATTATAGTTTTAAATCTGAATCCAAGCCTACCCTGGCTCGAACCTGCCACCCCCAAGCACTTATCGCATACGATAACCAGGCTCGCAAGCCTCACAACCTATTCCCTTGATTCCATAGAAACAACATAGCTTAAGACAGACATCTCAATATGGATCCATACCATGCACTGGACATTATGTAATTAAATCTAGAGCTAAGATTTAACATGAATCAATAGTCATAGATCATAGGTCAAAAATTCATATTCATCCATATTGTGTGAGGATTATTGTAACACCCCAAAATTTTTTGTTTTTTTTTTGAAAACTAAGCCTCCAAATTCAATTCTTTCAATTTCTATATCACTTTAAACATAAACTAAGAAAGTTATATTTCAAGGAAAATTTTGGCAGAGTTTCCCCTGTAAATTTTGCCCCGAAACACAAATAGCTTACGGAATTCTGCTCAAAATTCCGTAGCTCACAATACACACAATAATTTCATGGGCTCCCCAGGCCAAAATGAGCAGATACACACAGGCAATATAATATAATGCTCTGGGGGCCAAACTCATAACGGATTATCAAATATCAAATAAAAACTATAAATTTCTTTGAAAAACGAGGTAAAATTTTAGAAAAATCCTTGTAAAACCGAACACAAAGCCCGGTACTCCACAACGAGATGGGTACGGGTCACAAACATACCATACCACCCCACACTATACTCATCATTATCATATACATGCTTATACATCCATAATACAATTTAGATCATAAATTTTACTATTCACATAACTAATTAGTACAAATTTTTAAAATAAAACTTCATCCTACCAATCCATGCCTCACCTCTGCACTGATGAGAACCTGTAATAGTAGGGGATCTAGAGTAGTCCTCAGACTCCCCTAACCCCCCAAACACTAAGGGGTCAGCCATTTCTGGTGTGAGTATAGTTATTAATCTAATAAATTATTAAATCGTATAATGAAAATAAATTAACTTACAACCATCAAGATAAGAAGATGCACCTTGAAAATCTGAACTTAAAAACATCATCAATACGACTTTATAACAAAATACTCTTCAAATCTGCATCCAATTATAAAATTACCCATAATTCACACATTTCACTATATACTTCACATCCACCTCATATTTACCCTTATTTTATACTCGCACAATACAAATTTCCATTCACTCCATTCCTTTTCAATTTAAATCCCCAACCCAAATATTTATTCCTCCACAATTTTCATCATATTAGCACTTCACTATTTCTATAAATATCACTTACATGATGCTATTACATCTTTCTTTAGTAACCATTTATATGGATATAAACTCATAACACAACATAATTTCTGCATTAACCATTTTCATGACCACTTTCATAGCACAAGTATTTATTTTATTGTATTAAATCATGTATCACATCAGAAACATGTGCATTCATTCCCTTAATGCCATATTCATTCACGTCATATAACACAAACATAACCTCTCCTTACACATTATAATTAACTTGCATTTCATCACATCATCACCGTATCACTTATGCGAATGCACATTCTTATTGCATCAAAACACGTTTGATAGCTCATTCATAACTCACTACACCACTTTAGTAATTTCTCTTTCTTATAAACAATAAATCTTATTATCATTTTCACTTAATCCCCAAACACAATCTGGGGCCACCACATATCACACCCCATAGCCGATAGCTTGGGTAATAATAACTGCACCTCAAACACACAAGTTTGGGTAATATCACATCACATCTCAAGCCGATAGCTTGGTTATTAACTCACTACAATCACTTATCATCTTCACTTTATTTCATTTCTCATTTCCATTAATCATTACCACTATTATACCAACTCACCCTGCGAATTATGCCAAGGCAGGTAGTTCCCACAATTTCCACAGAAATAGCGGACAGGTAGTTCCTTGACACAATTCCAAGGTGTAACAACTCATATCAAACTGTATTTTACTTTAATGATCACATACATAATACAATTACTTTGTACTATTCATATTAACACATGTCTCTTTTATTATTCTCATTTTAAATTAACCACGTACTACATTTATCACTTCTTTTCATACACTAACTCATAACTCGTTTTCTTTCACATTTACTTTATTCATAACTATTTTCTTTCTCATCCACAATTCACAATTCACTTTCCACTTTCTTTACTCTCACATTTTTATTAACACTTAGTTATTTTATTAGTTTGTCGACTAGTGAGCCACAGTATCCCAACATACTGAAAGCCGACAGCCCGGTAAACACGCGGTCCGATGCTCTCCCAGAGTCTTACTCGCCCGAGGCTATGTCTTCCTCCTAGCCGAACTAGCGAGGGAACACAGCACTCCTAGTCCCACTAGGGTGCCTCCTCGCGGCGTCTGTCATCGAGGGAAAAACCACTAACACCTAGTCCCACTAGGGTACTTCCTCCCAGCCGAAGCCAGCGAGGCAAACACTCACCACTAGTCCCACTAGGGTGCTTCCTCGCAACATCTGTCATCGAGGGAAAAAACATTAACCCCTAGTCCCACTAGGGTACTTCCTCCCATCCGAAGCCAGCGAGGCAAATACTCACCACTAGTCCCACTAGGGTGCTTCCTCGCGACAGCTGTTGTCGAGGGAAAACTGGGCCTCAATCCGATAGATTGGGCGATAAAATCTACTTACCCCAAACATAGTTTGGGTCCACTATTCCCAAGCCGGTAATTGGGCATGAGGAGGTCTAGCCCAAACCCCCAGGATTGCTGTAGGTACTGGTCAACAAAACCATCTGTTATTAACATTACTCATTTCATCATTACAGCTTACTTTATTCCACAGCGCTACACTTTTGAATTCAATAATAGCCACCATCTTGATTTTATCACGAGAATTAAAGACAGTTTATTAGCACGCACCATCTTATCTTTTCTTTTATCTTACCATTTAATACATATCCAGAGAGCACAATATTAACCTTCATATCATCATATAAAACATCATAACATATTATTGCATAATACTAATGTGCCAAGATATTTATTTTGCCATAACAACCCACATTAAGGGTACCATGGTATTCATTACCTCCTTATATCATATATAGGCATACGCCCAGTTATAACATTAATAGAAGAACTACATTAAATTATTCCATATAGTAAAAGTGTCAAAATGTATACTTCATCACGTTATAATATCGTATTATTACCCATTAATTTATTTCGAACATAATTACAATATAAACATGTACCTAATTATTAATTTCATCAACTATTGCATCACACATCATAATCATCTATATTATATCACAAATATACACCACACATGCAGGTTTCCCAGAAAAGGGGCCAAAATCACTTATTTCATCTAATTAAATCTTATAATATCTAATTATAGCATACTAGCTCATACACCATGCTCCATATAATCATAATTGCCTATAAGGGCCTATATGCCCCAAAACATGCACAAAATATGCACTGGATAAAAATATGCATAAACAAGCTAATATAATTAGTTTTTATACTTCAACACATCACAATAACCCATACTATAGATTTTATATACTTAAAATAGTCACTTTCACCACATATCTCAAAAACCCATTTTGGATCCTTAAAAATCCGTATTTTCAATAAAAATTCACTTTTGACATAACTCCCACAAAATAGATTAAAAGGCCACGAAATTCGGCCACAATATAAAATACTTATTAATACACATACTCACCTGACGGATCGAGCAAACGATGTCCCACGTCCGTCCTGTAGCCAGTCGAAAATCGACTTTTTCCACCTAAATAGGAAATTATAGGATCGATTAGCATGAAACTCAAAACTCGGCCTACGAATCTCCAAATTCAAATCCGTCTTCACCCACATGTCACATATAACATACGTAGGCGAGCTACATCGACGGATTTCAAATTCGAACCCCGATGCAAGAACTCACATATTGATCGGAGGCTTTCTAATAGGAAAATTTCCTATTTCCTAATTTCTTCAATCCCTTTGTCCTAATATCTCAAATTAGGGTTAACAACAATAATGAGACTCTTCTACACCTCCGAATTCATCAAATTCTCACCTCTATATCGCTCGGATATTTCACCGAACACCCGGCGTGCACTTTTCACCTATAGTCTATTTTACTCAATTTAATTGAGCTTAAGCCTATCAAAATCATCCTAAATTTATATTAATCCGTGCATAATACTCTACACCCTCATATGCATTTTATACAATTATTAGAATCGAGTTTCCTACCCGATTTCATAAACCCTATAATCTGAGTTTATGTCAAAATCACCACTCCCCATTTTATTCTAATTGCTAACTACAATTTTTACTACCATACAAGAGAAAATTCTCATATATATATATAACTCTATTTTACAAACCTGAAATCCTAATTTATCAACAACTTACAATTTCCCTAATAATCTACTAATTCCTCAAATCTACCACTTCCAACATCTCTAAATCTCTCTACCATAATAATCCTACTGCATAGAAATGAACCCAACCTAATTTTATACAATAAAATAAAGAGGGATATACCTTTCCAAAGTCCTCTCCGAAAATCGATGCTACCACGAGCTAGAGCACCCTCCAATTAGCCATCTCTCCAAATTAATTTGAAAATCATGAGGAAATGACATAAATTTGGGCGGGGGAGCGAACGGCCGAAGTGGGTTTGGTATGGGGTCGGGGTGGAGAAAGAACGGATAGAAGAAAAGGAGGAGGAAGAGAATGGGGTGGGGGTTTATAAAAAAAAATTATAATAAAAATATATTTATAAGGAGATATTTACAAATAGGCCCCCAGACCTCCAAAGTATTTCAAATAACCCCAACTATATTCTTTAATAATACCAACAAGACAAAATACGCTAAATTTATCGCATAATAATCCTCCAAAATTATAAAATAAAATAAAAATAAACAATATCTCTTCACATAAAATTTCAACTCGTAGCTCCAATATATCAATAATACCAATCTACCACAAATATCCATACCAGTCTCAATATTTAATTAAAATACATCAAAAATAATTTTCATCACTCAAAATATGTAAAAACGAGCATTTTCGGTATTTTACAAATTCGAGGTATTACAATTATCAACTTAGATTTACAGTTTAACATGAAATTACATCAAACAAAATTCATCCATTTACATAACTGGTTCTAGAATTTAACATGAAACTATATCTAACAACATTCATTCATTTCAATAATTTTAGTTCTAAAATCTGACATGAAACCATATCAAATATTCTTCATCCAACTCAATGAATTTAGTTCTAAATTCTAAAATGAAATCATATCTACAATATTCTTTCATTTTACTAAATTTAGATCTAAAATTAAAAATGAGTCTATCACATATGATATTCCTAGATCAAAATTGCAATATGAATAAAATTTAAACATACAATCTTGCAAGAAAGTTGATGAGAACACCCACCTTGATTGGATGTAGAAAAAGATCCTAGATTTTCCTTCTCCTCCTAGATTGTGGCCTCCCAAAGTTCACCACCAAAAACTCCAAAGCAAGATTACTCCCAATTTACCAATAAGAAAATATTTTTGCTCTTTTTCTTGTGGGTTGGGGGGAATAGTATATTTCCATAACCTAACCTAAACATACTTCCTCATTCAAAGACCTTTAAAATTCACTAATTCTATTTTCAAAAACCTCTCCTCTCTCCAAAAGTAACTGGCCACCTTGGGCGCAACTTGGGTTGGGCCCAATCCAAAAATAAAAATTTATTCTTTTACTCTAAAAATCAAAATCCTTAAAATATCATGGCGCAAGAATAAAAGTTCACTTAAAAATAATGATTTATAGAATGAATTATAAATAAATATTTGATAAAGTGAATGATGCAAATTAAAATTTTCATGCACGTGCTACAATAGCTGGAATATTTGATTTTTTTCCCAAAATGCCCCACTTTTTGAAAGTATTTACCAAACTGACAAACTTTCAAAAGTATTTACCAAAATGACTTACTCGCTATTTCAGATTGTGAGTTTGGCGAAAATAACCTCGTTGTTTGAGACAGCGATTGTAGTCATAGGTGTTTCTCATCAACTTGGAGAAATCTTGTGGAGTAAAAAGATCTCAAACTACACTCGATGTCTCAAACAGCGAGCGTGATTGTACTAAACTCGCTATTGGAGACAGCGTGTGTCGTTTGAGTTTTTTTTAATCACACTCTCAACTCTCATTTTCTCTTTATCCTTCCTCTCTTCAAAGTCTCTGAAAAAATAAAAAACATACACTTTCTATCTCAGATAGCGAGCGTCATTATACTATACTTGCTATCTCAGATAGCGACTATGTGTGTAGAGATTTTTACAGAGACTTTGAAGTCTGAAAAAATAAAAAACATACACTCGCTATCTCAGATAGCGAGAGTGATTATACCACACTCGTTATCTAAGATAGCGACTGTGTGTGTAGAGATTTTTTCGGAGACTGTGAAGTCTCTGAAAACTTTATCAATACTAAGCTCGCTATCTGACGGGCCTCTTAGAACTAAACTCGCTATTTGAGATAGAGAGTTTAGTTATGACATTTTCAAGTGCAACAGGCAGCAACAAATTTCCCTGTATACATCATAGATGGTTCATTTCCAGATTTTCACCACAATTCCAACACTGTTTCTGGTCATCTCACTATCATTATTCAAATTAAAAACTCAACCAAACAAAAAGGTGAGAGAAAAAGACAACGAGTCTGACTTAAAAATAAAAATTAAAGTCAGACATGCTATCTCAACGAGTGTAGTATAATTACGATCGTTGTTTGAGACAGCAAGTCTTACTTTAATATTTTTTCTTCAAGTTTTTTCTCCATGTGGTGGATAAATATCTAAGCCTACACTCACTCTCTCAACCAGCGAGGACATTCTCACCAAATTTGCTATTTGAGATAGCGAGTGGGTCATTTTGGTAAATACTTTCAAAAAGTTGGTCATTTTGGAAAAAATTCAGAATATTTCTGTCGGGTGTTATAAGGATGACCCACAGTAAATTTCCAAGGGAAGAGGTGATGCAAGAAAGTTGTAGCGGAATTATCAAAGATGAAGATTTCGGAAGAAGTTAGGGTGATTCCATTAGTTCGAGAATTTCCAACGGTGTTCTTGGATGACCTACCGGGATTACCACCACATCGAGATCTTGAGTTCTGCATTAACATTAAGCTGAGATGTGTTCCTATATCCAAAGCTCCTTACAGGATGGCACCTGTAAAGCAGAATGAAGTGAAGAAGCAAATTAAGGAGGTTTTGCATAAGGGATTCATTATACCAAGTACTTCACCATGGGGAGCGCCATTGTTGCTAGTGAAGAAGAATGATGGATCAATGAGGATGTGTATTGACTACTATTTTCTGAACAAGAATCTGACTCCTTAGATTGATGATTTATTTGATCGGCTTCAGGGAGTACCAGTATTCATAAAGATCAATCTACAGTTTGGTTATCACCAAGTTCGAGTTAAGGGGGTGGATGTGCACAAGACAGCTTTCCAGAATCAACATGGGCATTATGAATTTTTGGTTATGCCATTTGGGGTAGTGAATGTGCTGGCAGTATTTATGGGCATGATGAATAGAATTCTGTGGCCATTCATTGACTCATTTGTTGTGGTGTTCATCGACAACATTCTTGTGTACTCGAAATCAGAGGAAGATCATGTCAAACACTTAGCATAAGTGTTGAAGAAGTTTCAAGAGCAGAAGTTGTACGCAAGTTATCTAAGTGTGAATTCTGGAAGTCTGAGGTGGCATTTCTGGGCCACATCCTTTCTAAGGAGCGAGTAGCCCCTGATCCCCATAAGATTGAGGCAGTAAAAGAATGGCCTAGACTGACGACTGTGAAGGAGATCAGAAGTTTCTTGGGATTGATAGGATACTATCGGTGGTTTATTTAAGGATACGTATAAATAGAATTTCTGTTAATAGGACTAACTAAGAAGAATATGAGTTTCAAATGGACTGGTCAATGTGAGGCAAGCTTTCAAGAGTTAAAGGAGAAATTGATGATAACACCTATACTGGTATTACCACAAGCAGGAAAAGACTATAATATCTACAGTCATGCTTCTCACAAATGCTTGGGTTGTGTTTTGATGCAAGAAATCAAAGTTATACCTTATGGATCAAGTCAGTTGCGTCCACATGAGAAGAACTATCTGACTCATGATCTGGAGCTAGCAGCAATTACTTTCGCCTTGAAGCGGTGGTGGCAATATGTATACGGAAAAAATGTCAACATGTATACTGATCACAAGAGTTTGAAGTATATCTACAAGAAGAATGATCTGAATCAACGACACAGATTGTGGTTGGAAGTATTGGAAGACATTCATCCTGAAATCAAGTGTCACCCAGAAAAGGCGAAGGTAATGGCCAATGCACTCAGTCGAAATAGTAGTTTGTCTTGTTTGATTACAATGCAAAAGGAGTTGGGAGAAGAATTGGATCGGACAGGTATTGAAGTCAAGATGCAGAGTTTGGGGGCAACGTTGGTGCAGTTGAGACTTCAGGTTACATTGAGGGAACAAATTATTGAGGGCTAGAAGTCAGATGCAGAGATTCAGAAGATGAAAGAGCAGGTTTCTATCGGCAAGTTATCAAAATTTCGTGTTCAGGATGGAGTTCTATGGATGGGAAAGAGGTTGTGTGTGCCAGAAAGGGGAGATTTGAAGGAGAGCATTATGCAGGAAGTGTTAGGTTTCGATGATAGTCTCAGATCAAATATACAGCGAAAAAATTACAAAGAAATATCGAAACCTAGCTATGGATCCATGCGAAAACCATAAATCATGTTTAAGAGTTATATCTTGGAGATGGATCTTCTGTCTCCAATGAATGTCAACAGCATTGCAATATTACTGTGCCTCTACGGTATCCACATGAACAGATCAAATCAAGCTTTCCATCACGCTACGGTGCTAGATGTGAGAAGGGAATGTTCCCCACGATCTCTCTCTCACACAATTTCTGTGATGGCTAGGGTTTTCTTATCTAACACTTTTCCAAAGATACGTATCATATATATAGCTGCAGAAAATCAAACCTAAGAGAGTAATGAGGCTATTGGACTCACAATCTGACTTGGTTCAGATTCGTGTGTGGGCCATTGAACTTTAATCAGCCCATTTAATCAAATTAAATGTCCAACCAATGTCAGGAGTCCAAGTCTTACTTGGATCCCTAATTGAATTCATCATATGAATTTAAATCCCAATTTTGATCCATTCTAAGTGTGTGACCCTGTAGGTTCCCGTTACGTTGACGGTAATACTAAAATCATATTCTAGTATTAGAAACAGTGAGCGGTATCTAGCAATACATCACTGCTACTCAAGTAACGGGAATGTCGGTGATTAGACATAACCTATCCGCGACCAATGTTACCATGTAGTCTAGTCCGTTTGTCCAGATATCTTAATTGACTACAGGGCGTAGAGCGTGTCACCCTTGTATAGTTCAATCCTTCGTTTCTTGATGTCCGAGTAGACTTACTAAAACAAATGAGCTCAATATCTCATATTGACTCATTTGAGCACGTCCATGCATTTTGCAGTCTCACTCAATCAAGGGGGCCGTAGATATCGCTACTGTTATTTAAGAGGGACAGATCCTATCTAAGTCACTCACATCCCTCCGCATGATTTGTAGTATATCCAATAGTCGACTTTATAATCACCCTATTACAGACAATGTTTGTCGATATTAAAACATATAACTTCTTATGTAGAGAACCGTAGTGACTTCAATTCAAATGACTACATACACCATGGTCACTGTGAGAACCGCTTATGACACTCACGTAACGATCCATGCAGCATTCTCAAGTGGGTCGGTCTAGTATATTATTACTCTAATATGTACCAATGTGAAGACTTGATATCTCAATCCATGACCTGTGAGATATGGTCATCAGTCTACGCACATACTAGTCTCTATGCATTATTGTTGTCCTAATTCACAATAATACTTGACTATGGACATTTAAGAATAGTGTTCTGATTACAACCAATAGGATCTCATAATCAAGTCATGCACTTGATATCCTATGGTATTGAACATACTATTCTAAGGACTTTATTATTTTCATTTAATCACAATAAATAACACAATAAATGAAATATCTCATATATGAAATAAATATCATGATACAATGTAAACTAGTAATGTCAATACACAACTAGTCTCTAGGGCATACACCAACAGGAAGCACATACCACCTTATTATCGGTACACCCTGGAAGTACAAAGATGTATAATGACATCAAACAACACTTCTGGAGACCAGGTATGAAGATAGATGTAGCAGATTTTGTGGCGAAGTGTATTACTTGTGAGCAGGTCAAAGCGGAGAATCAGAAGGCCGGAGGATTATTGCAACCATTGCCTATCCCAAAATGGAAGTGGGAGAATATCAGCACGGATTTTATCACGGGTTTACCTAGAAGCCTGAAGGATAATGACTCGATTTGGGTTGTTGTGGACCGATTAACTAAGTCAACACATTTCTTGGCAATGAATGTTACTTGGTCATTGGAGAAATTGGCGGAAGTGTACATAGAAGATATTGTAGGGCTTCATGGAGTACCATAACAATTGTTTCGGATAGAAATGCAAGGTTCACTTCGAGATTGTGGAAGAGTGTGCAAGCACTTTAGGGACAAGAACTGACTTTAGTATGACTTTTCATCCACAAACAGATGGGCAAACTGAAAGGGTGAATCGAGTACTAGGGGACATGTTAAGGTCATGCGTCATGGATTTTGGAGGAAGTTGGGAGAAATACTTAGCACTAGTAAAGTTTGCTTACAAGAACAGCTATCAGGCTAGTATTAGCATGGCGCTGTATGAAGCATTGTACGGGAGAAAGTGTATAACACCCATTTGTTGGTACAAAGTAGGAGAAAAGCAGATGTTCGGACTAGAGATCGTGCAGAAAACTTCGGAGAAGATCAAGCTAATTCGGATGAGATTTGTTGAGGCTCAGAGCAGGTAGAAATGTTATGCAAATGTTCAAAGGAAGGATTTGAAGTTCGAGATCGGAGATACTTCTTAAAGTATCTCTAACGAAGGGGGTAATCAGGTTTGGAAGAGGATGCAAGTTAGCACCAAGGTATATTGGACCATACAAAATACTGAAAAGGACTGGTAAAGTGGCATAGAGATTAGAATTACCCGAAGAATTGGCACAAGTACACAATGTGTTCCATGTGTCTATGTTGAGAAAGTATATGCCGGATCAGAACCACCAATTGCACGAGGTACTAGAAGGAATACAACTAAACTTGAGTTATAAGGAACAACCAGTGAAAATTTTGGATCGGCAGGAGAAAGTGTTGAGGAAAAAGGTTATATACATATGGTCAAGATATTGTGGCGGAATCATCTGGTCGAGGAAGCCACTTGGGAGTCTGAAGATCGGATGAGGACCGACCACCATCCCGAGTTGTTTGTGTAATCTTGTATTGTATTTTGTTGTTACCTTCTTACTAAGCGTAGTTACAGGGACAGAGCAATTCTAAGGAGGGAGTGTTGTAAAACCCGACAAAGTAAAACAAAATTTTGCTTTGTTATTTTTTTCCACTGTGACACATGCGACGCACGTGCATGAATTTGTGAAATTTCAATGGCAATATTTCTTGATTATCGCTTTATTATTAAATTACTTGTTCACCATATTGTTTTGAAGAAGAAACTATATTCTTGAACAAGTTGTATTTTTAATGTTTGGTTAATAAAATACCATATTCTTAATATATTTATTTGATTATCTGGGCCATGGGCTGACCCGAACCAAGCCCAACCCATGGTGGGTGAGCAATGGCCAGCCAGAGAGAATCAAGAAGAGATGGGATTAAATTTTGAATTAATTGATTTGGATAAGAAACAAACCAATTAGTTATTGGGTGTATAATTAAATTATTGAATCTAGTAGGACTTATGTGAAAGTGTGCCCCCAAAAAAAAACCTAAAACTGAGCTCGGCCTATTTAATGGGCAGTAGGATTAGTTTTTTGTTTTGTTTTTGACTTTGCTGACTTTTGATTGGAGACTTTTGCATTAGAAGGAGAAGAGTTTTGAATTTTTGTGCTAAATTCAACTTAGAGGTGGGTGCTCTTTGACTCTCTTATAGTGTTTTAATTTATGGTTGTGATGAATCAAATTGAAAGCATGCTAGGACCTTCTTGTGGACTTGTAGATTGTTATTTAGCATGTTGTTCATGGTTGAATATTAGATTATCAATGTATGCAAGATGAATGAATTTCTAATTGTCTTCATGAAATAAAGACCCTATTTTCGTGTGCGAATATCATGTTTGCATTATTCTTTGATGATAGAAATTGATGATGCATAAAAGAACTAGTTTTGATCTTTAAAAAGTGCTTGACTGATCATGAGTTACATATTAGATGTGGGGCAATTACCACGATATATAAAAATTATTAAATACACCCAAACTTATTGTTGTTTGATTAAAAGATGAAATTTTTATTTGATTATTCACTGTTTTAATTGTATTAAATTCCATGATTTAATTCTACGTCCGTATATGTATTTATGGTTAGAGGGTTGCGGGTTTGATCAAGGGTGAGAGTTTCGGGTTGAATAGTAAACCGGGTTTGAACAGTGGACAAGGAGGGCTCGGGTTGCACAGGGGTGTGGGTTTCGGCTTGCACAGTGGGGGCTCAGGTTGGAGTGTATAAGGGTTTCGAATAAACCCTAGTGCAATGATTAATTATATGATGTAGTTCAAATCTAAATGTTTATAGTTTTATTTATTTTTAAAATTCATAATTGGATTGATAAGTTTTAGATTTTATATAAACATAAGTTTCAGATTTTGATGGTTTTGTAGTTCCAAGTTGTATGATAAAAATTTATGATTTGAGTATATCAATGATTCATATTTGGAATGATATAATTTCGGTTTTAGAGGGATATAATTTCAAATTTTATAAGATTTAATTTCAAATTTTGAATGAATAAAATTTCAGATTTTGAAATATATATTTTCATATTTTAAGGAATATAAATTACAGTTTTAGAAATGAATTGTTGCAATTTTAAGTGGATTAAATTTCAGATTTGAAATATTGGGAGTTTCATATAAGGAAAGATAAATTGTGAGTTGAAATGTGGATGTCTTGATCAATTTAAACTTTACTAGTTTGGCTTGTTTCTATAAACGTAAAGGATGGAATTAAAGTAATTATGGAAGTAGTTTGTTTATTTAATTGAGGAAATAAGATCTATGGTGGTCTAGTCGAATTGTTAAAATTAATAATTGAAGAGTTGAATTTGAAAGTGGCAGAGATGTATTAATTTGAAATTAATGTGGTTATGTGTGAAATTGTGAATTGAAAATAAATATAAGAGGGAATGAATTATGGATGAACGGTTTGTGGTTATTCTAAGAATTATGGTTAATGGGGAAAAACCTAGAAAAGGAATGTGTTGAGGTTTGATTGGTGAAGGCTCTAGAGGCTGAGCAGGACCCTAGATAACGGTAAGTTGAGATTATTTAATGTGGGAGTTAGCCAGGTTGGGCTATAACTCCTAGTGATGTTTGATTTAAGGGTTATAACTTCTAGTGATGTTTGAGTTAAGTCCAGGGGGGGGGGGGGGGACAGGGGTTTAAAGATTAATAAATGAATTAAAATAATTTTTGGTGATTTAATTAACATTTTTCTGAAATTTACCTTTTTACACGTGCAAATATTTTCTTGGAAAGTTCAAAGTTAGAAATTATTTTGGGAAAACCCATTATTTATTATTAGATATTATTGGTAAATTTTCTGGATTTTTATAATAATTATTTGGCCTATTTGCAAATATTACAAAAAAGAGGGATTTTTGTGCAAAATTACCACTTGGAGTGAAAACTCCATATTTTTGGATTTTTGGGCTTGGCATGATGCCTAGTCAACTCAGAGGTAAAGAGTTTAATTTTTGTTTTAACAAATTTGGTTTATTTTGCAAGTTTTGATAAAGAAGAGTCTTTTTGCAAAATTGCCACTTAGAGAGGCAAATGTGCAAATTTATTTTTCTGAATTTTCAAACAGTGCTGGCTGGTTATGGGGTATTTTTTTGTTTTTAAAATCTCAATTAATTTAGTTTTATTCAATTTCCAAGTATACGGATCTATATATGTAAAGATATATTTTAAAAGAGGTATTTTACAAATCTATTCAAGAAACCCTAGATACTTGGAAATCCAGCCTTTATAGGGTGGGGTGAAGCCGTCTCTTTGCTGCACAACACAAAGGTATTTCTTATTATTATTTTCTTGGAGTTTTAAAGCGAGGATCTTGTTTTTCTTGTAAAGGAGGGACTTTTCTTATTTCTTTATTATCTTCGGTTGATTCTTCAATAAGGTGAGTGACTTGTGTTTGTTTTCTTATTGTTCTAATCTTGTTGTATGTGATGATTTATCCATTAGAAAGCATGTTAGATGATGGTATGAAGATATAATGAGTTTTGATGAATAAATGAATTAAAAAGTGAATCTTTTCATGAAACTACGCTATTGATGACTAAAAACCTAATTTGATGACTTGTAATTGTTAAAGAACCTAATAAAAATCATGGGTATGTTATTTTTTATCATATATTTGTTGTTTGGCTTGCATAAAATGAGTTATGTACTGATCATTGCAGAAAAGTGAACAAAACCCTATCGTTACTGTTGATTGTGCAAACATACACTCTGTGTTGATATTTTGATGTGCAAACTTGATTATATGCATGTTGTAATTGCGTATTATTCATCGGTAAACTGATGTAAGGATTGGGTATGTGTATAACAAGATATAAAAGGTTTTGTTGGATCAAAAAGATTAAGTTTTGAAGCATTGGAAAGAGGCTTGCTTCGGGTCTGTGTGTAATCAGCCAAAAATTTGGGTTTTGTGTTTTCGCAAAGTTTTCGATTGTATTTGATTGGTTTTATTGCTGAGATGGTTTTGAACTTCATATTATAAATCTACAATGAGTTTTCTTGAAGTTACTGATGTGAACATACACTAACTACACCTATACATACATATACACTCATACTGTTTTGAAGAATTGGGGTTTTTGAGTGTTTTTGTGGAGTTTTGATTTGAATCTTTATTTTTGAGTACTGATATTTTGAACGATATATTATCTGTATACAATTTTATTTTGATGCATAACTGATGCTTTAAACACTCATATGAACATATACATACTTACCTTGCTGATTTTTGAAGATTTTTGAAAAATTCCTATTTTGATATTTTGATATGTTTTGATGTGTTTTATAAACTCCTATATGTTATACAAGTTATATCCAACTGTCTCAGAAATTTAGCTTTTTACAAATCTGTGTTTTTATGAAGTAAATCAATGTACGTATCAGTAAAACATGCACAACTTTCAAATCTGCAGTCTATAGGGATCGACAGTCGACTGTCCATTTTCCAACAGTCGACTGTCACCATCCTGACTGATGAGTTCTTCGAGTTTTTTGGATTTTCGCAGGACAATCGACTGACCATGCTCAATAGTCGACTGTCACTGTCCTGACTGATGGTTTTCTTGGGTTTCTAGATTTTTGCAGGACAGTCGACTGTCATTGCTCTGACTGATGGATTTCTTGAGTTTTCTGATGTTTTCCTTAAATGATTGGTTCTTCGATATTGTGGGTTATCAATCTACTGTTTTAAATGACGTATTGCTACAGATTACCGTATTTTATAGAAAGTTATATTTTGTTTCTAATAGAATTTAAATTACATTCCTATGACTTTATAAAGAGAGATATGTGTGATTTTTAAAGGAATTGATGTTTCGTGATATTCTGATTTCTTCTATTTAATGAATTTAATATTTTTAGTTAAAAATTCTGGAACTTCATGAGTACATCAAATGGATTTAGATTTTTGTCGTTTTCTTATTATAAACGTTTTTGATAATGGATTTGTGAGTTTTATTAAAAAGTTTTGGTGTGATGGTTGAGTTTTGAGCCGTTAGAGATTGTGTGGGACCCAAGGCATCGACAGTTGAGGTTTTATGGTTTGGCCAGTTGTAGCCTTGTTGTTGATCAGTTGAGTTAAGTCCGGTAGGATACACCAACTCTAAGAGATTCGTAATTAATTAATTAACTTAACAAGATAAGGACAGACACTAGATGGTGATATGATGAAATGAGAACATGGGTTATGGACCTTAGTATGGTTTGCAGTGTGAGATAATCCCCGAAATTATCGAGGTGTGAGTGAAATAGTCTCCGGAATTACATGCGGTGTGGGATTGATCTTCGAAATTATCAAGGTCGAGGCGACACTCATAGGGTATTCGTGTGATGTGGCGTCATAGCTTGCGGTGCTGGGTATTCTCGAAGATTCCTGGGTGTGAGTGAAATAGTCTCCGGAATTATCTGTGGATAAAGATTGACCTTCAGAATTATCGGGGTGTGGGCTAATACTCACAGTTTATCTATATCTCGTGGTAGTCATCGTAGTAGGATTAGTTGCATAACGGGGGATTAGACCCTATAAAGTGGAGAACGATAAGGACTTGCACCATACCTATGTAGAGTGGGATGCATAGAATCCGACAAGTATGCATTAGATAGTCAGCATATAGCATTCGTGTTTTCTTGACTTGGTTTTATGCATGTTGTTTCTTGTCTTTCTACACTTGACACTTAGTCTAGTTTCACTTGATGTTTTCATGTTTTAGTTACTGTTATTTCTAATTTCATTTATTCTTGCTGTTGAAACATGTTGTTCATGACTCTATGCTTATGTTCTATTTATGTTGCATTTATTTTATGTCACTCACACTGTTATGGCTGACTCCTGTAGTTTTGGGTGTTAGGATTATCTCTAGCCTCATGTTTTACAGGTAGGTGTTTATGGTTTTGGGATTTGGATGCTTGTGCTAAGGCTTACGTAAATTGTAAAAGAATGTGTTGTAAGAAGAATAATTTGTAATTCAAGGTGCTTGTTTTTCCGCTGTGCTTTGTAAAGAACTATTGTAATAAAAGTGAAAAATTTTATCTGTATTTTGGCTATGTTTACTATTGCAATTGAGGTTGATGCTGGGAATTGTGCCACGTATTTTTGAGATATTATATTGAAAATTTAAGGTTTGAACATAAGGACGGGCACTAGATGGCAACATGATTGAAAAACAACGACGAATATATCCGTTAAAGAACTGCGGTTCCTAGGAATATTCGGGACAGACAGCATACGCCCGGTAAATCCATGGAGGGTGGGCTAGGGGTAGGCATGGTTCGTAGTTGCAGGGTGGTCGACTTGCTAGGGTTAACGAGCATGTCCGGTAAAGAACTGCGGTTCATAGGAATGTTCGGGACCTAGGATACGCCCGGTAAACCCACTGATGTTGGGCTAGGGGTAGGCCGGTAAAGTCCACAATCTGGAGGTGCAATTGTACGTGATTACGCGTTGGAGTACAGTCATCAAGTTAGGTTGCATAACGAGTAATTAAACCCTATAATAAGGTGAACGCTAAGGGCTTGCCCTTGGACCTATGTTGTATGGGTGTCATAGAATCCGAACAAGTGTGCATTAGTGAGCATTGTGTGCATTTGTTGTTTTCTTGGACATTTGTTTGATGTCATTGTTTTATGCATTTTGATTTTTGTTACACTTATCCAATTATACTAGATTCACTTCTTATTTTATTTTTCTTTGTAATTGTTTTTTTTATTTTACATCAAGTTTGTGTTTGTGAGAATTAGAAGTTCACTAGTTTTATCAGCATTGCGTCAGTTACATTTAACTGACGTTCCTACAGTTTAATAGTTTTTCTGGACTCTTGATAATGAGAGGCATGGATATGAGTTAAGGCATGGATTCTTATGAAGACTGAAGTTTAATATTGTATCAAGTTGTAATTAATATGGAATAATTCCGTTGTACATTGTAAAGAGAGTTGATGTAATAAAAGTTTTCAAATTTCCCTGTATTTTTGTACTGTGGTTTTATTATATTGAAGCAAAAGATTTTGGATGAGTCACAGATTTCTTGTATTTGAAATTTGGGGCGCTACACTAAACCCCCAAATCAAACCCTGAAGACCAAAATTCAAATCAAATCATACTCGAACTCTCCGAGCTTGCTTTCTGGTGAAGTCTTTGTCTGTCTTCAAACAGAAGAGGCCACACTCGATTTTCTATTTTGCTCAGTTATTTCAAATCAGGACGACATGTTTTTAATTAGATTAATCCATCTCCATCTTGTTTTGGGTCCCACTGAATCAATTTGGAAAACACTTTTGGAATGGGAATATGGATGAATTTGTGATAATTTTAGAAATTGTGTGTGTTGGGGGGGGGGGGAGCAACATGTAGTGGATGTTTGGTGAGGTGGTCGGGGATTGGGGTAGGAAGGGACCATTTCTTACTTTTCAAGGGTTTTTCTTTGTCAATATGCATATTTAGTAACAATGTGTTTACTGCATTTTGACGGTAGAATGGTTAATGCACTTGTTCATTATGTAACACTCCGTAATTTAAAAAATATAATATATGGTATATAATATATGTATATATGGTAATTGCATGGTTATAAACAGATGGTGAATAAGTGGAAATAAATGAATGGTGTAAGTGGAAGGGGCCCACAGTTTCAAAAAGAGAGCAGCATGCTGCTTTGACGTCGTCAAAGCATTTGATGACGGGGCACAAGTGAACCCGGGCTTCACTGTGTGTATACACGGAATTTAAAGAAGAGAGAAATGTATGTATAGTACCACATCGATAAAAATACAAAGAATAAGAATATGTAAATATAATTGCCTATGATCAAGAGTCACAATTTCGGTTAACCACCTTTTGAGAGGCAGCCTGTGGTGGGTAGTTGTACTACACAGTATCTAATTTGTCTTCTAAATTGTATAAATTGTCTGAGCTAGGGGCAGAGGCATTACAAATGGTATCAGAGCCGACTTTCGACACCGAGTGTGGGTAAGAGTGGGAGGGAGCGAGGTTGCAGCCTGAAATAATGGACAACCCGCAGAATCGAGGGTACTCCACTCCACATCAGCTATAAAGGAAATCCTGCACTAGATTGTGCATGCCCGTGCTCTACGAGGACGCTGATTTCTGAAGGCGGGTGTGTGTAACAGCCCCTAATTTAAAAAATATAATATATGGTATATAATATATGTATATATGGTAATTGCATGGTTATAAACAGATGGTGAATAATTGGAAATAAATGAATGGTGTAAGTGGAAGGGGCCCACGGTTTTAAAAAGATAGCAACATGCTGCTTTGACTTCGTCAAAGCATTTGATGACGTGGCACAAGTGAACCCGGGCTTCACTATGTGTATACACGGAATTTAAAGAAGAGAGAAATGTATGATTAATACCACATTGGTAAAAATACAAAGAATAATAATATATAAATATAATTGCCTATGATCAAAAGTCACCAATTCAGTTAACCACCTTTTGAGAGGCAGCCTGTGGTGGGCAGTTGTACTACATAGTATCTAATTTGTCTTCTAAATTGTATAAAGTGTCTGAGCTAGGGGCATGGGCGTTACACATTATGATGGACATTTTGTGAAAAACATAACATTCACTTTGTGAATGGAAAGAAGATTGGAGCACAACCCATATTGCCTACGTTGACTGATTGGGAAGGTTTGAAGAACATGTTAAGACAACTGAACAACAGTGAAGAAGATTATCTTTACTACAGGTTAGGAGAGGGAGGTTTGGGAGACAATTTGAGGTTGTTATATGCCACTGATACAATGAAACAGATGTGGGAAATTCATAACAAAGAACCTGAAGTTTGGTACATTTACTTGTACATTGATAAAAGTGTCGGGGTGACTATAGCAGAACATTGTATGTCTATATGTAAGTTGAATCATGGTGTTTGTCTTGATTTTGTTCAAATGGATGTTGATCAATCCGTGGGACTTGATAATGGTAAGGCGTGAATGTAGTAGAACAATGTAAACATTTAGGAAAGATGAATGATGGTGATTGTGCTGATGTTGTTGACATGAATGTTGATGAATCTGTAGAAGTAGGTAATGGTGGTGAAGAAGAAGAACAAGTTGATGTTGATGTTCAAAGGGGAAAAGATGAGGGGTTTGCAAGGGAAGAAGATGTTGAAATTAATATATATTGTGAACATTCTGTGAAAGACAACATTGTTCAAGAACTAAGAAGAAGAAGCACAAGGATGATTGGCATTTCTATGAGAGAAAAGGAATTGTACAGTAAGCTAGGGCTAGATGTAGTTTAGAAGATGATGATATGCAAAATACTAGGGGTGAAGACTTGCCAGATCCTACAAGCAGTGATAGTGATAGTAACTATACAGATTTCGGTGACACAAATGAGACCATCTATCTTCTTCTTCAAATGATAAACTAACGGAGTATGAACTAAGGTCAAGAATGAAGAGTAATGTGGAGGCAAACAGAGGTAGTAAACATAGGACAGAGGATATTAACTTTGAAGATGTGGCTGAGGTTGCTACTACTGCAAGCGCAGTCCCTGAGGGTAATGTTGAAGTGGAAGAGTTTCAGTCAGATTACGAACCATCAGATAAGATGAGTTGAGAAGTGCAAGTCATTCATCTGCTGAGGAAGGGAAGTGAATAATATCATCTATACAACAAGACTGACAAGAAAGTTGTCTTAAGAGTTGGATTGAAGTTTGAAGATACAAGGCAATTTAGAGATGCACTGAGAAAGTGGTCTGCAGAAAATGGGTTGACATATCATTATGTAAAGAATGATTGGAGAAGAGCCAGAGCCAAGTGTCCACAACCTAAGTGTCCATGGTTGGTACATGCATCTTGGGATAGAGATGAGACTGCATTTCAAATTAAAACACTAATAAATGAGCAAACATGCATCAGATCTTATGTAAATTTAAAGTGCAACTTTACATGATTAGACAAGCATTATGTTGATATTTTTAGAGTGAATCCTAAGATGAGTGGTGTTACTTTTCAAACCCTGGTGAAGAAGGATTATGGTTTTAACATATCCATTGATCAAGCACACAGAGCTAGAGTTTTAGCCATGTCTATTGTGCAAGAAAATGATCTTCAACAGAATGGCAAGATCCTAGAGTACCTATACAATCTGCATTTTAAAAATCTAGAGAGTAGGGTTGTATTGAGCACAAAAACACAAGAAGAGTTGGGACTCGTTGACTATGGTGAATGCAGGGTATTTGAAAAGTGCTTCATATGATTTACTGCTCTGATGAAAGGATTTCTACAGGGTGCAGGCAACTAATTGGCATGGATGGGTGTCACCTAACAACTGCTGCTGGTGGGGTTCTATTACATACTATTGTTAGGGATGGGAACAACCAAATATACCCATTAGTCTATGCATTTGTTGCAACTGAGTCGAAGGAGATTTGGAGTTGGTTCTTGTGGAATCTGTTTGAATATTTGAAGGTGCCCGAAGATTCCATTGTTTTCATTTTTGACAGGCAAAAGATATGTTTTTCTCATGCTCTATTGTGACTTTATTAGTACATTTGCAAACATTACATTCCTCTAGCATGAAATTATTTTTATTTTACTATTTCATTAATACTGATATAGCTAAAAATAGGGCTAAATCGGAACTGTCCAAATCAGACGCGAATCTTAAAGATCAGGGGTGAAATGGTAATTTCACCTACAAACGGGTCTGAAGTGGCTACTGGGTCTTTTTTCCAAAGGCCAATAACCCACGAACGGATCCATCTCAACTGGGTATGGGTTTCAACCCGCAAGAGACACAGTCCAGCTAGGTAGAATTAGGGTTTATGATTATACCTAATCAACGGCCCTGATTCACTTCTATCCATTCACTGAGAAGCAGGGATTTGATCTTATCCTGAAACTGGTCCCTAAGGCGGTATAAATACCCCCCATCCCCCACTGTTAACAGGTAATCAATCTTTTGCCAGAAAAAGCTCATTCATAATCTTTCTGATTACTGACTTGAGCATCGAAGGGTGTGTCACCGGGATCAACCCCGGTGTTTCGTACTTTTTGCAGGTCAACGGCAGGAGATAACGATCAACTCCGGTGGAAAGGTTTCAGGTTTGACTACTCAACATCCCAAGAATCCACAAATTCTGTCTATTTGCCCCCACACTAGATTTAGTGGCAACAGATTGGCGTCGTCTGTGGGAAAAATGAATAGCAATCCATCCTCTTCCATTGGTTAAGATTACCTCCAGCCATGCCTCCAAGGAAAATGAGATCCAAAGGGTCCAACCACGGACCCACTCCTCCTCAACCGCAACAGGAGGTCCCCCTCCAAACTGTCCAGCAGCAGGGGCAACTCCCTCCTCAGCCTGATCAGCCCCTACAGCAGGAACAGCCTCCTCTTCAATCTCGGCGGGCCCCACTCGGGCCCCAGAATGCCGGTGTAGGGACCTCTCGTCCCAATCCTCGGAAACAACCCCTTCACCGTGACCACGTCTCCATACATAATCCTTCAACCGACTCAATGGAATCTCACAACCCCCGGCCTTCCGAAGACCTCCGCAACATCCTTATCAACCGGCAGAAAGAAGAGGACCTTCGCTGCCGTTTGGATGAGAGGCGGGCCCGTAAGGGAGCCACCCGCTCAGAACGTCCAAATGAGCGATCTCTTCATCGCCGCGACTACAAGAGGTCCCCTCATCACAGAAGGCAGAGAGAGTCCCCTGAGAACCATCGAAGAAGGCATCACTCTCCCGCTGGTCGGCAGCCCCCGAGGGACAAAAACGGGCCTATCACCCGAGCCGAATTCCAACAATTCCAAGCCACCATCTTGTAAGCCCTCAACCTCCGACCAGACAACAACAACAATGCTCAGAGGATCCCCACTCCTCCTCTGGTCCAAAGTCCTCGCCATCGGTCCCTAACTCCTCCTCAAGCTCCGAGCCACCGCCATCACATCACCAGTTCTCATCATTCTCCTAGCTACCATCACCGAACCCTATGCTCCCCTTCGTACAAAGACGAGTCCAGAGGCTCGCCAGGGTACCGTGAAAGGGATGGTGCTGTTTACCGTCGTCTCCACTAGATGGAGAGGCGCCTCGGCCAACTAGACAGGGAAGAGGAGCTGAAAGGAAGGACCCTCCGTCCAAGCCGACCTCCCTTCTCCCGAACTATCATGGAAGCACCCGTTCCACCGAACTTCAAGCCCCCCCAGTTTGAAACATATACTGGGGAGTCCGACCCCGTGGATCACATCGAGAGTTTCAAAACTCTCATGATGATCCACCAGGCTTCTGATGCTCTACTATGCAAGACCTTCCCAGCTACTCTCAATGGTCCGGCTCGGGAATGGTACTCTCGCTTCGCCCCGTCTTCCATCTTCTCCTTTGAACAATTTGAAACCCTCTTCATCACCCACTTCGTAAGTAGCCGTCCCATCGAGAAGACTAGTATCTCGCTACTTTACCTCAGTCAGAAGAAGGGCGAGAGCTGAGAGATTATATAAAGCGGTTTACCGTGGAAGCTAGGTCCATTGCCTCCCTCGACCAATCGGTCGCTGCAGCAGCCTTCCAGTCAAATGTCCATAACTCAAGCCTTCGGTCCTCCCTAGCCAAAAAGCCCCTGCAAAATTTCTCCGACCTTCTTCTCAGAAGCAAGAAGTATATCCGGGCCAAGGAAGCTGAACATCGCCCTAATTTTGAGGGGTCTTCCTCTAGAACCAAGAGAAAGGCAGCCGAAGATGAGGGAGCTAAGAAGCTCCAGAAGGACAACGAGGGTCAGCACCGCCCTGCCTCCCAGATTTGAGAAGTTCACCCCTCTCAACACCAGTGTTTCAACTATCCTCATGGATGTCTAGAAAGAAGGAGTTCTGCCTCCTGCCCCGAAGATGAATACCCCCGGGAAGAAGAGGGACAAGGATAAGTGGTGCCGATATCATCGGGATCATGGCCACGACACCAATGACTGTCGGGCCCTGAAGAATGAAATTGAAGCCCTCATTCAGAGAGGGCAGCTATCCAAGTTTGTGAGAAAGGACCGAATTGATCTTCCTCCTCCCCCCAGGGGGACCAACAAGCGTCCTGAGAGGCGCGACAAAACTCCCGAGTTTGAAGAGGAACGAATCTTGCACCTTATCCATGGAGGTCCAATGGGAGGAACCTCCAACTCTTCTCGAAAGCCCTTCATTCGGAAGGTCAATTCAGTGCACAGCATACCCCCTCCCAAAGGCCTCGGAGTCCCAGTTACTTTCTCGGATGAAGATCTAGAGGGTGTTCGAACACCCCACTGTGACGCCTTAGTAATTAACCTCCACATGGCCAATTTCAAAGTGGAGAGAATTCTGGTGGATAATGGCAGTTCTGTCAACATCCTCTTCCTAGCAACCTTCCGAGGACTCAAGTTATCGTGAGACATGCTCAAGCCCGCAGGATATATGCTCCATGGGTTCACGGGAGTGCTAGTGACTATCGAAGGGGTGATCACCCTGGACGTAACTGCTGGCAAAACTCCTACTACCCGGACGGAGCCGATGGATTTCATGGTCGTCGACATCCCAGCTGCTTACAATGTGATTCTAGGCCTACCTGGCCTTGCTGCTTTAGAGGTCGTCCCCTCGGCTTATCATCTCAAAATGAAGTTCCCCACCAAGGCAGGAGTGGGGGAGGTGAGGGGTAGTCAAGAGATGGCCCGCAAGTGTTACATGACCTCCACCGGGGGACCTGTCCTTTCCCTCGAGACTCTCAAGATTCCCTAGGGGAACGCCCAACCTATGTCCGAACCAGTAGACGATATGGAGGAAGTGCTCTTTTCCGAGCAAGATCTGAGACGCAAGTTCTTCATCAGCAAGACCCTCCCCTCTGCCCTCTGTTCCTACATAGTCCAATGCATCAAGAAGAACCATGACCTCTTTGGCTGGTCGGCTGCCGATATGCCAGAGATTTTCGAGGAGCTCCTCGTCCACCACCTAAGCATTGCTCCGGGGTCCAAACCGGTCCAGCAGAAGAGGCGCAAATTTGCCCCCGAGCGCCAGCAAGCCATAAAGGAAGAAGTGGACAAGCTCCTCAAAGCCCGGTTCATTCAAGAAGTCAACTATCCCGAATGGCTCTCTAATGTTGTTATGGTTAAGAAGGCCAACGGAAGTTCGGGAATTTGCATCGACTTCACGGACCTGAACAAAGCATGCCCTAAAGATCCATTCCCTCTCCCCAGCATCGACACCTTGATCGATGCTACTTCGGGCCATGAGTTGCTGAGCTTCATGGATGCCTTCTCCGAATATAACCAGATCAGAATGTTCCCCCCGAATATCCCGAAGACCTCCTTCGTCACCGATCAAGGACTCTATTACTATAGAGTAATGCCCTTCGGACTGAAAAATGCCGGTGCAACCTACCAGTGCCTCGTCAATAAGGTCTTCCAGAATCATATCGGCCGAAACATGGAAGTGTATGTTGATGATATGCTGGTTAAAAGCATCCGTGGGGCCGACCATGTTGCCGATCTCCAAGAAGCATTCGATGTGTTGAGGAAGCATGATATGAGGCTCAACCCAAATAAGTATGCATTCGGACTTTCGTCGGGTAAGCTCCTGGGCTTCATGGTCAGTCAAAGAGGGATCGAAGCCAACCCCGAGAAGATCAAAGCCACACTGGATATGGCCCCTCCTACAAGTGTGAAAGAGGTTCAGAAGCTCACAGGGCACCTCGCGGCCATAGGGAGATTCCTGTCTAAGTCAGGAGAGAAGTGTCTTCCTTTCTTCAAAGCCCTCAGGGGCGCTAAGGGCTTCGAGTGGGGCCAACAGCAGCAAGAATCGTTCGATCAACTGAAGGCCTATCTGGTCAACCTCCCTCTCCTCAGCAAGCCTATCCCCGGGAAAACACTCTACCTCTACCTAGCTGCCTCCGAGCAAACCCTCAGTGCTGTTCCAGTGAGGGAAGAAGAAAGGCTCAGAAGCCTATCTATTATGTGAGCAAGGTTCTCAGAGATGCCGAGCTCCGCTATCCGAGATTAGAGAAGATAGCATACGCCTTGGTTATGGCAGCCAGGAAGCTCCACCCTTATTTTCAATCCCACTCGGTAGTCGTCCTTACCAACCAGCCACTTAAGCAAGTCCTACACAAACCCAAGACCTCCAGGCGTCTGATGAAGTGGTCGATCGAGCGGAGTCAACATGACATATCTTACCAGCCTCAGACCGCAATCAAGGCCCAAGCCTTAGCTGAATTTATTGTTGAAAGCACCATCCCGAAGGTTAGTCAAGCTATAAACGGGCATCCTATCTGGACAGTATATGTGGACGGGTCCTCTTGCGCTGAAGGGAGCGGAGCCGGGGTCATTCTGGCAGGCCCAGATGACTTCGTACTCCAATACTCCCTCCGCATCAACTTTAAGGCCTCCAACAACGAAGCTGAATATGAAGCCCTTATAGCCGGCCTAGGTATGGCACACAAAGCAGGGGCACAACGTCTCTGAATATTCAGTGATTCGCAGCTGGTCGTGAATCAGGTCTTAGGAGAGTACGAGGCGCGTGACGACCGAATGGCTAAGTACCTAGCCAAGGACCAAGGTCTCATGGCTTCATTCGAAGAGGCACAAATTCAGCGAATCCCTAGAAAAGAAAACTCCCAAGCAGATGCCCTCTCCAAATTGGCCTCCTCCTCCCTTTAGGGTCTCGAGTAGACCGTCCTAATCGAAGCACTCCTAAGACCGAGCATAGAAGAAGAAGCTCCCGACTCGATGGAGTCGCTGCCCGTCCAACTCCAGGACAACTGGATGAAGCCTTTGATAGAGTTCCTCAGGAACGGGGTCCTTCCCCAAGATCCAAAAGAAGCCCTGTCGAGTCCGAACGAGAGCAGAGCGGTACACTCTTGTTGAAGGAGTCTTGTACAAATGCTTCTATACCCAAGTAGATGGCAGACCCTACTTGAGGTGCCTCTCCCCGGAAGAAGCTTCATACGCTTTGCAAGAACTCTACGAAGGCATAGGCGGAGCACATTCAGGGTCAAGGTCTCTCGCTAGGAAAATTCTGAACTACAGGTATTTTTGGCCTACCCTGCTTTGGGATGCCGAGCAACATATCCGGCAATACAGCTCTTATCAACAGTTCTCCAACATTCGCCGTCTACCCCAAGCACAACTCACATTCCTCTCAAGTCTAATTCCCTTCGCAATGTGGGGGATGGACTTGCTTGGTCCATTTCCACCATATCCAGGCCAGCTCAGGTTCTTAGTTGTAACGCCCCGAATCCCAAATCACTGAATTCGAGATGTTCTTCAGGATCTTTTCGCTTTCCTTGAGTACAATTTTACAAGGAAATTCAAACTTTTCTTTTTACATCAGAGTTACAACATCTTACATTTAAATTTACACAGCGGAAGCAAAATATACAACATTTACATAAATGAACAACAACATAATGAGATCTTTATGCATCCATTCCTCTTTACATGTAATTTATCCTGCATACAAAACTGTGGATACGTCAGTTTATTCAACCGACGATAATTATACATGGCCATCCTCTCTATGCCAGAAACAGTATAATGGATCTCATTTCTTAACAAATCACAACTTGTTCAATATAAACATGTAAAAACAAAAGGGAACTTTTAATGATGTCGTGTCGTGATTGTGCACTTAATCCTTAATGCAATTTATTTAATTAACATGACACTAATGCTCACTTGTTCGAATTCTATGCATCCCATACTACATAGGTTCGAGGGCAAGCCTCTTAATCGTTCTTCATTTTTGTAGGGTTCAATCCCCCGCCATGACTTACTCTACTTCTGTAATTTCAGTGAGTATCCTAGATGATTCTATGAGTACAAGCATGTATCCTGGCCCCTGGAGTAGAATTTCGCGTCATGTCTTGACTCGTCAAGCATGCATTCTGCGACAATTCAGCCTCCTCCCTGAACACAATCCTCTTGCAGTCACCAAAACATCCCATAAGCGTGACTAAAGTCCGATCATTACTGAGTTGTACCCGCGCCATGTCTTGACTCATCAAGCATGCATTCTGCGGCTCACACACTCGCACCGTACCCTAGCTCTCATACTCATGTTTTTCTCTCACCTTCATCACCTCCACACTATGTATTAAACTGATTAGAATCATGAATAAAAATCAAGCTCTAAAGTTAGCCTCTCCATCAAACCGGACTTATCATTTCATTTCACATGACCAACCTTGGTCTATTTCTCAACATCATTTCATTTCACTGCCGGAGAGACTTAGCTACTCTTTCGTTCAATTTCAAATTCACAATATCCAATTGAGCATCATCAGCTCATAATTCATTTTAGAGTCTCACCGACTTTCTTATCATGATTTAACATTTCATATTTTCATCTAATTCTCAATTCTCATCTACGATTCATTTCACATAATTCTTACAGCCATAAACAGAGTCCATCGACTTAAATCATAAAGTTCACAATTACCAACAGTAAATAACATGAATTCAAATATATCAAAGTCCACTCTGTACAGTCGACTTGGAAGAACACCAGTCGACTCATACAGTCACCTACAGGATCATCATAAATGCTCGGGATAGTCGACTGTTGTACACAACCAGTCGCCTGTCCCGCAACTTTTCATGTTCACAGTGTCAACCACATGACAGTCGACTGTTCATCCATCAGTCGTCTGTCCTGAGATTTCCAACAGCACAACTCTAAGTTCAGCTCAGTCGACTTGCTACACGCATTCGGTCGACTGATCAGTTCCATAATTCAAAATAAACATTATTCTTTAACCGTTCTCACATGCATTTTCCTTACAGTATACACGCATTCCATATTTTATAAACACCACATTTCTTATTTGTTCAGTAACGACAAAACATGAAAATTCAAGTTATTAATATGCTCTTTTCTTTAGAAACAATACTTAAACATGCATTCACATTGTTCATAACTTCGTACGATGATGAAGATATAAATCTCAAGTCATTAAACTGGGTCTACATACTGGAATATCTTAATTTATGGAACCTCCAAATAGTCACAGTCAGATTGAAGTACCAGTCGACTTAACACAACATCAGTCGACTACTCCGACAATTCTGAGTTATTATTCATCACTAGTTCTTCTCATTCATTTACCTTCCCTCCATCATATGTGTCATAGGGAAAAATATCAATTTAGTAATCACACCATCAAGTCCATTCACACGCATGTTTATCAATACATCATAAAAAAGGTGTCTCGTACCAGTCGGCTGGCTCACATGGCAGTCGACTGTACCGACAGTCCCGTTCTCAATATTAATGGCATGTTCAAGCAATTTCTACTACATTCAATTCACTTTTTATAACATGGTATCAATCATAATAATTATAGTATCATTCCTACATTAGAAGTCCTGAGAAACACCCACCTTATATGAAGAAATAAACGAAATCCCGCAAAAATTCTTCAATACGGTACTGCCCTCCTTGCTCCTTGGTTCCACACCGAGCTCCTCAGAAATGCTGCTTGTCTCCACAGAAAGGCTCCCACACACAAACTCACAAATAACTCTCTTACAATAATAATCTTAGTGTAAAAGAGATAGGGAATGAGAAGGGGTATTTATACATAAACTAGAGTGAGATGGAGGGTTGAGATGCACTAGGAAGTTGGAAAATCAAGGGCTGAGATTGATAAGGGAGTTAAGAAAACTACTCATACCTTAAGAAACCACCCATGATCTCCTACCCACTATCCGGCCAAGAGTGTGTTCAATGCACGTGTGCAAAATGCACGTGCATGCACAACTCACACTAATAAAATTTGTACAAAACATAATAAGTTTCATATATAGAAAAAGTGTTACACAAAATAGGTTGTAAAAAAGGTTAAGTTTATGGGCTTAAGTTCATTTGGGCCAAAATAAATATTTTAAAAGAGAAAATAAATGAATCAACATTGGGCTTTAAGAAAAAAATACTTTATAGGAAACAATATACTTTATTCAATAATAGTCACATGCTACACAAGCATATCATATGAAAAAAATAAATAATCTTTATGTATTAAGAAAAATCGGGGTATTACATCACTCCCTCCTTAGAATAGTTCCGTCCCCGGAACTACAGCCAAGAGCGAGAAAAACAGAAAAAACACCACAACAACAAAAGATACAAGGATACAATCAAACAAAATACAATCAAGCAAAAAGCTCAGGATAGTCCTTCAACATCTTCTCCTCAAATTCCCAAGTAGCCTCTTCAACCAAGTGGTTTCTCCAGACTACCTTGACCATCGGTATCGTCTTATTCCTCAAGACTTTCTCCCTACGGTCAACAATCTCGACAGGAGTCTCGATGTAATTCAGGTCTAACTGCAAACCTTCCGGCACTTCAGGCAAATGATGGCTCGGGTCTGGAATGTAACCTCTCAGCATAGACACATGAATGACATTGTGCACCTGAGACAACTCTTCCGGTAATTCAAGCCGGTAAGCAGTTTTTCCGATCCTTTTCAATATCTTATACGGGCCTATGAACCTCAGGGCTAACTTCCCGCCTTTGCCAAATCGAACCACACCTTTACTGGGTGATACCTTTAGAAAGACGAAGTCACCAACCTCGAACTCAAGATCCCTTCTCCGGTTGTCTGCATAGCTTTTCTGCCTGCTCTGAGCTTCCACCAACCTTTTCCTGATCAGATCAATCTTCTCAGAAGTCAGCTGCACAAGCTCAGGACCAAACAACTGACGCTCCCCAACTTCATACCAGCAAACAGGAGTCCTGCACTTCCTGCCATACAAAGCTTCATACGGCGCCATCCCAATGCTAGCCTGAAAACTGTTATTGTAGGCAAACTCTACCAAAGGTAAATGCCTTTCCCAACTGCCTCCAAAGTCTAGTATACAACACCGAAGCATATCCTCAAGAATACGATTGACTCTCTCGGTCTGCCCATCGGTTTGTGGATGAAAAGCAGTGCTGAAAACTGTTTTGGTACCCAAAGCTGCCTGAAGACTCCTCCAGAAATGCGAAGTAAACCGCGCATCTCGATCAGACACAATAGTTGAGGGAACACCATGAAGTCGGACAATCTCACCAACAAACATCTCAGCCAACTTGTCCATCGAAGCAGTGAGTTTCATTGCCAAAAAGTGAGCGGACTTGGTTAGTCGATCGACTATAACCCAAATCGCATCATTGCCTTTAGAACTCTTAGGCAATCCCGTAATGAAATCCATACTGATGTTATCCCACTTCCATTCCGGAATAGGTAACGGCTGTAATAGACCTCCGGGTCTCTGATTTTCGGCCTTGACTAGCTGACAAACCTCACACCTCGCAACAAATTCGGCCACATCCCGCTTCAAACCTGACCACCAGAAATGCTGTTTGATATCTTTGTACATCTTAGTACTCCCAGGATGTACCGACAAAAGAGTAGCATGCGCCTCCTGAAGAATACTCTCTTTCAGGTCCGCCTGATTTGGAACACACAGCCTATCTCCGAACCACAGCACTCCATCCCTGGTTTGAAATCCGGGCAACCTGCCAGCACCAACCTGCTCCTTCATCTCCAGAATATCAGCATCAACCTCTTGACTTGCAATGATCCTTGCATTCAAAGTAGGCTGAAGCTTCAACTGAGATAAAGACGCTCCCAATCCTTGCAAGACAATCTCAATACCTGCTCGATCCAGCTCCTCAATCAGCTGCCTCTGAGTTGTAATCAAACTGGCCAAACTGCTCTTGCGACTAAGTGCATCAGCCACAACATTAGCCTTTCCAGGATGATACTTGATCTCAGGTCGCATGTCCTCGAGCACTTCCAACCATCTCCGCTGCCTCAGATTGAGATCCCTCTGCTGATATATATACTTCAAGCTCTTGTGATCCGTGTACATATTCAACTTCTCACCGTACACATAGTGCCTCCATTGCTTCAAAGCAAAGATAATCGCAGCCAACTCCAGATCATGAGTCGGGTAATTCTTCTCATGCGGTCGTAGTTGCCTAGACCCATAAGCGATTACTTTACCTTCTTGCATTAAGACACAACCAAGCCCCCGATGTGAAGCATCGCTATAAACAACATACTCAACACCTGCTCTAGGCAAAGCCAAAATAGGTGCGGTAGTCAGTCTATCCTTCAACTCCTGAAAGCTCGCCTCACATTGCTCAGTCCACTTGAAGCTCACATTCTTCTTGGTCAACTCAGTAAGCGGCACAGCTATCTGAGCATAACCTTGAATGAATCTCCTGTAGTATCCAGTCATCCCAAGGAAACTTCTGACTTCCTTCACTGTAGTAGGCCTAGCTCAATCTCTCACTGCCTCTATCTTCTGAGGGTCAGTTGCCACTCCCTCCTTAGATAGGATGTGACCTAGGAATGCCACTTCAGATTTCCAGAAATCGCACTTGGATAACTTGGCATACAACTTCTGCTCTTCCAACTTCTGCAAAACTGCTGCCAGATGCTCAGTGTGCTCCTTCTCAGAGTTGGAGTACACGAGGATATCGTCGATAAACACCACGACGAAAGAATCAATGAACAGCCTCAGAACTCTGTTCATTAAATCCATGAAGATTGCGGGTGCATTCGTCACTCCGAATGGCATAACTAAGAATTCGTAATGCCCATGCCGAGTTCTAAATGCAGTTTTGTGCACATCTTCAGCTTTCACTCGCACTTGGTGATATCCTGATCGAAGATCTATTTTGGAGAATACAGCTGCTCCTTGTAGACGATCGAACAAATCATCAATTCGAGGAATAGGATACTTGTTCTGAACAGTGACCTTATTCAGCTCTCGGTAATCGATACACATCCTCATCGATCCATCCTTCTTCTTTACCAAAAGCACTGGTGCTCCCCAAGGTGACGCACTAGGTTGAATAAAGCCTTTTCCCAACAGTTCCTCAATCTGCCGTTTCACTTCATCCTGTTCCACTGGAGCCATCCTATACGGTGCCTTAGAAATGGGTGCACTTCCCGGTTGAACAGTGATGCTGAACTCTACATCACGATGCGGAGGTAACCCAGGAAAATCTTCCAAGAACACAGTCGGATAGTCCCGAACCACAGGAATCCCTTGCAATTCCACAGGAGTCTCTTCCTTGCGGATAGTTGCCACCAGCTTAGAACACTTCAACTTCCCTTGGAAAGTGACTTCAGGTCCACCTGGAGCCTTCACTGTTACGGTCTTGGTCTTACACTCGATGCTTGCACTGTACACCGACATCCAATCAATGCCAATGATAACATCGACTCCCAAGATAGTCAGCTCTATCAGATCAATGCCAAAGATTCGATCCCCAATCACTATCTCGCAATCAGCATAATACCGATCAGTGGTCAAAGTTTCTCCTGATGGAGTAGCTACTGCTAAGATCTTACCTGGAAAAATCTTCGGTTCAGCTCCCAACACTTTAGCAAATCTAGGAGATACAAAAGTATGAGAGGATCCAGTATCGAACAATACAACAGCTTTCTTTCCATTAAGATAGAGTTCTCCTGTTACATAATACATACCATTACATAACAGTTTCACAATATAAACGGGAAGAAGAAATGACAAAAACCACACTAAACATCAGCCCTCGTACCAGAGATGACCTGATCTGCCTCATCAGCATCAGCTTCCGTCAAAGCAAATACTCGCCCTGACTGGTACGGCCTCTTCCTAGTCTGCTGTATTGGCACATTGTGATTGCCAGCCCGCGGTTTGAGACATCGAGATTGGTAATGTCCCACTTCACCACAGTTAAAGCAAGTGACTGCAGAAGGTCTCCCTACATCGTTTCCAGGTCTTCCAGCTACACTGACAGCGTTCGCCCCTGTCGGTTTGAACCTCTGTGCAGATGGTTGCCCCTTGAAACTCCCCGATTGTGCAGGCCTCTTCCCGGACTGCCAGTTGTTCCTCTGGTGCTGAGCAACATGGAACTGCTCCATATCCGCCTCCGTCGCTGCCGCCCTCTTGACCAGTTTATCGAATCGCCTGATACCAAGAGGTATCATACGAGACCTCAAGCTTGGCCTCAGACCATGCTCGAACTTGCGAGCCTTCTTCGCCTCATCCATCACCAGTTCTGGAGCATACCTGGAGAGCTGAGTAAACTTAGTCTCATACTCCCTCACTGACATGCTGCCTTGCTGGAGTGACAGAAACTCCATGGCCTTCTTCTCCTGGACGTCGGAGGGAAAATAGTGGCTGCGGAATTCTTCCAGAAATTCCTCTCAGCCAAGCAACAAGCCACCCATGGTCCTCTTCATCGACTGCCACCAAACAGCTGCATCCTTCTCCAACTGCAAAGTCGCCAACTTGACCTTGCTGCCTTCCGGTGTTTCCAACACCTCGAAGATTGTCTCCACTTTCCGAATCCAGTTGTCAGCCGCATCTGGGTCTGACTTTCCCTCGAACACTGGTGGTTTCATTCTCTTGAACGATTCCACTAGCTTAATTGCCTCGGGTACTGGATTCACCGGTCCCCTTCCTTGGTTCGCAGCCACTGCATTCAGGGCCTGGTAAACCCTTACAAGTTCAGTCTCCAGATCCAAACCTTCGCCATTCCTGGCTCCCCTCCTCGCATATTCTGATGCAAAAGATCCATTAAATTCGAAGTATAAGACAAGAAATTAAACCAACTTGCATTGAATTCCAAAGTTTATACATTCGAATTAAAACATTTTTGACATCAGAATAGAAGAAAATGGAAACTAGGACAATCTAATCCCTACGGGTCCTCTTCGCTGCTCGAAGTTCATCCCGCAGTTCATCCACTTGGTCCTTCAACACATCCGTCAGGTTCTTTCTCTTCTCAAGTTCCCATACTCGGTGACTGAGAACAGAGAAATCGGCCTTCCGCTGTGCCAGCTGAGCCTCCAAAGCTCCAACTCTATACTTCAGGGTATCCACTTGCCTCTGAAGAGAAGCCACAGTGCCACTCAGAGCTGGTCCCTCTTCTTCATCGGAAGAAGAATCGTCAGATGAATCTGGCGGTGGGGTGATCTCTCGGGATTCAGGGTACTCCTCATCATCGGAATCTGCTTGCCCAGGATGATACTCGTCCTCAGAATCAGCCTGTCCAGGATGGTACTCTTCCTCAATAATATGCCAGTCGTCGCCTCCAGCAGGGTCGAAGTGATCAGCCATCTTAGAAATAGAGAGGAAGAAGCATAAATCATAGAGCAACACAAATGTAAGTCACTTACATTTAAATCTCTAAACTCAAACCCACACTCTAATGTCCACATCTAGGGTGTCGTTCCTTATAAACTTGTACAAGTGTGAAAGCGTAGAAAAGCGTGGCTCTGATACCACTCTGTAACGCCCCGAATCCTAAATCACTGAATTCGAGATGTTCTTCAGGATCTTTTTCGCTTTCCTTGAGTACAATTTTACAAGGAAATTCAAACTTTTCTTTTTACATCAGAGTTACAACATCTTACATTTAAATTTACACAGCGGAAGCAAAATATACAATATTTACATAAATGAACAACAACATAATGAGATCTTTATGCATCCATTCCTCTTTACATGTAATTTATCCTGCATACAAAACTGTAGGTACGTCAGTTTATTCAACTGACGATAATTATACATGGCCATCCTCTCTATGCCAGAAACAGTATAATGGATCTCATTTCTTAACAAATCACAACTTGTTCAATATAAACATGTAAAAACAAAAGGGAACTTTTAATGATGTCGTGTCGTGATTGTGCACTTAATCCTTAATACAATTTATTTAATTAACATGACACTAATGCGCACTTGTTCGAATTCTATGCATCCCATACTACATAGGTTCGAGGGCAAGCCTCTTAATCGTTCTTCATTTTTGTAGGGTTCAATCCCCCGCCATGACTTACTCTACTTCTGTAATTTCAGTGAGTATCCTAGATGATTCTATGAGTACAAGCATGTATCCTGGCCCCTGGAGTAGAATTTCGCGCCATGTCTTGACTCGTCAAGTATGCATTCTGCGACAATTCAGCCTCATCCCTGAACACAATCCTCTTGCAGTCACCAAAACATCCCATAAGCATGACTAAAGTCCGATCATTACTGAGTTGTGCCCGCGTCATGTCTTGACTCATCAAGCATGCATTCTGCGGCTCACACACCCGCACCGTACCCTAGCTCTCATACTCATCTTTTTCTCTCACCTTCATCACCTCCACACTATGTATTAAATTGATTAGAATCATGAATAAAAATCAAGCTCTAGAGTTAGCCTCTCCATCAAACCGGACTTATCATTTCATTTCACATGACCAACCTTGGTCTATTTCTCAACATCATTTCATTTCACTGTCGGGGAGACTTAGCTACTCTTTCGTTCAATTTCAAATTCACAATATCCAATTGAGCATCATCAGCTCATAATTCATTTTTGAGTCTCACCGACTTTCTTATCATGATTTAACATTTCATATTTTCATCTAATTCTCAATTCTCATCTACGATTCATTTCACATAATTCTTACAGCCATAAACAGAGTCCATCGACTTAAATCATAAAGTTCACAATTACCAACAGTAAATAACATGAATTCAAATATATCAAAGTCCACTCTGTACAGTCGACTTGGAAGAACACCAGTCGACTCATACAGTCACCTACAGGATCATCATAAATGCTCGGGATAGTCGACTGTTGTACACAACCAGTCTCCTGTCCCGCAACTTTTCATGTTCACAGTGTCAACCACATGACAATCGACTGTTCATCCATCAGTCGTCTGTCCTGAGATTTCCAACAGCACAACTCTAAGTTCAGCTCAGTCGACTTGCTGCACGCATTCGGTCGACTGATCAGTTCCATAATTCAAAATAAACATTATTCTTTAACCGTTCTCACATGCATTTTCCTTACAGTATACACGCATTCCATATTTTATAAACACCACATTTCTTATTTGTTCAGTAACGACGAAACATGAAAATTCAAGTTATTAATATGCTCTTTTCTTTAGAAACGATACTTAAACATGCATTCACATTGTTCATAACTTCGTACGATGATGAAGATATAAATCTCAAGTCATTAAACTGGGTCTACATACTGGAATATCTTAATTTATGGAACCTCCAAATAGTCATAGTCAGATTGAAGTACCAGTCGACTTAACACAACATCAGTCGACTACTCCGACAATTCTGAGTTATTATTCATCACTAGTTCTTCTCATTCATTTACCTTCCCTCCATCATATGTGTCATAGGGAAAAATATCAATTTAGTAATCACACCATCAAGTCCATTCACACACATGTTTATCAATACATCATAAAAAAGGTGTCTCGTACCAGTCGGCTGGCTCACATGGCAGTCGACTGTACCGACAATCCCGTCCTCAATATTAATGGCATGTTCAAGCAATTTCTACTACATTCAATTCACTTTTTATAACATGGTATCAATCATAATAATTATAGTATCATTCCTACATTAGAAGTCCTGAGAAACATCCACCTTATATGAAGAAATAAACGAAATCCCGCAAAAATTCTTCAATACGGTACTGCCCTCCTTGCTCCTTGGTTCCACACCGAGCTCCTCAGAAATGCTTCTTGTCTCCACAGAAAGGCTCCCACACACAAACTCACAAATAACTCTCTTACAATAATAATCTTAGTGTAAAAGAGATAGGGAATGAGAAGGGATATTTATACATAAACTAGTGAGATGGAGGGTTGAGATGCACTAGGAAGTTGGAAAATCAAGGGCTGAGATTGATAAGGGAGTTAAGAAAACTACCCATACCTTAAGAAACCACCCATGATCTCCTACCCACTATCCGGCCAAGAGTGTGTTCAATGCACGTGCATGCACAACTCACACTAATAAAATTTGTACAAAACATAATAAGTTTCATATATAGAAAAAGTGTTACACAAAATAGGTTGTAAAAAAGGTTAAGTTTATGGGCTTAAGTTCATTTGGGCCAAAATAAATATTTTAAAAGAGAAAATAAATGAATCAACATTGGGCTTTAAGAAAAAAATACTTTATAGAAAACAATATACTTTATTCAATAATAGTCACATGCTACACAAGCATATCATATGAAAAAAATAAATAATCTTTATGTATTAAGGAAAATTGGGGTATTACACTAGTCGTGGCAATCGACTACTTCTCTAAATGGATCGAGGCCGAACCTCTTGCCACAATTACTGAGAACAAAATGCTGCAGTTCTTCTGGAGAAATGTAATCTGTAGGTTCGGCGTACCTCGGGTTCTAATAACAGATAACGGAACACAGTTCACTGGGGCAGTGTTCCGATCCTTGTGTGAAGACCTCAGCATTCAGCAACGCTTCTCCTCCGTCTTCCATCCTCAGTCCAATGGTCAAGTAGAGAATGCCAATAGGCAGATCCTCTCCCGCATCAAGAAGAGATTAGATAAGGCCACCAAAGGCTTATGGGCAGAACAACTTCCTAACGTATTATGGAACTACTGCACTACGAAACGGACCCCCACAGGAGAGTCGCCTTTCAATCTCACCTATGGGTCTAAGGCTGTGATCCCACTAGAAGTTGGTCTGCCATCCCCTCGCCTTATTGCTTATGATGAGGAGCAGAACGCCAGAGAATTCCGAGCAAATTTGGACCTGATTGATGAGCTCCGTGAAAGAGCTTCTATTCGCCAGCAAAATTATCGGAGAAGGATTGAGCAGGCCTACAACAGAAGGGTTCGTCCCACAGATCTCAAGGAAGGGGACTTGGTCCTTAGAAAGCTAGCTATCTCATTCCCTAGCCAAAAGAGTAAGCTAGCTCCGAATTGGGAAGGACCGTACAAAGTTTCCAAAGTAGTCCGCCCCGGAGCATATCGCCTAGAAGACCTTGAAAGCAGCGAGATACCCAGAACTTGGAATGCTGACCATTTACTGAAGTACCAAGAGAGCACCTGAACGCCTCTCCGAGTACCTTCAAATGTCGAGCCATTTCTATCATTTTATTTGTATTTGCTTCTTTACTTTCTCATTGTAATAACGGCTTGCAACTTAGAAGCAGCCGATTAGCAAGTATCAATAAAAGACTTCTTTCCCCTCATATTTCTCTTCTGATTATTTTGTCTCTCTGTTTAAAACCTTTTATGATGCATATTCAAACGACGTGTTTGGAGTCCAAAACTTGGCTCGATTCCGCTTCGCAGGCTCGCTCTTAAGCGAGCTAGAAGTGGTTCGCCATTCGGAACTGCTCCCACAATTGTTGAAATTTACTCGAACGACGTGTTCGGAGTCCAAAACTTGGCTCGATTCCGCTTCGCAGGCTCGCTCTTAAGCGAGCTAGAAGTAGTTCGCCATTCAGAACTGCTCCCACAATCGCTGAAATTTACTCGAACGACGTGTTCAGAGTCCAAAACTTGGCTCGATTCCGCTTCGCAAGCTCGCTCTTAAGCGAGCTAGAAGTGGTTTGCCATACGGAATTGCTCCCACAACCGTTGAAACTTACTCGAATGACGTGTTCGGAGTCCAAAACTTGGCTCGATTCCGCTTCGCAAGCTCGCTCTTAAGCAAGCTAGAAGTAGTTCGCCATTCGGAATTGCTCCGACAACCGTTCAAAATTACTCAAATGACGTGTTCGGAGTACAAAACTTGGCTCGATTCCGCTTCGCAAGCTCGCTCTTAAGAAAGCTAGAAGTGGTTCTCCATTCGGAATTGCTCCCACAACCGTTGAAACTTACTCAAATGACGTGTTCGGAGTCCAAAACTTGGCTCGATTCCGCTTCGCAAGCTCGCTCTTTAGCAAGCTAGAAGTGGTTCGCCATTCGAATTTTTTCCCACAACTGTTGAAACTTACTCAGGACTTCGATTCTACTCCTTGCTCTTAAACAAGTAACAAGTAGTACCAAACAAACAAAAAGTACTAACAAAACATGCAAAGCCCACGAGCGCGGGGGAGTAAAACAAGCCTTCACGTTTATAAAGTTTAAAAAGTACAAGGGAACTCAAGTTACAAGACCAAGCTACTCTACTATGAGGGATTACAAAAACTTAGACATAAATATAACAACTCTCTCAACGCTTATTCGGGACGGGAACGTTCCAGTTCAGAGACAACCGGGGATGACGGTGCCTAACCTCGGAGCTCATCTCTAGACCAGCGAATTGAGATGCCCCTTCGGCACTGCCCCTGACCGTGGCCCCAACCGATATACCGCTGGACGAAGCAACCACACCGCTTTGAGCATAAACTGGGCTATGCCTAACGGTAGGCGAGCGAGTCGCAAGCTCGTAAAACGAGATCCCTCTCTCCCTCTCTTCGCGAGTACACGACGTGCTTCTGACGTTAATCCGTTCAGGCTGAGGTTTGAGTCGAGCCACTTCCTCCTCGAGCTCAATGATTCGATCCTTCAGAGTAGCATCCTTCACAACTATTTTGAAACGTGGAAGTTGATCGGAGCCTGCGGCTCTAGAGCTATCGGCTGTAATTCGACGAAGATGGGTCACTTCAATACTTTTGTCGACCGTAACCCTCCTCAACTCGTCGCGCTCGACCATCAACTTACCCACCGCCGAAGCTAACTCCTCTTCCTCTGCCAAAAGTTCCTTTTCTGCTATCTTCAGGTGGTGAACCTCCGCCAGTAGTTCGCCTTTCTCTACCTCAACGTCGAATAGCATCTTACGAAGCAACTCCACCTCGCCTTCAAGACGTACCTCACGAGCTCGTTTCCGAAGTTGTCTCAGCTCGAGGAGACACTCTCTCAGCATTGCCTTAAGATGCTCTAGCTCCAACTCGCTTTTGAGAAAACTCTCTCGGCTGCGGGAGAGGGCCAGCTTCGTTGCTTTCAAGTCAGCACGAAGACGAGAAGCTTCAGCTACTGAACTCGGCTCGACTACCTGAAAAAATACATCAACACTAAGCTCGTGCAACACGGCCAAACTTCAAAGCAAAACTAGCTGACACTTGGCAAATTGTCAAAAGGTGTACTCAACACTTAGTCAAATTTCGAAAAGATTTCAAATCGAAACACTCCAACACTTGGCAAGAATTTCCAAAAAACAAGTTTCATTTATATCAAAAAAGCGGTGGCTAGTCCGCTACAAGGCAGTACATGAAAGAAGAAAAAAAATTGCGTACAAGACCAAGAAGATCAAGGGACCACCTTGAGTGGTAGTTCGGGAACAGGCACCTCGGTAGACGGCCCCTTGTCCTCTGCCGCTCCGGCTCGGGGGTCGGCCGTGCCCTGGTCACCCCCTTCTTCCACCACCGCAGCCTCGGGGTCGGCAGGAGTACCATCACCGTGTTGCTCGTCCTCCTCATCTTCTTCCTCCTCCCCTTCGTCTCCCTCCTCGGCATCAGGTTCGGCGACCGGACCCCACAGCCTGTACCCCGACCTATCGAAGCTGGGGACTCGAGCCTTGACGTGCTCGAGTGTGGTGGCATAAGACTGCTCCATGTTGGCCGCCATGTGCTTCTTGGCCTCGGCCTCAATCTCTGCCCTCGCCTTCTCCACAGCCTCGGCTTGTCGAAGCTTCACTGCCTCCAAAGCCCTCGCCGCTTCGGCCCTCTCTTCGGCTGCCTTAGCAACCTCCGAAGCGAACTTCTCCATCGCTTGCGCTAGAGCCTTTTCAAGGTCGGCAACTTGGGCCCTTAAAGCATCCGAATGGTGCTGCTCCGTTTCCAACTGCTTCACAGCCCTCGCCCTTTCCGCTCTATCTTTATCACTGAGGGCCTCCAGCTCCCTCTCTTGCTCGGCATATTCCTCTAGAAGGTGGCTGAAGTGGCATGTGGCCTGCACGAAGAAGCAGTCAGAACACAATAAAAGCCGAGCTAAAGACTTAGAAAATTTTCAAAAATATCGAGAACAGCTAAGAAAACTTACCGACATGAGTGACCGGGCTACTTCAAGGGCATCGTCGCCCGTCGTCCCCGCGTTCAGCACAGCTCGGTCCTTCGAGGTCGGGAGATGGCGAACAGCCTACATGCTCATCATCGAGTCCCCCAAGAAGCCGTCATGGTTCTTCACCCGCCAATTGGGGACGAACAGCCTCTTGTGAGCCTCGGTCAGTATAACCTCGGCATGCTCGGTCAGTGGAGGGGCCTCGAGTGCCAGTGCCGCCGAAATATAAAAGCCCTCGCCCGAAGGAGCGGAGGGGGCCGGCTGGCCAACACCAAAGGCCGAAGACGTTTGCCGAGGAGAAACAAGGGCGACGGCCCAAACTGCGGCCGAAGGAATCTTCGTGGGTCGGCCAGATGAGGGACCCGTGCTCATTCTCTTTCTCTTCTTAGCATCCACGGCCTTGTTCCATTCGGCCATCATCCCCTTGAAGTCCATATTCGGAGCCTCTGTCGAAGTGAAAGAAAATCAAGTTAGAAAAAATGCAAGGCATTAAGGATAGTAAAGCGAAAAAAAGGGGGGGAGATGTTAGGAGCGTACTCGGGTCGATCGGACTGAGGCCCGACCCGTGCAACACCTCCTCGGTCATTTCCCTCCAACTCATCATTGGAAGACCGAACAGCTTCGCCGCCACCTCTACCTCGGCCGGGGTCAACACCGGCTCGGCCTTCGCATACTTCGGCACCTCATCCTTCCATCGGATCGGGAAGTCCCACGGTGAAGGGCTCTTGACCAGAAAGAACTTGCCCTTCCACGAATTTATCGAGTCGGGGTTTTCTATCAACTTGATGCCTTTCTGAGGCGACAAGTAGTAGCGAGGCTCGAGCTTACTCATTCTGTTGATCCGGTACAAACTCCGGAGGATGATGAGCTGCGGCTCCACCTTGGCTGTTCGGCATTGAAGCAGAAATCCGAGAACATGGCGCCACGTGTTCGGCATGAACTGAATGGGACACAGCCCATACCACCGAAGAACCATAGTCACGAAAGGATGAAGGGGGAAGCGCAGGCCGGCATTCAACGTGTCGTAGGCGAAGACGTAGGTATCCGGCGAAAAAGCTGTGTTCGCTCGCACCCCACGGCCGGGGAGAATTAATGTGTACTCCGAGGGAATGGCGAAGCCCTTCCGAGTCCGGAGTAAGTCCCGCTCAGTTAGAACCGAGGGGATATCGTCCACCTCGGTAACCTCCCTCGGATCGTTCTCCTCGTAGGTTTCCGCGCGGCCGTAGACAGCTTTGGTCAGCAGCTCGCCATTGTACTGCCTTATTCCCCCATGACCGGACAACACGGTCGGCATCTGACCCAGCTCACCCACCTGTCTCACGTCCTCCACAACCATCTCAACAACCGAGAACCAAACCACTTCCTTCCCCTTCTCCTCGGCTGTAGATGACCCTACTATCTCCTTCCCCTTCCGTCAGCTCACCACTTCTCTCTCTTCCTCGGTGCTCTGACCCCCCGAGGAGGATGCCTCACTACTCGAGGATACCCGTGACATCTCGTAGAATAAATATTTGGGGTTAAGTAAACTGACCTTGATGTGACGTTCACGGTCGGAAAAAGTTTGCCGAAAATCACCTGGCCTTCGCGACAGCTAGCACAACCGCCCTTGAGCTCAAATCTCCGCTAGCAGAGCAACTCGAGAGCGAAAGTAAAATTTTAGAGTGAAAAGTGGAAGAATGAGATAAGAAGCAAGGGGATGAGAACTTATAGCCAAAGTGCGACTATTGGGCTTTTGTAACGCTTGGGGGCCCATTAAGGGACGCAAAACGACAGAATAAAGAAAGCTGCGACGGTTCAGAAGAAGGTTGCGATGGTTTACTCAATGCGGGGCCGAGCCACCGAGACACTCTGCCAAGCTACCAGGGCACCGACCTCCATATATGGAGAAAAATGCCGCCGAGAATCTTCGATCGTCAGATTGTCTCAAAATTCGTGTCGAAACATGATGAACGGCTCAGATCACGCCACGCCCACAAAACGACAAGATAGCATTTTCTCGTGATCTGAACCTCCAACATCGAGATCCACACCATGATGGATGCTCTGGATCAAGCCACGAGGCTCAACGACTCGTCATGAGCCGAGCCACCGAGGCATTCTACCGAGCTACCGGGGCACCGACCTCCACATATGGAGAAAAATGCCACCGAGCAACTTCGATCGTTAGATTGTCTCAAAATTCGTGTAGAAACATGATGAGCAGCTCAGATCACGCCACACCCACAAAACGAAAAGATAGCATTTTCTCATGATCTGAACCTCCAACATCGAAATCCGTGCCATGATGGACGCTCCGGATCAAGCAACATGGCTCAACGGCTCAACATGAGCCAAGCCACCGAGGCATTCTGTCGAGCTACCGCGGCACCGACCTCCATATATGGAGAAAAATATCGCCGAGCAACTTCGATCGTCAGATTGTCTCAAAATTCGTGTCGAAACATGAAGAGCGGCTCAGATCACGCCACGTCCACAAAATGACAAGATAGCATTTTTTCGTGATCTGAACCTCCAACTGTAACGCCCCGAATCCCAAATACACTGAATTCGAGATGTTCTAGAGGATCTTTCCACTTCATTTAGTACAATTTTACAAGGAAATTTGAACTTTTCACTTTACATCAGAGTTTACATAAAACTTTACACTTTACATTGCACAGCGGAAGTAAAATTTACAACAATTGAATAAATGTACAACAACATTGAATAATCTTTAAGCATCTGTTCCTCTTTAATCTTTATCATGTCATTTACCTGCATATAAGACTGTGGGTACGTCAGTTTATTCAACCGACGAACATTATACACAGCCATCCTCTCTATGCCGGAAATAGTATAACTTATTTTCCATATTTAGCAAACACAAACATGTCACATATCAAATTAAAGGGACTACCCTATTGATATCGTGTTGTGATTGTGCACTTAGTCCTTAATGCAGTTATTTATGTTACATAACACTAATGCGCACTTGTTCGGATTCTATGCATCCCATACTACATAGGTCCGAGGGCAAGCCTCTTAATCGTTCTTCATCTTTGTAGGGTTCAATCCCTCGTCATGACTTAATCTACTACTGTAACTACGGTGAGTATCCTAGATGATCTATGAGTACAAGCTCGTGTACATAAAACCTGGAGGGGAATCCCACGCCATGTCTTGACTCATCAAGCATGCATTCTATGGCAATTCAGCCTCCTTCATGGCACACGATCCTCTTGTAGTCACCAAACATCCCACAAGCGTGGCTAAATTCTAATCATTACTGAGTTGTGCCCACGCCATGTCTTGACTCATCAAGCATGCATTCTGTGGCTCACACACCCGCACCGTAAACTCTAGTTCTCATACTCGTGTTTTTCTCTCACTTTCATCACTTCTTCACTATGCACTAATCCTTAGTTTTTATTAGAATCATGAACAAAATCAAAGCTCTAGAGTTAGCCTCTCCACTAAACCGGACGTATTCATTTATTCAAACATGACCAACCTTGGTCTTTCATTTCAATATTTCATTTCATTTCTTTCCAAATGCCGGGGGAGACTTAGCTACTCTTTTGTTTCAATTCCAATTCACAATTTCTAAATTGAGCATTTCTAACTCATAAATTCATATTCATAATCAAACAGATTTCTTTTTCAATAGCATGATCTCTGAATTATTCAATAGTCCATAATCATACATGGAATTTATATACTTCATCAATTATTAATTTCACGTTGAAATTCACATCACTAACGAATATTCACATTTCATATTTTTCACACTATTCTCAAATGAGAATAATTCACATCCATCACACAATAAAATTTCTTTCTTTACTATATTAATCTTCTAATCCTTCATTTCAAATTCTTTTTGCAAGATATAATTTCACAAAAATATAAATATAGAACCATAGTTCTATTTACACATTTTATTCTCAAATCATGTTTTATTTAATGCAAATAATTCCCAAATTATTTTTCATAAGTCCTACATACTTTTTGAAAAATAATCATATTTTTCTCATAATTTTTCGATCACTAAAACACTCAAAAAAATAAGTTTTTCAATCTTGCCGAAGCCAAGATTCGAACCCAGCACCACAGGAAACCCAACCGCACGCTCTGACCATGTGGTCACTTGTGCTCAGCGGTATAAAAAAGAACCAGAGAGTTAAATACTCTCGGTTCGGAACTGATTGGATTTAAAAGAAAATGCACATAAAAGATGGTATTCTCAAGAGTCGAACCAGTGACTTGTGAGAACCCAACCGCACGCTCTGACCACTTGAGCTATGTGCTCAGGTTGTCAAAGTACAACTCAAATTCTTTTTAGTACAATTCTCTCTGTTATTAAAACAATTCGACATTCAACAAGTCCTTATTTCATTTCGTTTTTATAAAAATTACTGTAAAATTCCAGATTGACTAACATCATCATAAGTTATATTCCAGTACAATAAAAATAATTTTTTCAATAATCAAAACATATTTTTCATACAATTAATTTGAATTGTGAACTATCACTATCACATTTTTTTTTTTCGACATTTCTCAACAATTAACGCCACTAATCTCTTTATTAGCAAACTACACATTAATTCTCTATTTTTAATCTTTTACCAAACATACAAATCTATATCTTAATTCATTCATTTCAATGAATCACAAGGATTCATTTAAACACACAAAGTAGCATTATCAATCTACTAACTTTTTGTATATAATTTGTGATGTAGATAATGAAACTTTCTTTAACAATCCATGGTTATAATTAATTCACACAAAACTTAGATTTTTACTAATCAAATCACATACAATTGCACACCCACATTCCAATTAATTTATAGCTCAAATCTCCAATTAAATATGTACTCTTATTAATCTTTTTCGTGCATCATTTTTCCATTCCAATCTAGCATGTATTCCTATTTAGAAATATAGAAAATTTACCCACCTTATTGAAGAAAGTACAACTAGCAACCTCCTAGTCGAATGTCCTTGCAAACGAATGCTTCTCCTCCTAGATGCGCGCACACGAACCTCCAAGCACACCAAAAAAACCGAGCACTCCTTGTTGAAAGCCGGCCTCCTTCTTCTTGGTTGATGCACAAACCCACACAATTCTCTCAATCTTTTAACTCACTAAAATAACTACTAGATAAAGTATTTTGAACTATAGGTTGGAGAAAATAATTTGCACAAGAATAACTAGCCATGGGGGAGGGTATTTATACTAAAAATCAAGGAGAATGGATGGCCAAGATTGAAGTAGGAGTTAGGAACAAGTGGCTTAGATTTAAGGAGGAGTTATACTAACCACCCATAATCAAGTAACCACCACACCAAGATCCCCATCAAAATTTTGATTTCCCTCCCAAAAGATGCAATCCGGCCATGCTCCAAAGCATGTGCATTTGCACGTGTACGTGCAATACACGTGCATGCAACTTGGTCTCCAAAAATTTGTACATTATATTTTATAAAAAAATAATCTTTAAATTGTATCCTACATGACAAGTTGTATTTAAAAAATAATTTGACTCATGGGCTTTAGTTTATGGACCAAAATAATAATTTTAAAATAAAATAAATGAATTAAATTTTGGGCTTTAAGAAAAAGGCTTTTTGTCTAATTGAAAGAAGGCTTTGTATAAAAATAATTAAAAGCATGTATTTAAATATCTATACTCATCATGATGAAAATATTTACCAAAAATATTGCACGTGCACACTACGTGCAAAATAAAATAATTTTTCATTAAATGAAAAATCAGGGCATTAAACCAACATCGAGATCCGCACCATGATGGACGCTCCGGATCAAGCCATGTGGCTCCACGACTCGTCATGAGCTGAGCCACCGAGGCATTCTGCCGAACTACCGGGGCACCGACCTCCACATATGGAGAAAAATGCCGCCGAGCAACTTCGATCATCAGATTGTCTCAAAATTCGTGTCGAAACATGAGCGGCTCAGATCACGCCACACCCACAAAACGACAAGATAACGTTTTCTCGTGATCTGAACCTCCAACATCGAGATCCGTGCCATGATGGACGCTCTGGATCCAGCCACGTGGCCCAACGGCTCGTCCCGAGCTGCCGAGCCACCGAGGCACTGTCGAACTGCCGAGCTACTGAACAGCTCGACGAGCCACCGAGGCACTGCCAAACAGCAACGGCCGAGCTACCGATGCACTGACCCTCACATTTGAAAAAAAATGACTGCCGAGCTACCTTGATCGTCGGATTGCTTTAAAAGTCGTGCCAGAACATGATGAGCGGCTCAGATCACGCCACGTCCACAAAACGACAAGATAGCATTTTCTCGTGATCTGAACCTGTAACGCCCCGCACTCAACTCGTACGCACACAATTAACTAAATTCTAGCCACGCCCACCACAGGCTGCCTCAAAAGGGTGTCCGTACGTTGGGTGCCCCTTTATCATGGGCTTTCCTATATCTCTCTTATTTCCTCCTATTTTATGGCCGGTATGGGACATTTTCGCCAAGGGTCAACCCGGTCAACACCACACCCACACACATCCATTCTATCATTCCTTCATTCATTCATTTTAATTCCATGGCCCCATAGGAAATCTCATAGGCCCATCACACCATCAAATCCCATAGGATCATCCATAGGCCACATTTAATACCTACCCCACTTTTTCTTTCTTTTCCTTCTCCTCCACGTCATCACCCATTCTTTCTTTTCTACTACTTTAGTATATATATACTATATATATACTATACTATATACTTAGTATATATACTCTTCTAGAAATACGGAGTCTCACAAAACCCCCCTCCTCATGATTCGCACTGTGATGGATGCTCCAGATTCAGCCACGTAGCTTGGCGGCTCATGAAGCACTGAGCTACCGAGCTACCGAGGAGGACAGGCCGAGCTACCGGGGCACCGACCTCCGCTTGTGGAGAAAAACGCCGCCGAGCCACTTCGGCCGTCCGATCCTTTAGAAATTCGTTCAGCTGCCTGATGAAAGGCCCAGATTGCGCCACGTCATTAATATATTTAAAAATTAATTTTTTATTTATTAAAATCGAATTATTTATTTAAAAATTGCGAAAAAATGATTTAAAATTCAGGAAAATTAATTAAAAATTCTAAAAAAATAATTATAAATTCGAGGAAATATTTTTGAGCCCCTGGGTAAATAATTATTGCTTAGAATAATTAATTAAGGCTCCTGAACAATAAATCACCGCTTTGCGAAATTAAATAAATGGTCTGAAAAATAGATAAAAATTAAGAAAAACCATCAAAAGTTCAGGAGAGCTAAAGAACAACCTTGAGCGTGCAACCAATGCTGAAAATCACCATAATACCTCATACAAAGATTTGACACCCCTCATTTGGATGCCGATACAACTCCGCAAGCCATTAAAACAATAAAACTACTCCTCAAAGGCTGATTAAACTCAGTCTTTGGGAGTGGGGGGCTCGTGATATGGCTAAAAGTAGGGCTAAATCGGAACCGTCCAAATCAGGCGCGAATCTTAAAGATCAGGGGTGAAATGGTAATTTTACCTACAAACGGGTCTGAAGTGGATACTGGGTCTTTTTTCAAAGGCCCAATAACCCACGAACGGATCTATCTCAACTGGGTGCGGGTTTCAACCGGCAAGAGACCCAGTCCAACTGGGTAGAATTAGGGTTTATGATTATACCTAATTAAAGGTCCTGATTCACTTCTATCCATTCACTGGAAAGTAAGGATTTGATCTTATCCCGAAACTGGTCCCTAAGGCGGCTATAAATACCTCCTATCCCCCACTGTTAACAGGTAATCAATCTTTTGTCAGAAAAAGCTCATTCATAATCTTTCTAATTACTGACTTGAGCGTCGGAGGGTGCGTCTCCGGGATCAATCCCGGTGTTTCGCACTTTTTGCAGGTCAACGGCGAGAGATAACGGTCAAACTCCGATGGAAAGGTTTCAGGTTTGACTATTCAACATCCCAAGAATCCACAAATTCTGTCTGTTTGCCCCCACACCAGATTTAGCGGCAACAAATACATTTAGTCATGTAGATCACTAATAATGTATGTAATTGAATAAATCAAGGTTTACTTTAAGTTTTCAAACAAAACTACCCCAATACACTCCATAGATTTTGTGTAAGGCACTACTGTTCCAATTTCAAGAAGAAGTTTCCAGCACTAGTATGGAAGAAAAGATTTGGAAGGTGGCATGTGCATCTACTATGGAAGCATTTGATGGAAGGATGGAGACAATGAAGATGAAAATGCCTAATGCACATAATTGGTTGAAAAAAGAGAGCAAAAAGGATTGGAGTAGAGTTTTCTTTGATATTTTTTCAAAGAGTGATCTTCTTTGCAATAATCCCTCTAAATATTTAAATAAGTGGATCCTTCAAGTTAGGGATATACCTATTATACACATGTTGGAAACAATTAGGACCCTAATCCTGGCTAGGCTTCAGAAGAAAATGGGGAGAAGCTCAAAATGAACTGGAAAGTTGTACCCTAGAATAACAGCAAAGGTTGACAAGATTGCTGAGTTGGGCAGGAGTTGTAACGCCCTAGACCCCACTCAAACAAATTCTAACAACTGCCCACCAAAGGCTGCCTCAGAAAAGGTGTCCAGACTATTTGGTACCCTTTGATCTTAGGCAACTATTATATATACACACACAATCCTAACTCACCTTCCATGTGGGACTAAGTCACCACTACCTGCCATTAACACCATAGCCCCATAGTAATTAATTCATTCTTTCTATAGGCTCCAACCACACACTACCACAACTATAGGCCACATGTATATACATACCATATACATACATACTCCTCAAGTGTCACGCCCCGCTTTCCAAAAATACAGAATACGGGCACGCAACAAAAGCCCAGCGAATGATTAATATCATCCTTAAGCTGTTCAGGAAAATCTTTACAACATATCATAGTATAATCAGAGTCGAAAGCCAGAAAAATCAACCACATGCACTTATGAACCAAATACCAACAAAATACTTGAAATAAAATGTATTAACCTCAAATAATCATGATCTGAAAATACACAAATATTCCTGGGTCTTATTGCCCAAATACCAGAAATAAATACAAGTAACAGACACAATGTTCAAAATGAGCAACAGGAAATAAATATAGATAGCAAAGCTTCAGCCAACTAGAACTTCATCTCGCCAATACCTTCAGGAATCCTGTCCTCCAAAATCTGCAATTCAACGAATGCAGGAAAAAGGAAAAGAGAAAACATAGTACCCGTCAATGGCAAGTCCGGGTCACAAATAGAATAGGATACAAGCACATGGACACTACCTAACCACAGGATATACTAACAGATATAGGTAAACATATGTCAAGTGTCAACAGGTCAACAGGTAAACAGATAATATGTATGATTATCAGGTATCCAGGTAATCAGGTAAATATGTATCACGTATCAGAAAACAGGTAACAGGAATATCAGGATAATCATGTATCAGGTAATCATGTATCAGGTAAACAGGATAATCAGGATAATCAGGAAATCAGGTATCAGATAACAGGATAATCAGGTTATGTTAAGTCTAATCTTCTATTAACTATCTAGGTAGCACGACATGTGCCCCAAATTATATCACATGGTTGCTACAACAAACAATTTTGCTTTAGATTTCGTAGGGGATATTATAGGGCAGTGTACTTAGGTATGGGCCCACCATGCTTCCGCTGTGCCACTCTAATAGTGACGTCCAAGCTGCAGACAAGTCGTTGTAGACCACGCGACAACAAGCGATGATCCGAGCAGGAAGAAAAGAATGAGATAACAGAATACAATTGGGGTTGAGATAAGGGATTTAATTGAAATAATTAGGTCAAAACTAATGGGCATTAACAAAAATAAAATTAAAAATACAAAAATCAACACATAATAAAATAATAATAACAGAAATAATAAAAATAATAATCATCATAAATATACTGGTAAAAATAATAATAATAAAATATTAACAATACTGGTAAGGATAATAATACAAGCCAGAAAATAATTTGGGGTTCATCAATTTAGTAAAAGTAATTCAACATCAACATCAAAATTAAAATAGTAAGAAAATACAACACTAATAATAGTAATAGTAATAACGAAAATAATAATAATACTAATAATAATAAGGAAAACGATAATAATAATAGTAGAAATCCTTTGATATGGGTTCGCCTCATTTATATCCATCTGTAGTCTTGCATTCTCGACATCAAGTTACAGGTTTGCCATCCCGACAACAGGTTGCAGCCTACCATCTGGATATTCGGTTGCACATTTTGCCTCGCCGGTATCCCGTTGCAATTTACCTCCATTGATGTCTAGTTGCATGTTTGCCATCTCGACATCCAGTTACAACAAAACGATGAACGAAATGATGCGATCTTCCACACGTACTTAGATATTGATGGCTCAATTTAAGTACGAAGTAAAAATTTGAGATATTAAAATACACAGTTATTCGAAATAATAAATTTTTAGAAAACAATTTTATAGAAGATCCAAAATATAATAATTAATAATTGAAATACGCAAAATATTCAATAAAATATATATACAATATAAAGAAAATACAGGCAAGAGGAGGATGGATTTTATACTCAATGAAGAGTCAACAAAGGGGGACAACTACAAGAGATGAAGGAAAATAAGAATCAAAGAATTGAATATGAGGGAAGAGGAACGAGGAGGCTCAAGCAGAAATTTGAAGAGGATATAGTAGGAAAAGAATAATTAGCACGATACTGAAGATGAATGAAAGAATCAAAGAAATATGGGTACGGAAAAAAGAAAAAAAAATTGTACCCAATAAGAAATCAATTAAAAAGGATGACTGAAAAAGATTGGGGAATCAAGGAATCGAATAAGAAAGGATCAAAAAGAAAGGAATAAGACTAGTATCCAGATCAATGTTGATAGTAATTCACTTATGCATGTATGGTTGGTGAAATGTTGCGCAGATTCCAGATCGAGCCAAGCTGGTCTAATATATTAGTCAACTAATACATTAGCCAAACCTGATGCTCTGATACCACAGAAAACCCTGTCACGCCCCGCTTTCCAAAAATACAGAATACGGGCACGCAACAAAAGCCCAGCGAATGATTAATATCATCCTTAAGCTGTTCAGGAAAATCTTTACAACATATCACAGTATAATCAGAGTCGGAAGCCAGAAAAATCAACCACATGCACTTATGAACCAAATACCAACAAAATACTTGAAATAAAATGTATTAACCTCAAATAATCATGATCTGAAAATACACAAATATTCCTGGGTCTTATTGCCCAAATACCAGAAATAAATACAAGTAACAGATACAATGTTCAAAATGAGCAACAGGAAATAAATATAGATAGCAAAGCTTCAGCCAACTAGAACTTCATCTCGCCAATACCTTCAGGAATCCTGTCCTCCAAAATCTGCAATTCAACGAATGCAGGAAAAAGGAAAAGAGAAAACATAGTACCCGTCAATGGCAAGTTCGGGTCACAAATAGAATAGGATACAAGCACATGGACACTACCTAACCACAGGATATACTAACAGATATAGGTAAACATATGTCAAGTGTCAACAGGTCAACAGGTAAACAGATAATATGTATGATTATCAGGTATCCAGGTAATCAGGTAAATATATATCACGTATCAAAAAACAGGTAACAGGAATATCAGGATAATCATGTATCAGGTAATCATGTATCAGGTAAACAAGATAATCAGGATAATCAGGAAATCAGGTATCAGATAACAGGATAATCAGGTTATGTTAAGTCTAATCTTCTATTAACTATCTAGGTAGCACGACATGTGCCCCAAATTATATCACATGGTTGCTACAACAAACAATTTTGCTTTAGATTTCGTAGGGGATATTATAGGGCAGTGTACTTAGGTATCAGTAACAGTAACAGGAACAGTTCGAACCTAGTGGTCCGCCTCCGAGTACACCTTCCTATAGGGAAGTGTGCAGTCAGGTAATCAGTAACAATAACAGTTCGAACCTAGTGGTCCGCCTCCGAGTACACCTTCCTATAGGGAAGCATGTAGTCAGGTAATCAGTAACAGTAACAGTTCGAACCCATTGGTCCGCCTCCAAGTACACGTTTCTATGCTTTCCCTCTACTAGATCTGTCCCATAAACCCCGGCTTGATTACTTTTAGTATTTATATTATCCACAGGCATGAGAGTGTGCTAAATAATGTCAACTAAACAGGTCATAATCAGGTTTAGTCTCAGGGAATCATATCAGCAAGTATAGGTGCAAAACATTCACAAATACGAGCAAACTAGCGTATGTTTATAAACAGGACAGCAAGACCAGTCTGTACATAAACAGTGATCCAAAGATCTACAGACAGGAAAATCATAATCCGTCAAAGGATCTGGAAACTAGACTTCCACACGCTTCTAACGGTTATAATAAAGATACACACTAGTTCATAACATCCCAGCGTAAAATGCATTCCAACACAGTTTTCAAGTACAGCCAGAAAAACAGGGGAATGACTTAAACCACATAAAAACAGCAGATAAAATCATCAATTAAATCCACGAAAATTCTGGGGTAATCCCCTATATGTATAGTCTCAAAATATAGATTTTCATATTTTTCCAGAAAGTATAGATATGTTTTCGAAAATAGAAAATAACACATAACACAGTTTTGATGGATCTGGAATTCTTCAACACCGCTGTACAAAATCATGCATATCTTGCAAACAGCGTATCAAAATCCACTTCCGCCAAAACAGGGTGAAAGTATACACAATTACCCAACTTTCATATCTCACATGAAATATTCATACAGTAATTAGAAATAAGGTGAACACGGCATTCAACATACAATCACACGCAGTTTACAGCAAAAGCGATCTATAGAAAAGGATATAAGGCATCACTCAAAACTCATCTTTTAATTACCACAAAAATCAGAGAACTACCTAACATCATGGTGAAATACTGGACAAAATCTTGTGGCATGAAATTATGTCTAACTTAGATCTTGAAAATAAATTGGTGATAAAATCTACCCCGAAACAAATCTGGGAACTACCGGCATACAGTTACTAAAATAATCATAACTAATTCATACGAACTCCAAACAGGATGAAACCAGTGGGATTATAAATTAGATTCAATTCTCTATAAATTACTCAGAAATATCCATGTATGGATTCGGACTCTAATCCAGGTAAAAACAGCAATCAATCCAGTGCAACCCGAATTTCCAGATTTCTCAACCAAACTTCAAAACGTCATAACTTTCTCAAAAATCATCCAAACTCTTCCAAATTCGAAACGCAGCCTACCCATTGTCTAAATATCATATATAAGGGTTTCTAACATGTCAAAATCCAATATTTCTCATATGGGTGTTCAAACATACATCGGGTATACAATATGTCACATATGCGATAAAAATCGCGTTTGGGTGAATCCTAAGGCACAAATCTATCAAACTTCATGTCCTAAGTCGTCTATGGCCTGTTTTGAACAATAGAGACGAAATCCACAATTAAAAATATGATCTTTGTCCGTCTCTAGTCTCAACCTATCCTATGTGTGAACTTTCTACTTGTATCAACCTAAGAAATTTAAGTACAAGTTACTTGCCTTTATGTGATGACGAACGCGACGAATCCAAGCCTCTCAAAGAAAACCCACGAGCAAGACGCCTTCTAACGCGATTTCGAGCGAAACCCACGAACCGAATCTTGCCTACGACCGTCTTCTTGATGCACGAACTCGAAGCGGGTGATACCCACTTATCCAAATCAGCGAAGGGGATGTAGGAGGGGCTGTTATGAGATGGTTGGGGGCTGTTTTGGGATGGTGGTCGGCCACAAGGAGGAAAGGGGAGTTGTAGTATTGATGGATTTGTCTATATGGAGATGGAGAGGGATGAGATGGTCGGATATGGAGGCAAGGGGGGAGAGAGAGGCTCGGTTTGGGAAGGGGGTTATGCAGGCCGGTTGTGGAGAGGAGAAAAAAAAGAAGAGGCCGGGTTGTATTTTTGGAGAGGGAGAGAGAAAATAATTAGGGTTAAGGTTTTGGGAGATTAGGGGTTATTTATATGGGTCAAATGTGGGTTAATGGGTAGTGGATATCAATAGGAGTAAATAGGTATACAATTGGGTAATGGGTATTGGGTAGATTTCAAATGGGGATACAAAATGCAATGAATCATATGGCTCCTAAAAATCTCCTTAAGAGCCAAAAATCTCAAATTGATCAAAACACTTCTAAAAATTCATCATGATCCAAAAATAAATAACAAATATGAATGAGACCAAGAAAATGCGAAAAAGAATTCAAAATGGTGAAAAACGGACGGTCGGCGCACAAACAGCACACGGTGGTCAAAAATGTAAGAAAAATAATATAAAATGAAAATAATCCAATAAAAAAATTAATACAATAATTTATAAATATAATTTATGAAATAATCTAATTTTAACAATAAAAAATAATTTGCGAAAATTTTAAATACAGAAAATATCGAAAAAATACCTTTCTGGGAAAACAGGGGTTACATCAAGTACGGGGTATTACAATTTTATCAAGAACATATCACAACAACATATGAACAAGGCTATCATTCTTCTAAGAGCAAATCTAAGAACAAGTCGAGCAGTATCTGAAGGAGTACATATTCACTATATTTATCCATCCAGGAAATGTGAAGAACTTATCCAATTGCCAAGAGAAATATACAAAACAGCTAAGAGTTATTTTGGTAGGCCTTAAATATATGTTAGAATGTATTCAACAATTCCTGGGTATCTTGAGGATAATGAAGAACTTCCAGCAGAGCGTGTTATCAAAATAGGGATGAATACTCAAATAATATATGGAGCATCTAACATTGTGTCATACAAAGCTGCAGAATTTGAGAAATTAATCCTAAAAAGAAGGGCAATGAGATTCAAGAATATGTATTGTGAATTAAAGACAACAACATCTCGATCTATGACAGCCTAGACCCATAGAAAATAATAATGTAATAAGCGTGAACTATTTGATGGTAGTACCAGATACTATCTACAGGAGAAATGAAGATGACAAAACAAACAGTTGGATACTACTGTAGCCTAATGGAGACAGAGCACCAACATAAATGTGGAACATGTGAAGATGTCGGTCAGGAGGAATCTCTTTTCTAGAGTAGTCTACATTAAGGTAAGCAATGACGTATTTACCTCAATTATTGACCCATGATGTAAGCCATGATGTAACCAGAACAATAATATCTCAACTGATGTAAGAACTCAATAATGTAAAGTCATCCCTTCCTCTATAAAAAGGAAGACTTAGTAAGGGAGAAGGAAAACAATCTATATGTAAGAAATTCCACATAATTTTGTAAGAAGAGTTGGTTTGTAAGAAGTCTGAAATCAATATAGATTACCTTTCGATCATTCCTTGTTCAACATAAAGAATGACTGACTAATCTCTTCCCCTTAGGAAGATCTTCGTAAGACTCTATCTGAATGATCGTGCAAAAGACCAACTTACTACCTTCATAGTTTAGCCATACACCTTGTATTATAAACGAGCTAGGTTGTGGTTGTCTATACTGAAGTGCTACTCTGTTGTTCTAGACATATCTCTTGGATGAAGATCTCTTGAAGATCATAGTAATCCTGATATCGAAGGACCGTAAAAGGAGCACAGAAATCGAGGTGCATACCAATTGTATTTTATCCACTGGTAGTAACCGGTACAGAACAACTCAAAAAGGCTCAGATAGGTTGGAAGCATGTTGGGCCCTATTGTTTGATTTTTATGGTACGCTTAGAAACCTCTCCATACTCTTGACTTATGTACTTACTGTTTCAAGCTTTAAATTCATCAGAATTATAAGAAAGAACAATGGATAATAATAATAATAATAGTTTCATTCATGAGTTAATTCAAGAATTAATGATTAACTGTCATGGAAGGGATAAAATAAGGGTTTTTTATATTTATTATCCTCAAAGTTTAGCAAGCCAAGTTGATTTTTATGAGTTTAAATTATTTGTCTTTAGTATAGAATGAGTAATAATTATAACAATAAATGAAGTTAATCCTGGTTAAACTAGTAATTATAAATGTTGAAATAATTGATGACGTAACATTTCAAAAAATATCTTTATTATTCTTTAAAAATGGAGAACTTAGTAGATATATAATTAGTCCTTCAATAGTATATATGCAATATCTTGAAGAAAACGAACATGTGGAAAAACATTCATATGATGGTGATATTGAATATTCATAATCAGAATCAGAAATTATGAGAGGATTTGAAGATATGCTTGATTATTTTGATATTTGTGAGAATTCTAATGTATGGTATATTCAAGAAGAAGAATACTAAAGTCCTTTGATACTCTTTAGTTCTTTTTTCGGCAATCACAACTCTTTCAAGCATAGTCACGCACAGTTGCGTTTCCAGCTACAAGTTTTTATCAGAGTCTGGTTTAGAAGTAAGTAACTCTCACTTAATTTTTACACACTTTTTACACTGTACTATAAAAAAACGTATAGTAAGATAATATTTAATATGAAAGTAGAAATTAAACTAAAACTACTATTTAATAAAAGATCACACATCCTATAGAAAATATTATAGAAAGTGTATTATAAAAATTTAATTGAGAATTAGGTATGGGTAAATAATTTTGGAACTAGGTCACTGTGGTAATTATTTTCAAAAAAAGAGGTCAAGTGGGTTATTAACCCTCTTCTCTCATACTGCATTCATTTATTCACTCCTCTGCTCAAATGGCTGCTCTTCTTCAACTCATACTAGCCCTCTTGTTGATTTCTGCTCAAATGTTCTACTCAGTTGAAGGTAAGCTATTGTAATGCCCCAGAAAATTAAAGGTAATATTTTGAATAGATAAATAATTTTTTAATTTATTTAATTAATTAACTTGAATTTTTATAAAATTATCATTTTGCACATACAAATCACGTGCAAATATTTTGAAAATACAAGTTTTGGAATTTTGTCTTTCTAAGTAAATTCTCTTATTTATAATTAGATACGTTTTAAATTTTTGGATTTTTTCTGAATAAGAGAAACTACTTTTATAAATTATTCGAAAGAATGGGATTTTGTGTAAAAAGATCGTTTGGAAGCAAAATTTGAAATTCTAGAATTTTTTTGCTGCATTAGGCCGGCCAATTAAGGAGGATTTAAGGGAAATCAAATCCTAATTGATTGAGCCATATATAAAAGTGTAAGAATTTATCTCCTAAAATATTGGATTTTGTAATTAGGGACTTTCTAGGGGGTTTATTTGGAAATTGATTCAAGAAACCCTAGAAAATAATACCGACCTATTTAGAGGGCAGCAAGCTTTGGCCTCCCCCTTTTCATTTGTATTTGTGGTGATTTGGACATATTGGAGAGTTTATCTATTACTTGGAGGAGATGGGTACTCTTTGTATCAATTTTCTTCAAGAGGTGGGTAACACTCGCTCTCTTGTTAGGTTTTTTATCTCATAGATGTGTAGTATCATGCTAGGGATGAAGTTTTTAGTGGTCCATGAATGTATGTTACCATGATCGTGGTATTTGGTATGAGATACTTGTTAAGATGAATAGTTGATATAAGATTATTGATTATATGACATAAAAATTGAATCGTAATTGTATGTTGATCTAAATAAGTTGTTCTTGAAGTAATGGAGTTTCTTTGCATGAAAGATCAAGTTTTTATTTATAGAAAGTGATTTAATGAACCCATAAATTATTGTAGATGATTAGAACTTGTCATATGATCTTAAAATTCATGTTGATCATTAAAAGATGAAATTTTTAGGGTTTATTCACTATTTAATACAAATAATTTGTATGTGATGAATGTTACTTGTTTGAGCATGCTGAGACGTGTATAGTGCAAAAAAAAAACAAATATTGGGGGTTAGGGTTTCGGCCACCAAGGGCTAGGGTTTCGGTTTAGAGGGTTGCACAGTTACCTTGGTTTGCAGAGTGCAAACCCGAGCACTGTGCAGACCCTGGCTGTGCTGTGTTGGCTTTCGTTGTGGGCTTGTGGCTCGAGTTTTGATGGATTTTGTGAAGGGTTTTGGGTGTTAGGGTTGGGGACCCTTGTGTGCATATAGATGAGTATATGTATATGTTTAAATCTATTATTTGTATGAAGTTTATTTGGCTCTTTTGATCAAGTTTCAAATACGCAAATTTCAGATTTTGTAGAAATCTAACTTCAAATTTTAATGTATTCAAGTAATAATTATGATGGAGCAAATCTATATTTTTGTAGATAAAATTCCCAGTTTTTAGGGGATATAAGTTTCAGTTTTGAAAGACGAAAATTCAAATTCTAAAGGGCATTTTCCAGTTTCTAAAGAGGTGGCACTTCAGATTTTTATAACTAAAGAATTTCATATTTTAGGGATGAGATCACAGACAATAAAGATACTTGTTTTAGTTTATGTTTATTGGATTAAAGAGAAATTTATTTGTTTTTATGTATGTATGGAAAAGTGAGAATTAATAGTGAAATTTAAAGGATTTCGTGGATTGGATTTTGTTTCCAGAGAAATTTTTATGGTAGTAACATTTTATTAAAAGAAATGTGAATAATGAAGGGATTTGTAGATGTACAAGTGTTAATTTTGGAATAAAGTATTTCATGTTTGAGATTTTGATTCACAACTATGGTGTTGTGGAAAAAGTATTTTTTTTTCAGAAAAGAGTATATAATTAGTATTTTGAATGATTGAACCAAGTGGGATTTTTTTATTGTGATTAGGGTTATTGTGAGAACCCTAGATGGATGCTTGAGGCATTGAGTTGGGAGCACTAGATACTGAGCCAACCTAAGAGTACTGCAGTGGATATTTTGATTGTAAGGAAATTAGCCTATGGGGCTAGTGTTCCTGGTTTGGCAAGTGAATTCTGGTAGGGTAGAGCTAGTTCTAGGTGGCTCAGGTTGTCATTATTTCAAATCTACGGACAGGCACTATATTGGAAGTTGAAACGGAACTTGGGCAGCGTAAGTATGAGCTTTTTTTTCAGTCGGGCGGATGTATTCTGGGACTGTGTATTTGTTGTGTCTCTCTAGTATGTTTGTGCGTTGAGGGTCGGCAGACCTATTCGCGGAATATCTAGAAGTGAGATGGATTTGGTATGTTTGCGCGTTGAGGGTCAGCAGGTCTATTCATGAAATGTACAGGATGTTTACGCATTGAGGGTCGGCAGGCCTATTCGCGGTATGTACGACAGGGAGGTGATTCAGCGGAGTTAGAGCGATGCTTGCGGGATGCTTGCGGGATGTTTGCGTATTTACACTTGTACAGTTTGGCGGGATGAGTATCGGGGTTGGGGTCTATTCACGGAGTGTCTAATATTGTCTCTGTCACCGATGTAGTTTTCAAGGCGAATGATTGAACCCTAAAATGTGGTGAACGCTAAGGGCTTGCCCTCGGACCTATGTAGTATGGGTTGCATAGAATCTGAAGAAGTATGCATTAGTGTGCTTTGTGTGCATTGTGTTTACTTGAATATTATTTTATGCATTTTTCCTTTGTTTCTTGATACACACTTATTCATTTAGTGTAGTTTCACTTATTGATTTTATGAACCTTATATTGTTGTTTTATTTTATGTTGTGTGACAAGTTTGTGATTGTAAGACTTTGGAGAGTTACTATTATTATAGTATTGCATCAGTTGTATTCAACTGACGTGTCCACTTTTCTGGTGAATTTTGCAAATTTGAAGGGAAGTGGCTTGAGCATGGTTAAAGCTTGGATCTTGAGATGACTAGCGTTTAAATGTTGAGATGTATTGTAATAAATGTGTTAAATTTTCTACTGTGCATTGTAATAAAGAACTGTTGTAAATCAAAGTTGTATTTTTTCCTGTATTTTATACTGTATTTGGATTACATTGAAGTAAAGATTCTGGAGTTGTCTCTTATTTCTATTATTGAAATTCGGGGCACTACAGAAGTGGTATCAGAGCATGCTTCAATAAGTAACACTAACCATGGTATAAGGAATAAACCTAGGTGGACATTAGAGTGTGAGTGCCAGTCTTTGAGTCGTGAATGTATTGTTGTTTGAACTTGCATTCATGATACGCTTTTCGTATACATTGATGTGATATTGTATGCGAGTATGTTTTGCTTTTGTATGACGAGCTCTTTGGTTGGTTTGAACATGTACTTGTGATACTTCCTTTTTCTCTTTCTGTGGGATAGTGGATGGCCAAAATCATATGGAAGACTAAGAGAAAAATGAACTTTTATGGATTCTGATAGAGAATCTGAGAAAGATCTTGAGGAGGATCCTGAAGAGGTGAATCTTGAGGGAGTCTTTCAGATGATTCCATTATTTTTCTCCAACCCCGTGCAGAGATCAGCACAAGATGGCAGCATTTCAACGTCAGCTGGTCAGGTACCAGTGGAGGATGAGCCAGCTTGAGGAAGAACGATTGGAAGATCAGAGTGGTGCATCAGAAGTGTGGTGTTGAACCTAAGGTTTCCAGACTGAGTTCTATCGATGGTAACGTCGTCAGGAGAGGAGCTAATTGCTGATCAATATTACACCGGATGTGTTTTCGAGATTGGAGGAAGACTCTTTGGGATATATCTCATTGAGCTCGATGTCTTGGGTGTTAATGTGATTGTGGGCATCGACTGGATGCCATCTATAATGCCACTATAGAGTGCAAGGGTAAGGATGTGGTAGTGAAGGCACCGGGAGGACCCGCAGTGACTTTTCAAGGGAGGAGAGGGAGCACGAAGGTGGTTGCGGCACTAGTATAGACGAGATTTCTGGAGGAAGTTAGGGTGATTCTTGTAGTTCGAGATTTTCCAACATTGTTCTTGGATGAGCTATTGGGTTACCGACGCAGCATACTGTTGAGTTTTGCATCAACATTCTGTCGGGTAGTGCTCTGATATCTAAACCTCCTTACATGATGGCGCCTGTTAAGCAAGATGAAGTGAAGAAGCAGATTGAAGAATTGTTGTAGAAATGATTTATCAGGCTGAGTTCTTCTCCATGGGGTGCGCCAGTATTGCTGGTGAAGAAGAAGGATGGGTCAATGTGGATGTGCATTGACTATCAGGAACAGAACAAGGTGACAATTCAGAATAAGTAACTGATTCCAAGGATTGATGATCTATTCGATCGACTATAGGGTACAGCTATGTTCTCAAAGTTTAATCTACGGTCTGGATACCATCAGGTCCGAGTTAAGGAGGAAGATGTGCACGACAGCATTCCGTACGCGGCATGGGCATTATGAGTTTCTGGTGATGCCGTTCGAGGTGATGAATGCGCCAGCGATATACATGGATTCGATGAATAAGGTTCTGCGACCATTCATCGACTTTTCGTCATAGTATTTATCGATGATATCCTAGTGCACTCGAAGTCGGAGGAGGAACATGCTGAGCATTTGGCGGAAGTTTTGAAGAAGTTGCAGGAGCAGTATCTGTATTCCAAGTTATCAAAGTGTGAGTTCTGGTAGTTGGATGTAGCATTTCTGGGTCACATCCTTTCTAAGGAGGGAGTGGCAACTAATCCTCAGAAGATTGAGGCGGTGCAGAGCTGGTCTAGACCAACGACTGTGAAGGAGGTCCGAAGTTTCTTAGGGTTGATAGGATATTATCGGCGTTTCATTTAAGGTTACGCGCAGATAGCAGTTCTGTTAACAGGACTGACAAAGAAAAATGTGGATTTCAAATGGACGGATAAGTGTGAAGCCAGTTTCCATGAATTGAAGGAGAAGTTGACGACAACACCTATTCTCGTGTTGCCGCGTGCAGGTGTGGATTATGATATCTACAGTGATGCATCTTTCAGAGGTTTGGGATGCGTTCTGATGCAGGAAAGGAAGGTCTTTGCATATGGACCGAGACAGTTGCGTCCTCATGAGAAAAACTATCAAATGCATTATTTGGAGCTTGCAGCTATCATTTTTTTCCTTGAAGCAGTGGAGGCATTATGTATATGGTGAGAAGGTTAACATGTACGTAGATCACAAGTTTGAAGTACATCTATCAGCAGAAGGATTTAAATCTATGTCAGAGACGGTGGTTGGAAGTTTTGGATGACATTCTTCTTGAGATCAAGTATCACCCAGGAAAAGCGAATATGGTGACCGATGCACTCAGCCGAAAGGTCTGTCTATCTCGTCTGATTACGACGCAAAAGGAGTTGGCTGAGGAGCTAGATCGGGCAGGTATCGAGGTAGTATTGCAAGACTTGGGGGCATCATTGGCATAGTTGAGACTTCAGCCTACTTTGAGGGAGCAGATCATTGAGGGCCAGAAGTCAGATGCGGAGATTCAAAAGATGAAAGAGAAAATTTCCATCGACAAATTATCAGAATTTCGGATTCAAGATGATGTTCTATGGATGGGAGAGAGGTTATGTGTGCCGGAAAGAGAGGATTTGAAGGAAAGCATATTGAAGGAGGCACATACAACATTATTGTCTATACATCCTGGAAGCACAAATATGTACAAGGACATTAAATCGTGTTTTGGTGGTCAGGCATGAAGAGGGATGTTGCCAATTTTGTGGCAAGGTGTTTAACTTGTCAGTAGATCAAGGCGGAGAATTAGAAGTCTGGAGGATTATTGCAGCCATTGCCCATTCCGGAATGGAGAAGAATATCAGTATGGACTTTGTAAATGTTTTACCAAGGAGTCAGAAGGGCAATAACTCGATCTGGGTTATTGTGGACAGGTTGACCAAGTCGGCACATTTCATGTCGATTAAGATTTCATGGTCATTTGAGAAGTTGGCCGAGGTGTATATTGAGGAGGTCATAAGACTTCATGGAGTTCGTGTGACTATCATCTCCGACAGAGATGCAAGGTTCACATCAAGGTTTTGGAGGAGTTTGCAAACTGCTTTGGGGACTAGGACTGACTTTAGTACATCGTTTCACTCGCAAACTAATGGACAAACTGATAGGGCGAATTGAGTACTGGAGGATATGTTAAGGGCGTGTGTTATGGATTTCGGCGGAGGATGAGAGAAGTATTTAGCATTTGTGGAGTTTGCCTACAACAACATCTATCAGGCGAGTATTGGCATGGCACCATATGAGGCTTTGTATGGGAGAAAGTGCAGAACACCTGTTTGTTGGTATGAAGTTGAGGAGAGGTAAATGTTCGGGCCAGAGATTGTGCAGCAGACTTCAGAGAAAATTGAGCTCATTTGGAAGAGATTGGTCGAAGCGTAGAGCATGCAGAAGACTTATGCAGATATTCGACGCAGAGACTTGGAATTTGAGGTTGGAGATGAAGTTTTCCTGAAGGTATCGCCGACGAAAGGAGTGATCAGGTTCGGATGAGGAGGCAAGTTGGCACCAAGGTATATTGGACCCTACAAGATCCTAAAATGGATTGGTAAAACTGCTTATAGATTGTAACTATCGGAAGAGTTGGCACAGGTGCACAACATATTCCATGTGTCTATGTTGAGGAAGTACATACCGGATAAGAATCATTAGTTGCCCGAGGTACCCAAAGGATTGTAGTTGAATTTGAACTACAATGAGCTGCCCGTGGAGATAATGGATCGCCGAGAGAATGTTCTGCATAATAAGGTCATACCGATGGTCAGGGTGCTATGCACGAACCAGCTATTCGAGGAGGTTACTTGGGAGCTCGAGGACTGGATGAAGATGGATTTTTCGAAATTGTTTATGTAAATTCCGTATTGTATTTTATTTTCCCTCTGCTAGCAGTAATTCTGAGGACAGAACTCTTTCGAGGGAGTGATGTAACGCCCTAGAAATTTAAAGGTAATATTTTGAATTGATAAATAATTTTTAAATTTATTTATTTAATTATCTTGAATTTTTGTAAAATTTTCAGTTTGCACGTGCAAAACACACGCAAATAATTTTGGAGATACAAGTTTTGGAATTTTGAGTTTTAAATAAATTATCTTTTGTAATTGGATATATTTTAATTTTTGGGATTTTTCTGAATAAAAGAAACTACTTTTATAAATTATTCGAAAGAATGAGACTTTTGTGTAAAAAGTTCATTTGGAAGCAAAATTTGAAATTCTAGAATTCTTGGCTGCATTACGTCGGCCAATTGAGGAGGATTTGAGGGAAAATTAAATCCTAACTTATTGGGCCAAATATTGAATGTAACAAGAATTGATCTCCTAATATTGGATTTTGTAATTAGGGATTTTCTAGAGGGTTTTATTTGTAAATTGTGCCAAGAAACCCTTGAAATCAATCCCAACCTATTTAGAGGGCAGCAAGCTTCAGCCTCCCTCTTTTCTTTTGTATTTTTGGTGATTTAGAGATATTGGAGAGTTGATCTATAGCTTGGAGGAGAAGGCTACTCTTTTGTATCAATTTTCTCCAAGAGGTGGGTAACACTCTCTCTCTTGTTATGTCTTTTATCTCATGGATGTGTAGTACATGCTAGGGATGAAAATTTTAGTGATCTAGGAATGTATGTTAGCATGATCGTGGTATTTGGTATGAGATACTTGTAGAGATGTATAGTTGATATGAGATTGTTGATTATATGACATAAATATTGAATCTTGATTGTATGTTGATATAAAATAAGTTGTTCTTGAAGTAATGGAGTCTCTTTGCATGAAAGATTAAGTTTTTATTTATAGAAAGTGGTTTAATGAAACCATAAATATTTGTAGATGATCAGAATTTATCATATGCTCTTAAAATTCATGTTGATCATTAAAAGATGAGATTTTTAGGGTTTATTCACTGTTTAATACAAAATAATTTGTATGTGATGAATTTTACTTGTTTGAGCATGCCAAGGCGTGTATATTGCAAAAAAAATAAAATATTGGGGGTTAGGATTTCGGCCACCAAGGGCTAGGGTTTGGCCGCAAACCCTAGGGGTTAAGGGTTTCGGTTTGGAGGGTTGCACAGTAACCCAGGGTTGCACAGTGCAAACCCGAGCACTGTGCAAACCATGGCAGTGCTGTGTTGGCTTTCGGTGTGGGCTTGTGGCTCGACTTTTGATGGATTTTGTGAAGGGTTTTGGGTATTAGGGTTGTGGACCCTAGTGTGCATATAGATGAGTATATGTATATGTTTAAATCTAGTATTTGTATGAAGTTTAATAGGTTCTTTTTATCAAGTTTCGAATGCGCAAATTTTAGATTTTGTAGAAAACTAGCTTCAATTTTGAAATTATTCAAGTAATAATTTTGAGGAAACAAATCTATATTTCTGTAGATAAAGTTCTCAGTTTTTAGGGGATATAAGTTTCAGTTTTGAAAGATGAAAATTCAAATTCTAAAGGGCATTTTCTTGTTTCTAAAGAGGTGGCATTTCAGATTTTTAGAACTAAAGAATTTCATATTTTAGGGATGAGATCCCAGACAATAAAGAGACATGTTTCAGTTTAAGTTGATTTAATTGTGAAATTTAATGGATTTTGTGGATTGGATTTTGTTTTAATATAAGAAATAATTTTTATGGTAGGTTTATTAGAAGAAATGTGAATAATGAAGGGATTTGTGGATGCAAAAGTATTATTTTGGAATAAATTATTTCATGTTTGAGATTTTGATTCACATTCGTGGTGTTGTGGAAAAATTATTATTTTTCAGAAAAGAGTATATAAAGAGTATTTTGAATGATTGAACCAAGTGGAGGTTTTTATTGTGGTTAAGGTTATTGTGAGAACCTTAGATGGACACTTGAGGCATTAAGTTGTGAGCACTAGATACTGAGCCAACTTAAGAGTACCGGCAGTAGATATTTTGATTGTAGGAAAATTAGCCCGCGGGGCTAGTGTTCCTGGTTTGGCAAGTGAAGTCCAGTAGGGTAGAGCTAGTTCTATGTGGCTCAGATTGTCATTATTTCAAATCTAAGGACAGACACTATATTCGGAGTTGTGACGGAACTTGGGCAACGCAAGTGTGGGCTTTGTTTTCAGTTGGGCAGATGTATTCCAGGACTCTGTATATGTTGTATCTCTCTAGTATGTTTGCGCGTTGAGGGTCGGCAGGCCTATTCGTGGAATGTCTAGACATAAGACAGACTTGGTATGTTTGCGCGTTGAGGGTCGGCAGGCTTATTCTTGGAATATACGGTATGTTTGCGCATTGAAGGTCGGCAAGCCTATTCGCGGAATGTACAGCAGGGAGGTGATTCTCTGGAGTTAGAGCGATGTTTGCGGGATGCTTGCGTATTTACACTTGTACAGCATGGCAGGATGAGTATCGGGGTTGGGGTCTATTCACAGAGTGTCTAATCTTGTCTCTGTCACCGATGTAGCTTTCATGGTGACGGTTTGAACCCTAAAATGTGTTGAACGCTAAGGGTTTGCCCTCAAACCTATATAGTATAGGATGCATAGAATCTGAACAAGTATGCATTTGTGTGGATTGTGTTCATTGTGTTTTCTTGAATATTATTTTATGCCTTTCTCCTTTGTTTTCTCGACACACACTTATTCATTTAGTGTAGTTTCACTTGTTGATTTTATGAATCTTTTATCGTTGTTTTATTTTATGTTGTGCGAGAAGTTTGTGATTGTGAGACTTTGGAGGGTTACTATTATTATAGTACTGTGTCAGTTCTGTTCAACTGACGTGCCCATTTTTCTGGTCAGTTTTGCAAAATTTGCGATTAGTGGCTTGAGCAAGGTTAAAGCTTGGACCTTGAGATGACTTGAGTTTAAATGTTGAGATGTATTGTAATAAATGTGTTAAATTTTCCGCTGTGCATTGTAATAAAAAACTATTGTAAAGAAAAGTTGTATTTTTTCCTGTGTTTTATACTGTGTTTGGATTACATCGAAGTAAAGATTCTGGAGTTGTTTCTTTTATTTCCATTTTTGAAATTCGGGGTGGTACAACTATAGCCTAGTCTTGCATCTCAATTACTTTCTTCCCTGCTAGAGTTTTGAGCTAATTCATAAGTTAAAGGCAGGTAGCAGGCCATTGGTAGAGTTTTCAGAAGTTGCCAGGTGAGAACTTCATGACTTTTACATCTGAATATTATTCAGTTAATTTGTGGGTTTTAGCTATTAATAATGTAGGACATTGTTGGTAATCAGGAAGGAGAAGAAGAAAGTAAGGAGATGGTTGTGGTGGAAGAAATGGTTGGGTCTCGACTGCCAAATTGCGTAGGGAGGTGCAGTTCATGGGGGGCATTGTCAGGAAGTTCAAGTTTCTTTAGTTCCAGAGATGAAAATGAAGAGTGATGTAGCGAAGGAAATCCTTGCAAATATGAATTCTAGAAGTAATGGGTGCAGTTCAAACTACAAGCCCATGAACTGGAAATGCAAGTGTGGTGGTATGATCCTTAATCCATAGAAATTGATGAAAGAGTCGACGATGAGGATCGATCATTTATTGCACATTTGGATTTGAATTGTGGATAGCCTCTTTGTTTTACTGCTCTTCCTTTGCTTGCTTATTTCATATTTGGAGCTAGTTTCCTCTTCACCCCATGCTTAATCACCTTGATTTTGTACTTAATTGTGTGGTCTAGCTTATGAGATTGATATGTTAATGAAGAACACTTCTCCTTTCCTTTCTTTTTCACTTTTATATATAAATCAAGAAGAATGTCTTGCTCCTAATTAATGAATGAATGTGATCTTGGTTTTATTGTGCGTATCAACTTTTCTGGCTAAGAGACGGAGAAAGAAAGAGGCTATGAAATGTCATATGACCTTGATTCTCTTAAGAAAATGATATCATGATGATGTAAAGGCTGATGATAGCTGTCCCAAAAGATGGCTGACCATAAATTTTGGCAACCACTTAATCCACCCAATCTAAACATAAGTTTTGATGAGAAGGGAAAGATTTGTTTGGACTTGACTTGGCTTATATTTTTTTCCTCTCATCTTGCTCTGCCTTTTGAATTCTTTTGATGTACTACTATTAATTTGAATATCATCTGTGTTGGGAGATTAGATTTGATTTGATTTGGATGGGACTTCTCACCAGTGGCTTGAAAAGATATCAATCTGTTGGGTTTATATCTTGCATACTAAGTTAGATAAAGAAGACGATGAAGCAAAGGAGGTCAAAGCGACGGAGTGAAAGTAAGTCTCAGCAGCAGCAAAATGGAACATAGAAGGTTGCGGTTGACTGTGCTGTCGACCTCCCACCTCTCTGAAATTTGCAAGAGGTCCACAGTCGACCGAGCTCAGCTGAATGCAGTTTACGAGTTTGGTTCTAGGGGATTCGATTGAAGCCCGAACTTGCTCTTCTTGTTAGATTGTGCAGCTCTCATTGTAGGTTTATCTCTTCAGGAATATCTAATAGCTATTGTATCAAGATATCAAACTAGGGTTTCTCTAGATCTCTATATAATCAATTGTAATGGCGAAAGATATGATTCTATTGAGTGCCGAATAGAAGAAGAGAATACTTCATCTAAGAAGTGGGAGATTTCTCCATTGTAAATAGCAAGTAGTTCCAATTATGATTGAGAGAGGGTCGTGGTGAGAATTGTAATATTATTGTATCTTCTCTAATTGAATAACATCTACATTCTTCCTCCCCCGGATTAAGGCGAAATCTCCAACCGGGACAATTCTTGTGTGTTTTGTGTGATTGGTGTGATGTAGAATTTTCTTTTTAGTTTGTATTGATCGTGTCAAAGATTCAACAAGATCTTCTAGAGGGAATAATTCTCTATCAAGTTGTATCAGAGCATCAGGTTCGTGGGTTTGTTCGAGTTCCTTGGAGAAGATGGCAGCTTAAATAAGAAAATCAAGCAGTTTGATGGTAAGATCAACTTCAATATATGGAAGGTGGACATGTATGATGTATTGGTTCAGAAGGACTTTCACCTTGCCATAGAAGAGAAGAAGGCAACCGACATGAAGCAGGAAAAGTGGGAAAAGATTTGTTTGAAGGCCTTAAGTTCGAATTCAAGTGTAATATCCTTGAGGAGAAAAGTGCGAAGAGTCTATGACCGAGACTCAAATCTGACTACTCAGGATCTTCAAGATCATACTGTGGAGTTCAATAAGGTAATATCTAAAATGAAGGTGATTAATGCTAATGATCTTAGCGAAGAAGATAATGTTAGGTTTCGAGGGCAATCTCAGATTAAATACACAGCGGAAAAATTACAAAATATCTAAACCTAGCCATGGATCCATGTGAAAACCATAAATCGTGTTTATGAGTTATAGCTTAAAGATGGATTTGATGTCTCCACAGTATGTCGAACACAGCACTACAATATTGCAGTGCCTCTACGGTATCCACAAAAACGGATAAAATCAAGCTTTTCCTCACACCGTGGTGCTAGCTGCGGGAAGGGGATGTTCCTCACAATCTCTCTCTCTCTCTCACAATTTATGTGATGGCTAGGGTTTGGAGGACAAAGTTGTCCGGACCGTTCATTATTACGCATGTGACACTCCCTTCTTCGCAAGAGGAACTATCAACATAGAGTTCCCATACTGGCTCGGCCTCTTGGACTTCGGATGCTTCCGGGATAGTGCACACGGTGATGAACTCGACTAGCGTCGGCCCTTTTATAGCGGTCATTGGCTTATAATTGATGTCGTGCTAACTAAGCTCGATGGACCACTTGATCAATCGACTAGAGTTCTCTGGCTTGTTGAGAACCTAATTCAGGGGTTTGTATGTGAGAACTTGGATGGAGTGGGTCTGGAAGTAAGGGCGAAGCTGCCATGCAGCAATAACTAGGGCATAAGCCACCTTCTCCTTTTTATCATAGTGGAGCTCGGCGTTGCGGAGCACCTTGCTCACATAATAGATGGGGTACTCAGATCAGGACCCCATTAAAAGCACGCTCAGACACTATCAGGTAGAGGTAGAGGACTTCACCCGGCTCTGGTTTGCTGAGTAGAGGGGGGTTGGCGATGTATTTTTTGAACTGGTCGAATGTCCGCTACTGGTGTTCTCCACACTCGAAGCTCTTTACCCTCGGAGGGCCTTGAAGAATGGAAGGGATTTTTCTCCAGACTTTGAGAGAAATCTCCCGACGGCTGCGAGTCGACTGATGAGCCTCTGGACTTCCTTGACGTTCTTAGGAGGGGCCAGGTCCAGGATGTCCTGAAATCTTTTTGGGGTTCCCCTCTATCCCTCGCTAGCTGAGCATAAAGCCAAGGAAATTTCCCGAAGTAACGCCGAAGGCACATTTAGAAGGATTGAGCCTCATTTTGTGCTTCCTTAAGACTCTGAAGGCCTCCTCGAGGTCCTTCATGTGGTTCTCTCCCTTGAGACTTTTCATGTTTTGGCCAATCTGATCTTTGAAGACCCGGTTCACTAGACTCTGATAGGTGGCTCCCGCATTCTTAAAGCCGAAGGGCATAACACGGTAACAATAGAGCCCTTGGTCTGTTACGAAAGAAGTCTTCGGAATAATCGAGAAGGAACATCTGGATTCGGCTGTATCCGGAGAATGCGTCCATGAAGCTAAGGTGCTCGTACCCGGATGTCTCATCGATCAGGGTGTCCATGCTTGGAAGGGGAAGGGGTCCTTCGGACAAGCCTTGTTGAGGTCTGTGAAGTTACAGATCCTCCATTTCCCGCTAGCTTTTTCACCATCACGACGTTGGCCAACCACTCCGAGTAGTTGACCTCCTAGATAAAGTGGGAGGAGAGGAGCTTCTGGACTTCTTCTTTTACTGCTTGATGTTGTTGGTGTATGCCTTAGAGGCCAGTTGTGTATTGACATTACTAGTTTACATTGTATCATGATATTTATTTCATATATGAAGTAGTTCATTTATTGTGTTGTTTATTGTGATTAAATGAACATAATAAAGTCCTTAGAATAGTAGGTTCAATACCATGGGATATCCAGTGCATGACTTTATTGTGAGATCCTATTGGTTATAATCAGAACATTATTCTTAAATATCTCTAGTCAAGTATTATTGTGAATTAGGACAACAATAATATATAGAAACTAGTATCTGCGTAGACTGATGACCATATCTCACGAGTCATGGATATGAGATATCAAGTCTACACATGGGTACATATTAGAGTAATAATGTACTGGACTAACCCACCATGAGAATGCTGCATGGATCCTTACATGAGTGTCATAAGTGATTCTCACAGTGACAATGGTGTATGTAGTTCTTTGACTTGAAATCACTGCGGTTCCGTGCATGAGAAGTTATATATTTTAATGTCGTCAAATGTTGCCTGTAATAAGGTGATTATAAAGTTGACTATTGGATATATTACAAATCATGTGGAGGGATGTGTGTGACTTAGATAGAATTTGTCCCTCTTACATAACAGAAGCAATATCTATTGGCCCCTTGATTGATTGAGACTACAAAATGCATGGTCGTGCTCAAATAAGTCAATATGAGATATTGAGCTCATTTGTTTTAGTAAGTCTACTCGGGCATCAAGAAACCAAAGATTGAACAATAAAAGGATGGCACGGTCTATGCCTTGTGGTCAATTAAGATATGTGGACAAAGGGACTAGACTACATGGAAACATTAGTCACAGATAGGTTATGTCTAATCACTGACATTCTCGTTACTTAACTAGTAGTGATGTATTGCTAGATGCCACTCACTATTTGGAATATTAGAATATAATTTTAGTATTACTGTCAACGTAATGGGAACCTACAGGGTCACACACTTAGAATGGTTCGAAATTGAGATTTAAATTCATAAGATGAATTTAATTGGGGATCCAAGTAAGACTTGGACTTCTGACATTGCTTGAACATTTAATTAGATTAAATGGGCTGACTAATGTTCAAAGGCACACACACGAATCTGAACCAGGTCAAATTGTGAGTCCAACAATATCATTACTCTCTTAGGGTTGATTTCTGCACCTATATATATGATACGTATCTATGGGAAAGACACATAAGAAAACCCTAGCTGTCACAGAAATTGTGAGAGAGAGATCGTGAGGAACATCCCATTCCGCAGCTAGCACCGCGGCATAAGGAAAAGCTTTGATTTGATCCATTCGTGTAGTTACCGTAAAGACACTGCAATATTTTAGTGTTGTGATTAGCATACTGTGGAAACAGCAGATCCCTTTTCAAGGTATAACTCCTAAACACGTTTATGGTTTTCGCATGGATCCATGGCTAGGTTTCAATATTTTTTTTGTAATTTTTTCGCTGTATATTTAATCTGAGATTACCACAAAACCTAACAGATGCCTCTCGAGCATGAATTTCCGGTGCTTCTGTTGCATTGGCTTGGTGCCCGGGTTGACACTCAGCTTGTGCATGATTTGGTCTTCTGAGATACTCGGCATATCTGAGGGGGTCCAGGCAACCATGTCCTAGTTCAGTCGGACGCAGTTGATGATGTCCTCTTTATGGTAGGAAGGCAGGGCTTCCTCACTGGGAATGATTTGGTCTCATCTATCTCGGAGAAGGGGGTCTCCTCCAATTCGTCGACCGGCTCGGAGCTAATTGAACTCATGTCACAAGAGAGTTTGACAGCGTCGAAGGGAATGACTGAGCCCCCAACTGTGGCGGCATAGCAGGCCCTGGTGGCCTCCTGATTACCCTTCATAACCCCAACACCAGCTTTCATGGGGAACTTCATTCTCATGTGATAGGCCAAAGGTGCCGTTTGAAGATATGCGAGACCGGGTCACCCAAGAATGGCATTATAGGCCACCTTGACGTTGACCACCATGAAGTCCATGGGCTCGGTTCAGGTGGTCGGGGATTTCCCCGTAGTGACATCCAGATTAATGATCCCTTCAATCTGGACGAGGGCGCCTAAGAAGCCATGAAGGGTGTAGCTTGTGAGCTTTAACCTTTCTCAGGAGAGCTTCAATCCCTCGAAGGCTGCGAGGAACAATATATTGCTCAAGCTACCGCTATCAACAAGGATGCGTTGGACCTTGTGATTTATCAGGTCGAGGCTGATGATCAAAGCATCACAGTGAGGGATTCGGACACCCTCAAGGTCTTCATTTGAGAATGAGACTGCCAGTCCATGGCCCTGTGGGGGAGGGAAGTTATGGACCAAGTTCACTTCCCTGAACAATTCCTTGCGGGAAGAGTTGGAGTCCCCTCCCCCCATCGGCCCTCCATGTATGGAGTGGAGGATGGCCAACCTCTCGGAGTCCTATGGTTCAGACTCCACTTCCGGACGCTTACTGGCACTTTGGGGAGGAGGAGAGCTTCTTGGATCATCCCGAGTGAATTTAGACAAGTACCCTCTCCGAATAAGGGTCTCGATCTTGTCTTTGAGTGCCCGACAGCTATCGGTCTTACGATCGTGGTTGCGATGAAATCGGCAATAGAACCTTCGATCTCACTTCTTGTTCTCGTTATTAGATCGAGAAGGATGCCGGGTCAGGCCCTCTTCCTCAAACTCTATTAGAATGGTGGAGATACTCGCGTTAAGCAGGGAAAACTTCTCAAACCAGGGCACTGGGGGATGACAACTCTACTCGCAGGCATCTTTCTGAGCCTTCTTTGGCGCTTCAGAGCTGTCTGTCTTCCTTTTCCCTTTGGCAGAAGATTCTTTGCGGCCTCCCGGATGTAGGGACTCCTTAGCTCGGATATATTCTCGCTTCTGAGAAGGAGGTCAGGAAAATCGGAATGAGGCTCCTTGGCCAGGGAGATTTTCAAGAGATCGTGTCGGACATTATGCCTAAAGGCAGCTGCCATGACACCAGTGTCAAGTGAGGAGATGAACCTAGCCTCCGCGGTGAATCTCTAGATGAAATCCTGGTGGGAATCCCATCATTCTGCTTCAAAGCTCCAAATCATGCATGGAGGCACTCGTATTTTCATCTTTACGGCTGATCACGAAGTGGGAGAGGAAGCGCTCCTTGATTTGGTTGAACGAGAAGATGGAGTTCGGGGCAAGTCGGAAGTACCATTTCGTGTGAAACCTCGTAGCGTGGTAGGAAATGCGAGACAGGGGAGAGCATCCGAAGTGTTATGAATCATCATGAGGGTTTTGAACCCCTCAATGTGACCAGTCGGATCTGACTCCCCATTGTAGGTCTCGAAGGCGATAGGCTTGAAGATCCTCGGGACCGGGGCTTCAAGGATGTAGGTGAAGAATGGAGGTCGAACTAGATAGTACCCTTGGCCTGATTGCCCCTCTCCTTTCCCTATTCGGGCGAGTCGATCTTCCATCTTCTGTAGTCGATTAAGGGCCGCGTCTTCTCGTCCCTCGGATCGGGTTGACCTGTAAGACTCTTCGTGCTCGGTCTTTATGATACAAGGGTTGTTCGTGTGATGATCATTCCTAGCTCCGCCTCGGAGAGATTGGAGGACCTTGTTTCGAAACTCTTGGAACTCGGCCCTCGTCACGTGGTCCCCCTCTTCGTGGCCATTTGGGGGTCAGCATTCCTTGCGGAAAGACTAGGATCTTTCTCCTGACCATTGGAGGAGTGACAGATGTGGCTCGGAGGGTGATCCGGGGGTCTTTCGTTTCTAGAGCGGTTGAGACGACAAAGGTCCTCCTCGTTTTGCTGATTACTAATAAAATTTTGGTGGTCCAAAACCACTAAATGTTCAGTTCTTTGAGCAACCGAATGAAAGGCGCTCGGAGTTTTGGCCTCTGTTGACGTGCCTTGTTGCTGTTGCGACCCCTGAGTGGTCGCATGGCCGCGGGACGGATGTGGAGGAGGAGGGTCAGCATAACGCCCTCTGGTAGCGGTCTTCTTAGCCTTAGGGGCCATGGGAAAAGGCAGCTACGAGATAGGATATGGGTCAGAGGCTGAATTTGTCTGGTTTCCACAGACAGTGCCAATCTGATGCTGTTGTTTTCGGGTGTGGGGAGCAACAGAAGATGAGTTCTTTTGTTGGATGAAGAACACAGATCTCAGACGTATATCTAATCCTGATGATGGGCTATTATGCGATTAGAGTATGTGGATCTGGTGGTGGTTGACGGCCGCCGAACACTTGCAAAAAGCCTAAAACACCGGGAATTTTCTCCGGAACAGGCCCTCCAACAATCAAGTCAGCAATCGAGGGTAAAAATAGAGATTAGTGACAAAAGATTGATTACCTGTAACTATGGACGTAAAACTGTATTTATTGGCCAGTGAGAATCTATAAGGGAAATATTCCTCTGCTGCCCAATCAAATCCCATGGATTTGAGATATGATGGAGTAATTAATCCCCCGATTATAGGGGATTTGGTTACCAGCCATAAGCGATTGGTCAACTCCTCTTTGGCGGACCGGGCCGGAATGGTGGGCCTCTGGACGGCCCACGAACTGTTTTCGGGCCTGTAGCTCCTCATAGGATGGTTATCTTGGTCTTAGGAATCTCGGGATCCATGCAATGATCATGCGGTCCAAATTAACCGTGATTATCACCCTTATCACTTACTATCTTAATTCCCTAATAAACCTCCAAAATTACTGACCGTATTCTAATATCATGCATCAATTTAGCAATCTACATCTATGGGGATAGCAAGATTAGAGCACATCTTGAAAATATTTAAAAACCTATAAGGTGGTTAGACAAAAGTAGAAATATTCTCAGAACAAAAATAATCTGTTTTCTTCTTCTACTTATCTCTAAAAACTAACGATGATAATATCTTTAGGAACCTAAAGATCAACAATTAACAGTGTCTACCATTTTTCTTCCAGTTCCTCAACAATTGTTCTGTTAGAGCATCCACAGTCGTTTGGTATATTTGCCAATTTGTCATTTTTTGACAAATGGCTTGCTGCAATCGTTTACTATTTTGTCATTTTTTAGCAAAATGACTACAGTTCTTTCTTATTTTTGATAAACGAATTTGCCATTCTCAAATTATAAGAGACGGTATAACATATACCGTCCCAATTATTTTATTTTTTTTTAATAGCGTCGGAAGGTACAACATGTACCGTCCCATAAATTTTTTTATTTTTTATTTTTTATTTTTTTTAATTGAAATGAACAGCCGAGATTCGCTAGATTGAAAAAAAAAAAAAAAACAAATTCTCAGACAGTACGTGTTGTACCGTCCTTGAATTGGGGGATTAATTAGTGGTAGGTTAGTTTAACAAATTAGGTTTAGTTAGTTTTTAATTAGGTTTAGATATTATTATATTATTTATTTTATTTAATTAATATATTTTAATAGTTAATCAGTAATTAAATTATTTTGTAAATTTTTTTTAAACGTGAGACGGTATAACATGTACCGTCCCTCCCATTTTTTTTAAAAAAAATTGCGCGACGGTAAATGTTAAATCGTCCCACGCAAATTTTTTTTTAAAATCGAAAAAATATAACAAACAATGACTGCAGAACAATTCGTTATTTGCTACTACTGTAGCAGTCATTTTTTACAAAATGAGAAACACCATTGTGAATGCTCTTACAATGTGTGGGCCAAAGAAACGGCACCAGGATTATGTTGGAAATTTCCTCACCACGGTTAATCTTTCGGTGTGATGTGGCAAGAGATAGCTGTTTCGGATCCTCAATCTAAAGAGCCTTATCAATTTCATCCATTGTTGACCGAAAGTCCTGTAAAACTTCTCCAAATGCTATTCGTAGTGAAAGCATATTACAACGAGACTGATGAGAATTAGCACCAATATAACACAAAGAACCGAACAAAAAAAGATGTAATATTTGGTTATAATTCACATGCCTCATTGAACTGCCGCGCAATACCTTTCAATCTTGAGTTTTTTGACCACTTGAACTCACAGATGAAAGGCACATCCTAGAATGAAACAATGGATGTCATATCTCAGAATTCAGAAAGAATTCCTTACTATAGATCCTCTGTAATCTATATATCTATGGAAAAAGGAGGATAAATATCCTCCCATACGATTCCATCTATCAAATTTGCCCAATATGGGAAAAATAAATTAGTTACTGTTAGAAACCTCGAGCCAATAGCAACATCTACTAGGTTGCTACAAAAATAGGATCATTGCTCAACTTTCAAACAATTATGTGATTGTTACTGATCTTTTGTTCTAATTTATGTCATGCGTTTTGAAATTTATGCTCTAATCCAATAAATTCTCCTACATTATTGTACATTTACCCATCTCTTTTATGATTTTTCAATTCCAGATACCAACTATTGCAAAGAGTGTTTGATACATTTCCATGTGGTAAACAGGATGAGAAAGGGACATGGAAATTAAGAGGGTGTACCTGACTAAGTTCCATTATGTGGGATACCGGCTGCGCATGAGCTTAGCAACAGTAAGTTGTTCAAACTCGATAAATTGCACAGTTTCACCTCCAAAAATATCATACAATTTGGGATTTATAGATTGGTTTCATTAAAATTGCTAATTATATACAGTAGCATATATATGATCAATTCATTGTTCACCAAACAAAAATGCGATGTGCAATGTTGTCAAGATTTTTAACATGGAAAAACTGACCACGGCAACTAAGAAGATGGGGAGAATAAGAAAGATGCCCGATGAATGGAGAAAAAGTATTTTAGTACCTATATATAAAAGTAAATGAGATATACAAAATTGCACAAACTCCCGAAGGATTAAATTAATGGGCCATACGATAAAAATTTGAAAAAGAGTGATCGAACATAGGCTGAGAGTAGAAACTACAGTGTCAGAAAATCAGTTTGGATTTATGCCTGGGAGATCAACAATGGAAGCAATTTATGTACTGAGGAGACTTATAGAAAATATAGGGAGAATAAGAAAGATCTACGTATGGTGTATATAAATCTAGAAAAAATATATGATAAAGTCACTAAAGACATAGTATGGTGGGTGTTAAATAATAAAAGAGTAACTATTCGGTATACTAACTGAATGTAATTAAGGATATGTATGAAGAGACAAGGACTACAATTAAAACAACCACAGCAGAGACCAGTGATTTTCCGATTACAGTAGGTTTACACCAAGGTTCGGCTTTAAGCCCCTACCTTTTTGCTTTGGTTATGGATGAATTGACGTGAGAAATACAAGATGAGGTGCCTTGGTGTATAATTTTTGCCGATGACGTCGTCTTAGTGGACGAGACTAGAGCAGGAGTCAAAGCTAAATTAGAATTGTGGAGAGAAACTTTGGAAACTAGAGATTTTAGAATAAGTAGAACTAAACCAGAATATGTGAAGTGTAATTTTAGTGATATTCGGAACACAACTGAGAAAGTAGTGAAGCTCAATGGTCAAAAGGTACCTCAGAGAGACCATTTGTAATAATTAGGCTAGATTATACAAAGAGATGGAGAGAATTGTGAAGATGTTATACATAGGATCCAAGCAGGATGGCTTAAGTGGAGAAGTGTCAGTGATATTTTGTATGACAAACGTATACCTTTGAAGTTGAAGAGAAAAAAAATTATATGGGACGGCTGTTAGACCAGCAATGATGTATGGAGCAGAGTGTTGGGCAACAAAGAAACATGTCCAAAAAATGAGTGGAGCGAAGATGAGGATGCTAAGATAAATGTGTGGTATAACCATGAAGAATAGAATTAGAAATGAGCACGTACGAAACATTCTAAAGATAGCTCATATCCAAGATAAGTTAACAGAGATTCACCTCAGATGGTTTGAACATGTCATATGTAAATTTACTAGTGCCCCCTTTATGAAAGTTAAATTATGAACCATAACTCAACATATATGAAGCAAAAACAATTCTTATTTGGTAACAATGCTGAGTCAAACGCAGACACATGAATCCGACTAGACAATTCCTATTTTAGTGTAAGTTTTCAGAATTCTCGTAGTATGGGCGTGTTGCGTCGCATCATGTGTGTGTGCTTCCTAGCTCAATATCCATTCTAGGTTTCCCTTCGTAGATAAAATTTTAAATGCAGTGACATGGAACATTTGACAGGTGGTATACTTCACCATCTACCTCAAAACACTAAGGAACGTTGCAATTGGACTTTTCAGAAATCTTGTTTTGTCCGAGTAATATGTTTTGTTGAGTAAAAGAGGATACCCTTTAATTATCAACTTACCTCATGGATTGTACGAGGGTTAGGCTTCTTCCTCGGTTTTCTGGTAATGAAACGAGATTCTCAAACACAATCTTCCCGTAAAAAATATATATAATCCATGCCATACCTAAAAAAAACTAAAACAATGTCTTTTCAAATATTCAAATAATAAAGAAGTCAATCTGAATTGTTGTGCAATCTAAGGTCATTTCTTCTTATCCTCGTTACTATAGAAGTAAGTTAAAGTTTTGGGAATCTAGAAGGAGAAGAACAAATGATAAGATTAGTTAAATGCTCATATTACCAGAATCGAACTTTGGGCCTCTCACAAGTGGGAAGTCTTACCATCTGTACTAACAATTGACTGGACCATATACGCAAGTGAATTATGCACATGTATTGAACTATGAGTAATCAAGTAACCAGTGGCACATCCTTACCCCAAAATAAGTAGCCATTGGGACATAAGGTATATAATGCTTTTTCATTTATAGCAACACTATCGTTCATCGTTCTATGCTATACTCAATTCTCTTTATCTCATCAAAATATCAGATCATTATATCTTTGCTTCCCCTCTGTATCGAGAAAATAAACTACTCTTATCCTAAGGAATGAATTTGTCCCAAATCTTAGCCTAACGGAATTTAAAGGTGTAGGTATAAAGCAGCATAAAAGAGCCTTCTTTGTAAGTGATGTTGGAGCGACATGAACAACTCTACTATGTAGATTTAGAAAATTCAAAAGTATCAGCACGTTGAGACGCTCAGAGGTTGTAAACAATGACTTTCTGGTAAGACGTAGGCTAAATATATAAGAGTAGTACTGTAACCCCTGTTCCCGTATATGTGTACTATGTTTGCCCATTGACACGTGCCTACAGCACGTCTTCGGAACGGTGCACCTGATTTGATTATATAAAATAGTTTTGGAGGTCCAGCAAATTAATTGAAGTAGCAAACATATTATATGAGGAAGCAGTATATATACCTTTAAGCTCAACCATTGCCTTCTTGATCATTAGCTTGAACTTACCTGGAATGCATATAGTTTGTTAGAAACACTGCAAAAAGATTTTTTTTTTTAACTTCAGCATCACTTTTAGATACTTGTAATCGTTATTCAAGAACATTATCATATAGGTTTTATAGAGCTTACTCTAATCTCATAACCACTATGAGCAAATCTAAATACAATGGTAACGCAAGTGCAGGTGTGAAGGTATCTACAATACCTAAACATTTTTTTGTGTGAGACCCAATTTGCAATTAAAATAACTCTTATTATTATTTCAACCAAAATGAAATACATGAAGTTCTCAAAACTCTAATCCAAGCTAATTATTTCTTTTATCTCCACTTTGTCTTCCCATTGCACCGTTATAAAAAAAGGGATAAATAACAAATTTACTTTAGTTGTCTTTCTTGAGTGGAGGGTTTGTACCCTTCACTGGTAAACTCCAGTCATCCCAATCCTGTATATCCAAATATACACTAAAAGTTCATATATGTTAAATTATCCACGGTTTATAATAACTAGTGAAGGGAACACTTCACGATAATATTTTCTCTTGTAGTAAAGAAATTAATGTTGAATATTTGTCAAGTTATTTTAGGTTCCTGGTCAGCTTACCTGTCTTGTTATGGTTTGGAAGCTCAAATTAAGGCCACCAAATAATCCATCTCTCACTTGCGTACACCTTAAATCAAAATCAATAAAAAACTCATCAAATAAATCACTAAATTAAAATTTTTTAAACCAAAAAATAAAAGAGTTATACCTCTCTGAACTTAGATCCCATGCACACACAAAATTCGAGTCAGCAAAAAACTGAGTAATCCTCTGCACACAAAATTCAAACTTAGAATGAGAATTCGGTTAAGGAGATTAAATTAGAGTCGCCGCATCACATATAGAGGCTCTCGATTCGGTGGAGGGGCGTCGCTGATACGGAGTCGCTTGATATTCGCGCTCGATTTGGTGGAGAGGAGTCACCGATACGGAATTAGCAGCAGATCAGATATCGGTGACAACCTCTTGATTGGGGTTCGACATTGGATTTGGATTTGGATTTGCTTTGAGATTTTCAAAATTTTAAAATTCCAAATTTTAATTTTTTAAATTTTTTACATTTTTTTTATTTTAAAATTTTATTTTAAAATTTTTTTATAAGTTTTTGATATTTGTATATATTTTTGAATTATTTTTAAAGTTTTTAAATTTTCAATTTATTTAGTTTTTAAGTTTTTAGTTTTTTATTTTTTATTTTTTTAAAAAAAAATTATTATTTTTTTAATAGGAGAGAAAGAGAGGAGAGAGAGAGAGAGAGAGAGAGAGAGAGAGAGAGAGAGAGATACTATTTTAATAATAATAATGATAAATAAAGGAGTTGTTTTGGGTGAGGGAATTTGAATTTGAGTTTCGGGGGGAAACTTTTGGGGGGGGGGGGGATGCGTTTTGTGAGGTTAGATCTGGGCCTTTGATTTTGGGGGGATTGAAGGTGAGGCACTTAATAACTTTCTTTGTGTTTTATTATATAGATTTTTCCTTATATTTTCTGTATTTAAAATTTTTATAACTTTCTTATCGCTTTTAAATTCTTTTTTCAACAATTTCATTTTCAGTTGATCGAATTTTAACAAATTATTATTCTGGTTTCTGAGAAATTTTCTATCGATTTTTATTATTCGAAAATTATATTTATTTCGAATAACGGTGTATTTAAATTTTATTTTATATTCTTAATTGATTGACTATTTACATTATAGCCCAAACCAATTATATTATTGCTATTTGGATTTTAATAAAATCTGTCAAACTCGAATTGCATTTTGATATATATGTATCATTATTATCATTATTATTATTACTATTATTGTTATTTTAATACATACAAACCAAGCATATCTATACTATTATTAAGCAAAGCCTTATTTTAGCTGCTTTTTACTATCTTGGCCTCATATACATAACACACCTAAAAAATAATATAGGGTTAAATTTGTCAATTTTTACCCTTAAACCATAAACAAAAGAAGGTCACAACCGTAATTCTCACCCAAATCAAGCTCTCACTATCAAAAAAACACGGGCACATTTCATTAAACCCGTCCAATCCCAGTTCCCAATGTTTTCCCTCGAAATTTGTGTGACAAAAACCCAACATCCCCAAAATCTAAAATTCTCCAAAACAAGAAACCCATCCACGCTTAGCTGTCCACCACTCTCCTCAACTTTCAAAAACTCTTAAACCATCTTCCGAGTCAAAAACAAAATCTGAAATTTCAAAAACCAACAAACCCCAAAAAATGCACGCAAAACAGATTCCAAGGTGACAAGCCTCGCCGCGTCATCGCTGCCGCGCTCCCATCGCCGTCCGATCTACTACGTGATGAGCCTCTCCCACCCCGACGCCGAGAAAATGTTGCTCAATGGCGGCTCCACCACCGGTGGGTCCCCTCTTCAGCACCACAGCCACCACCGCCACCACAACTCTTCTCTTCATCTTATCTACTTTTTTCCTTTCTTTTCCTACCGATTGATGCAATTGATTTGTGTTATGGTTAGGGTTTCTGATCTATTTCGAATGAATTTCTATCTCGATTTTGTAGGTAAGAAAAATTAGGGTTTTTTTTTCTTCAAAATTTAGGGTTCAAAGAAGCAAATAAGATATGGAAAATATAATACTTGACTCTTTTCAACCCAATTTTTATTTCTAGGGTTTTTCTAACAATTTCTTTGAATTTTTTTTTGTTTTCAAAAATTTTGATGAGTCAATGGAGGCGAGTTCGGGAGGCGGATCGGGTTTCTGAAGACTGTTAACAGGTCGGAGTTTGGGTTCCTTCCAATCTCGATGGTACTTCAGGTATCTTCACGACGCTTCTTTTCTATGGTGAATTCATTTTTCAGGGTACTCTTCATAAATTCCTGAAATATTGTAGCAATATTCATGCATTCAGTGAGGATACAAGTAACAAGCTTTTTGCACAATCAAAGGACAAACCAAGCTCCTTTGTTTCCATTTTTTTTTTTTAACTTTCAGTTTTTGGATTGTTTAGTTGTGGAATTCATTTTTCAAGAAATTGTGGTGAATTTGGTCATCACAGACTACTGCATGCCTGGAATGACTGGGTATGATCTGCTAAAGAAGATTAAGGTACATTTAATTTTTTTTAAAATTTTTTTAAAAAAATTATATTATATAATATAATTTTCATATAAAATTATATTACATTATATAATTTTTTTAAAAAATTATAATATATAACACAGGGGTGAGGTAAAGACCGGAGAAGTGCCTTGCATTTATTCAAAATATGACTGACCTGCTAATAAACTGGACTAGAGAATTGGAGAGCTTTGTTACTTTAGAATTACCCATCACTGCTTTGGAGTTGTTCAAAAAAGAGGTTGCTAATGGAACTTGCTCTGTTCCTACATATTATTTAAATAAAAAAAACGTGCATCGCACGTGCATATTACTAGTTATTTATATATGACTATACTAATTATTTGTGCAAAATTAAATGCTAATCTAAATGTATTCTTTCAATTTATTTTTATTTTCAATTAAACTGTGTAAAAAAGTTTGGTGCAACCTATGAAAAATTTGTGCATTGTATAGTGTATTATTAATCCTATTTCTATTACCTATTTATTCTATTTTCCATCTTATAGGATCTAAACCCGTAACCCAAACCCGCTTACCCATTACCCTGTACCCTATTCAACTCTATACTATTTAAACCCCCCGTCACTTTAACCCCTCCTTCCTCTGAGTTTTTACCGAAACCATCACTTCGCGTTCCCCCTCGAACCCATTGCCGTCACCCCCTTGCTCCACCCTCGACTCCTTCTCATCGTCATCACCATCAACCCATCCCCCCTGGTGGCCATTACCAACCACCTGCAACCACCTCGACATTGCAACCCACGCGACTGCCACCTTGTCTCCTCGTTATCACCCCCCCCCCACTGCACCCCCCTCGCCTTCCGCTTGACTCCGCAATCATCTTCCTCGAGCACCCCGCTCGAGTCTCTCACGTCCCGTTGCTCATCCCGCCATCATCCTTGCTCAACCACATCGAACTCCGCTCCGTCGTTATCCTCCTCCTTCCCGCCATTTCCGAGCCTCCAACGCCTCTGCATTCCGCTTGTCCTCTCTCATCTTTGAACCGCCATGGCCGCCCTCGTCTACCCTCTGCACCCTCCGGCCATTACTATCGAAGCTCTTCTTTCGCCATTGCCACTCGCTACTACCCCGACGTTCCTCGTTGCCACCTCCGAGTCTCCTCTACCACTGCATCATCTCCGCCACCTCGTCATCATCCTTCATGGCTCTGAACTCCATTGCCTCGTCGCTACTCCGATTCCTCTATTTCTTCCCAAGAGCAGAGCACTGCTCCAGTCAACCGAAGCCTCTCCTTCAAGCCTCTCGCTCACCTCGACCGCAACACCGCTCTACCATCTCGCCCAGACCTCCTATACACTATCACCACTGGTCAGTAGCCTCATCACAAATCCTCGTCGAGCCTTTTTCTCCACTGCGAACCCACCGAAGCTTCCCTGATCTCTTACATCCTTGCCCTCCGATCACCTCAGCCAGTCGATCACCGTGCCTCCACGACCACCACCCTGCTGCCATCCGCCGTCTGAGCTGCCGCCAGTCGTCTCCAGAGCCAAGCGCCATTACCATTGCTATTGATCAGGAGTTTTTGATCAAGTAAATTCTGGCTGTTGATCCTCTTGATTGATCATCAAGTCCATCAGATCTTGATGATTTGACTCTTGGCCGTCTGATCCTCCTCTTAATCATCGCGATCACGTTCATCAGTAGTTAGTTGATCCTGACCGTCCAATCTCCTCCCGATCGTGATCTTGATCATCTTCATCTTCATCATCATCAGATCTGAGCCATCGGTCACTCTTGATCTTGATCTTGATCTTCGATCTCAGACATCCGATCTACATTTGATCATCTTAATCTTGATCATCATCTAGATCTGTGCCGATCCATCCGACCGTTGTTTGATCATCAACATCAAGATCCGTGCCCGATCGTGATCATCTCATCCAGACTTGCTCGGTTCGCGTTCGTCGCCATGTGCCGGGATCTGTTCCCATTATTCTCTTCTCTTCAGAATTGTCTCCATTAAGGCAAATACTTGTATGAATATTTTTGTTCCTCGTACAAGCATAAATACTGCAAGTAGATCTCTGTTATAACTTGTTCTTCATGTTCTCACTTGTTGATAATCTTCACCATACCCATTTTGATTCATTTCTATCATTTCCATAATCATATAAGATCATAAACACCAATTGTTTATTTCTACCCTGCCATATGTTCTGACTTGTAGCTTGTTTTTGACCTAGTTACACTTTAAATCTGTTAGAACTTTTTGAATATGAATATAGCCCCAAATGTATAGTTCACAACCCTTTCAACGGATCTCAGATCTGATTTATGATGTGTGAGTTATCGCAGTTTTATTGCTGCTGTGTCGTACAATTTCAGATTCATAAATTTGCTGTGTCACTCTATTTTTCAATTTAAATTGACTATGCTATCTGTAAGATAATAACTTGAAATTTTGCATGCTGAGACTAGACACAATAGAGAACCTTCCCTAACTTTTCTGGAATTATTTGATAAAGTTTCAAATCTGTTTCACGATTCTAAACGCAATTTTACAAATTCTGGTTGAACATGAATTCTATGTAATTTGTTGTTTTGACACCAGTTGCTAAAACTTGTATGTATCTTGTTTATATGCACTGGAACCGACAGAGAGTCTAGTTTCTAGATTTTCTGACGGATCCAGATTTGCATTTCTGTAGCAATGGGGATCTTAGTTTTGGTGCAGCAACGTCCTGCTGTCCAGATTTGGAATTCTCATCATTTTGATAATTATAATTTGTTTGATACTCGAATATGCTTTCAACCTAGCCTAAACTTGTTCCATATTTTCTTATCATGTTTACTTGCCCTGTTTTGCACACTTTCATGCATGTTTGATAATAATAATGAATAACAAGCCCCGGTTTAAGAGAAAGACCATAGTAGTGGACAATATAAGGTAAGTGTACTCGGAAGGGGGCCTGTGTTCCCCATTACTTGATGCCATCATTTCGTGATTACACGATTTATACCTGTTATTAACTAACTGATTATATGATGAAATGATTTGTGATTACATGATTCCTGCATGTTACTAGTATATGATTATATGGTGCCATGATTCGTGATTACATGATTCATGCTTGTTACTAGTATATGACTATATGATGCCAAGATTTCATGATTACATGATTCATGCCTGTTCTTGATTACATGATGCCATGATTTCACGATTACGTGATTCGTGCCTATTCTGGTTACATGATGCCTGAGTACATGACCGTATAAAATCTACCACTAAATCTAAACGCAACTTGTTTGAATGTAGCAACCATGTGGTAAACTTTGGGATGCATGAAGTGCTATCTAGATAGGATTAGATACAAGACTTGAGAATAACATGATCACCTGTACATTCCTGTTACCTGTACATGCTACCTGACACCTGTTACATATTTACATGCTTGCATGCTACTTGATACCTGTTACAAGTTTACACGATTCCTATTTGCAAGATTATATGACTCATGTTTACAAGTTACATGTTCATGTTATTAAGTTACAAGATTCCTGTTTACACGACATGCTTCCTGTTACATAATTCCTTATTCCCGATTAGTTATGTTTGAGACCTGTTCAGTTCTTATTTCCTTCCTATTATGTATGTTGTTTCTCGTTATCATGTTGTTCAGTATTTGAATTCCCAGTTCTTGTTGCTTTCCCTGTTATATCTTGTTCCTGTTCCTTTTTGCTTGTACTACTTGCGGCCTGTAACTTGCACTAACGGGTACTCCATTTGTCTTTCTTTTGAGTTATGTTGTACATGTACAGACGATGGGTTATTGAGAGAACTCGTCGAACTATTGCTGCACTGCATATTCTCTGGCTTTTTGGTAAGTCCTTGTATTTCAGATACTGGTTATTACATTATATTCCTATTTATGTGATTACTATTGTACTGTTGAGTTACCTAGTATTGTATAGCTTATGGATGATATGAGTTGGCATACTTATATCATTCATTGGGTCTCAGTTATGTGCCTGTGTTCCTGTGGAATGTGAAGCAGGGCGTGACAAGTACCCGGTTAGATAGTAATAACTAATAAATAGTTAAAGATACTAGATTTTGGAAGGATGCCTAAGGTGCACATATATTTTCACCTTTTTCATTCTTTAATCTAAATCTTCAGATATCGAGAGTCAAGCGCTAGCAAATGGAGAAAAAATAAGGTGAAGCCAAAATATCAGACCATTATATCTTTGCATCCCCTCTGTATCAAGAATAGAAACTACTTCTCTTATCCTAAGGAATGAATTTGTGCCAAATCTTAGCCTAACGGAATTTAGAGGTGTAGATATAGAGCAACATAAAAGAGCCTTCTTTGTAAGTTATGTTGGAGGTCATTTAGGTGTGACATGAACCACTCTACTATATAAATATACAATTGTTTGATATTGTATTATATATTTAGTGTCATATCGGGTAATGTATCAGTTTAGTATTTGATTCCCTCCTATATATAGGAAACATTGTACTCAGTTATAATTAATCCAATAATATTTCTCAATCTCTCTATTAACCTTATCATAGTATTAGAGCAGTAATATTTTAAATTCCTCTTTCTCTAATCCCTAAACCTAATTGCTGTCATCATCAACAACAATGAACTCACAAAACTCTGGCAAACCCACAAAACTCCAGCAACCCACAAAATCCTAATTTTGTCTTTGCCATCGGTGCCTTCGTCCTCATAGAATTCCCCCAAACTCCACGAACACCTGCAACAGAAATCCAACGTCTTTGTCCCAGATGAATCAAGTCTCAAGCGCCATCAACAGCAATCAATTCTCTTCACCATAGTCAACTCCTCCACATGCGATAGAAACCCAACGTCGACTCCCCCCCCCCCCACCCCCCATTCCGATATTTCAAAACCCAAACTCCCAAAACCTAAGCTGCCTCCCAAAGCCATCATCCTCACCATCGTCGACTCCCCCACTCCGATATTTCAAAACCTTAGCTGCCTCCATCTACTGCTCTACCCCACTATAACCCAATTTTTTAATCCCCGTTCTACATCCACCTCGTACCCTCATACACCCTATACCCATTTTCTCCACACAAAAAAACCCATCCCAAACCCAAAACCCGATATCCAAATCTAACTCACAACTCAACCCCACCTCTCCTTACCCTATTGCACTGTTTGCAGTTGTGGCCGTTACAGCCACCGCCGCCAGTAGTTAAAAAAAATTGCAGTACATGTGCTTCTCAATGGAACCCCAATTTTGCCAGTATCTTCCCATCTCCACTGACTTCCCCTTTCCTCTGCCAAAGATTGTGTAATGCCCCGATTTTTCATTTAATGAAAAATTATTTTATTTTGTACGTAGTGTGCACGTGCAATATTTTGGTTGAATTAAATATTATGATTATTTTCATTATGATATGTGCTTTTTAATTATTTGTTTTACAAAGCCTTCTTTCAATTAGACAAAAAAGCCTTTTTCTTAAAGCCCAAAATTTAATTCATTTATTTTATTTTAAAATTATTATTTTTGTCCATAAACTAAAGCCCATGAGTTAATTTATTTTTAAATACAACTTGTCATGTTGGATACAATTTAAAGGTTATTTTTATATAAAATTTAATGTACAAATTTTTGGAGGCAAATGCTTGCACGTGCATTGCACTTATACGTGCAAAGTACACTTCCTATGCATGGCCGGTTGTGAGTTTGGAGGGAAACCAAAAATTTGAGTGGGATCATGGTGTGGTGGTTACTTGATTATGGGTGGTTAGCATAACTCCTCCTTAAATCTAAGTCATTTGTCCCTAACTCCTCCTTCAATCTTAGCCATCCATTTCCCTAGATTTTTAGTATAAATACCCCCTCCCATGGCTAGTATTCTTGTGCAAATTAATTCTTCCAAACCTATAGTTCAATTACATTATCTAGTAGTTAGTAAGTGAGTAAAAGATTGAGAGATTGTGTGGGTTTGTACTTGCAACAAGAAGAGAAGGAGAGGCCAGCATCCAAGAAGGGGAGCTCTCGGTGTGGTGTGCTTGGAGACTTGTGTGCGCATCGACTAGGAGGAGGAGCATTCTCATTGCAAGGACATTCGTTTAGGAGGTTGCTAATTGTACTTTCTTCTATAAGGTGGGTAAATTTTTCCTATTTCTAAATAGGAATGCATGCTAGATTTAATTAGAAAAATGATGCATGAAAATGATTAATAAGATTGCACATTTAATTGGAAAAATGACCTATAATTGATTGAATTGTTGTTATTGTATGAATTTCTATTGTTAAAATTCAAGTTGTGTGCGATATGAATATGACTATGAATTGTGTAAAGAAACCTTCGTTAGTAGCATGAAAAATTATGTGCAAAGATTAGTATATTGATAATGTCGCTTTATGTGCTAAATTGGAAAATTTTTGTTATGACGTTGTAACGAATGAATCAAGATGCAATTATTAAGTTTGGGAAATGAATAAGGGAAGAAAATTAGTATAGGGATTAATGAAATTATAATGTCGAAAAAGAATGTATTAGTGGTAATATATCAAATGAACCAAATTGTATGGTAGAAATGTGTTAATTATTGGGGAAAATATGTTTAATTATTTGAGAAAATTATTCTCATATACTGGAGTGTAATTCATGATGGAAATGATTGATCTGGAATTTTTACAGTATGTTAGTAAGAACAACTTGAAATGAAATTTTCATGAACATCAATATATTTTAAATAACAGAGAGATTTGATTTAAATAAAGTTTAAGTTGTAACGGTGACAACCCGAGCCCATAGCTTGAGTGGTCGGATCATTCTTAATCGCTACAGTATGTGTGGGGGTTTTCTCTGAGGTTGAGGGATCGAATCCCGTTGACACCATTCTTTTTATTTCGAACATTTTGAAAGAATCTGTTCTGCCGAAGAGCATTTAATGCTTTTCTCCCTTCTTCTAGACGGGTGTAGCACTCGGCCTAGTGGCTTGTTCCTTTGGTTGTTTCTCCTATGGTCGCTGGTTCGACCATGGCTTTCGGCAGTGTTTATGTTGTGGGAAAAACAATTTTTTTTGGATGTTTTGATAATCAAAAAAATATGGAAAAAATATATTTTATTATCTTAAAAATATGGGGAGTTTATGAAAAATAAATTGAGGATTATTTGCATGAAGTGGAGCATGTTTAGAGAATAAAAGTATAAGTTAGAACTATAAATTCTACACTTGCATTTGTATAAAGTTGTAGCTTACAAAAGATTTAGAATGGAATATTGGAAAGGAAATACGAATAAAAAGGAATTATGTGTAGTAATGTGAATTATTCTCGTTGGAGAATAATGTGACAAATTATGAAATGTAAACATTCATCCTCGATCGTATAACTAGCGATGTGGTTTTTAATGTGAAAATAATATTTCATGAGTTACATGATGAATAGTTGAATTTAATGTATAATTATGGACTATGAAATGATTTGGAAGTCATGATTGGAAAATAGAAATATTTTGAGTATGACAACTCAACATGTGAACTTATGAGTTGGAGACACTCAACTTTAGAATTTGTGAATGGGAATTGAAACAAAAGAGTAGCTAAGTCTCCCCCGGCATTTGGAAAGAAATGAAATAAAATTTGAAATGAAAGACCAAGGTTGGTCATGTTTGAATGAATGAATAAGTCCAGTTTAGTGGAGAGGCTAACTCTAGTGCTTTGATGTTGTTCATGATTCTATTTCATTAGAATTAAGGATTAGTTACATAGTGAAGACGTGATGAAAGTAAGAGAAAAACATTAAGTATGAGGGCCATTGGATCAGCGACGAGAGCGTATCCCAGGATGTCCCATGATGAGTCAGGACGAGGATATTGCTCCAGAGTACCGTCCTGGTGGCGATGCTCGTGGGATGTTTGAAGACTACGGGTGGTGTCATGTCTATGGTAGGAGCTGAATTACCACAGGATGCCTGCATGATGAGTCATGTGTCAGTGCGTTGGGATTCCCTCCAGGGCACCTAGACATGAGTTCGTAGGTCGGAAAACATCTAGGATACTTACCGTAATTACAGTAGTAGATTAAGTCATGGCGAGGGATTGAACCCTACAAAGATGAAGAACGATTAAGGGCTTGCCCTCGGACCTATGTAGTATGGGATGCATAGAATCCGAACAAGTGCACATTAGTGTCATGTAACATAAATAACTGCATTAAGGACTAAGTGCACAATCACAACATGACATCAATAGGGTAGTCCCTTTAGTTTGAAATGTGACAAGTTTGTGTTTGCTAAATATGGAAAATTAGTTATACTATTTCCGGCATAGAGAGGATGGCCGTGTATAATGTTCGTCGGTTGAATAAACTGACGTACCCACAGTCTTATATGCAGGTAAGTGACATGATAAAGATTAAAGAGGAACAGATACTTAAAGATTATTCAATGTTGTTGTACATTCATTTAAATGTTGTAATTTTACTTCCGCTGTGCAGTGTAAATTGTAATGAATTTATGTAAACTCTGATGTAAAGTGAAAAGTTCAAATTTCCTTGTAAAATTGTACTAAATGAAGTGGAAAGATCCTGTAAAACTCTCGAATTCAGTTGTATTTGGAATTCGGGGCGTTACAGATTGGACTGATTGGGTTGCCTTCCTTAAGACCACTTTTCTCGAACATTCCTTATAGGGGTCACATTGATGGCTCCAATCCCCATCCCAAAGATCCCGTCGATACTACATTAGCAGACGAAAAGAAACAGATCCACACTTCCCAGGCTACTTGGGATGACCATGATCGTCGTATCATTGCCTTTATCATCTGCTCCACTAACCGCTCTCTCCATGCTGACATGCTTCGTATTCGTCCTGCTCAGGCTCTTTGGCTTCAGTGGACCACTCAGTATGTTCAGGCTAGCGGAGCCCATGAGTACTAGCTACTTGTTTAGTTAGTTCTTGATCGTCAGGGTGATCGCAACATTCAGGATCATTAACAGCCATGCGCCATATCTGGCACGAATTGCAGCAACTAGAAGATAGTGATGTCCATATTACTCATGAACGGTGCCAGTTTATGTTCTTAATGATGGTTCTTCGATCAGAGTATCAATCCCTATGTAGTCAGTTGACTCACAGAGATCCAATTCCTCGTCCTGAGGCTGCTATAGCCATACTTGTGGTTGAAGAAACTCAGCTACACGCTTTATCAACTCCAGCTTCTATCCAGCTATCCAGCAGTGATAGTGTTCTGGTTGTTTCCCCTCGTACCTCCTCCTCCTGCAAACCTCACTTTGGCCCCATGCCTCCTTCTTCTGACCATTGCGGTGTCCATGATCGTCATCTCCATTTTTGCACCCACTGTCAGCGGAATGGTCATTTTAATCACGAGTGTTTCATCTTGCACCCACTTCTCTTGGTGCAGGCACAGCAGCGCAGGAAGCAACAGAGTTTACCTCCTCTAAGTATTCCTTCTCATGCATCACGTGCAATGGCTGTTAACTACACTTAAGCCCTCTCCTGCTCCTTATGATATTCCTCAACGACGTCTCGCTCAGCTGGACCTTCAGAATTCAGGTTAGTCCATCAATACTGGCTCCTCTGCCCCTGCTTATTCTGTTACTCTTGGCATGAAATCTTCCTGGCATTTAGATTCTGGTGCCACATCATCTTACTAGCCATTATACACTCCTTACCACTAGAACTCCACTTAACTCTCACTCACTTTGACCCCCGTTTCCGATTATACGAACTTTATTTTTCTTTCCTACGTTTTTTTGTATTTCAATTTTCTATACGTCTTTCTATTCTTTTGAACAATTGCCTACACTTTTTTATATCTGATTATTTTTCTTGAACCTATAATCCTAACTCATATCCGATTGTATTTTTCCGATTGCACAAATTTTCTATGTATATTTGTATTCGATTGTTTTTGAATTATTTTTGTTCCCTTAAATTTATCTCTTGTATCTAATTCATTTTCTTGGATCATCTTTCGGAGCCCAAATCTTGTGTCATTCTACAGTCTCATTCCTTTTCTCTTGATTTTATATTTTGACATAGTCTTATTCCATTCAATAATCTTATCCATTATTTTCATTTGTTTATTTGATTATATTGTGAAACCTAAAATTTCATTCTATTATTATTCATCTTCTATTTGGATTTAAACCCATACCCAATTTTGATCCATACTATAATCTCATCATGGTTTATTTGATTATTTGATTGATGTGTTAATCCCAACCCAAACGTAACTCATTCCATATTTTATTTGATTATTATTTATTCATTTTCTTAAACCCAGCTCTAAGTCAACAACCCAAAAGCCTGAGATTCATTGCTGCCTATTTATAACCCTCATTATCCCTAATCACTTAATTAACTTAACCCTAATCCTCCATCTCCAATCCCACAACCGCCAACCCCCCAACTTTCTCATCTTCTTCTTCTTCGATCAAAATCCATTATTCCACTCCATCGCCAACCCATCCTCTTTCACCTGATGCTACTCTGATGCCCGATCAGCCTCCTGCGCATCGCCTGACTGCCCACGACTCCATCATGCAACCACCGCCCGACCACTACACTGCTTGCTACTGCTGTTCGCCCCAACTGCCATTCCAACCACTCGAGCTCCCCCCTTTCTCCTTGTTCTTCCATGGTAACCGACAACATCCCTCTTCATCACCACTACAGCATAGATGTCATTGCCACGCACCTTCCTGAGGACCGCAGTGCTTCAACAACCTAACTCCAGCTTCTCACCACCGACTGAGCTCCGCACCACCCTGCCTCGCTGACCAACAGCCACCCCCAAAGCCCCTCACTCTGTTGACCAAGCTCCAGCCCCTCACAGCACCACCCGCACAACTCTGACAACCCTTGCCTTCCCTAATAGCTAGTCGGATTCAATTGTTGCCATTGTTGCCTACAACTCTTGATGCTGCTGCCAAACACCGAAGCCCTTACCGCTGCTACTTGTCGCCAACAATCGCAGCAACCCCTCCTTCCACTATCGCAGTCACCGGAAGCCTCCAACCTCCTCACACCCGCTGTCGACCGAACCTCCACTGTCGTCTTCGTCAATCCTAATTGCGATCAAGCCCTCCATCATTTATCGTAGCCACTAAACGTCTCGTTGCTGCCATCTCTTGCTATTGTGCTACTGTTTTCTCACCGTCGTCGCTACCTAATTGCTCATTGTTGCTGCTATTGTTCTTTTATGTTGCTGCGTTCGCTGTAGTCACTGCCATGTGTTGTCGTTTCGCTTCTCCTCCTCACGTTGATTCTTGTCACCCATTGTTGTCGTTCACTGTCAAAGTTGCTATCGTCGCACTCGCTCGCTCATTCTCATCGTCACAAAAAGGCAAGTGTTCTCTTGTACACCATTTTTTATTCTCATATAAGCTTTTGCTTTGAATTCTGCAAGTAGACCTTGGTTGATTCATCATGTTATAACCTCGTTTTCCTTCCCTTCATGTGTTAATTGATCGTGATCCATTACTATATATTATTCTACTTGCTTCTTGTTAATCCCATACTCGTAAAATGATTATGAACATTTCTTATTATTACCTGCATTACACAAACACATGATTATGAAGTATAGGCATATAGATACATATCCAGATTTGATGTTATTTGATCGTGTTATGACGTAGTAGTGTGAATATTAATTTTAGAAATAATGATTTTTGTCATGCTAACGGTAGAAATCCACCCAATCTACTGAATATGAATGATTGATTGAGTTCTATTATAAGATCACATGTTTTGGGTATTTTGATTGTTACAAATGAAAATATTAGGTTGCTGCCCTACTGTGTATTTGAACTTGTAGTGAGATTATGGCCTAATTACATAATTAGAACTTGATAAATAAAAGTTGTAGCCCCTTAAATCTAGTTTCTGGAACTTCTGACGGATCTGAAATCCGACTTGTAGAGTGCTAGATATCCTAATTTTAGTACTGTTAGGTTTTAAATTACAAATTACTGTTTAGAAGCTTATCAGTGTGATTAACTGACTAAAATAATATGTTAATAATGGAATCAAGACTTGAAATTAACTAGAATGTTACTGGGCATGATTAGGAGTTAATTTATAAATTTTTTAATATTTTTAAATTATTTTACAGTCAATTTTTATGTATAAGAATTTGACCCAGACAAACTGCCTGAACAAGAAACCAGTAAAGAATGAAATTATACACATAGATGTAGTAACTATAATATGTTGGGTGGATATGCGTTGGGGAGTCTATTTTATGGAACCCCTAATGGAACCTGATTTGCTTTTCTGTAGCAACAGAAAAGTCAGTTCTTGTGCAGAAAAGTACTATTGTCCAGAATTTGTATCTTCATGTATTTAAATATACATATGTTTATTTCTCGAATTTGATTAATTGAACTTAATATCATGCATTACATAGCCCTTGATACCTCTTTGATCCTTTTCTAATACCTGTTTCCATTTGTTGCATGTTTATAAGTAATTATTGTAAAAGTTTAACAAGCTGGGGTTTTAAGGGTAAGACCTAGTAGTAGACAATATAGAAGAAAGTACTCGGAAGGAGGCCCATATTTCTAGTAATAGTGACTTCTGATTACATGTTTACCTGCTTCCTTTTTACAAGTTATATACAACTAAGTGTCACGTCTTGAGACGACAGGGGTTGTCTTTAGAATCCATTACATGATTACATAATTACATGATTTCACATTCCTATTTACATGATATGATTCCAGTTAATGTCACTGCAAGACCCGAGTATATAACCCTATAGAATGCACCATTAGTGTCTAAACATTTACATGATTGTATACATCCGAACTTGTGGTATGGGACGCAAGATTGCGTGCATTAGATATAATTTATAGAAGATTAATAGACTTAAGATTAACACCGAGCGCGTGCATGTCCTATTTACGAGTTACATGATTCATGTTTACAAGTTACATGATTCCTGTTTACAAGTTGCATGATTCCTGTTTACATGATATATTCCTGTTACATGATTCCTTGTTCCCGATTTGTTATATTTTGAGAATTGTTCTAGTTGTCACTTGCATTACACTTGATCATTTTGTATTAAAATTGCATCGCCAGTTCTTGTTTTCCTTCTTGTTCAGTCTTTGTTTCTTCCTTGTTATATATATTGTTTCTCGTTATCATATTTGTTCTGTATTTGAAGTTCGAGTTCTTATTGTTTTCCCTGTTATACCTTGTTTCTTGTTCGTATTTTGCTTGTTACTACTTGCGGCCCGAAATTTGCTTTAACGGGTACTCCCTTTTTTCTTTAATTTAATGTTTATACATGCACAGACAATGGAATACTGAAGGAACTTAGCGAACTGTTAACTGCATTATATACTCTCGAACTTTTTTTAAGTTCATGTATCTCAGATATTAGTTATTTATTCTATTCTTGTTCATGTGGATTTATTATTATATGTGTTGTTGAGCTTACTGGTATTGTATAGATTATGAATGATATGGGTCGGTATACTTATATCATTCGCTGAGTCTCAGTTGTGTGCTCATATTTTCGTATTTTGGGAAGCGAGGCGTGAAACTCACCGTCACTATACACTGCTGATGGCTCACTACTCCACACTACACACTCATGATCTATTCACACTCCTAATATCACATTGGCCTTTGTCCTTAATGAGCCATATTTATCTATGAACCTTATTTTATTTAGTGTTCTATGCAATAGTGGTCTTACCATTACTTTTACTTCTTTGGGATGTACCATACAGGATCCTCAGACTGGTCACACAATTGGACAAGCTAGTAGACATCACCGTTTATATCATCTAGATTTTGTTCATGCTCATTATTCCACTTCTAATTTTGTTGGTGTCATCAGTTCTGACGTCGACTTGTGGCACAAATGTTTAGGTCATGTTAGTGAGTCTTGTTTGAAAATTTTAGTCCGTAGTGGTGTCCTTGGGAATTCTACTTTCAGTATGTTATCTGTTTATCAGGGTTGTAAGTTGGCAAAACACTTAGCCCTCCCTTTTAGTAATAAAAGTATTTCTCAGTCCACTCATGCATTTCAACTTATTCTCTCTGACATATGGGGACCATCTCCTACACCTTCTCACAAAGGTTATCTCCAATATGTTAGTTTCATTGATAACTTTACTAAATACAAAAGGGTGTTTCTTATGTATCAATGCTCTCAGATACCTGACATTAACCAGTTCTTTACGAACATGGTTCTCACTCAGTTTGGTGTGCGTATCAAAACCTTTTTGCTCATACGGTGCTCAGGAGTACACTTTCACTGCTATGAGCTCGGTCCTTCAATCTCATGGTACACTCTTTCAGCAATCATGCCTCCACACACTAACAGAATGGTGTAGCTGAATGCAAGAATCATCACATCCTTGAGACGGCTCGCGTTCTTCTACTTTCTTCTTCTATTCCTCATTCTTTCTGTGCTGAAGCTGTCATGACGTTTATTAGACTCTTTAACATCACTTCCTCGTCTGTCCTATCTAGCATAACACCTTATGAGGCTCTTCATCACTCATCATTGGACAATAGTATGCTCCATGCTTTTGGGTGCACCTATTATGCGACCCCCATTTCCGATTATACGAATTTCTCTTTTTCTTTTCTCCATATTCGTGTATTTCAATTTTTCTATAAATTCTTTTATTCTCTTGAACCTCGTTGCTTACATTTGAATATCCGAATAATTTGGTTGAACCCTGAAATTTCAGTCCATACTATTATTTATTATTATTTAATTATCTATTGATTTATTGAGCAAACCCAATCCCAAATTATACTTCATTTTTATTACTAATTGGTATTTGGATTAATGCATAAAAATCATCTTCAATTCAATAATCTTGTTTCTTTTCTTATTTGATTAATCGTCTATTTTGTGAACACTGGAATTCTAAGACATTATGTTGTATTCATTAGTATTGAGTATTTAATCGATAGGTACTATTATATTACTATTGATTTATTTTATTTGAAGCCCAAAACCCATTAATTGATTTATTATTTTTAGAATCTAAACCCAAACACGTTAGCCCGTTTTCTTAACTCATACCCTAACCGTTAACCCAAAACACCTTAACCCTAACCCAAACCCACAGCATAATTCCCTATATATACAAATTAACCTAAACCCTAATTAATTATCCCTAATAATCTATTCATCAGTCGCCTAATACCCCCTCCTTCCGTTCTCCTTCTTCTGCTCAATCCCGAACCCAACCCCCACCTTCACCACCGCGACTGCGCTCGACTGTTGTCAGCCCCACTCCAGCACCACCTCACCGGCAACTCCAAAACACCACCATCAAGCCGTTGCCTTCCATTGTCGAACCTCCAAACCGCCACAGCCTTCCATCGACCTCGGCACCCGACACTGCTAACACCTTCACCTGCAACCCCCGACCATCCTCTCCGTCCCTTCACCCCTAGAAAGCTTGAGCTTCACAACCTGAAGATTCATCGTCGCTGCCGCAACACCCGTTCGCCCTCTACCACCCCAGCCTTCCAACCGACCACCGCAACTGCACCCCTGCCTTGCCTCACTGCAGCCACAACTGCAAAACTCCCGTAGTTTTGCTTGTGTTGCCACTGTCCCTTACTATTGTTGCTACTGTCTCTTACTGTGTTTGCTACTATTTTTGTGCCGTCATTGTGCCTGTGTGTGTTGCCGTCGGGACTTTCATTATTCTTTCATATTCGGAACCGTTGTCTAAATGGCAATTTTGTCTCGAACCAAGTTGTTTTTCAAGCTCAAGAATTCATTTTGTTCTCCATAAGTAGTTCCTATTTCGTTATCGTATCGTTATTTGCTTGATACCCTTCAAGGAGACTATTACGGATTCATTAGCGAAACCAAGTAGTAGTTTTCTTTTCGTGTCATTCCCTTGATTCAAACCCAAGCCTTATTATACATCGTCATATGCATACACTACATGAATACATAGATTAGAAACAGGTATATAGAAAAGGATGATTGAATGCTTTTGATTGGATATGATGTTCATGTTGTGTTAATAATAATTTGTCTCATAAACAGTAGAATTCCACCATTATGACTGAGTATAATTTCTTGTTAATTAATTGCCATATAGTTCTATGCATGTGTATACCATTTGTTGCTAATTAATGATAATCCACTTGCAGGCCTGCTGTCTATTCCATGTTGTGTTGAGATTTTGACCCAGTTTCTGTTGTAATTCAGTAGAACTTTGTAAACAACATTTGTAGCCCTCTGAATCTACTTTTCAAAAAAAAAATCGGATCTAAATTCTGATTTATAAACTGCAAGTTATCATATTTTTAACAATGCTAGGTTTAAATTTTCAGATTATTGTTTACAAGCTTATCGACATGAATTGTTAATTAAAATGAAATGCTAACAGTAGAATTAGAACTTGCATTAACTAGGTTGTTGCTAGATATGAATAGGAGTCTATTTGATATTTTATATGATTAATTGATGATTTTCCAGACCCATTATATATGTGAGAACATGATCCTAGATTACTGCCAGAGCACTAGTTCAGTAAATAACCAGACTTTTGACCATGTTAATGATAATTATTTGAAACTTATTAAATGAGAGTTTTATCCATGTGTGTCTGGAATCCAGACTATCTGACGGTTTAGAAACCCGACTTATGGATTGCATGATATTCAGATTCTCGTGGTGTAACATTTGAACTTCAGAATACATTTTGAATATACATTACCGCTTTTAACTAACTGAAATGGCAGATTAAACTAAGAATATAGACCTGAGGTTAATCAGGTTGTTACTGAACATTGTTAGGAACCAAATTATGATTTTTATAAGATTTTTAAATGAATTTATAATCAACTTTTAAATATAAGAATTTGACCCTAACATGTTGCCTGAACATAAAACCACTAAAGAATGATATTATACGCATGGCTTCTATGATTATTATATATTGTGTGAATGTGCATTGGAATCGACAGGGAGTTTAGTTTCTGGATCTCATGACAAAACCTGATTTGCTCTCCCGTAGCTGCAGAAGAGTTGGTTTTTGTACAACAACGTATTTATGTCCAGAATTTGCATCTTCATAAATGTAAATATATTTATTTCTCGCATTAAGAAATTGAATTCTATATTCTGCATTGCATATCCCTTGATATCTTTTTGATCCTATCCTGACATCTGTTTCATCGACTGCATGTTAATGTATGATTGTTGTAAAAAGAATAACAAGCCTGGATAATAAGGGAAAGACCTAGTAGTGGATAAGATAGGAGAGTGTATTCAAAATGGAGCCCGTGTTTCCCATATTGGTCATTATTATTGGACATGTTATTATTTATTGGTCATCAATTGATTACGAATTACTGACTACAGTATCCCGATTGTATCGTGTATTGGTCATCGGTCATTGGTCATCCGTCATTAGTCATTGGTCATTATTATTGCAATACTCAAGTACATGAACTTGTAGAATTCATCACTAGAGTCTAAATGTTCACTTCATTGTATGCACCCGAACCTGCGGTATGGGACACAGGATTACGTGCATTAGATAGGATAATAAAGATTGATAGAATTAGGATTGTCACTTGTATTTTTATCATTATTATTATTATCTTCATTGATTATGATTATTGTCATTGATCATTGCACCATTGATTATAGACTATTGATCCTAATATCAACTATTGTCCATTGACCTTCGATATTTTCATAGTTCATTGTCCCTCAGTATATCATGTTTTATTTTTCTTTGCTTGTTACTACTTGTTGTCCGTAACTTGCTCTAACGGGCATTCTCCCCCAAACTCTAGATGTGAAGCTTGCAGGTATTGAAGATGAGTTACTGGAAGGACTTGGTGAACAAGCTTTCTAGGAGAATCATGACTTAGTTTCCACTTCATCGCGACTCCATTGTTTATTTTCTAATCGACATTTTATCTTAGTAGACTGGTTATTGTTTTACATTTATTTCAGTACATTGTATTTCTAGGCGTTGACCCGCAGTTTGTCCCAGATGCTGAATATTATTTTATGATTTTATTTCATGTATTATTGAAGTTTATTCATGGTTTTTGTGATTACTTATTCATGCGTGGTTTTGATTATGTTTTATATTGTTGAGTTAATTGTACATCTTATAAATGATGCAAATCATTCGCTGGGCCTTTGTTACGTGCCCGTATTTCTCTTTTTTTGGGAAGATGGGTGTGACAGGTTTTTTGTAGTATCAGAGCTAGGTTAGAGTCTAACCATGTTGGAGTTTAGCCAGGTTAACTCCATAATATGCACATTGCGTTCATCACATGGACATGTAATAACCAACTTATAATCTGGATACTAACCATTTCAATCATATTGCAGATCATGGCTCATAGAGGCTCTTCCACTTCCCGACCTAGGGATGAACGATCGGAGAGTACGGCCGTCCTTCAAGCATTGCAGCAAATGATGGTGCTATAAAAGGAGCATAATGAGCTGATAAGAGCTACTTTAGAGGCCACTAACCGAGTCGCCGTTGGACCCGCTCCAGGGTTATTGCTGCCAAGGCCAGTGGCAGGTTTCATGAGACTACACCCAGATAAGTTCAAGGGCACCGAGATGCCACTAGAGGCCGAGCAGTGGTTGATCTGAACTAAATAATTGTTGCAAGCGGCACGAATCTCCGATGTAGATCAAGTGAATGCAATAAGCATTTAGCTCATTGATCTTGCCCAGATCTGGTGGAAAGCAGAGACCGAGAGGTTGGAGAGGTCTATTACTTGGGCGAGGTCTATTACTTAGGCCACCTTCACCGAGAGCTTCTTGATGAAGTTCTTCCCCAACGTCACAAAAATTGAGATGGAGCGATAGTTCCTTTTCTTAACGCAGGTTTGTCAGATAATGTTACTTAATATTAAATTTTGTTCAACAATATTAATCCAAACACTATCCTGATCTAGGGGGGTCGGTCTGTTGATGAGTATGCTGCTGAGTTCATCCAGCTTAGCCGCTTTGCATCGGTCACTGTGGCAAATGATGAAGACAGAGCTCGGAGGTTCTTGATGGGACTGGATTTCGATACTCAGGATTGTTTGGTTGCCCACCATCACCGTCCTTGATGAAGCTAAAATCCAAGAACAGGCCCACAAGAGGAGGAAAGCATCTCAGCAGACAGTGCAACCCAATACTGTCACGAGGCCATCAGAAGGACTGATACGAGGCCAGCTTTGACTCCTCTAGCAAGGACAATACCCTACTCACCTGCAGCCCCATTGAAGGATCAGACGTGCAACTACTGCCACAGAGTTGGACACACACGCATGGACTACAGAGCAGCCAACGGCAATTGCCTTTTGTGTGGAGGAAATGATCACATGGTTCGAGACTGCCCAAGTAACAAGTACAATGCGCCAGCAGGAGGATCAACTCCCAATGGAGGATGGAATGGAAGATGTGGTCAGGCATACAACTTAACCGCCAAAGGCGTGGCTACAGATATTCTGCAATAGATTTGCATTCCACTTTGCTTTGTACATCCTTTTCTTGCATTGTTTATTTATTTCCTCTCTTTACATTAATCATTCATTCATCGATTCATTAAGGAGCAACATTCTAGTTTATTTCTTCCTGTCATATCTTTTTTATTCCAGTGCTATCAGCTTTCTTACTTCATTACCTCATAGTTCTGCTCAGTCTTTGTCCTACGTTTCACTTGAATGAATATTGAGGATGAAATTCTTTTTATAAGGTGAGTAGGATTGTGACCCCCGTTTCCGATTAAATGGATTTCTCTTTTTCTTTTCTCCATATTCGTGTATTTCAACTTTTTTATAAATTATTTTATTCTCTTGAACCTCATTGCTTTCATTTGAATATCCGATTAATTCTTTGAACCCAAAAATTTCAATTCGTACTATTATTTATTACTATTTAATTATTTGTTGATTTACTGTGTAAACCCAAACCCAAATTATACTTCATTTTTGTTACTAACTGATATTTTGATTAATGCATAAAAATTCTATTCAATTCTATAATCTTGTTTCTTTTCTTATTTGATTAACCTTCTATTTTGTGAACACTGAAATTCTAATACATTATGTTGTATTTATTAGTATTGAGTATTTAATTAATGAGTACTATTATATTACTATTGATTTATTTTATTTGAAGCCCTAAACCCATTAATTGATTTATTATTTTTAGTATCCAAACCCTAACCCGTTAACCCTAACCCAAACCCACATCCTAATTCACTATATATACTAATTAACCTAAAACCTAATTAATTAACCATAATAATCTCTTTATCAGCCGCCTAAGACCCCCTCTTTCCGTTCTCCTTCCTCTACTCGATCCCGGACCCAAACCCTGTGTAACTCCCTGTTCCAGTTGTACGTATTTTATTACGTGAATTTTTGTACTTCAATTTTTAGATCAGTTATATTTTTCTCTTTGGACTCTTTATCTAAAGCCAAAATATTTTTCTGATCAATTCTATAATTTTGTGATTTTTTCGATCAGAGTTTAAATACAAACGTTAACCTTGATTAATCCTAATCCTAATCCTAATCCAACAGCTAACCTAACTCTGTTCTCCTACACATTATTTTCTTCCTCCCTATGCTTCATTTTCTCCCTCCCTACTTCTCCACTTCTGCATACACCAAATTTCTCCCCCTCATTTTTCTCATTCTACGCCTAACTCCTCATTTTTCCACACATTTTTCTACACCCCTAATCATACACATGCACCTCTTTCTTTCTATACACACACACACATGCAGAACCTACCACCTCTTTCTCTTTCTTATATATATACAAGCACATATCATCTCTACATCCCAATCTTCTTTTTCCTCCTTCTCTTCCTCTGCCTTCTTCACACCCGAAAGCTCAAGCAACACCCAAACTCCACTTTACCTTTCACCTTCGAGCCAACGACTCCGCTTCTACGATCCCGTGAACCCCGAAAAACAACCTGATGCCGTGCCACCTTGTTGTTATCGTCGCTCACCATTGCTACTGTTGCTCGCTAGCTACCGTCTTGCCGCCATTCTTACCGCCGTTGTGCCACCGTCCATTGCCGACATCGCTTCTTCTTTCTGTGGTTAACACCACCACCAAAATCGTCATGTTATAAGGCAAGTACCTTGTACACTATTTTTGTTCTCGTACAAGTATTTTCCTTGGACTCGTGGAAAGTAGTTCAGTTATCATCTATTTTATTGTCAAACTCTGTTCTAGTCACTTGTTCCATACTATATCAACTCAAGACTGAACCGTTAACACATTTCGAATCGTGTTATCGAATATCGAATATTCAACCTTATTATCTCTAAAATTTCTTGACCTTGCACTGAGAATTCGACCATGTTCCCAATACTAGATTGAAGATTTTCTACGTGAAAATCGTAGCCCATCGAGTCCTAAATCCAGAACATCTGACGGTTTCTCAATTGGATGTATAGATTGTGAGATATCGCGATTTTAGTACTGTCATATTGTGAATTTCTGAACCTGTACGGGATCACTAACTGGTCTCTCGTACTGAGAATTTGACCATGTTCCCGACAGTGGATCGAAAAACTTTCTGCATGAAAATCGTAGCCCTTCGAATCTAGATATCTGAAACATCCTACAGTTTCTCAATCCGATGTATAGATTGTGAGATATCGCAGTTTTAGTATTGTGACTCCGAATTTCCAGAATGCGTGCGAAACATCGAAACCAGCGAAGAATGAATTTGTACGCATAGCTACTGTCTTTAGAATGTATCGTGTGAATATGCATTGGAACCGAAAGAGAGTCTACTTTCTAGAATCTCTGACGGAATTGGATTTGCTTTTCTGTAACAACGGAAAAGTGAATTTGAATGCAGATATGTCAAGTTGTCTAAAAATTCATCTATATTATTTTGCATATAAACCCGTTATTTTTCATATTTAATGAACTGAGTGTATTATTGTTCTTGTAATAATAACTTGCATAGATATAATAGGTTGATAGAATGCATTTTATACCACTTGATAATTCTATAATAACTACTCTCGATACATGTACTCGTTTTACATCTCATGATTACTGCCCTTGATATTTTTCTTGACTAAACTATTTGATTACACCGTTCCACTAGTCGTACCAACTGCATGTTCATAATTAATTATAAAAGAATAACAAGCCGGAGTTATAAGGGTACGGCTTAGTAATGGACAATATAGGGGAGTATACTCGGAAGGGGGCCCGTGTTTTCCGAAATAGTGATTTTTGATTCTTGATTCTTGATTACACAATTTTTGATTACATGATTCATGATTACATGTCTTGATACTATCACTGGAAGACCCGAGTACATAATCCTATAGAATTCACTACTTAAGTCTAAACGTCACATGATTGATATGCACCGAACGTGTGGTATGGAACACAGGATTGCGTGCATTAGATAAGTTAATAAAACAGATAAACTTGAGATCTTCACTAAGCATGATTCTTGATTACATGACTCTTCATTACATGATTCTTGATTCTTGATTACATGATTCTTGATTACATGATTTTTGATTACATGACTCTTGATTACATGACTCTCGATCCTTGATTATATGATTATCAATTAACTGAGCCTAGGTTATCAATTGCTAATACCTTGAAGTCTAGAATACACTAGTTACAGTTATTACTTACATGATCATATTGTCCCAGTTCCTTGTTTACTTCCATATTGTATTTGTACTTCTACTTCTTGTTTCTTCCATGTTATATCTTGTTATATTACCCCTTTTTCTGCTTGTTGCTACTTGCTACCCGAAACTTACTCTAACGGGAACTTTTCTATTTTTCTTTGAGCTAATAATTATACAGGTATTGATGGACTCGACGAGCAGACTCTCTAGACGATCGTTGCTACTTCCTTACTACTTCATGTTGTTTTTCTTTCAGTCGCTATTTTATCTAGTTGTTATAGCGAACTGCTTATCATATTATTTTAATTTTGGCACCTTGTACTCCTGGGCATCTTGACCCAATGTTGATGTATTATCCAAATGATGGTTATTCTATTTTCAGTCATGTGATTATTATATTTGCCTGCGTGAATGTGTTATAAAGATCTTATTGAGCTTATAATTGTACAGCTTATGGATGATGTATATCATTCGCTGGGCCTCAGTTGCATGCCTGTATTTCCATATAGTGGGAAGCGGGGCGTGACACCCCGCCTTCACCATCACGACTGCGCTCAACTTTCGTCAGCCCCACTCCAGCACCACCTCACCGGCAACTCCAAAACACCACCATCAAGCTGTTGTCGAGCCTCCACCGCTATTGCCCTCCATCAACCTCGACACCCAACGCCACTACCACCTTCGCCTGCAATCCCCGACCATCCTTTCTCTCTCTTCACCCCTTCGACCTTTGCCTCACCCTACCTTCCACTACCGCAACCAACTGCAGCCAACCCCGAGCTTCACAACCTGAAGCTTCGTTATCTCTACCGCAACCCCACTCGCCTTTTACCACCCCAGCCTTGTTGCCGACCACCGCAACTACACCCCTACCTTGCCTCAATGCAGCCACAACCGCAAACACCCCGTAGTGCTGCCTTGTGGTGTTGCTTGTGTTGCTGTTGTCCTTTACTGAAAAAGAAAAACCTGTCAAATCGGTTTAGTACGTGAGATTATGAGTTCCCCCAGCAAATCCTTCTCTATTTTATGTTGCTGCTCTCTCTAACTATGGTTGTTGTTGTCCCTTGCTGTTGTCGTGCCGTCGCCGTTTCCCGTGTGTGTTGCTGTCGGGACTCTCGTTCCCATTATTCTTTCATATTCGGAACTGTCGTGTAAAGTGCAAGTTTCTTTTGAACCAAGTTGTCGTTGTAGTTCAAGAATTCCTTTTGATCTCCGCAATTAGTTCCTATTTCGTTATCGTATCGTTATTTGCTTGATACCCTTCAAAGAGACTACAACGGGGTCATTAGCGAAACCAAGTAGTAGTTTTCGTTTCGTGCCCTACCCTTGATTCAAACTTAATCCTTGTTATAAGCTCATCCCGGTGCCAAGCATCGAATTAGGATTCTTCTGACGAGCACAAAAGCTTATTGAGACATCATCATATGCATACACTACACGAGTACATAGATTAGAAATAGGTATATAGAAAATGGATGATTAAATACTTTTCAATTGGATGTGATGTTCATGCTGTGTTAATAATAATTTGTCTCATCAACAGTAGAATTCCCGCTTATGACTGAGTATATTTTCCTGGTATTTAATTGCCATAAAGTTCTAAGCATGTGTATACCGTTTGTTGCTAATTAATGGTAATCCACTCGCTGGCCTGCTATCTATTCCATGTTGTGTTGAGATTTTGACCCAGTTCCTGTTGTAATTCTGTAGAACTTTGTAAACGACATTTGTCGTTTACAAACATATTGACATGAATTGTTAATTATAAAAAGAAGTTAACAGTAGAATTAGAACTTGAAATTAACTAGGTTGTTACTAGATATGAATAAGAGTCACTTTGATATTTTAATAAGATTAATTGATGATTTTCCAGACCCGTTATATATGTGAGAACATGACCCTGGATTGCTGTTAGAGCACTAGTTCAGTAAAGAACCAGACTTTTGACCATGTTACTGGTAAGATTTTAAAACTTATTAAATAATATTTGTATCCCTGTGTGTCTGGAATCCAGACTATCTGAAGGTTTAGCAATCCGACATACATTCAAATTCTCATGGTGTAACCTCTAAAATTCAGAATACATTCTGGAAATACATTACCATGTTTAACTAATTGAAACAGCAGATTAAATTAATAATTTGGACCTGAGATTAATCCAGTTATTAGAGCATCTACTATCGTTTGCTAAAACTCAAAATATGCATTTTTTAGCAATTTCTACCTGCACTATCGTTTGCTAAAAACCCCTTTTTTTGGCAATTTGATGAACATGCACTGCTAAACATAGCATGGATTTTAACAATTGCCAATATGTAGAAGAGAGAAGAAGATGTTCTGTCTGTGAAATTTTTAATATTAAAAGATGATGGATGGAAGAAGATCTTCCGTCCGCCAACTTAAAATTGATTTAAAAAATTTCAAAAATTACGAAAATTTCATTCAAAAATTACGAAAATGCCATTAAAATTTTTTAAAAAAGAAAAAAAAAAGCTCGTACAGAAGTTCTTCTTCGGTCCAGCCACTGTGTGAAAAAAGTCTTCTTAGAATTATGAAACTACCATTAAAGAATTACGAAAATGCCATTATTTAAATTTGTTTTTAAAAAAAAAGGATTGGACGGAAAATCTTCTTCTGTCTGGCCAAAAGGTAAGTAAAAAGAAAAAAAAATTGTCAAATAGAAGATGATCTTCTGTCTTGAAATTTTTTAATATTAAAAAAAAGAAAGAAAGAGTTAAACGGAGGATGATCTTCTGTCTGAATATTTTATTACTTTCGATCTGCCAATTTGACTCTAAACGAGAGCAGCACTCTCCGTTCATTGCTATTTGCCAATTCTCAAATATGCATATTCTAACATCAACGATAGTGGATGCTCTTACGAAACACTGTTAGGAACCAAATTATGATTTTTATAAGATTCTTAAATTAATTTACATTGAACTTTTATATATAATAATTTGACCCCAACATGCTTCCTGAACATGAAACCAGTAAAGAATGAAATTATACGCATGACTTTTGTCATTATAATATATTGTGTGAATATGCGTTGGAACCGGTAAGGGACTCTAGTTTTTGGAATTCCTAACGGAACCTGATTCGCTCTCCCGTAGCCGCAGGAGATTCGGTTTTTGTACAGCAACATATTGTTGTCCAGAATTTGTATCTTCATGTATAAAAATGTAAATATATTCATTTCTCGCATTAATAAATTGAATTCTATATCCTGCATTGCATATCCCTTGATATCTTCTTGATCATATCCTGCCAACCGTTTCATCGACTGCATGTTAATGTATGATTGTTGTAAAAAGAATAACATGCCTGGGTAATACGGAAAATACCTAGTATTGGACAATATAGGAGAGTGTATTCAGAATGGGTCCCGTGTTTCCCGTATTGGTCATTGTTATTGGACATGTTATTATTTATTGGTCATCGATTGATTGCAGATTACTGACTGCAGTATCTCAATTGTATCGTGTATTGGTCATCGGTCATCGGTCATCGGTCATCGGTCATCGGTCATCGGTCATTATTATTGCAAAACCCGAGTACATGAACCTGTAGAATTTACCACTAAAGTTTAAATGTTCACTTCATTGTATGCACCCGAACCTGTAGTATAAGACACAAGATTACGTGCATTAGATAGGATAATAAAGATTGAATGACTTAGGATTGTCTCTTGCATTTTGATCATGATTATTATTATCGACATTGATTATTGATTATTGTTATTGATCATTGCACCATTGATTATAGACTATTGATCTTAATATCAACTATTGTCCATTGACCCTCGATATTGTCCTAGTTCATTGTCCCTCAGTATATCATGTTTTATTGTTCTTTGTTTGTTACTACTTGTTGTTCGTAACTTGCTCTAACAGATATTCTCCCCCCAAACTCTAGATGTGGAGCTTGCAGGTATTGAAGATGAGTTACCGAAAGGACTTGGTGAATAAGCTTTCAAGAAGAATCATGACTTAGTTTCCACTTCATTGCTACTCCATTGTTTATTTTCTAATCGACATTTTATCATAGTAGACTGGAATAGTTTTACATTTATTTCTGTACATTGTATTTCCGGGCATCAACTTGCAGTTTATTCCAAATGTTGGATATATTTTACGGATTTATTTCATGGATTATTGAATTTTATTAATGGTTTATGTGCTTACTTATTCATGCGCGGTTGTGATTATGTTTTATATTGTTGAGTTAATTCTACAGCTTATTAATGATGCAAATCATTCGCTGGGCCTTAGTTCCATGCTCGTATTTCCCCTTTTTTGTGAAGGGGATGTGACAGGTTATGTCATTCTCCCTCTCACTGAGCGAACGAAGCTCAGCGGCTGAGCTGCTAAGTGTGTTCACCTATATCTCAGTCCAGAGCATAAAGGATATCGTTGTTTTGATCCTGTGGCGGTAGTATTCATATTTCTCGACATGTCACCTTTGTAGAATACTCTCCCTACTACTTGACCTCTCCTAAGGATGCTAGTTTTCTCGACTCCCTAGTTGTTAGGCCTATATCTACGGCTATACCTTCAAGCATTCAATTTCATCCCATTCCTTTGGCTACTTTTCAATCTCATACGGACGTTCCACCCTATTATTCCTCATACGGAGACACCACATGGATCCCCACAGCATCATGCACCCTCACCCCCTGCATCCCCACAGCATCATGCCTCCCCACCACCTGCATCCTCACAGCTGCAAGTACACACACCACCTATCTCACCCCCAAACACTGTCCATCTGCCACCTGTCTATCAATTTACACGTTCTACCTCGGGCATCCCACATGCAAGTTACACACCTGATGTCATTGGTTCTTCTGACCAGTTTGGTTTTGTCAACCTAGCCCCCTACTCGCCACAGTTTCATGCATATCTCACTGCTATACAAACCACACGTGAGCCCAAAATCTATCAGGAAGCTATTCAATATCGTGTGTGGCGGAAAGCTATTGCAGAGGAGTTCAGTGCATTTGAACAGACCGGAACATGGATGTTGTTCCACTGCATGTGGGTATCCAGCTTGTTAGCTGCAAGTGGATCTTCAAGGTCAAATATTGACCTGATGGCTCTGTTGAGCGACACAAAGCTTGTCTAGTTGTCCAAGGATTTATTCAGAAGCATGACATTGATGATGATGAGACTTTTGCCCCGGTTGCACAGATGACTACAATTCACACTCTCATTGTCGTTGCCACCGTTCGTCATTTGCCGTTATACCAGATGGATGTGAAGAATGTTTTTCATTTATGGTACCTGTAGTAGGGTAAAAATGGCCTGGGGGGCCCAACCTGGGCCCAATACAACTCTCACTCAAGAAAGGTAAATATAGCAATTTAGTTCGCCTTCGAACCATTGCAAGGTCGGCGCCGAACCTCAAGTTCACCCCCACAGAGCTGGCCTCCTCGTATCCGACGAGCCTCAGTGGTCCTCGGCATCCGATCCATGACAGCCCCACGGGCCGTCCCCCCTTTCTGGCGAAGCTTGGGGATGACCTGGCACAGCCTAGGCCCTCCGATGCTCCCAGAAGCACAGGAGACCTACGATCAGCCATGTCAGCTCCAAAAACCACCAAGGGTTTTGCCACGTCAGCCCTATACCGCTCCTAGTATTGCCACGTCTGCTCTAAACCCCCTGGGCCTTCTGCCACGTCAAGCCCATGGGCTTTCGGATCCAGACCCGGCCCCCAAGCAGAACCAAACCCGGTTGGGATTCTCTATAAATACTAGACCCTCACCCACCTTTTGAGGTAATCAATCTTTTACCACTTAAATTCACCTAGTTATTGCTACTCTCTCACAGAGACTGACTAGATCGTCGGAGGGTCCGCCACCGGGACAAACCCCGGTGTTTCAGGACCGTCTGCAGGTACACAAGACCTCGGATCCGAACCCTCTGATCCGAGCCCAGATCTCCGCCTCATTCCGAGGTCACCGCAGGTTCCGCCCGGTCAGCCAAGGGTCATCAAACGAGCAGCTTTCTCCTTCAAATACAAATTGAGTCCGAAATCACACCTGGTGCATCCACACGTCTCCCAGAAATAAACCGCATCAGGTTGGCGCCGTCTGTGGGAACACTGCTTCAGAAGCCGACCCGAGCCCGACCATTGAGCGACCTCGACAGCCGAACTCTCATGACCTCCAAGGGCAAGGGGGCTGCTTCCTCCGTCAACCGACGGGACTCGCCCCCACCGACTGCTAAAGCCGGGCCACACACTTCAAAACACAGGGCTCCCAATCAGGGGTCCCAGAGGAGCGTCACCCGGCAAGTCCAACCCGACCTACGCGGAATAATCGTCAACCGTCAGATCACCCACAGCAGGGGAAGGGCCGCTTCCAACCCGGCCCCGAACCATCCAAGACCGCCACCCGAGGGACGGAGGCTAGCGCTCAGCCACGTCGGAAGGCAACCTTCAGACCGACCGAACAAGGTCGGGGGAGCCCCCGTCACTCACAAGGGATTCCAGGACTTTCAAGAAGAGATTCTTGAAGCTCTCCAACGGACCCTCAGGGAGGAAGGCCCACAGGATCGGCGAGGTACTAGGAACCGGAGACTCTCACCTCCGAACCCTACTCCGAACCGCATCCAGGGTCGGGATCCCGAGTCCGGGGGAGCCGTGGGTACGCCATTCACCCTGCACTATATCCACGGGGGGGCAGTGGGAGGAGAATCTGATACTTCCCGAAAAGCCTTCATCCAAGAGGTGAATACTGTCCAAGACAGCCCCTCACCCAAGCAACAACCTCTGCCAATCTCCTTCTCAGGAGAGGACCTCGAAGGAGTTCACCTACCCCACTGCGATTCCCTCGTCATTAGCCTCCACATAGCTAATTGTGAGGTTCGCCGAATCCTCGTCGACAACGGCAGCTCGGTAAATATTCTTTTTCTCAAAGCCTTCGAAAGTCTCAAATTATCCAAAGGGAAGCTCAAACCCGCTGGATACACGTTGCTCGAATTCTCCGGCATCCCGATCGTAATAGAGGGGATTATTACCCTCGACGTCACCGCAGGATCGGCTCCTGTCAAGAGGACCGAATCCATGGATTTCATGATCATCAACGTCAAGGCGGCTTACAACGCCATTCTTGGCCGACCCGGACTAAACTCCCTCCAAGCGATACCTTCGGCCTACCATCTGAAACTTAAATTTCCCACCCCCCAAGGGGTCGGCATCGTCCGAGGTAGCCACGAAGCAGCACGATCGTGCTACATAACCGCCGTCGGAGGGGGTGTATTCCCCCTCGACGCCGTTGAACTCGAACCCTGAGAGGGACGGCCCAGCTCCCAAGCCGGTTGACGAATTAGAAGAGGTCCTGTTCGATGCCAAGGATGAGTCGAAATGGTTCCGGGTGAGCCGCTCACTCTCCGAAGACTTGAAGTCAGGCATCATCGCCTGCATCCGTCGCAACGTCGATCTCTTCGCTTGGAAGCCCTCCGACATGCCCGGGATCTCCGAAGACTTGATTATGCATCGACTAAGCGTCATCCCTGACTCTAAGCCGATCGTCCAAAAGAGGCGCAAAGTCGCCCCGGAGAGGCAACAAATTGTAAAGACAGAAGTGGACAAACTTTTGTCCGCTCGATTCATCCAGGAAGTCAGCTACCCCGAGTGGTTGGCTAATGTCGTCATGGTAAAGAAGGCAACAGGGGGTTGGCGGATCTGCATCGACTTCACGGACCTTAACAAAGCATGTCCGAAAGATCCTTCCCCCCCCCCCCCGCATCGACGCTTTAATCGATGCAACCTCGGGGCACGAGCTACTGTCCTTCATGGACGCATTCTCGGGGTACAATCAGATCCGGATGTTTCCACCAGACATCTCCAAGACCTCATTCGTCACCGACCAGGGTCTTTATTGTTACCACGTTATGCCCTTCGGGCTGAAAAACGCTGGAGCCACGTACCAGCGACTCGTCAACAGAGTCTTCAAAGACCTGATCGGCCGCAACGTGGAAGTGTACGTCGACGACATGCTTGTCAAAAGCCGGGCTGGGCCGGACCACGTCGCCGACCTCGAGGAAGCCTTCGGTGTCCTCCGACGCCACAACATGAGACTCAACCTGGCTAAATGCGCCTTCGGCGTCTCCACGGGGAAGTTCTTGGGGTTCATCGTCAGCCAACGCGGCATTGAAGCAAACCCCGAGAAAATCCAAGCCATTATTGACATGTCCCCGCCCCGGAATGTCAAGGAGGTTCAGAGGCTCACAGGTCGGTTGGCAACAATCGGCCGTTTTCTCTCCAAGTCAGGGGAGAAGTCTCTCCCCTTCTTCAAGGCCTTGCGCAGAAAAGGGGGCTTCGAGTGGGGTACCCATCAACAAGAAGCCTTCGGACAGCTAAAGCAATACCTCGCCAACCCGCCTCTCCTCAGCAAGCCCGAGCCGGGCGAGCCGCTTTAGCTCTACCTGTCCGCCTCGGACAACGCTCTCAGCGCCGTCCTCGTCCGAGAGGAGGAAGGGGTTCAAAAGCCACTGTATTATGTGAGCAAAGTGCTCCTCCCAGCCGAGACGAGATACGCAAAGATAGAGAAGGTGGCCTATGCGCTGGTCATGGCAGCCCGGAAGCTTCGCCCTTACTTCCAAGCCCACTCCGTCCAAGTACTGACCGACCAACCACTGAAGACTGTCCTTCACAAGCCCGAAAACTCCGGCCGCTTAGTCAAGTGGTCAATTGAGCTGAGCCAGTTCGACATCAGCTATCAGCCAAGGGCGGCCATTAAAGGACAGGCCCTCGCCGAATTCATAACTGAATGCACCGTCTCCGAGCAGCCTAGCCTCGAAGGGTCGGATCCGACCTGGGAGGTCTTCGTCGACGGCTCGTCATGCGAAACAGGGAGCGGAGCGGGCATCATCCTTCGTGGCCCCGACCAATTCCTACTTCAATACTCCCTCCGCCTCAACTTTCCGGCCTCCAACAACGAGGCAGAATACGAGGCCATGATCGCCGGATTGACCCTCGCCAACCGAGCCGGATCCAAGCAAATCTGGGCCTTTAGTGATTCTCAACTCGTGGTCAATCAGATCACCGGAGAATACGAAGCCCGCGATGAACGCATGATGAGGTATTTGGCGGCAGTCAAGCGACTCCTGGCGTCCTTCAGCTGCGCCGCAGTTATCAGAGTCCCCAGGGAACAGAACGCTCAAGCAGACGCATTATCCAAACTTGCCTCTTCTTCTTTCGAGGGCCTCGATCAGACGGTGCTCATAGAAGTCCACCTGAAACCGAGTATCAGTGACCCAGAGCCGGAAGCGATGTGTGTGCAAGATGGGACCAGCCCGGACGACTGGACCACTCCCATCCGAAGATTCTTAATCAGTGCCGAGCTTCCTGAAGACAGAGCCGAGGCCAGACGAGTCAGAGTCCGAGCTGAAAGGTTTGTCATGATCGATGACATCCTCTTCAAACGCTCGTACACCTTGGCCGACGGCAAACCATACCTCCGCTGCCTCACCAGCGACGAGGCCAGCTACGCCCTTAGAGACCTGCACGAGGGGATCGGCGGATGCCACATGGGGAGCAGGACGCTTGCTCGGAAGGCCCTGAATCAGGGGTACTATTGGCCAACCATGCTCCAAGACTCACAAGACTTAGTCAAGAGGTGCGGCCCCTGCCAAAGATTCTCCCCTATCAAAAGGCTTCCTCAAGCCAATCTCCGGTCCCTGTCAAGCCCTACGCCCTTCGCGATGTGGGGTATGGACCTTGTGGGGCCCTTCCCCCCAGCGGTGGGACAAAAGAAATTCCTGATCGTCGCCATCGACTACTTCACCAAGTGGATCGAAGCCGAACCACTGTCCAGCATCACCGAGCGCCAAGTGCAACAGTTCTTTTGGAAGAACATCATCTGCCGGTTCGGAATCCCTCGAGTCCTCGTCACAGACAACGGAACCCAGTTCCAAGGTCAAAACTTCCAAACCTTCTGCGCGGACATCGGCATCCAGCAGCGTTTCTCCGCCATTTGCCACCCTCAGTCCAACGGCCAAGCGGAGAACGCGAACAGGCAAATCCTCGACGGGCTCAAAAAGCGCCTCGACAGTTCCCCCAAAGGATTGTGGGTCGAGGAACTGCCTAGCGTACTATGGGCGCACCGAACCACCCAGAGGATCCCCACGGGGGAGACACCATTCAGTCTGACCTATGGGACTGAGGCAGTCATCCCCGTCGAGGTCGGATTACCTTCTTCCCGGATCATAGCCTTCGATGAAGCTGACAATGCGTCCGGCCTGAGGGCCAACCTGGACCTCGTCGCCGAGGTACGAGAGAAGTCTTCAATCCGGAGAAGCATCTACCAGCAGCGATCGAGAGGTTTTACAACAAGAAGGTCCGCCCCACAAACATCAAGGCAGGGGACCTGGTATTACGAAAGCTATTTGTCTCTGATCCAACCAAGAAGAGGAAATTGGCTCCCAACTGGGAAGGCCCATACCGCGTAGTCGAGGCTGTCCGCCCTAGTACATACCGACTGGCGGATATGGACGACCGACCCATCAGCCGACCCTGGAACGCCGAGCACCTAATGAAATTCCTGGAAGAGCGAGCCTAGGTGCTAGCCTGACTAAAGTAAATTAAAACTGATGTAAGCTCTCGTGTGTAAAGGGCCACTTCAACGACCCTCCCTATCTGGTATAAAAGAAGTCTCTTTTTGTCAAAATCCAAATACCTCGGCAACTCTGGCCTTGCACCGGACAATGGGATCGGCACCCAGGTTCACTCTCCGGTATCGTCCCCAAGAGTCTCGATAGGGTCGACCCAGCTCCGGACCAGGGAGTCTTCCTATTGCCCCACGTCGATCCCTCACTAATCTGCGGAGCCAAACCTCGCCTCCACCGCCCTTCACCACACCGCTGACCAGAGCAAAGAAGGAAAAGATTTCTTTATTTCACACTCTTTTATTTTATTCGGGGAAAACAAACAAAGACCGTTACAGGACCACTCCACTCATCTCAAACTAAAGGAAATCACCGCCTTAGGGCTCCTCGGATCCAGCGAGGGGCGGGATCACTCTGACCGAACGACTTGGAGTTCTCTCTTCATCATGACGGTCCTTCGGTTCTGCCACAGTCGACACACCGGCCACGGAGCTCTGGGCGTCCACGGATCGCATACGCTCCATCAGAAGCATCGCAGAGGGAACCCCCTCCGCTCGCCGACCCCCCGATGAAGATATCGAGACGCCCAACATCGTCCTATAACGGTGTATCTCCATCTCCTTCTCCACTATCACATCACGAAGTAGCTTTTCAGAGGAGGGCCTCTGCACTGAGGAACTAGACATAGTATATCCAAGACCGGCGCCCCCGAGCTCCCGATCCGCCATCGCCCTCCTCAGCCGGCTTGCCTCCTCGCTAAGGGCCTCGGACTTGTTCCTGTAGTAATTGAAAGCCGCATCAGTATCACGGGCCCCCTTTCGGTACCGAACCAAAGTGGCCTCCAGGGCCTCAACCTTGCTCCGAAGCCACGCCACGTCGGAACGACGGGGGTCCGCCTCAGGAGGGGGAGCCATAACCTACAAGAGAACCAGCCCACTCAAAACATATAAGCAAGGAGGTTCGGAAGTATTCAAGGTCAAAACACTTGGCCAGCCAAAAACCCTCTTTTTATAAGTTTAGTTTCTCCATACAAAAAATGCGGTGGCCAGTCCACGGAAGGCAAATACAATCGAGAGAAGGAAAAAGAAAGACAAAAATTATACAGCTAGTTTTCCCACCTCAGTGTCGGTCGGGTTCACGGGGGGGTCGGCAGCCTGGTCACCATCGGGCCCTTGTTCGCCAGGGGTCTTCGGTGTCCCCTCAATCTCCATATCAAACTCGAAGTTGGACAGGTCGATAGTAGGAATAGAAGTGCCTCACATGACTGAGGGCCTTTGCATAACAGTTGTCCTGGGCCTTGATCACCAGGAGCTGACACGACTCTGTCAACTCATCCTTCTCCTTCGCCGACATCTTCTCCTGAGCCGCCATCGTCTTCGCCCATTCCTCCTTCTCCTTGTCGAAGGCCGCCTTCATTTCCGTCTCCCTCCTATGAGAGCCTTCGAGCTCTACCTTCAACTCCTTCACCTCCTGCTCGGCCTTGTCAGCCCGGTCTCGCTCTCGCTGCAAAGCCGCCTCATAAAGGCCTCTCACTTAGGCCCCCTGCACGGTCGCTTGCAGTAGCCCGACAATACTAAGAAACCTTTCTTAGCAACATAATCTGAAAGCAAGTGGGTTCGGTTGACTTACCAGCACATTGGCCTGCACAAGACGCACGTACGCCTCGTCCAGGGTCTGGGCCTTCATATCCGAACGGTCCCGAGGGGTCGCCAGCTTATCTACAACCTCCACGGCCTGGCGCCCTCGGACCAGGCAATCACCCTCGCGGATCGATCAATTCGGCACCCACGGTCGTCGAAGCCTCTCCTCTATCCCGGTATCCACCAGGGGACCCTTCCCCTTATCAAGGTCAGTAGCCCTGCCCTGATCCAAGCCCCCCTGAACCACCGCGTCCCCGCCTGTCTCCGAGCGAGTCCTTTTGGCCCTCGGCTGAATTGGGGCCTCAGAGACCACCTGGGACAACTCGGTCGTCTTCACCGCGTCCCCCTTCTTCTCGGCCTTCCTCTTCCTCATAGCGAGCCTCAGTGCCCTAATCGATTCTTCATCCATATCTGTAAAAAAATCCATTAAGAACAATGAGCAAGAAAGTACAAGAAGATCGAGAGAAAAGAAACAACCACATACTAGAAAGTACGGCCGGGCTCAGTCCAACACTCGCCAGGTGGGCCTCTGTCACCTTCGCCCAATTAATGTTGTACGACAGACGGAGGCGCTCAACAAACCTCCACTCCTCTGCCGTCAGGTCCCCCGGCCTCGGCGTTTCATAGCTCGGCTTAGAATGGTTCCACCGAGTGGGAATATCCCAAGGATCCTCACTCCGGCTCACCAGATATTTCTTCTTCCAAAACTTGATAGAATTCGGGTGACCGTGGACTACCTTCCCCTTACCACGAGGCGAGATATAGTATACTCCCTCTGACGATGAGCCGATCATCAACATCGCTCGGAACACATTCAGCCGCAGGGGTACCTTCTGCTCTTCGCACATCAGCACGAAGCAGACGATCTGCTTCCAGGAGTTCGGCCCAAACTGCATCGGCGCCAAAGACGCCCAATTCAGCACCTCCCGAACGAATGGGTGGATCGGCAGCCTCAGTCCGGAGATAAAGGCATCCACAGGGAAGATGCAATACCTATCCGGCAGGGGGTCGGTCGGCCGAAGAGTAGAGTTCGGCAGCATGAGCTCATAGCTGGACCCAATGTAGTATGCCAACTGCAGAGCCCCTAAATCGCCTGCATCCAGAACTGTTGGGTGTGCGTCCACCTTCACCCTCTTTCGGCTTGACGACGACGGCTGGACCCCAGAGAGCTCCTTATCGGAGAGATCGTCTGGATAGCAACGGAAAGGCTTGGGTTGTACAGACGATCCTATCGTCAGGTCACCATAAACAGGCACCTGACTCGAGCCGCCGATCCTCGACCCCTTCTTCTTCTTCGGAGCCCTCTTCTTCTTGGCTCGCTCCGGCGAGGGTGTAGACAACTGAGCCAGATCGGTCGGATTCCGAGGCCCTTCGGCACCATCCCCTTCGGGACCACCCTCCTCTCCGGAAACCAACCCTGGAGTCCGGACTTCGTCTGAACTACCACCCCCCTCCTCAGAGTCGCTACTATCCACCACGAAATGCCTCCGAGATCGCAACGGCTTCACGTTATGTACCACCTCCTCCTCGCTTACCGTCTCCTCCCACGAAGTCGATTTGAAGACAGGCTTCACTCCCCCCCCAGACGTCGACGCCGACGAGCCAGACTGAGCCCTATCCATCTGTGCCTAAGCTAAACAGACTTACCAGCTAACCTAAGATCACTTCGGAAGAACGAGCCTACTGCAGGAAACTGAAGGGGCAAACACTGAAAAGTTGGAAGATTTTTTGAAAAGAAAGGAGCGAGAAAAAAGTGGGCGATGAGAGGGGAGGGGAGAACATTTATAGAGGATAGAAAAGACTCCACGATTTCCTGCAGTTACTATTCACCGATTGACGTGCAACTGCCACCTGAAGAATCGTGCCACGACCTCGAAACGTGCGCCGCTGACGTCACCCAGTGCCAGGTTGGCAGCCCTGCACAAGGGTCGGTTCGGATGGAGGGCTCGGCGGAGGCAATGTTTTACTTAAAATTTAAGGCTCCAGGGTTCGGTTGACTCACCTCTCACCCGCGAACAACTCGGGGCTTACGACCTCGGTGGCGCCAGTCGAATCCCCGAATTAATCCCTCGCCAGCTCGAGGTCCGATCTCTCACCAGGGTACTCTTCTCCGGAAGATCCACCGGCTCGCCATCACCCTTACCGACCCATAATCCCTCCTCATCTCGAGGTTCGGTCCGGCACCAGGGTACTCTTCTCAGGAAGAAACAACGGCTCGCCCTCACCCTTACCAACCCATAATCCCTCGCCAGCTCGAGGTCCGGTCTGGCACCAGGGTACTCTTCTTCAGAAGATCCACCGGCTCGCCATCACCATTACCGACCCATAATCTCTCCTCATCTCGAGGTTCGGTCTGGCACCAGGGTACTCTTCTCAGGAAGAAACAACGGCTCGCCATCACCCTTACCAACCCATAATCCCTCGCCAGCTCGAGGTCCGGTCTGGCACCTGGGTACTCTTCTTCGGAAGATCCACCGGCTCGCCATCACCCTTACCGACCCATAATCCCTCCTCATCTCGAGGTTCGGTCTGGCACCCGGGTACTCTTCTCAGGAAGAAACAACGGCTCGCCATCACCCTTACCGACCCATAATCCCTCGCCAGCTCGAGGTCCGGTCTGGCACCTGGGTACTCTTCTTCGGAAGATCCACCGGCTCGCCATCACCCTTACCGACCCATAATCCCTCCTCTTCTCGAAGTTCGGTCTGGCACCAGGGTACTCTTCTCAGGAAGAAACAACGGCTCGCCATCACCCTTGTCGACACATAATTCCTCGTCATCTCGAGGTTGAGTCGAACACCAGGGTACTCTTCTCCAGAAGATTCAACGATTCACCATCCCATTTCCACGACCATGAACACTCCTCCCCGGCTAGCTCCCGCACCCCCGCAGGAGTGGGGGGCTTGTGTAGTAGGGTAAAAATGGCCTGGGGGGCCCAACCTGGGCCCAATACAACTCTCACTCAAGAAAGGTAAATATAGCAATTTAGTTCGCCTTCGAACCATTGCAGGGTCGGCGCCGAACCTCAAGTTCACCCCCACAGAGCTGGCCTCCTCGTATCCGACGAGCCTCAGTGGTCCTCGGCATCCGATCCATGACAGCCCCACAGGCCGTCCCCCCTTTCTGGCAAAGCTTGGGGATGACCTGGCACAGCCTAGGCCCTCCGATGCTCCCAGAAGCACAGGAGACCTACGATTAGCCATGTCAGCTCCAAAAACCACCAAGGGTTTTGCCACGTCAGCCCTATACCGCTCCTGGTATTGCCACGTCTGCCCTAAACCCCCTGGGCCTTCTGCCACGTCAAGCCCATGGGCTTTCGGATCCAGACCCGGCCCCCAAGCGGAACCAAACCCAGTTGGGATTCTCTATAAATACTAGACCCTCACCCACCTTTTGAGGTAATCAATCTTTTACCACTTAAATTCACCTAGTTATTGCTACTCACTCACAGAGACTGACTAGATCGTCGGAGGGTCCGCCACCGGGACAAACCCCGGTGTTTCAGGACCGTCTGCAGGTACACAAGACCTCGGATCCGAACCCTCTGATCCGAGCCCAGATCTCCGCCTCATTCCGAGGTCGCCGCAGGTTCCGCCCGGTCAGCCAAGGGTCGTCAGACGAGCAGCTTTCTCCTTCAAATACAAATTGAGTCCGAACTCACACCTGGTGCATCCACATGTCTCCCAGAAATAAACCGCATCAGTACCTTATCTGAGGTTGTTTACATGCATCCTCCTCCTGGTCTTACCACTCCTCCTCGTAATGTTTGTCGCCTATGTCGAGCAATATATGGTCTTAAACAGGCCCTTTGCACTTGGTTTGAGTGTTTTCATCATCATCCAGACTGGTTTCAGTTAGAGTTCACAGGACCACTCTATGTTTATGTGTTCATCACCGCAGGTGAGGTTCATTCTATTATTATATATTGATAATATGATTATTACCGGGGATGATTCTGTAGGCATTGCATCCACCCAGAAATACCTTCACCAATAGTCCATATGAAAGATCTTGCCAAATTATGTAACACCCTGGATTTTCAAATCCTATTTATGTAACCCCTGTTTTTTCATTTTTCGTATATTTGGTGTATTTTTCTTTCTCGTGTATTTATACTCTCTCTTGTATATTTTTTCCGAACCGTATAGTGAGTTGTTTCAATATATTTTCATTTTCTGTTCTCATTCTTGATTTTTGCGAGTTATTTCCGATTTCTTGGTTGTTCTTGTTCATGGTTGTTGTTTCGCTCTTTATTGTTGTCTCGTTCTCTTTATTTGTTTTTTTTGTGGTGCTCTTGGTGATTTGGTGTTCTACCCCATTCCTAATCCTGTTATTTTGATCCCTAATTGATTACCAAAGCCATATAACCCAATCCTAGTTTGAATCCTATCTAATTTGATCCCCATTTGTCTTATTGGGTCAATCCTATTCATACTCCTAATAAACCCATCAACCCAAATACCCATTAACCCTATTCACCTCCTTATATATATCCCCTACATCCCCTCACACAAACCCTAACCCTAACATCTAAAACCCTAGCCCCCGCTCTCTCTCTCCTTCTCGACTGCACACCCGAGCCCCCAACCCTGAGCACACCCAGGCCAACAGCCCCCTCCTCTTCTCCGGCCTGTGTTCAACCTCGGCAACACCCCACACTCGAGCCCTACACCGATGTAACCCCTGTTTTTCCAAAAAATATATTTATGTGTATCTTCTGTATTTAAAAATTTTCGCAGATTATTTTTTTCGGTTTTCAAATTTCTTTTGTCAAAATGTATTTTTGGACCATCTATTTTAAAATCTGTTTTCGATCAAATGAATTTATTTGTAACTATTTTTCTGTGATCTTATATTGTAATAAAAATCACATTTATTATTATTGTTATTATTGTTATTAGTTTCGACTGGTTATTAACGATCTAATCTTATGTACAAATTGTATTTGTAGTATTTTAAATAAATTATATTTTGTAATACAAATTGCATTTTATTAAAGACAATATTTTTATTTGTTATTTTACTTATTTATTTATTTTCTTTACCTTAGTATTTATTTACTTATTTATTTTCTAAATAACCCAAACCCATTTTTCTATACTACCCAAAACCCATTATTTTCCAATCCTAATAACCTGATACCATTATTTACTTCCCACACCACACCATACCAATCATACCTACTTCCTATATTATTCCCTAAACCTTTTATTACTTTCCTAATACTACCCATTAGTTTAAACCCAACCCAGAACCCGAAACCATTATTTCACCCTACCGACCTAACCCTATTCCTCCCTCCCTATATATATAAAAACCCATCGTACCCCATCGTTCCGCCTCTTCATCTTCTCCCGTTCTACCCCACCGCAAACCATTGAACCCTATTTTCCGTGCCTCATCTCTCCCGCTTCCGCTTCATCTGCCGTCGCGCTCTCTCTCTCTTGGGATTTTTATTGCGGGTGCTCGAGTGCGCGTGTGGATCGTTCGTGAGTTCGTGAATTTTCGTTCGTGGGAATTTCTTCCACTTTTGATTTGCATCGTTCTTCATCTCCAAATTCAGGCAAGTAACTTGTACTTAAATTTCTTAGGTTGATACAAGTAGAAAGTTCACACATAAGATAGGTTGAGACTAGAGACGGACAAAGATCATATTTTTAATTGTGGGTTTCGTCTCTATTGTTCAAATCAGGCCATAGATGACTTAGGACATGAAGTTTGATAGGATTGTGCCTTAGGAATCACCCAAACGTGATTTGGATCGCGTATGCGACATATTGTGTACCCGATGTATGTTGAACACCCATATGAGAAATACTAGATTTTGACATGTTAGATACCCGCCATTATGACATTTGGACCATGGGTAGACAGTGTTTTGAATTTGGAAGAGTTTGGATGATTTTTGAGGAAGTTATGACGTTTTGAAGTTTAGTTGAGAAATCTGGAAATTTGGATTGAACTGAATAGATTGTTGTTTTTACCTGGATTAGAGTCCGAATCCCAACATGGCTATTTCTGAGTAAATTGTAGAGGATTGAATCTAATTTCTAATCCCACTAATTTCACCCTGTTTGGAGTCCGTATGAATTAGTTATGATTATTTTAGTAACTGTATGCCGGTAGTTCCCAGATTCATTTCGGGGTAGATTTTATCACCAATTTATTTTCAAGATCCAAGTTAGACATAATTTCATGCCACAAGATTTTGTCCAGTGTTTCATCATGATGTTAGGTAGTTCTCTGATTTTTGTGGTAATTAAAAGATGAGTTTTGAGTGATGCCTTACATCCTTTTCTATAGATCGCTTTTGCTGTAAACTGCGTGTGATTGTATGTTGAATGCCGTGTTCACCTTATTTCTAATTACTGTATGAATATTTCATGTGAGATATGAAAGTTGGGTAATTGTGTATACTTTCACCCTGTTTTGGCGGAAGTGGATTTTGATGCGCTGTTTGCAAGATATGCATGATTGTGTACAGCGGTGTTGAAGAATTCCAGATCCATCAAAACTGTGTTATGTGTTATTTTCTATTTTTGAAAACATATCTATACTTTCTGGAAAAAATATGAAAATTTATATTTTGAGACTATACATATAGGGGATTACCCCAGAATTTTCTTGGATTTAATTGATGATTTTATCTACTGTTTTCATGTGGTTTAAGTTATTCCCCTGTTTTCTGGCTGTACATGAAAACTGTGTTGAATTGTGTTTTGAGTCGTGATGTTGTGAAATAGCATATGGATTTATTATAACCGTTAGAAGCGTTTGGAAGTCTAGTTTCCAGATCCTTTGACGGATTATGATTTGCATGCCTGTAGATCTTTGGATCACTGTTTATGTACAGACTGGTCTTGCTGTCCTGTTTATAAACAAATACCATTTTGCTCGTATTTGTGAATGTTTGGTACCGATACTTACTGATCTAATTCCCTGAGACTAAACCTGATTATGACCTGTTAGTTGACATTATTTAGCACACTCTCATGCCTGTGGATGATATTAATAATAAAAGTAATCAAGCCGGGGTTTATGGGACAGATCTAGTAGAGGTAAAGCATAGAAATGTGTACTTGGAGGCGGACCAATAGGTTCGAACTGTTCTGTTACCTGATTACCTGACTACATGTTTCCCTATATGAAGATGTACTCGGATGATTGTTACCTGATTACCTGACTACATGCTTCCCTATAGGAAGATGTACTCGGATGACTGTTACTGTTACTGTTTCCTGTACCTAAGTACACTGCCCTATAATATCCCCTACAAAATCTAAAGCGAAACTGCATTGACTGTAACAACCATGTGATAAAAGGATGGCACATGAAGTGTTACCTAGATAGTAATAATACAAGATATTAATACAAGATTACCTGTTATCTGTATACCTATTACCTGATATTACCTTATATATCATGATTATCCTGTTGACTGTTACATGATTACCTGCTACATGATTACCTGATATTCCTGTTACCTGTTTTCCTGATACATGATACATATTTACCTGATTACCTGAATACCTGATACTTATACATGTTACTTGTTTAACTGTTTACTTATGTTTACCTATACCTGTTAGTATATCCTGTGGTTAGATAGTGTCCATGTGCTTGTATCCTATTCTATTTGTGACCCGGACTTGCCATTGACGGGTACTGTGTTTTCTTCTTTTCCTTTTTCCTGCATTCGATGATTGCAGATTACGGTGGACAGATTCAAGAAGGTACTGGTAGTTCGCAGTATTAGTTGCTGATTATTATTTCTGTTTCCTGTTAGAACTTTATTCTGTATTCGTGAACTTGATTATTCCTGTACTTGAGTATTATTTGTATTTGGGCGATATGACCCAGGAATATTTGTGTATTTTCAGATCATGATTATTTGAGGTTAATACATTTTATTTCAAGTATTCCTGTTGGTATTTGGTTTATATGTGCATGTGGTTGATTTTTCCTGGCTTCCGACTCTGATTTTACTGTGACATGTTGTAAAGATTTCTTGAAACAGCTTAAGGATGATTATATTCATTCGCTGGGCTTGTGTTACGTGCCCGTATTCTGTATTTTTAGGAAGCGGGGCGTGACAGGGTTTTCTGTGGTATCAGAGCATCAGGTTTGGCTAATGTATTAGTTGACTAATATATTAGACAAGCTTGGATCGATCTGGAATCTGCGCAACATTTCACCAACCATACATGCATAAGTGAATTATTACCAACAGTGATCTGGGTACTAGTCTTATTCCATTCATTTGATCCCTTCTTATTCGATTTCTTTGATTCCTTGTATCTTCCGTTTGTTTTAGTCGTTCTCATTTGTTGATTCTTTATTGGGTATAGTTTCGTTCTTTTCGTACCCATATTTCTTTGATTCTTTCATTCGTCTTCATTGTTGACTCATTTTGAGTATCGTGCTAGTTATTTCTTTCCAGCCATATTCTCTTCAAATTCTGCTTGTACCTCTCGTTCCTCTTTTTTCATATTCAATTCTTTGATTCTTATTTTCCTTCATCTCATGTAGTTGTCCCCTTTGTTGACTCTTCATTGAGTATAAAATCCATCATTCTCTTGCCTATATTTTCTTTATATTGTATATATATTTTATTGAATATTTTGTGTATTTCATTTTGGATCTTCTATAAAATTATTTTCTAAAATTTTATTATTTCGAATAACTGTGTATTTTAATATCACAAATTTTCAAAACGTATCTTCGTACTTAAATTGAGCAATCAATATCTAAGTATGTGTAGAAGATCGCATCATTTCGTTCATCGTTTTGTTGCAACTGGATGTCGAGATGGCAAACATGCTACTAGACATCAATGGAGGCAAATTGCAACTGGATACCGGTGAGGCAAAATGTGCAACCGAATATCCAGATGGTAAGCTGCAACCTGTTGTCGGGATGGCAAACCTGCAACTTGATGTCGAGAATGCAAGACTACAGATGGATATAAATGAGGCGAACCCACATTAAAGGATTTCTACTTTTATTATTATCGTTTTCCTTATTATTATTAGTATTATTATTATTTTCATTATTACTATTACTATTATTAGTGTTTTATTTTCTTACTATTTTAATTTTGATGTTGATGTTGAATTACTTTCACTAAATTGATGAACTCCAAATTATTTTCTGGCTTGTATTATTATCCTTACCAGTATTATTAATATTTTATTATTATTATCTTTACCAGTATATTTATGATGATTATTATTTTTATTATTTCTGTTATTATTATTTTATTATGTGTTGATTTTTGTATTTTTAATATTATTTTTGTTAATGCCCATTAGTTTTGACCTAATTATTTCAATTAAATCCCTTATCTCAACCCCAATTGTATTCTGTTATCTCATTCTTTTCTTCCTGCTCGGATCGTTGCTGGGTGTCGCGTGGTCTACAACGATATGTCTGCGGCTTGGAACATCACCATCAGAGTGGCGCAGCGGAAGCGTTGTGGGCCCATAACCCACAGGTCCCAGGATCATATTGTTGCCTCTCCTTTCTTGCATTATTTTGGTTTCCCCTATCTCTTGCATTCGTTCTCACCCGTTGACTTGTTGTTTGATTCAATTCTTCCCTGTCTTTTCTCTTTTTGATTTCCGTTCTGCTGACTCCCCTATTGGTTTGTTATCTGGTGTTGATTCTTTTCTTTTGATAATGATTGTTCTCTTTCTTACACTCCATTTGATCCTATTGTTATCCTCTTCCTTCTATTTCTTGTTTTGCCTCTGCTTGGTTCCTTCTCCATTAGCCCTCTGCTTGTTGCCCTTCCCAGTTAGTTTGTTTGCCTTGTCCTATGTACCGCCTAAGCAAATTTCGAAGACGAAATTTTGTTGTAAGGTGGGTAGGATTGTAACCCCTGTTTTTCCAAAAATATATTTTTGTGTATCTTCTGTATTTAAAAATTTTCGCAGATTATTTTTTTCGGTTTTCAAATTTCTTTTGTCAAAATGTATTTTTGGACCTTCTATTTTAAAATCTGTTTTCGATCAAATGAATTTATTTGTAACTATTTTTCTGTGATCTTATATTGTAATAAAAATCTCATTTATTATTATTGTTATTATTGTTATTAGTTTCGACTGGTTATTAACGATCTAATCTTATGTACAAATTGTATTTGTAGTATTTTAAATAAATTATATTTTGTAATACAAATTGCATTTTATTAAAGACAATATTTTTATTTGTTATTTTACTTATTTATTTATTTTCTTTACCTTAGTATTTATTTACTTATTTATTTTCTAAATAACCCAAACCCATTTATCTATACTACCCAAAACCCATTATTTTCCAATCCTAATAACCTGATACCATTATTTACTTCCCACACCACACCATACCAATCATACCTACTTCCTATATTATTCCCTAAACCTTTTATTACTTTCCTAATACTACCCATTAGTTTAAACCCAACCCAGAACCCGAAACCATTATTTCACCCTACCGACCTAACCCTATTCCTCCCTCCCTATATATATAAAAACCCATCGTACCCCATCGTTCCGCCTCTTCATCTTCTCCCGTTCTACCCCACCGCAAACCATTGAACCCTATTTTCCGTGCCTCATCTCTCCCGCTTCCGTTTCATCTGCCGTCGCGCTCTCTCTCTCTTGGAATTTTTATTGCGCGTGCTCGAGTGCGCGTGTGGATCGTTCGTGAGTTCGTGAATTTTCGTTCGTGGGAATTTCTTCCACTTTTGATTTGCATCGTTCTTCATCTCCAAATTCAGGCAAGTAACTTGTACTTAAATTTCTTAGGTTGATACAAGTAGAAAGTTCACACATAGGATAGGTTGAGACTAGAGACGGACAAAGATCATGTTTTTAATTGTGGGTTTCGTCTCTATTGTTCAAATCAGGCCATAGATGACTTAGGACATGAAGTTTGATAGGATTGTGCCTTAGGAATCACCCAAACGTGATTTGGATCGCGTATGCGACATATTGTGTACCCGATGTATGTTGAACACCCATATGAGAAATACTAGATTTTGACATGTTAGATACCCTCCATTATGACATTTGGACAATGGGTAGACAGTGTTTTGAATTTGGAAGAGTTTGGATGATTTTTGAGGAAGTTATGACGTTTTGAAGTTTAGTTGAGAAATCTGGAAATTTGGATTGAACTGAATAGATTGTTGTTTTTACCTGGATTAGAGTCCGAATCCCAACATGGCTATTTCTGAGTAAATTGTAGAGGATTGAATCTAATTTCTAATACCACTGATTTCACCCTGTTTGGAGTCCGTATGAATTAGTTATGATTATTTTAGTAACTGTATGCCGGTAGTTCCCAGATTCATTTCGGGGTAGATTTTATCACCAATTTATTTTCAAGATCCAAGTTAGACATAATTTCATGCCACAAGATTTTGTCCAGTGTTTCATCATGATGTTAGATAGTTCTCTGATTTTTGTGGTAATTAAAAGATGAGTTTTGAGTGATGCCTTACATCCTTTTCTATAGATCGCTTTTGCTGTAAACTGCGTGTGATTGTATGTTGAATGCCGTGTTCACCTTATTTCTAATTACTGTATGAATATTTTATGTGAGATATGAAAGTTGGGTAATTGTATCTACTTTCATCCTGGTTTGGCGGAAGTGGATTTTGATGCGCTGTGTGCAAGATATGCATGATTTTGTACAGCGGTGTTGAAGAATTCCAGATCCATCAAAACTGTGTTATGTGTTATTTTCTATTTTTGAAAACATATCTATTCTTTCTGGAAAAAATATGAAAATTTATATTTTGAGACTATACATATAGGGGATTACCCCAGAAATTTCTTGGATTTAATTGATGATTTTATCTACTGTTTTCATGTGGTTTAAGTTATTCCCCTGTTTTCTGGCTGTACATGAAAATTGTGTTGAATTTTGTTTTGAGTCGTGATGTTGTGAAATAGCATATGGATTTATTATAACCGTTAGAAGCGTGTGGAAGTCTAGTTTCCAGATCCTTTGACGGATTATGATTTGCATGCCTGTAGATCTTTGGATCACTGTTTATGTACAGACTGGTCTTGCTGTCCTGTTTATAAACAAATACCATTTTGCTCGTATTTGTGAATGTTTGGTACCGATACTTACTGATCTAATTCCCTGAGACTAAACCTGATTATGACCTGTTAGTTGACATTATTTAGCACACTCTCATGCCTGTGGATGATATTAATAATAAAAGTAATCAAGCCGGGGTTTATGGGACAGATCTAGTAGAGGTAAAGCATAGAAATGTGTACTTGGAGGCGGACCAATAGGTTCGAACTGTTCTGTTACCTGATTACCTGACTACATGTTTCCATATATGAAGATGTACTCGGATGATTGTTACCTGATTACCTGACTACATGCTTCCCTATAGGAAGATGTACTCGGATGACTGTTACTGTTACTGTTTCCTGTACCTAAGTACACTGCCCTATAATATCCCCTACAAAATCTAAAGCGAAACTGCATTGACTGTAACAACCATGTGATAAAAGGATGGCACATGAAGTGTTACCTAGATAGTAATAATACAAGATATTAATACAAGATTACCTGTTATCTGTATACCTATTACCTGATATTACCTTATATATCATGATTATCCTGTTGACTGTTACATGATTACCTGCTACATGATTACCTGATATTCCTGTTACCTGTTTTCCTGATACATGATACATATTTACCTGATTACCTGAATACCTGATACTTATACATGTTACTTGTTTAACTGTTTACTTATGTTTACCTATACCTGTTAGTATATCCTGTGGTTAGATAGTGTCCATGTGCTTGTATCCTATTCTATTTGTGACCCGGACTTGCCATTGACGGGTACTGTGTTTTCTTCTTTTCCTTTTTCCTGCATTCGATGATTGCAGATTACGGTGGACAGATTCAAGAAGGTACTGGTAGTTCGCAGTATTAGTTGCTGATTATTATTTCTGTTTCCTGTTAGAACTTTATTCTGTATTCGTGAACTTGATTATTCCTGTACTTGAGTATTATTTGTATTTGGGCGATATGACCCAGGAATATTTGTGTATTTTCAGATCATGATTATTTGAGGTTAATACATTTTATTTCAAGTATTCCTGTTGGTATTTGGTTTATATGTGCATGTGGTTGATTTTTCCTGGCTTCCGACTCTGATTTTACTGTGACATGTTGTAAAGATTTCTTGAAACAGCTTAAGAATGATTATATTCATTCGCTGGGCTTGTGTTACGTGCCCGTATTCTGTATTTTTAGGAAGCGGGGCGTGACAGGGTTTTCTGTGGTATCAGAGCATCAGGTTTGGCTAATGTATTAGTTGACTAATATATTAGACAAGCTTGGATCGATCTGGAATCTGCGCAACATTTCACCAACCATACATGCATAAGTGAATTATTACCAACAGTGATCTGGGTACTAGTCTTATTCCATTCATTTGATCCCTTCTTATTCGATTTCTTTGATTCCTTGTATCTTCCGTTTGTTTTAGTCGTTCTCATTTGTTGATTCTTTATTGGGTATAGTTTCGTTCTTTTCGTACCCATATTTCTTTGATTCTTTCATTCGTCTTCATTGTTGACTCATTTTGAGTATCGTGCTAGTTATTTCTTTCCAGCCATATTCTCTTCAAATTCTGCTTGTACCTCTCGTTCCTCTTTTTTCATATTCAATTCTTTGATTCTTATTTTCCTTCATCTCATGTAGTTGTCCCCTTTGTTGACTCTTCATTGAGTATAAAATCCATCATTCTCTTGCCTATATTTTCTTTATATTGTATATATATTTTATTGAATATTTTGTGTATTTCATTTTGGATCTTCTATAAAATTATTTTCTAAAATTTTATTATTTCGAATAACTGTGTATTTTAATATCACAAATTTTCAAAACGTATCTTCGTACTTAAATTGAGCAATCAATATCTAAGTATGTGTAGAAGATCGCATCATTTCGTTCATCGTTTTGTTGCAACTGGATGTCGAGATGGCAAACATGCTACTAGACATCAATGGAGGCAAATTGCAACTGGATACCGGTGAGGCAAAATGTGCAACCGAATATCCAGATGGTAAGCTGCAACCTGTTGTCGGGATGGCAAACCTGCAACTTGATGTCGAGAATGCAAGACTACAGATGGATATAAATGAGGCGAACCCACATTAAAGGATTTCTACTTTTATTATTATCGTTTTCCTTATTATTATTAGTATTATTATTATTTTCATTATTACTATTACTATTATTAGTGTTTTATTTTCTTACTATTTTAATTTTGATGTTGATGTTGAATTACTTTCACTAAATTGATGAACTCCAAATTATTTTCTGGCTTGTATTATTATCCTTACCAGTATTATTCATATTTTATTATTATTATCTTTACCAGTATATTTATGATGATTATTATTTTTATTATTTCTGTTATTATTATTTTATTATGTGTTGATTTTTGTATTTTTAATATTATTTTTGTTAATGCCCATTAGTTTTGACCTAATTATTTCAATTAAATCCCTTATCTCAACCCCAATTGTATTCTGTTATCTCATTCTTTTCTTCCTGCTCGGATCGTTGCTGGGTGTCGCGTGGTCTACAACGATATGTCTGCGGCTTGGAACATCACCATCAGAGTGGCGCAGCGGAAGCGTTGTGGGCCCATAACCCACAGGTCCCAGGATCATATTGTTGCCTCTCCTTTCTTGCATTATTTTGGTTTCCCCTATCTCTTGCATTCGTTCTCACCCGTTGACTTGTTGTTTGATTCAATTCTTCCCTGTCTTTTCTCTTTTTGATTTCCGTTCTGCTGACTCCCCTATTGGTTTGTTATCTGGTGTTGATTCTTTTCTTTTGATAATGATTGTTCTCTTTCTTACACTCCATTTGATCCTATTGTTATCCTCTTCCTTCTATTTCTTGTTTTGCCTCTGCTTGGTTCCTTCTCCATTAGCCCTCTGCTTGTTGCCCTTCCCAGTTAGTTTGTTTGCCTTGTCCTATGTACCGCCTAAGCAAATTTCGAAGACGAAATTTTGTTGTAAGGTGGGTAGGATTGTAACCCCTGTTTTTCCAAAAATATATTTTTGTGTATCTTCTGTATTTAAAAATTTTCGCAGATTATTTTTTTCGGTTTTCAAATTTCTTTTGTCAAAATGTATTTTTGGACCTTCTATTTTAAAATCTGTTTTCGATCAAATGAATTTATTTGTAACTATTTTTCTGTGATCTTATATTGTAATAAAAATCTCATTTATTATTATTGTTATTATTGTTATTAGTTTCGACTGGTTATTAACGATCTAATCTTATGTACAAATTGTATTTGTAGTATTTTAAATAAATTATATTTTGTAATACAAATTGCATTTTATTAAAGACAATATTTTTATTTGTTATTTTACTTATTTATTTATTTTCTTTACCTTAGTATTTATTTACTTATTTATTTTCTAAATAACCCAAACCCATTTATCTATACTACCCAAAACCCATTATTTTCCAATCCTAATAACCTGATACCATTATTTACTTCCCACACCACACCATACCAATCATACCTACTTCCTATATTATTCCCTAAACCTTTTATTACTTTCCTAATACTACCCATTAGTTTAAACCCAACCCAGAACCCGAAACCATTATTTCACCCTACCGACCTAACCCTATTCCTCCCTCCCTATATATATAAAAACCCATCGTACCCCATCGTTCCGCCTCTTCATCTTCTCCCGTTCTACCCCACCGCAAACCATTGAACCCTATTTTCCGTGCCTCATCTCTCCCGCTTCCGTTTCATCTGCCGTCGCGCTCTCTCTCTCTTGGAATTTTTATTGCGCGTGCTCGAGTGCGCGTGTGGATCGTTCGTGAGTTCGTGAATTTTCGTTCGTGGGAATTTCTTCCACTTTTGATTTGCATCGTTCTTCATCTCCAAATTCAGGCAAGTAACTTGTACTTAAATTTCTTAGGTTGATACAAGTAGAAAGTTCACACATAGGATAGGTTGAGACTAGAGACGGACAAAGATCATGTTTTTAATTGTGGGTTTCGTCTCTATTGTTCAAATCAGGCCATAGATGACTTAGGACATGAAGTTTGATAGGATTGTGCCTTAGGAATCACCCAAACGTGATTTGGATCGCGTATGCGACATATTGTGTACCCGATGTATGTTGAACACCCATATGAGAAATACTAGATTTTGACATGTTAGATACCCTCCATTATGACATTTGGACAATGGGTAGACAGTGTTTTGAATTTGGAAGAGTTTGGATGATTTTTGAGGAAGTTATGACGTTTTGAAGTTTAGTTGAGAAATCTGGAAATTTGGATTGAACTGAATAGATTGTTGTTTTTACCTGGATTAGAGTCCGAATCCCAACATGGCTATTTCTGAGTAAATTGTAGAGGATTGAATCTAATTTCTAATACCACTGATTTCACCCTGTTTGGAGTCCGTATGAATTAGTTATGATTATTTTAGTAACTGTATGCCGGTAGTTCCCAGATTCATTTCGGGGTAGATTTTATCACCAATTTATTTTCAAGATCCAAGTTAGACATAATTTCATGCCACAAGATTTTGTCCAGTGTTTCATCATGATGTTAGATAGTTCTCTGATTTTTGTGGTAATTAAAAGATGAGTTTTGAGTGATGCCTTACATCCTTTTCTATAGATCGCTTTTGCTGTAAACTGCGTGTGATTGTATGTTGAATGCCGTGTTCACCTTATTTCTAATTACTGTATGAATATTTTATGTGAGATATGAAAGTTGGGTAATTGTATCTACTTTCATCCTGGTTTGGCGGAAGTGGATTTTGATGCGCTGTGTGCAAGATATGCATGATTTTGTACAGCGGTGTTGAAGAATTCCAGATCCATCAAAACTGTGTTATGTGTTATTTTCTATTTTTGAAAACATATCTATTCTTTCTGGAAAAAATATGAAAATTTATATTTTGAGACTATACATATAGGGGATTACCCCAGAAATTTCTTGGATTTAATTGATGATTTTATCTACTGTTTTCATGTGGTTTAAGTTATTCCCCTGTTTTCTGGCTGTACATGAAAATTGTGTTGAATTTTGTTTTGAGTCGTGATGTTGTGAAATAGCATATGGATTTATTATAACCGTTAGAAGCGTGTGGAAGTCTAGTTTCCAGATCCTTTGACGGATTATGATTTGCATGCCTGTAGATCTTTGGATCACTGTTTATGTACAGACTGGTCTTGCTGTCCTGTTTATAAACAAATACCATTTTGCTCGTATTTGTGAATGTTTGGTACCGATACTTACTGATCTAATTCCCTGAGACTAAACCTGATTATGACCTGTTAGTTGACATTATTTAGCACACTCTCATGCCTGTGGATGATATTAATAATAAAAGTAATCAAGCCGGGGTTTATGGGACAGATCTAGTAGAGGTAAAGCATAGAAATGTGTACTTGGAGGCGGACCAATAGGTTCGAACTGTTCTGTTACCTGATTACCTGACTACATGTTTCCCTATATGAAGATGTACTCGGATGATTGTTACCTGATTACCTGACTACATGCTTCCCTATAGGAAGATGTACTCGGATGACTGTTACTGTTACTGTTTCCTGTACCTAAGTACACTGCCCTATAATATCCCCTACAAAATCTAAAGCGAAACTGCATTGACTGTAACAACCATGTGATAAAAGGATGGCACATGAAGTGTTACCTAGATAGTAATAATACAAGATATTAATACAAGATTACCTGTTATCTGTATACCTATTACCTGATATTACCTTATATATCATGATTATCCTGTTGACTGTTACATGATTACCTGCTACATGATTACCTGATATTCCTGTTACCTGTTTTCCTGATACATGATACATATTTACCTGATTACCTGAATACCTGATACTTATACATGTTACTTGTTTAACTGTTTACTTATGTTTACCTATACCTGTTAGTATATCCTGTGGTTAGATAGTGTCCATGTGCTTGTATCCTATTCTATTTGTGACCCGGACTTGCCATTGACGGGTACTGTGTTTTCTTCTTTTCCTTTTTCCTGCATTCGATGATTGCAGATTACGGTGGACAGATTCAAGAAGGTACTGGTAGTTCGCAGTATTAGTTGCTGATTATTATTTCTGTTTCCTGTTAGAACTTTATTCTGTATTCGTGAACTTGATTATTCCTGTACTTGAGTATTATTTGTATTTGGGCGATATGACCCAGGAATATTTGTGTATTTTCAGATCATGATTATTTGAGGTTAATACATTTTATTTCAAGTATTCCTGTTGGTATTTGGTTTATATGTGCATGTGGTTGATTTTTCCTGGCTTCCGACTCTGATTTTACTGTGACATGTTGTAAAGATTTCTTGAAACAGCTTAAGGATGATTATATTCATTCGCTGGGCTTGTGTTACGTGCCCGTATTCTGTATTTTTGGGAAGCAGGGCGTGACAACCGATCGGCATCTCCTCTCTCCTTGTCCACCCTGACCATTTCCTACACCACCATCATCCGACCACTCATCGCACCACCATACCAAACCTCTTGCATCACAATCCATCGTCTCTCTCTCTCTTTTGGCCTCTCCCTCGCTTGCTTGAGAGTTCGCACGTGGGATCGTGCGAGTTGTTCGTGGATTCGTTGATTCGTGGATATTCGTTCGTGGGTTTTGTTCCTTACTCTTGGATCTCGTTGTTTTTCATCTCCAATTTAAGGCAAGTAACTTATACTCCAATTCATTTGTTTGATACAAGTCAAAAAGTTCACCTATAGTGTTGTTGGGTCTAGAGATGACTCTTGTTTGTGTTATCTTTGATGGGTTTTATCTCTATTGTAAAAATTTTACCATAGATGACTCACGAAACAAATCTTGACATGAATTGACCTAGGTTTTACCCATTCTTGATTTGAACATATATGTGAGACTTTTGGTAAGAGTTTAGATATTTGTTGAGAACCATGTGATAAGCTTGATTTAGATATGTTAATAAACCTAAATCGTCATGTTTGGACACTAGGTAGACTCGATTTCATGTTTAGGTGTGTTTGGATCAATTTACTTGAATCTATGTTGATTTTGTTTTTAAGGGAAAAATCTGTAGTTTGACGCTGATCTGTTTTGTTTGCTATTTTGGACTGTCTTAAAGTTAGATCTTAATTTTGGTATAAAACGTGAGTTTTAGAGAATTTCATCTATTTTCAAACCCCTCTGACCTTGCTTGATTTTGGTTTTGTATGACTGAGTTATGACTGTTTTAGTACAGAGGTGTCGATCTTTTCCAGATTCTGTTTTTTGGTAAAGTTGATGACAAATCATTTTAAATAACTATGCTACATATATTATTTTGATTCAAAACTTTGGTCAGTATTTCTTTATCAAGTTAGGGATTACCCAGAATTTTGGTGTATTTTATTGATGAGTTTTATGTGTTGTTTCATGCTCATTTATGAAATCTATAATTGCTGTATTTTGCTCGCTGATCTGTAAAGAACTTTATTTTCACTATGATTCCAATTACTGTATGAAAAATGTTTGTGAAATATGAAAGTTAAAATATTTTTTCTATTTTCATCTCCCTTTGGCGGATTTGGATTTCGTTTCAATGGTTGCGAGATACTTCAGTTTTCGTACTGCAGTGTTGGGAATTCCAGATTTCCAAAAGTGTCATTTCTTGATGTGTTCTTATTTTTGATGACTAAACTAATTTTACAGGAATATTATGAAACTTTTTATTTTGATTCTAGACATATAGGGAAATACCCCAGATTTATCCTGAATTTATTTAAGAGGTTTTGATGTAGTTTTCCTGACAGAGAATTCGTTTTTCTGATTTCTGACTGAACATGTTTTCTGTTTTCAAATCTGTTTTGAGTTATGATGTTGTGAATTACTATATGACTTATTTATACTCGTTGGATTCGTGTGAAAGTCTATTTTCTAGATCCTTTGACGGATCCAGATTTGGATGTTTGTAGTGACAGGAATCGCTATTTTAGTACAACACGGTCTTGCTATCCTGAATTAGAAAGCTAGTTGTTTTACCATGTTATATGATATCTTGTACCTGTACTTGTTTATCTTACACCATGAACCTGATACATGTTTATATCCTGTTATCCTTGCTTTGTTTTGCGACACATACATGCATGCCTGATTATAATAATAAATGACCAAGCCAGGATTAAGGGAAAGATCTAGTAGTGGAAAATATAGAAACGTGTACTTGGAAGAGGACCTGTGTCCTGCCTGCCTGTTACGTATTCATAACTACATGATTCACGATCCTGTTACCTGTACCTGACTGCATGCTTCCCTATAGGAAGATGTACTCGGAAGATAACCACTAGGTTATGCCTGTTTCCTATACCTGACTGCATACTTCCCTTAGGAATGTATACTCGAAAGAGAACCACTAGGTTCTACCTATTCCTGTTATTCCTGTTTCTTGTACCTGAGTACACTGTCCTATGGACTCCACTATGAAATCTAAAGCGAAACTGTTTTTTGTAGTAACCATATACTAAAAGCTGGGATGCATGAAGTGCTACCTAGATAGTAATATAACAAGACTTGACATGACATAACCTGATACCTATTTACCTGTTACATGCTTACCTGTTTACCTGTTACCTAATACCTATTACCTGATTACCTATCTACCTGTATACCTGATTACCTGTTACCTGATATTCTGTTGCATGTTTACCTATATACCTGTTTACTTGACACTTGACACATGATACATGTACTTGTTAGTATACCATACTATGTGACTCTATTTTCCTGATTCATGTTAGATATTATACTTCTGTGGACACACTTATACCATGCTAGGCCTGTTACTTTGAATTTTCTAAACCCTGTACTTATATCCTACATTATAAGTGGCCCGTAACTTGCAATTGACGGGTACTTATTTTCTCTTTCCTTCTCCTGCAAATTTACTAGTTGCAGATTAGGATGGACGACTGCCAGATGGTATTGGCGAGATGATGTATTAGTGCTGGATTTTCTGATTTATTATTATTATTATTACTTGTTGCTTAAACTTGAATAAAATGTACTTGATGACTGGGATAATTATTTGTATTTGGGCGATGTGACCCAGGATTATTTGACTTGTTCAGAACCTGATTATTTGAGATTATTATATTTGGTTTCAAGTAATTTCTGTTGGTATCTTGTTTCAATTATGCATGTTGGTTGATACTTTTGCTTCCGACTCTGATTATTCCTGTGATATGTTGTAAAGAATTCCTGAACAGCTTATGGATGATGAAAATCATTCGCTGGGCTTTTGTTACGTATCCATATTCTGTATTCTTTTTTGGGAAGCGGGGCGTGACAATTTATATTTGGAATTGTTTGATTTTTTCTTTTTACGTGTTGTGCACGTAAAAATTTATGCATGCATTTCTCTAAAATATTTCATGAATTAGTAATCCCCATTTATTTTCTTAGAAGCCTAATTTAATCCTAAACTTAATTTGTCCCTTTGTAGCCAACATTAGTTAATTGATTAATTAAATTAGTAGAGCCTATAGTCTCTTGGCCCATTAGTGAGCCCATGTAATATATTTAATCTTTATTTTAGTCTAACTTGTAGTGTAGACTCAAATAGTAGATAATTAATCAATTAGCATGTATAACTTGTGAGTGGGGGACACTAGGGTAACAAGTGCATGCACAAGAGTGTGCAAAACACACCCTTAGAGTGAGGCCGGATGGAATCAAGAGAGAGGGAGAGTGGATGAGGTGGAGAGGTGGTTATTTGCATCATGGGAAGTAATAGCAACTCCCTATTTTATCTAAACCCTTGATCCTAAACCACTTGATTTAATCCTAGCCCTTTATTTCCACCAAAATTATGTATAAATACCCCCCACATTAGTATATTCACACCTAATCTATATCAAAAGAGAAAAATAAAGAAATACAATTAGAGAGCAAAAGATTAAGAGTTTAGTAAGTTCAAAAGATTGAGAGTTGTGTTAGTGTGTTCTTCATTCCCATTTGGTGGCCGAATTTTCTTCAAAGAGCAAGGAGGTTGGGTGTACTTCAAAGCGAGGAGGAGACGACTTGTAGTGGCTCAAACTAGGAGGAGAATGCCTCTTTTGATTAATCTAGGAGTTCTTAGGAGTTCATTTCGTTTTCTCCAATAAGGTGGGCAATTTTCTCTAACTTCTAAGTAGTGTCATGCTAGGTTGTGTGCTAATCATGTTAGAATAAATAGATGAAAATATTGCTTTTGATAATACCATGATTAAGGTGAAAACGGAACATATGTGAAATTGCATGAAATGAATAAGTGAACTTGATTGAATGATATGTTTGTTGTTGTGATATTTGGATATTGATTTTCCATGCTAAATTAGAATAATTGTTTCTCCATGTAGAAAAAATTGTGGCTATGGAAAAAGTGCAATTTTAGAAATTGTGTTTATAAGGAAAATGCTAATCGTAAGAACCTCTATATTATTAAAATAAGATTGGTTAGTAAATTATGCTTATTGTGATTGATTCTAAATAATCCTAAAGCTGTATGTTAGTTGTCGGAAAAATGAATATTTTCTAATTTAGGCCAAGTTCTAGAAATGAACAGTTTGTGTGTTAAACAAAAAGAAAGAAGAAATGATTCAAATTTTCGGATTTCGTTGCTGAATAGTCGACCGAATAGGCGTAAATAATCGAATGTCCTGAACATCTAGTTCTTCGAGTTGTAATTGTCACAGAACAGTTGACCATATGTGCGTTAACAGTCGACTGTCCTGACTATTTTTTTAATTTTCGAATTTTTAATCCTCGCAGAGAAGTCAACCGATTGTGTCTTAGCAGTCGACTGTCCTGACTAATTAAATTTCAAGTACTTTTAAACCATCACAGAACAGTCTACCAACTATGTCCTAACAGTCGACTATCCCGACTATTTTTAATTTTGAGTTTTTAATCATCACAGAACAGTTGACCGACTATGTCCTAACCGTCGACTGTCCCGACTATTTTTAATATTGAGTTTTTAATCATCACAGAATAGTCGACCGACTATGTCCTAACAGTCGACTGTCCTGACGATTTAATTGATATCCAAATTTCATAAGAAAATTTTCTATAACCCTTAGCCTAGTGTAATGGAGAAATTGAGACTTTTACAAGAAAGAACTTATCCTAAATTGTTAGTTTAAAGTATTTTTTTTTTTGAATAAAGAAAAGTGTATTGTTTAAAAGAGTTCGAAAAGAGATTTTTGATAAAAGGAAAATTGAAGGTATGAATGTTTGATTTAGTATGGGCAAAGAGAATAAGAGAATGATGAGGAAAGAATGAGTTATGAATGTGACAAATTAGAAAATGAATTTATTTGTCTTATGCATAAAATTAAGCATGAAAGTAAAATCAAATATCATAATGAGTTATGAAAAGTCTTATGAATATGAATACACAAATGCTATGGACATAAAATGAGATTCTGAACTAGAGGGTAGCTAAAATCCTATTACCGGCGACTGAATGAATCAAAATTTGTAAAGTTGAATTATTGAGATGAAAGACCAAGTTGGTCATGTTGTTGATTGAGACCAGTATAGAGGAAAGAGCTAACTCTAGGGGTGATTTTATTCATGATTCAAATAAACTAAGGATTTAGATACATAGTGGTAATGTGACGAACGTGAGAGAAAAACACGAGTATGAGGGTGATCGGATTAGCGATATGAGAGTGATTCACAGACTGCCTGCTTGATGTGTCAAGACATGGCATGAGCACTACTCCGGAATTATCGTCCCGGTGGCAACGCTTATGGGGTGTTTGGTGACTACGGATGGTGCCATCGTTCCATGATAGAGGTTGAATTGTCCATAGTCTACCTGCTTGATGCTTCATGTCAATGCGTGGGATTCCCCTCCAGACTGCCTGGATATGGGCTCGTAGATCATAGAACATCTAGGATACTTACTGTAGTTATCGTAGTAGTTTAAGTCATGGCGAGGGATTGAACCCTATAAGATGAAGAACGATTAAGGGCTTGCCCTCGGACCTATGTAGTATGGGATGCATAGAATCCGAACAAGTACACATTAGTGTCATACAACATAACAACTGCATTAAGGACTAAGTGCACAACACAACACGACATCTATAGGATAGCCCCCGTAGTTTTGCTTGTGACAATTGTGTATTTTCTAAGTAAGAGAAAATTGATGTTTTATATCCTTGCGTCAGTTTAATGAACTGACGAGCCCACAGTTTCTTTGCAGGGTAAAGAGATTGACAAGAATAAGTATATAAGCTGCTTAAAGAATGTTTCAAGTGTTGTACATTTTATTCATGTAATTATTACAATTTGCTTCCGCTGTTTAAATGTAATTTAAAGATGTAACTCTGATGTAATAAAAGTTTTAAATTTCCTTCTAAAATTGTACGAAAGAAGTGTAAAGATACTGTAAAACTTCGAATTCAGTCTGTTTTGGAATTCGGGGTGTTACAAATTACGCTACTTTCTGGTCTAGAAATTTCCCATGGGTACCGGGGGATACTTATTTCTCAATAGAATTACACATAAGATATTATCTCTGCTGCATGTCTTTCTGACAGTCAATCGGCCAATACTTTCTTAGAGCTCCCTGTGAAGCTTCGTCCCACAGATGGTGAGCTCCTTCTTGATCCCACTAGATACATGCAGATTATTGGACACCTTGTCTACTTATTTATGACCAGACCCGATATTGCTCATACAGTCAGTATTGTTAGTCAGTTTGTTTCCACTCCTACATAGTTCACTATGGTGCTCTTCTTCGGATCCTCAGGTATCTTTGAGGCACTATCACTCGCTCATTATTCATACATTATACATTCAAATTGGAGCTCAGTGCATATTCTGATTCAGATTTGTCGGGTGATCCTACCACCAGACGGTCTACCACAGGTTTCTGTCAATTTCTTGGTGATTCGCTGATCTCATAGTGAAGCAAAAATTAGGAAGATGTTGGATGTTCTTCCACCGAAACTGAGTACAGAGCAATGACAACCCGGTCTTTCATGAGCGAACAAAGCACATAGAGATAGAATGCCACCATGTTCGTGAGCGCTTTGAAGCAGAGATCATTTCAGTTCATTATGTTACTTCTTTATAGCATAAAACAGACTTTTTCACCAAATCCTACATTGTTCAGAGATTTCGTTACTTGGTGGACAAGCTCACACTGTTTGACCCATCGTGAGTTTGAGAGGGGGTGTTAGATATTGTATTATATATTTAGTCCCATATTGGGTCATGTATCAGTTTAGTATTTGGTTCCCTCCTATATATAGGAGACATTGTACTCAGTTATAATTAATCGAATAATATTTTTCAATCACTCTGTCAAGAATATTCAAAAGTTATCATCACAGCGGGACGCTTACAGGTTGTAAACAATCACATTCTGGTAAGATGCAGCTAAAGTAGGCTAAATATATCGGAGCAGTGCCCAGTTAGTTAGTATTAACTAACAAATTGTTAGAGATACTAGATTTTGAAGGATGCCTAGGGTGCTGATATATTGTCACATTTTTCATTCTTTAATATAAATTTTAGGATATCGAGTTAAGTGCTAGGACCTGGAGAAGAGATAATGGGAAGCTACATCTCAGAGGGCGATTGGGAGAGCTAGGAACTTGATGGGCTTTGACACCCTACTACAACAACAACAAAAACTTCATCCCAATTTTTTTGGGTCAGCTACATGAATCCTTCTCCTTCATTCAATTCTATTTTGGACCACCTTCTTGTCAAATTAACACATTTCAAATCTCTATTAATATCTTGTAACCATGTTCGTCTCGGCTCCAGTCCTTCCTTTTTGCTCCCCTAACTCAAATCCTACTAAATTAGAAGAAGAAAAAAAAGGGTCTCCATCTCTCAACCACAATATTCATGTTTAGAGATCAAAAGGAGGGTTAATAGAAAAGAAAATTTTCAAACAAATCGACTCATGCATTCCTTGATGAAGGGAACCTTCCTATATATCCTCAAGAAAGAAAACCTTATTAAGAAAAACTATCCTATACTCCCACTTCGGATCTTACTCCTTCCTGCTTTGGTAATGTAAACCTCTCTCTTTCATGAAGCCAAGTGAAGTGATGAAATTTCTTACTCAAAATTTGAGAGATTGAGGAATCAAGAGTGAGAATTAGGGGTTTAGAAATTGGGTTGAATTGAATTGCAAAAACTACAGCTCAAAGTCTCGACATTACAAAACCCTGAAAAAGATTATTTTTCAGTTCATCAGATTCTTAATGAAAGAACCAACTGCAGGTAAAACAAGCTTCTATCCTAAACGATGGTGTCGATCATAACATTAAAACAATGATGATGAAGAAGATGAGTGACCTGAGAGTAGATGGGGCGATACAGCGCAGGTGGCGGCGATTCTTGATGATGATGCATTGTCGTTTGATTCAGGGATAAAATTTTAATAAATAGAAAAAGAAAAAAAAAATTGGCTTCAGAATTTTTATGGATTCACATATAAAAGACTCGTATCCAGCCGAACACAGAAACAGACAGTGACAGAGCCATGATTTATTGCATGCAAGGGGCAAAACTAAATTCAAATTGAAAAAGTTAAACACTCAATTAAATAAAACTAGATTTACATGCACGAGCATTGCATGCTATTTCTTTTCTCCAATTCCAATGCCAATAAAAGTTGGTCATTATTATATGAAGAATTGACTTATATCACAATATTCATCAATTAGTCGGTGTGGATGTGTTACTATAATTCATATCCAAAAAAAGTCCAATTCCGACTCCTTCACCAGTCATATCATATCAGATATTACTGGAATTGACTTCATAGTCTTGCAAACTCCGTGCAGTATCTCTTAAAGAACCACAAAATTTGTCATGGGTCTTCTATTTAAAAAATTGACGTGATATTTTTATAAAGACCTATAAATTTAACATGTGTCGCCAACTAAAAATAAATGATTTAAAGTTTAAAAAGTTGATAAATTATGAATTTTTATTTTAAAATGAGTAGATAAAGATAAACATAAATCATCTATAATCTCTTCTTTTATATATCTACATTTTCTTCCTTATAATTAACTAGTATACCCCTGTGCAAATTGCACTGACTTTACGAAAAGATATATTAAAATATCAAAAATATTCAATTAAAAATTTAGAAAAATATGATTCATTTGCAATTGAAAAATATGATTCATTTGCAATTTTATGAGTCTCTCAATAATAATAGATGTCTACAGAGGAAATTTCTTGTTTTCTGATCAATTCGGCTTACTCTGTAATCCATCTGCTTTAGTAGAAGTTGCTATCACTCTATCATTGCTTAGATTACTCAAATAGGAATACTTATCATTTTCTTTTTAATAACTTAAACCTTACAATTTTTAGTGGAAAGTTTAAACACCATTGTCTCTTAGCATCTAATTAACCATCAAGGTACAGTCATACCTACCCTGAGAGTTATAGAACCTTTATATAGTAACTACAAATTACTTAAGACTAACGCAGATGAAAATCATAATACTACTAATTTAAAGTATACTGAAGTCCTCTTTCTAATTGGAGTTTTTTGAAGATTTTTCTTGTTCTTGCTCAAATAACATGTTAAGAACATGTTAAGAGCCGGAGACTGAGAGTTGAGAATGAGAACAGATACATGAAAATTGTCCAATATTGTTGGTAATTGACAGACAGACTATTAATACAGACACCGAGTTTTCAACCCTTCTTTATCTCTTGTGATTGGCTTTCTCATGTATCCTGATGTCTTTGAACCTTGGGAACCTCCTTACCGGGTTCTTTACAATGGATAATAGTAATTTTTCTTACTCATTCACCACCAGAGTATATAGTCTATAGTGCCAAGTTATGCAGACATACATCACTACTTGACATAAATAAACTCATATTACCAACTTTCCTCAACTCTAGAAAGAGAGAATAGAAGACATGATTCAAGTTGCTAGAGAGTTGGGAATGTCAATCAACCCTGCTAATTAACTTGGCATACGGTAGATTCCATTACTTCTTCTGTTGCGGAACCGCCTTTAAAGTTCGGTGGCTCACCTTTTACCTTGCATAAAAACAGTCTGGTAACACATGAAATGTTGCTCTTTTCTTTTATTCTTCTCCTCCACTTTTGAGTTATAACAAACCATGTCCTTTTCAGTCTTATAGTGAAAGATATAGTATTTTCTTGAAAGAGCTTCATGGTTGATATTATTTCTCTCTACACCATTTGTTTTGTTCTTTTGTTAAATTATGTTTCATCAATGGGTATCGAGCTAATCCATTTCCTTTCAGTTGTGTTGTGGTTGAAGACAGTGCAATCGGTCTTGCTGCAGCTAAAGCAGCGGGAATGAAGTACATAGCAACAAAGAGTGGGTACATAATTATTTCTACTGATTTTCTATACTAAAACATGAATTGTGCCATTTTCTTTACAATGACATCTTTTCTTTTTCTCAACCTTTGCAATGACTGTTAAGAATACATTATAAATATTTTTGTTCATATTAGATTATGTTAAGCAATTCGGCATATTAGTTTCATTAAATTCTTTCTTTAGTGAGAGAGGTGGCTTAACCTTTTCTTCAAAATTCTTGTCATGCTAGCTATAGGTCTCAGGATATGATACCAGTCCATTATAGACCCTTTTATGTGACTAGAAGCTCTTTGCAATAATAAATTTAAGATTCATGACAGTAATTAAGCTCTGTGAAAAATGGAACTGTATTTACGTATTCTTTTTGTTTAACAATGACAATATATTTCAATCAATTAATTATAATCTAGAGAAAGAGGCAACAAAGTGTAGCCACACAGAAATTTTATAGCATTATTCAGGAAAATTTATAGCTCTATAAATGATCATAATTTTGCATGATAGAACCAACATACCTTTTTCATGAGACGAGATACCTTTGAAACATAAAGGATAATTTTGCTCAAATAGCTTGCAGAAATTTCTTTTTGGGCTAAGTAGACGTATCTCTTACCTGCCATTTATGGTTTGCTCACTGCTACACTGCCGAAGAGGACTTCTTGACAACGGATGCCAAATTTGATTGCATCGGAGACCCTCCAGAAGAGTGGTTTGACTTGAACTTTTGTGCCAGACTTCTTGAAAAACAGTCAGCTAAACTCGAGAAAATTGAGAACCATGTTTTTGGTTAAAAATGGCATCACAAACAAATCAGTGGCCTAAAATAATAAAAGAGTACATTTTACACTCGGAATGACCATATCCTTTGAAAGAACTATATTGTATGCCAAATGGAAAATTTAAAAAAAGGATAAAGAAAAAAAGGAATTCTAGTTTATTTTCGATGGTTTGAACACCAAAATTTTACTAGCTATTTCTTGATCACACTCAGTGAACATCACATCATATAAGCAAGAAACTGAACAATCAGATTTACACCTGCTATTCGACATTATCACTGCACGATATGTTAGAGATTAGGAGAGATAATAACATGAGAAATTAGGGTTAGGTTAATACCCCTACTGCTAGTGTTACCCTGTGTGAGGATAGTATGACGAAGTGCGATGGCTTCGATTTTGGGTGGATTGACGAACATCGTACGACATGTGAATAGGAGATAATAACATGAGAAACCCATAATTAATACTCTCTCTCTCTCTCTCTTTTATGCATTTTTTCTCTCTTTTATGCATTTTTTTTATATTATATTATATTATTCAAACTTATTAGAATTAATGAGTTTCTTTTTTTTCTTCTTTTTGGAAACATGTTAAAAGTTAATAACTTTTTTGTTTCTTATCTATGTTGATTTTTTCAGGATTACAAAAATTGGTTTACATGAAGGAGTACACATAGTCTGATAAATAAAGGTAAAATACTCTCTCACTCTCTCTGTCTCAGTTACTGTTTACAATAATTAGTAACTAAGAAGTTTTTATGCATCTGCTTTTTTTTTTATACAAGATTATATTAGTGAAACTTATTATAATTATGGGTTTCTTTTATCTTTTTATTCTTTTTGAGAACACACTGTAAGTTATTCACCTTTGTTTTTCTCTTTTATGTTGATTTATTCAGAGATACAAAATTGAGTTACACGAAGGAGTAGTATATTATGAGGATTAAAGGTAAATATATTTACATTTCCAACAACAAAATACAAGAATACCTACTTAGTGTCTTTTTTTTTCTTCTTTTGAAGACATTATATAAGTAATTAACTTTTGTTGTTGTTGATGTTTTTTAGGGTACTTACAAAATTGAGTTACACGGAGGAGTGGAAAAAATTATTAACCAACCAAGCAATTATTCACTATTTTTTCTTTATACTTGCGTCAAGATTTTATCAACGGAGTAAAACTAAATACATGTCAAGATTGTTTGTTATAATTATCGTATAGTTTTAAGTGAATATTGTATTCTTTCTTCTTATAATTATCTTGAGGTTGCTTTGTAAATTATTCTAAGTTTTCAACTTTAAAGTAAATTTGAATACTTTAAAAACTTTGAATTTTAAAAATATAGATAAAACTAAAATAAAATTGTAGCAACTATTATCTATTTTAAAAAATGAGTTTTTATTGATTCATAAAATTTAATTTTGTATGTAATTTAAATATTGACGTTTCAGAGTTATACATTTGAGTTAGAATAAGGAATAGGTGTAATTATTAACATCTGAAGCAATTATTCACTATTTTTTCTTTAGTCATGCATCAAGATTTAAAATTTAAACTAAATTTAAATACTAAATCTCATGGTTGCTTTTTATCTTTTATTTTAGGTTAATACTATATTTTTTCTTTTTATAATTGTGTTATAATTATCTTGATACTTCTTTGTATAACTATCCTAAGATTTGAAGCTTGAAGTAATCTAAATACTGTAAAAACTATTAAGAAAAGAAAAAAGTTAAAACTAAAATGAAATTATAGCAGTTAGTTTATTATATTTTTTAAATTTTCAAAAAAAAAAATATGCTGTAAAAGATTAGTAATCTTTCATCCGAAAGGAATCGTATCAATTCGAAAAATGGTGTACGATTTCTAGAAACACTACAAAACACAAACTATAGCGGCGCTTTTACAAGGCTATAGCGACATTTTTTGGCACCGTCATAGCCCATAACGGCGCTTCTGAAATTGCCGCCGAAAATTCCGTTACAGCGTGCGTCGTTATAGCTATATGGGCTATCGCGGCGTTTACCAACGCCGCCGTTATAGGGTGTCCACCTATAATGGCGTTGCCAAACCGCCGTTACAGGAACATTTCGCTTTGGAAAAATTAGAGCTATAGCGGCGCTTTTTCCAAGCGTCGGGATTACTAGTACCCTGTAGCGGCGCTTGTCTAGCGCCACGATAGAGGGTACCCAAAAGCGGTAGTACCTATTGCAGCGTTTCTTGGTAAACGCCGCGATAGGTCGTTTTTTTTTTTGACTTTTCATTATAAAATTTTGATTTGAAAAAAAAGTAATTAATCGCATATTAAAAATACATGTAATCATATTAATTTAAATGCTTCAACCTTAAAATCAATAATAACATCATAATCAAGAACCAAAAGTCACACATCACAAAAAACAACTCAATAGAAAACAAAATATGTAACTCGTATAAACTGGCATACAACGAGTGTCAAATGTATATGTTGTACAACACTTAGTTATTACAGAACATAGATATAATTCCTACAAAACATTTTAAAAAAAATCCAAATTCGACAAACTATAGTAGGGGAGTCTCCTTGTGTGGCCCGCTGTTGCTTCCAATTTCATCGTTATTTTGTCCTAGTGTATGTGCGTGACTGGAAACTGATGGAATATGATGGCCCTGTAGAAAAAACATAAATATTTCATCATCAATTTGTCAAACAAAAGAAGTAGTTGTTATTAGGGTCCTACATCCTATATAATTCCAATTTACTCAGAAACAATTGAGAAAATCTTAGGTATATGCAGAATTTTTTCTTATAGATCTTCTTACCCAATTAAATTCAAATCTGGATAATGCTAACTCTCGAATTTGACCCCTCCATTATCTGATATAACTTTGATATCTCATAATCTTCTAACGTATATAATAAGATTCCTTATATTCTAAATTTCAGCCTCTAACCTAATATTATTTGTGTCAATATTATTTGTATCAATCCTAAAAATTTCTTCTAAGTCATATTATACTTCGACATCTTATCTTTCCAAAATTACAACTACAAGTCTTTATTCAAGAGATACATTCTCAGGGACAACTATTATTGAGTCTTCTAATAATGATATAAATAATCTATCACCAGATGTCCATATATACAGTGTAGAGAATGTTATTCACCAAGTCTGGTGCATCTTGGTAACCACTTGATAAATAAATAAATACGTGAAGTTTGTGACCAATAAATAAACAAATGGCAAAAAATTTGCCAAAACATCAAAAAAAGCTATTCTGTCATCCTAAACAATACACATGACGGGACATTATTATTCGATATATCTATAGCTCAATACCATATATAAGTGACTAGAGCATTTATTCTCAGCAAGAGGATGCACAAAGAAAATTTAGACAAAAATAGTTCGGAATCGTAAAACAATTATTATATATCTTAAGCTAATAGGACTACCTCATCTCTCCTTTCTCTATTTTGAAATAGAAAAAGGAGAGCAAAAGTAGGAATTAACACGTGCAGCCCACATCAATTGCAAAATTAAAAAAACACAAAAAAAAAAACCTTTCTTCTACCACATCTCCCCAAAACCCACTAACCCTAACCCTCCATACCCCAAAACCCACCCAAATCTCCTCTGCCACCCGTCGATCTCCTCGCCATCGCGGCCCGTCTCTACCCGCCGCCTATCGCTAGCCACCGCCCGTCCTACCCTCGCCGTCGCCGCCCGTCGATCTCTTCACCGTCGCCACCCGTAGATCATTCCAATGTACGTTTCATTAGATTTGCTTTAATACCTTAGTTGCCAACTGTACTTCTTTTTATTTTTTTTACTAAGAGGTTGCTCCAAGCTCTAATACTTTCAATTCTTGACTCCATTTTGATCATCTTAGATGAAGCTCATTCAGAGATTGACACTTTCTTTTTCACTTTTTTTTTTGAAAAATTTGGATATAAGTACAGTTGTTATTTTGGGATGCAATGTGGCATGTAGTTGAAGAGTATACAACATATTAATACGTTAGTTAGTGTAGTAATGCAAGCGAGGAATATAATCAAACAATTAGAATGCATCTAAGTAAATTAATGGTGAACCATTCTATCAATCAGTTGGTGTGCATATCACATATCGAGCATGTCTTTTTTGGAAAATCTGGATATAAGTATAGTTGTTATTTTGGCATGCAATATGGCATGTAGTCAAAGAGTATACAACATATTAGTAGGTTAGTTAGTGTAGTAATGAGAGGGAGGAATATAATCAAACAATTAGCATGCATCTAAGTAAATTAATGGGGAACCATTCTATCAATCAGTTGGTGTGCATATCACATATCGAGCATGTATTTTTTTTTAAAACCTGGATATAAATACAATTGTTATTTTGGCATGCAATATGACATGTAGTCGAAGAGTATACAACATATTAGTAGGTTAGTGTAGTAATGCGAGGGAGGAATATAATCAAACAATTACCATGCATCTAAGTAAACTAATGGTGAACAATTTTATCAATCAGTTGGTGTGCATATCACATATCGAGCATGTCTTTTTTGAACAATCTGGATATAAGTACAGTTATTATTTTGACATGCAATGTGGCATATCACATATCGAGCCTGTTCTAAGAGCTATCATAATAAGATATAGAAGAAGGGTCTTACGGCTTACCGCAATTAGAGGGAGAGACTATTGGTGCTTTAATAAAAGAAAAGAAAAATAATGTATTCATTTTAATGCATTTGAAAAAAATCTTTCGTGTGTTTATAAAAATTATTTTAAAATTTGTATAGAAAAATTTAATTTTTCTTAAAAGTAATAGACAGAGAAAATAATACTTAATCGTGACAATAGGTTTTTGATTATTTGCATGTCTGAGAAAGGAGAGCAAAAGAATGAGAAACACTTTTAAAATATTATTACGTGCATTCCACACTTTTCCAGAAATAATAATAATATTATAACGTGCTAACCAAGTTTTTCACTTAAATTCATGTATATATTAAGTGATACCGACTGATATCTTTCTTATATCACTTGGATTACTTACGACATTAGACAGTGCTTAAATGTTACAAATAATTAATGTTAGGTTGTGTTTGCATGAATTTATACGATCGTTGGAATGCACATAAATAGTGAATGTTGGTGATAAGTATAAACACTGAGAACTTTAATAAATGGAGCAAACATTTTTTTCCCTTAAGAGAATTATATGTAAATTTCAGTGAAATATTATACTATATATTATACAAATAGGTTTACCCACTCTCTTTATTCTCCATTTTGAAATAGAGAAAGGAGAGCCAGAGTAGGCACTAAACATGCTCAGCGTGTATAGAATATTTAGAGTAAATAAAGAATATTTAGAGTAAATAAAGAAGAATGGCGGGGGGGGGGGGGGGGGGGGGGGGGGGGACCCTCATCTTCTCATCCTATTTTTCTCATTCCCTTACAAAAATTGCTCATCTTCATTCTCTTCTCATTCCATGTTCATAAAAATCTCCCGATTTCGAATCTGATTTATTTGTCCAATTCATGCAACTATGCGGAGATAACAGTCCAAAGATCACACCTTTCTTTTTATAATCAAATCAAAGATCAATTTTTTTATTAGAAAGATTCTATTTTTTTCAATTTTGTTTCTGTTTAAAATTGTTGTTTGTGATTTTTACAGGTACTATTGCGACTACTGAGATACTTACTTGACGCATGATTCGGTGAATCTTTTTATTTGTCTTCAACTTTCGCAGTATTTTTCTGTTAATTGTTTTTCCGTGTTTGATTTGATTTTTAGGGTTTAGGGTTTAAAATTTAGGGTGATTGAAGTACATGATTGCTATAGAATTGGGGGGAAATTAAGTCTTTCGAAACTTTATGCAATATGATTCGAAAAGAGTTTCTCTTTTCAAATGTATTTATGTAATTCTGTTTTGATTTTATGTTAGTTACATTGTTGTTTAAAATTAAATAATTTGGTGAAGTTTTTTACTTTATGTAAGTATAAATTTCAAGAATTGTGGCTCTATATGGTAAATGAGATTTGTTTGACCTTTTGTAGGAAGTGAAAAGTGATGAATTTAGTTTTTGAATAGTAGAAGGTAAATATCATCTTTTCTACATCTTTTGTTTTGTTTTAAAAGTGTTGGTGAATTGTAATATTGCATGAGTGTTTTATGGTTGATCATTTTGTAGAGACACAACTAAGGAGTAATATAGAACAAATGGAGGTAAATATTGAGGAACTTCGCAGACAATATTAGTCTTTACAAGCAAGCTTTAGAATGGGGGAAGCTGACAAGATTGCAAGTAATTTTTGGAAATACCTATTTTTTGATCTCTAAATTTAGGAATCTAGGGTTTACCTATATTTGGTATTTGAATTGTTGAAAAGTTACACACATCAAGAATTTTGGGATTTCTTTTCAATTGAATAGAAAATATAGAATGATATTGGTTTGGAAACGTGAATTGGTAATCTATATATTTGTCATCTTTTGATATAGCTAATTATCAATTATTGTTTCTTCCATGTATTTCTGATGTTGATTATATTTAATTTGAGAGGGAATGTTTGATTTGAGAGGAAATGTGGTTGAAAAGCACACGGTCAAGAAGCAGATAGCAGAGTACATCAAGGAATATGAAAAGAGGCACAACCTAACTTCAGTAATTATTCGACCTTTTTTTCTTTCATTTAAATTGAATAGAAATATAGAATTATATTGGTTGGTTTAGAAGTGATAATCTGTTAATTTGTAGATTTGTCATTTTTTAATTATATTGCAATTGAAATAGTTAAGGGGCATCTCTAAATTCTTTAGTTTCATATAATTTTATGACTCTCAAAATTATTTTAGTTTGTGCAAATTGCACAGGGTAAGACTAGTTCCTAACCTCGTCTGCTAAAGATTTAAAGAGATTGAACGGAACGATCCACTCAGGACAATCAACAGCATCCTGTAGAACATTTGGAAATCTTAGACATTAGCAAATTTAGAGCTAATACTTAAACAGGAAACATTAGTTAAATTTCAAATCTTTGGACAAGAAATCTGCCAGAAGTAAGACAATCTTTACAATTATATTTACTATTATAGCTAAAGGAGTGTAAAAAATTGGCGTTGTGAGCGTTAGGCCAGCCTCTTCCAGAACATTGGACATGTCCAATATTACACATGCATTCTGTTCCCAAAGCACATTTGTTGGAAATTTGTAAACATCATTAATCCTTGTGCTTACTCATGATGACCAATTTTCCATCCACAAAGGAAACTTATGTCCAACGGGCTTGGGTCCATAACCCACAAGCGGGGTAGAAGGATACATGTAGCAAACCCCAAAATTTTGGGAATGTGGTTATTGCTGTAAAGGAAACCCATGTTCACGGAACGTGCAAATAAACATAGTAGATATATACTAGCTGTAAATGAGATGTTAGGTGCAATCGGAAGAGCTGGGGCCTCAAAACAAGTGCCAGAAAAGCATCATGGTGTACACTCTACAGTGCATGTTACTGGAACTGCATATGTATATCTGTTATACTGTATAATGGAGTAGCTAAGGTTTCTGTCTCAATCTTCCCCTTAACTAGGGAAGATGAAAATTTTAATTTTTTTAATAAAATCATAAACATGAAAGAAAGATGATAATTAAAGTCATTGTTAATTTGTTAATGCACTTTCCTAAATTTTATTCTTAACATATTTTCTTTCTAATCTTTTCTTCTCAGTTCAACAATCTTGCAGTCACTCTTGAACAAAGAACCTAAGTGGATAGACACAGAAGACAATTTAAACATATTATACATGTTTTTTTTATAAAAATAACATTGATTACCAATACTAATGGCACGGCAATGGCAAGTGAAATCATAATAATCCACGAAAGAACAAGCTCAGTAAAGTATCGGAGGATATGCTTAATGCTATGATTGCAGCATACTTATGCTTAAGTGTAGAGAATGTTTTACTGAATATACTTATGTATATTCAGCAATATTATTGAGTCTGCCCAAGATTTGTGAAACCCTTTGTTAATCATCTATTTTAGCTCTATAATTTATATACCAGCATTCATTAATATTAACGCACATCAAAATTTATTAACATATGTATTATATCTGAATTTTCATCTAAACTTAGACATTTACATATTCACTCCTAGTACATGTTCATCAGCATATATATATATATATATATATATATATATATATATATACACACACACACACACACACACACACACACAGGTATCATCATACATATAGGCTACTAAAGCCCAGAAGTCTCTTTATCCTACGTAATAACTATTTCATACATAGATGGACATCCATATAATATATGGATACCTGTATATGTTATGTGTTTATTTATACGTTTATCCATCACCTTATGAAATTTCTCGATTTGCTTCACCACTTCATCAAGTTCAACGGGGTCATTGTAGGTTTGTCAAAGAAACTAAACACAGGTTTTCAATACCCAGATTTGAGAGAAAGGCTGCAGTGCAAGGATCAGAAAAAGGAAAAGTATAATAACTCGAGTGAAAGTAAGGTGAAATTACCTCTACGATGCTTTACCCTGATTTATGTGGTTCTGTTCAGTGGAATGATATGGCTCATACGAGGTGTCCCTTCTAGCGGAGTCAGCAACTGAGGCATGGACATACCCCGAGAAACTATGATCTCTGCAGGTATCGAAACAATAAATATCAAATCATTCCTAAAACAAATTAAGTGTACAGGAAAATAGTTGCCCATAGAAAGGACAACCGTTGCTTATTGGATATAGATGCAGAGTAATTCTTATACTAAAAATGTTCTATGATTACTCACATACCTAATTGTGTTGTATTAGTATACCTGAGTTTGTGCATATCATAAATCAACCTTCCTTGCTTCCACACTATTTGCTCATTCTATGCTCGTGCATAGTGATTAGTGAGTTTATGAGCCAAATTTAGTGCACATGCCCAGTAAACATTTTACCATGTGCTTTCTAATTTTGTATCCATTCGCTTGTTGTGAAGTGTTAAAATTTAGGTTTGACAGCAGTCTCTAGATTTTCTAATGACTTCCTAAAGTATTGTCCAAATCATTTTAAATCAGTTTAGATTGAATAAATTGATCTCCTAAGAACATCTATGCCTCAAAACAAATATGAAAAACATGATCTCAAGGGCTTGCTTGTATAAAATTCACAGAGTTTTCCCTAATTTTCAAAATCTTTTCAGTTACATAACAAAAAGTTAATAATACACTATTCTGCTATAGGTTTCATATAGTTCTAAACATCAAGTTTAATCTCTCAAGATACCACAATACCCCTAATACACATGCTTTACAGTTTTTCTTCTTACACTCTAAACATAAGTTCACTAAGAGTGCTAATTATTCTTTACAGGTTGTTAATTACTTCTGCTGCTCTAGGTAAAGAACTTCCAAAGCATATTTATTGATGTGTTTTTTCCATATTTATTGATGGGTTTTTCCATCATGTTCTAGGCATCGTTCTTAGAAAAGGAAAAAAAAATGAACAGCCAAGAAGAAAAGGAAAATATGAAAAGATAAATAAGCAAATGATCAAGCAAAATGCTAGACATACATGGATTTTTACCCCAAACGTACATTATAAATGCATTGGGGCCCACTTCTCACTAAAAGACAATGTTAAATCCTTGTCTTTTAATGAGAAGTGGGCCCCAGTGCATTTATAATGTATGTTTGGGGTAAAAATCCAGTTATGTGTAGTCATCCTCAATGATCAATGCCCTCACTTTCACTTAAACTTGTATTCTTCTTTCCAATCTCTATCTTCATCCATGCATCCACTTATTTTTTTTACCTTTTCCTTCATCTATTCCTCCTCAACCACCTAACAATTCATCTTTTCTTAAATGCTTTCAAGCATTTTTCACATATTTTTTCAACAAGTTAATTTATATATCGAAAACTAGCCCATGTTCTTTCCTAATACTAGTCGTTCACTAGGAAGATATGACGGGTGAAACTATATAGTACAAAACTATATAGTACAAAATTTTCCCTGCTTATTAACTTTTTGGGTAATTTTAAGAAATCAAAGATTTTCCATCTTGAGTACCGTTGTCTGATCTAGGCTTTCATATGTACGTTTTTACATCACGCCATAGTATTTTGAGTTATCCTTCAAATGTAACAAGATTGAACATTGCATGTGAGGATACCACATCCAGCAGGTATCTTCTCTTACAAAAAAATGGAAACAAATGAAAAAGAAAAAAAATAATGCCTCCAATTACCATTTAAGATTTGTGCTAGAATCACTTCAAAGTATTAAATCTATTAGCTACTTCCTACTCAAAAATCAAAGTAATTCTACAAGTTAACTAAAACAGCAAAATAATATAACACAATACTGGATAAAATGTTATATTACTGATATGTAAATTATTCTCAATAAATTACATACCTTGCCAGATTATCATGAGACAGAAAAGAACTGTAATAACCAAGGCAAGCAAGTTATTATGTGAAGATGAGGATTTCCCATTCTTCATCCTCTTCAAAGCTTTCATCCGTTCGATCTTTGACTTCTTCAGCTTTCATCTGTTCGATGTCGCAGCGGCACCTAAAATTTTAATAGTTAAAGATAGAATCATTCTTTAACACTCAATCACATTGACAAAAATACTCAATATCATTCATTCTCTCAATGCACACTCATGTTATCATTGTTAACTGAGTTATTAAGTAGTCCAATGTAGGAAAAGCATTTTTTATCAAAACAGAATCTAGTTCTTAATCCAATATTAATACATTCTTACTCATTCACCATCACATAAACAAAGAATCACATAGCTTTCAAAATCTATACAAATTCACACAAAATTCAAGAAAAAAAGGGTGAGATCTACCGAACCTGAAAGATCGATTGGAGAGATTGAGAAATTTGGATGCCCTAGCTGCTTTCAAAGGACCATGACGGAGGACGGTGGAGATGGAGGTCGATGGCTTGGGAATCAAAAAGAAGGGACAAGAGAGGAGAAAAGGGGGTGTTGGCATCGGGATGAAGACGGCGACGGTGACAGCAACATCGACAACGACAGTGACGGCGACATCGACAGCGACAACGACATCGATGGCGACGACGGCGACGACGGCGATGACAACGACTACTATTACGAGTTTCGATTTGGGATTTTGAGATTTTTGGGGGTTTGGAGATTTGGGGTTGGAGGGATTTTGAGAGATTTGGATTGAGGGATTTTGATTTTGAAGGATTGAGAGATTCGGGGTTGGAGCCTTGGAGGGACTTTTGAGATATTTGGGGTTGGAGCCTTGGAGGGATTCTAAATAATTTGGAGAGACTCCATCCGGACGTTTTCCCCAGAGTTGTTTAGGCAAAACACCGGGATAGCTAATAGTTATTCCGATGCTTTCTCCAAACGTTGGTACAAATGCCATGTTAGACCCATCGGGTTTTTGCAGGGGTCTATTGCGATGTTTTACTTAAATGCCGGTAAAAAGATGCCGGGATAGACCATTTATTTTGTAGTGAAATTCTAATCAGATATTTACCTATAACTATAGTTAGAGTTTTCTTCTAAAATTCGTATTTATCATATTTGCAACTAAATTTCCTGTCAAATCTATTTTAATTGAAAAAATACTTTTAACTATCTTTTGAATTTAAAATTTGAGAGGACTTCAAATTTTTTGATGTTGTTATCTTTAAATTTTATTGCCATCTATTTAAAGTCTAAAACAACTATATGAAATTTATAGCAGATAGTTTATCCATTCTGGTCCAAACTAAATCAAATTAGAAAAAATAACTAACACCTAAACTACATATATAATTTAAGACCTTGTCAAGGGAAACAAAAACGAATAAAAAATAATTTTTTTTACTAACGTAATTTACTTAATGTTGGGGTTTGTGGATCCAATACACAATAATGGATTGGATAAGTCAGATGAGAAGAAGAGTCGAAGAAGTAGCAAGCTGCTGCAGGTGAGTTGCGGTCGATCGTAGGTGGACAGTCGACCGCATTTGTACAGGCAAAAGAACGGTCTACCGTGCAGTCGACCATCACTCTCTCTGGATGGACCCTGTATCTTGAAGAGTCGACCGCACAGTCGACCGACCTACTCTCTGTTGGACTTCGTACAGCCGAAGGAAAGAACAAGTCGACCGACTTGGTGTTGCAGCCAATCGTCCCGATGCTGATTGATGAGCGGCAGAGATTAAAGTTGTGGAATCATATATATATTGTATTTTGTACGATTTTAGGGTTAAGTGAAAAGAGAATAGAGATCTACCAGTCGTCATTAAGAGAGAGGGAGATAGAGAGAAACCCTACACCTTAGTGGTGAGTTCTTGAGAGATTTGTAAACCTAATCTTCATATTTCTAGTGGAAATTGCAAGAGTGCCTCTGCACGGGGAAGTAGCCATTGTTTTGGGTGAACCTCAAAAAAATCTTGTGTGTTCTTGTGTGTTGTTTTTGTTGTTCTCTGTTCTCTTGTTTTGACTCTATAGTTCTTGCATCTCGTTGTCGTTGTTGAGTTATTCCGCAGTTAGAATTCAACAAAGTGGTATCAGAGCTACAGGTTGGTAATATTGATTGAGATAGGGACAAGAGTAGAGTCAAGGAGATCGATGGAACGGATTTTACAATCTGGAAGATCCAAATGATTGGGTATCTCCGACAGAAGGAACTAGATGATCCGTTGTTTGGTGTGAAGCTAGAAGGGGCAGAGGGCGATCCGGTTGTATTAGCGGCCTGGAATAGATTGGATCAGAAAGCGCTTGGGTAAATTCAATTGTCGCTAAGCAGGAAGATACTATTTCACATTGAGAAGGCAAGATCCGCAAAGGAGGCAATGGAGATATTGATAGACATATTTGAGAAGCCGAATGTAGCGAACTAGATCCTACACCTAAAGAAGTTAGTTAACTTGTAGCTATCGGAAAGGGGTTCGGTTGCTGAGCACATCAAAAACTTCTGAATGGTTTACAATCAGATAGAATCGTCGGGTTTAAAGTTTAAGGAAAGGACACAATCGTTGTTGTTGTTATCCAGTCTTTCCGATAGTTACGACACAGTAGAGCAGGCTATTACTCGTACCATGACTGATACGACAATCCTAAAGGATGCTATAAGCAGTATTATGAATGAGGATGCAAGGAGGAAAAGATATGGAGAGACTTCGGTATCATATCCTTGCAATGTCGTGCTGTCAATTGATAATCGTGATAGAAGTAACAACAGAAGGAGGTCGCAGAGCAGGAATCACAGGTCCATGTCAAGAACTGGACATCGCAAAGGTGAGTGTTGGTACTGTAAGAAGCCAGGACACAGGAGAGACCAATGCGATGAGTATAAGAAAGCACAAGCAGGGTCACAGGTAGCCAATGTGGTAAGTATTGAATCCTATCTAGATGAATTGTATTTATCTACTGGATTTAATATTTTGCAAGATGATTGGTGTATAGACTCAGGTACTTCTTATCATTGTACCCCTATGAGGGATGTTTTTGAGGATTACAGGACAGGTGATTTTGGTGCATTTTTAGTTGGTAATGGGCAGATATGTCCAGTTATAGGTAGAGGCACTGTAAGAGTGAAGGCTCGCAATGGTTGGCAATTGGTCTTGTATGATATAAGACATATTCTGAGCTTGAAGAAAAACTTGATCTCAACTAGTAAACTAGACAAAGAAGGGTTTACAATAACTTTTGGGCATGGAGAATGGAAGGTGACTACAGGAGCCAGGTTGGTGGCAAAAGAAAAGCGTGGTGACACATTGTACTTACTCAAAGGAGGTGATTCAGGTGATATCATTGCTACAGCATCAACAGGTAGTTTCTATTCAATTCTATGGCATGTCAGGTTGGGGCACCTTGGTAAAAAGGGTGTCAAGTAGCTTTGTTCTAGGGATCTTTGTCGGGGCTAAAGATGGTTGAGATGGATTTTTGTGAGAATTGTGTGATGGGCAAACAGAAGACAGTTAGCTTTCAGTTGGGTGGACGTGAGAAGAAGCTTGGGATGCTATAGATGGTACATATAGATGTGTGGGGTTCAGCTCAGGAATTATCTTATGGTGGTAAGAGATACTTCTCACATTCATCGATGATGCTACAAGAAAGGTTTGGGTTTATACAATTTGCAAGAAATCAAAAGTATTTGAGGCATTCAGAGCTTGGAAGGTCAGGGTTGAGAATGAGACGGGCTGCAAGGTGAAAGCAATAAAGTCAGACAACGGAGGTGAGTACACAAGCAGAGAGTTTGTTAACTATTTGGCAAGTGAAGGTATCAGAGGAATCAAGATAGTTTCTAAGACTCCACAGGAGAATGGTGTAGCAGAAAGAATGAACTGCACGATACTCGAAAGGGCGAGATGCATAAGACTTCATGCGGGTCTTCCGGTCCATCTTTGGGCCGCTACAGTTGATACGGCAGTGTACTTTGATTAACTGTTGCCCGTCTAGTGCCCTTGATGGGGCCATTCCAAAAGAACTATGGTCAGGTAAAACAGTTAATTATTCACATTTGAAAGTTTATGGTTGTATGACATATGCACTAATTGACAGGGAAGAAAGAAAGAAGTTGGACTCTAAGTCCAGGAGGGGTGTGTTCATTGGCTATGGTGGCGATGAGTATGGTTACAGGCTTTGGGATTTTGTGGATAACAAAGTCATTCGGAGTAGGAATATAGTGTTCAATGAAGAGTTCCTATACAAGACCAGGCACACAGGTCAAGACAATACAACCAGTTCAGAGTCAGATTGGGGTTCAAACTCAGACTCAGATTCAGATTGTAAAGGCGGCCCTAGTGGTGGGGGGCCTACCGTGTAGCAACAGGTACAGGTACCACAGGCAGCACATGAGGCTCATGGTGAGCCTATTAGGAATGAGGAGGTTATCCAAGACGAATATGTACAGCCAGAACAGTTCGGAGAACCTAAACCGGTTGGTGAACCGATATTTACATTGAGGAGATCGACACGAGAGAAGAGACCAACCAAGATATTTGATCCATAAGCTAGTGTTGTTCATGAACATGTTCTGTACACGGATTCAGGAGAGCTAGAGACTCATGAGGAGGCTTTGAGGGATGAGGCTCGAATTCATTAGGAGTTAGCCATGAAGGACGAGATGAACTCCTTGGAACAGAATCGAACTTGGGAGTTGACCAAGTTACCTGTAGGAAAACGCGCTCTTATGAACAAATGGGTTTTCAGAGTCAAAGATGAAGTAGATGGCAGTAAGAGGTACAAGGCGAGGCTTGTTGTGAAAGGATTCTCTCAAAGAGAAGGTGTTGATTAAAGTGAGATCTTTACACCGGTTGTGAAGATGGCTTCAATTAGGGTTATGCTTAGTATTGAGGTAGTTGAAGACTTGCACTTAGAGCAGTTGAATGTGAAGACATCATTTCTCCATGGCGATGTCGAAGAAGAGTTGTACATGAAAAAACCCATAGGTTTTGAAGCAAAAGGGAGAGAAGACATGGTCTGTCGATTGAAGAAGAGCCTTTATGGGCTCAAACAAGCACCGCGACAATGGTACTTGAAGTTTTACTGCTTCATGAGAGGAAAAGGTTTCGATAGATGCGAAACGGATCATTGTGTGTATGTTCATAAATATGAGGATAATGATATAGTTACCTTGGCATTGTATGTGGACGACATGTTGTTAGTAGGTTCATGTGTGGAGAAGATCAAGAAAGTGAAAAAGGTGCTAGCTTCAGAGTTTTCAATGAAGGACTTGGGTGAAGTAAAGCGAATCCTCGGCATGAAGATTAGTATAGACAGGAGAAGCAAGAAGCTTTGGTTATCACAAGCAGACTATGTGAAGAAGGTGTCGAAGAGATTCAATATGGATGGTGCGAGGTCAGTTACTTGTCCCTTGGCTGCTCACTTCAAGTTATCAATGGACTTGTGTCCTAAGATAGAGGCAGAGATGGAGAAAATGGATGCTATTCCTTATGCCTCAGCTGTTAGGAGTTTGATGTATGCGATAGTGTCTACAAGACTAGACATCGCACAAGCAGTGGAAGTTATTAGCTGTTACATGAAGAATCCAGGTAAACAGCAATGGGATGAAGTAAGGTGGATTCTTAGATATCTAGCAGGTACTTCAGATCACTCTCTTTGTTTTGGAGGAGATTTTTTGCATATACATGGTTATGTAGATGCAGATTTTTTGGGTGATCATGATGGTTGCAGAAGTACCACAGGGTATGTATTTACAGTTGAAGGAACTACTGTTAGTTGGGCTTCGCAGTTACAAAAGGTTGTAGCACAGTCAACCACGGATTCAGAGTATATGGTACTTACAGAAGCGGCGAAAGACATGTTGTGGATTTCGGAGCTTATGAAATAGTTGGGCAAGAAGCAACCCATAAGTGAACTATGGTGTGACAGTCAAAGTGCAGTTTTCATGGCAAAAAATTTGGCATATCGCTCAAGGACTCGGCACATTCAAATGAGGTATCATTTTATCAAAATGGTGGTTGAGAAGAAATAGTTGAAGTTAACTAAGATTCTTGGAACTAAGAATCCGACAGACATGCTCACTAAGATGGTCGATAGCAGGAAACATTAGTTTTGCTATACCGTTATCGGAATGTCTCCAGGTTAAATGTTGAGGAGACGCGCAGAGGCACAGGCCTAGACTAGGCCAATGGAAGAATGAAGAACAGGTTAGAGACTTCATGTATATGTCTCCAAGTGGGAGATTGTTGTGGTTTGTGGATCTAATACACGATAATAGGTTGGAGAAGTCAGATGAGAAGAAGAGTCGGAGAAGTAGCAAGCTGCTGCACGTGAGTTGCAGTCGACCGTAGGTGGGCAGTCGACCGCATTCGTACAGGCAAAAGAACGGTCGACCGTGCAGTCGAGCGTCACTCTCTCTGGATGGACCCTGTATCTTGAAGAGACGACCGATCGACCGCGCAGTCGACCGACCTACTCTCTGTTGGACTTTGTGCAATCGAAGGAAAGAACCGGTCGACCGACTTGGTGTTGCGGTCGACCGTCCCGACACTGATTGATGAGCGGCTGAGATTAAAGTTGTGGAATCCCATATATATTGTATTGTGTACGATTTTAGGGTTAAGTGAAAATAAAATAGAGATCTACTGGCCGTTATTAAGAGAGAGGGAGATAGAGAAAAACCCTATACCTTGGTGGTGAGTTCTTGAGAGATTTGTAAAACTAATCTTCATAATTCTAGTGGAAATCGCAGGAGTCCCTCTACACGGGGAAGTAGTCGTTGTTTTGGGTGAACCTCGAAAAAATCTTGTGTGTTCTTGTGTGTTGTTTTTTTTGTTTTTTATTCTCTTGTTTTGATTCTATAGTTTTTCCATCTCGTCGTCGTTGTTGAGTTATTCCGCAGTTAGAATTCAACACTTAATATGATCAAAATTAAGAAGAAGATTAATAAAATGCATATCAATCATCAATTAATTGTTAGTAATCAAAGATTGGTTCAAATAAGAAAGATAATAATTATAAACAATATGAAATAAACAAATAAAGATAATGAGAGAAATTTATCAGAGAGACGTACCAATCTCTCGAAAAGAAACGAGAGAGGGATGTGCCGACTACAAATCATAATAGAACTAATAAAATTTCTATCCAGTTGTTTCTCCATAAGTTAATTTTTATTTTTCCTTCAATAGAAGATAAAAGATATGAGATTTCTAAGGAAAAAAAAAGAGAGATTAGAATAGTCCATATAATTTCTTAAATAAAAAACTTTCAAAAAAAATTACAAAACTAACACAACAATTCAATAATATATTTTTACCACCATCACCATCATTTTTATTTTATCATCATCATTAAAAAAAGTGTTTCTAAACTTACATCAAACTTACATCAGTATTCTTATTATCTGAAATAATTAATCTAAATTCTATTAACATGTAGTTATATACTATATTTGCTATTAACTTGAAAATTTTATATAAACTAAAAAGAAACACTTTCCAAAGCATACTAAGTTATTAACTCAAAATAAAAATAAAAAATAATAACATAATCTCAACTAAAAAGAAGACGATACCTTAAGCGAAGTTGACATTTCTACGTAGGGATACTTTCGCATCAGATACGGATCGGATATTGGCTATACCAACATCTGTATCCGCATTCCAAATACAGATTCGGATACGGATACAGATATGACTCCAAAAAAAAAAATCATATCCGTATCCACAAATTTCGGATACGGATGCGAACCGGATACAGTCTACCGGATAACGGATACGAATTCGGATATCAAGCATATAGTTTTTGCTATATTTATTTCCTTAACTTGTTCTTAGATATGTATATCACAGAATTACGGGTATCAATTTATATATCTAATCTTTTCTTATCTACTATGATTAATCTTTTACATAAACTCGTTTCTATATATACAGCCTATACTATAGATTGCAAACTTATCTTTTCAATTACCATAATCTAGTTAAATTGAGCAGTCTCACCATGCTCCTTGCATTCCAAATAAAAAAATTAGTTTACCACAACTACAAGAATAGCATCATTACCGGTTCCTCGAGCTTGCCTTTTTTTATCTCAATCAGGTGGACTCTAATATACAATAATTAGGCATAAAAAGGGAACTAAAAAGACAAAAAAAAATTAGTTACTTTAGAAATGGAGCTTACCTGTTTTGCTTTAGCCACTGCGAACTAAACTTTATATAGACAATGCCTATAAAACTTCACACTAAGTGTAGAACCCCGTATTTTTAGAAATTATTTTTAAAGGTTCATAAATGATTAAAATGATTTTTGGGACTTAATAAATATTTTCAGAAAAATTCATCTTTTTACACGTGCAAAACACGTGCAAATATTTTCTTGAGAAGTTCAAAATTCAAATTTTCTTTATGGAAAATCATTATTTAATATTTGGGATTTATTTATTATTTTTCCAGATTTTTCTGAAATTAATCGGATCTATTTGCAAATTTTGAGAAAAGAATGATCTTTTTGCAAATTTGTCATTTTTCGGGGTTAAAATGCAAATTTTACTTTCTGGACGTTTTGAACAGTACCGGTTAAGATTAATGGGTATGTTTTACCTTTAAATCCTAATTTAAATGACTTTATCAAGTTTCCAACATAAGGGATCCATTTATGTAAAGTTGCATTTCAAGGGGGTTATTTTGTAAAAGCGTTTGGAAAACCCTAAACTCCTTATTCCGGATATTTAAAAGAAATTTGTAGCCGTCATTTGCTGCACAACAAAGAATTTTGTGATTTTTGGGAGGAACAAGAGGAGGAATTTGGATCTCGCAGAAAAAGAGGATATCTTGTTGGATCTCTTCATTCCTAAGGTGAGTGATGTAAATTTGTTTTGTTGTTTTGATTTAGGTGAGCGACATGTTGTTTTGCTTTGTGTATATTTTATGTGAGTAATGTAATTGTTTTGTTTGTCCTTTGAGTTTTATATGTGAATATTGTAATTGATTGGTTGATTTGTTTATGTATGTGAGGAGTATAATTTGGTTGTTGATCTATGATGGTTTTGATTAATCTTGGATGTCGAATTTAATTGCTAGAAAGCATGTTTAGGATTTGAGTATGATTATAAAAATAAGGGATTGGATGGATGAACAATTGGATCTTGCGATTACAAATTGGATTTTTGGTTATGAGTTGTGGAAGAAATTTAGTGCTGAGAAATTTTAATGGAGGAATTATGAACAATTAGAACATGAAAATTGAAGTTTTGAGAAATTGATTGATTTGAGGAAATGTATCCGAACTGGGGATTCTTAGAGATTGACGTTTTTATCTGAATACAAATTATTTCAATGGGCAATGAATTTTTTTTAGAAACTCTTATTTTGATTATCGTGTACAACCAAAACTATGCAGTCTATAGGCCGACAGTCGACTAGCAGACCTTTCAGTCGACTGGTACGACCCGGCTGCTATGATCTTTAAATTTCTTGAAAATCCGTCTGGACAATCGACTTAGGACTTTTTCAGTCAACTGGTATTCTTAGAATTTATTTTTCAAAGTTATTGTAGATTCCTTTCTGGACAATCGACCTATGACAATTTTAAGTCGACTTAAAACACTCTGGTAAGTCGACTTATGACTTCTATAAGTCAACTTAAAACACTCTGGTAAGTCGACTTATAACACTTAGCTTATTTTCTTAAAATTATGGAACTTTCTTTCTGTACAGTCGACTTATGCTTTCTATAGTCGACTGGTACTGATGTATTTTTTTTATTTATGAAGGTCCTTTCAAATGATTTATTCTTCAAATGTTTTAATCTATACTTTATCTTCTATTAAACATATGATTTCAAGATGTTAAGTTGAGCAGTTTAAGATGTGAGTTTGGTTGAGATATTTGAGTTGAGTCTCTAGAGGAAGTGTGTGACCCTAGTATACCGGCGGTTGAATTCATTATATTTAGTCCTGTTGAGGCATTTTGGTTGTTCAGTTTTGAGTTAAGTCCGGTAGGGTACATCAACTCTAGGAGATTCGTTAAGTAATTAAATAACCCAAAAATGATAAGGACAGGCACTAGTGGTGATATGATGAATGGGAATATGAGTCATGTACCTCAGTATAGCTTTCGGTGTGGGATTTAATCTCCGGAATTATCCAAGTAAATTACCTGTGGTGTGGGATTTATCTCCGGAATTATCCAGGTAATTACTTGTGGTGTGGGATTTAATCTCCGGAATTATCGAGGTCGAGGCGACGCACTTGTGGTATTCATGTGATGATGTGTCAACGTTTCGGTGTGGGATGATCTCCGGAATTATCCAGGTAAATTACCTGTGGTGTGGGATCTATCTCCGGAATTATCGGGGCATGGGCTAATACTCACAGTTTATCGTTATCTCGTAGTAGTCATCGTGTTAGGATTAGTTGCATAGCGGGAGATTGAACCCTATGAAGTGAAGACGTTAAGGGCTTGCACCGGACCTATGTAGAATGGGATGCATAGACTTCGACAAGTACGCATTAGAGAGTCCGCATATAGAATTTGTGTTTTCTTGACTTGGTTTTATGCATGTGGTTTCCTATTTTCTACACATGACACTTAGTTTCACTTGTTGTTTACATGTTTCCTTGCTACGTCATATTTTATGTATTCTTGATATTACATGTTGTTTATGAATCCATGCTTAAGGTTTATTTATGTTGTTTGTTTGTTTTTATGTCACTCACACCATTTATGGTTCACCCCTTTAGTTTTGGGGGTTAGGGTTATCTCTAGCCTCATATTTACATGTTGTTGCTTAGAGCTCGGATTTGGATGCTTGAGTTCAATTTATATAGTGACTCATGTCATTGTAAAGTGTTGAAAAGAGAAGAGTTTGTAATTTTGTGATTTGAGATGTACTGTATTCCGCTGTGCTATGTAAAAGATTATTATAATAAAAGTTGAAAATTTTATTGGTGTTCGTTGTTTTTAATGTTACATTGAAGTTGATGCTGGAATTGTGCCACGTATTTTTTAAGATATTATATTAGAAATTCGGGGTGCTACAGAGATTGGTATCAGAGCATGCTTGAATAGTAATACTAAACATGTCATAAAAAATAACCTAGGTGTGGACACTAAAGTGTGAGTACCTAGGTGTGGACATTAAAGAGTGAGTATCACATAGAACTGAACATGATGTTTTACCTTTGGGATGCAATTGAGGTTTTGCCAAAGGGTATTGATGTGAGTTTGAATTGTGTGTGGTGCTCTAACTTTTCCCTCGTTTTTCAGTATTCAGTATGGTTGCACCCAGGCCCAGGAACGGTGGTAACAATGATGATGGATCTGGGAGTTCTCGAGGAACTGGAATTGATCTTGAGGCCGAATTTGCCAAGGTGTATCAGACTCTGAATGCGCTAATGGCATTTAATTTGGCGCAGAATCAGAATCAGAACCAGCAGCAGAATCATGGAGCTGGACAGGGATTGGTTAACGCCGACCCTATCAAGCAGATCGAGTCCTTCAGAAGGATGAGGCCGCCAGTTTTTTAGGGGCAATCTGATCCAAACGCAGTTGACGATTGGATTAGGAGGATGGAGACAATCTTCGAGGTCTCAGAAACTCCGGCAGCCAATAAGGTGAAGTTGGCCACTATGCAACTGGAAAAGGATGCTAGTGTCTGGTGGGAATCGTTGAAAAGGACTTTGGGAGACCTGCCGATGACTTGGGAAGCTTTTCTGGAGGAATTCAGGGATCGCTTCTTTCCCCTAGATATTCAGGCGAAAAAGGCGACCGAATTCCTGAATCTACAGCAGGACAGCATGACCGTGCGAGAGTATGAGACCAAGTTCACTCAGCTTTCGAGGTATGCACCAGAGTTGATCGTTGACGAGGCGAAGAAGGCCAAGAAGTTTGAGCAGGGCTTGAGGCCAAACTTGAGGTCGAGAATGATTCCGTTGGGCATACGGAGGTTCGACAAGCTGGTCAGGAGAGCAGCTATGACTGAGGAGGACATGGACCAGTTCCAGAAGAAGCAAGAAACATGGAACCGGAACAAGAGGCCAGCATCAGGTCAGAGTGGGAAGGGATTCCCAGCGAAGCAAATTAAGTTCAGTGATCCAGTGCAGAAGGCACCTGCAACTCAGGGAGTGACTTGTTACTACTGCAAGGAGGCAGGTCATTACAGGTCAGTGTGTCCTATGTTGGCGAAGCAGACTTGTTCCCAGTTTGGGCAGACTGGACATTCTAAGCCGCATTGTCCACAATTGAGGAAGGATGGTCAGGATGGAAGCAAATTCTAGAGGCAAGGGCGAGTATTTGCATTAACCAAAGAGGACGCGCGTAACTCGGAAGATGTAATACAGGGTATGCAAGAGTTTTGATTTTATTTTAATCAATGTAATAAGTAAAACCTTTGTTTGAGAATAATTGGAGATTGAGTATCACTCTTCATGTAACAGGGATTGTTTTGATTAATGGAATAAAGGCAAAAGTTTTATTTGATACTGGTTCGTCGCATACTTTTGTATTGCCAAATTTTGCAAAGGTCTTAGGTGTGGAGCCTAAGTTGTTTCCAGGCAAGGTTTTGTCGGTGGCAACGCCGTCAGGTGAAGAATTGATCGCTGATCGATATTACGAGGGCTGTGATATCGAGATTTGCAGGAGGTTGTTCGGCATTGATCTGATTGAGCTGCAAGTCTTAGGAGTGGATGTCATCGTGGGCATTGATTGGATGGCAATATATGATGCCACAATTGAATGCAAGCAGAAAGAGGTGTTGGTGAAAGCACCAGGTGGTCCCGCAGTGACTTTCCAAGGGAAGAAGAAAGTTCCGAAGGTGGCTGCAATGGTATCCAAGATGGCGATTCCAAACGAAGTCAAGGGCATTCCGGTTGTCAGAGATTTTTCCTAAGGTATTCTTGGATGATTTTCCAGGATTACCGCCGTAGAGAGATGTGGAGTTTTGCATCAATGTTCAGCCAGGGAGCGCGCCGATTTCTAAGGCTCCGTACAGGATGGCACCGGTAGAGCAAGACGAAGTGAAGAAGTAGATTGAGGAGCTGTTGAGCAAGGGGCTTATTAGGCCAAGTTCTTCTCCGTGGGGAGCACCAGTGTTGTTGGTCAAGAAGAAGGATGGGTCAATGAGGATATGCATTGACTACCGGGAGTTGAATAAGGTGACTATTCAGAACAAGTATCCACTGCAGCGGATTGATGATTTGTTCGACAGGCTTCGAGGAGCAGCTGTGTTTTCGAAGATTGATTTGAGATCGGGGTATCATCAGGTTCGAGTCAAGGAGGAAGATGTGAGTAAGACAGCTTTCAGGACTCGTCATGGACTCTATGAGTTTTTGGTGATGCCATTCGGTTTGACAAATGCGCCAGCAGTGTTCATGGATATGATGAATCGGGTTTTGAGGCCACTTATTGACTCCTTCGTGGTGGTTTTCATCGACGATATTTTGGTGTATTCGAAGTTGGAGGAGCATTCTACGCACTTGATAGCGGTATTACAGAAATTGCAGGAGCATAGCTTGTATGCCAAGTTGTCGAAGTGTGAGTTTTGAAAATTTGAGGTAGCTTTCCTTGGTCATATCCTTTCTAAGGAGGAAGTGGCCACTGATCCTCAGAAAGTTGAAGCAGTTAAGGATTGGCCCAGGCCAACGTCTGTGAAGGAAGTCAGAAGTTTCTTGGGTTTGGCTGGTTACTACAGGAGATTCATTCAGTGATATTCTCATATTGCAGTTCCTTTGACAGGTTTGACCTGGAAGAATGTGGCATTTTCATGGACTGATAAGTGTGAGGCGAGTTTCCTTGAGTTGAAGGAAAGGTTGACTACTGCACCTATCTTAGCTTTGCCACAAGCTGAGAAGGATTATGATATCTTCAGTGATGCATCTCTCAGAGGTTTGGGTTGTGTCTTGATGCAAGAAGGCAAGGTTATTGCTTATGGTTCCAGGCAGTTGCATCCGCATGAGAAGAATTATCTGATGCATGAGTTGGAGCTAGCAGCTATTATCTTTGCCTTGAAGTAGTGGAGGCATTATGTTTATGGTGAGAAGGTCAACATGTACACTGACCACAAGAGGCTGAAGTACATTTATCAACAGAATGATCTAAATCTTCGGTGGAGAAGGTGGTTGGAAGTATTGGAAGACATTCGTCCTAAGATCAAGTATCATCCAGGCAAGGTGAATGTGGTAGCTGATGGACTTAGCAGGAAGAGTAGTTTATCAAGTTTGATCACTACTCAAAGTGAGTTGGCAGCAGAGATTGATCAGGCAGGTATCGAGGTGGTGCTGCAGGGTTTGGGGGCATCTTTGGCTCAGTTGAGACTGCAGCCTTCCTTGAGAGAGAGTATTGTGGAAGTTCAGAGATCAGATTCAGAGATTCAGAAGATGTTGCAACAGGTTTCAGAAGGCAAGCTATCAGAGTTTCGTGTCCAAGATAGAGTTCTATGGATGGGTGAGAGGTTGTGTGTTCCGGATAATGTAGATTTGAGAGAGAGTATCTTGCAGGAAGCACACAGTACCTTGTTGTTAGTACATCCTGGAGGCACAAAGATGTACAAGGACATCAAACAGCACTTTTGGTGATTTGGTATGAAGAGGAATGTGGCAGATTTCGTGGCAAGGTGTCTGACTTGTCAGCAGATCAAAATAGAAAATCAGAGACCTGGAGGTTTGTTGCAGCCGTTGCCCATTCCGGAGTGGAAATGGGAGAATATCAGTATGGATTTCATCATGGCTTTGCCGAGGAGTTCGAAGGGCAATGACTCGATTTGAGTTATTGCGTCCACATGAGAAGAATTATCCGACGCATGATTTGGAGCTAGCAGCTATTATCTTTGCCTTGAAGAAGTGGAGGCATTATGTTTATGGTGAGAAGGTCAACATGTACACTGACCACAAGAGCCTGAAGTACATTTATCAACAGAAGGATCTAAATCTTCGGCAGAGAAGGTGGTTGGAGGTATTGGAAGACATTCGTCCTGAGATCAAGTATCATCCGGGCAAGGCGAATGTGGTGGCTGATGGACTTAGCAGGAAGAGTAGTTTATCGAGTTTGATCACTACTCGAAGTGAGTTGGCTGCAGAGATCGATCAAGCAGGTATCGAGGTGGTGCTGCAGGGTTTAGGGGCTTCTTTGGCTCAGTTGAGGCTACAACCGTCCTTGAGAGGGAGGATTGTGGAAGGTCAGAGATCAGATTCAAAGATTCAGAAGATGTTGCAACAGGTTTCAGAGGGCAAGCTATCAGAGTTTCGTGTCCAAGATGGAGTTCTTTGGATGGGTGAGAGGTTGTGTGTTCTGAATAATGCAGACCTGAAAGATAGTATCTTGCAGGAAGCACACAGTACCTTGTTGTCAGTTCATCCCGGAGGCACGAAGATGTACAGAGACATCAAACAATATTTTTGTTGGTCTGGTATGAAGAGGGATGTGACGGATTTCGTGGCAAGGTGTCTGACTTGTCAGCAGATCAAAACAGAAAATCAGAGACCTGGAGGTTTGTTACAACCGTTGCCCATTCCGGAGTGGAAATGGAAAAATATCAGTATAGATTTCATCACAGGTTTGCCAAGGAGTTTGAAGGACAATGACTCGATTTGGATTATCGTGGACCGTTTGACTAAGTCGGCTCACTTTCTAGCCATAAAGATTACTTGGTCGATGGAGAAATTGGCTGAGTTGTACATTGGTGAAATTGTGAGACTTCATGGAGTTCCTGTGTCGATCGTTTCCGACAGAGATGCAAGGTTCACTTCAAGGTTTTGGAAGAGCCTACAAGCAGCTTTAGGCACCAGAACTGATTTCAGTACCGCTTTTCATCCGCAGACCGATGGTCAGACAGAGAGGGTGAATCGAGTGTTGGAGGATATGCTGAGAGCTTGTGTTATGGATTTCGGTGGTAGTTGGGAGAGATACTTGGCATTGGTTGAGTTTGTTTATAACAACAGTTACCATGCGAGTATCGGGATGACACCGTATGAGGCTTTGTACGGGCGAAGGTGCAGGACACCAGTTTGTTGGTACGAGGTTGGCGAGAGGCAGAAGTTTGGTCCGGATATCGTGCAGCAGACGTCAGAGCAGATTGAGCTAATTCGCAAGAGATTGGTTGAGGCTCAGAGTCGGCAGAAAAGTTATGCTGATACTCGACGAAGGGACTTGGAGTTTAAGGTTGGGGATGCAGTTTTCCTCAAGGTGTCTCCGACCAAAGGAGTGATCAGGTTTGGTAAGGGAGGCAAGTTGGCGTCAAGGTATATTGGGCCATACAGGATCGTGGAGCGGATTGGCAAGACAGCATATAGATTGAAGCTTCCAGAGGAGTTAGCACAAGTGCATGATGTATTCCATGTGTCATTGTTGAGGAAGTATGTGCCAGATCAGAATCATCAGTTGGTAGAGATTCCTGAAGATCTATAGGTGAACTTGAGTTACAAAGAACAGCCTGTTGAGATCGTTGACCGTAGGGAGAAAGTTCTTAGGAGCAAGGTGATACCTATGGTCAAGGAAGGTGCTGTGGAGGAATCAGCAGTTCGAGGAGGCTACTTGGGAGCTCGAGGATCGCATGCAGAAGGATTTCCTTGAGCTTTTTGTATGAATGTATTTTCTTTCATGTGATTGTAATTCCTTGAATGATCGTACCATTGATTGAGTTATAATCCTTCTATTTTGATTATGTTGTCATATGCAATTGTTTGGACTATGTTTCCATTTATGAGATCTTGTTTTCTTGTTGGTGTGTTGTTTGGACCCATTAGTAGTAGTTCTGAGGACAGAACTCTTCTAAGGAGGGAGTGATGTAGAACCCTGTATTTTTAGAAATTATTTTTAAAGGTTCATAAATGATTAAAATAATTTTTGGGGACTTAATAAATATTTTCAGAAAAATTCATCTTTTTACACGTGCAAAACACGTGCAAATATTTTCTTGAGAAGTTCAAAAGTCAAATTTTCTTTATGGAAAATCATTATTTAATATTTGGGATTTATTTATTATTTTTCCAGATTTTTCTGAAATTAATCGGATCTATTTGCAAATTTTGAGAAAAGAATGATCTTTTTGCAAATTTGTCATTTTTAGGGGTTAAATGCAAATTTTACTTTCTGGGCGTTTTGAACAGTACCGGTTAAGATTAATGGGTATGTTTTACCTTTAAATCCTAATTTAAATGACTTTTTCAAGTTTCCAACATAAGGGAACCATTTATGTAAAATTGCATTTCAAGGGGGTTATTTTGTAAAAGTGTTTGGAAAACCGTAAACTCCTTATTCCAGATATTTAAAAGAAATTTGTAGTCGTCATTCGCTGCACAACAAAGAATTTTGTGATTTTTGGGAGGAACAAGAGGAGGAATTTGGATCTCGCAGAAAAAGAGGATATCTTGTTGGATCTCTTTATTCCTAAGGTGAGTGATGTAAATTTGTTTTGTTGTTTTGATTTAGGTGAGTGACATGTTGTTTTGCTTTGTGTATGTTTTATGTGAGTAATGTAATTGTTTTGTTTGTCCTTTGAGTTTTATATGTGAATATTGTAATTGATTGGTTGATTTGTTTATGTATGTGAGGAGTATAATTTGGTTGTTGATCTATGATGGTTTTGATTAATCTTGGATGTCGAATTTAATTGCTAGAAAGCATGTTCAGGATTTGAGTATGATTATGAAAATAAGGGATTGGATGGATGAACAATTGGATCTTGCGATTACAAATTGGATTTTTGGTTGAGTTGTGGAAGAAATTTAGTACTGAGAAATTTTAATGGAGGAATTATGAATTAAGAACATGAAAATTGAAGTTCTGAGAAATTGATTGATTTGAGGAAATGTATCCGAACTGGGGATTCTTTGAGATTGACGTTTTTATCTGAATACAAATTATTTCAGTGGGCAATGAATTTTTTTTAGAAACTCTAATTTTGATTATCGTGTACAACCAAAACTATGCAGTCTAAAGGCCGACAGTCGACTGGCAGACCTTTCAGTCGACTGGTACGACCCGGCTGCTATGATCTTTAATTTTCTTGAAAATCCGTCTGGACAGTCGACTTAGGACTTTTTCTGTCGACGGTATTCTTAGAATTTATTTTTCAAAGTTATTGTAGATTCCTTTCTGGACAGTCGACCTATGACAATTTTAAGTCGAATTAAAACACTCTGGTAAGTCGACTTGTGAAATCTATAAGTCAACTTAAAACACTCTGGTAAGTCGACTTATGACTTCTATAAGTCAACTTAGACTTCTATAAGTCAACTTAAAACACTCTGGTAAGTCGACTTATGACTTTGATAAGTCAACTTATAACACTTAGCTTATTTTCTTAAAATCATGGAACTTTCTATCTAGACAGTCGACTTATGCTTTCTATAGTCGACTGGTACTGATGTATTTTTTTATTTATGAAGGTCCTTTCAAATGATTTATTCTTCAAATGTTTTAATCTATACTTTATCTTCTATTAAACATATGATTTCAAGATGTTAAGTTGAGCAGTTTAAGATGTGAGTTTGGTTGAGATATTTGAGTTGAGTCTCTAGAGGATGTGTGTGACCCTAGTATACCGGCGGTTGAATTCATTATGTTTAGTCCTGTTGAGGCATTTTGGTTGTTCAGTTTTGAGTTAAGTCCGGTAGGGTACATCAACTCTAGGAGATTCGTTAAGTAATTAAATAACCCAAAAATGATAAGGACAGGCACTAGTGGTGATATGATGAACGGGAATATGAGTCATGTACCTCAGTATGGCTTTCGGTGTGGGATTTAATCTCCGGAATTATCCAAGTAAATTACCTGTGGTGTGGGATTTATCTCCGGAAATATCCAGGTAATTACTTGTGGTGTGGGATTTAATCTCCGGAATTATCGGGGTCGAGGCGACGCACTTGTGGTATTCATGTGATGATGTGTCAATGTTTCGGTGTGGGATGATCTCCGGAATTATCCAGGTAAATTACCTGTGGTGTGGGATCTATCTCCGGAATTATCGGGGCATGGGCTAATACTCACAGTTTATCGTTATCTCGTAGTAGTCATCGTGTTAGGATTAGTTGCATAGCGGGGGATTGAACCCTTGAAGTGAAGACGTTAAGGGCTTGCACCGGACCTATGTAGAATGGGATGCATAGACTTCGACAAGTACGCATTAGAGAGTCCGCATATAGAATTTGTGTTTTCTTGACTTGGTTTTATGCATGTGGTTTCCTATTTTCTACACTTGACACTTAGTTTCACTTGTTGTTTACATGTTTCCTTACTACGTCATATTTTATGTATTCTTGATATTGCATGTTGTTTATGAATCCATGCTTAAGGTTTATTTATGTTGCTTGTTTGTTTTTATGTCACTCACACCATTTATGGTTGACCCCTTTAGTTTTGGGGGTTAAGGTTATCTCTAGCCTCATATTTACAGGTTGTTGCTTAGAGCTCGGATTTGGATGCTTGAGTTCAATTTATATAGTGACTCATGTAATTGTAAAGTGTTGAAAAGAGAAGAGTTTGTAATTTTGTGATTTGAGATGTATTGTATTCCGCTATGCTATGTAAAAGATTATTGTAATAAAAGTTGAAAATTTTATTGGTGTTGGTTGTGTTTAATGTTACATTGAAGTTGATGCTGGGATTGTGGCACATATTTTCTAAGATATTATATTAGAAATTCAGGGGCGCTACACTAAGCTCATTAATATCCTGAAAAAGTAAATAGATAGCTATGAGAACGTCATAATAATAATAGTTACTAAAGTAAATTTGGAATAAAAGCATTACCAATATTATTGTTAAATCACTCATATATGCAAAGAAATGGATGTTTATGCATATTATAAAAAAAAAATTGTGAGTGCATTCGAACCATTTGGCATACATCTTTAGGAGGAAAGGCTTCAATGGTAGGATTTATTCGAGGATTCACTGCTTCAAGCTTCACTGATAAATTCTGCAAGCCCAACAATAACTACAGCTCAGACATCACAAGAGAACAAGGGCAAGTGAACTTGGCAATAAATTATAATGACAGTAACCTCAACTTGGCACTGTAATGCCTGGATATAGTTAATAATCTCATCCATAACTAATGCTTTTCCAATTACTTTCTCATTGAAACGAATTGTTTAGTACTCTAGCATCATCGGGTTTTTTTTCCGCTAACTGTCATCTAGCTTCTATGACTGCTTCCTGTTGATCTAATAGTCGAAATACTTCCTGCTGTTTTTGAGCATCTTCTATTTCCTGCATAAAAGAATAAGTTAAAAATACATGCACGATCAACAATCACATAAATAACAGATAAAAGAGGTATCTGGAGACTAATAGATGCAGGAAAGGCATGTTGATTGCGAGAATGTTAACAGAACATTCATGGAAACAAGAAAGAAATTCTACATCAATTTTTGAAATTGAAGCCATTCACCATCATTGTAACTAGTGCAATGTTTCAGTAAAGTACAATATTTGATTTTATAAGTATATATAGAAAAAGCAAACAAATTTAACCTTCAAAAAATGGCAAATGCTTGACTACGCTAGGGGTGTTAATTCTGTTCAATCTGACTCTAAGTGCTACACCAAGTAGTCATAATCAACCTGAAACTCACTACTGCCATCCACATTGGTTCCACTCAGACTGATAGAAAACTTTCTTGTTTGCTAGATCAATCCTGAAGAATTTACCTTCCCAAAATTTAATTTCTCCAACTTTCTGTCAATTGTCAAAGCAATACATGAAAGTTCCATCAACTAGATAACTAACCATTTAGAAAGATTATACACAGACAAAATGTTTACTTCCAGAAAAGACGAGAGTAGGCTTGGTAAGTAAAAACCAAACAAAAATGTTTAATAAGTAATGATGGAAATATAATGTTTCATTTTAGACAACAACCGACAATAACCAGAAAATGAAAGCCAGTGCATACCTACTTATCTTCAAGTAATTAATAGCATCGCTAAAGTTAGAACAAAATAGAAGAAACAAATACCACATATCTTTTCTTGATGAAAGCAAACTATTCTGAAATCATCGGGGAGGAGCATCGGGGAAGAGCGAAGGGAGTTCGAGGGCGGCGAGCGCAGCTCAGAGCGTTCGTTTTTGGTGTTAATCAATCACTCCCTACTCAGTTGCTCCTAAACATAACCCAACATTAAACGAACACCAATCTGCAATCAATCTACCCATCTTCACTTGTAACCAATGAAAGATCACAACTTGGAGCACCCATGACCACCACACTATAAATTACATCACAAAGCCAGACACTAACTACTCAGAATAAAAACTCGAGACCCCCGCCTCAACAAATTCCGTGCCAAGTACCGAAACCAATTGTCTCACATAGATCGATAGAATATCAAACCCGTAATTCTGGGGCAGGAAAAAAAGCATCCTTTTTGCAATTTCCTGCCATCTAACAACTACCACATCAATAAATTCCAGATCTAGTTCTAAAACATGATAAAGGCGGCTCCTTTATATCTTAAAAGGGCAAGATTGGTATACCTGAGCATTGACGACCTTGCCAAATCGACTGAACGTATCTTCGAGCTCGCAATCTGAGGTATTCCATGACAATCCCCCAACAAAGATCTGAATAGTGATTGTGGATTTGGTTGGAAGAGTAATTCGGTGCTATCGTACATAAATACAAGTATAGTTTTAACCAATACAAACAGAAAAACAAATATCACATTCTATTATGTCAAAAATTGGAATAATTTTTTTTCCTTATCAAAATTGTGTTCTTAATTTGCTGTTTACACAATTTTTTCCTTCACATAATAACTTTCCCACATACAAAATTTTATTCCTTTGCCGATTTTTTTTAGAATTTTTCCTTTCATAAATATTGCTGTTGTTATACTCAACAATTTTTTTTTCATTTACAAATTTTTTCCCCTAAATGTTCTTGACAATCAAATTTTGATTTTGAATTAATACAAAAAAGAATTTGTTAAAATTGATACCTGAGATCTCAAGAAGATGGTGGCATGAGTTTAGAAAGGTGGGTTTCGACTGAGCAATTTGGTGGCAGTCGACGGCGGTTGGGGTGTCGGAGCTAGGGTTTCGGAGCAGTAAATTTTCTTCGGCGATGAGATTCGACGGGGGAGGTAGATAGGTGAAGAGAGTTGACGATGAGGGGATTTCGACGGGGAAGAGTTGAAGCGGTCGAACTAAAGCTAGGGTTTCGGCGAGCAGGGAATGGGGCAAAGTTGAGGAAGAGGAACGTGGAGGAGTTAAGAGAGATCGATTGAGTCGATTATTAGGGGGAGTCGATTCTTTAGTGGCGATCGAACAAGAAAATGATTTGGGGTTTAGGGTTAGAAGAGAGAGCAAGCGGGAAATCGATTGCGAAAGAGGAAGAGGAGCGGGACTACGAACGAGGAACAAAGAGGAAGGGGGAGAGGAAATGACGAACTTGCCCTCTACTGTGTACTCTTTGATCCCTATGTGTGTGTGTATGTATGTATATATATATATATATATATATATATATATATATATATATATGTATATATATATATACTCATTACAAATAAAATATTTATTTGTAAAATATAAGAATATATTTTATAAAAATACTATTTGTCCCAAAGATTGTCTCGTTAAAACAATCAGGAAAATACTCATAGTTTAATTGAGAAGATACCCCGAATGTACCTCATCGGGTTCAGAATAACTAATATATCTGAAATCTCTCAATTAAAACTAATAAGAAAAATATGTAATTGCATGCAATTCTCAACTGTGTACGGATTATCATGGAAAATAGCTATGTGCTATTTTGCGGGGTATTACATTCTTTGTGTATTGTGCACATTATACACAAAACTTGTAGGGTTTGGCTCAACCCAATTAAATTTATATGGACTAATTCAATGAACCAACCATGCAAATTTTGTATCATACATACATACACAATACACGTACCCATTTTAATTATAGTTTGTAAATTTAGCTTACTTTTTTCGACTAGAGGGGGGGGGGGGGGTATGTAATTAACTTAAACCTAGGGTTTATGTGATAATAAATGGGACACCTAAGCACCTAGACACTTCTACACTTCACTCGGCTTAACCTCACCCTAACATAACCCTAACCTAAACTAATTGGCCAGCCAACCCTAACACCCAAACCCCCAAAGCCCATTTCCTATTTATATGGAGGAGAAGAGCATACTAGAGAAGCTTGGAGCTTGGAGTTTCATCTTGTTTACACTTGAGGTGAGTGTTCTCTAACCCTCATGGTTGTTAAAATATGTGTAGTATAAACTCTTTTTCATGTTATAGATGGTATGAGATTGTAGGGTGTAAGTTGATGAATGTTTATTTGTGATTAACATGGAATGTTTATATTTTTCTACCTTGGAATTTCACTTCAACTCCGAAAATCATAACTCAAGGAATACATGGAGTTTAGTGCTGGAAATTTGCAAGAGTATCTCATGCTTGTCTAGAACATCACCACCAAAATTCATACTTTTTGGAAAATATTTGATATTTTAATAAATCTAAAACCATTGCTGGTCCAGACCTTTTTCTATGTTCTATCTTAATTTTTCATACCAAGTACTTATTTTTTAATGGGGCATGTACGACATCATCTCGTCCGAGACATGTATGGTGTTGACTCGACTGTTAATTTCTGGGATTTAGTGATGTGGATGTAAGTCACAAGTCCTGTCGGAACTAAGGGGATGGACCCTTAAGCTTCTGTCCTGGGTTCTCAATATGAAAAAGGAGTAAGAGCGTAACTCTGAGTCTCTTGGCGGAGTAGGAGAGGCCCTACTGTTTCGCCTTTCAGGTAGTGGAGAAAGGCCACCAGTCCCGTGCGAAGTGGAGAGTGACCACCGGTCCCAGCAAATTGGAGTGGTCACCAGATTGTTCGGGAGTGGAGAAAGACCACCGGTCCGCAGCAGTGGCGGATAGACAGTATGAACTGCAACCTTGCCAACCACTAGATGAATGTCAGAAACATGGAAATAGTGCAAGAGTAGGATGCATGGCGAGGGATCGAACCCTATCTTCTGGTGAACACGAACTCGATATGGAGAGTATGTAGTATGGGATGCATACATTTCCAAATCAAGTATGCATTAGAAGAAGAGCATTGTGTGCATTTCAGTTGTGCATTAGACTCTAGTTCATGGCTTACACCGACACTTTGTTTGTATAACTTTCAAAGTTTTCTTTTGCATTAATATTATTTGTTGAGGATTTTGAAAATTGCGGTTTTCATCCGCATTGCTGCAATTGCATACAACTGACGTGCCCACAGTTTGTTAGTGTGCGGGACTATCTGATCGTGGGAGCCGGGGACTCGAGCTATGGGATGCATCCAAGTGGCGGATATAGTTCCTTGTATATTGTATTTATTGGTAATTGTTAGTGTAATTCATGATGTAAATTATATGTAAGACTGCATTGTACAATATAATAAAAAAATAAAAGTTTCTAATTTCCTGTGATTTTTTTGTGTTGTGTGCTCATTGAAGTAAATATTCTAGGCATGTGTCACAAATTTTCAGTGTATGAAAATCGGGGCACTACATTGGCACTGTCGAAGGAGGAAGGAGCTCGAGTTTCGATGATGTGTTGGAAGGAGGGAGAGGTAGCCAGGTAGGTAGCGACGTCGGGTTCTGAAGGTTGTCAGGTTGGCTGGGTTGTGGAGGTCGGGCAGCAACAGGGCTGGGCAGCAAGGCTCACCGGTGGAGTCTAATGCAACAAGTAGGACGAGGTGTGGTAGAGCCGACTGTTGGTGTTGCGGGTTGGAATTTGGTGACTCGGAGGAGTTGGAGACAACAATGGTGGTCGTTGGCGAAGATGTAATGGTGGCTCGGGGTTGCTGTGGATGAAGGAGGAGGAACAGTCCGGTTGATGAGAAGATGAAGGAGTGGGTTCGGTGTGAAATAGAGAAAGTAAAAGGAAAAGAAGAAGATGGTGGCTGTTTGAGGTGAAGAATTAGATTAGGGTTGATAATCAATAGGGATTAGGGTTAATGAGTAGTTATATAGGTAACATGGGCTCTGGGTTGGGCTTAATATTAAATAGGTCACATTAATTAAAATAATCAATGGGCTTAATATTGAACCATGGTAACATGAAATAAATAATACTAATGAATATGGTAGAGTGGGTTGAAATTTCTGGGTTCTGCAAAAACAATCGAAGAAAAGCAATTTGATTTAAAAGAATAGCAGGATACGTATCAAATGTTTGGAATGGAAGAATTGGAGAAGAGTGAAAGTGAAATACGAATAAAATTTCATACAATTGGGAATAAGGGTTACACTCGCCATCAAGATCAAATCCAACGATGCAAATGAGTCAGATTCAGGAGCCAACATCAGTTGAAAACAGTCAACATCGGTGAAAGTCAAAAAGTTCAGTTTTTTATTGTTTTAAAAAGAATTCACATCATCTATTGCTCCCACACAAAAATTAGCAACAACAAATTGGCATCGTTTGTGGGAAAAGAAAAAGCAATCTGACCACAATTTGCAGGTAAAAATAGTTTTCAGCCATGCCTCCAAAGCGGAAAGGGAAGGCAGCAGCCTCAAGCCGATGAGCCAACCCTCTTCCTCCACCTTCTCCTCATGAGGACGTCCATCCTCCCTTTCAACTGGATCAACCTCCTCATCCAAAATACCTTACCCAGCTTCTCTCTAGAGAGGCTCTACTAGGGGCCCCCCAAAGAAGTCAACACCCTGCACAACAGATTGGAGAGAACATGGAATCGGTCTAAAACTCCATACCCTCCACAGTGCCCCCTGAAGCACCTCCGCCGCAGCAAGACATCAGTCATCTCATAACCTCCAAACAGCAAGAGTCAGAATGACGGGTCAGCTCAAGCAGATCACGAGCAAGGGACCGTCTCTCCCATCCATCTCACCAAGAAGACACAAGGGGCTCCTCTCCCCAGAGTCGGGGATGCAGAAGAACCCTCTTTCCCAGAAGGCAGAGAAGAACTCTTTCCCAGAGGTCGAAGAATTCATTTATCTCCAAGGGGACACAGAAGAACTGTAACGCCCCGGATCCCCGTTACCGGAATCCGTGACGCAACCAGAATCTTTGCCTTCAAATGCATCTCAACACAGTAATAACATGGAAATTTGAAAACTTTTAATTTCCAAATAAGGTCATTACATCATTTGATTATAACCAATATCTTGTTCTTGAACAAGAATACAAATTACATTAACTCATTACATCTTATTACAAAATATATATCAACTCCTCTTATAAAGTTAACAACTGTCTCCCAGAATGGCAGTCGACACTCCGCTGAACGGTCAATCTGCTTCTCTGGGGCTTGCTCCTCAGCTTGAGTCTTCTGCTGCGCGACTCTGATATCTCTGCACCTGGTCGAAAGGTAGGACCAGGTATCTAAAAGGTGGGGAATATCAGTACTTTGACTGACGCAATGCTGATAATAACAGCGATCTCCAAACTAGCAACCACAAACCATCTTGAATGGAAAAAGAAACGTCCATCTTAATTCCCTAGTGCTCGTGTATGCCATGATTATACAACTAGATGCATCAATCACATGCCTACTTCTAATATAAGCAAGACCTTGGAACTCTTGATAAGCATGCATCCCATACTACATACGTTCCAGATCAAGCATGGCCTAATTTAACGCACAAAACAAAGAATGCACATGATGCACCTACTCTAATGCAATTCATTTGGGAACGTATGCATCCCATACTACATACTTCCCCAAAATCAACTTCGATGGAAACGTATGCATCCTATACTACATACTTTCCAAAGAGTTCGCCTCTCCTGATTGTAGGGTTCAATCCCTTGCCATGCATCCTAGCCTTGTACTCAACCTGTTCCCAATAGATTATTTGTGTCCTATGAGGTTGCATTTGATAGGTCTAGTTTCGCCACTGCAGTGCCTGAGTGGTGGTCGCGTTTTCCACTCATTACCCACAACGGACCTTACTCAGAAAGCCGTGACAATTTCCGGTAACAAGACCATGTACCTTTCCGGTAACAAAATGATGTAATAATATATAAAGTAAACCACGCGCATATGGACCCGCCATACTCGAGGGTCAAATCCCCTTATCCAACAGGAGTGCTCTCCCCGTCCATTCCACGGTATCCTTGGGAATTAACAGATCGAGATACTGGACCCGTGAACCCAAACCGGATGAACCGAGCCCGTATCCCTATGACGGGAATTTACAACACCCGACTATAGTCTGCTAGTACATACCCCCAATGCATCACTCTAATCCCAGTCTTACTCTAATCACTTGGGTAAAAATATAATTGCCTCCAAAAATCCTGCCTATCGACCTCTGACCCTGGCGACACAGTCCGGCACGCTACTTCCCCGGGCTTGGAATTTTCCAGCACCATGGCTTGCATTCAGCCCCAACTGGGCAATGAATTAAAATTGACTGCACCAGCTTGGATGTCTTACGCCTCGGTGGAAGTTCATAACTTAGGGTCGACAGACGTAGGGCATCACCCTACCCTAGTGACTGAATCGAGTCACTAAACCCACCATGGGAGTCAAACAAAACTGGCAATAGGCACCAATCATCCCCAAACAGCAAGTCATCAACTCTTTATGCACACAGGTGAAAGGTCCTCTCAACGCTTACTCAAAGCCAAGATTAAGCAACCTATGGTGTTTCTGTCCGAAACTTAAAAAGATCATAACTCCCACTATACAACTCAGATTTGGGTGTTCAAGCCCAATCTGGAAAGATAAAGACCTAGGCTACAATTTCCTAGTTGGTCATAACCTTAGATTTGGTCATCTAGATCCTCAAATTGGCCTCTCAAGCTTCAGCCTGTGTACTTCTTGTACACTGGCTGCACCTTACCGGTAGCATAAATCACTACCTACTCATCAGAAAGCTACCATCCTAGGTTCTATGGAAAGGTTTGGGTGTCCTCTACAACTCCATAGTTGATCACCAATCCAAATTATGCCATTTGATCACCCTAAAACATACATTACTCTCAGGTGTACCAAATCACACACTAAGTCTTAATCAAACAGAGCATTCAACTCAACACCTGGTTTCTATCCAGCCTTGTAAAAATCATATTAAATCATCCACTCACAGGAATCACCTCAAACAAGGCTTGTTAGAAAGCTCTAGGTGTCTACTACAATTCTCTAAAAGAACACGTTCTCAAAATCTGCTCTTACAGAGCCTTAAATGTATCATCTTATCAAAGTATCCATTCTGACTGAAATAAGCACAGTACTTGCTATAAAATTCATCATAAATCATATACTGATCCAATAGTCACCAAATTTTCATCATAGAAACTAGACATCATTATGAACAACATGCAGAAAGGTTCATGTCCAAATTCCAAGTATACACTGGGTTCTTCATGTTTCAAATAAGCATAAAAATCATACTGTTCTTCAGTCATAGTTCTAACTACAGTTGATAGACTAATTTTGAACATGCAATTAACTTCATCCAATTAATTTCATGATTTTTCAGCAGAGTCTAGATACATGTGAGAAAACATCGTAAAACTTTCAGAATAATATCATGTTCCAATTAGTTTTAAGAATTCCCTCAATCTCGGATATCAGTGAACAGATCCTTCTTCTGCCTTACGGCTCTGCTCCAAAAACAGATTTTATTAAAATACCAAACAACCTCAGAAAATTCTGAAATAATTCATGCATCATCTAGACACGTAAGGGAACAATCTGTGAAAATTCTAGAAAAAGACATGAAGATCAAGATTTTCTGTTCTAGTTTTAGATTCAACATTCAATCTCTTAGACAACCATTCTCAACTCCTACCACTACTCATGCATGCAAGAATCAACAAGAAATAACAATAAAAGTTTAGAAAAACTTCCCACCCTGATTTGGCTTGAGACATGGTGTTAATCTTCCTCCAAGAATGCTATCTCCAAAACTTGAGATCTTCTCCTCCAAATTGCTCCTTCTTTCTCTCCTTCTCTTTTCTTTCTTTTTGGTGTTCTGAATTTTCAGAACTTGGGAGGGGAAATGAAGTGGGTTTTTAATGAGAAAAGAGTGAGGAAAGAGGGAGGAAGGGGGGGCCGGATTTGGGGTAGGGTAAGAGGGGGTAGGGTAGTGAGGTGGCAAGTGGTTTTGTAAAAAAACCATGTCTTAGTTCATGGTTTAGGGGTACAATGTTTGGGTTGAACTTTTTAGCTCTTAATCAAGTTCTAAATGAGAGATGAGAGGTTTGATTTGAGTGTATGCAAAGTATATCCATTGTAGCTTCATACAATTTCATATTTGCATACGTACCGTACTCAAAACTAGTGCATGTACTAGTATCAGTCCTCCTCATTCTTGTGCACCATCTAGAATGCACCCACCCTCATGGACCGCCCCGCAAACCTAACCTCACTCCAACATTCATATAATCAAACAAAATATTGCAATCATATGCACGCATACAGACAATATATATATATAGAAGTATTGTACAATCCGGGGTATTACAAGAACTCCACCCCCCCCCCCCCCCACCCCAGGGGGGGGGGAGGGGGGAGGAATCCCACTTCAACAAGATCTCAACACCATTACAGGAAAAACTCGACAAACCAGCCAACACCATGCCACTCCTCTTCAACGTGAAGATTCCAACAGGTCCACTAGATCCGAAAAGCAAGAAAATGTTAACCTTCAATGCCTCAAAAGATGAAAGATCGTCTTGCGCTGCTGATTCAACAAGAAAAAAGACATGAAGGAACAAATCGTCCCTCCAGACCCCCTTCTCCAGGAAAATCATCGAGGCTCCCGTTCTGACCTACTGCAAGATCCCAGCCTTTAACTCTTACAACGGGGAGACTGACCTAGTAGACCACATCGATAGTTTTAAAACTCTCATGATGATCCACCAGGCATCTGATTTTCTCCTCTACACGACTTTTCCAGCAACCCTGAATGGAGCAACCCGGGAGTGGTTCTCTCGTCTCTCTCCATGGTCCATCTTCTCCTTTAACCAACTTGAGGATCTCTTCCCCACGCACTTCATCACCAGCCACATGACAGAGAAGACAAGTGTCTCATTACTTGACCTAAGGCAAAGACAAGGGGAGTCCCTTAAGAACTATGTTTGGTGCTTCAGAGCTGAGTCCCGTTCAATCCCCTTCACTCAATTCGGGCATAACCACTACTGCCTTTATGTACAATGTGAATTATGATCAGCTCAAAGCTTCGTTCTTCAAAGACCTCCTTGGGACTTTCCTGAGCTCCTTCAACGGGTCGAGAAGTACATCCAAGTGGAAGACGTCATCCGGACCCAAGAACAAAAGTTGCCCTCAACTGGGAACAAAAGTAAGAGCACCGATGGAGAACTCTGGAAGACCCAGAAGGATGCCTCAGGCTAACGCCATCACCCCCCAGCGCCAAGCTTCAAGAAGTACACCCCACTTAATACCAGCATCTTTGCTATTCTAATGGAAGTTGACAAAGAGAGACTCCTCCGATCTCATCCTAAGATGAATGCCTCAAGCAATAAAAGGGATAAAAACAAATGGTGTGCCTTCCACAAAGATCATGGGCACCTTACAGATGGCTGTTGAGCCCTCAAGGACGAACTCGAAGGGCTGCTCTGACATGGATACCTCGCCAAGTTCGCTCAAGGAAATGACACCGAACCTCTTATGAGAGGGGCCACCAAATGACCAGAGAAACTTTCTGAGTCCCAAGGCTCAGGATGCATGAAAATCACTCAACCCATGGGGGACCTATGGGGGAATTTTCTAACTCCTCAAGGAAATCATTTGTCTGTGAAGTGAACTCAGTGCACAATATCCCCTTCCCAAGGACTCGGGGGTTCTGATAATGTTTTTTGTAGCAAAACCTTGAAGGTGTTTGAATACCTTACTGCGACGCACTCGTAATCAGCATATGCAAAACAAACGATGAAGTGTGCCATGTCCTAGTAGATAATAGAAGCTCGATAAACATCTCTTCCTGAATGAATTCGAGGGCCTCAATCTCAAACGAGATCGTTTCAAACCCGTTGGGTACACCTTCCATGGATTCTTGGGAGCCCCTGTTCAGATTGAAGGAATAGTCACCCTTGACGTAACCGTGGAGAAAGCTCCATCCACTCACACAGAAGCACTAGATTTCATGGTAGTCAACATGAAGTCCTCTTACAATGCCATCTTTGGTCGTTCGGATTAATATCCTTTCACGGAGTTGCTTCTGCCTACCATTTCAAGATAAAATTCCTTATGGAAGTAGTAGTTGGGGAAGCCAAAGGAAGTCAAGCAGCCGCTTGGGCATGTTACATGGCCACAATGGGGGGCTCAGGTCATTCCCCTAGATGCATTGGAACTACCTTAAAATAGGGGACAAGCCAGCTCCGAACCCGTAGACGAACTAGCAGAAATCCCCTTCTCCCAAAAGGATCAAGCTAAGTATTTTCAGGTGAGCAAGGCACTCCCCCGTCAGATCAAGGACCAGCTCATCACCTGCATAAGGGAGAATCGAGATCTTTTCGTTTGATAGCCACAGACATGTTGGGCATTTCCGAAGATCTAATCATGCATCATTTAAGTGTGGACTTAGAAGTCATGCCTGTCCAACAAAAGTGCCACAAGTTTGTCTTAGAGAGGCAGCAAGCCATCAAGGAAGAAGTAGAAAATCTCCTAGCCACCCGCTTCATTCAGGAAGTTAGCTACCCTGAGTGGCTAACGAATGTGGTCATATTCAAGAATGCAAACGGCAAATGGAGAATCTACATAGACTTCACCAAACTTAACAAAGCATGCTCAAAGGACCCCTTCCCTCTACCAAGCATAGATGCCTTGATCGACACCACTTCAGGCCATGAGCTCTTAAGCTTTATGGATGCCTTCTCGTTATACAACCAGATCTGAATGTTTCCACTCGACATCCCGAAGACATCCTTCATCACTGATCGACTATATTGCTATCGGGTCACCCCTTCGGCCTAAAGAATGCCGGAGCTACATATCAGTGCTTGGTGAACCAAGTCTTTAAGGAGCAAATTGGCCAAAAATGGAGGTATATGTTAATGATATGCTCGTCAAGAGCCTCATGAAAGAAGACCATGTGACCAACCTCCAAGAAGCCTTCAACGTGCTTCAGATAAACAACATGAGGCTGACCCCCTTGAAATGTGGGTTCAGGGTCTCCTCGAAAAAGTTCTTAGGGCGCATGGTAAGACAGAGAGGTATCCAGGCTATCCCTGAAAAGATCAAAGCCATACTCGACCTGCCTCCCCCAACTACAGTGAAAGAAGTCTAAAAGCTCACCAGCCCCCATGCTGCCATTGGGCACTTCCTCTCCATGTTTGGGGAGAAGTGCCTTCCTTTCTTCAAAGCACTTCGAAGAGCAAAGAACTTTGAATGTGGGGAAGAAGAACAAGCAGCCCTCAAGAGCCTGAAAGCACATATTGTCAACCCCCCACTCCTTAGCAAGCCTATGCCGGGAGAGGTTCTCTAACTCTACTTGGCCACTTCGCATCAAACACTTAGTGTTGTCTTGGTAATAGAAGAAGACAGAGTAAAAAAACCAATCTACTATGTGAGCAAGGTTCTCCACGATGCCGAGCTCCGGTACTCGAAGATGGAAATGATGGCTTACGCTCTGGTGATGGCTATCTGAAAGCTCCGACCTTACTTCCACACTCTATCTGGGTCCTCACTGATCAAAAGCTAAAGCAAGTCCTTATGAAGTGGTCCACCGAGTGAAGTCAACATGACATCACTTATCGGCCAAGAACTACCATCAAGGTCCAAGTCTTAGCCGAATTCATTGTGGAAAGCATTATCCTTAATCCCCGCAAAGAAGAAGACAACCCCCCACTGTAGAGTGTTTACGTGGACAGGTCATCTTGTCTTGAGGGGAGTGGAGCCGATGTCATCATACTAGGACCTAATGAATTCACTTCCAATACTCGCTGCGCCTCAACTTCCTAGCTTCCACTAACGAGGCTGAGTATGAAGCCCTCATCGTCGGGCTCCTCCTAGCAAAGAAAGTAGGGGCACAAAGCATCAGAGTGTCAGTGCCTCCCAATTTGTAATGAACCAAATTCGGGGGGAATATGAGGCCAGGGACATCCGCATGATCAGGTACTTGGCCCATGTGAAGAAACTTATGACTACTTTCAAAGAAGTTGAAGTTACCTGCATCCCACAAGAGGAAAACAGGCAAACCAATGCTCTCTCTAAGCTAGCCTCCTCATCATTTGACGGACTTAACAATACAGTGCTAATTGAGGTTCTACTTAAGCCAAGCATCAAAGAAGTGGTGCTAGAGCTCATGTCCATCTCCCGCCAGACACCTGGAGATTGTTGGATGAAATCCTTCGTCGATTTCCTCGACAAGGGAGTCCTCCTTGCGGACAACAAAGCGGCAAGAAAGATCTGGGTTAGGGAGGAGAGATACACTTTCATCGAAGGAATCCTCTACAAGCACTCCTACACTCAAGTTGACAGCTGACCCTACCTAAGATGTCTCTCCCCCGAAGATGCCGAGTATGCCCTCAAAGAACTTCATGAAGGGATATGGACAGTCATCTGGGAGTGAGGTCTCTTGGACGAAAGATTCTCAACCATGGCTACTATTGGCCAACTCATCTCAGCGATGCCCAAGTATACGTTCTCCGATGCATCTCCTGCCAGAAATACTCCATCAAGCGGGTGCTGCAAACCATTCTCATCACTATGCCAGCCCTACTATCTTTGCAATGTGGGGAATGGACTTGCTCGGACCATTTTCTCCCGTCAGTGGACAACAGACCCTCTTAGTGGTCGGTATCGACTACTTCACAAAAAGGGGTCGAGGCAGAAGCGCTCACAACCATCACAGAGTATAAGGTCCAACAATTCTTCTAAAAGAACATAGTTTGTTTGTTCGGGATTCCCCGAATACTGGTCACTTACAATGAAACTCAATTTGGTGGCAAGGGGTTTCGCACGTTTTGCACTGATCTAAAAGTTGAACAATGCTTCTCATCCATTTCACGCCCCAGACCAACAGCCAAGCTGAGAAAGCCAACCAGCAAACCTTGGACGACCTCAAGAGGAGACTTGGTGAAGCACGGAAAGGACAATGTGTCGAAGAACTCCCGAGTGTGCTCTGGTCCTATCGAACCACGAAGAGAACCCACTTGGGAGAATCCCCATTCAATCTCACCTTTGGTACAGAAGCTCTCATCCCTCTGGAAGTAAGACTACCTTCCCCTCGCCTTCTCTCCTTCAATGAAGAGTGGAATCAAATGACCTCTGGGCCAACTTAGATCTCATCGACAAAGTCCGAGAAAAGTTCGTCCTAAGAAGAAACATCTACCAGCATAGGGTAGAAATGTTTTACAACAAGAAGGTCCTCCCGATCAACCTTAAAGAGGGGGACCATGTCCATCGAAAGCTCGAGATATCCAACCCACACAAGAAGGGAAAGCTCATCCCCAACTGGGAGGGACTGTACAGGGTCTCACAAGTGGTTCGCCCGGGAGCTTGCCGACTTGAAGACCTGGTGGGAAGAACATATCAATGACTTGGAATGCTAAGTACCTTATGAAGTACCAATAGGGCACTTAACACTCTCTCTTAGTAGCTAGTTCAAACATGTAATAAAGACCGACAAATATAATGGTCATAACATGTAATAAAGGCTTGCAATTAAGCAGTCGACTAGTTTAAATTTTTAATATAATTTAGTTTTTCTTTTGCAAAATTCTTGTGTAACTTTACCGAATACACTTGGTTTCATCTAGCAGGACGAAGATTTCTCCCTCCAAGGCTCCGAACATGGTTTGGATCAACCCCGATTTACCCTCTCTTCAAGCGGGAAAGTTGCCTACACCTTTATCCTCCTCCTCGACCGTTCGACCTCCAATTCCCCTTTTTACCGATCCTCCTAAGCAGGCTCAGTTAGAGTCATCCACTGCCCCACTTCCTCCCTCATCAACCTCCCATGTTTCAGTGTTGCAAACTCCTTCCTCTCAATGGTCTCCTTGGGAGGTCAACCCTCATTTTGCGTCCGACTGGGATAAATTCCAAAGGCAAGCTCATTTCTCCCACATCACAGCCGCTGATCCGAATCTCGCTCCCATCAAAGTCAAGGGCTCTCTACCCTCAAAAGAAGAGAGTTGGATCGATCAAGATAACTTGCTTGAGGAAGAGGAAGCAGACCGGAAGCGGGACCTCTCTCTCAATAAGGTATATTCTCTCTTTTTTTCCATGAAATTCCGACATTTTTTTTAGTAGTTTCTTCTCAGCGGCAGGAGTTATCTTGTTATTATTTATGTTGTTTTCCTTGCCCTCGACGGGCACCTTTTCCCGTTGATCTATTGTCGGGAGTTCCCATTTTAGTTTCTCCCGATCTAAAGATGGCAGTGGAGGCAAAGCTGGGTATCTTAATACCCAACTTTCGCCTCACAGACCAGAGCGAGATAACTTCTTTGGCTCCTAAAGTTATATCACAGCCTTTACCCTCGCATTCTCCTTCTCTTTCTCTTTCTATTATCTCTCCCAGCGACGATTGTGAATCTTCTACTCCTCGAACTATTGTTAAAGAGGTAAGGCACCCCGGTGATCAGTTCATTTCAGGGGTTAAGCCTCCGCGTCGTCTCATTAGATCTAGCCCGTGTTTAAAAGCCAAAAAAACAGTGCTAGCATCTGTCTTCCTTTCTCCCAGAGCTTCGGCTGTACCAGTAGTTACCCTTGGAGAATTTCCTTCTCTTCACCATCCCCCGTCAAACCAGAACCTATTAGGCTCTGTATTCCAACTTCAATTTGAATGATTGTCTGATCAAGAATTAGTTACCATCTCCCAAGATTTGGGTTTTATGGTCAACACAAGTATCTCTCCTGTTATTTGTTCCATCAGGGAGAAAGAACGTCACAGACTTATGGAGCAACTGGTTGTCAATGATTAGTCTCTCTTGGAACATACAGGGCCTCAATTGCCCCGTTAAACAAAGGGCGATTTTTCATCTTATATCGTCATCTCATTGTGACCTAATCTCTATACAAGAATCGAAGCTCGAGTATCCCTCCCCTTCTATTCTTCGGGCTATGGGAGGTTCCATTATTTCTAAATGGATCTTGCTAGATGCCATAGGTTCTAGGGGAGGTATCCTCCTCGGCTTCAAAGAGTCCGTTTTCTTGCATATAGCGATTAATCGTCTCAACTTTTTTCTTATCGTCCAACTGTACTGGGCGACTATCGACTGCAATCTCACGGTGATATCTGTTTATGGGCCGTCCTCCTCAGACAGGTGTCTTCTTTTTTGGATTGAATTCCAATCGCTTCACTCTTACTCGGACGGTCTCTGTGTTTTCTGTGGAGATTTTAACGTCACCAGATTCGCGTCTGAAAGGTCGAACCCATCGCAATATGATAATCTCTTCGCCAACTTCAACGATTGCATTCGCATGCTGCAATTGATCGATATTCCCCTTTCTGGTAGATCATTCACGTGGTCGAACCTTCGTCGGTCCCCGACGATGGCCAAACTCGACCGTTTCCTGGTTTCCCAAAACTAGATTAACCAGTTTCACAACACTTTTTCCAAGGCTTTACCCAATCTTTCCTCTGACCACGTTCCAATCGCCCTTTACTCTAACTTCCCCTTCCCTCATTCTCATAAATTCAGGTTTGAAAAATTTTGGTTACAAGACCAATGTTTTGTCAACATGATCGTTGAATGCTTATCCGCAATTTCTGGATCTACCGAACTGGGTAGCATCCTCCTAAAACTTCACGCGATCAAATTTGGGTGTAAGATTTGGCGTAACGAAAGATAGTTTAATACTAACTTCCTAAAAAATTATTTCCTTGCATCCATTGAATCAATTGATAAGATGGAAGAGCAGGGTCCTATCTTTGATGCTCTTCTCGCCGAATGGCGGTCTTACAAACGTGATTTTGCCGACCTCCTTTACCAAGACCACTTGAAATGGGCTCAAAGAGCAAGAATTCGTTGGCTCAAGGAGGGAGATTGCAATACCGCCTTCTTCCATAATTTTGCTTCACACAGGCAACGGTGTAATCGAATTTCTTCGATCATCGACAACGGTGTCGACTTATCTACCGATAAGGAGATCCATCAAATTTTCCTTTCTTTCTATAAAAACCTCATTGGTTCGTCCAAACAACGAGCCATTAGTCTCGATTGGAACCATCTTTACGATACTCAGTATCAGGACCTCTCGTCCCTTGAGGTCCCCCTTTCCATGGAAGAAATTAAATCGGCGGTTTTCTCATTAAAAAGCGATGCCGCGCCAGGACTGGACAGATTCCCCGCCTTCTTTTTCCAAAAGTTCTGGCATTGGCTGAAAGATGATCTCCTTCGTATGTTTTTGGAGCTTCACCAAGGATCATTCTCCTTTGACCGCATCAATTATGCTCACATTGTTCTCATTCCTAAAATGATGGGAGCAAATTCCGTGGCAAATTTTAGGCCTATTAGTCTTATCAACACCACTTTCAAAATCATTATGAAAGTTCTTTCCGCTAGACTTGGCGAAGTGATCTCCCCTCTCAACGATCCTGCTCAATCGAGTTTCATCAAGGACCGCTTTATTCTTGATAGTGTGGCTTCGGCCCAAGAGATTATTTCCCATTGTCACAATTCTAATTCGGAAGGAATACTACTCAAGCTTGACTTCCAAAAAGCGTACGACAATGTTAGCTGGGAGTTTCTATTTGAAATACTTATTAATAGAGGCTTTGGTCCCAAGTGGATTGCTTGGATTAAGTCCAGCCTATTCGATGGAACCTCCTCTATTATTATTAATGGTGCCGAAGGTCACAAATTTAAAATTAAATATGGTCTTTGCCAGGGATGACCCTCTTTCATCCCTCTTATTCTCACTGGTTGCAAATGTTTTTAGTAATCTGCTTCGCAATGCTTGGGAAGCCCAGGTTATAGAAGGTCTGGGCAATCCTCACAGTTTCCATGGTGTTCTTAATCTTCAATACGCCGATGACACTATCATATTCGCCAAACCAAATTCCCCCTCTCTCCGGAACCTTAAACTCCTCCTTTATTGTTTTGAATTAGCTTCGGATCTCTCTATCAATTTTCAAAAATCTTTGGTCCTCTGGCTGGGGGGTTCACCTAATCGCCAGAGCGAAATTTCCATCTTCTTTAACTGCCCTATTGTCTCATTCCCTATCACGTATTTAGGTATTTCCCTGAGATAGGGTAAAGTGCATAAGTCCGACTGGTCTCCCATGATAGATAAGGTTGAATCCAGGCTCTCCGTCTGGGCCGGGAAACTTCTTTCCCAAGGAGGTAGACTGATTCTTCTCAATTCGGTTCTTTCCTCTATCCCTCTTTATATGATCTCTTTCTATTACGTTCCCTCTTGGGTTATCAAGAGGATTGACCAGATCAGAAGTAATTTTTTCTGGTCTGGCTCATCCGCTCACAAGCCAGGCTCGCACTTGAGTAACTGGAAACTTATTTGCTCTTCCAAAGAGGCTAGAGGATTAGGGGTGTTAAACCTCAGAATCAAAATTTGGTGCTTCTTGGTAAATGGCTTTGGAGGTTCCTTAGAATCGAGGATTTGCCTTGGATCATTAGCATCAAGGTTAGGTGCTTTTCTTTGGATCAGTGGTGGAGTTTCCCCCTCACTATCCACCGTAACACCTCCCATTTCTGGAAGGGGGTGTGGAAAGCTTCAGCGGCTTTCCAATGTGGGTTATCTCATGTCTGTTTCGATAGATCCAATGCCAAGTTCTGGATTGATCTCTGGATTAGTAACACCAAACTCGCCACTTCTTTCCCTGCGCTCTTCTGACTAGCCTCCAATCCCCTAGCAACGGTATCTGAATCTTTCATCATTACCAACTCGCAAAGGCAGTGGTTAATCCCGTTCTCGATCAATCTTCCTATGCATTTACATTCTGGATTTAGCGATCTCCTTTTCTCCCTTAACAACTTCGTTTGGAGGGATAAAGAAGATTTCTATTGGCATTAGAAATCGTCAGGGAACTACTCTGTTAAATCCTTCTGTCACTTTCTTAATTTTAGAGGCACTCTTTCTCCTTTTGCTGACCTCGTTTGGAAATCCTGTGCCCCTCTTAAAGTGAAAATTCTCTCCTGGCTCACACTCAACAACAAGTTGCTTACCGTTGAAATTCTCAACAAAAGGAACTAAGCATGGGGTCAATTGTGTCCTCTGTGCTCTAACGAGTCAGAAGACGTGGATCACCTGTTTGTAGTATGCGAATTCACGCGCCCGCTTTGGAAAATTAGCGCTCTTGCCTGGGAAGTTCCCTCGATTCCATCCAATTTATCTGTTTGCTGGTCTATGCTCCCTTCTAATGTGAAGTTTCACAAATCGTGGTATCTGTCATTTCAAATTATTATTTGGATCCCGTGGATGGAAAGAAATAAGAGGATTTTCCGTCATATTGCTTCATCCTCCCGCACTATAATTGAGGAATTCTTATTTCTTTTTAATCTCTGGTCCTCGTCTTTAAATATCGAAGCTAGAGAGTCACTCCTCTTTTGTAGACTGGAGAATGCGTTCCAATGTCTTCGAAACCTTAATGCTTTTTAATGTTCTACTATTAAGTTCTTTTTTGGACTGTCATCTTGGTTGGCTGATGCTGCTCAGTTACAAGCTTCTGCTATAATGTTCTGCTATTAAGTTCTGCTATTGAGTTTCGTTATTGGCTGATGCTGTTCTTCGCTCCTTTTTTACTTGCAGGGTTAAGGAGATTTTGGCATTGTATCTTTTGTTTCGCTGCGCTAGTTGTGCAGTGTTAATGGAGGTTGGATAGTCGGTCAACTATAGGGGAGAGTTGCATTCCTCTTCCTTCTCTTTTGTTCGTGATCCTGACTGCAAGTGAATCTATCTAAGCTTATTCTGATGGTGGATATGTTATTTTCTTCTATGTGTTTTTATGATGTTTAGGAGGGTTATGGCTGCTTTTATTTTGTGAAGTAGTCACTTCCCTTTTTGTATTGGAGCAGGGTTATGTTGGATGGTCTTTGTTCATGTTTTCTATTTCTACCTCTATTCAGATAGTGGATTGTCTGGCTATTTTGGCTTGGCTGTCTTTTGTCTTAATGGGGGGCGGAGCTGTTCAGCCATTCCATCGATTATCCGTATCTATGTTGTGTGGTGTAAATTTTGTTGCATGATCTCCTCTCCTAATTTGTTGTTCTGAAGGCTTTCCTTGTGACTTGTTAGTTGTTTATTACTGGTGATTGTTTTTGGTTCGATTCTGCGCGACATTCTCTTCCTCTCGTAGCCGCTGGCTGAGCTTGGTTATGTTTAGTTCATGTCGGAATGGTAGGAGGAAAGGCTACGTTTAGGTTGGGTTTTTTCCCTCCTTCACCGTCTTCGGTGTACCGTTGGTCACCAGCGACGATTGCGTCCAATTTTTTTCCCCTTTGGTGGCTCGAGTATCCACCGGTGCTTTTATGGGCTCTCCCCTTTTTCGTCCACGTTTGGTGCCACGAAGGGTGGTTGCTTTATGCGCTCTCTCTCCGTGCGGTGGCAATTACAGGAGGTCCACTCTCAGATGGCTGCATCTGTTCGCCGGCTGGCCATTCAAAATCCATCTATGGTTCTTGCTGTATCTGTGATGTATTTTGACAGTTTAGCTTCTTTGTCCGTCGCAGCAAGCTAGGAGTTTTGTATTAGCACCATTAGTTTTGGTTTTTTCACCGCTTTCTTGTTTTACTTCTGGTAAAACCTGCTTTGTACTTACTCTTATTTTATATATTGATTGTCTGGCTGGAGTCGTTAGACTCTATCCGTTTCATCAAAAAAAAACTTTACCGAATACACCCTGTCGAATACAAGTAAAGAAACACACACATCGTCCGCTTTCGAGCAACATCATCCGCTTACTAAGCACTCCGATGGACAAGTGTGGAGTCCATTCATGTTCATAGGACCTCTCTAGCGATTTTTCCCCCGGGCAAGTATGCAGAGCATGGCTTGCCATTTGAATGCTTCCAAAACTCGTCATTACCTTGTTCGGAGTCCATTTGTGGTTCACAGGGCCGCTCTAGCCTCTTGCCCCCGACCAAGTATGCAGAGCTGGCTCGCCACTCCAGTGCTCCTTAAACAATACAAATAAGTGAGGAGTCCATTCATGATTCATACGGCCTCTCTAGCGACATGCCCCCGAGCAAGTATGCAGAGCGTGGCTCGCTATTCGAATGCTCCAAAAACTCGTCGTCACCTTGTTCGAAATCTACTGGTGGTTCACAAGGCCGCTCTAGTCTCTTTCCCCTGAGCAAGAATGCGGAGCTCGGTTCGCCACTCGAGTGCTCCCAAAACAACCCGGGCAAGTGAGGAGTCCAGTCATGGTTCATAGGGCCACTGCAGCTACTTGCCCCTAAGAAAGTATACGAAGCGCAGCTCACCATTCGAATTCTCCCAAAACTCGTCGTCAGCCTATTCATATTCCACTCGTGGTTCATAGGGCCGCCCAAGCCTCTTGCCCCCGAGAAAGTATATGGAGCTCGGCTAACCAATTGAGTACTCCCAAAACGACCTGGACAAGTGTGGAATCCATTCCTGGTTCATAGGGTTTGTTTAGCTACTTGCTCCCGAGCAAGTATGCGGAGTGCGGCTCGCCACTCTCAAAACTCGTCGTCACCATTGTTCGGAGTCCACTCGTGGTTCACAGGGCCACTCTAGCCGCTCACCCAGAGCAAGAATGCAGAGCATTGCTTGCCACTTGAGTGCTCCCAAAACAACCCCATACACAAAAGATGTAATTCAAAGAGACAATGCATAAGCACTTAGAAGATTTTCCCTCCACATTAATATCTGATTACAAGTGTTAGTGGAGAACAAGTCTCTACAAGATTACAATTCTCTACAAGATTACAAGTCTCTCTTGGAGTCATCATTCCCGCCCTGCGATAAAGAGATGTTCCTATTAAGTGACACACATGGTTTACGCCCCCTTCGAGGTAGAAGAGCACCGCCTCGATCCCTTGATTGATCAGCAGGGAAGACCAAGCCCGCTGACTGTGTGCGAGTCATGTGGACATCAACACGACTTGCCCCTTCAACAGAGGCAACACTCGACCAACCGGCCACCCCGCTCTGGGCATCTCATGAATTCCTCGAGGCCTTATATGGTCACAAGGCCAACTCATGAAATGACCTCTCCTGATTTATCTCGTCACGGGAGCAAGAAGTACTTCTTGTCTTAACCCCCTAAAGGAGCAATTTCAACTGATGAATCTCCACTTTCTGTTCGACAAGTCTTTCCATGAGTTGGGCGTCCTTTACCCTGATCTTCCAGCGAAACGTACTTGCACACATCGAACACTAGGGCAGGGTCTCCACAGAAGGCTCGAGAACTACTTTCCTCATATAAACTACTTCCAAGCTCTTCTCAAGTACTACATTCTTCAACTCATCCCTTTTGGTGATAGAAGCGCACAAAGAACGAAGAAGAAATTTCACTTCCGAGCCCTTCCTATCTGTTGCCCTAGCAACCGGGGCCCCGCTATCACAAGGATAATCTTCCACTTCGGTCGAAGGTTTTGCTCATCGACCTTCATCATGCGCTTATCTTCGATATCTCTCTGAGCCAACACTCTCCTCAGGTGGTTGAGTTCTGTCTCTACCTTTAAAAGCTTCTCCCGTAAACATGCAAGCCCCAACTCCACCACTCGGAGCATTGCACGGATGCACAATATCTTCCTCATGAGGATCACATCCACCGTATACCACAACCTATTGGTAGAGAAGAACGTGAGATCACTACAGCGGTACAACCAAGACTACAAGACACACATAAACTCAAGTTCGACACAAGTTGTAAAAGATTAAATAAAATTTCCCTTAAAGAATATACATCAAGTGGTGCCCAGTTTGCTATTAGACGTCTGTAATGCCCCGATTTCCATACACTGGGAAACCATGATATAAACCAGAATCTTTTCCTTCAATTAGCCACAATACACAGAAAAATAGGAAAATTTAAAACATTTTATTCAACACAAATGTATTGCAAGTCAGAATGTTATAAAACTGCAATACATTACATCAGTATTACAATAATGCCATACAAGCCCAAGTGTTACAAACTTTCAATAAAATTTACATCAGAGTACAATGAATAATATATAACACTTGGTACTTTCACTTCGATGCTTCTCAACATAAATAAATTACAACATATATTACAATTGAAATAAATCAATACTTTGCTTCTTTTGCTTTGAGTCCTCCTTAATCCTGTACCTGTAGCTCTCCAATCCAGTACCTTTAATTTTGCAATCCAATACCTATAGAAGTGGGGACGTCAGTACATATACTGACGCTTTAAGGCTGATGACTAGCAGCGATTCTCAACATTAAACAAACAGATTGATGAAAAGAGAAACGTGTATATATATAATTGATGTGTCAGTGTATACTACGACCTAGACTCTAATGCAAGATTAACTAATGCAATGATGCACTTATTCTAATGCAAGCGAGTCTCCGAAACAGTATGCGTCCCATACCACATATGCCCATAACAAGCCATTTCTTCATATATAGGGATTTGAACCCGCTCCATGAATTCTACTTTTGTACTCAACCTATTTCTGAAGATACAACGTGACTAATGAGGTTGCTCTGAAACAGTCTAATCCCGCCATTCGCAGTCATATAGTGGCGTCTCCGTTGGCCACTATTGCCCAGCATACCACACCTCACTAAAAAATCTGACGAACCCTTGGAGTTAACTACAACACAAGTTAGCTCGAAGCATCCCCTGTGGCCCCCTAGCTGGTAGACCGTAGTCTATGGCTTGTTTTTTTTTCTTGATATAGAGCATGACGGAGTTGCGGGGGTCCATCCCCTAGCTCCGACAGGAATCACTCCCACACTTATCATGGCACTTCAGAAATTAACAGATGAGATACGGATCCCGTACTCCCAACTCGTGAGAAGGCACAAACTGTATCCCTTTGACAGGAAGGATACAACCAATAACACCACCTAGTTTTGGCTCATAGAATAGGTCGGATCATAAGGTATCACCCTTAATACCGACTCTTTTCCTTCGGCGAGAAAATGATAATAAATAAAGGTTAAGTAGTAATAGCCATAAGTTACTACCCTAACGATGTCACTAACCCTAAACGATCCAAGGGATGACAACAGTAATAACACAACATGCTAGGTTTTAAGTTAGACTTCGCAAGATAACTCTTCTAGGTGTTCAACCTAGACTAACCAGAATCCCTAAGGATCCTGTTCATGGCCTATCGATCAAAGACCCTGGTAATATGAATATTTTCGCATGATACTGCCCTGGACTTAGATTCCGTCTACGCTCCAGTTCGCGAACAACCTACACCGGTTAAGATCTGACGGTACACGAGGAGTGACTCGTCCACAGTCCCTTAGGAGTAAAATAAATACACGTCTTGATGGTCGATGGCCCCTAGGGGAATGATATCACCCTAGATGAGCACAACAAACTGCATACTAGCTAATAAGCTACACACGAGTAAACTAAACACATACGAGCTAAACAAGCTACATATGAAACCAACAACTACATATGGGCAAGGCGAGCTGCGTATGAGACAACAACATACATACGAGCCAAATAAGATATGTATGAGACCAACAACTACATACGAGCCAGGAGAGCTGCGTATGAGACAACAACATACATATGAGCCAAATAAGCTGCGTATGAGACCAACAATTACATACGAGCCCGACAAGCTACCTATGAGCAAAACAACATATAGAAACAACCATACAAGTATTCTAACAACTTAGAAGCAACCAAACGTGCTTACTAGTAAAACTTGATCATTTATAATTGAAGCAACAGAAGAATCTTCTAACAGTCCAAAATATACATACTGCTAAAGAAAAAACCCGATCTTCATGCGCAAAAGCAACATAAGAAGTCATCTAACAACCTAGAAGAAAACAGGGCTACGCTTATTGGAATTCAACAAAATTAGACTTTTTAGAAAGTTGAGAACATCTCCTACAACTTCCTAGTTGAACACTTTTTCAGATTCCGTAAGGAATTCAAAATCCAGTCCGTTAAACACACGCAAACAGTTAACCAATCTGCAGAATTTCAACAAAAAGCTGAAACATTTATAGCTTGTAACTTTTACTCTATATGTCAGTATTTAACGAAACTAAACAATTTGAAAAGGTGGGAACATCTACTACAACTTTCTAGTTGAATACTTTCTCTGATTCCGTAAGGAATTCCAAATTCCAGCCCCTCGAACATACGAACAAGTTAACCAAACTGCAGAATTTCAACAAAAAGTTGAAACTTCTAAAGTTTGTAACTTTTGTTGTATTTGTCGGAATCTAACGAAACAAGACAATTTCAAAAGGTGGGAACATCTAATACAACTTCCTAGTTAACCACTTTCCCAGATTTCGTAAGGAATTCCAAATTCCAGCCCCTCGAACATACGAACAAGTTAACCAAACTGTAGAATTTTAACGAAAAGCAGAAACTTCTAAAGCTTGCAACTTTTGCTCTACTTGTCGGAATCTAATGAAACAAAGACAATTTGAAAATGTTGGAACATCTGATACAACTTCCTAGTTGAATACTTTCTCAAATTCAGCAAGTAAGAGGTACAAAAATATCAGGTAATCCAAACAGTAAGCATTCAGCCAAAAGCTGACTGCCATGTTTTGGAACGATCATAACTTTTGCACCACTTATGAGAATCAAACCAAATAGAACATTTTGAAAAGGTGAGAACATCAACTACAACTCTCTAGTGTAACACTTTCTTAGATTCCTTATGTAATTCAATTCCCCGTCCTTTGAACACATGCAAAAATTTACCAACAGTAGATTTCTTAACAAAAAGCCAAAACTTTGAAAGCTTGTAACTTTTGCTCTCCTTGTCGGAATTTAACCAAATTATACTTTCTGGAAATGTGGGAATATATACAACAACTCTCTAGGTGATTACTTTTTCAGATTCCTTATGGAATTCAATTCTCTGTCCTTTGAACACACGCAAAAATTAACCAATAGCCGATTTGTTAACAAAAAGCTGAAAATTTGAAAGCTTGTAACTCCTACTCCGCTTATCAAAATCTAACCAAATAGAGCATTTTGGAAAGGTTAGATCATCTACTACAACTCTCTAGTTGAACACTTTTCAAAATTCAGTAAGTAAGAGCTACAAAAACACCAAATAATTTAAACAGCGAGCTTTCAGCTAAAAGCTGGCTTCTGTGATTTGTAACAGCCATAACTCCTACTCCGCTTATCGGAACCTAACCAAATAGGACATTTTGGAAAGGTGAGAGACTACTAAAACTCTCTAGTTGAACACTTTCCAAATTCAGTAAGTAAAAGGATACAAAACATCGAGCAATGAAAACAGCTAGCACTCAGTCCAAAAGCTGGCTGCTGTGGTTTGTAAAAGCCATAACTCCTACTCCACTTGTCGGAATCTAACCAAATAAGACATTTTGGAAATTTGGTGATATCTACTACAACTCTCTAGTTGAATTCTTTCCCAAATTCAGTAAGTAAGAGGGTACACAACATCAAGCAATCAAAACAGCGAGTTCTCAGCCCAAAGGCTGACTGTTGTCGTTTGTAAAAGCTATAACTCCTACTCCGCTTATCGGAGTCTAACCAAATAGGACATTTTGGAAAAATTAGATTCTCTACTAAAACTTCCTAGTAGATCACTTTTCCAAATTCCGTAAGGAACATTAAGATACAACCCCTTGAACATATGTCGATGTTAACCCCAAAACAGCAGACTTCGACAGTAAAGCTGAAGTTTTGAAAGATCGTAACTTTTGCTCTACTTGTCGGAATCTAACAAAACTGGGCATTTTGGAAAGGTGAGAACGTTTACTACAACTTCCTACTTGATCACTTTCTCAAATTCATCAAGTAAGAGGTACAAAAACATCAAGCAATCAAAACAGTGAGCTTTCAGCCAATAGCTGACTGCTCTATTTTGGAACGATCATAACTTTTGCAGCACTTATCAGAATCTAACAAAATAGGGCATTTTGAAAATGTGGGAACATCTACAACAACTTCCTAGTTGATCACATTTCCAAATTCCTTAAGGAACTCTTAAATACAGCCCCTTGAACACACTACAAAAATTAACCCAAAACAGCGAGTTCTGTTTTTTGCTAAACTTTCGCTGTTTTGGGGAAACAGTTTGTTTCACCCATCAAACTAGCTCGGAAAAATCTATAAAAATTATAGCATGCTAATAACACATATAAGAACCACGAAAATTAATTTGGGGTTAAAATTCCACCTTTAACACAAGCTAATAATTTTAACCATCTAAACTTACAAGATTGAATCTTTTTGCTTTATTTTAGTTCTACTACTTGAATCTTTATGTGCCTTTTTATTCTAGTCCTCAGTCAACATATGCCCATGATTTTAGTCCAAGTTACAACAACATACAACATTAATAATAGCTCAAAACGGGCATGAGAATGAGAAACCCCCACCCAACAAAGTGTAGGAATGACTTGCTTGCCTTCTCCTCCTTGCTCCTTGTTCTTTCTCCTCAAGAACACCTCCCATGAAAGAAACCCATGAACCCTAATTGATTTGATCTCTCTCTTTTTTTTTTTTTTCTTCTCAATTTTTTTTTCTAAAATTAAACAAGTAAAAGGAGTAGAAATTTGAGAAGACGAGAGAATGAGATGAGAAGGAGATGGAAACTCAATAAAAATGAAGGGTTTTCTTGCCCATCTAGGGTTTGACCTAGGGATGGCAAACGGGTCAGGTTGACCTGCGACCCGCCCACGACCCGCCCGCATAATCCGGCCAGTGAGTAACCGGCTTGGGTTCGGGTCTAACCAGCTAATGTAAACAGGTCGACCCAGGTCCTCAAAAAAGTGAACTAAACCTGCATAAGCCGGCTCGATAACCCAGTTTACAGTAGCGGACCCACACGCGAACCCACGGTTGGAACCGCGGGTTGAGAACCGTTGACCCGTACGGGTCAAACGTTCGACCCAAGCGGTTCAAACGTTCGACCCGCGCGGGTCGACCATTCGACTCGCTCGTCCAACGGGCCTAACCATCTTACCAAGTGCGTTAACGGCCCATTTAGCCATTGTTTTTTGTTTTCTTTTTTTGATTTTTTTAGTTTTTTTTTATTTTTTCCCTCCCTAAAACCCAAACTAAAACTTCACACCTTACTCTCTTACTCTCTCTACAATTATTACTCAATTCATTTACAATTTTTGTGAACAATTGAACAAAGAAGGTAGCAACATATAAACGATCAAACAACAAATTCCGATCGTATCGAATTCAACACTCAACTACGTCTTCAAGTCTTCAACTCCTCCTAGTGATCAGACAAAGAAGCTCTCTTCAAGTCTTCAATTCCGGATTTCTATTTCTACTTCTACATTTATTTTCACTCTCATTTTATATACGATTATCCGCGAAGTACGGTATCAAAATTTCACAACCCTCTTATTGTCTTGATATTTTTTTGTAGTTATAATTTTTTAATCATATTTGTTTGTTGGTTTTTTATCTTCTCTCTCACAACCTTCTTATTGTTTTCTAGATTTTCTTTTGTAACTTATCTCAACTATATTGTATTTAATTTTTTCACATGCACTACTATATCAACATGTCTAGATCACGAGGTAGCGGCCGTAGCCAAAGTGGACAAGGTTCCCCTGGCACTTCTCGTAGGCCTTCAATTGTCCCACAAAATGAGCCCGCCGAAGAGTACCCTAATCCTATGGCCAACACATTGGTACACACGATGAGTTTGTAGGAGACATAGGCATAGAAGAAGAACCACAAACACAAGCAACTGAAACAACACAACCTATTAGTGGTAGGAAAACTAGAGGGAAAAGTAGTGATTGGCACAAATTCTATGATTATATTCCTGACGAAAATAATCTGGATGTAGGTATAAAAGTTTGTAAAACATTTTCGAAGCCATACAAATGGAAGTGGGGTGATAGGACGAGTACAATTAGACGATACATCCAAAATGTGCACAAAGAACTTCTTGTAGAACTACCCGGCCAACAAAAAATCCACCCTAGGACCGATGTAGTTGATAGCTATTCTTATGATGCCGAACTTGTTCGTCAGGAAATGGCCTGACTAGTAATCAAGGAAGAGTTACCATTTCCTTATCACGAGAGTAAGGACTTAGAAAATTTTAATCAAACCGCCTTAAACCCCCATTTTAGAAGAATCCCTAGGAATACCTGTAAATCTGAATGTTTTAAAATGTACAATGAAATGAGAGAAGCTTTGATTGCCATTTTATGGAGTTTAACTTGTAGAGTTTCTTTAACTTCCGATTGTTGGACGGGTTTCAACAATATTCCAATGATGGGATTAACCTGTCATTGGATCGACAGTGATTGGATTCTTCAAAAAAGGACCATATCACTTGCGACGTTGCCCTATCTCCATAGTGGTAATGAAATTGCAAATCGTATTTTAGAAAATTTTGATTTTTTTCATGTTCGTGATAAAATAATGTGTATAAGTTTTGATAATGCATATAACAACAATGCATCAATTAGTATATTAAAAACCGCATTAAACCCTCCATCTGACAATATTTTTCATGTTAGATATGCATGTCATATTTTAAATTTATTTGTTCAAGATGCATTAAAAATAGCCGAACCATATATAGTTAACATTAGAAATTGTGTAAATTTTATTACATTAAATGGCACCATATTCCAAGAATGGAAAGCTTGGTGTAGACTTAAAACTATACATTTTTTAGAAAATTTGCAAAGGATGTTAAACACCGACGAAACACTACTTTTGATTTGCTACATGTAGTTACTGAATATAAAGCATGTATAAATTATTTTTGTCTTGCAAAAAATATGCCAAATTTTGAAATGAATCCCCAACATTGATTTTATGCCGAATCTTTGTTGAAATTTTTAGATTCTTTTAAAACCGCAACTTTCAAAATTTCAAAATCTTATGAATCTACTTCTAGTAGCATTTTTATTTAATTAGTTACTATGATGCAAACTTTCAAATAAATGATCGATGATGCTTTTATTGGTCATATTGTGAAACCTACATACACCAAAATTTTGAAGTATTTTAATCCTTCTCTTATGTTGTATTGTGTTGCTACTGTAATAGATTCTCGTATCAAATTAGATGGTACGAATAGTTTGATTGAAATTTTTTACTTTACTTAGGGAAGATGAATGTGAAATTGATTGCGGAACATTTTTAGTTAAATTTGAATCGACATTAAATAACTTGTATGATTATTATGATAGAAGTTTCGCATCTAGTAGTACAACTTCTTTAGTTAGTTCTTCTTCTGCTACTTTTGAAGGTAAGGGTAATAGTAAATTAGATGATGCCACATTTAATTTACTTGCACAAATTCAATCAAATAACCTAGGACTAATTAACCAAATGAATTACATTGGTATAATCAACAAGATTCTGAATCTTTTACTTCTTCACTAGATATTTTACATTGGTGGAAAGACCATGAACACACTTATAGTATTCTTAAATATATGGCTAAATATCTACAAACTCCTCATGTCTTTATAGTTGCTTTAGAAAGTGCATTTTCTACAAGTGGCAGGGTTATAACTGATTACAGGAATCGTTTGAAGCCCCAATCGTTGGAGATACTCGTCTGCACTGAAGACTGACTGAAGGCCAAAGATAGGACTCAAAAAAGCGTTCGACACGTCTAAAAGTGGGAGCAACTCGCCGGAAGAAGAAGAAGAAGAAGAAGAAGAACAACAACAACAACAATAGCAACCAAAATGAAGAATTGAAGACCAACAACAACAACAACAAATTGAAGACCAACAAATTGAAGACAATTGTAATTATATAAAAAATTGTATAAAATCTTTGTTTGTTATTAAAAATTAGGATAATTGGAGAAATTTGAAATTGTATCGAAGAAATTTCTTATTGTATAAAACAAATTTGTAGAAAATCTTTATTTCTTATTACAAATTGTGAAACTTGTATACGTTGAAATCATATTAATAATATATATAAATTTTTTTTGGCAATTTCACTCTATGATTCTTATTATTATTATTACATTTTATTATTATTATTATTATTAAAATTACATTTTTTGTTCAAGTAAAAAAAAAACCTTTAGACGGGCCCAACCCGCGACCCGACCCGGGTTGGACCCGAAAGGGTTCACGGGTTGGGCCGGTCGTATATTTGCGCTAACGACCCGGCCCGGTTACCTCTACGACCCGATCCAAACCCGCCCAAATTGGGTTCCAACCCGGACGGGTTCGACCCGACCCGACCCGTTAGACCCGTTTGCCAACCCTAGTTTGGCCGGCCATGGGGTGGGGGGGGGGGGGGGGCGTGTTTAAATAGGAGAGAGGAGATGGGTATGTGGGTGAGAATGAAGTCACTTGTCATTCAATTTCATGGTTAATCAAATGGAAATTGATTTGCTATTTTATATTACAATCAACACCTAAACTCATCTCTAACCCTTCATTTTGATCATGATTGATCAAAAAATAAAAGATATTTTCCCAAATCACATACTGAATGATTTCGTATGAACGTACGAAATCGATACAGCTTATATACGTACATATATCTGTACATACAAATAATCTTTATTCATCAAAACCCATCAATCAGTACAAAAATATTTCAATTCTGAAATAAAAATAAAATAATAATTTTTTAATATCCGCCCGAGATTTTACAGAAATTTTCTCAAAAATGCATTTTACATTATTTTGTACAAGTGCACAAAACTGATACAATACATATATATACTTACTAGTATATATATAAAGATAACTTTTTTATCAGTAAAACCAAGTAATTTCCATAAAAATATTTTAATTTTAAAAATAATAATAATTCAAATATAATATCCGACCAGGATATTACAATACTCCCTCCTTAGAATAGTTATGTCCTTAGAACTATGTTTAGTCAGGAGAACAGAAACATATTCATACGCTAAATAACTCGGTGAAAGAAAGCTTATACGGCTTTCCGGCTCCCAAATGACTCCTCCACGAACTGGTTCTCCAAAGAACCCGACCTTGATCACGAAGCTGCCTGCAGACTCTACCAAAATAGAGATGTAACTCTTGAATCTTGGTCAAAATCGCTGATACTGGCACTCCATGCTACTTCCTACGCCTTCAATGTGGGCTTCCGCTAATTTCACTAGCGACTAAGTCATCTTCATCGGAAGAAAATATGCAGACTTTGTCAACTGATCCCCAATAACCCAAATTGAGTCATTCATTTATGAATTCCTTGGCAATCATGTGATGAACTGCATACTGATGTTCTGAGATCCACTTGCAGCTTCGGTGCTTCAATCCCGGCATCTCCTGCCTAAGCCTTCTGACTTACTTACTTCGACTCGGTTGCAGCTTCCATTGTGCCAAAACTGAGCTTCAATTTTGAGTGATAACTTCAATATTGGCTTGCCTGATCTCATCGTTTAGCTTCTTACTTCCTTCACGGTCTTCGGCTGAGGCTAATACTTCACTACCTCAATCTTTTGCGGTTTGGTAGCCACTCCCTTCTTAGAATAGGACATGGCCTATGAATGCCACTTCGGACTTCCAGCATTCACTTTGACAATTAGCACAAAGTTGATGTTCTTGTAGCTACTCTGAACTACAGTCAAATGCTTAGCGTGCCCTTCTTCCGCTCTACTAGGTCTAATTTGAACAAATCTTGTACTTAAGGTCTTTCCTCCAATTTGGAGTTTACAACCATTATAGCATAAATCTGCAATGGGGATTGCTCTAGATGGTGTAATTAACAAAACCAATCAAGAGTTCCCTCCCGCACACATCTCAATTTCTTGAAAAATAATTTAGACAAAGAATATGATGAACCAAAATTTGAACAAAATAGTTGCCTGGATTTCATATATATATAAATCCATTTGGTTACAAAAGTGATACATCATATATTACTTTTTCAGTCAAAATAAAATTTCAACATACAACTTTTTAAACTTAGTTGCAACTCCATATGCACATACTGGTAATGGCTCTCCTGCCTTCTTCAACTTGCCTTTAGTTAGTGTGAACTTTTACTCTTGGTGAATAGGCTCCTTTCCTTTCTTGTTCATCTTTGGGGTTAATATGCCATCATTCTTCTGAAGCTGGAAACAATCTGGCCTGATATGACAAATCTCCCCACAATTGTAACATGTAAGGGCCTCCACCTGAGGGTTTTTACTCGGGTAGTGGCTCTTGAAATGACCAAGCTCCCCACATAGAAAACAACTTCCTGGCTTGGTGTCTCGAAGTTTGCCCTTCGTTTTTTGAGTCTTCTGCTTCTGACCTTAGTTCTCGAACCCTGATGCTGGTGCAGACATTTTTCCTCGTAGTCGTGGATAGACTGATTTCTCGTGCCCACAGAAATGGCATACTACAACCTCGGTGATCTCCAGGACTTGCTCCCATTCATGCTGTAGTCGTGCCAATCTGGAATCAAATTGTTCCTACTCCTTGGCTAGGCTTGCTAATGCAGCTCTGCAAGCATCTCTCAGTTGCTTAGCTTGACGACCTTTCCTGGTCCTGCACTTCCTCAGCTTCTTTATTTCTCGATGTATGTTGGCTGCCGCCATTGTGCGTAGATCCACACTAAGCCCCTATGGTGGTGAAGGCGAGTCCGTTTTGAGGTTAGCTTGTAGTCAAATCTTCTTTGGCTCCTCGCTCGAGATCATCGGATCATCCACTGAAATCGGCTCACTCTCTTCCATCCACGCATCCTCGGTTAGGATATGCTCGAATTCCATCCTTAAAACACATATACTGGAATTAGTCCAGATATAGAAAAATTATAAAACATGAGTTGAAAGAAACAACAATATGAATTATAATTGTCTACAACTAGCTAAAACTCGACCCTTAAAAATCATCCAAGTTTAATTTTCCTACTGTGTTGGATTGTAAATTGAAGTTGGCTATGATACCACTCTGTAACGCCTCAATTTTCATACATTGGGAAACCGTGACATAAGCTAGAATCTTTTCTTTCAATTAGCCACAATATACATAAAAACAGGAAAATTTAAAACTTTTTATTCAACACAAATGTATTACAAGTCTGAATGTTATAAAACTGCAATACATTACATCAGTATTACAATATTACCATACAAGTCCAAGTGTTACAAACTTTTAATAAAATTTACATCAGAGTACAGTGAATAATATATAACACTTGGTAGTTTCACTTGGATGCTTCTCAACATAAATAAATTACAACATATATTATAATTGAAATAAATTAACATTTTGCTTCTTTTGCCTTGAGTCCTCCTGAATCCTTTACTTATAGCTCTGCAATCCAGTACCTGTAATTTTGCAATCCAGTACCTATAGAAGTAGGGACATCAGTACATATACTGACGCTTTAAGGCTGATGACTAGTAGTGTAACACCCCAAATTTCAAAATAGACTGAATTTGAAGTTCCACATGATCTTTACACTTCTCTTCGTACAATTTTACAATGAAATTAAAACTTTATTACATCAAGTTACATTTAAACAACGGAAGCAAATTTACATCAATTACATTAATAAAATGAAACAACACTTGAACAATTCTTTAAACATCAATTCCTCCTTAGTCTTTTTAATTAACTTTATCCTGCATGGAAACTGTAGGCTCTTCAGTTCATTCAACTGACGCAAGGATAAATACATCAATTTTCTCTTACTTAGAAAGCACAAACTTGTAACAAAACAAAACTACGGAGACTATCTAATTGATATCGTGTTGTGCGGTGCACTTAGTCCTTAATGCAGTTATTTATATTATATGACACTAATGCGCACTTGTTCAGATTGTATGCATCCCATACTGCATAGGTCCGAGGGCTAGCCCTTAATCGTACTTCATCTTGTAGGGTTCAATCTCTCGCTATGACTTAAATTACTACGGTAACTACGGTAAATATCCTAGATGTTCTATGAGTTACGAGCCCATGTCCAGACAGCCGGAAGAGAATCCCATGCACTGACATGACGCATCATGCAGCCAGACTATAGACAATTCAACCTTCGTCATGGAACGATGGCACCACCCGTCGTCAAAAAACACTCCACAAATGTCACCACCGGGACGATAATTCCGGAGTAGTGCTCACATCATGACATGATGCATCAAGCAGGCAGTCTGTGAATCACTCTCACACTGCCAATCCGATGGCCCTCATACTCGTGTTTTTCTCTTACTTTCGTCACATCTCCACTATGTTTTTGGTCCTTAATTTATTTGAATCATGAATAAAATCAATCCCATAGAGTTAGCACTTTCTCTATACCGGTCTTAACCATTAATTCAACAATACGACCCAAACTTGGTCTTTTCTTTTCAATATCTCATCTCAAAAATATTCTTTCAATGCCGGTATAAGGCTTAGCTACCCTCTAGCTTTCAATTCCATTTCATGTTCATAAGAATTGTTTATTCATATTCATAAGATCTTTCATAATTCATCTTGATGTTTGATTTCGCTTTCATGTACAATTTCATGCATAGAATAAATTCATTTTCTAACTTGTCACATTCATAATTCATTCTTTCCACATGATTTTCCTATTATCATTTTATCAATGCCAAATCTAAAATTCACCCTTTCAATTCTTTCCATTATCAATCTCTTTTCAAAACTCTTTCAGACAATACATTTATTTTTTTTTATCTAGGGACATATAAAACTTGAAAGCCAATAATCAGGGCAGTCGACTGTTAAAACATAATCGGTCGACTGTTCTGCAATGATTTAAAACTCGAAAAGCAATGATCAGGGCAGTCGACTGTGAAAATACAGTCGGTCGACTGTTCTGCAATTATTTAAAACTCGAAAACCAAATATCAGGGTAGTCGACTGTTAAAATACAGTAGGTCGACTGTTCTGTAATTAAAATCCAAAATTTATTACCTGACAGTCGACTGTCGACTCTAGTTCGGTCGACTGTCGATTGCGCCAAGTTGCAATCATGGATATATTTTTGACATTGAGAACAAAACCAAAATTTTCACTTTATTCATAATCAAAGTTTCCACAAAATTTCTTTTTCTCTTTATTAATAAAAATCCATTCTTTTAAATAAATTAGTCTTAATTCACAAAATGTCCATTTCTCTTTTCCAACGACAAATTATGCAATTCAGGGATTTTAGCACAAATCTCATGTAACAATAACCATGTGTATTTTACTCATTAATCAATCTACTTTCATGGCATGAAGGTTACCCATAATTCACAGTTCATTCTTAAGCATATTTCTCCATATTGCATTTTACAAACATACATGAACACTTTCATACAAAAAAATTCATAATTTCTTAATTAGCATGCCAATATGTTATCAAGTTATCACAACAACACTTCATTCGCATAATTCAATCCATTTTACTAATCATTTCACGTAAGTCTAATAGGGTTCTTTTTCTCCTTAGTCATGGTTACAAACATAAAGCAATATTTTCTTGTTTATTCTAACATAATCACACACAATCCTAGCAAGGTAACTAATTAGAAGTATGAGAAAATTGCCCACCTTATTTGGAGAGAAAAACAATGAGAACTCCTAAAGACTCTTAGAATGAACAAATGAAGCCTTCTCCTCCTAGGTCGTGCCCCCAAGAATGCGCCTTCTCCTCCTAGACTTGATGAACCGAGCCTCCCTTGTTCTTGATGAATTGCCGGCCTCAAAAGGGGATGAACACACAGACAAAAGCACACAAAAAGGGGATCAACCGAGCCTCCCTTGTTTCTCACTCTCTTTCAATCTTTTAACTTACTAATTTGTCTCTTCTTTTCTTTCTTTCAATCTTTTAGGTGTAAGTATGAATAGGGTAGGGGGTATTTATACAAATTTTGAGTGAGAAATGGAAGGCTAGGATTAGTCCAAATAGTTAAGGATCAGGGGCTATAATGAAATAGGGAGTTGTAGTAAATACCCATGATGGATAAAATCACCTCACCACTACTCCCATCTCTCCCTCTCTATTTGTGAAATCCGGCCACCCCCTATGGTGCACTAAGCACGTGCTAGTGCAATGCACATGCTACACTTGTACCTCCATTTAAAAGTTTGTTCATGTAAATTAATTAATTGTCTAATAAACTTGTCTACACTACAAGTTAAGTTAATTAAAAGGGGAAATTCAGTTAATGGGCTCACTAATGGGCCAATTAACCATGGGCTGTAATAAATTAAATAATTTAATTAATTAAAGTGGGCTAGAAAGAGACAAATAGGCCTAGGATTTTAATTAGGCTTTCTAGATTAAAAGAGAAGAAATATGATCAAATGTTCATGAGAATATTTTAGAGAAATAAGTGCATAAATTTGCACGTGCACAACACGTGGAAATAAACAAACTCTTATTTAATTAATATTTGAAAATCCAGGATGTTACAAGCAGCGATTCTCAACTTTAAACAAACAGATTGATAAAAGGATATATAATTGATGTGTCAGTGTATGCTATGACTTAGACTCTAATGTAAGATTAACTAATGCAATGATGTAATTATTCTAATGCAAGCGAGTCTCCTGAACAGTATGTGTCCCATACCACATACGCCCATAACAAGCCGTTTCTTCATAGATAGAGATTTGAACCCGTGCCATGAATTTTACTCTTGTACTCAACCTGTTTCTGAATATACAGCGTGACTGATGAGGTTGCTCTGAAATAGTCTAATCCTGTCATTCGCAGTTATATAGTGGTGACTCCATTTGCCACTATTGCCTGGCGTACCGAACCTCACTAAAAAATCTGACGAACCACCCTTGGAGTTAACTACAACACAAGTTAGCTTGAAGCCTTCCCTGTGGCCCCATAACTGGTTGACCGTAGTCTATGGCTTGTTCGCCTTTCTTGATATAGATCATGACGGAGTTCCGGGGGTCCATCGCCTTGCTCTGACAGGAATCGCTCCCACCCTTATCATGGCACTTCAGAAATTAACAGACGAGATACGGATCATGTGCTCCCAACTCGTAAGAAGGCACAGACTGTATCCCTTTGACAGGAAGGATACAACCAATAACACCACCTAGTATTGGCCCATAGAATAGGTCGGACCATAAGGTATCACTCTTAATACCGACTCTTTCCCTTCGGCGAGAAAATGATAATAAATATAGGTTAAGTAGTAATAGCCATAAGTTACTACGCTAACGATGACTAACTCTAAACAATCCGAGGGATGACAACAGTACTAACACAACATGCTAGGTCTTAAGTTAGACCTCGCAAGATAACTCTTTTAGGTGTTCAACAAAGACTTACCAGAATCCCTAAGGATCCTGTTCATAGCCTATCGATCCAAGATCCCGGCAATACAAACGTATTCGCATGATACTACCCTGAACTTAGATTCTGTCCACACTCCATTCCGCGATCAACCTACATCGGTTAAGATCAGACGGTACAGGAGGAGTGACTTGTCTACAGTCCCTTAGGAGTAAAATAAATATACATCTTGATGGTCGATGGCCCCTAGGGGAATGATATCACTTTAGATGAGTACAACAAACTGCATACTAGCTAATAATCTACATACGAGTAAACAAAACACATATGAGCTAAACAAGCTACGTATGAAACCAACAAACTACATACAAGCCAGGCGAGCTGCGTATGAGATAATAACATACATACGAGCCAAATAAGCTACGTATGAGACCAACAACTACATACGAGCCAGGCAAGTTGCGTACGAGACAACAACATACATACGAGCCAAATAAGCTTGGTATGAGACCAACAATTACATACGAGTCCGACAAGCTACGTATGAGCTAAACATCATATAGATTCAACCATACAGGTATTCTAACAACCTAGAATCAACCAAACGTGCTTACTAGTAAAACTTGAACTTTTATAATTAGAAGAAACAGAAGAATCTTCTAACAGTCTAAAATAGACATACTACCAAAGAAAAAACCCGATCTTCGTTCGCAAAGGCGACATAAGAAGCCTTCTAACAACCTAGAAGCAAACAGCGCTACGCTTATCGAAATTCAACAAAATTAGACTTTTTAGAAAGGTGAGAACATCTTCTACAACTTCCCAGCTGAACACTTTTACAGATTTTGTAAGGAATTGAAAATCTGATCCGTTAAACACACACAAACAGTTAACCAATCTGCAGAATTTCAACAAAAAGCTGAAACTTCTATAGCTTGTAACTTTTGCTATACTTGTCGGAATTTAACTAAACAAGACAATTTGAAATGGTGGGAACATCTACTACAACTTCCTAGTTGAACATTTTCTCAGATTCCGTAAGGAATTCCAAATTCCAGCCCCTCGAACATACGAACAAGTTAACCAAACTGTAGAATTTCAACAAAAACTGAAACTTCTAAAGTTTGTAACTTTTGGTCTACTTGTCAGAATCTAACGAAACAAAACAATTTGAAACGGTGGGAACATCTACTACAACTTCCTAGTTGAACACTTTCTCAGATTCAGCAAGTAAGAGGTACAAAAACATCAAGTAATCCAAACAGCAAGCATTCAGCCAAAAGTTGACTGTTGTGTTTTGGAACGGTCATAACTTTTTCACCATTTATAGGAATCTAACCAAATAGAACATTTTGAAAAGGTGAGAACATCCACTACAACTCTCTAGTGTAACACTTTTTCAGATTCCTTATGGAATTCAATTTCCCGTCCTTTGAACACACGCAAAAATTAACCAACAGCAGATTTCTTAACAAAAAGCTGAAACTATGAAAGCTTGTAACTTATGCTCTACATGTCGGAATTTAACCAAATTATACTTTCTGAAAAGGTAAGAACATATACTACAACTCTCTAGTTGATTACGTTTTCATATTCCTTATGGAATTCAATTTCTTGTCCTTTGAACACGCAAAAATTAACCAACAGCAGATTTCTTAACAAAAAGCTGAACATTTGAAAGCTTGTAACTCCTACTCCACTTATCGGAATCTAACCAAATAGGACATTTTGGAAAGATTAGCTCATCTACTAAAACTCTCTAGTTGAACACTTTTCAAAATTCAGTAAGTAAGAGGTACAAAAACTCCAAACAATTTAAACCGCGAGCTTTCAGCTAAAAGCTGGCTGCTGCGATTTGTAACAGCCGTAACTCCTACTCCGCTTATCGGAAACTAACCAAATAGGACATTTTGGAAAGGTGGGAGACTCTACTAAAACTCTCTAGTTGAACACTTTCCAAAATTCAGTAAGTAAAAGGGTACAAAACATCGAGCAATCAAAACAGCTAGTACTCAGCCCAAAAGCTGGTTGCTGTGGTTTGTAAAAGCCATACCTCCTACTCTTCTTGTCGGAATCAAACCAAATAGGACACTTTGGAAAGGTTGGGATATATACTACAACTCTCTATATGAACACTTTCCCAAATTCCGTAAGTAGGAGGGTACAAAACATCAAGCAATCAAAACAGCGAGTTCTCAGCCCAAAGGCTGACTGCTGTCGTTTGTAAAAGTCATAAATCCTACTCCGCTTGTCAGAATCTAGCCAAAAAGGAAATTCTGGAATGTTGAGAGACTCTACTACAACTCTCTAGTAGAAAACCATCCCAAATTCATTAAGTAAAAGGGTACAAATCATCGAGCAATCAAAACAGCGACCACTCCGCCCAAAAACTGGCTGCTGTGGTTTGTAAAATCCATAACTCCTACTCTGCTTGTTGGAATCTAACCAAATAGGACATTTTGGAAAGGTGGGAACATCTAATACAACTCTCTAGTTTAACACTTTCCAAAATTCAGTAAGTAAGATGGTACAAAACATCAAGCAATCAAAAGAGCGAGTTCTAAGCCAAAAGGCTGACCGCTGTCGTTTGTAAAAGCTATAACTCCTACTCTGCTTGTCGGAATCTAACCAAATAGGATATTTTGGACAGGTGAGAGTCTCTACTACAACTTCCTAGTAGATCACATTTCCAAATTCCGTAAGGAACATCAAGATACAACCCCTTGAACATATGTCGATCTTAACCCCAAAACAGCAGACTTCGATAGTAAAGCTGAAGTTTTGAAAGATTGTAACTTTTGCTCTACTTGTCGGAACCTAACAAAATAGGAAGTTTTGGAAAGGTGAGAACGTCTACTACAACTTCCTAGATGATCACTTTCTCAGAATCATCATGTAACAGGTACAAAAATTTCAAGCAATCAAAACAATGAGCTTTCAGCCAAAAGCTGACTGCTCTGTTTTGGAGCGGTCATAACTTTTGCACCACTTATCAGAATCTAACAAAATAGGGCATTTTGGAAAGGTGGGAAAATCTGCTGCAACTTCCTAGTTGATCACTTTTCCAAATTTCGTAATGAACTCTTAATTACAGCCCCTTGAACACACTACAAAAATTAACCCAAAACAGCGAGTTTTCTGTTTTTACTAAACTTTCCCTATTTTGGGAAAACGGTTTGTTTCACCCATCAAACTAGCTCGGAAAAATCTATAGAAATTTCAGCATGCTAATAACACATAAGAACCACGAAAATTAATTTGGGGTCAAAATTCCACCTTCAGCACTTGCTAACAATTCTAACCGTCTAAACTTACAAGATTGAATCTTTATGCTTTATTTTAGTTCTACTACTTGAATCTTAATGTGCCTTTTTATTCTAGTCCTCAATCAACTTATGCACATGATTTTAGTCCAAGTTACAACAACATGCAATAATAATAATAGCTAAAAACAAGCATGAGAATGAGAAACCCCCACCCAACAAAGTGTAGGAATGACCTGCTTGCCTTCTCCTCCTTGCTCCTTGTTCTTGCTCCTCAAGAACACCTCCCATGAAAGAAACCCATGAACCCTAATTGATTAGATCTCTCTTTTCTTTTCTTTTTCTTCTCAATTTTTTTTTCTAAAATTAAACAAGTAAAAGGAGTAGAAATTTGAGAAGAAGAGAGAATGAGATGAGAAAGAGATGGAAACTTAAGAAAAATGAAGGGTTTTCTTGCCCATCTAGGGTGTATCCTCGGGATGGCAAACGGGTCGGGTTGACTGGCGACCTGCCCTCATAATCCAGCCCGTGAGTAACCAGTTCGGGTTCGGGTCTAACCCGCTAATGTAAACGGGTCGACCCAGGTCCTCAAAATAGCGAATTAAACCCGCATAACCCGGCCCGATAACCCGGTCTACAGTAGCGGACCCACATGCAAAACCGCGGTTCGACCCACGTGGGTTGACCGATCGACCCACATTGGTCCAACGGGCCTAACCCTCTTACCGAGAGCGTTAACAGCTCTTTTAGCCGTTGTTTTTTGTTTTTTTTGGTTTTCTTTGTTTTTTTTTTATTTTTTCCCTATAAATACCCCTAAAACCCAAACTAAAATTTCAAACCTTACTCTCTTACTCTCTCTACAATTATTACGCAATTCATTTCTATTTTTGTGAATAATTGAACAAAGAAGGTAGCAACATATAAACGATCAAACGACAAATTCTGATCGTATCGAATTCAACATTCAACTACGTCTTCAAGTCTTCAGCTCCTCCAAGTGATCAAACAAAGAAGCTCTCTTCAGGTCTTCAATTCCGGATTTCTACTTCTACTTCAACATTTATTTTCACTCTCATTTTATATACGATTATCCGCGAAGTACGGTATAAAAATTTCACAACCCTCTTATTGTCATGATATTTTTTTGTAATTATAATTTTTTTTTCATATTTGTTTGTTTGTTTTTTGATCTTCTCTCTCACAACACTCTAATTTTTTTCTAGATTTTTTTTTTGTAACTTATCTCACCTAAATTGTATTTAATTTTTTTACATACACTTCAATATGAACATGTCTAGATCACTAGGTAGCGGTCGTAGCCAAAGTGGAAAAGATTCAAGCGGCACTTCTCGTAGGCATCCAATTGTCCCACAGAATGAGCCCACTGAAGAGTACCCTAATCCTATGGCCAACACATTGGTACACACGATGAGTTTGTAGGAGACATAGACATAGAAGAAGAACCACAAACACAAGCAATTGAAACAACACAACCGGCTAGTGGTAGGAAAACTAGATGGAAAAGTAATGATTGGCACAAACTTTATGATTATATTCCAGACGAAAATAATCTGGGTGTAGGTATAAAAATTTGTAAAACATGTTCGAAGCCATACAAATGGAAGTGGGGTAAGGGGACGAGTACAATTAAACGACGCATCAAAAATGTGCACAAAGAACTTCTTGTATACCTACTCGGCCAACAAAAAATCCACCCTAGGACCAGTGTAGTTTATTGCCATTCTTATGATCCCGAACTTGTTCGTCGGGAAATGGCCCGACTAGTAATCAAGGAAGAGTTACCATTTTCCTATCACGAAAGTAGGGACTTAGAAAATTTTAATAAAACATCCTTAAACCCCCATTTTAGAAGAATCCCTTGGAATACTTGCAAATCTGATTGTTTTAAAATGTACAATAAAATGAGAGAAGCTTTGATTGCCATTTTATGGAGTTTAACTTGTGGAGTTTCTTTAACTTCCGATTATTGGACGGGTTGCAACAATATTCCAATGATGGGAATAACCTGTCATTCGATCGAGAGTGATTGGATTCTTCAAAAAATGATCATATCACTTGCGGCGTTGCCCTATCCCCATAGTGGTAATGAAATTGCAAATCGTATTTTAGGAATTTGTGATGTTTTTCATATTCGTGATAAAATAATGTGTATAAGTTTTGATAATCCATCTAACAACAATGCATCAATTAGTATATTAAAAACCGCATTAAACCCTCCATCTGAGAATATTTTTCATGTTAGATGTGCATGTCATATTTTAAATTTATGTGTTCAATATGCATTAAAAATAGCCGAACTATATATAGTTAACATTAGAAATTGTGTACATTTTATAGCATTAAGTGGCACCATATTCCAAGAATGGAAAACTTGGTGTAGGCTTAAAAATGTACATTTTAGAAAATTTCCAAAAGATGTCAAACACCGATGGAACTCTACTTTTGATTTGCTACAAGTTATTACTGAATATAAAGCATGTATAAATTATTTTTGTCTTGCAAAAAATATGTCAAATTTTGAAATGACACCCCAACATTGTTTTTATGCCGAATCTTTATTGAAATTTTTAGAACCTTTTAAAACCGCAACTTTCAAATTTTCAAAATCTTATGAATCTACTTCTAGTAGCATTTTCATTTCATTAGTTACTATGATGCAAACTTTCAAACAAATGATCGATGATGCTTTTATTGGTCATATTGTGAAACCTACATACACCAAATTTTTGAAGTATTTTAATTCTCCTCCTATGTTGTACTGTGTTGCTACTGTGATGGATCCTCGTATCAAATTAGAAGGTACGAATAGTTTAATTGAAATATTTTTTACTTTACTTGGGAAAGATGAATGTGAAGTTGATTACGGAACATTTTTAGTTAAATTTGAATCGACATTAAATAACTTGTATGATTATTATGATAGAAGTTTCGCATCTAGTAGTACAACTTCTTTAGTTAGTTCTTTTTCTGCTACTTCTAAAGTTAAGGGTAATAGTAAATTAGATGATGCCACATTTAATTTACTTGCACAAATTCAATCAAAAAAACCTAGGACTAATCAACCATATGAATTACATTGGTATAATCAACAATATTCTGAATCTTTAACTTCTACACAAGATATTTTACAATGGTGGAAAGACCATGAACACACTTATAGTATTCTTAAATATATGGCTAAAGATCTACTAACTCCTGTCTCTACAGTTGCTTCAGAAAGTGCATTTTCTACAAGTGGCAGGATTCTAACCGATTACAGGAATCGTTTGAAGCCCCATTCGTTGCAGATGCTCGTCTGCACAGGAGACTGACTGAAGGCCAAAGATAGGACTCAAGAAAAAGCGTTAGACATGTCTACAAGTGGGAGTAACTCGCCGGAAGAACAACAACAACAACAACAACAATAGCAACCAAAATGAAGATTGAAGACCAACAACAACAATAACAAATTGAAGACCAACAAATTGAAGACAATTGTAAATGTATAAAAAATTGTATAAAATCTTTGTTTGTTATTAAAAATTAGGATAATTGATGAAAATTGAAATTGTATCTAAGAAATTTGTTATTGTATAAAACAAATTTGTAGAAATCTTTATTTCTTATTACAAATTGTGAAACTTGTATAAGTTGAAATCATATTAATAATATATAATTTTTTTTGGCATCTTCACTCTTTGATTCTTATTATTATTACTAGATTTTCCCGTGGGCACGTGCCTACGGCACGTCTTTGGAACGATACAACACACGAAAAGCCCTGTAAACAGTAAAACAACAATTATGTAGTTCAAGTTTGAATAGTATGACAATAATTAGTTGTAAATAAAAGTCCATGTTTCTATTAGTATACGTTGAAAAATAATTATAAATGAGGGTGTAAAATCCAACTTCTTAAAACTTTAAGGGTGGAAAATGATCAAATTTAACTGTTGAAGAGATATTTTCTATTTTCAATATAACAAGTGCAATAAAAAAAATATAAAAATTCTGAAAATTTTACAAACCTGAAATCTTAAAATCTAAATTTCTATGTAAATAAAGAAAGAATGAGAGAGAGAGAGAAGGAGAGAGAGAAAGAGAGAAATATGAAAAAGTGAAGAGAGAAGAGAGCGATAATAATAAAATAATGAGTTTTTCAGTTTTGGGGGGGAATTAATTTTGCGGTTTGAAATTTTGGGCGAGAAAATATGTTTTGTGAGAATCAATCTAAGCCATTGGTTTTAGGGGAAATTGAAAGAGAACCACTTGATAGCTTTCTTTGTAATTTATTATATAGATTATATATATTTTTTTATTAAAATTACATTTTTTGTTGAAGTAAAAAAAAAAAAAACTTTAGACAGGCCCAACACGCGATCCGACCCGACCTGACCCGGGTTGGACCTAAGGGTTCACGGGTTGGGCGGGTCGTATATTTGCGCTAACGACCCGGCCCGGTTACCTCTATGACCCGACCCGAACCCGCCCAAGTTGAGTTCCAACCTGGACGGGTTCGACCTGACCCGACCCGTTAGACCCGTTTGCCAACCCTAGTTAGGCCGACCAAGGGGTGTGGGGGGGGTGTTTAAATAGGAGAGGGGAGATGGGTATGTGGGTGAGAATAAAGCCACTTGTCATTCCATTTCATGGTTAATCAATTGGAAATTGATTTGCAATTTTATATTACAATCAATACCCAAACCAATTTCTAACCCGTCATTTTGATCATGATTGATAAAAATAAAAGATATTTTCCAAAATCACATACTACATGATTTCGTACAAACGTACGAAATCGATACACTTTATATACGTACATATATTTATATATACAGATAATCTTTATTCATAAAAACCCATCAATCAGTACAAAAAATATTTCAATTCTGAAAATAAAAATTAAAAAACAATTTATTAATATCCACGGGGATTTTACAGACATTTTCTCAAAAATGTATTTTACATGATTTTGTACAAGTGCACAAAACTGATACAATACATATATATATACTTACTAGTATATATATAAAGATAACTTCTTATTAGTAAAACCAAGTAATTTCCATAAACATATTTTAATTTTAAAAATAATAATAATACAAATATAATATCCGACCGGGATATTACAATACTCCCTCCTTAAAATAGTTCTGTCCTCAGAACTACATTTAGTCAGGAGAACAGAAAAATATTCATAAGCTAAATAACTCGGGAAAAGAAAGATTATACGGCTTTCTAGCTCCCAAGTGACTCCTCCATGAAATGGTTCTCCAAAGAACCCGACCTTGATCCCAAAGCTGCCTGTCGACTCTACCAAAATAGAGATGTAACTCTTGAATCTTGGTAAGAATCGCTGATATTGGCACTCCATACTACTTCCTACGCCTTCAATGTGGGCTTCTACTAATTTCTCTAGCAACTAAGTCATCATCAACGGAAGAAAATGTGCAAACTTTATCAACTGATCCCCAATAACCAAAATTGAGTCATTCATTTCTGAATTCTTGGACAATCATGTGATGAAGTCCATACTTATGTTCTGAGATCCACTTGCCGCTTCAGTGCTTCAATCCCTGCATCTCCTTCCTAAGCCTTCTGACTTGCTTACCCCAACTCGGTTGCAGCTTCCATCGTGCCAAAACTAAGCTTCAATCTTGAGTAATAACTTCAATACTGGCTTGCTCGATCTCATCATTTAGCTTCTTACTTCCTTCACGGTCTTCGGCTAAGGCTAATACTTCACTACCTCAATCTTTCGTTGTTCGGTACCCCTCCTTAGAATAGGACATGGCCTACGAACGCCACTTCGGACTTCCAGCATTCACTTTGACAATGTGCACAAAGTTGATGCTCTTGTAACTGCTCTGAACTACCGTCAAATGCACATCGTGCCCTTCTTCCACTCCTGCTAGGTCCAATTTCAACAAATCTTATACTTAGGATCTTTCCTCCAATTTGGAGTCTACAACCCTTATAGCACAAATCTGCAATGGGGATCACTCCAGATGGTGTAATCAACAAAATCAATCTAGAGTTTCCTCCCGCACACATCTCAATTTCTTGAAAAATAATTTAGACAAAGAATATGATGAACCAAAATTTGAACAAAACGGTTGAGTGGATTTCATATATATATAAATCCATTTGGTTACAAAAGTGTTACATCATATATTACTTTTTCAGTCTAAATAAAATTTTAACATACAACTTTTTAAACTTAGTTGCAACTCCATATGCACATACAGGTAATGGCTCTCCTGCCATCTTCAACTAGCCTTTAGTAAGGGTAAACTTTTACTCTTGGTGAACATGCTACTTTCCTTTTTTGTTCATCTTCGGGGTTAATCTGCCGTCATTCTTATGAAGTTGGAAACAATTTGGCCTGATATGACCAATCTCCCCACAATTGTAACATGTACGGGCCTCCACCTAAGGGTTTTTCCTCGGACAGTGGCTCTTTAAATGTCCATGCTCCCCAAATAGAAAACAACTTCCTGGCTTGGCGCCTCCAAGTTTGCCCTTCGTTTTCTGAGTCTTCTGCTTCTGACCTTAGTTCTCGAACCCTGATACTGGTATAGACCTTTCTCCTGGTAGTCGTGGATAGATTGATTTCTCGTGCCCCCCACTCCCACAGGAATGGCATACTACAACCTCGGTGGTCTCCAGGACTTCCTCCCATTCATGCTGTAGTCGTGTCAATCTGGAATCAAACTGTTCCTACTCCTTTGCTAGGATAGCTAATGCAGCTCTGTAAGCATCTCTCAGTTGCTTAGCTTGATGACCTTTCCTGGTCATGTACTTCCTCAGCTTCTTTATTTTTCGATGTATGCTGGCTGCCGCCGTTGTGCATTAGTCCACACTTAGCTCCTGTGGTTTTGAAGGCGAGTCCGTCTTGAGGTTAGCTTGTAGTGAAATCTTCTTCGGCTCCTCGCTCAAGATCATCGGGTCATCCCTTGAAATCGGCTCACTCTCTTCCATCCACACATCTTTGGTTAGGATATCCTCGAATACCATCCTTAAAACACATATACTGGAATCAGTCCAGATATAGAAAAATTATAAAACATAAGTTGAAAGAAATAACAATATAAATTATAATTGTCTACAACTAGCAAAAACCCGACCCTTAAAAGGCATCCAAGTTTAATTTTTCTACTGTGTTGGACAGTAAATTGAAGTCGGCTCTGATACCACTCTGTAACGCCCCGATTTTCATATACTGGGAAACCGTAACATAAGCCAGAATATTTTCTTTCAATTAGCCACAATACACATAAAAACAGGAAAGTTTAAAACTATAATACTTTCAATAATGCCATACAATAACTTTTTATTCAACACAAATGTATTACAAGTCCGAATGTTATAAAACTATAATACATTACATCAGTATTACAATAATGCCATACAAGCCCAAGTGTTACAAACTTTCAATAAAATTTACTTCAGAGTATAGTGAATAATATATAACACTCGGTACTTTCACTTGGATGCTTCTCAACATAAATAAATTACAGCATATATTACAATTGAAATAAATCAACACTTTGCTTCTTTTGCCACGAGTCCTCCTGAATCCTTTACCTGTAGCTCTGCAATCCAGTACCTGTAATTTTACAATCCAATACCTATTGAAGTGGGAACCTCAGTACATATACTGACGCTTTAAGGCGGATAACTAGCAGTGATTCTCAACTTTAAACAAACTGACTGATGAAAAGAGAAACGTGTATCTATATAATTGATGTGTTAGTGTATGCTATAAATAAGACTCAAATGCAAGATTAACTAATGCAATGATGCACTAATTCTAATGCAAGCGAGTCTCCGGAACAGTATGTGTCCCATTCCACATACGCCCATAACAAGCCGTTTCTTTATATATAGGGATTTGAACCTGTGCCATGAATTCTACTATTGTACTCAACCTGTTTCTGAAGATACAGCGTGACTGATGAGGTTGGTCTGAAATGGCCTAATCCCGCCATTCTCAGTCATATAGTGGTGTCTTCGTTTGCCACTATTGCCCAACGTACTAGACCTCACTAAAAAATCTGACGAACCCTTGGAGTTAACTACAACACAGGTTAGCTCGAAGCATCTTCTATGGCCCCCTAGCTAGTAGACCGTAGTCTATGACTTGTTCGCCTTTCTTGATATAGAGCATGACCGAGTTCAGAGGGTCCATCCCCTAGCTCCGACAGGAATCGCTCCCACCCTTATCATGGCACTTCAGAAATTAACAGACGAGATACAGATCATGTGCTCCTAACTCGTGAGAAGGCACAGACCGTATCCCTTTGACAAGCAGGATACAACCAATAACACCACCTAGTGCTGGCCCATAGAATAGGTTGGATCATAAGGTATCACCCTTAATACTGACTCTTTCCCTTCGGCGAGAAAATGATAATAAATAAAGGTTAAGTAGTAATAGCCATAAGTCACTACCCTAACGATGTCACTAACCCTAAACAATCCGAGGGATGACAATAGTACTAACACAACATGCTAGGTCTTAAGTTAGCCTTCGCAAGATAACTCTACTAGGTGCTCAACCTAGACTTACCAGAATCCCTGAGGATCATGTTCATAGCCTATCGATCCAAGACCCTGGCAATACGAATATATTCGCATGACACTGCCCTGAACTTGGATTCCGTCTATGCTCTTGTCCGCAATCAACCTACACCGGTTAAGATCTGACGGTACACGAGGAATGACTCGTCCACAGTCCCTTAGGAGTAAAATAAATACACGTCTTGATGGTCGATGGCCCCTAGGGGAATGATATCACCCTAGACGAGCACAACAAACTGCGTACTAGCTAATAAGCTACATACGAGTAAACAAAACACATACGAGCTAATCAAGCTATGTATGAAACCAATTACTACATACGAGCTAGGTGGGCTGCGTATGAGACAACAACATACATACGAGTCAAATAGGCTACGTATGAGTCCAACAACTACATACGAGACAGGCGAGCTGCGTATGAGACAACATCATACATACGAGCCAAATAAGCTACGTATGAGATCAACAATTACATACGAACTCGACAAGCTACGTATGAGCAAAACAACATATAGAAACAACCATACAGGTATTCTAACAACCTAGAAGCAACCAAACATGCTTTCTAGTAAAACTTTTATAATTAGAAGCAAAAGAAGAATCTTCTAACAGTCTAAAATATACATACTACCAAAGAAAAAACCCGATCATCGTGCGCAAAAGCGACATAAGAAGCCTTCTAACAACCTAGAAGCAAACAGGGCTACGCTTATCGGAATTCAACAAAATTAGACTTTTTAGAAATGTGAGAATATCTCCTACAACTTCCTAGTTGAAAACTTTTATAGATTCCGTAAGGAATTCAAAATCCGGTCCGTTAAACACACGCAAATAGTTAACCAGTCTGCAGAATTTTAACAAAAAGCTGAAACTTCTATAGCTTGTAACTTTTGCTCTACTTGTCGGAATTTAACAAAACTAGACAATTTGAAATGGTGGGAACATCTACTAAAACTTTATAGTCGAACACTTTAACTGTAGAATTTCAACAAAGTTGAAACTTCTAAAGTTTGTAACTTTTGCTATACTTGTCGGAATCTAACGAAACAAGACAATTTGAAAAGGTGGGAACATCTAATACAACTTCCTAGTTGACCACTTTCTCAATTTCCGTAAGGAATTCCAGTTTCTAGCCCCTCGAACATACGAACAAGTTAACCAAACTGTAGAATTTCAATAAAAAACTGAAACTTCTAAACCTTGTAACTTTTGCTTTACCTGTCGAAATCTAACGAAACAAGAAAATTTGAAAAGGTGGGAACATCTACTACAACTTCCTAGATGAACAATTTCTCAGATTCAGCAAGTAAGAGGTACAAAAATATCAAGCAATCCAAACAGTAAGCATTTAGCCAAAAGCTGGCTGCTATGTTTTGGAACGGTCATAACTTTTGCACCACTTATCAGAATCTAACCAAATAGGACATTATGGAAAGGTGAGAATATCTACTACAACTCTCTAGTTGAACACTTTTTCATATTCCTTATGGAATTCAATTCCCCGTCCATTGAACACACGCAAAAATTAACCAACAGCAAATTTCTTAACAAAAAGCTGAAACTTTGAAAGCTTGTAATTTTTGCTCTCCTTGTCGGAATTTAACCAAATTATATTTTCTGGAAAGGTGGGAACATATACTACAACTCTCTAGTTTATTATTTTTTCAGATTCCTTACAAAATTCAATTCCCCATTTTTTGAACACAGGCAAATATTAACCAACAGCAGATTTCTTAACAAAAATCTGAAACTTTTAAAGCTTGTAACTCCTACTCCGCTTAAAAGAATCTAACCAAATAGGGCATTTTGGATAGGCGGGAACATCTACTACAACTCTCTAGTAGAACACTTTCCCAAATTCAGTAAGTAAGAGGTATAAAAACACCAAACAATCTAAACAACGAGCTTTCAGCCAAAAACTGGCTGCTGTGATTTGTAACAGCCATAACTCCTACTCCGCTTATCGGAATCAAACGAAATAGGACTATTTGGACAAGTGAGACACTCTACTACAACTCATTAGTTGAACATTTTCCTAAATTCAGTAAGTAAAAGGGTACAAAATATCGAGCAATCAAAACAGCAAGCACTCAGCCCAAAAGCTAGCTGTTGTGGTTTGTAAAAGCCATAACTCCTACTCTGCTTATTGGAATCTAACCAAATAGGACATTTTGGAAAGGTGGGAACTTCTAATATAACTCTCTAGTTTAACACTTTCCCAAATTCAGTAAGTAAGATGGTACAAAACATCAAGCAATCAAAAGAGCGAGTTCTAAGCCAAAAGGCTGACTGCTGTCGTTTGTAAAAGCTATAACTCCTACTCTGCTTGTCAGAATCTAACCAAATAGGAAATTTTGAAAAGGTGAAAGACTCTACTATAACTCTCCAGTTGAACACTTTCCCAAATTCAGTAAGTAAAAGGGTACAAAACATCGAGCAATCAAATCAGCGAGCACTCAGCCCAAAAGCTGGCTGCGGTGGTTTGTAAAAGCCATAACTCCTACTCCGCTTGTCGGAATCTGACCAAATAGGAAATTTTGGAAAGGTGGGAAAATCTATTACAGCTCCATAGTTGAACATTTTTCCAAATTCAGTAAGAGGGTACAAAACATCAAGCAATCAAAACAGCGAGTTCTCAGCCCAAAGGCTGACTACTGTCATTTGTAAAAGCCATAACTCCTACTCCGCTTGTCGGAATCTAACCAAATAGGAAATTTTAGAAATTTGTGAGACTCTACTACAACTCCCTAGTTGAGCACTTTCCCAAATTCTGTAAGTAAAAGGGTACAAAACATCGAGCAATCAAAACAGCGAGCACGCAGCCCAAAAGCTGTGTGCTGTGGTTTGTAAAAGCCATAATTCCTTCTCCGCTTGTCGGAATATAACCAAATAGGACATTCTGGAAAGGTGGGAATACCTACTACAACTATATAGTTGAACACTTTCCCAAATTCAGCAAGTAAGAGGGTACAAAATATCAAGCAATCAAAATATCGAGTTCTCAGCCCAAAGGCTGACTATTGTCGTTTGTAAAAGCCATAACTCCTACTCCACTTATCGGAATCTAACCAAATAGAAAATATTAGAAAGGTGAGAGTCTCTACTACAACTTCTTATTGTATCACTTTTCCAAATTCCGTAAGGATCATCAAGATACAGCCCCCTGAACATATGTCGATGTTAACCCCAAAACAGCAAACTTCGTTAGTAAAGCATAAGCTTTGACAGATCGTAACTTTTTTCTACTTGTCGGAATCTAACAAAATAGGGCATTTTGGAACGGTGAGAACGTCTATTACAACTTTCTAGTTGATCACTTTCACAGATTCAGCTAGTAAGAGGTACAAAAACATCATGCAATCAAAACAGTGAGCTTTCAGCCAAAAGCTGCCTGCTCTATTTTGGAACGGTCATAACTTTTGCAGCACTTATCAGAATCTAACAAAATAGGGCATTTTGGAAAGGTTGGAGCATCTACTACAACTTCCTAGTTGATCACTTTTCCAAATTCCGTAAGGAACTCCTAATTACAGCCCCTTGAACACACTAAAAAAATTAACCCAAAACAGCGAGTTTTCTGTTTTTGGTAAACTTTCGCTGTTTTGGGGAAACGGTTTGTTTCACCCCATCAAACTAGCAAGGAAAAATCTATAAAAATTAGAGCATGATAATAACACATATAAGAACCACGAAAATTAATTTGGGGTCAAAATTCCACCTTTAGCACAAGCTAATAATTCTAACCGTTTAAACTTCCAAGATTGAATCTTTATGCTTTATTTTAGTTCTACTACTTGAATCTTTATGTGCCTTTTTATTCTAGTCCTCATTCAACATATGCACATGATTTTAGTTTATGTTACAACAACATACAACAATAATAATAGCTAAAAACGAGCATGAGAATGAGAAACCCCCACCCAACAAAGTGTAGGAATGACTTGCTTGCCTTCTCCTCCTTGCTCCTTGTTCTTGCTCCTCAGGAACACCTCCCATGAAAGAAACCCATGAACCCTAATTGATTTGATCTCTCTTTTCTTTTCTTTTCTTTTCTTCTTAATTTTTTTTCTAAAATTAAACAAGTAAAAGAAGTACTAGAAATTTTAGAAGAAGAGAGATTGAGATGAGAAGGAGATGGAAACTCAAGAAAAATGAAGCATTTTCTTGCCCATTTAGGGTTTAGCCGGCCAAGGGGTGTGGAGGGGTTTAAATAGGAGAAGGGAGATGGGTATGTGGGTGAGAATGAAGCCTCTTGTCATTCCATTTCATGGTTAATTAATTGGAAATTGATTTGCAATTTTATATTACAATCAACACCCAAACTCATCTCTAACCCTTCATTTTGATCTTGATTGATCAAAAATAAAAGATATTTTTCCAAATCACGTACTACATGATTTCATGCGAACGTACGAAATCGATACAGTTTATATACGTACATATATCTATATATACTGATAATTTTTATTCATCAAAACCCATCAATCTGTACAAAAATAATTTAATTTTGGGAAGTAAAATAAAATAATAATAAAATAGTTTTATTACCAGCACAGATGATTTTAGTATCTATTTGATACAAAATAGATGTATACAGACTGATATATATATATTTTTATATATATAATGCTTATTAACAAAACCGAGTGATATCCACAAAAAATATTTCAATTCTTAAAATAAAAATAAAATAATATTTTGTTAATATCCGCCCGGGATTTTACATACATTTTCTCAAAAATGCATTTTACATAATTTTGTACAAGTGCACAAAACTGATACAATACATATATATACATACTAGTATATATATAGATAACTTTTTATTAGTCAAACCAAGTAATTTCTATAAAAATATTTTAATTTTAAAAATAATAATAATACAAATATAATATCCGACCGGGATATTACAACGTCAATACAAAAAAAAAAAACTAAGACAAAAGCTAGAAAGAAAAACAAGAGAGTCAAGTGTCCACCTCGTTCGATGGCACCATAGGAGGGAGAGACTCATCACCAACTTTCCCCACAACTCCCGAAGTCTCGACGACCATAGTAGAAGGATCTGCTATGGCGTCCTCTTCCTCTTCCTCTTCCTTGACAGGGGCAACATCGTATAACGAATACCTCAAGCCATCGAAACCAGGACCACACTAGCCGACATGCAAGAGGGCTCTAGCATATGCCTTCTACATGTTGATGGCAAGATATGCCTCTACCTCGGCACTCGTCTTCGCCACTACGACTTCCCTCTCCTTCATCGCGCACTCCCTCTCCTGGGCCGCCTGCTCCATTTCCCGAGTTGCTTGCTCCTTCTCCTTGGCCAATGCAGCCTCTAACTCGGCAATCTGCACCGCCTGAGTTTCCCCCTAACGCTCCGCCGCTTCCATCTCCTTAGCGGCCCTCGACCGCTCCTCTTCGCCCTATCAACCACAGACTAAAGCTCCTTCTGCTCCTCTACCACATTCCTCAACAGGTGACCAAAGTGGCAAGTAATCTGCCAGAAGAAAATGAGTTGAAGTCATGAAAGAGAAACAACTATTACGACGTCTCAAAAGAACTAGTGCGGAAAAGAAACTAGAAAAGACTTACCGACATGGCGTCCATAGAGATCTCCAAAGAAGAATCACCAACGGACCCCAAGGCCATTGCAACTCTATCCTTGGGGGGTCACGAGATGGTGAATCACATGCATACAACTTACCGAATCTCCAAGGAAGCCATCGTGCCCCCTAACTTTCCGGTCAAGAATAAAGATCTTCTTCAGCTCATCAGTGAGGATCGCGTCGACCGTCGCAGTAAGATGAGGATCCTCGAGCGCTAGAGCCGAGGCCAAAGAGAATCTGTCAGCACCAGGGGTGGTCGAAGCAGCAGGTGTAGACCCTACATCCTCCCCTGTAGCAACACCCGCTGAATTCTTCACAATCTTAGAGAGCATGAATCTTGTAACCATCCTCTTCCTCTTCTTCTCTTTGGGGGCCTTCCTGGTCAAACCCTCTCACCACAATTGCATAAAAATACTTGTCAGTTGTGCCTGCAATAGAAAACACAAAAGGATTATAAAATAAAAAGAATGAGCAACTACAACGGCAAAAACAAAATACAATGTGAAAGAAGACACGTACTAGGGTCGATCGGGTTAAGACCCCTCCTGAAGAGAGTCTCCTCGGTTATCTCTTTCCAGCTCAGAGCCGGCCACTTCAGAAGAACCCTCACCATACTCTCCTTTTCGGGGCTCAAAATCTGGTCTACCTTCGCTCTCCTCGCCACCGCCTCTCTCCAAGTTGTGGGGATCCCCCATGGATCACGACTACGAATGATGAAATACTTATCTTTCCAGAACTTGATCGAGTCGGGGTTGTCAATCAGCTTCACGCCCTGACGAGGGGTGAGATAAAACCTGAACTCCGCCCTGTTCTTCTGGAGAAGCTTGTAGAGTATCCTCAACACATTCAGTTGTGGCTCAAACCCGATGCCTGACAATGCAATATGTATCCATTCACGTAGCTCCATATACTCAGCATATACTGAACAGACGTGTAGTGTACCACCTCAAAACATCTCTAACGAACGGATGTAGAAGGAGGCAATGTAACCCCCGTACCCGTCCATAAATATTTTTTGTGTATTTTTTGTATTTTGATTTCCTTATAAATTTTTTTTCGCTCTTAAATTCTTTTTTTTTAAAATTTATTGTTGGATCTCTTATTAAAGTCCCTTTTAATCATAAATTGTGTTTGTAGGCATTTTCAAATGATTATATATTTTAACACAAATCATATTTTATTCTATAGGTTTTCTTATTTTTCTTATTTGATTACTTATTAAGTGTGAAACCAAATGCTCTATTTTGTTTTATTTAATTATTTAATGTTTACTATTAGTCATTTAAATAATGTACAAGCTCAGTTTAACTCATTCTATAATCTTATTTTTGGATTATTTAGTGATATATGTGCTAAACCTAAATCCTATTTTATTATATAATCTCATTATTATTATTATTATTATTATTATTATTATTATTATTATTATTATTATTATTATTATTATTATTATTATTATTATTATTATATGTTTCTTGCTGGGTCCTAACCCAATCCCGTTAACCCTAATCCAAATCCACTAACCTTAATTGCCTATATATACTAATTAATATCCTTAACCCTAATCATTAACTCCTAATCCCCTCTTCCCCATCAGCCGCCCCCGACATCCACTCCTCCTACTTTTCATCTTCTTCGACTGCCCTCGAATCCATCCCCAGCCTCGATAGCACCCCCCGCCGTCCCTCCATCACCAACAATCCCCCTCGTCGCCCTCCAGTCACCGTGCAACTACCCCATCGACATCAATCCCCACCACTGCTCCTGTCTCCAACCTGGCCACCACCATTGATGTCGTCAACCCAACCTCTTCCTCAACCACTACATTCCGATGACTCCGCCATCGCCATCCTCCCACCGAGACTGCATCCCGCTCTCGAATGCCATGCTTCCACTCATCGTCAACCCCTGCCTCATCGCCGTAGCCACCCTCGTCGCTTGCTGCCTCTCCATTCACCTCTTCACCATCATCACACTGAAGTCCCCTCGCCACTGCTGCATCTCCTCGCCACGTTTCTCCCTCACTGTTGTTGCTTATTGCTGCACTCTCGACCAACCACCGCACACAGTAGCTCCACCTCCCTGTCTCATACCCGCCAGCACCTGCAACACCTGAAGCCACCTTGTCGTAGCCCTCTTTTGCGTTCGATTCCGCGGTCGTTGTGTGTGTTTCCATTGTATCTTGTGTTACCACTACTATTTTTGCTGTGTGTTGCTGCTATTGTCCTTGCTGTTGCCGTGCTGTCATCATCGTCTCTTGTGTGTGTTGCCGCTCTTATTCCTTCCATCGTGGTCGTGCAAACGTCGTATAAGGCAAGTACTTCTTGAACCAACTTGTTGGTCTAGTTCAAGAATATCTTTTAATCTCTGCAAGTAGTCCATATTTAATTTGTTGTATCTTATTTTGCTTGATACCTAGAAACTATTACGGATTCAATGGAGAAACCAAGTAGTAGTTTTCTTTTCGTGCCATACCCTTGATTCAATTCTAATCCATGTCATCTGTCATCATATGCATACACTACACGAGCATAAACTAGAAACACGTATATGTAAAATATATAGTGACTTGAATGCATATCAGTTGTATGTGATGTTATATCTAGATTCGTGAAGTTGGTCATTTGGTGATAGTAATTTTGTCATGTTAACAGTAGGAATTCGTCCTAATTATTAAGTATAAAATCCAGTTTATTTCTTGTTATATGAATACGTGAATTGATTATCATGATTGTTGCATAGGAGTACATTTTCCTGCTGTCCTGCTGGTTATTCCATATTGTAGTGAGATTATGACTCTGTTTCCAATAAAATTAACTATAACTTTGTAAATAATATATTTAGCACACTGAGTATAATTTCTAGATCTTCTTAGAGATTTAAATTCCGATTTGTAGACTGTAAGTTATCATATTTTTAATACTACTAGGTTTTTAATTCCGGATTTCTGTCTAGAGGCTTATCGACACGATTTAATATTTAAAATAGTGCATTATCAGTATGAATACGTGATATTAACTAGGCATTTACAATTGATGTATTTTTAGCAATTGATGTATTTTTATCAGATCAATTGATGTATGAATACGTGAGATTAGGAGTCACTTTAAAATTTTTATCAGATCAATTGATGTATTTTCAGACCAGTTATATATGAGAACATGACCCTAGGCTGCTGCCAGAGGACTAGTTAAATAAAGAACCAGACTTTTGACCAAGCTGCATATAACATTATCTAGATATTATTAAATAAGAGTTGTAGCCATCTGTGTCTGGAATCCATACTATCTGATGGTTTTGTAGTTCAACTTACTAATTGCAAGATATTCCTCTAGGTGTAAAGTTTGAATTCCAGAATACAGTCTGAAAAATACAATAAAATGCTTAACTAATTGAAACAGTAGAATAAATTAAGAATTTAGACCTGAGATTAATCGTATTATTGGTGAAAACTGCTAAGAAAAAAATTATGGTTTTTATAAGATTTTTAAATGAATCTACAACCAACTTTTATATATAAGAATTTGAACCTAACATGTTGCCTGAACATGAAACCAGTAAAGAATAAAATGTAACACCCCAATTTCCATACACTGGAAAACCAGAACATAAGCTAGAATCTTTCCTTCAATTAGCCACAACACACTGAAAAACAAGTAAATTTAAATTTTTTTATTGAACACAAATGTATTACAAGTACGAATTTTACAAAATTCCAATACATTACAACAGTGTTACAATAAATATCTGTACAAATTCAAGTGTTACAGCTTTACACTTGGTACTTCATTTGGATGCTTTCTAACAATAAATAAATTACAGCAATTGTTACAAAAGAAACAATATTAATCAACATATATTACAGCGGAAACTTAAATAAAATCGACTCCTGCTTCTCTTTCCTTGAGTCCTCCTGAATCATGTACCTGTACTTCTGCAATTTAGTACCTGTAATCTTGCAATCCAGTACCTATAGAAGTGGGGATGTCAGTACATATACTGACGCTTTAAGGCTGATCACTAGCAGCGATTCTCAAATTTAAACAAAAAAATTGATGAAAAGATAAACATGTATATATAGTTGATGAGTCAGTGTATGCTATGACTTAGAATCTAATGCAAGACTTATTAATGCAAAGTTGCTCTTATTCTAATGCAAGAAAAACTCTGGGGCAGTATGCAGCCCATACTACATACAACACATATCAAGCCGTTTCTTCATATATAGGAATTTGAACCCGCGCCATGAATTCTACCCTTGTACTCGACTTATTTCTGAAGGTACGACATGACCGATGAGGTTGTCCTGAAACGGTCTAATTCTGTCAGGCGCACCAGACCTCATTCAAATATCTGACAAATCTTTGGAGTTTCCGTAGTAGCAAGTTAGCTCGGGGCATCCCCTGCTGGCCCCTAGCCCGACCCTAGTCTATGGCTTCTCGCCCTTAGATGTATGACAAGACAGAGTTCCGAGTGTCCATCCTCCTAGCTCTGATAGGAATCTCTCCCGCTTATCAAGGCACTTCAGAAATTAACAGACGAGATACGGATACCGTGCTCCCAACTCCTGAGAAGGCACAGACCGTATTCCCTTTGACAAGAAGGGTACAACCCAATAACACCGCCTAGTGTCGGCCTATAGGACAAGTCGGATCATAAGGTATCACCCTTAATACTAACTCTTTCCCTTCGGTGAGAAAATGATAATAAATATAGGTTAATAGTAATAGTCATAAGTTACTACCCTAACAATGTCACTAACCCTAAACAAACCTAGGGATGACAACAGTACTAACACAACATGCTAGGTCTTAAGTTAGACATCGTAAGATGACTCTACTAGGTGCTCAAGCTAGACTTACTAGAATCCATAAGGATCCGGTTTGTGGCCTATCGATCCAAGACCCCGGCAATACGAACGTATTTGCATGCTACTACCCTGAACTTGGATTTTGTCAACACTCCGGTCCGTGATCAACCAACTCGGTTAAGATCTCACAGTAGACGCCAAGTGACTCCTCCACAGTCCCTTAAGAGCAAGGTAAACACGTCTTGATGATCAACAGCCCCGAGGGAAATGATATCACCCTAAACGAGCACAACAAACTGTGTACTATCTAATAAGCTACATGCGAGTAAACAAAACACATACGAGCAAAACAAGCTACGTATGAAACCAACAACTACATACGAGCTAGGCGAGCTGCATATGAGACAACAACATACATACGAGCCAAATAAACTACGTATGAGACCAACAGCTACATACGGCTAGGCGAGCTGCGTATGAGCAAAACCACATATAAAACAACCATACAGGTCTTCTAACAACCTTGAAGCAACCAAACGTGCTTCATAGAAAAACTTGATCTTCTATAATTAGAAACAACAGAAGAATCTACATACAGTCTAAAATAGGCATACTACCAATGAGAAGCCCAAAAGCGACATAAAAACCTTCTGACAGCCTAGAAGCAACCAGTGCTGCGTTTATCGAAATTTGATAGAAATATAATTTTTAGAAAAGTAAGAACATCTACCAAAACTCTCTAGTGGAACACTTTTTCAGATTCCATAAGGAATCCAGAATCCGGTCTATCGAACACATGCAAACAATTTAACCAAACTGCGGATTTTCAACAAAAAGCTGAAACTTCTACAGCTTGTAACTTTTGCTCTACTTATCAGAATCTAACGAAACCGACAAATTTGGAATGGTGGAAACATCTACTACAACTCTCTTGTTGACCACTTCCTCAAATTCCATAAGGAATTCCAATTCCTGACCTTGAACACACGCAAATGCTAACAAAATACAGCAAATGCTACAAACAAAGCTTAAACTTGAGAGCTTGTAACTTTTGCTCTACTTGTCGGAATCTAACGAAACTGAACAATTTGGAAAGGTGGGAATATCTACTATAACTCTCTAGTTGACCATTTTCTCAGATTCCGTAAGGAATTCCAAATTCCTGACCTCGAACACACACAAAGAGTTAACCAAAGATAGCCAAAGATAAAGCAAAGCTGAAACTTTGAGAGCTTGTAACTTTTGCTCTACTTGGCGGTATGTAACCAAATCATACAATTTCGAAAGGTGGGAACATATACTACAACTCTCTAGTTGAAGACTTTTCCAGATTCCCTATGGAAATAGATCTACCGTCCCATGAATATATGCAAACGTTAACGTAAATAGCAGGTTTCCTTAACAAAAGCTGAACTTTGATAGCACATAAATTCTACTTCGCTTATCGGAATCAAACCAAATAGGGCAATTTGAAAAGGTGAGAGACTCTACTACAACTCTCTAGTTGGTCTCCTCCTCAGATTCAGTGAGTAAGAGGTTCAAAAGTATCAAGCAACCAAAACAGCAACATCAAGCCAAACAACTAGTTGCTGTGTTTTTGTAACGGTCATAACTTTTACGCCTCTTATCGGAATCTAACCAAATAGGTCATTTTGGAAAGGTGAAAGTCTCTACTATAACTTCCTAGTTGGTCTCCTCCTCATATTCAACAAGTAAGACATTCAAAAACAACAAAGAAGCAAAACAGTGAGCGCTTCTGCGAAATAACCCTAGAACTACAAAAAAATCGAATCTATATGCTTCTATTTTGTGTTCTACCACTTCAACTTTATGTGCCATCTATTCTATTCCACAACCAACAATATGCACATGATTTTAGCCCAATTCCTTCGCATACAAACAGATAAAACAACAAAACAAACATAAAAGTTTAAGAAACCCCCACCCATAATCGTATAGGAAGAACTTGCTTCGCCTTCTCCTCCTTGCTCCTTGTTCTTGCACTTCAAGAAAACTTCATGAAAGAGAACCCATGAAAAACCCCTCTCACTCTTTTGATTTTGATCTCTCTTTTCTTTTCTTTCTTTCTCAATCTTTTTCTAATTTTTTTCTAAAATAAAACTAAGTAAAGAAGGAGAGAATGAGAAGGAGAAGAGATGGAGAGACAAAATTGGAAGAGGGCTTTTTGCCCTCTTGGGTTGGGGCCGACCATTTGTAGAGGGAGACAGAGAGAGATGTGGATGAGAGAGCTCTTTCTTGTTGCTCAAATTAGTTGGGAATCAATTTGTAATTTTATTTTAGAATCAAAACCCTATAAATTTGCAATCAACACCCAAAATCATCTCTCACCCTTCATTTTGATCATGATTGTTCAAAATAAGAGGTATTTTTCCAAATTACATACTACATGATTTTGTACAAACGTACAAAATCGATACAATTCAACTACCTACCTATATCTGATTATACAGAAAAATTTTATTAGTTAAAACGAAAAATCTGTAAAAAAATAATTTAATTCCGAGAAATAAAAATAAAATAATTTTATTACCAGCTCGGAAGATTCCAGTATCAATTTGATACAAAACTGTCATATACCGACTTGTATATATACATAGATAATGTTTATTAACAAAACCGGGTGATCTCCACCAAAAATATTGCATTTCCTGAAAATAATAATAAAATAATAATTTTTTTAATATCTGCCCGGGATTTTCCAGACAATTTCCTAAAAATGCATTTTTCAAGATTTTGTACAAGTGCACAAAACCGATACAATACCTATATATACTTACTAGTATATATCCAGATAATTTTTTTTAGAAAAACCAGTAATTTCTATAAAAATATTTTAACTTTAAAAATAATAATTATATAAATGTAATATCCGTCCGGGATATAAAAATACTCCCTCCTTAGAATAGTTCTGTCCTTAGATATACGTTAAGTTAGGAAAATAGAAAAACATCCATACTCTAAATAACTCGGAGAAAGAAAGCTTATACGGCTTTCCAGCTCCCAAGTGGCTCATCTACGAACTGGTTCTCCAAAGAACTCGACCTCGATCCCAAAGCTGCCTGAAGAATCTACCAAAGTCGATATGTAATTTTCAAATCTTGGTCAGAGCTACTAACGCTGGCGCACCATGTCGCTTCCTTGCGCCTTAAATGTGGACTTTCGCTAATTTCTCTTGCGACTAAGTCATCTTCATCAGAAGAAAATGTGCAGACTCTGTCAACTGATCCCAAATATCTCAAATTAGTCATACATTTTCAAACTTCTGAGTAATCCTGTGAAGAAGTCCATACTGATATCTGATATTTTCCTTCATCAACTTGCCGCTCCAGTGCTTCAGTCCCTGCATCTCCCGCCTAAGCCTTCTAACTTGCTCATTTTGACTTGGTTTGCAGTTTCCATCGTGCCAAAACTAAGCTCTAATCTTCAGTAATCACTCAAATATTGGCTTGCCCGATCTCATCATCTTTCTTCTTACTTCCTTCACGGTCTTTTTGGCTGAGGCTAATTCTTCACTACCTTGATCTTTTGCACTTTGGTAGCCACTCCCGCCTTAGAATAGGACATGGCCTATGAACATCACTTCTGACTTTCAGGATTCTCTCCTATAATTTGCTCATAGCTGACGCTCCAAATGGTGTAATCAACAAAACCACATCTAAAGTTGCCTCCCACACACATCTCAACTTCTTGAAAAATAATTCAGGCGAGGAATATGATGAACCTCAATTGAACAAAATAGTTGTATGGACTCCATATATATATATAAATCTAACTGGTTACAAAAAGTGTTACAGCACATATAACTTCTTCAGTCTAAATAAAATTTCAAAATACAACTTTTAAACTTAGTTGCAACTCCATATGTACATACTGGTAATGGCTCTCCTGCCTTCTTCAACTTGCCTTTAGTAAGTGTGAACTCTTACTCTTGGTGAACATGATCCTGTCCTTTATTGTTCATCTTCGGAGCTAATCTGCAGTCTTTCTTGTGAAACTGGAGACAGTTTGGCCTGATATGACCAATCTCCCCACAATTGTAACAGACACGGGTATCCATCTGAGGGTCCTTCCTCGGGCACTGGATCATGAAATGACCTTGCCGACCACATAGGAAACAACTTTCAGTCTTGGAGCCTCAAAGTTCGCCCTCCTTCTTCTGAGTCTTCTGCTTCTGACCTCAGTCCTCGAACCCTAACGCTGGTGCAGATCTTTTCCCTTCTCATCGTGGACAGACTGATCTCTAGTGTCCTACTTTATCACAGAAATGGCATGTTACAACCTCGGTGTTCCACTAGACTTGCTCCATTCATACTGTAGTTGTGCCAATCCGAAATCAAAGTGTTCCTACTCCTTTGCTAGGCTTGCTAATATAGCTTTGCAAGCATCACCCACTTTCTTAGCTTGACGACTTCTCCTGGTCCTGCACCTCCTCATCTTCTTCATTTCCTGACGTATGTTGGCTGCTGCCGCTGTGCGTTGATCCACCCTTAGCCTCTGTGGTAGGGAAGGCGAGTCCGTCTTGAGGTTAGCTTGTAGTGAATTCTCCTTCGCCTCCTCGCTCGAGATCATCGGATCCTTCATCGAAATCGGCTCACTCTCTTCCATCAACACATCCTTGGTTACGATATCCTCGAATACCATCCTTAAAACACATATACTCGAATTAGTCCAGATATAGAAAAAATCATAAAACATAAGTTGAAAGAAACAAAAATTTAAATTATAATTGTCTAGAACTAGCTAAAACCCGACTCCTAAAAGGCATCCACGTTTAATTTTCCTACTGTGTCGGACAGTAAATTGAAGTTGGCTTTGATACTACTCTGTAACGCCCCGATTTCTATACATTGGGAAACCTTGACATAAGCCAGAATCTTTTCTTCAATTAGCCACAATACACAGAGAAATAGGAAAATTTAAAACTTTTTATTCAACACAAATGTATTACAAGTCTGAATGTTATAAAATTGCAATACATTACAATAGTGTTACAATAATACCTTTATAAATCCAAGTGTTACTACTTTCAACAATTTACATCAGAGTACAATGAATAAAGAACAACACTTGGTACTTCACTTGGATGCTTTCCAACAATAAATAAATTACAGCAATTGTTACAAAAGAAACAATAGTAATCAATATATATTACAGCGGAAACTTAAATAAAATCGACTCCTATTTCTCTTTCCTTGAGTCCTCCTGAATCATGTACCTATACTTCTACACTCCAGTACCTGTAATCTCCAGTACCTATAGAAGTGGGGACGTCAGTACATATACTGACGCTTTAAGGATGATGACTAATAGCGATTCTCAACTTTAAACAAACAGATTGATTAAAAGGGAAACGTGTATATATAGTTGATGTGTCAGTGTATGCTATAACTCAGACTCTAATGCAAGACTTATTAATGCAAGGAAGCGCTTATTCTAAGAATCTGGGATAGTATGCAGCCCATACTACATACGCCCCATATCAATCCGTTTCTACATATATAGGAATTTGAACTCGCGCCACGAATTCTACCCTTGTACTCGACTTGTTTCTGAAGGTACGACATGCCCGATGAGGTTGCCCTGAAACGGTCTAATTCTGTCAGGCGCACCAGACCTCACTCAAATATCTGACGAATCTTTGGAGTTTCTGCAGTTGCAGGTTAGCTCGAAGCATCCCCTACTACCCCTAGCCAAACCGCAGTCTCTGGCTTCTCGCCCTTAGATATATGACAAGACGGAGTTCCGGGGGTCCATTCCCTAGCTCCGACAGGAATCGCTCTCACTTATCAAGGCACTTCAGAAATTAACAGACGAGATACGGATCTCGTGCTCCCAACTCATGAGAAGTCACAGACCGTATCCCTTTGACAAGAAGAGTACAACCCAATAACACCGCCTATTGTCGGTCTATAGGACAGGTCGGACCATAAGGTATCAACCTTAACACCAACTCTTTTCCTTCGGCAAGAAAATGATAATAAATATAGGTTAAGTAGTAATAGCCATAAGTTACTACCCTAATAATGTCACTAACACTAAACAAACATAGGGAAGACAACAGTACTAAGATAACATGCAAGGTCTTAAGTTAAACTTCGCAAGATAACTCCACTAGGTGCTCAACCTAGACTTACCAGAATTTCTAAGGATCCAGTTCGTGGCCTATCGATCCAAGATCCCAGCAATATGAACGTATTCGCATGCTACTATCCTAAACTTGGATTTCGTCAACACTACGGTCCGCGATTAACCAACTCGGTTAAGATCTGATGCTACACGCATAGTGACTCGTCCACAGTCCCTTAGGAGTAAGGTAAACACACGTCTTGATAGTTGATAGCCCCTAGGGCAATAATATCACCGTAGACGAGCACAACAAACTGCGTACCAGCTAATAAGATACATACGAGTAAACAAAATACATACGAGATAAACAAGCTACGTATGAAATCAACAACTACATACGAGCCTAGGCGAGCTGCGTATGAGACAGCAACATACATACGAGCCAAATAAATTACATACGGCCAGCCGAGCCACGTATGAGCAAAACCACATATAAAACAGCCATACAGGTCTTCTAACAACTTAGAAGCAACCAAACATGCTTCCTAGCAAAACTTGATCTTCTACAATTAGAAGCGACAGAAGAATTTACTAACAGTCTAAAATAGGCCTACTACCAATGAGAAGCCCAAAAGCGACATAAAAACCTTCCGACAGCCTGGAAGCAACCAGTGCTGCGTTTAGCAAAATTCGATAGAAATATACTTTTTAGAAAAGTAAGGACAAATATCACAAATCTCTAGTGGAACACTTTTTCAGACTCCATAAGGAATCCAGAATTCGGTCCATCGAACACACGCAAACAGTTTATCCAAACTGTGGATTTTCAACAAAAAGCTGAAACTTCTACAGTTTGTAACTTTTACTCCACTTATCGGAATCTAACGAAACTGGACAATTTGGAAAGGTGGGAACATTTATTACAACTCTCTAATTGACCACTTCCTCAAATTCCGTAAGGAATTCCAAATTCCTGACCTTGAACACACAAATGCTAACAAAATATAGCAAAGGCTACAACAAAGCTGAAACTTGAGAGCTTGTAACTTTTGCTTCACTTGTCGGAATCTAACGAAACTGAACAATTTCGAATGGTGGGAATATCTACTACAACTCTCTAGTTGACCACTTTCTCAGATTCCGTAAGGAATTCCAAATTCCTGACCTCGAACACACGCAAACAGTTAACCAAAGATAGCCAAAGATAAAGCAAAGCTAAAACTTTGAGAGCTGGTAACTTTTGCTCTACTTGGCGGAATGTAACCAAATCATACAATTTAGAAAGGTGGGAACATATACTACAACTCTCTAGTTGAAGACTTTTCCAGATTCCCTATGGAAATCAATCTACCATCCCATGAACATATGCAAACGTTAAGGGAAATAGCAGGTTTCCTTAACAAAAACTGAACTTTGAAAGCACATAACTTCTACTCCGCTTATCGGAATCAAACCAAATAGGGCAATTTGGAAAGGTGAGAGACTCTACTACAACTCTCTAGTTGGTCTCCTCCTCAGATTCAGTGAGTAAGAGGTTCAAAAGTATCAAGCAACCAAAACAGCAACATCAAGCCAAACAGCTAGTTGCTGTGTTTTTGTAACGGTCATAACTTTTACGCCTCTTATCGGATTCTAACCAAATAGGTCATTTTGGAAAGGTGAGAGTCTCTACTATAACTTCCTAGTTGGTCTCCTCCTCATATTCAACAAGTAAGATATTCCAAAACAACAAAGAAGCAAAACAGTGAGCGCTTCAGCCAAAGCTGACTACGCTGTTTTGCAAAAGCCATAACTCTTACCCAGCTTACCGGAATCTAACCAAATAGGACAATTTGGAAAGGTGAGAAACTCTACTACAACACTCTAGTTGGTCTTGTAGTACCCCGTATTTTAAAATATTATTTTTACATTTATAATTGAATTAAAATGGTTTTTGGAGATTCAATAAATATTTTCTGAAGATTTATCTTTTACACGTGCGAAACACGTGCAAATATTTTCTTAAGAAGTTCAAAGGCAAAAATTATTTTATGGGAAATCATTATTTATTATTTGGGATTTTTTTGTAATTTTTTTAGTTTTTCCTGATGTTAATTGGATCTATTTGCAAATATTACGAAAAAGAAGGATCTTTTTGCAAAATTGTTATTTTAAAGGATGAAAGTGTAAAACTATTTTCTGGACTTTCCAAACAGTGCCGACTAGAAATAAAGTTTTTTATTTTGTTTTTAAATATCAATTTAATTGGTTTTATCAAATTTCCAAGTATAGAGATCTATTTATGTAAAATTATACTTTAAAATGGTTATTTTGCAAATCCGTTTAAAACCCTAATTCTCCTATTCCGGCCTATATATATATATATATATATATATATACATATATATAAGAGTGGAGTGCATCCGTCTTTCGCTGCACAACACAAAGGTTTTATTATTTCTTGAAGATTTAAGGAGGTGATCTTAGATTTCGCAAAAGAAAGGCTTTTCTTGTTAGATCTCGTCATTTGAGGTGCGTGACTTGTTTGTTTTATTTTATTTTGTTTATGTTGTATGTAGTATTTCATCTACTAGAAAGCATGTTAGGCTTTGAGTATGAATATGTACATGACGGATTGAATGGACGGATGAATTGAAAATTGGTCTTTTATGAACCCTAATTATCTTTGGATGGATTTGCATGTGGATGATGTGAGTTTTTATTATCATTGAGTTTGGATGAACACAACTTGACTATAGAAATGTTAGATTTGTTCATGTTTATGATTTCATAATGGTGATTGAAATTTAGGAAATCTTGAGAAGGACTGATGAGATAGGAGATCAGGTCTTATGAACTGGATTTGAGATAAATTGGATTTAGTTGATGAACACAACTAAATTGGGGATCTTTTGAAAATTCGGTATTGATATGGTTTGGATCTGAATATGAAACTATTTCAATGATCAATAATTTTTTTAGAAACTCTATTTTTGACTATATGCACAATCTATGTTTTAATCGATAGAAATCAAAGAATCACCACTTTTATGAATTCAAGTAACTTTGAATTAGTTTGGTGGGTTATTATAAACCCTACAGGTTGTAATTGATCATATAAGAAATATACTTTTTGTAGAAATCGTTTTCATAAAGTAAAACTACGTATCGGTTGAAATGTGAACAACCAAAAATCTGTAGTCTGCAGGTTGACAGTCGAGTGGTGTGACTTTACAGTCGACCGTCACGACCCGGCTGCTGTGATTTCTAATTTTGCTTAAAATTTCGTTCTGGACAGTCGACCAATGATCTTTTACAGTCGACTGCTATACTTAGAATTATTTTCTTAAAGATTATTAGATTTATCGCTTTGGACAGTCGACCTATGACCTTTTAGAGTCAACTTATAATACTTAGAATTATTTTCTCAAAGTTATTGGATTTTCTCTTTGACAGTCGACCGATGGCTTTTGTAGTCGACTGATACTGATATATCTATACATATTTTAATGTTCTTTTAAATGATTTATCCCCTAAATGTTTTTAATCTATAACTTACTATTCTATACTTTATCTTCTACTGCACATACGTTTTCAAATGGTTTAGCTGAGCAATGTATGTTGGAAGTTTTGTTTGGATATTGGGTGTGAGTCTCTAGAGGGTGTGTGTGACCCTAGTATACCGGCAGTCAAGATATTTATGTTTGGCATGTTGAGGCATTACAGTAGATCAGTTGTTGAGTTAAGTCCGGTAGGGTACACCAACTCTAGAAGATTCATAAAGTAATTAAATAACCTAAATGATAAGAACAGGCACTAGTGGTGATATGATGAACGAGGACACAGGTTATGGACCACAGTATAGGCTCGCGGTGTGAGATAATCCCCGGAATTATCCAGGTGTGAGTGAAATAGTCTCCAGAATTACCTGTGGTGTGGGATTAATCTCTGGAATTATCGGGATCAAGGCGACGCACATGTGGTATTCGTATATGAGGTGCCATCGCTTGCGGTGTGGGGTATTCTCGAAGATTCCCAGGTGTGAGTGAAATAGTCTCCGGAATTATCGGGGCATGGGCTAATACTCACAGTTTATCTTTATCTCGTAGTAGTCATTGTGTTAGAATTAGGGGGATTAAACCCAATAATGTGGAGATGTTAAGGGCTTACACCGGATCTATGTAGAGTGGGATGCATAGACTCTGACAAGTACGCATTAGAGAGTCAGCATATAGAATTGTGTTTTCTTGACTTGGTTTCATGCATGTGGTTTCCTTTTTTCTACACTTGACACTTAGTCTAGCTACACTTGATGTTTTCATGTTTCCTTGTTATTTCGTATTTCTTTTGTTTTGGTCTCTAGTACGTGTTGTTTATGATTCCAGGTTTCATGTTTATTTATGTTGCTTGTTCCTGTTTTATGTCACTCACACCTTTATAGCTGACCCCTTTAGTTCTGGGGGTTAGGGTGATCTCTAGCTTCATATTGTTCTAGGTGGTTACTTGTAGCTCGGGATTTGGATGCTTGTGTTAAAGTGATTTAATGATTTATGTAATATGTGAAGAAAGTGTTGTAAGAAAGAAATTCGTAATTTAAGGTGTATTGTATTCCGCTGTGCTATGTAAAGATTAATGTAATGAAAGTTAAAAATTTTATTGGTGTTGGTTGTGTTTAATATAAATTTGAAGTTGATGCTGGGAATTGTACCACGTATTTCTAAGATATCATATTAGAAATTCGGGATGCTACAGAGATTGGTATCAGAGCATGCTTCAATAGTAATAATAAACATGGTATAAAAATAACCTAGGTGTGGACACTAGAGTGTAGGTACCTAGGTGTGGACATTAGAGAGTGAGTATCCAATAGAACCGAAACATGATGTTTTTACTTTTGGGGTATGGTTGCGGTTTTGCCAAGGGGTATTGATGTGAATATGAATTGTGTTGTGGTGCTCTAACTCTCCCCTCATTTTGCGATATTCAGAATGGTTGGACCCAGATCTAGGGTTGGTAACAATGGCGATGGAGCTAGAAGTTCCCAAGGAACTGGAGTTGATCTTAAGGCCGAATTTGCCAGGGTGTATCAGACTTTGAATGCACTAATGGCAGCTAATTTGGTGCAGAATCATAACCAACATTAGAATCACGGGACTGGACCAGGATTGGTTAACGCTGATCCTATCAAGCAGATTGAGTCCTTCAAGAGGATGAAGCCGCCAGTATTTGAGGGGCAGTCTGATCCAAATGAGGCTGATGATTGGATTAGACGGATCGAGACAATCTTCGAGGTCTCGGAAACTCCGGCAGCCTACAAGGTGAAGTTGGCCACTATGCAGTTGGAAAAGGATGCTGGTGTTTGGTGGCAAATGGTGAAGAGAACTTTGGGGGACTAGCGATTGACTTGGGAGGCTTTTCTAGAAGAATTTAGCGATCGTTTCTTTCTCCTGGATATTCAGGAGAAGAAGGCGACAGAATTCTTGAATCTATAGCAGGGCAGCATGACCGTGCGAGAATATGAGACTAAATTCGCTCAGCTGTCAAGGTATGCACCAGAGTTGATAGTTGATGAGGCGAAGAAGGCCAAGAAGTTTGAGCAGGGCTTGAGGCCCAACTTGAGGTCGAGAATGATTTCATTGGGCATAAGGAGGTTCGATAAGCTGGTCAGGAGAGCAGCTATGACAGATGAAGATATGGACCAGTTCCAGAAGAAGCAAGAGACCTGGAACAGGAACAAGAGGCCAGCATCAGGTCAGAGTGGGAAGGGATTCCCAGCGAAGCAAGTCAAGTTCAGTGGTTTAGTGCAGAAGGCACCTGCAACTCAGGAAGTGACTTGTTACTACTGCAAGGAGGCATGTCATTACAGGTCAGCGTGTCCTAAGTTGGCAAAGCAAACTTGTTTCCAGTGTGGGCAAGCGGGACATTCTAAGGCTCATTGTCCACAGTTGAGGAAGGATGGTCCAGGTGGAAGTAAATTCCAGAGGCAAGGGCGAGTGTTCGCATTAACCAAGGAGGATGCGGGTAACTCGGAAAATGTAATCCAGGGTATTCAAGAGTTTTGATTTTATTTTTAATTAATGTAATAAGTAAAACTTTTATTCGAGAATAATTGGAGTTTGAGTATCATTCTTCATATAACAGGGATTGTTTTGGTTAATGGAATTAAGGCAAAAGTTTTATTTGATACTGGTTCATCGCTTACTTTTGTGTCGCCCAACTTTGCAAAGGTCTTAGGTGTGGAGCCTAAATTGTTTCCAGGCAAGGTTTTGTCGGTGGCAATGACGTCAGGTGAAGAATTGATCGCTGAACGATATTACGAGGGCTGTGATATCGAGATTGATGGGAGATTATTTGGCATTGATCTGATTGAGCTGCAAGTCTTAGGAGTGGATGTGATCATGGGCATTGATTGGATGGCAATATATGATACCACAATTGAATGCAAGCAGAAAGAGGTGTTGGTAAAAGCACCAGGTGGTCCCGCAGTGACTTTCCAAGGGAAGAAGAAAGTTCCAAAGGTGGCTGCAATGGTATCCAAGATGGCAATTCCAGATGAAGTCAAAGGCATTTTAGTTGTCAGAGATTTTCCTAAGGTGTTCTTGGATGATTTTCCAGGATTACCGCCGCAGAGAGATGTGGAATTTTGCATTAATGTTCAGCCGGGGAGTGCTCCGATTTACAGGATGGCACCTGTGGAGCAAGACGAAGTGAAGAAGCAGATTAAGGAGTTGTTGAACAAGGGACTTGTTAGGCCGAGTTCCTCATCGTGGGGTGCGCCATTGTTGTTAGTCATGAAGAAAGATGGGTCAATGAGGATATGCATTGACTACCAAGAGTTGAATAGGGTGACTATTTCGAACAAGTATCCACTTCCGCGGATTGATGATTTGTTCGACAGGCTTCAGGGAGCAGCTGTGTTTTCAAAGATTGATTTGAGATCAGGGTATCATGTTCGATTCAAGGAGGAAGATGTGAGTAAGACAGCTTTTAGGACTCGTCATGGGCTCTATGAGTTTTTGGTGATGGCATTCGATTTGACGAATGCGCCAGCAGTGTTCATGGATATGATGAACCGGGTTTTGAGGCCATTTATTGACTCCTTCGTAGTGGTTTTCATCGACGATATTTTGGTGTATTCAAAGTCGGAGGAGGAGCATTCTATGCACTTGACAGCGGTATTACAGAAATTGGAGTAGCATCGCTTGTATGCCAAGTTGTCGAAGTGTGAGTTTTGGAAGTTTGAGGTAGCTTTCCTTGGTCATATCCTTTCTAAGGAGGGAGTGGCCACTGATCCTCAGAAGGTTGAGGCAGTAAAGGATTGGCCCATGCCACTGTCTGTGAAGGAAGTCAGGAGTTTCTTGGGTTTGGCTGGTTACTACAGGAGATTCATCCAGGGTTATTCTCAGATTGCAGTTCCTTTGAAAGGTTTGACCCGGAAGAATGTAGCATTTTCATGGACTGATAAGTGTGAGGTGAGTTTCTTTGAGTTAAAGGAGAGGTTGACTACTACACCTATCTTAGCTTTGCCTCAAGCTGGAAAGGATTATGATATCTTCAGTGATGCGTCTCTCAGAGGTTTGGGTTGTGTCTTGATGCAAGAAGGCAAGGTTATTGCTTATGGTTCCAGGCAGTTGCATCCGCATGAGAAGAATTATCTGACGCATGAGTTGGAGCTAGCAGCTATTATCTTTGCCTTGAAGTAGTGGAGGCATTATGTTTATGGTGAGAAGGTCAACATGTACACTGACCACAAGAGGCTGAAGTACATTTATCAACAGAATGATCTAAATCTTCGGTGGAGAAGGTGGTTGGAAGTATTGGAAGACATTCGTCCTAAGATCAAGTATCATCCAGGCAAGGTGAATGTGGTAGCTGATGGACTTAGCAGGAAGAGTAGTTTATCAAGTTTGATCACTACTCAAAGTGAGTTGGCAGCAGAGATTGATCAGGCAGGTATCGAGGTGGTGCTGCAGGGTTTGGGGGCATCTTTGGCTCAGTTGAGACTGCAGCCTTCCTTGAGAGAGAGTATTGTGGAAGTTCAGAGATCAGATTCAGAGATTCAGAAGATGTTGCAACAGGTTTCAGAAGGCAAGCTATCAGAGTTTCGTGTCCAAGATAGAGTTCTATGGATGGGTGAGAGGTTGTGTGTTCCGGATAATGTAGATTTGAGAGAGAGTATCTTGCAGGAAGCACACAGTACCTTGTTGTTAGTACATCCTGGAGGCACAAAGATGTACAAGGACATCAAACATCACTTTTGGTGATTTGGTATGAAGAGGAATGTGGCAGATTTCGTGGCAAGGTGTCTGACTTGTCAGCAGATCAAAATAGAAAATCAGAGACCTGGAGGTTTGTTGCAGCCGTTGCCCATTCCGGAGTGGAAATGGGAGAATATCAGTATGGATTTCATCATGGCTTTGCCGAGGAGTTCGAAGGGCAATGACTCGATTTGAGTTATTGTGGACCGTTTGACTAAGTCGGCTCACTTTCTGGCCATGAAGATTACTTGGTCGTTGGAGAAATTGGCTGAGTTGTACATTGGTGAGATTGTGAGACTTCATGGAGTTCCTGTGTCAATTGTTTCCGACAGGGATGCAAGGTTCACTTCAAGGTTTTGGAAGAGCCTACAAGCAGCTTTGGGCACCAGAACTAATTTCAGTACCGCTTTTCAGCCACAGACCGATGGTCAGACTGAGAGGGTGAATTGAGTGCTAGAAGATATGCTGAGGGCTTGTGTTATGAATTTCGGTGGTAGCTGGGAGAGATACTTGGCATTGGTTGAGTTTTCTTATAACAATACCATGCGAGTATCGGGATGGCGCCGTATGAGGCTTTGTACGGGCGGAGGTGCAGGTCACCTGTTTGTTGGTATGAGGTTAGCGAGAGGAAGATGTTTGGTCCTGAGATCGTGCAGCAGACGTCAAAGCAGATTGAGCTGATTCGCAAGAGGTTGGTTGAGGCTCAGAGTCGGCAGAAGAGTTACGCTGATACTCGACGAAGGGACTTGGAGTTTGAGGTTGGGGATGCAGTTTTCCTCAAGGTGTGTCCAACCAAAGGAGTGATCAGGTTTGGTAAGGGAGGCAAGTTGGCGCCAAGGTATATTGGGCCATTCAGGATTGTGGAGCGGATTGGCAAGATAGCATATAGGTTGGAGCTTCCAGAGGAGTTGGCACAGGTGCATGATGTGTTCCATTGTCTTTGTTGAGGAAGTATGTGCCGGACCAGAGTCATCAGTTGGTAGAGGTTCCTGAAGGTCTACAGGTGAACTTGAGTTACAAGAAACACCCTGTAGAGATCGTTGACCGTAGAGAGAAAGTTCTTAGGAGTAAAGTGATACCTATGGTCAAGGTGCTGTGGAGGAATCAGCAGTTCGAGGAGGCTACTTGGGAGCCAGAGGATCGCATGCAGAAGGATTTTCCTCAGCTTTTTGTATGATTGTATCTTATTTATGTGATGGTATTTCTTTGGATGATTGCACTATTGGATTGAGCTGTATTTCTTTTATTTGATTATGTCCTTCTATGTGAATGTTTTGAATTACGGTTCATTTATGAAATTTCAAATTCCTTGTTATTCTTATTTTAGACCCCATTAGCAGTAGTTCTGAGGACAGTTTTCTTCTAAGGAGGGAGTGATGTAGTACCCCGTATTTTTAAATATTATTTTTATAGATTTATAATTGAATTAAAATGATTTTTGGAGATTCAATAAATATTTTCTAAAGATTTATCTTTTACACGTGCGAAACACGTGCAAATATTTTCTTGAGAAGTTCAAAGGAGAAAATTATTTTATGGAAAATCATTATTTATTATTTGGGATTTATTTGTAATTTTTCTAGATTTTTCTGATATTAATTGGGTCTATTTGCAAATATTACGAAAAAGAAGATTTTTTTTGCAAAATTGTCATTTTAAAGGATGAAAGTGCAAAACTATTTTTTGGACTTTCCAAACAGTGCCGGCTAGAAATAAAGTATTTATTTTGCTTTTAAATATCAATTTAATTGGTTTTATCAAATTTCCAAGTGTAGGGATCTATTTATGTAAAGTTATACTTTAAAAGGGCTATTTTGCAAATGTGTTTAAAACCCTAATTCTCCTATTCTGGCCTATATATATATATATAAGAGTGGAGTGCAGCTGTCTTTCGCTGCACAACACAAAGGTTTTATTATTTCTTGAAGATTTAAGGAGGTGATCTTGGATTTCGCAAAAGAAAGGCTTTTCTTGTTAGATCTCGTCATTTGAGGTGAGTGACTTGTTTGTTTTATTTTATTTTGTGTATGTTTTATGTAGAATTTCATCTACTAGAAAGCATGTTAGGGTTTGAGTATGAATATGTACATGATGGATTGAATGGATGGATGAATTGAAAATTGATCTTTTATGAACCCTAATTATCTTTGAATGGATTTGCATGTGGATGATGTGAGTTTTTATTATCATTGAGTTTGGATGAACACAACTTGACTATAGAAATGTTAGATTTGTTCATGTTTATGAGTTCATAATGGTGATTGAAATTGAGGAAATGTTGAGAAGGACTGATGAGATAGGAGATCAGGTATTGAGAACTGGATTTGAGATAAATTGGATTTAGTTGATGAACACAACTAAATTGGGGATCTTTTGAAAATTCGGAATTGATATGGTTTGGATCTGAATATGAAACAATTTCAATGATCAATAATTTTTTTAGAAACTCTATTTTTGACTATATTCACAATCTATGTTTTAATCGAAAGAAATCAACGAATCACTACTTTTATGAATTCAAGTAACTTTGAATTAGTTTGGTGGGTTATTATAAACCCTACAGGTTGTAATTGATCATATAAGAAATATACTTTTTGTAGAAATCATTTTCGTAAAGTAAAACTACGTATCGGTTGAAATGTGCACAACCAAAAAACTGTAGTCTGTAGGTCGACAGTCAACTGGTGTGACTTTACAGTTGACCGTCGCGACCCGGCTGCTGTGATTTCTATTTTTTCTTAAAATTTCATTCTGGACAGTCGACCTATGACCTTTTACAGTCGACTGCTATACTTAGAATTATTTTCTTAAAGATTATTAGATTTATCGCTCTGGATAGTCGACCTATGACCTTTTAGAGTCGACTTATAATACTTAGAATTATTTTCTCAAAGCTATTGGATTTTCTCTCTGGACAGTCGACCGATGGCTTTTGTAGTCGACTGATACTGATATATCTATACATATTTTAATGTTCTTTTAAATGATTTATCCCCTAAATGTTTTTAATCTATAACTTACTATTTTATACTTTATCTTCTACTGCACATACGTTTTCAAATGGTTTAGCTGAGCAATGTATGTTGGAAGTTTTGTTTGGATATTGGGTGTGAGTCTCTAGAGGGTGTGTGTGACCCTAGTATACCGGCAGTCAAGATATTTATGTTTGGCCTGTTGAGGCATTACAGTAGATCAGTTGTTGAGTTAAGTCCGGTAGGGTACACCAACTCTAGAAGATTCATAAAGTAATTAAATAACCTAAATGATAAGGACAGGCACAAGTGGTGATATGATGAACGAGGACACGGGTTATGGACCACAGTATGGCTCGCGGTGTGAGATAATCCTCGAAATTATCCAAGTTTGAGTGAAATAGTCTCCGGAATTACCTGTGGTGTGGGATTAATCTCTGGAATTATCGGGGTCGAGGCGACGCACATGTGGTATTCGTATATGAGGTGCCATCGCATGCGGTGTGGGGTATTCTCGAAGATTCCCAGGTGTGAGTGAAATAGTCTCCGGAATTATCGGGGCATGGGCTAATACTCACAGTTTATCTTTATCTCGTAGTAGTCATTGTGTTAGAATTAGTTGCATAATGGGGGATTAAACCCTATAATGTGGAGATGTTAAGGGCTTGCACCGGACCTATGTAGAGTGGGATGCATAGACTCCGACAAGTACGCATTAGAGAGTCAGCATATAGAATTGTGTTTGTTTGACTTGGTTTCGTGCATGTGGTTCCCTGTTTTCTACACTTGACACTTAGTCTAGCTACACTTGATGTTTTCATGTTTCCTTGTTATTTCATATTTCTTTTGTTCTGGTCTCTTGTACGTGTTGTTTATGATTCCAGGTTTCATGTTTATTTATGTTTCTTGTTCCTGTTTTATGTCACTCACACCTTTATGGCTGACCCCTTTAGTTTCGGGGGTTAGGGTTATCTCTAGCCTTATATTTTTACAGGTGGTTACTTGTAGCTCGGGATTTGGATGCTTGAGTTAAAGTGATGTAATGATTTATGTAATATGTAAAGATAGTGTTGTATGAAAGAAATTCGTAATTTAAGGTGTATTGTATTCCGATGTGCTATGTAAAGATTAATGTAACGAAAGTTGAAAATTTTATTAGGTGTTGGCTGTGTTTAAGATTACATTTGAAGTTGTTGCTGGGAATTGTGCCACGTATTTCTAAGATATCATATTAGGAATTCGGGGCGCTACAGGTCTCGTCGTCAGATTCAGTGAGTAAGAGGCTCAAAAGTATCAAGCAACCAAAACAGCAACATCCAGCCAAACAGCTAGTTGCTGTGTTTTTGTAACAGTCACAACTTTTGCGCCTCGTATCGGAATCTAACCAAATAGGGCATTTTGGAAAGGTGAGAATGTCTACTACTAATTCCTAGTTGGTCACGTTTCCAAATTCTATAAGGAACACCAAGTTCCAACCCCTCGAACCTAGGCCGTTGTTCACCCCCAAAATAGCAAGTGCTGTCTTTTGCCTATGCTCGCTGTTTTGGGGGAAACAGTCGTTCCACCCATCAAAACCACTCCGAAAATTCCATAAAAATTTGAGCATGTTATTAACACCCCTAAGAACCTCAAAAATATAATTGGGGTCAAAATTCCACCTTTAACCTAGTTAAATAATTCTAACCCTAGAACTACAAAAAAATCGAATAATTATGCTTCTATTTTGTGTTCTACCACTTCAACTTTATGTGCCATCTATTTTAGTCCACAACCAACAATATGCACATGATTTTAGCCCAATTCCTTCGCATACAAACAAATAAAACAACAAAACAAACATAAAAGTTTAAGAAACCCCCACCCATAATCGTGTAGGAAGAACTTGCTTCGCCTTCTCCTCCTTGCTCCTTGTTGCACTTCAAGAAAACTTCATGAAAGAGAACCCATGAAAAACCCCTCTCTCTCTTTTGATTTTGATCTCTCTTTTCTTTTCTTTCTTTCTCAATCTTTTTCCAATTTTTTTCTAAAATAAAACTAAGTAAAGAAGGAGAGAATGAGAAGGAGAAGAGATGGAGAGACAAAAATGGAAGAGGGCTTTTTGCCCTCTTGTGTTGGGGCCGACCATTTGTAGAGAGAGAGAGAGAGAGAGAGAGAGAGAGAGAGAGATGTGGATGAGAGAGAGCCACTTGTCTCTCTCTCTTTCTTGTGGCTCAAATTAGTTGGGAATCAATTTATAATTTTATTTTACAATCAAAACCCTATAAATTTGCAATCAACACCCAAAATCATTTCTAACCCTTCATTTGATCATGATTGACCAAAATAAGATGTATTTTCCCAAATCACATACTACATGATTTTGTACATCGATACAATTCAACTACCTATATATATCTGATTATACAGATAATTTTTATTAGTTAAAACGAATAATCTGTAAAAAAAAATAATTTAATTCCGAGAAATAAAAATAAAATAATTTTATTACCGACTCGGAAGATTCCAGTATCAATTTGATACAAAACTGTCATATATCGACTTGTAAATATACATAGATAATGTTTATTAACAAAACCGGGTGATATCCACCAAAAATATTGCATTTCTGAAAATAATAATAAAATAATAATTTTTTTAATATCTGTTCGGGATTTTCCAGACAATTTCTCAAAAATGCATTTTTCAAGATTTTGTACAAGTGCACAAAACCGATACAATACCTATATATACTTACTAGTATATATATCAAGATAATTTTTTTTAGAAAAACCAGTATTTTCTATAAAAATATTTTAACTTTAAAAATAATAATTATATAAATATAATATTCGTCCGGGATATTAGAATACTCCCGCCTTAGAATAGTTCCATCCTCAGATATACGTTAAGTCAGGAAAACAGAAAAACATCCATACTCTAAACAACTCGAGGAAAGAAAGCTTATATAGCTTTCCAGCTCCCAAGTGGCTCATCTACGAACTGGTTCTCCAAAGAACCCGACCTCGATCCCAAAGCTGCCTGAAGAATTTGCCAAAGTCGAGATGTAATTCTCAAATCTTGGTCAGAGCTACTGACGCTGGCGCACCATGTCGCTTCCCTATGCCTTCAATGTGGACTTTCGCTAATTTATCTTGCGACTATGTCATCTTTATCAGAAGAAAATGTGCAGACTCTGTCAACTGATCCCCAATATCCCAAATTAAGTCATACATTTTCAAACTTCTGAGTGATCCAGTGATGAAGTCCATCTGATATTCTGATATTTTCCTTCATCAACTTGCCACTCTAGTGCTTCAGTCCCTGCATCTCCTGCCTAAGCCTTCTAACTTGCTCACTTTGACTTGGTTTGCAGTTTCCATCGTGCCAAAATAGAGCTCTAATCTTCAATAATCATTCCAATATTGGCTTGCCTGATCTCATCATCTTGCTTCTTACTTCCTTCACGGTCTTTGGCTGAGGCTAATTCTTCACTACATTGATCTTTTGCACTTCGGTATCCACTCCCCCCTTAGAATAGGACATGGCCTATGAACATCACTTCTGACTTTCACGATTCTCTCCTATAATTTGCTCATAACTGACTCTCCAGATGGTGTAATCAACAAAACCATATCTAGAGTTGCCTCCCACACACATCTCAACTTCTTGAAAAATAATTCAGGCGAGGAATATGATGAACCTCAATTGAACAAAATAGTTGTATGGATTCCAAATATATATATAAATCTAACTGGTTACAAAAAGTGTTACAACACATATAACTTCTTCAATCTAAATAAAATTTCAAAATACAACTTTTAAACTTAGTTGCAACTCCATCTGCACATACTAGTAATGGCTCTCCTGCCTTCTTCAGCTTGCCTTTAGTAAGTGCGAACTCTTACTCTTGGTGAACAGGCCACTTTCCTTTATTGTTCATCTTCGGGGCTAATCTGCAGTCTTTTTTGTGAAACTGGAGACAGTTTGGCCTAATATGACCAATCTCCTCGCAATTGTAACAGACACGGGTATCCATCTGAGGGTCCTTCCTCGGGCATTGGATCATGAAATGACCTTGCTAACCACATAGGAAACAACTTTCTGTCTTGGTGCCTCTAAGTTTGCCCTCCGTCTTCTGAGTCTTCTGCTCCTGACCTCGGTCCTCGAACCCTAACGCTGGTACAGATCTTTTCCCTTCTCGTCGTGGACAGACTGATCTCTTGTGTCCTACTTTATCACAGAAATAGGCATGTTACAACCTCGGTGTTCCACTGGACTTGCTCCATTCATACTGTAGTCGTGCCAATCCGGAATCAAAGTGTTCCTACTCCTTTGCTAGGCTTGCTAATATAGCTATGCAAGCATCACCCACTTGCTTAGCTTGACGACCTCTCCTGGTCCTGCACCTCCTCAGCTTCTTCATTTCCTGACGTATGTTGGCTGCTGCCGCTGTGCGTTGGTCCACCCTTAGCCTTTTATGGTGGTGAAAGCGAGTCTGTCTTGAGGTTAGCTTGTAGTGAATTCTTCTTCGCCTCCTCGCTCGAGATCATCAGATCCTTCATCGAAATCGGCTCACTCTCTTCCATCAACACATCCTTGGTTAGGATATCCTCGAATACCATCCTTACAACACACATACTAGAATTAGTCCAGATATAGAAAAATTCATAAAACATAAGTTGAAAGAAACAACAATTTGAATTATAATTGTCTACAACTAGCAAAAACCCGACTCCTAAAAGGCATCCACGTTTAATTTTCCTACTGTATCGGACTGTAAATTGAAGTCGGCTCTGATACTACTCTGTAACGGCCCGATTTTCATACACTGGAAAACCGTGACATAAGACAGAATCTTTTCTTCAATTAGCCACAATACACAGAGAACCAGGAAAATTTAAAAATTTTTATTCAACACAAATGTATTACAAGTCCGAATGTTACAAAATTGCAATACATTACAACAATGTTACAATAATATCTTTACAAATCCAAGTGTTACAACTTTCAACAATTTAAATCAGAGTACAATGAATTAAGAACAACACTTGGAACTTTACTTGGATTCTTTCCAACAATAAATAAATTACGGCAATTGTTACAAAAGAAACAATAGTAATCAAAATATATTACAGCGGAAACTTAAATAAAATCGACTCCTGCTTCTCTTGCCTTGAGTCCACCTGAATCCTGTACCTATACTTCTGCAATCCAGTACCTGTAATCTTACAATCCAGTACCTATAGAAGTGGGGACATCAGTACATATACTGACGCTTTAAGGGTGATGACTAACAGCGATTCTCAACTTTAAACAAATAGATTGATGAAAAAGGAAACGTGTATATATAGTTGATGTGTCAGTGTATGCTATGACTTAGACTCTAATGCAAGACTTATTAATGCAAGGATGCTCTTATTTTAAAGCAAGCAAGACTCTGGGACAGTATGCAGCTCATACCACATACGCCCCATATCAAGCCGTTTCTTCATATATAGGATTTTGAACCCGCACCATGAATTCTACCCTTGTACTCGACTTGTTTCTGAAGGTACAACATGACCTATGAGGTTGCTCTGAAACAGTCTAATTCTGTCAGGCGCACCAGACCTCACTCAAATATCTGACGAATCTTTGGAGTTTCCGCAGTAGCAGGTTAGCTCGAAGTATCCCCTACCTCCCCTAGCCAGACCGTAGTTATGGCTTCTCGCCCTTAGATATAAGACAAGACGGAGTTCCAGGGGTCCATCTCCTAGCTTTGACAGGAATCGCTCCCACTTATCAAGACACTTCAGAAATTAACAAACGAGATACGGATCTTATGCTCCCAACTCGTGAGAAGGTACAGACCGTATCCCTTTGACAAGAAGAGTACAACCTAATAACACCACCTAGTGTCGGCCTATAGGACAGTTCAGATCATAAAGTATCACCCTTAACACCAACTCTTTCCCTTCGGCAAGAAAATGATAATAAATATAGGTTAAGTAGTAATAGCCATAAGTTACTACCCTAATAATGTCACTAACACTAAACAAACATAGGGATGACAACAGTACTAACAACATGCTAGGTCATAAGTTAAACTTTGCAAGATAACTCTACTAGGTGCTTAACCTAGACTTACCAGAATCCCTAAGGATCCGGTTCGTGGCCTATCAATTCAAGCCCCCGGTAATACAAACGTATTCACATGCTACTACCCTGAACTTCTATTTCATCAACACTCTGGTCCGCGATCAACCAACTTGGTTAAGATCTGACGGTACGCGCGAAGTGACTCGTCCACAGTCCCTTAGGAGTAAGGTAAACACATGTCTTGATAGTCGATAGCCCCTAGGGCAATAATATCACCCTAAACGAGCACGACAAACTACGTACCAACTAATAAGCTACATATGAGTAAACAAAACACATTCAAGCTAAACAAGCTACGTATGAAACCAACAACTACATACGAATCAGGCGAGCTGTGTATGAGACAATAATATACATACGAGCCAAATAAACTACATACGGCCAGCCGAGCAGCGTATGAGCAAAACCATATATAAAACAACCATACAGGTCTTCTAACAACTTAGAAGCAACCAAACGTGCTTCCTAGCAAAACTTGATCTTCTACAATTATAAGCGACCGAAGAATCTACTAACAGTCTAAAATAGGCATATTACCAATGAGAAGCCTAAAAGCGACATAAAAACCTTCCGACAGTCTAGAAGCAACCAGTGCTGCGTTTATCGAAATTCGACAGAAATATACTTTTTGAAAAGTAAGAACACATACCACAACTCTCTAGTGGAACACTTTTTCAGATTCCATAAGGAATCAAGAATCCGGTCCATCGAACACCCGCAAACAGTTTAACCAAACTGCGGATTTTCAACAAAAAGCTGAAACTTCTACAGCTTGTAACTTTTGCTCTACTTATCGGAATCTAATGAAACTAGACAATTTGGAAAGGTGTGAACATCTACTACAACTCTCTAGTTGACCACTTCCTCAGATTCCCTAAGGATTCCCAAATTCCTGACATTGAACACATGCAAATGCTAACAAAAGATAGCCAAGGCTACAACAAAGCTGAAACTTTGAGAGCTTGTAAATTTTGCTCTACTTGTCGGAATCTAACAAAACTGGACAATTTGGAAAGGTAGGAACATCTACTATAACTCTCTAGTTGACCACTTTCTCAGATTCCGTAAGGAATTCCAAATTCCTGACCTCGAACACACGCGAACAGTTAACCAAAGACAGCCAAAGATAAAGCAAAGCTGAAACTTTGAGAGCTTGTAACTTTTGCTCTACATGGCGGAATGTAACCAAATCATACAATTTAGAAAGGAGGGAACATATACTACAACTCTCTAGTTGAGGACTTTTCCAGATTCCCTATGGAAATCAATCTACCGTCCCTTGAACATATGCAAACGTTAACGGAAACAGCAGGTTTCCTTAACAAAAGCTGAACTTTGAAAGTACATAACTTCTACTCCGTTTATCAGAATCTAAACAAATATAGCAATTTGGAAAGGTGAGAGACTCTACTACAACTCTCTAGTTGGTCTCCTCCTCTGATTCAGTGAGTAAGAGGCTCAAAAGTATCAAGCAACGAAAACGTCAACATCCAGCCAAAGAGCTAGTTGCTGTGTTTTTGTAACGGTCATAACTTTTGCACTGCTTATCGGAATGTAACCAAATATGGAATTTTGGAAATGTGAGAGTCTCTACTAAAACTTCCTAGTTGGTCTCCTCCTCAGATTCAACAAGTAAGACACTAAAAAACAACAAAGAAGCAAAATAGTGAGCGCTTCAGCCAAAGCTGACTGCGCTGTTTTGCTAAGGCCATAACTCTTACTCTGCTTATTGGAATCTAACCAAATAGGAAAATTTGGAAAGGTGAGAGACTCTTCTACAACTCTCTACCTGGTCTCCTCCTCATATTCAGTATCAAGCAACGAAAACAGCAACATCCAGCCAAACAGCTAGTTGCTGTGTTTTTGTAATGGTCATAACTTTTGCACCTCTTATCGGAATCTAACCAAATAGGACATTTTAGAAAGGTGAGAATGTCTACTAGATCTTCCTAGTTGGTCATGTTTCCAAATTCTATAAGGAACGCCAAGTTCCAGCCCCTCGAACCTAGGCTTTTGCTCACCCCCAAAACACCAAGTGCTGTCTTTTGCCTATGCTCACTGTTTTGGGGGAAACGGTCATTCCAACGATCAAAACCACTCTGAAAATTCCACAAAAATTTGATCATGTTATTAACACCCCTAAGAACCTCAAAAATAAATTTGGAGTCAAAATTCCACCTTTAACCTAGTTAAATAATTCTAACCCTATAACTACAAAAAAATCGAATCTTTATACTTCTATTTTGTGTTCTACCACTTCAACATTATGTGCCATCTATTCTAGTCCACAACCAACAATATGCACATGATTTTAGCCCAATTCCTTCGCATACAAACAAATAAAACAACAAAACAAACATAAAAGTTTAAGAAACCCCCACCCATAATCGTGTAGGAAGAACTTGCTTCGCTTTCTCCTCCTTGCTCCTTGTTCTTGCACTTCAAGAAAACTTCAAGAAAGAGAACCCATGAAAAACCCCTCTCTTTCTTTTGATTTTGATCTCTCTTTTCTTTTCTTTCTTTATCAATCTTTTTCTATTTTTTTTTCTAAAATAAAACTAAGTAAAGAAGGAGAGAATGAGAAGGAGAAGAGATGGAGAGACAAAAATGGAAGCGGGCTTTTTGCCCTCTTGTGTTGGGGCCGGCCATTTGTAGAGGGGGGGGCGGGGGGGGGGGGGGGGGGGGGAGAGAGAGAGATGTGGATGAGAGAGATCCGCTTGTCTCTCTCTCTTTCTTGTGGCTCAAATTAAGTGGGAATCAATTTGTAATTTTATTTTAGAATCAAAACCCTATCAATTTACAATCAACACCCAAAATCATCTCTAACCCTTCATTTTGATCATGATTGATCAAAATAAGAGGTATTTTCCCAAATCACACACTACATGATTTCGTACAAACGTACGAATATATCTGATTATACATATAATTTTTATTAGTTAAAATGAAAAATCTTTACAAAAATAATTTAATTCTGAGAAATAAAAATTTAATAATTTTATTACCGACTCGGAAGTTTTCAGTATCAATTTGATATAAAACAGTCATATACCGACTAGTATATATACATAGATAATGTTATTAACAAAACTTGGTGATATCCACCAAAAAAATTTCATTTATGAAAATAGTAATAAAATAATAATTTTTTTAATATCTGTCCGGGATTTTCCAGACAATTTCTCAAAAACGCATTTTTCAAGATTTTGTACAAGTGCACAAAACTGATACAATACCTATATATACTTAATAGTATATATATCCAGATAAATTTTTATTCGAAAAACCAGTAATTTCTATAAAAATATTTTAACTTTAAAAATAATAATTATATAAATATAATACCTGTCCGGGATATTACATAAAATTATACACATAGCTAATGTAATTATAATATATCGTATGAATATGCGTTAGGACCGGTAGGGAGTCTAGTTTCTAGAACCCCTGGCGAAACCTGATTTGCTCTCCTATAGCAGTGGGAAAGTTGGTTTCTGTACAACAACGTATTGCTGTCCAGAATTGTAACTTCATGTTCTTGATTGTAAATATGTCTATTCTTGTGCATTTAAATAATTGAACTTGTATATCATGCATTATATAGCCCTTGATACCTCCTTAATCCTATCTTGAAACCCGTTCTCATTGTTGCAAGTTAAGTGTAATTATAGTAAAAAAATAATAAGCCGGGGTAATAAGGGAAAGATCTAATAGAGGACAATATAGGAGAGTGTTCTCGGAAGGAGGACTGTGTTTCTCGTGATAGTGACTCTTTTTCACATGATACTCGATTACAAGTAATATGGAACTAAGTGCCACGTCTTGAGACGATGGATGCCACCTCTAGACTTGATTGCATGATTACTTGATTACATGATTACATAATTTTCTATTACACGTTCTTGTTTACATGACATGATTCTTGTTAACGTCACTGTAAGACCCGAGTACATGACCCTATAGAATTCACCATTAGAAGTCTAAACATTCACATGTTTGTATGCACCCGAACCTGTGGTATAAGATGCATGATTACGTGCATTAGATAGGATAAATAAAATATTGATAGACTTAAGGTTAACACTGAGCATGTGCATGATTCTTGTTCATAAATTGGATGATTCTTGTTTAGAAGTTATATGATTTGTGTTTACAAGTTACATGATCCCTGTTTACATGTTTACATGTTTTCCCGTTACAAATTTACATGTTACACTTGATACTTGTTCCGTACTTGATCATACGATTCCTTGTTCCTGTTGATTATTCCTAGTTATGTTATGTTTTATTGTTCAATGCTTGTTACTACTTACTGTCCGTAACTTTCTCTAATGGACACTCCCCCCCCTCCCCCAATCCCCAAACTCTATATGTTGAAATCGCAGGTACATGATAAGAACTGACTGAAAGACTTGGTGAGAAAATATTCTAGATGATGAAGCCAAATTCTTTTATTTAACCGGCACGTAGTTTCTTGTTCTCACGCTTTTCTAGTCATTACTACTATTTTCATACATTGTTTTCCTAGGCGCTTTTTACCCGAAGTTTTTTTTCTTTCCATATGTTGGTTAGTTTGTCAGACATTTCATGGATCATTCTTGTTTATGTCATTATTCTTGCCTGTGTGGTTTTGGTTACATTTTACATTGTTGAGATTATATTTGTACAGCTTATGGATGATATGTGTTTGAAAACTTATATCATTTTCTGGGCCTTAGTTACGTGGTTATGTTTCCGTATAATGGAAAACGAGGCGTGACAGGCGAAGTCCCACATGAAAACGTTGAATGGGAAGAAGCACAACTCGGGGGAGATCGGTGAACAAGCTCTAATTCCGTGGCCTGGTAACTATGGCTGCAAACGATCCGAGTCGAGCCGAGTATATTGAGGCTCGAGCTTGGTTCGTTAAGCAATCGAGCTCACTTTTCAAGATTGAGCTCAACTCGAGGTCATCTCAATCCGAGATTTGACCGAGCTTTGACAGAGTTCGTGCAGAGTAGCTCCCGAGCTTAGCCTAATAATCACTGCAAGCCCAAGCTCGAGCTGGACTCGTTAAGCCATCGAGCTCGATTTTCAAGCTCGAGCTCGTCTTGAGCCAAGCTTTGACTGAACATTAACCGAGCTCGAGCTGAGTAGCTTGCGAGTAGCATGGTTCGTTTACAGCCCTGCTGGTATCTTTCGAGATTTTGTAATACTCCCATATGCGACCAAGGTTCTCTTCAGATAGAACTGAAGGCGTGTTGTCGACCTCTGAAATATTCATTCTCCTCATAATGCATCCCCATACTATGCTCAACTCAATAAGTCATGTAGGCCCATCAACAGACCAAGCATTCTTCCCACCTTTCCCATCCTCCTCTTTTGCTCAACTATCAACTCAACAATAACCGAAGATGGCTTGGCTATGTCCTTCCCCTTATCTGCTCTAGAAGTCGGAATCGACAATGACTCATCAACACGACTAGTAGGGGGTCTCATCACCCGAAGAAGCCCTAGAAATCTTATAAAATAAATATATAATTTACCTTTGAAGTGACATCTACGGTCTGAATGTTTGGCGGAGAAAGAAAACAGTCATCAAAGCTCCTAAGCAGAGAAATTGTCACCATAAACTTTTGGAAGATAATGAGATAATTTAGAAGAGAAGTGAGGAGTGAGGAGTGAGGAGGGTTTATAGGGGTGAGCACCGTCTCTTGGGCTCCCGGGTTGTTGGGGAAGCACAACGGTCGAGGAAGCTCAACGGTCGAGAAGTCCAAGCACCAAAACGTCGTTGATTAGTCAACGGTCAATGATGCCATGTTTAAGCACTAGCAAGTGTCACAATAGGTCGAGTCGCGTACCGAACAAATGCGCCCCCGACCCAAAAATGGTGCAAAATGTCATTGACCAGTTAAAGATGCCACGTGCAAGCACCAGCAAGCCCTACGTTAGCTCGATGTCGTGTACCGAACAAATGCACCCCAACCCATAATGACACAAATGTCGTTAACCGATCAACAATCATGTCTCACTTTACCACCATCTAAAATGCATGAAACTTTGATTGGTGGAAGCCAGTCCATTGTTCTATTTCCAAACTTTACCTTCACTAAGCGTATCTTTAATTTCCATTTCCATAATTTGGTTCAACGGTTAATTGTGCCACGTGTAAGCACCAGCAAGCCCCACGATAGCTCGGAGTCATGTACCGAACAAACGCGCCTCCGACCCAAACTGGCATAAAATATCGTTGACCCGTCAACGGTCGAAGGTGCCACATGCAAGCACCAGCAAGCGCCACAATAGCTTGGTGTCGTGTACCGAACAAACGCGTCCCCAACAAAATGGCAAAAAATGTCGTTGATCGGTCAAACGGTCAAAGGAGCCACGTGTAAGCACCAGCAAGTGCCACGTCAGTTTGGTGACACGCTCCGATCAAACGTGTTGCCGACCCACAATGACGCAAAAAGTTGTTGACCAGTCAATGTGCCACACATCAGCACAAGAGAATGCCACATTAGTTCGGTGGCACGAGGCAAACAAACGCGTCCCCGACCCAAAATGACGAAAAATGTTGTTGACCAGTCAACTGTTAACACTCCACGTGTCAGCACCAGAGAGCGCAACGTTAGCACAGTGGCACGCTCCGAACAAACGCAACCCCGACCCACAATGACGCAAAATTTCGTTGATCAGTCAACGATCAATGCGCCACATGTCAGCATAGAGGAACGCCACGTTAGTTCGGGGGCATGCGCCGAACAAACGTGACCCCGACCCAAAATGGCGCAAAAAGACATTAACCAGTCAACGGTCAACGCGCCGCGTGTCGACTCCTGATTGGACCACGTTGGTTCTAGGTCGCGCGCCGAACAAACGTAACCCCGACCCAAGCGAGTGCAAATGGTCAATGGTCAACGTCTTGTCCCCATCGTCTGATTCCCATGATTTTCATGCCTAGTCTTGATCAACGGCTGAGATTTAATCAGATATTTTCCTTTTTGATTAATTCATTTATTTAATTATTAATTCGAATTAGTTATTTAAAAATTTTGAAAAAAATAATAAAAATTTCTTAAAATAATTATTATTTGGAGAAATGTTTTTAAAATTCTGAAATATAATTAATAAATTAAAACAATTAATTAAAAATTCAAAAACTAATTATTAAAAATCGAGAAATTGAATAAAATTTCAAAAAATGATTAAAAATTAGAAATAATTTAGGAAAATCCAAAAAAAAACACATAATATCCAGAAAATTCTAAAATAATTTTGGGTATTTACAAGCTCAGAATAACACAGTTACACCACGAGTGAGATTCAAACTTCCCTGAGAACTCTCATAAGTTTTGCAAATCAATAAAAACGGGTGAACTACTCCTCAAAATCTGTGAAACTCAGTCTTTGGGAGTGAGGTGCTTGTGATATGGGTAAAAATAGAACCAAATTTGGACTATTCAAATCGGGCACGAATCTTAAAGCTCTCAGGGGTAAAATACTTATTTCACTATAAAAACGGGTCTGTAAACATGAGTTGGTCATCTTTCAAGCCCAATAACCCAAAAATAGATCTGTCTAACTAGTTTTTCATAACAACCCAAAATGAGTGAGTCCATATTATATAAATAAGTATGATTTAAACTCATGATATCTATAAGAGACGGTTCAAAATCTATATCTCTTATCATGAGAGGAGTTTTAACTCAATCTCCACAATCACTTTTATCCGTTCATGAAGAAGAGATAATTGATTCAATCTAAAAAAATCGGGATGTAGAGATAAATGATTATCTTGAAACTGACGTCCAAAGAGACCATAAATATCCCCTACCTCCACCAGAAAAAGGTAATCAGTATTTGGCCACCAAAAAATCTTTTTCCATCCTTGAGTTCTGTGTTGTGCGTTGGAGAGTCTGTCGTCAGGGTCAACCCCGGTGTTGCAGAATTTTGCAGGTCAATTAAAGTGATCGTCACCATCAAATCCAACAGTGCAAGCGAGTCAGATTCAGGATCCAACATCAGATGAAAATAGTCAACATCGGTGAAAGTTAAAAATGTCAGCTTTTTATTGTTTTTAAAAGAATTCACATCATTTATTTCTCCCACACAGAAATTAGTAGCAACATACTTATTAATTTCTTGATCTCCTAAGAAAAATGCCTTTCGTTTTATATAAAAAACATGATACATTCAATATCACATAACATTTTTTGTTAGTTCTTCAACCTATATTATGTTTTTCTTAAGGTTGAGATTCATGATGGGATTTTACCTTCTTTCTTATTCCTAATTACTTTCCTCTCTAGTAATTTTGAAATTAATCACACAAGTGTCACTAAAATATGTTAGCTATTAATGTCTGAGTAATTATCAAGGTATGAATCGTTAAAATTGGTGATCGGAAGCAGGATAGGGTTTATCCAAATGTTTAGATCGGGATCAGTATCGGCCAAACCGGTAGTATTGGATCAGTATATCAGACTTTTTGGACTGACAATTTTTTTTAATTAAGGATAAATTATCTAATATGTTTCTATAATTAAATTGTTTAAAAAATAATAAATTATTATTTCTAAATAAATTTAGGAATTAAAATAATTTTTTTAAAAAATTTAAACTCTAATATTATAATTGGAGAGTTGGGGTTGTCATTTTTAAACAAACAAACTCGTACATCACCTTTGAATAACTAATATAAAGGAGGTCTCAGGTTGAAGGCCAGGTTTTTTACTTTAAAAAAAATATATTTAATAAGAAGTGCATCGTACATGTAATTAGTAGTATATTCAATTACAGAGTTGAACATCTTAATTAGTTTAGAGAATTATTAATGTAGAATAAAACTAGAACAGTAGAAATAGATAATAGGTAAACCAAATAATACAAATTTTATATATATACAGGAAAAAACAAAATATAAGTTAGACATGAAAATGTGTTCATTACAAAATTATATCATCATTACTTTAATGAGAGGATCCACATGAATAATAAAATTCAAATATTAAATTTTTTTTAATCATAGGCTCGGTGATTTCGTGTTGTGATCAGGCCAATCGACCCGATCCAATTGCTAACTCGGCCGATCCCGAGATTTAAGGGTTGTATCGGAGCAACTCTTTGAAAAACGATCCAAATCGGCCAATCTTTATAATCATGTCAGAAATGATTAGTATATTTTCTACCTAACTAGAATCAATGACCATGACATGATTACACATGCCAAGTCGTATCATTTCGTTATACGATCTAAAGCTCAATAAAGACGTAAGCAAAAACTTGCAAAACAATTCTCCTTCCGTTTCAAAATATAAGTCATTTTAACCTATTTTTATTTCATAATATAACTCACTTTAGGTTTTCGAGAAGATATCTTGTCATTCTTAAATATCCATGAATAATTTTTTTATGAGATTTTCAATTTTACCCTTGTCTTTTTTTGTAAGAGAAGTAATTAAAAATTTTTGAGGATGACAAATAGAACTTGTATAATTGATGGCTTGTTTATGAGCTTCAAAAACCTAGAATATGAAGTACTTTTACTCAATACTAGATTGTTTCTTAATAATTGTGCAGAAATCTAAAATGCCTTATACTTTGAAACGGATGGAGTACATCGAAGTGTCATGTGACGTCAGCATGTGTCTAGAAGGCATTGGCGGAGCTAGGATTTTCATTCAGCGGGAACGAAATGATAGGTACAATATGGGGAAAAATCTTTGGAGTAGTATAGTATAGGTTTTAGTGCTCTTAAATGTGTTAAACCAAGATTCTACTAGTATAGAGCCTGCTAATTCTGTACATTTAAATCTAATTTTTCACCAAAAACTAACCATAATTTCAAAAGAGCATAAACAAAGTTACGCGAATTTCTAAGAGCGCATAACAAAAATCACACCAAAAGAAGGGGAGCGGTTTGGGCCGAAAGAAGAGCGGAAGCTCAGTTGAGGGGGAGCAGAGGTGTTTTGCACTTTGGCCTACTAGTGGGGGTCTGCCAAATTTCAGGAGGAGCAGCTGCTCCCCTGAGCCTTCACTGCCTCCGCCACTGCCAGAAGGTGTCTAATGTGACACCACTTTCAAATAAATATGCCCATATTTAGAGCTTAATAAGTTCATCCTTTTAGAACCCAGATCCATTTTACGATTTGCTGGCTAGGAAACAGCAAGAACCTAACCAGAGGCACCCTTTGAGGACAAATAAGAAAAGAATAAAACCATAGCCCCAAAACAAGTGGATCAGTTAGTTCTTTTCTGGGTACAGACAGAAGAAATAAAAGGTTAATCCTAAGTTAATTGCCTACTTCATACCTAGCTTTCACCTCATCCTATTGAAAACCCATGCCTCTGACTGTCATTAGCTTTTCAAGAAAAAAACCAATATCCAAACAAACCCAATATTCCATTGCTTATCTCTCAAGGCATTCTTGCTTGACAGCAAAACTACACATCTTCAATCTTTAAACATTCTCTATGGTTGCATTCTTATTTAAATTCATAATTTCTCCATCTCATGCATGACTAAATTTCGTAAGAGTAAAACATTATGGATACCATAAGCACAAGCATACTTGTAATTGTGTTATTTTATGCAAACTTTCTTCAAATTGTGCATGGTTCTGTAGTCTCTACAGGCAATTTCAATCGAGATTTCTTCATCACTTGGTCTCCTAGCCATGTTGACACTTCTTCAGATGGACAATTTAGGACCCTGAAGCTGGATCAAGCGTCAGGTATCATCTTGGATTCTAATATTCAATATAATCTATAGGCTTATTCACAAAAATAATAAAAAAAATAACAGCAGGCTTAACTAGTCTATCTTCACTTGTTGCAGGTTCATCTTTTGCTTCAAATGACATGTTCTTGTTTGGGCAGATCGATATGCAGATCAAACTAATTCCTGGATATTCTGCAGGCACTGTTGTCGCCTTTTATGTGAGTACCTGCATACTTGTGTTTTTAATTACATATTTCTCCATGCCTAGCAATTACATATTCTCATACATACAGTGGTTTTTTTTCCGTATCAATATCTAATACAAATCAAATATATAACAAATTTTGATAAACCAAATTATGATTATCTTTCATTTTGCAGTATTTAGAATATAATAACAGAAACTTATCTATTTCAGTGTTGTGTGTGAATTCAACTGCCCGGTTAAGATTAAAGATTATTTGAAATTTCAAATCAAATAATTTGAAGGCATTAGTTAGATATATAAGACTACAAATCAAAGTGCAAAAAAGTGTCTTACAATTAGTTTTTATCATCATAATTCGTGGAAAAAGCTACTTTTTTGTAATATGTAGCCAAGAGAAAATATATGCATGATAAGTTATAACCCAAAAATGCATATTTATATGTGCAAAGTCATTTCTAGAAACATAATGACATACATCCTTAAACTTTCTTCATCTCTTACAATATTTCTTAATGTAAGAGTAGTAGTTAAATTGGAAGATTGTATGAATGCAGCTTACTTCTGATCAGCCCAACCGAGATGAGATAGACATCGATTTCCTTGGCAACGTGACGGGGCAGCCATACATACTCCAAACTAATGTATATGCAGATGGGTTTGATAACAAAGAACAAAGAATTTATCTCTGGTTTGATCCAACAGCAGACTTCCATACATACTCAATTGTTTGGAATCTTCACCAAATTGTGTAAGAAGCCAACTCAACTCAAACTAATTAAGACAAAAGAAAAGCAAAAGAATACAAGTTTTACTTATATGCTTGCAACCACATTCGCATTGCAACTGGATTGCATGCAAATATGGTTGCCGGTCAGTTTGAACAACTACAAATTTCTGCTGCAATTACAAACTGAAACAAGCCATATTTTTCGTTTATATAGATATGTTAAGATAAATCAGAGAGAATGAAAAAATACTAAATATTGAAATGAGAAACAACTGAGTACAATATCTCCTATATATAGGAGAGAGCCAAATACAAAACTAGCCCAATACCCAATGTGGGACTATAATATCTAACACCCCCTCTCAAACTCACGGTGGGTCAAACAGTGTGAGTTTGCCCACTAAATATCGAAATCTCTGAACAGTATGAGATTTGGTGAAGAAATCTGCCGTCTGTTGTGACGAGGTAATAGAATGAAGTGAAATTGTCCCTACTTCAAAGCACTCACGAACATAATGACAATCAATCTCTATATGCTTCGTTCGCTCATGGAAGACCGGGTTACTTGCAATGTGCAGTGCACTCCGGTTATCACAGTGAAGAGGAGTAGCTCTTGAAAGAGTGACACCCATATCTGATAACAGTCAACGAACAGGAACAATCTCTCTAGTAGTAGCTGCCATCGCTATGTACTCGGCTTTGGTCGAAGAACATGCAACAATTGCTTGTTTCTTACTTCTCTATGAGATTAGCGAATCACCAAGAAATAGATAGAAACATGTGGTAGATCATCTGGTAGTAGGATCATCGGCCCAATCTGAGTCAGACTATGCACTCAACTCTAGTTTAGAAGTAGCAGACATGAATAATAAGCGAGTAATAGTGCCCCGAAGATATCTGAGAATCCAAAGAAGAGCACCGTAGTGAACTGACGTAGGTGTGGAAACAAACTGACTGACAACACTGACTGCGTGAGCAATATCGGATTTGGTCATGCATAAGTAGACAAGTTGTCCAACAATCTTTCTGTATTTAGTGGGATCAGGAAGAAGCTCACCATCAGTGGGACGAAGCTTCACATGAAGCTCTAAGGGTGTATCGGCTGATCGACTATCAGAGAGGCATGCAGCGGAGATAATATCTGATGTGTATTTCTGTTGAGAAATGAGTATCCCCTGAGATCAATGTGCAATCTCTATTCCAGAAAATAACGTAGTCTGCCAAGCTCTTCATATGGAACTGTTAATGAAGGTATTTCTGGGTGGATATAATGCCCGCAGAGTCATCCCCAGTAATGATCATATCGTCAACATAGAGTAGGAGAAGTACCCTTCCCTGCGGTGATGACCGCATAAATATAGAATGGTCCTGAGAACTCTGACTAAAACTAGCATTGGTGATGACAAAGCGAAAACACTCAAACCAGGCTCGAGGGGCCTGCTTCAAACCATATATAACCCGACGCAACCGGCAAACATGACGAGGAGGAGTAGGAAGGCCAGGAGGAGGATCCATATAAACAACCTCATATAAGGTACCATGAAGAAAAGCATTCTTCACATCCATCTTGTATAACGGCCATTGGTGGATGGCTGCAACAGCAAGAAGAGTGCGAACAGTAGTCATCTGTACAATAGGAGCAAAGGTCTCATCATAATCAATGCCATGCTCCTGAGTAAATCCTCAGACGACTAGACGAGCCTTGTGCCGCTCAATAGAACCATCAGGTTGATATTTGACCTTGAAGATCCAGTTGCAGCTAATAGGCTGAAGGCCCTCTGGTAGAGGAACAACATCCCAAGTACTAGTTTGATCAAATGCACTGAATTCCTCCGCAATAGCTTTCCTCCATTCAGGATATTGAATTGTGTCTTGATAGGTTCTGGGTTCACATGTAGAGTATATAGCAGTGAGATATGCATGAAACTATGGTGAGTAGGAAGCTAGGGTGATAAAACCAAACTGGTCAGAAGGACCAGTTGCATCAGGTGTATAACGTGCAGGAGGAATACCAGAAGTGGAACGGGTAGACTGACAAAGAGGTGGTGGACTGACAGGGTGTGGTGGGGAGGACGGTGGAGTAGGTGCATGAGTTGGTGGAGAAGTAGGTGGGGTGGGTGCTGGCTGCTGTGGAGATGCAGGTGGTGTTTCGGTAGGGGGGAACAACAGGTGTAATGACAGCAAGAGATGTGAATGGAGCCAGAGGAGTGGGATCAAAAAGGAATGCAGGAAGATGAAGTCGGGAGGCTAGCAATAACTGTGGAATTAAGAAATCTAGTATCCTCGAGGGGAGTCAGGTAGTAAGAGGAGTCTTCCACAATGGATACATGTCGAGAAATGCGGACACAACCCGCTGATGGATCAAAATAATGATAACCTTTGTGTTCGGGACTGAGACCTAGGTGAACACACTTAGCAGCACGAGCGGAGAGCTTCGTGTGCTCAGTAGGAGGGAGAAGGACGTAATAGGTGCACCCAAAGGTACAGAGCATACTGTAGTCGTGAGGTGAGTGATAAAGAGCCGCATAAGGCATCGTACCAGCTAGGGCAGACGAAGGAGTAATGTTGATGAGGCTAACAGAGGTCATGATAGCTTTAACCCAGAAAGAACGAGGAGCAGAAGAGGAGAGTAAAAGATTGCGAGCCGTCTCAAGGATGTGACGATGCTTGCGTTCAGCTACACCATTCTGCTCATGTGTATGAGGGCATAATTGCTGAGAAACGGTGCCGTGAGACTGAAAGATCGATCTCATAATGGTGGAAGTTTACTCATGTACACCGTCCGATCGAAAATTCTTAATGTGCACACCGAACTGAGTGTGAATCATAGTTATAAAGAACCGATAGGTATCTCAGATCGCTGACGCATAATAAATACCCATGTATGTCTAGTGAAGTCATCGATGAAGGCAATATAATAGAGATAGCCTTTCCACGAAGGTACGGAAGAGGGTCCCCATATGTCAGAATGAACAAGTTGAAAAGGATGAGTGGTTTCAGAAGTGCTTTTGTGACTAAAGGGTAGGGCAATGTGCTTGGCCAAGTGACAACCCTGACAATCAGATAAATGTTTAAAAGTGAGAGAACCAAGGGCACCACTACGAGCTATAGTCTAGAGTCAAGATGCGCTAATATGACTTAAACGTCTGTGCCACAGATCCGCATCAGAGGAAACAATACCAGCAAAACTAGAAGGAGAGTGGTGTGGACGAAGAAAATCTAGATAATATAGATGATCCTGACGACTAGCATGCCTAAACTCCTTACCGGTGGAGGAATCAGTAATAGAACAAGCTAAAGAGTCAAAAGTAACGACAAAACCACTATCGCACAACGCACTAATAGAAATAAGATTTATTGATAAATAAGGAGCATAAAGAATATATGGTAATGTGAAAGTGGGAGAGCTAATTGTCCCCGAGTGTGTAATAAAAAGTGGTAAGCCATCAGCCGTGTGTAGAATTAGAGAGTGAGAGGGAAGTGCTGTGCAGGTGGTGAACAGTGTCTGATTACTAGTGAGATGATGTGATGCCCCAGAATCTAAAATCAGAACGAATTCATACCGGGAGTGGCAGAAAGTGCAGGAGCAGAGGAGCCAGCATTGACAGACTGACTCATGAGCTGTAGTTCCAGCTGAGTGACGTGTTGCTGAAGATTAGCCCAATCAACAGGAGACGGCAAGGCTGGAGTGACAGGCATGGCCGAGGATGTGAGGGAAGAAGCACTGTGAGGAGAAATAAGACTAGCACTGCTGTGACTGAGAGCACATTCTAGAGGGAGATGCTGCTGGTGTCTGGATCGGGGTAGGGAGTAGGGCGGTGTGACCGGTGGCAGAAGTAATGGTAGGGTAGGGCGAGGAATGATGCTTGGAGAAGGTAGAAGGCCGGGGGAGACTGAAGGTGGCGTTGCTGCTATTTGAATATGGAGGAGGAATGAGAGGTTGCATCTGGGAAGTCAGTGGAGGCGGAAATATGTGGGAGAGACTGAGATTTCATCAAGTAGTAGCACCTGTGTATATATATATATATATATATATGTATGTATAATTTTTTTTTTATTTTTTTTTGAAACAGAGAAGAAAACAGATGAGGTGTTGAGGGTGCTGTTGTCGACTACTAGATCTGGTGGTGTTGACGACTAGATCTGGTGGGTGCCGAGCGGTGGGGTAGGGCGAGGAGGTCGAGGAGGGCGGGGACGCCGGATATGAGAGCGGCGCGTCGGTGGGTGTTGGGTCGCCGGAGTTGGATTCGGAGTTTCGGGTTGGGTCGACGGCAGTGGAGGTTGGGTCGACGGCAGTGGAGAACTGTTGACGATGATTAGATCTAGTGGTGTTGACGACTAGATCTGGTGGGTGCCGAGCGGTGGTGTAGGGCGAGGAGGTCGTAGAGGGCGGGGTTGCTGAAGTTGGAAGTCTTCTTCTTCTTGATGCTGGAAGTCAACAGGTCGAAGAGAACTGTTGATGATGAGGGTTTCTTTTTGTTTGTTTTTTTTTGGCTGTTGGAATATGTGAATTTTGGAAGGAGAAATTTAGGAGAATAGAATTTGTACAATTGGCTCTGATACCATGTTAAGATAAATCAGAGAGAATGAAAACAACACTGAATATTGAATTGAGAAACAACTAAGTACAATATCTCCTATATATAGGAGAAAGCTAAATACAAAAATAGCCCAATACCCAATGTGGGACTATAATATCTAATAAGATCTTCTGCTCAAAATTTCAAATACACAATCAATATCGGTTTTTCATCTATCACAGTGATCTGTGATTTGACTCTGGGAAATTTGTTTTAGGCACCCCCATTTGACCTTGATTTTCTGTCATTCCCTTTGGCCTTATTTTATTGCTTCATGTTGGGGGATGTCAACGAACACGGGTGGCGCAGCGGAATAGATTAGAGCAATGAGAATGATGAAGTAGACGAGACACGAGACGAATCAATCGAACAACCAATCAAATATATCCATCAATCTAATACAAACACATGATGATTTATCCCTGTTAGCTTAAGCTTAATTCGGAGAGAAATATAAGGAGATATAATATTCAACTAGAAGAGATTACAATGAGTTACAAATTCACTCAATATAAGGAATCAAACTCATTTATTTAGAACTATCTCTAAGCATGTCTTTGCAATGGAGAAAATGTCAATGAAGTACTTCACTACTCATATTGAAGGCTACTACAATAAATAGAAGAAAAATCGAGAGAACCCTAGGTTAGTCTTAATATCACAGTTATTCGATATATCCTGTAGAAGAAGTCGCTGAATTGGAGCCGTACGATCTGACCTGAAGTTGAAGATTGAGCTGAAACGATCACCGCACCTCACTAGTGTCCAGACCCGAGGGATGTATAGTCGACCGCACAGTTGACTGTACCAGCCTTTGTTGTTGTTGCTGCTGCCCTGTTTCTACCTTTTCCTCTCTTCAACACTTCGACCTCCATGCTTCGTCGTCGCTTTTTCTAATACGAATCACGAGTATACAAGACAAAATCCCAACAACCTCCACCTTTGATTGCATACGAGTGCTATCTGTGGGTGTATGCCCTAGAATCCAGTTGTGTACTGACATTACTAGTTTATATTGTATCATGACATTTACTTCGTATTTAGGCATTTTATTTATTATGTTATTTATTGTGAATTAAATGAATATAATAAAGCCCTTAGAATAGTAGGTTCAATACCATAGAATATCAAGTGCATGACTTGATTGTGAGATCCTATTGGCTGAAATCGGAACACAATTTTTAAATGTTCCTAGTCAAGTATTATTGTGAATTAGGACAACAATAATATATAGAGACTAGTGTGTGCGTAGACTGATGACCATTCTTACGGGTCATGGATATGAGGTACAAAGTCTTCACATGGGTACATATTAAAGTAATAATGTACTGGACTGACCGACCAGGAGAATGCTGATAGATTGTTAAGTAAGTGTCATAAATGGTTCTCACAGTGATCATGGTGTATGTAGTTCTTTGACTTGAAGTCACTACGGTTTCCTACATGAGAAGTTATGTTTAATGTCGTCAAACGTTGCCTGTAATAAGGTGATTATAAAGTCAACTATTTGATATACTACAAATCATGTGGAGGGATGTAAGTGACTTAGATAGGATTTGTCCCTTTTACATAACAGGAGCGATATATATGGGCCTCTTGACTGAGTGAGACTACAAAATGCATGGCCATGATCAGATGAGTCAATATGAGATATTGAACTCATTTGTTTTAGTAAGTCTACTTGGATATCAAGAAACCAAAGATTGAACTATATAATGGTGACACGTTCTATGCCTTATGGTCAATTAAGATATCTGGACAAATGGACTAAACTACATGGTAACATTGGTCACGGATAGGTTATTTCAAATCACTAGCATTCCCATTACTTAAGTAGTAGTAATGTATTGCTAGATACCGCTCACTATTTGTAACACTATAAAAAGATTTTAGTATTACTATCAACGTAATGGAAACCTACAGGATCACACACTTAGAATGGATCAAAATTAGGAATTAAATTCATGAGATGAATTTAATTAGGGATCCAAGTAAGACATGAACTCCTGACATTAGTTGGACTTTTAATTTGATTAAATCGGCCGACTAAAGTTCAAAAGCCCACACACGAATCTAACCCAGGTCAGATTGTGAGCCCAACAACCTCATTACTCTCTTAGGGCTGGTTTTCTGCACCTATATGTATCTGTAAAAAAGGCACGTAAAAAACCCTTGCAGTCACAGTAAGTGAGAGAGAGAGATCATGAGGGGGAACATCCCCTTCTTGCAGCTAACACCGCGGTCTGAGGGAGTGCCGTTTTTCGTTTCATTCATGTGGATACCGTAAAGGTACCGCAATATTGTAGTGTTTTGATCGGCATACTCTTGAAATAGCAGATCCATCTTTAATGTATAACTCCTAAATATGAATTATGGTTTTCGCATGGATCCATGGCTAGGTTTTGATATTCTTTTGTAATTTTTCCGATGTGTATTTAATCTATGATTTCCTTCGAAACCTAACAGTATGAACACGATGTGGTTCATCATCTCTAAACTCTACTACACTCCACTTGCGAACATACTTGTAACAATAGTTTCTTCAGCTAGTTGAACAATTATTCTACCGAATCTCACCGATTAATATACCCCATCAGGGACACACCTCAGTAGGCGTTAACACGGAGTTGCCAACCTTTACACGAACTCCACTTACCCTAAGGCACTTTCCACCTCTCGACAATATTCGAGCGTCGTGGTCTCGCTTAGATGATGCTAGTTGCGGCAGACTAGATGAGCTTGAGGGATTATCGGGAAAAGAAGTAGTACTTGCGCAAGTATTTCGGATTTCCCAAAGCTTTTAGAGATTGCATTGACTTTGCCCAACAAATCTCATTCCTCTAATCACCTTACGATGACCGTGAAAATCAGACAGAACTCTACCTCGATCTGTGTAACTACTGATAGTGTATGCCCTAGAGGCCAGTTGTATATTGACATTACTAGTTTACATTGTATCATGATATTTATTTCATATATGAGGCATTTTATTTATTGTGTTGTTTATTGTGATTAAATGAACATAATAAAGCCCTTAGAATAGTAGGTTCAATACCATAGGATATTAAGTGCGTGGCTTGATTGTGAGATCATATTGGTTGTAATCAAAACATTATTCTTAAATGTCCCTAGACAAGTATTATTGTGAATTAGGACAACAGTAATACATAGAGACTGGTATGTGCGTAGACTGATGACTATATCTCACGGGCCATGGATATGAGGTATCAAGTCTTCACATGGGTACATATTAGAATAATAATGTACTGGACTGACTCACAATGAGAACGCTGTATGGATCGTTACGTGAGTATCATAAGCGGTTCTCACAGTGACCATGGTGTATGTAGCTCTTTGACTTGAAGTCACTACGATTTCCTACATGAGAAGTTATATGTTTTAATATCGTCAAATATTGCCTGTAATAAGGTGATTATGAAGTTGACTATTGTATATATTACAAATCATGCGGACGATGTGTGTGACTTAGATTGGATTTGTCTCTCTTACATAACAAAAGTGATATCTATGGGCCCCTTGATTGATTAAGACTACAAAATGCATGGTTGTGCTCAAATGAGTCAATATGAGATATTGAGGTCATTTGTTTTATTAAGTCTACTCGGACATCAAGAAACCTAAGATTGAACTATACAAGGATGATAAGTTCTATGCCTTGTGGTCAATTAAGATATCTGGACAAATGGACTAGACTACATGGTAACATTGGTCACAGATAGGTTATGTCTAATAACTGACATTCCCGTTATTGAGTAGTAGTGATGTATTGCTAGATACCGCTCACTATTTGTAATACTAGAATATGATTTTAGTATTAATGGCAACGTAATGGGAAAATACAGGGTCACACACTTAGAATGGATCGAAATTGGGATTTAAATTCATAAGATGAATTTAATTGGGGATCCAAGTAAGACTTGAACTCCTGACATTGGTTAAAAATTTAATTAGATTAAATGGGTTGACTAATGTTCAAAGGCCCACACACGAATCTAAACCAGGTTAGATTGTGATTCCAACAACATCATTACTTTCTTAGGGTTGATTTTCTGCACCTATATATATGATACATATCTGTGGAAAAGACACAAAAGAAAACCCTAGCCGTCACAGAAATTATGAAAGAGAGATCGTGAGGAACATCCTCTTCCCTTAGCTAGCATTGCGGCATGAGGGAAAGCTTGATTTGATCCGTTCATGTGGATACCGTAGAGCCACCGCAATATTTTAGTGTTGTGATCGGTATACTGTGGAGACAGCAGATCCCTTTTCAAGGTATAACTCTTAAACACGATTTATAGTTTTCGCATGCATCCATGGCTAAGTTTTGATATTTCTTTGTAATTTTTTTGCTATGTATTTGATCTTAGACTACCAACGAAACCTAACAACTACAACCTCGTGCTTTTAGAATTTCTACGGAAATTAGATTCTATCTCAGCAGAGGAATATGCAGGACTTCTCTTAGAGTGTACATGTTAACACTTGACATCTTTAATTCAACTGTCCCCTCACCTATTACTTTACAAATCTCTCTAGTTTTTGTTCTCACACAATGCCATAACTTCCTCTTGAAGTAAATATTAGTAGAACTTCATGAGTCAAGAAACCAACTAGAATCCACTTCTAAAGAATTTGAAACAAGAAGACACAAATCACTTGATTCAGAAGAGTAAACCACATTTCCGGTAGAATTGCCATACTTGGCGCTCTTCTGATTATGCAATTTTCAATAGTATTTCTTGATATTCCTAATCTCTTGCAATATCAGCAACAGATCGATCCTTTTTGCATAATACTTTGACTTCTAGTTGAAGGACATTCCACTGCTGGACAACTTATGAGAGAAGACGATGATTTTTGAGTCTCCCTCCCTAAGTTTATTTTCCTTTAATACTTTGATTATACCATATATTGTAATACTCTTCTTGGCAGATTTACCGTGTAGCATGGTAGTGATCAAATATTCGTACGAATACGGCTGTGAATATATAAAGTTGAAAGCTTTATCTTCTTCACTCACATCCGTGTTATCACCTTGAGTTCGGATAGCACCTTGTTGAACTCTGTGATGTGATCTTGAAGATCAGTACCTTCCTTTATTGACAAATGAAATAACTTCCTCTTCCAGTGCCTCAGATCCAATAATAACTAACCAGAGTAGTCAGCTATGAGTTTTTCTCACAAACTCGCCGTGCTAGTTTCTTCAAGAAATTTGCATTTGACATCGTCTACTAATGATAGTCAAATTAGACTTACGACTCTTTTCCAATATCATTCCAAACATCCTCCTTCATTTCAAATGACTTTTCCTTCTTCTTGACGGCTAGCTGTAGACGTTCTTGAACTAGGACATCATATATGTCTACCTTCTAAAGATTGAATTTGATCATTCCATTGAACAGCTTGATCTTCAAAAGACTTTAACCTGTCATCTTCACTAAGGAACTCGACAACCTGAAGCTCTGATACCACTTTGTCGACGAACACCGGTGGCACAGCGGAATAAATTAGAGCAATGAGGATGGCGAGGTAGACAAGGTGAATCAATCGAACAATCATACAAATAGATCTACCAATCTAACACAAACACATGAGGATTTATCCCTGTTAGTTTTGCTTAATCCAGAGAAAAATATAGGGAGATATAATATTCAATTAGAAGAGATTATAAGGAGTTACAAATTCACTCAATACAAGGAATTCAACTCACTCACCAAGAACTATCTCTCAAGCCTCTCTTTGCAATAAGAAAATATCAATGAAGTATTTCACCTCTCATATTGGAGGCTATTACAATATATAGAAAAAGAATAGAGAGAACCCTAGGTTAAGCTTGATATCTCAGTCATCTTGTACATCCTATAGAAGAAGTTACTGAATAAGAGCTGAAATGATCTACAAGACCTAGGCCCAAAACGTTGCTACACCTGCGGTCAGAGTGCAGTCGATTGCACCTCACTAGTGCCCAGACCTGAGGGATGTACAGTCGACCGCACAGTCGACTATACCAGCCTCTGTTGTTGTTGTTGTTGGTACCATGTTTCTACCTTCTCCTCTCTTCAACGCTTCGGTTTCCAAGATTCGTCGCTTCTTATTCTAATACAAATTAAGAGTATATAAGACATAATCTTAACACTTCAAACCTCTCATCATCAAAACTAGTTGAAAAAACATTGTTATAAAATGCAGTTAAAAGATTCTTTGTTTTTTTATGAAAATAACTATTGACATCTCCTAGTTTTTTGTTACCAAGTACTGCTTTCATTACAAGATTCAGGGATTTTTTTACTTTTGACTAAGATACTTTATTAAAGTGTGCTGCTCCTTGTTAGAACTTATAACATAGGAATGAGACTATTTTTGCACAAAAAAGAGTCAGCTATAACATTTATATGTATATAATTAATGCTGTTTTTGGAAATAGTTGGATGGCGCGGGTTTAAAGTTGGTAAAAACAGTCAAGGGGATGCCCAACCTACAAAAATAAAATGGCTATTCTAGACAATTTTCATCTGTTTTGACTAGACCTATCAAATGGTGCATGTTGCAGGTTCATGGTGGACAGGGTCCCAATCCGAGCATACAGAAACCATGCAGACAAAGGTGCTGGCTTCCCGAGATGGCAGCCCATGGCTCTCAAGGCGAGCCTATGGAACGGAGACAGCTGGGCAACACGTGGGGGCCAAGACAAAGTTGACTGGTCAGAAGGACCCTTTATAGTTTCTTTCAGGAACTACAAGATTGATGCCTGTGTTTGGAAGGGCAATCCAAGGTTCTGTAGGGCTGGAAGCCCTACGAATTGGTGGAATCTGCTTAGGCCCAGTAGTTTAACATGGACTCAGAGGAGGCTATTTAGATGGGTGAGAAAGTATCATCTTATCTACGACTATTGTCAAGACTCTAAGAGGTTCCAAGGTCAGCTCCCAATAGAATGTTTTCTTCCAAAGTACTAGTTAAGTAATCCGAACTCCAAACCTGTTGAAAGAATAATACCTTGAAGAACCTAACTGATATCAGTAAAAGGAAACAAAAAGCTTGATTTCATTCTTTTTGTCTGACTCCAACAAAATTGTAGCCAGCTTTTGGATGTATATATTTGAATATTGATGCGACACCCAGTTGGTTATATCTAGTTAGGTCCTGTGGTTGATCCATTTACCATCACTTGGTTAAATTATTAGATGGCTTATTTGTTGATGAAACTGTTTCCATAGTAGATTTACTCTTCATCTCCTCAATATCTTCGTTGTGCAACTAAGGAACAAATTAGCTGTCTGCAACCACATCTGCCATGCAATAGTGGGTTTTAATTTATGTGATTACAGTCAAGCAGGGTTGGAGTGGTAGTCATAGCTAGAGGAGGTGGTGGACATAAAATGTAGCCACCAGAGGTGAATCCAATGGTAGTGAGCGGAGGAGGTGGTAGGAGTAGAGGATGCCGGGTTGCAACTGTTGAAATATTAACTTGATTTGGGTCTTAGCCCAAATAGATATGTTATCTTATGTATTTAATGTAATAGGCCCAACTTCTAGAAACTTACTCTAGAGAAATCTTATCTAGAAGTTTTTTCTAGATAAATCTTAGGAGTTATCTAGAAGATAAGGATAACCTTAGACTTGTGGAGAAAATTCTAGAGAGATAATTATAACAATTAGATTAGAGTTGTGTTGGCAAAATCCTAATTATTGGTTGGATAATGGCACTAGTATAAATAGGGGTGGTGTCTTTGTGTTTGCATCAAGCCAAAAATTAGAAACACTCAATAATACAAGTAGCCTTCCTTTTTCTAAAATCTCTAACCTCTCCCATTTTTAAACACTTCCTCCAACCACCTAAAATTTCCTTCCAACAAAGTGGTATCAGAGCTTGAAGATCCTCCTAGAGATGGCAAATAGCGGTATTCCCTTCCAAGTCCCGATGCTCACCAAGAGCAACTATGACAATTGGAGCTTAAGGATGGTTGCTCTCCTTGGAGCACACGACATGTGGGAGATGGTTGAGAAAGGTCTCACCGAACCGGAGAATGAATGTAGTCTATCTCAAGCTGAAAGGGATAGTTTGAAAGACTCAAGGAAGAGAGACAAGAAGGCTCTCTGTCTATTCTATCAAGGATTAGATGAAGATACATTTGAGAAGGTTTGGGGAGCAAAGTCGGCCAAGGAAGCATGGGAGAAGCTTCGAACCTCATACAAGGGAGCCGATCAAGTTAAGAAAGTACGTCTTCAAACTTTAAGAGGAGAGTTTGAAGCTTTGCATATGAAAGAAGGTGAGCTTGTCTCCGATTACTTCTCAAAAATTTTAACGGTTACTAATAACCTAAAAAGAAACGGAGAGAAGTTAGATGATGTGAGAATTATGGAGAAGATTCTTAGATCTTTGGATCCAAAGTTCGAACACATTGTCGCCATCATCGAAGAGACAAAAGACTTGGAGGCCATGACCATGGAGCAAATTCTCGGCTCGTTGCAAGCTTATGAAGAAAAGAAAAAGAAGAAGGAAGAGATCGTGGAGCAAGTACTCAAGACGCGGGTTGATTCAACAAAAGAAGAAAGCGATCAAAGCCAACAAAGACGAGGTTGCGGTCAAGAACGAGGTCGTGGACATGGACACAGATGAGGTTGGAGGCCCAATGACGACAACGACAACAACAACCACCAAAGAGGAGAAAGCTCAAGAAGAGGTCGTGGGGGAGGAAATTCAAAATCAAGGTATGACAAGTCACGCGTCAAATACTACAATTGTGAGAAGTTTCGACATTATGCCTCAGAATGCAAAGCTCCTAGAAACAATAGAGTCGAAGAGAAGGCCAACTATGTTGAAGAAAGAAGTCAAGAAGATGGTACCTTACTGTTGGCTTACAAGGGTAATGGAAGAGGCGAGGAGAATCAATGGTACCTAGACAGCGGTGCAGGCAACCATATGTGCGGAAGAAAAAGCATGTTCGTGGAGCTTGATGAATCAATCAAGGGCAATGTAGCTTTCAGAGATGAATCAAAGGTGGCGGTGAAAGGTAAAGGAAATGTTCTAATCCGATTGAAGAATGGAGAGAACCAATTCATTTCAAATGTTTACTACGTGCCAAACATGAAGAGTAACATCTTGAGCCTAGGACAACTCTTAGAGAAAGGTTATGATATTCGATTGAAAGATAGTAACCTTTCTATAAGAGACAATGCAAGCAACTTCATTGCTAAGGTGCCGATGTCAAGAAATAGAATGTTCGTGCTCAACATTCAAAATGATGTCGCACAATGTCTCAAGATGTGTTACAAAGATGTGTCTTGGCTTTGGCATCTTCGATTTGGGCATCTCAATTTCGGAGGATTAGAGTTGCTCTCCAAGAAGGAAATGGTAAGAGGATTACCTTGCATCAACCACCCGATCAAGTGTGCAAAGGATGTCTACTTGGAAAGCAATTCAAAATGAGCTTTCCAAAGGAGTCGAACTCTAGAGCTCGAAAGCTGTTGGAACTCATACACATGGACGTGTGTGGTCCGATCAAGCCAAGATCACTTGGTAAGAGTAACTATTTCCTTCTCTTTATCGATGATTTTTCAAGAAAAACATGGGTATATTTTTTGAAGGAGAAATCAGAGGTGTTCGAGAACTTCAAGAAGTTCAAAGCTCGTGTTGAAAAGGAAAGTGGCCTTGTGATCAAAGCCATGAGATCCGATCGTGGAGGAGAGTTCACATCAAAAGAATTCCAAAAGTTTTGTGAAGATAATGGAATTCGACGACAACTGACGGTGCCAAGGCCCCAAACAAAATGGAGTAGCAGAAAGGAAGAATAGGACAATCCTTGAGATGGCGAGGAGCATACTCAAAAGCAAGAGGCTGCCAAAGGAATTTTGGGCGGAAGTGGTTGCGTGCGCGGTTTACCTATCAAACCGATCTTCGACAAGAAGCGTATGGGAAAAAATACCACAAGAAACTTGGAGTGGAAGGAATCCCGGCATTTCCCACCTAAGAGTCTTTGGAAGCATAGCACACGTACACATACCGGACGAGAAGCGAAGCAAGTTAGATGATAAAAGTGAGAAGTACATTTTCATTGGCTACGACACCAAATCCAAAGGCTACAAGCTCTACAATTCTGATATGGGGAAGACAATCATCAGTCGAGATGTCGTGTTCGATGAAGAAGGAGAATGGGATTGGAGCACACATAATGAAGACTACAACTTCTTTCCACATTTTGAAGAAGAAGACATGGAGCAATCAAGGATAGAGCAACCAAGAGAGGAGCCTGCTACCCCACCAGCTTCACCAGCCGCGAGTTCTCAAGGAGACAAAAGCTCAAGTAAAAGGACTCTGCACTTTAGAAGCATACAAGAACTTTACGAGGTAACTGAAAATCAAGACAATCTTGCTCTCCTTTTCCTATTTGCGGATTGTGAGCCCATGAACTTCTAAGAAGCTATGGGAAAGGAGAGTTGGAGAAATGCTATGGATGAAGAGATAAAGGCAATCAAAAAGAATGACACATGGGAGTTAGCTTCACTTCCAAAAGGGCACAAGGCAATCGGTGTGAAGTGGGTGTACAAAGCAAAGAAGAACGCCAAAGGAGAAGTTGAAAGATACAAGGCGAGATTGGTGGCAAAAGGCTACAGTCAAAGAGCGGGCATCGACTATGACGAGGTATTTGCTCCGGTTGCTCGACTAGAAACTGTTAGACTAATAATTTCATTGGCAGCTCAAAACAATTGGAGGATACATCAAATGGATGTCAAATCTGCATTCTTAAATGGAGTCCTCGAAGAAGTCTACAATGAGCAACCACAAGGCTACGAAGAGAAGGGAGAAGAAGGCAAGGTCTTGAAGCTGAAAAAGGCACTCTATGGGTTGAAACAAGCTCCAAGAGCTTGGAATGCTCGAATTGACAAATACTTCACAGGGAGAAACTTCACCAAGTGTCCATACGAGCATGCACTTTATATCAAAATCAAGAACAATGACATATTGATTGTATGCTTGTATGTAGATGACTTGATCTTCACATGTAGCAATCCAAGCATGTTTGGCAAATTTAAGAAAGAGATACGAAGGAGTTCGATATGACGGATATTGGGCTCATGTCTTACTACCTCGGCATTGAAGTGAAGCAAGAAGACAAAGGCATCCTAATTACTCAAGAAGGCTATGTTAAGAAGATACTCAAGAAGTTCAAGATGGATGACTCTAACCCGGTTGGCATGCCAATGGAATGTGGAATCAAGTTGTCAAAACACGAGGAAGGAGAAAGGGTGGATCCAACACTCTTTAAGAGCTTGGTCGCAAGTCTGCAATATTTAACTTGCACAAGATCCGATATTCTATATGCGGTTGGAGCTGTCAGTCGATACATGGAGAATCCAACAACAACTCATTTGAAGGCGGCAAAGAGGATTCTTCGCTATGGCAAAGGTACAACAAACTTTGGCTTGTACCATTCTACTTCTAACGATTACAAGCATGTTGGATATAGCAATAGCGATTGAAGTGGAGATATGGATGACTGCAAGAGCACAAGTGGCTTCGTGTTCTACATGGGAGACACGGCCTTCACATGGATGTCAAAGAAGCAGCCAATTGTCACTTTTTACACATGCGAAGCAGAGTACGTAGCTGCTACTTCATGTGTTTGTCATGCAGTTTGGTTACGAAACCTGTTGAAGGAGTTGAGTTTGCCCCAAGAGGAGCCGACTAAGATTTTTGTGGACAACAAGTTAGCAATAGCTCTGGCCAAGAACCCAGTCTTCCACGATCGAAGTAAGCACATTGATACACGCTATCACTATATTAGAGAGTGCATCACCAGAAAGGACATACATTTGGAGTATGTGAAGTCTCATGATCAAGTAGCTGATATCTTCACCAAGTCTCTCAAGCGCGAAGACTTCATAAGGTTAAGAAGTTGATTGGAGTAACAAATCAAGTTTAAGGGGGGGTGTTGAAATATTAACTTGATTTGGGTCTTAGTCCAAATAGATATGTTATCTTATGTATTTAATGTAATAGGCCCAACTTCTAGAAACTTACTCTAGAGAAATCTTATCTAGAAGTTTTTTCTAGATAAGTCTTAGGAGTTATCTAGAAGATAAGGATAACATTAGACTTGTGGAGAAAATTCTAGAGAGATAATTATAGCTATAATATTAGAGTTGTGTTGGCAAAATCCTAACCATTGGTTGGGTAATGCCACTAGTATAAATAGAGGTGGTGTCTTTGTATTTGCATCAAGCCAAAAATTCGAAACACTCAATAATACAAATAGCTTTCCTTTTTCAAAATCTCTAATCTCTCCCATTTTTAAACACTTGCTCCAACCACTTAAAATTTCCTTCCAACAGCAACTTGAGTTATTGGGGATGGTAAATTGAGACTTGCAACTGGAGAGACAATCACAACTGCAACTGTTGTGGAAAAGTCCAGTTGAAAAGCTTGCAAGTGGCATAATTTGTAACTTCAGTTCCTAACTAATCAATCCCTAAATATTACAAGACACTAAGACATGATCCCAGAATTGAATAAATTGACTGATTTTAAGTTAATACAGTTGAAAAGGTTGGAAAAGAAACTTGTCTCCCAGTATGTGGATAAATACCCTAGTTTAGTCTTCGATCATGGAATATGTGTAGCCTAATTAACTTATCCAGTTGTTATTTGCATGTTCAGTTACACAGAATATTTGACATAGGTATATGTTGCTGCTTATTTTGGTAAGGAAGCAAACAGATAGTGAGTTCATATTTGATGGAAACTACTAAAAATCTGACATTTGACCTTTGCTGTGAAATGCGGTTAGAGCTCCAGAATTGAATCTGGATCGTTGATTGAACACCGTGATCTGGATCGAACAGTTGCTGATGTCACGGCCCGCTTCCAACTTTACGGAAACATGGGCTCGTAACTAAGGCCCAGCAAATGATATAAGTATACCAACTTATATCTCCAATAAGTTGTACGATACCAGTAAGCTCAACAACACGATAATAATAATCACAAGAACAAGATATAATATAATAACCAATATATGGGATACGAGAACTTACAATATACACGAGAATATACACAGTGAACAGTTCTTCCAATTCTTTTAGTATCCCATTGCTGTACCTGTTAGAGCAAGTTACTGGCTGCAAGTAGTAACAAGCAAAATAGGAACAGGAACTAAGACATAACAGAGAAAGCAATAAGATCTAGTAATTCAAATATGGAACAACCATGATAACGAGAAACAATATATATAACAAGGGAGAAACAAGAACTGGACAAGATGGGAAACAAGAACTCGCGATGCAATTGTAATACAATATGATCAAGTGTAATGCAAGTAACAACTGGAACTAGTCTGAAAATATAACTAATCAGGAAGCATGTCATGTAAACACGAATCTTGTAACTTATAAACAGGAATCATGTAACTTGAAAACATGAATCATATAACTTGTAACATAAATCATGTAACTTGTAAACATGAATCATGTAACTTGTAACAGGACATGTGTTAGATCCTGTAGGCAAGATAAGAAATACTGGGGGGGGGGGGGTGAATAGTGTTGTATAAAAATTAAAAATAAAATTGAACTTTTTATTCTTTTCAGTCGACTTGAAAAGAGAAATAAGTCAACTGAGGCGTCAGATTAGAAGACGAGTATGATCAGTCGACTTATAGCGGAAACCAGTCGACTTACCAAACAAGTTTTCGAAGAGTATGTTATTTAAGTCTGCCCAGTCGACTTAAATAAGAGAGGAAGTCGACTGTCCAGACAAATTTCATAGAGTAATTAAAAAGCAAGTAAAGAAAATGCAAGTTCAGAGAAATACAACCACAAAGTACACACGATGTATCCTGGTTCGGTCATCCCGACCTACATCCAGTCCCCAAGCAACCCACTTGAGATTTTTCACTATTCTTGAAAAAATACAAGAATACTCTACGACGTTTAGACAACAACCTTGTCCAACCCGTAGACCTCTCTCACCACTAGAGAGAGCAAACCCACTCTTCCACCAAGAGTGAAAACCTGACTCTAAAACCTAGAGCCCTACTCTCCAACCGAGAGGACCACTCTTACAACCCGAGAGTGAAGAACAACAACAAAAGAGTTACAATCAACCTATAGCCTTGTTTTGTGATTGTGATTTTTGTAAGTGGCTAATCGGTCAACTTCTGAATTCAATCAGAACGAATTCAATGTTATATTTGACTAAAAATCAGAGAACCAAGACTTAGAAGATTAAAGTGCTAGTTTGAATATGTGTTCTTTGGAAAGCAATAAACTTAAACTTTTTATCAAATGCTTGGAACCTTTCAAAGGTGATTCCTAGGCTCTATTTATAGAGAGGAATCCCTTGAACGTTGTAAATCAGTTTATAAAACTAATTTAAAATGGATATAATCTTTTGAAATTCGAAAAACAAGTTTTGAAATTAGAAAACTGTTGAAACAACTTGAACAGTCGACTGGATTGCCATGATGAGTCGACTGGCCAGAGTTTGAAAGAGTTCAGACAAATTCGTACTGATACAGTCGACTGGTACTCAATAGCTGATCTAATTCAAACTTTTTTGACCTTTAATCTTTTGAAAAATACTCAATTATAAAGATGTGTGAGTGTGTGTGTGTGACAAGGCTGTTACATCAATCTAAGACTCAAAAAAGGAAAATTACAATTGTTTTACAAGACATGTAATATAACACATTGAAGCATAGGTCTTGTCTTGAGTCTTGAGTCTTGAGATGGAGCTTTAACCTTTATCTTTGTCTTTGAAGCTTGCTTGATCAATCTTGAGCTTTAGAACCTTGTAGCTTTCTTGATCAATTTGCTTTGAGAGCTTCGTTTGAACACTTTGCCTTTGTGTATACATGGTATTGATACAACCTGTAAATATAAGAAGTAGCACAACAACTTTGTATTGTGTTGTAATCATCAAAACCAAGAATCAACATTCTCCCCCTTTTTGATGATGAACACAATAGCTTACAATAATAGAAATATTACACATGCGCAATACTCCCCTAACTAATGTACAATATTCATATGCTGAAAAACATGCACCAAATACACAAACATACACAGATAGCTATTTTTCTCCCCCTTTGTCATCAACCAAAAATAGAAGGAAAAAATAGTAAACACAAAGGAGCATTTGCAGCATAATAAACACAGAGCAAAAGCAAAGTCATACATAGAAATTTAAGATACATTGTTCAAATGACTACATAAAAACAGAAAATACAAAAGAAGTAGAAAAATACAAAAAATAAAATGCACAACTAATAAAAAGAGAGGTAGAAGTTAGGGTTTTTACTCAAGGGTAAAGGGCTAGGATAAGATCTGGAGAACATCAAGGGACAAGATTGGTCAAAAGAGAAAACAGGGCAAAAGAGTCGCCTCAAAAGAAGTGCCAAAATTCGAATCTGAAGAAAAATTGTAACCCCTGTTTTTCATTTGGAGTATTTTTGACTGTATTTTTTTCATTTTGGTGTATTTTTCTCTCTTGTATTTTTTTCTGAACCGTATATTGGATTTGTTTTCGATATATACTCGTTTTATTTTATTTTGAGCTCCTTGTGTTTGATTGGTTGTCTCTTTTGTTCTATTCTTCGTTATTTTGATCTTTCCTTCATTTTGGTCTCGTCTTTTATTTTTATCCTTTCTTTATTATTTTTGTTTGTGGGCGTTTGTTGTGGTGGTGATTTGTTGGACATATAAATTTCCTATCCTATTTGCATTCCTATTTTTAATTGATCCAAAACCCATTTGTAAACCTACTACTAATTCTTAATACCCACAACCCAATACCCATAAACTCACATCCTAAACCCTATATATAAACACTCCCCACCCACAAACCCTAAACCCTAACCCTAATTTCTCTCCCCCTCACATCCGGCCTCCTCTCCCTCTCCTTGCTTTCTCCTGGCCTACACAATCGAACACAACAGCCCCACCTACCTCCAGCCGACAGCCCCACTTCCCCTTCCGGCCTACTCTCCAACCCGGCATCACCCCATCCGACAGCCCAAGCCCTCACCCCTCACCCTTTGGCCATCTGATCCTTCCCCACACCACCACGACAACTCTCTTGCACCATATATAATCTCTTTACTCTCTCGTGGTGTTCTCTTGTGGCCGCAAGCCACTTTGATCATCTTTCGCTTTTGGGAGTTTCGTTCGTGTGTAGATTCTTGCTTGAGTATCTTGGATTCGTGGATTAGCAGATTTTCGTTCGTGGGTTTTGCTTCTATTCTTGATTGCTTCTTTCTTCATCCCCAATTAAGGCAAGTAACTTGTACTCCAATTTGTTTGTTTGATACAAGTCAAAAAAATTCACCTATAGTTTAGTTGACTCTAGAGACGACTCTTATTTGTGTTTTGCTTGATGGATTTTGTCTCTATTGTGAAAATATGACTATAGATGACTCACGACACAATATGGACATGAATTAACCTAGGATTCACCCGTTCTTGATTTTGATCGTGTATGTTGGATTTTGTGTGAATTCGTATTTTGGTTGAGACCCATGTGAAATTCTTGGCGTGGACATGTTAGGTACCCTAAATCATGAAGTTTAGAAACTTGGTAGACTCGATTTCATATTTGGATGTGTTTGGATCAATTTTCTTGAATCTATGTTGATTATGTTTTTAGGGGAAAAATTTGAATTTTGACGCTGTTCTGTGTTGTTTTCTGTTTTGAACTGTGTTAAAGTCGGTATCTTAATTTCGGTATAAAACATGAGTTTTAGATAATTTCGTCTTTTTTCAAACCCCTCTGACCTTGCTTTATTTTTATTTCGTATGACTGAGTTATGACTATTTTAGTACAGTGGTGTTGAACTTTTCCAGATTCTATTTTTCGGTAATTTTGATAAAAATTATTTTAAAGAACTATGGTACACATATTATTTTGACTCAAAACATTGGTCAGTGTTTCTTTACCTAGTTAGGAATTACCCAGAATTTTGGTAAATTTTATTGATAAGTTTTATGTGATGTTCCTTGCTCGTTTATAAAAACTACACTTGCTGTATTTTGTTCGCTGTTCTATAAAGAACCTTATTTTTATTATGATTCCTTTTACTGCATGAAAAATATTTGTGAAATGTGAAATTTAGTATATTCTATCTATTTTCATAACCCTTTGGCGGAATTGGATTTCGTTTCACTGGTTGCGAGATATCTTAGTTTTCGTACAACAGTGTTGGGAATTTCAGATTTGCCAAACTATGTTTTCTTGATACTTTCTTATTTTTTATGACTGATCAATATTTACTGGAAAATTATGAAACTTTATATTTTGATACTGGACCTATAGGGGAATACCCCAGATTTTTCGTGGATTTATTTAATGTGTTTTCATGCTGTTTTCCTGTTCTTGAATTTGTTTTCTTGATTTCTGGCTGAACCTAATTTCTGTATTCAAATTAGTTTTGAGCAGTATTTTTGTGAACTAGTGCATGACTTATTTATCTTCGCTAGATTTGTGTGGCAGTCTATTTTCCAGGTCTTTCGACGGATCCAGATTTTCTTGTTTGTAACACTGGGAATCACCTATTTACTACAGTATGGTCGTGCTGTCGTGAACTTGAGATGTGTTTATTTTAGTCTTTTATGAGATATCTTGCACTCGTACATGTCTAGTTTGCAACTTGCACTTATCACATGATCATGCCATATTATTCTTGATATATTTTGCACATATACATGCTTGTTTGATATTAATAACAAATAACTAAGCCGGAGTTTAAGGGACAGATCTAATTGTGGATAATTCAGAAATGTGTACTCAGAAGGGGATCCGCTGATCCTACGTGATTACTTGAGACATGATACTTGACACGTGATTACTTGATACTTACACGCAAGATACGATACTTGCCACTTGCACAACTTGACACGTGATTATATGATACATGATACTTGGAGCTTGGAGCTCGATTACTTGACTTGTTCCCGAGTATACTGCCCTCTATGGTCCACTATGAAATCTAAAACGAACTGTTTGTTGTAGCAACCATGTCGTATGGGCTGCATGAAGTGCTACCTAGATAGTAATTCACTACAAGACTTGATACGTGCTACTTGAACGTGATACTTGAATATTGTCACGCTCCGCTTCCTAAAAATACGGAATAAGAGTACGTGACAAAAGCCTAGCGAATGATTTTCATCATCCATAAGCTGTTCAGGAATTCTTTACAATATATCACAGAAATAATCAGAGTCGGAAGCCAGAAAAGTCAACCACATGCACATATGAACCAAATACCAACAAGAATATTTGAAATAAAATATATTAATCTCAAATAGTCATGATCTGAAATACACTAATAATCCTGGGTCACATTGCCCAAATACAAGAATAAATCCAAGTCTCACGAATACAAATATTGTTCTAGCACGATACAAGAAATAATAATAATAAGTAGAATTTCTAGCATCTAAAACATCATCTCGCCAATACCTTCAGGAACCTGTCCTCCAAAATCTGCAATACAATGAATGCAGGAAAGAGGAAAAGAAGAAAACAAGTACCCGTCAATTGCAAGTCGCAAGTCACAAATAATGTAGGATACAAGCACATGGGAAAACTAACTAAAAAGCATGGCATAAAGCATCAACAGATTATCTAGCATGGTATCCTAACAGTACAGTTGTTTTATGTCAAAGGCAGTGTCATAGCGTAGCTAATAGTCTCTAGTAACAGTATCTCAGTATATCAGTGAATCAGGATAACAGTATATCAGTATCAGTCCAACAGTCTCAGTATAACAGTCTCATTCTAACAGTATCAGTCTCACAGTATCAGTCTAACAGTATCAGTTTATGTTCTTACAGTCTTGTGTGTATTACTAGCTAGGTAGCACTTCATGCCGCCCATACAACATGGTTGCTATAACAAACAGTTTCTCTTAGTAAGATTTCATAGGGGACCATGATGGGGCATTGTACTCAGGTATTGTTAACAGTAACAGTCAGAACCTAGTGGTTCTCTTCTACTCTACACCTTCATATAAGAAGTAATGTAGACAGGGTCAGAAAACAGTAACAGTCAGAACCTAGTGGTTCTCTTCTACTCTACACCTTCTTACATAAGAAGTAATGTAGACAGGGTCAGTAAATAGTAACAGTAACAGTATGGAACACTAGTTCCCTTCCAAGTACACGTTTCCATATTATCCACTACTAGATCTTCCCTTAACCCCGGCTTGGTTACTTTTATTTATTATTATCAAACAGACATGAATGTGTACTAAATGGTGTCAAACTAACATGGTATAATCAGTATTAGGTTCAGGGAAACAAATCAGCATGCATAGATAATATAAAGTCACATAAACGAGCAAAACAGTGTATGTTTATAATCAGGACAGCACGACCAGTCAGTACTAAAACAGTGATTCTAAGAGCTACAGACATGCAAATCAAGATCCGTCGATGGATCTGAAAACTAGACATCCACATGCATCCAATGAGTATAATAAAGTCACATACTAGTTCATGACATCTCAACTCAAAACTGATTTGAATACAGAATTTAGGTTCAACCAGAAAACAGGGGAACGACATTAAAAGCATGAAAACAGCATGAAAAGATAGCAAATAATTCCACGAAAAATCTAGGGTAATCCCCTATAGATATAGACTCAAAATAACAAGTTTCATAATATTCCAGTAAGTATAGATCAGTCATAAAAAATAAGAAACAACACGAAAACATAGTTTTGACGAATCTGGAATTCTCAACACTGCTGTACGAAAACTAGGATATCTCGCAATCGGTGAATCGAAATCAAATTCCGCCAAAATGACATGAAAATAGATAGATTTTACTAACTTTACTATTTCACAAAGAATTTTCATACAGTATAAAGAATTGCAGTGAAAATAGGGTTCTATACTGAACAGCGCGCAATTTACAGCATGAGGAGATTTTAAAAAAGAATATGAAACACCACTTAAAACTTATCTTTAAAATCCAGAAAAAATCTGGGTAGTCCCTAATATCATAAGGAAACACTGAGAAAAATATTATACCAAGATATTATGTATAGCCTAGTTCTTAAAAATAAATTGTTTCAAAATTTACACAAAACATAATCCGGAATCTACCGACACGCCTGTACCAAAACCATCATATCTCAGTCATACGAAATCCAAATCAAGTAAACCCAGTGGGGTTTGAAAGTAGACAAAATTATCTAAAATCCATCTTTTATTTTGGAGTTAAGATTCAGGACTGTAGCATGGACGAAAACAGCAAACAACACAGAACAAGCCGCAAATACAGATTTCACACCTCTAACCTAAAACATCATAACTTCCACAATATTGCTCCAAACATAACCAAACTTGAAATACAACCTACCAAACATCTAAGCATCATGTTTTAGGGATTATAACATGTCCAAGCCTATAATTTTCACATGGGGAATCAATTAAACACCTAGCATGCAATTAGTCACATACACGAACAAAATCAAGTTTGGGCAAAACCTAGGTTATCATCCTATCAAGTTTCATGTCATAAGTCATCTATGGCCAAATTTATCACAATAGAGACAAAACCATCAAGAAAAATACAATTTTTGGTTGTCTCTACACCCAACTACACTATATGTGAACTTTTTGACTTGTATCAACCTAATGAATTTTAGTACAAGTTACTTGCCTTGTTAGGGAGACGAAGAACGATCCAAAGCGAAGAGAAGAGAACCCACGAACCAAATCTACTCCACACGCAAATCCAAGCAAACCCACGAACAAGAACACCCACGATGGAAATCCACTTGATGCAATGAATAAAGTGGAAAAAATCCACTTCAAAAACACCACAAAGGAAGGGTCTTGTGATGATTTGGATGTTGATGGTGGTGCAATCCTTTGGTGGTCGGCAATAAGGAATCAAGGAGAGGGATTTATATGGAGATGGATGTATGGAGTAGGGTTTGTTGTATGGTGGGATTGCAAGGAGTAGGAGGTGTCGGTTTTTGGAAGGGAGGTGAGGCTCGGTTGTGAGGAAGGAGGGGGGGTACGCAGCCGGGATGCAATTACAAGGAGGAGGCCGGATGTGTTTTAGGGAGAAAGAGAGATAATAAAGATTAGGGTTAGGGTTTTTAGGATTAGGGGTATTTAAATAGGAAATTAATGTGGGTTAATGGGTAGTGGATATCAATATGTAGTAATAGGTATACAAATGGGTAATGGGTATTGGGTAGGTTTTAATTGGGGATACAGTTTATAGTGAATTCTATGGCTCCTAAAAATCTCATTAGGGGTCAAAAATCATAGTTTTAGGAAAATTACCACCAAAAATCCATCACATCACCAAGAAAAATTTTAAAAGATAATGAGGCCAAAAATGAAGAAAAGAAACCAAAATGGCGAAAACGAAGCAAAACGACGAACAAACGACACAAGGAGCTCAAATGAAAAGAAAAGAATATATATTGAAAATAAATCCAATATACGGTTCCGAAAAATACAAGAGAGATAAAATACACAAAAATGAAAAACACACTCCAAAATACATAAAATGGAAAACAGGGGTTACAATCCTACCCACCTTACAACAAAATTTCGTCCTCGAAATTTACATAGGTGGTACATAGGACAAGGCAAAAACAAACTGGGGAAAGGTAACGAAGCAGAGGGTTAATGGGGAAGGAACAAAGCAGGGGCAATACCAGAAAAAAAGACGGAAGGGGATAACAATGGGATCAAATGGAATTTAGAAAGAGAATAAACAATATCAAAAAGGAAAGAATCAACACCAGATAACAAAGAATAAGGGAGTCGGTAGAACTGAAATCAAAGAGAGAAAAGACAGGGAAGAATTGAATCAAACAATAGGTCAACGGATCAGAACAATTGCAAGAGATAGAGGAATCCAAAACAATGCAAGGAAGGAGAAGCAACAATATGATCCTGGGACCTGTGGGTTATGGGCCCACCACGATTTCGCTGCGCCACTTGATCGGGGAAGACCCTGCCAATAGCATCCAGCGATGCCAACTGACAGACCAAGTAGAAAATAGAAAGAGAATGAATGGCACCAAAATCAGAAGGATATGGGTACGAAAGAATGAATTCATACCCAACAAGAAATCAAACAAAAAGGACGATTGAAAAAGACGGAAGAATCAAAGAATCAAGGAATCAAATAAGAAGGGACCAAAAAGAAAGGAATAAGACTAGTACCCAGATCAATATTGGTAATAATTCATTCATGTATGCATGGTTGGTGAAATGTTGTGCAGATCCCAGTTCGAGCCAAGCTTGTCTAATATATTAGGCAACTAATACATTAGCCAAAGCTAGTGCTCTGATACCACTAAAAATCCTGTCACGCCCTGATTCCCAAAAATACGGAATACGAGTACGTAACAAAAGCCCAGCGAATGATTTTCATCATCTTCAAACTGTTTCAGAAATCTTTACAACACATCACAGAATCTATCAGACTTTGAAGCAAAAAGGCACAACCATTCATGAATACTTGCAACAAATTACCAATGGGAATTTACTTGAATCCAAATACAATATTCTCAAATAAATCAGAGTTTAAAGAAAAACAATAACCTGGGTCACATTACCCAAATACAAATAATATCCAATAACCAAATACAACTTATTCATTGTTCAAGCAATAGTAAAAATAATAATAATAAAGCAAGTCTCCAGCATTTAAAACATCATCTCACCAATACCTTCTGGCAGCTGACCGTCCTGATCTGCAATTAGTGAATTTGCAAGAAAAGAGAAAAAGAAAACAACAAGTACCCGTCAATTGCAATTCGCGGGTCACAAATAATGTAGGATACAAACATATGGGGAAACTAACTAAAAAGCATGACATAATTCATCGACAGATTATCTAGCATGGTATCCTAACAATACAGTTGTTTTATGTCAAAGGTAGTCATGACCAGGTGACAACAAGTATCAAGCACGAGTCATGTAGTCATGAACAAGCGGCAATAAGTATGGGAAACACGGGCCCCCTTTCGAGTACACGTTTCCGAATTATCCACTAATCGATCTTTCCCTTAAACCCCGGCTTGATTACTTTTATTATTGTTATTCAACAGACATGAATGTGTGCGAAATAGTATCAAATAAACATGGTATGATCAGGTTTAGGTTCAGGTTAATAAGTCAGCATGCATGGATGATATACGTTCACATATACGAGCAAAATAGTCTAGGTTCATAATCTGGACAGCAATACCATGCAGTACTAAAACAGTGATTGTAAGAGCTACAGAAATGCAAATCAATATCCGTCGAAGGATCTGGAAACTAGACATCCACACGCATCCAACGAGTATAATTAAGTTACATACTAGTTCACAACATCTCAACTCAAAACTGATTTGAATACAGATTTCATGTTCGGCCAGAAAACAGGGGAACAACTTCAAAAGCATGAAAACAGTATGAAAACACATCAAATAATTCCATGAAAAATCTGGGGTAATACCCTATAGGTATAGTCTCAAAATAACAAGTTTCATAATATTTCAGTAAGTATAGATCAACCTTCAAAAATAAGAAGCAACACAAAAACATAGTTTTGACGAATCTGGAATTCTCAGCACTGCTGTACGAAAATTAGGATATCTCGCAATCATTGAATCGAAATCTAGTTCCGCCAAAACGACATGAAAATAGATAAAATTTAGTAACTTTCATATTTCACAAATAATTTTCATACAGTATAAAGAATTAGAGTGAAAACAGGGTTCTATACTGAACAGTGCTCAATTTACAGCATAAGTAGATTTTAGAAAAAAACATGAAACACCACACAAAACTTATCTTTAAAATTCAACAAAAAATCTGGGAAGTCCCTAGTATCATGAGGAAACACTGAACAAAATATTATACCAAGATATTATGTATAGCCTAGTTCTTGAAAATAAATTGTTAACAAAATTTACACAAAACAGAATCTAGAATCTATCGACACGTCTGTACCAAAACCATCATAACTCAGTCATACGAACTCCAAATCAAGTAAAACAAGTGGGGTTTGAAAATAGAAAAAATTAACTAAAATTCATCTTTTATTTTGGAATTAAGATTCGGACTGTAGCATGGGTGAAAATAGCAAACCAAACAGAACAAGCTGCAAATACATATTTCACACCTCTAACCAAAAACATCATAACTTCCACAATATTGCTCCAAACATAACCAAACTTGAAATAAAACCTACCAAATATCAAAACATCATGTTTTAGGGATTCTAACATGTCCAAGCCTATTATTTTCACATGGGCAATCAATCAAACACCTAGCATGCAATTAGTCACATATACGAACAAAATCAAGTTTGGACAAAACCTAGGTAATCATCCTATCAAGTTTTATGTCATAAGTCATAAGTCATCTATGGCCAAATTTATCACAATAGAGACAAACCTATCAAGAAAAATACAATTTTTGGTTGTCTCTAGACCCAACTACACTATATGTGAACTTTTTGACTTGTATTAACCTAACGAATTTTAGTACAAGTTACTTGCCCTGTTAGGGAGATGAACAACGATCCAAAGAGAAGAGAAGAGAACTCACGAACTAAATCTACTCCACACGCGAATCCAAGCAAACCCACGAACAAGAACACCCACGATGGAAATCCTCTTGTTGCAATGAATAAAGTGGAGAAAACTCACTTCAAAAACACCACAAAGGAAGGGTCTTGTGATGATTTGGATGTTGATGGTGGTGCAATCCTTTGGTGGTCGGCAATAGGGAATCAAGGAGAGGGATTTGTATGGAGATGGATGTATGGAGTAGGGTTTGTTGTATGGTGGGATTGCAAGGAGTAGGAGGTGTCAGTTTTTGGAAGGGAGGTGAGGCTTGGTTGTGAGGAAGGAGGGGGGGTATACAGCCGGGATGCAATTACAAGGAGGATGCCGGATGTGTTTTAGGGGGAGAGAGAGATAATAGATATTAGGGTTAGGGTTTTTAGGATTAGGGGTATTTAAATAGGAGATTAATGTCGGTTACTGGGTAGTGGGTATTAATATATAGTAATAAGTATACAAATGGGTAATTGGTATTGGGTAGGTTTCAATTGGGGATACAATTTATAGTGAATTCTATGGCTCCTAAAAATCTCATTAGGGGTCAAAAATCATAGTTTTGGGAAAATCACCACAAAAAATCCATCACATCACCAAGGAAAATTTTGAAGAAGATAATGAGGCCAAAAATGAAGAAAAGAAACCAAAATGGCGAAAACGAAGCAAAACGACGAACAAACGACACAAGGAGCTCAAATGAAAAGAAAAGAATATATATTGAAAATAAATCCAATATACGGTTCCGAAAAATACAAGATACACAAAAATGAAAAATACATTCCAAAATACATAAAATGAAAAACAGGGGTTACAAATATGAAACTTGAACATGATACATGCTTGCTTGATTCTTGATTACAAGATACATGAGACTTGATTACATGAGACTTGAAACTTGATACTTGTTTACATGAATATATGACACTTGACACTTGACACTTGACACATGTTTATAAGACACTTGATTACTTGACACTTGATTTATGCCATGTACACTTGATCACATTACCATGCTAGTTGTTTACTTTGACATCACACTTTTACCATGTTGGTGGTTAGTTTCCTCATGTGCTTGTATCCAACATTATAGGTGGCCCGTAACTTGCAATTGATGGGTACTTGTGTTTTCTCTTTTTCTCTTTTCTGTATTCGTTGAATTGCAGATTTTAGAGAACATGTTCCAGATGGTATCGGAGACATGAAGCATTAGTGTTGCTTTTTATTATATTATTTCTTGTATCTTGCTCGAATAATAATTGTATTTTGAGACTTGGATTTATCTTGTATTTGGGCAATGTGACCCAAGACATGTATTTTATTCAGATCATGACTATTTAAGATTTATGTATTTGGTTTCAAGTATTCTTGTAGGTATTTTGACTCATTCTGTGAATGTGGTTGATTAATTCGCTTCCGACTATGATGTTTCTTGGGAATGTTGTTAAGATTTCTTGAACAGTTTATGGATGATGAAATTAATTCGCTGGGCGTTTGTTATGTATCCGTATTCCCCATTCTTTTGGGAATCAGGGCGTGACAGGATTTTTAGTGGTATCAGAGCCCTAGATTTGGCTAATATATTAGGCAACTAATGTATTAGATAAGCTTGGTTCGAACTGGAATCTACACAACATCTCACCAACCAACCATGCATAAATAAATCAAATATTATCAACATTATTCTGAATACTAGCTATTTTTGGTTTTGTGCAGACTATGGCTCACAGAGGTTCTACTTCACAGTCGCAGGGTGACCTGATTGAGGCGGTCACTACAGTGCTTGAGCGCTTGATTAATCAGCAGCAGAACCATAGTGATTTGGTGATGGCTACTTTGGAAGCCGCTCGAGCTACTCTGCCTGTTGCGCCTAGCCAGGATGTTCTTCCACCACATCTGAAAATGGTCACATACTTTATGAGGCTGCATCCGGACATGTTTTCAGGCACTGAGATGCCTTTGGAGGATGAACAATGGTTGATTCGGAAAGAGAACCTGCTTTTGGCAGCTAGATTTGCTGATGCAGATCATGTGGATGTGGTTACCATCCATTTGGTGGACTTGGCTCATATCTGGTGGAGGTCCGAGTCCGAAAGGCTTGAAAAATTGATCACATGGGCCATTTTTACTAGGAGCTTCTTGGAGAAGTTCTTTCCTAGCAGCACCAGAGTTGAGATGGAGCAGCAATTCTTAGCCCTAAAACAGGTTGGTCGTTATATCTAGTAATGAAATTTTGTTACATATTGTTCATGCAATGTTGTAACATAAGACTTTCTGAAATAGGGCTCCAGGTCTGTGGACGAGTACGCAGCCGAATTTACGAGACTTAGCCGCTTCGCAGCCGTTCTTGTGGCGAACGAAAGAGGATAGGGCTCGTAGGTTCATCTTGGGGCTTGAGCGAGACATAAAGGTGCAGCTTGTCTCTCTGCGCTTGCGTACCTATGCTGAGGCTCTTGAGGCAGCTAGGGCCTAGGAGCAGGCTCGTGGTGGTTCCACTCCTTCTCAGCGGACTGTTCTGCACTCAGTTGCTACGTCTTCTGGTGGGCCTATTCGGAGACCTGTTCTGACCCCTCCAGTCAGGGCAAGTCCTTACTCTACTGCATGTCCTCCGAGAGTTGGTTTCTGTGCCTTTTGCCGTATTCCAGGGCATGAGCGTAAGGATTGCCGACGTGCCAATCATCGCTATTTTGGATGAGGTGCTGCTGATCATTCGGTGTGGGATTGCCCGTGGTTGGCTCCTCCAGCCAGGGGTCCTGTTCAGCCAGTTGCCGTAGCACGTGATCCAGTTAGACCACCGCTTCTCCCGCAGTGTCAGATTGTCGGTCAGAGTACCGCTGTTCCGAGGAGAGGTTAAGCTTTCAACCTGACTGCTGCAGATGCTGAGTCAGTTGAAGGTTTAGTTGCAGGTATCTTTTGTTTTATTGTTTTATTGGTTGCTGTTTCTCCTTGTTTTTCTTCATTTTCCCTTGCTTTATTTCTTTCTGTTGTCTTCTGCATGTTGTTTTCCTCACCCATGTTTAACCAATTCTTTTCTCTGTCTCTTTTGTTTTCTATCTTAGGTGTTGTGCTTGTGTGCTCTTTCCCTGCCCATGTTCTGTTTAATTTTGGGGCAACCCATTCTTTTGTCTCCTTTCGATTTGTCGCTCGCCATCAGTTGGAGTGCAGCAACATGTCAGAGTTTTGGAACATTGTGACTGGTGGTGGAGTTGTCATTTGTTTCTATGAGTGCAGGCAGTGTCCCGTAATTATTGGTAGCGCTGAGTTCAAACCCGATCTGATTGTAATTGGGAGTTCAAGATTCGACGTTATTCTGGGTATGGATTGGTTGGGTGAAACCCATGCCATTATTGATTGCCGCACTAAGAAGGTTGTGTTCCGCATTCCAGATCGCACAGAGTTTGAGTCCCATGCCGGGGAGTCTTTCCTTGGCCAAGCTGTAGTCGATCAGAAGGTTTGTGCGATGGAATTGCATTCAGGCTGTGAGGCAATGCCTCTAGTAGTTCAGGATTTTATGGTTGTTTTTCCAGATGAGTTGCCTGGCTTACCCCCTGATAGGGAAGTGGAATTCGGTATTGATGTTTAGCCTACAACAGCGCCGATATCGAAGAGTCCCTACAGGATGGCACCGGTTGAGCTAGTAGAGCTTAAGGTGCAGATTCAGCAGTTGCTTGATTTGGTTTTCATCAGGCCTAGTGTTTTTCCTTGGGGTGCTCTGGTCCTTTTTGTTGATAAGAAGGTGGTCGTCGACTGTGCATGGATTATCGAGAACTGAACAGGGTTACTGTGAAGAATCGGTATTCGTTGTCTAGGATAGATGATTTGTTTGATCAGCTGAGTGGGGCTGGTGTTTTCTCAAAGTTGGATCTTCGTTCTGGGTATCACCAAGTCAAGGTGAAGGCTACAGATATACAGAAGACTGCTTTCAGGACTAGATACGGGCACTATGAGTATCCTGTGATGTCGTTCGGAGTTACGAATGCGCCGGCTGTATTCATGAGTCTTATGAACCGGGTTTTCTCTCAGTTCTTGGATAGATTTGTGGTGGTCTTCATTGATGATATTTTGGTGTATTCTCGGAATGGGGAAGATCATGCTGAGCATCTTAGAGTGGTTTTGCAGACTTTGAGAGAGAATCGGCTCTATGGGAAACTTAGCAAGTGCGAGTTTTGGCTTGACAGGATTTCTTTTTTGGGGCACGTTATTTCTGGCGATGGTATTTCTGTGGATCCTACCAAGGTTGAGGCTGTGAAGGATTTGCCTATTCCCAAGTCAATTTCAGAAGTTAGGAGTTTACATGGTTTGGCTGGCTATTATCGGAAGTTCGTCCAAGATTTTTCGAAGATAGCAGGACCGTTGACTAAGTTGACTGGGAAAAATCAGAAGTTCCGTTGGTCTAATGAGTGTGATGGAGCTTTTGTTGAGTTGAAGAACAGATTGACGTCAGTTCCTGTGTTGACTATTCCTGATGGTTCAAGTGGATTTGTAATTCACTATGATGCTTCTGGTAAGGGTCTTGGAGTAGTTTTGATGCAGAAGGGCCGAGTTGTTGCGTATGCATTGAGGCAGTTAAGGCCGCATGAGAAGAACTATCCTACTCATGACTTGGAGTTAGCGGCAGTGATTTTTTGCTGTGAAGTTGTGGAGACATTATTTACTTAGGGACCGAGTGGAGATCTTTACAGACCACAAAAGTTTCATGTACGTCTTCACCCAGAAGGAGTTAAATATGAGGCAAAGGCATTGGTTGGAGCTTACGGCCGATTATGACATCAGTTTGCAATACCATCCTTGTAAAGTAAACTTGGTGCGAGATGCTTTGAGCAGGAGACCGGCAGTTATGTTCTTGACTCAACAGAGGGATCTGATTGAGCAGATGAGTAGATTGGAGTTGGAAGTTTTGTTGCCGAGTTCTGATCAGAGTTGTTTGGTGCTTCAGCTACAGTCATATCTTGTTGATCAAATTAAAGAGGCGCAGGCTAGTGATGCACAGTTGCAGAGATTTCGAGCTGAGGATGAGTCTGGATCCAGGACGGACATGGTTATTCATTCGGGTGGATCTCTTCGTTTTGGGTCCAGATTATGTGTTCCGGAAGGTGATGTTCGTCAGAGGTTGCATGAGGAAGCCCATCAGGCTTCGTATTCTATCCATCCTGGCGGTACTAAGATGTATTGGGATTTGAAGCTTCATTTCTGGTGGCAGGGTATGAAAAGGGTTGTGGCTCAGTTTGTTGCTCAGTGTTTGATCTGCCAGCAGGTTAAGGCAGAGCATCAGAGAACCACTGGACTCCTTCAACCGCTTCCTATTCCATAGTGGAAGTGGGAACATATCACTATAGATTTTGTGATTGCTTTGCCGAGGAGTCCTCAGGGTCATAATGTCATTTGGGTGATTGTCGACCGTTTGACGAAGAGTGCTCACTTCATTCCTTTTCGTGTCGGTCAATCTACTGAGAGCCTAGCTGAGAGGTACATGCAAGAGATTGTTAGACTTCATGGGGTTCCAGTCAGTATTGTATCCGACAGGGATACGAGATTCAGATCTCAGTTCTGGAAGAGTCTTCAGAACAGTTTGGGGAGCAAATTAAAGTACAGTACAACTTTTCATCCCCAGACTGATGGACAGTCAGAACGGACTATTCAGATTCTTGAGGACATGTTGAGGTCCTGTATGCTTCAGTTTGGTGGGTCTTAGGAGGATCATTTGCATCTCGTAGAATTCTCGTACAACAACAGCTTTCAAGCCAGTATTAAAGTTGTCCCGTTCGAGGTACCCTATGGGCAGAAGTGCAGATCACCAGTGTGCTGGGATGACATTGGTGAGAGGAAGTTGTTAGGTCTGAAGTTGATCACCAAGACAGTGAATGCTGTGGTTCATATCAGGAAGAAATTGTAGGCAGCTCAGGACAGGTAGAAGCAATGGGCCGATGTCCATCGGAGAGCTTTGGAGTTTGGCGTTGGTGAACATGTTTTCCTTAAGGTATCACCGTGGTGCGGTGTCATTCGGTTCGGTGGTGGGGGCAAGCTTAGCCCTAGTTTTATTGGACCGTTTGAGATTTTGGAGCGAGTAGGCAAGGTGGCCTATCGTCTTGCATTGCTGCCAGCTTTATCAGGAGTGCACGATGTTTTCCATGTCTCACAACTCAGGAGATATATCCGAGATGAGAGCCACATGATCGACTATTCTGAGTTGACCATTCGGCCGGATTTGACTTGTGAGATTCCGTTAGTTGCTATTGCGGATCGGCGAGAGAAAGTACTTAAGAACAAAGTCATCAAGTTGGTTCGTGTTGCTTAGAATCCTCACTCACCTGGTGAGTCGACTTGGGAGCTGGAGGAGGAGATTCAGCAGAAGTTTCCTCATTTGTTTGGGTAGTTTTTGTTTTGTCTTTTGGTTGTTTCGGGGTTACCCTATGTATTTTCTTTTTGAATTTCGAGGACAAAATTCTTCTTGTTAGGTGGGTAGGATTGTAACCCCTGTTTTTTATTTGGTGTATTTTTTACTGTATTTTTTTCGTTTTGGTGTATTTTTCTCTCTTGTATTTTTTTCTGAACCGTATATTGGATTTGTTTTCGATATATACTCGTTTTATTTCATTTTGAGCTCCTTGTGTTTGATTGATTGTCTCTTTTGTTCCGTTCTTCGTTATTTTGATCTTTCCTTCATTTTGGTCTCGTCTTTTATTTTATCCTTTCTTTATTATTTTTGTTTATGGGCGTTTGTTGTGGTGGTGATTTGTGAACCTATAAATTCCCTATGCTATTTGCATTCCTATTTTTTAATTGATCCAAAACCCATTTGTAAACCTACGACTAATTCTTAATACCCACGACCCAATACCCATAAACCCACATCCTAAACCCTATATATAAACACTCCCCCCTCACAAACCCTAAACCCTAACCCTAATTTCTCTCTCCCTTACATCCGGCCTCCTCTCCCTCTCCTTGCTTGCTCCCGGCCTGCACACCCGAACACCACAGCCCCACCTCCCTCCAACCGACAGCCCCACTTCCCCCTCCGGCCTACTCTCCACCCCGGCATCACCCCATCCCGACAGCCCAAGCCCAAGCCCCTCACCCCTTGGCCATCCGATCCTTCCCCACACCACCACGACAACTCTCTTGCACCACATATAATCCCTCTACTCTCTCGTGGTGTTCTCTTGTGGCCGCAAGCCAGTTTGATCATCTTTCGCTTTTGGGAGTTTCGTTCATGTGGAGATTCTTGCTTGAGTTGCTTGGATTCGTGGATAGCAGATTTTCGTTCGTGAGTTTTGCTTCTATTCTTGATAGCCTCTTTCTTCATCCCCAATTAAGGTAAGTAACTTGTACTCCAATTTATTTGTTTGATACAAGTCAAAAAGTTCACCTATAGTGTAGTTGGGTCTAGAAACGACTCTTGTTTGTGTTTTGCTTGATGAGTTTTGTCTCTATTGTGAAAATATGACCATAGATGACTCACGACACAATATGGACATGAATTAACCTAGGATTCGCCCGTTCTTGATTTTGATCGTGCATGTGTGATTTTGTGTGAATTCGTGTTTTGATTGAGACCCATGTGAAATTCTTGGCGTGGACATGTTAGGTACCCTAAATCATGATGTTTAGACGCTTGGTACACTCGATTTCATGTTTGGATTTGTTTGGATAAATTTTCTTGAATCTATGTTGATTTTGTTTTTAGGGGAAAAATCTGTATTTTGACGCTGTTCTGTGTTGTTTGCTCTTTTGAATTGTGTTAAAGTCTGTATCTTAATTTCGGTATAAAACATGAGTTTTAGATAATTTTGTCTATTTTCAAACCCCTCTGACCTTGCTTGATTTTGATTTCATATGACTAAGTGATATGGCTAAAAATAGAGTTAAATCGGAACCATCCAAATTGGGCACGAATCTTAAAGCTCGGGGATAAAATGATAATTTCACCTACATACAGGCCTGAAATGGGTACTGGGTCTTTTCTCCAAAGACCCAATAGCCTACGAATGGATCTGCCTCAACTGGGTGCGAGTTCCAACCCGCAAGAAACCCAGTTCCGCTAGAAAGAATTAGGGTTAATGATTATACTTAATCGACGGCCCTGATTCACTCTATCCATTCACTAGGAAGTAGGGATTCGATCTTATCCCTGAAACTTGTCCATAAGGCGGCTATAAATACCCCCCATCCCCTACTGTTAATAGGTAATCAATCTTTTGCCAATAAAAGCTCATTCATAATCTTTCTGATTACTGACTTGAGCGTCGGAGGGTGCGTCGCCGGGATCAACCCCGGTGTTTCGCACTTTTTGCAGGTCAACGGCAGGAGATAACGGTCAAACTCCGGCAGAAATGCTTCAGGTTTGGCTATTCAACATCCCAAAGGATCCACAAATCTATCTGTTTGCCCCCACACCGATTTCAGCGGCAACAGTTTGGCACCGTCGGTGGGAACGATGAATAGCAATCCATCCTCTTCCATCGGTTAAGATCACCTCCAGCCATGCCTCCAAGGAAACTAAGATCCAAAGGGTCCAACCGTGGACCCACTCTTTCTCAACCCCAACAGGAGGCTCCCCTCCAAACCGTCCAGCAGTAGGGACAACTCCCACCTTAGCCTGATCAGCCCCTGCAGCATGAGCAGCCTCATCTTCAGAACCTTCAGCCCCTGCGGGGTCAAGCCGAGCCCCAGAATGCCGGTGCAGGGGCCTCTCGTCCCAACCATCAGAAGCAACCTTTTCACCGTGACCACGTCTCTGTGCACAACCCTTCTACTGATTCAATGGCATCTCACAACCCCCAGCCTTCCGAAGACCTCCGCAATATCCTCATAAACCGGCAGAAAGAAGAGGACCTTCGCCACCGTTTGGATGAAAGGCAGGCCCGTGAGGGAGCCCCCCGCCCGGAACATCCAAATGAGCGATCTCCTCATTGCCGCGACCACAGGAGGTCCCCTCCTCACAGAAGGCGGAGAGAGTCCCCTGAGTACCATCGAAGAAGGCATCACTCTCCCTCTGGTCGGTAGCCCCCGAGGGACGATAACGGGCCTATCACCCGAGCTGAATTCCAACAATTCCAAGCCATAATCTTGCAAGCCCTCAAACTCCGACCAGACAACAACAACAATGCTCAGAGGGTCCCCACTCCTCCTCCGGTCCAAAGTCCTCGCCATCGGTCCCTAACTCACTCCTCAAGCTCCGAGCTACCGCCATCATATCCCTAGTCCTTGCCATTCCCTGAGCTACCCTCGCCGTAGCCCCCGCTCCCTTTCGTACGAAGACGAGTCCAGAGACTCACTTGGCTACCGTCGAAGGGATGATGCTGTCTATCGTCGTCTCCACGAGATGGAGAGGTGCCTCGGCCAACTAGACAGGGAAGAGGAGCTGAGAGGAAGGACCCTCCGTCCAAGCCGACCTCCCTTCTCCCGAACTATCATGGAAGCACCCGTTCCACCAAACTTCAAGCCCCCGCAGTTTGAAACATATACTGGGGAGTCTGACCCCGTGGATCACATCGAGAGTTTCAAAACTCTCATGATGATCCACCAGGCTTTCGATGCTCTACTATGCAAGACCTTCCCAGCTACTCTCGAAGGTCCGGCTCGGGAATGGTACTCTCGCCTCGGCCCGTCCTCCATCTTCTCCTTTGAACAATTTGAAACCCTCTTCATCACCCACTTCGTAAGTAGCCATCGCACCGAGAAGACTAGTATCTCGCTACTCTACCTTAGTCAGAAGAAGGGCGAGAAGCTGAGAGATTATGTGAAGCGGTTTACCGCGGAAGCTAGATGTAATGCCCCGATTTCCGGTGACTGGGAAACCGTGACATAAGCCAGAATCTTTTCTTCAGTTAGCCACAATACACAGAAAAACAGGAAAATTTAAAACTTTTTATTCAACACAAATGTATTACAAATCCGAATGTTACAAAATTGCAATACATTACGATAGTGTTATAATAATACCTTTACAATCCCAAGTGTTTACAACTTTCAAATATTACATCAGAGTACAATGAATAAAGAACAACACTTGGTATTTCGCTTGGATGCTTTCCAACAAATAAATAGATTACAAAACTGTTACAATGGAACAATAATAACAACATATAATGGAGCGGAAATGGAAACGACTTTTGCTTCTCTCGCCTTGAGTCCTCCTGAATCCTGTACCTGTACTTCTGCAATCCAGTACCTATTGAAATGGGGGTGTCAGTATTCACTGACACTTTAAGGCTGATAACTAGCAGCAATTCTCCACTTAAGCAAACAGATTAATGAAAAGAGAAATGTGTATATACATTTGATGTGTCAGTGTATGCTATGCCTCAGACTTTAATATAAGATTGACTAACGCCAAGATGTTCTTATTCTAATGCAAGCAAGTCTCTGGAACAGTATGCATCCCATACTACATACGCCCCATCTCAAGCCGTTTCTTCATAAATAGGGATTTGAACCCTCATTAAGAATTCTAATTTGTACTCAACTTGTTTCTGAAGCTACAACTTGACTGATGAGGTTGCCTTGAACAGTCTAATCCCGTCAGGCGCACCCGACCTCACTCAAAAACCAGACGAACACAGGGTCTTCCGAGCACAGGATAGCACGAAGCCTACCCTGTGTCACCCATAACTCATAGACCGTGGTCTATGGCCCGTTCGCTCTTCATGGCATAGAAAGTGAAGGAATTTCTGGGGTCCATCCCCTAGTTCCGAAAGGAATCGCTCCCGCTTATCAAGGCACTTCAGAAATTAACAGACGGGATACGGATCCCGTACTCCCAACTCGTGAGAAGGCATGGACCGTATCCCTTTGACAAGAAGGGTACAACCCAATAACACCGCCTAGTTTCGGCCTATAGGACAGGTCGGATCATAAGGAATCACCCTTAACACCAACTCTTTCCCTTCGGCAAAAATAATAATAAGTAAAGTTTAAGTAGTAATAGCCATAAGTTACAACCCTAACGATGTCATTAAGCCCAAACAATCTCACGGGGTTTTCAATAACTTCCTTATGATTATCCCGATCAACTCATGGCCTATCGATCCAAGACACCTGATGACGGAAATCTTTCACTCATCATTACCCCTAACTTGGATCTCATCAGTATTCTCAGCCCACGATCAACCTACATCAGTTAAGATCCGTCGGTGCTCGAGGTGTGATTTATCCAAAGTTTCTAAGGTGGTAAGATGCGATTCTTGATGGTCGATGGCCCCTACGGCAATTATGAGACCCCATCACTACCCCTAACTCAGATCTCGTCAACACTCTCGGCTGGCGATCAACCCACATCAGTTAAGATCCGTCGGTGCTCGAGGTGTAATTTATCTATAGATTCCAAGGTGGTAAGATGCGAGTCTTGATGTTCGATAACCTCTGAGCTAGCTTTTATCTAGCTAACAATACTAGTGACTTTTTCAACCACTATTTACCATATATTGAAGATGAAGCATATGCACATCATATGGTCCAATTTCAATTAGAAACGCATACAACTAGAACTCATGGGTTCTTTTTCCAAATTGAACTAGGACAATATGCGACTAGGTTCATGGGTTCTTTCTCAAGGTTGAGCTAGAATCACCTAGAACCTAATTGCATGGGTTCCTCGCCAGTTCGAGCTAGAACTATAATGGAGCTAGTTTCATGGGTTTCTTCTTAAACATTGAACTAGAAAAACTATGGAACATTGGTTCATTTCAATAATTCAATTGGATTAGCATGCAAGCTAAACTCATGAGCTTCTTTTAGAATTTAACCGAAACCACTACAATCATATAACTCAAAAATGCATGGATTCCTTTGAATCTAAAAACAACTACACATCTCAAATGTGGGTTCTTTACTAGAATTACTATAATAACACAAGCATGCGTTCTTTACTTAGAACAACTACAATAAATCAAGCATGGTATCTTCCTAAGTATGGGTTTCCTTCTACAACAACTCAAGCATGGTATCTTTCTATAACTCAAGCATGAATACAATTTAAGCATAGGTTTCCTTCTACGACAACTCAAGCATGGTATCCTTCTATAATCAACCTACAACAACTCAAGCATGGTATACTTACTATAATCAACTCAAGCATGAGTTTCTCACTATAATCAACCTACAACAACTCAAGCATGGTATAGAACTTAACATGGGTTTCTTTACCCGCTGCCCAAATGCTTCTTTTCCTATTACGTATTTGGGTATCCCGCTGAGATGGGGCAAACTCCATAAATCGGATTGGTCCCCCATGATCGATAAGGTGGAGTCCAGGCTATCAGTCTGGACCGGGAAACTTCTTTCCCGGGGTGGTAGACTGATTCTGCTCAACTCAGTTCTCTCCCCAATCCCACTGTACATGATGTCCTTCTACTTTATTCCTTCTTGGGTTTTTAAAAGGATTGATCAAATCAGAAGTAATTTCTTCTGGTCTGGGTCTCCTCATTACAACCCCGGCTCACACCTGTATAACTGGAAACTTATCTGCTCTTCTAAGGAAGCCGGCGGATTGGGGGTGTTAGATCTTAGACACCAGAACCTTGCCTTACTGGGCAAATGGCTCTGGAGATTTCTTAAAAAGAGGATTTACCTTGGATCATTAGTATCAAGGACAGATATTTTTCGGTCGATGAATGGTGGAGTTTTCCGGATCAAACTCATCGTAATGCCTCCTATTTCTGGAAAGGAGTGTGGAAAGCGTCAGCGGCGTTCAAATGCGGTTTAAGCCTCGCTTGCGCCGATGGCTCCATGACGAGATTCTGGACCGACCTTTGGATCGGTAACTCAACATTAGCCACCTCTTTCCCCACTATCTTCCGTCTGGCTTCCGATCCTCGTGCATTGGTTGCTGACTATCATTGAACCATCAACAATCAAAGGCTTTGGTCGATTCCCCTCACTACAACTCTACCCCTTCATCTTTCCCCTGTTTTTAATGAACTCCTTACTGCCCTCAACAATGTTTGTTGGAAGTATAATGAAGAGTTGTTTTGGCGCTGGAATGCCTCAGGATCCTTCTTGGTTCATTCTTTCTATCATTTCCTGAACTTTAGAGGCATCTCTTGGCCTCTATCGGACCTGGTATGGAACTCCTGTGCCCCATTAAAGGCAAAAATTCTTGCATGGCTTGCCCTCAATAAAAAACTATTGACCGTTGACATTCTCAACAAGAGGAACCTCGCGTGGGGCCAATTGTGTCCACTTTGCGGTTCAGCCTCGGAGAATGTGAACCACTTGTTCGTGGGTTGCGACTTTTCGCGATCGCTATGGAAGATCTCGGTGCTAGCCTGGGAATCGCCAGCCATTCCGACCAGTCTGGATGAGTGCTGGACGAGGCGTCCCCCATATGTTACTTTCCACAAATCGTGGCATCTATCCTTTCAGATTATCGTTTGGATCTTGTGGAAGGAAAGGAATAACAGAATCTTCCGTCAGTTAGCCTCTTCATCTCGGTCAATTATTGATGAGTATTTGTTTCTGTTCAATTTCTGGTCCTCTTCTTTAAATAATAAAGCTAGGGAAGCCCTGTTGTTTGGGAAACTGGAAAAGGCTTTCCATTGCCTTCTTAATCTCAATGCAATTTAATGTTTCTAGCTTTTCACTTTTGTTTCACTCTGGTTCTTGGCCTTATGTAGCTTGTTTTCTCCTTGTTTCTGTTTACTTGTATTCTTTAATGAGTTTTTAGCACTGCTATGGAGTTTCTTGTTGCTATGACGCTTGCTCTCTCTTTATATTATTGCAGGGTTGAGGAATAGGGTTGCTATGTTTTGTGGGTGGATTTGGCAGCTATTGGTGGGGTGTTCTGCGGGCTTTTTGTTTTGGTGGGTATGCCGCCCCAGCCCTTGCTCTTTTTTGAGCTGCTATGTTTCCTCCTTCCCTCCTTCCACTCTGTTGTCTCTGACTGTTGTGTAATTATCAATGTGGGGCTTTTGTTGGAAGTATCTTTGTATGTTTTGTAACTTATTGTGCAGCAAGAACTGGCAGATTAGTTGCTCCATCTTTTCTAGTATGCTTACTCTTTGGTTCTGTTCTGATAATTTGTGGTTGCGGTTTATGTCTATATGGTTATTACTGTGTAGCCGGTTCTTGCTGTTTAGCTGCCCCCTCTTTTCTAGTATGCTTATCCTATGGTTCGGTTCTGATTGTTTGTGGTTGAGGCTTATTTCTAAATGTTTATTGCTGATTTTCTTTTTGGTGGTCGACTGTGTGATACTGATTGGGGTCGATCAGACTGGACTATTGTCGCATTGTTGCATTACTGGATTGCAGTTCTTGCATCGATTATATTGTTTCCCTCTGGCCTGGGGGTCACTCTTGGTGTCAGCACCGGTGATTGGGGAGCGGCAGCCACCCCCCTAGCTGTTACCTGTGGTCAGTCAGGTGACCGCGTTGCCGTCGATTCATGGCTTCGCTGATCAAGGCCGGAGGCCAGATTTCTCGCCTTCTCCCCGCCTCTTTGGTCAGTGTAGAAAGCTGTTTGAACAACTGCTTCCGTGATCCGCAGTGTCGGCTTTTCCTCTCAGCGACAGCGACTACGGCTTCTTAGTTTGTCTCAGCCGCCTTACTACTTTGTTCTCCTGTAAATATTGTTGTTCATGTTTCGTCTGTAAATAATTTTATTCATTTGACTGTTTTACCACTTGTAAAACCCTTGATGTAATATGTTCGATTGATTAATGCATGGCTGGAGTCAGTTGACTCTATCCGTATCATCAAAAAACATGGGTTTCTTTACTACAATCAACCTACAACAACTCAAGCATGGTATACCTACTATAATCAACTCAAGCATGGGTTTCTTACTAAAACAACCCAAGCATGGGTTTTTCACCATTGTCAAAATACAACAACTCAAGCATGGTATATAACTTAAGCATGGGTTTCACTAGTACATCAACCTACAACAACTCAAGCATGAATACAATTTAAGCATAGGTTTCCTTCTACGACAACTCAAGCATGGTATCTTTTTATAATCAACCTACAACAACCCAAGCATGGTATACTTACTATAATCAACTCAAGCATGGGTTTCTCACTATAATCAACCCACAACAACTCAAGCATGGTATACAACTTAACATGGGTTTCTTACTAAAACAACCCACAACAACTCAAGCATGGTATACCTACTATAATCAACTCAAGCATGGGTTTCTTACTAAAACAACCCAAGCATGGGTTTTTCACTATTGTCAACCTACAACAACTCAAGCATGGTATATAACTTAAGCATGGGTTTCACTACTACACCAACCTGCAACAACTCAAGCATGAATACAATTTAAGCATGGGTTTCCTACTACAACAACTTAAGCATGGTATCTTTTATTACTACATCTTAAGCCTGATGGGTTTCTTTCTATAATAACTTAAGCATGGTATCTTTTACTACATCTCAAGCATGAATACAATTTAAGCATGGGTTTCCTTCAAAAACAACTCAAGCATGGATTCCTACAACTACTTAAGCATGGTTCTTCACTAAAAATAATTAGCAACTCAAGCATGGCATTCTTTTGACATAGAACAATGAAAACTCAAGCATGGTAGGTTCATGGATTCACATAAACATGGATGGGTTCTTTTACTAGAACAACTACAAATGGGTTCATGGGTTTCACAAGCACGGTTCATAAGCATGAATGGGTTTCCTTGCTACACAACTTAAGCATGGATGGCTTCACAAGCATGAATAGGTTCTTCACTAAGAACAACTAAATATCACAAGCATAAATGGGTTTCTAGCAATCTATAGAAGCTTAGAACATGCTACTAAAAGACTAAAAATAAATTATTACAAGACTACTTCTTTCGAAAATTACAAGTCCTATATATTACAAAAACTACATCTATTCGTCTACAAATTAGTACATACTACAACCCACTTTTTCTTCAATCCTACAAGTTCCTACATACAAAAAGAGTAACCTTTTGTGAACAAGGGTTAGTAAAGATTGATTTCTTAACAAAGTAGAGAGCAACATACAATAAAAACTTATCTTTAAAAATAGCTAGATGAGTTCTACAACCCTAGAATGGGTAAGTAAACATTTTTACCACACTAATCTTTATATGCACATAGCTATAGTCCAAGTGGTCATTTGTGTTAACAAAATAACCATAATAACAACAATAGTCATAACAAGGTAAAAAAACAACCTTTATGTGTTTTATTTAAGTTCCACCATCAATCCTTTTCATGGGATCCTTTTGATCCCTACAACCACCTTATGCTTATTACTTAGTCCAAGTCATTTTTAGAACACACATACAACAAAATTGGACATGAATCCACACAAATAAAAAAAGAAAACTTCATATTGACTTTTCACCATTCTTATGCACAAATCTTAGTCCAATTAGTCCAAAATAATCATCACAACAATACTAACCATACAAGGTCTCAAAAATCAACCTTTATGTGATTTTGTTGAGTTCTTTCAATCCATCTTTGTCATGGGATCATTTTGATCCTTACAACCATGCTTATGCTTAGAAATTAGTCCAAGTTATTTAGGAACACAAATACACAATAACACATCATAAGATGGGTTCTTTTTCCCACCTACAACCACTTATTTGCTTAGAAAAGTAGTCCAAGTTATTTAGGAACACAAATACACAATAGCACATCATAAGATGGGTTCTTTTTCCCACCTATAACCACTTATGTGCTTAGAAAAATAGTCCAAGTTATTTAGAACATACACCTACAACATCCACCATAAAAAAGATGGGTTCTTTTTATCCTACAACAACCAACCATCAAAGATGGGTTCTTTACTCACATAGAACAAATAATAACCCTAAAGATGGGTTATTTTCTACATAAAAAAAAAAAAAAATAAGAACAAACAAGCCAAAATTATTAGAAGTAGAGAATCCCCACCTTAGATCTCTTTGTAGGAAGAACTAGCTAGCTTTCCTTCTCCTTCCTCCTAGCTTTCTACTACAAAAACCTCCGATGAAGAACACTCCTATGGAAAACCCCCAAATGAAGAACACTTAGGGTTTCCTTCTCTTTCTTTTCCTTTCTTTTTTTTTTTCTTGTAAATGAGGCAAAGTGTGAGGGGGGGGGGGGGGGGGGGGGGGGGGTTATAGGACAAAATGAGGGTCGAAAGTGCAAATACATCAACACAAATGCAAAAACCCCCTTGGGGTTCATTTGGTCCTGCCATATAGGGCGAGGTGGAGGGGGGGTGAGGTGGAGGGATAAGGTGGAGAAGAGGGTTCTAGTAGAAAATACACCTATTAACTCTTATGTAACCCTAATTAATCTTAACCCTAGGTTTAAGCCTCCAAACAAATCCTAGCCCTCCAAATTTGATTAATTATGACAAAAATAAGATATTTTTGTCCAAAACGCATACTACATGATTTGTACAAACGTACGAAATCGGTACAATACGCATACGTATGTATATATCTATATACCGATAATTTCCGTTTGTAAAACCGCTCAACCCGTACAAAAATAATTTAATTCCAAAAATTATAATAAAATAAATTTTATTATCATCCTGGAAGATTCAAGTACCAATTTGATACAATACAGATGTATACAGACTGGTATGTGTACACAGATAATGCTTATTAACAAAACCGGGTGATATCCACCAAAAATATTTCATTTCGGGAAATAAAAATAAAATAATAAATAATAATTTTCAGTGTCTGCCCGAGATTTTCCAGACATTTTTCTCAAAAATGCGTTTTTCAGGATTTTTTACAAGTGCACAAAACTGATACAATACCTGTATATACTTACTAGTATATATGTCCAGGTAACTTCTTATGAGTAAAACCAAGAAATTCCCATTTAAAAATATTTTAATTAAAAATAATAATTTATATAATATAATATCCGTCCGGGATATTACAATATTCCCTCCTTAGAATAGTTCTGTACTCAGAACTACGTTAAGTTAGGAAAAACAGACAAACATCCATACACTAATTAACTCGGGGAAAGAAAGCTTATATGGCTTTCCGGCTCCCAAGTGACTCATCCACAAACTGGTTTTCCAAAGAACCCGACCTTGATTCCAAAGTTGCCCGCAAATTCTTCCAAATTCGAGATGTAACTCTGGAACCTTGGTCAGAACCGCTGACACTGGTACTCCATGCTGCTTTTTTTTACGCCTTCAATGTGGACTTCTGCTAATTTCTCTAGCGTCTAAGTCATCTTTATCGGAAAAATGTGCAGACTTTTCAATCGGATCCCTAATATCCCAAATTGGGTCATCCATTTTTGAACTTCTGGGCAATCCTGTGACGAAGTCCATACTGATATTCCGATATTTTCCTTCATCAATTTGCCACTTCAGTGCTTTGATCCCTGCATCTCCGACCTAAGCCTTCTGACTTGCTCCCTTAGACTCGGTTGTGGCCTTAATCGTGCCAAAATTGAGCTCCAATCTTCCCTGATCATCTCAAATTCCTCGAGGAACATCCTCGATAACTGACTATCAAGTGCTCAACGCATCCTTCCATCCTTGAGATTAATCCCATCATGTGGATCATTCTGAAGTTCTCACCACAAAACTCCCCATGAGTATTGCTCTTGTCTTGAAATATTGGAGATCGATCCCTCTCCACAGATCATTCTGGGGCTTATTTCATCCCTCGACTGGAATACTGGGGAACATCTCACTTCGTGGATCATTTTGGAGCCTTTACTCATCCTTGAATTTCTTCGTGGGTATTACTCTCGTCCTCGGAATACTGGAGATCAATCCCACTCCACAGATCATTCTAGGGCCTATTTCATCCCTCGTCTGGAATACTTGGGAATATCTCACTCCTTAGATCATTCTGGAGTCAATGTCCCACTAACTTGTTTGTGAATGTTGCTTTCGTCCCTGGAATACTGGAGATCAATCCCGCTCCATAGATCATTCTGGGGCCTATTTCGTCCCTCGTCTGGAATACTGGGGAATATCTCGCTCCATGGATCATTCTGGAGCCAACATCACACAATCTTTCCTATGAGCGTCGCTCTTGTTCCTAGAATACTGGAGATCAATCCCACTCCACAGATCATTCTGGGGCCTATTTCATCCCTCGTCTGGAATACTGGAGAATATTTCGCTCCATGGATCATTCTGGAGCTGACCTCATTATACGAACTCCCCCGTGAGTATTGCTCTCGTCCCAAAATACTGGAGATCAATCCCACTCCACAGATCATTCTGGGGCCTACTTCATCCCACGTCTGAATTCTAGCGAATATCTCACTTTGTGGATCATTTTGGAGCCTCCCTACTCACGATCATTCTCGCTTTATCATATCTCCCTTCCAATGCCCGAGTCAAGTTCTCAGCATGTCTTCTAGCTCTCGGTTGCACTACTAGAGGGTCCGTGACCACTCCCTCCTTAGGATATCCTTGAACACCATCCTTCAAACGCATATACTGGGATTAGTCAAGATATAGAATAATTATAAAACATAAGTTGAAAGAAACAACAATATGAATTATAATTGTCTACAACTTAACTAAAAACCGACTCCTAAAAGGCATCCAATGTTAATTTTCCCACTGTGTTGGACTTTTAAATGAAGTCGGCTCTGATACCACTCTGTAACGCCCCGATTTTCGGTAACTGGAAAACCGTGACATAAGCCAGAATCTTTTCTTCAATTAGCCACAATACACAAAAAAACAGAAAATTTAAAACTTTTTATTCAACACAAATGTATTACAAATCCGAATGTTACAAAATTGCAATACATTACGATAGTGTTACAATAATACCTTTACAATCCCAAGTGTTTACAACTTTCACATATTACATCAGAGTACAATGCATAAAGAACAACACTTGGTATTTCGCTTAGATGCTTTCCAACAAATAAATAGATTACAAAACTGTTACAATGGAACAATAATAACAACATATAATGCAGCGGAAATGGGAACGACTCTTGCTTCTCTCGCCTTGAGTCCTCCTGAATCCTGTACCTGTACTTCTGCAATCCAGTACCCATTGAAATGGGGGCGTTAGTATCCACTGACGCTTTAAGGCTGATAACTAGCAGCAATTCTCCACTTAAACAAACAGATTAATGAAAAGAGAAACGTGTATATATATTTGATGTGTCAGAGTATGCTATGCCTTAGACTTTAATACAAGATTGACTAACGCCAAGATGTTCTTATTCTAATGCAAGCAAGTCTCCGGAACAATATGCATCCCATACTACATACGCCCCATCTCAAGTCGTTTCTTCATATATAGGGATTTGAACCCTCGTTAAGAATTCTACTTTGTAGTCAACTTGTTTCTGAAGCTACAACTTGACTGATGAGGTTGCCCTGAACGTTCTAATCCCGTCAGGCGCACCCGACCTCACTCAAAAACCAGACGAACACAGGGTCATTCGAGCGCAGGATAGCACGAAGCCTACCCTGTGTCACCCATAAGTCATAGACCGTGGTCTATGGCCCGTTCGCTCTTCATGGCATAGAACGTGAAGGAATTTCTGGGGTCCATCCCCTAGTTCCGAAAGGAATCGCTCCCGCTTATCAAGGCACTTCAGAAATTAACAGACGGGATACGGATCCCGTACTCCCAACTCGTGAGAAGGCACAGACCGTATCCCTTTGACAAGAAGGGTACAACCCAATAACACCGCCTAGTTTCGGCCTATAGGACAGGTCGGATCATAAGGAATCACCCTTAACACCAACTCTTTCCCTTCGGCAAAAATAATAATAGGTAAAGTTTAAGTAGTAATAGCCATAAGTTACAACCCTAACGATGTCATTAAGCCCAAACAATCTCACGGGGTTTTCAATAACTTCCTTATGATTATCCCAATCCAACTCATGGCCTATCGATCCAAGACACCGATGACAGAAATCTCTCACTCATCATTACCCCTAACTCGGATCTCATCAATATTCTCAGCCCACGATCAACCCACATCAGTTAAGATCCGTCGGTGCTCGAGGTGTGATTTATCCACAGTTTCTAAGGTGGTAATATGCGATTCTTGATGGTCGATGGCCCCTACGGCAATTATGAGACCCCATCACTACCCCTAACTCAGATCTCGTTAACACTCTTGGCCGGCGATCAACCCACATCAGTTAAGATTCGTCGGTGCTCGAGGTGTGATTTATCTATAGTTTCCAAGGTGGTAAGATGCGAGTCTTGATGTTCACTGACCCCTAAGCTAGCTTTTATCTAGCTAACAATACTAGTAACTTTTTCAACCATTATTTACCATATATTGAAGATGAAGCATGTGCACATCATATGGTCCAATTTCAATTAGAAACGCATACAACTAGAACTCATGGGTTCTTTTCCCAAATTGAACTAGGATAATATGAGACTAGGTTCATGGGTTCTTTCTCAAGGTTGAGCTAGAATCACCTAGAACCTAATTGCATAGGTTCCTCGCCAATTCGGGCTTGAACTATAATGGAGCTAGTTTCATGGGTTTCAACATTGAACTAGAACAACAATGGAACATGGGTTCATTTCAATAATTCAATTGGATTAGCATGCAAGCTAAACTCATGGGTTTCTTTTAGAATTTAACCGAAACCACTACAATCATATAACTCAAACATGCATGGATTCATTTGAATTTAAAAACAACTACACATCTCAAATGTGGGTTCTTTACTAGAATTACTATAATAACACAAGCATGCGTTCTTTACTTAGAACAACTACAATAACTCAAGCATGGTATCTTCCTAAGCATGGGTTTCCTTCTACAACAACTCAAGCATGGTATCTTTCTATAACTCAAGCATGAATACAATTTAAGCATAGGTTTCCTTCTACGACAACTCAAGCATGGTATCCTTCTATAATCAACCTACAATAACTCAAGCATGGTATACTTACTATAATCAACTCAAGCATGGGTTTCTCACTATAATCAACCTACAACAACTCAAGCATGGTATACAACTTAACATGGGTTTCTTTACCCGCTGCCCGAATGCTTCTTTTCCTATTACGTATTTGGGTATCCCGCTGAGAGGAGCTTCTCGAGCTTGTTTCTTTAGTTGCTTCCGCTCGGAGAGGCGCTTCGACAAATTTAACTTAAGTTGCTCTCGATCCAACTCACTCTTGATAAAACACTCTCTACTGCGAGAGAGAGCCGACTTCGTCGCTTCCAAGTCAGCTCGGAGATGAACAGATTCAGCTGCATCCTCGTTGTGCGGTACCGCCTGAAAAAATGTATCAACGCTAAGCTCGTGCAACACAGCTAAACTTCAAAGCAAAAGTTGCTAACACTTGGCAAATCGTCAAAAGAAGTGCTCAACACTTAGTTAAAATTCAGAAAGATTTCAAGTCAAAACATACTCCAATACTTAGCAAGAATTGCCAAAAACAAGAGTTTCATTTATATCAAAAAAGCGGTGGCCAGTCCGCTACAAGCAGTACATGAAGAACAAAGAAAAAAAAATGTACAAGAGCAAGAAGATCAAGGGGCCACCTTGAGTGGTAGCTCGGGAACAGGCACTATGGTAGACGGCCCCTCGTCCTCCGCCGCTTCGGCTCGGGGGTCGGCCTCGACCTGGTCACTGCCTCCCTCCACCACCACGGTTTCGGGGTCGGCAGGAGCATCGTCACCTTCTTGCTCATCCCCTTCCTCTCCATCGACCCCTTCCTCCTCTCCTTCGGCTTCTTCCTCGGCGTCCGGACCCCTACAGTCTGTATCCCGACCTATCGAAGCCGGGGACCCGAGCCTCGACGTGCTCGAGCACGGTGGCATAAGATTGCTCCATGTTGGTCGCCATGTGCTTCTTGGCCTCGGCCTCAATCTCCGCCCTCGCCGTCTCCACAGCCTCAGCTTGTTGCTGCTTCACTGCCTTCAAGGCCCTCGCCGCTTCGACCCTCTCCTCGGCTGCCTTGGCAACCTCCGAAGCGAGTTTCTCCCTTGCTTGCGCCAGAGCCGCCTTAAGGTCGGCGACCTGGGCCACCAAAGCATCCGAGCGGTGCTGCTCCGCCTCAAACTGCTTCACAGCCCTCGCCCTCTCCGCTCTGTCTTTATCATAAGTGGCCTTCAGTTCCTTCTCTTACTCGGCATACTGCTCGAAAAGGTGGCTGAAGTAGCATGTGGCCTGCAAGAAGAAGCAGTTAGAACACGCCATAAAGCCGAACTAAAGACTTGGAAAATTTTCGAGAAAATATCAACAACAACTAAGAAAACTTACCGACATGAGCGACCGAGCTATTTCTAGGGCATCGTCGCCCATCGTCCCCACCTTCGGAGCGGCTCGGTCCTTCGGGGTCGGGAGATGGCGAAGAGCCTGCATACTCATCCCCGAGTCCCCCAAGAAGCCGTCATGGTTCATCACCCGCCAATCGGGGACGAACAACTTCTTGTAGGCCTCGGTCAGTATGACCTCGGCCTGCTTGGTCAATGGCGGGGCCTCGAGCGCCAGTGCTGCTGAGACGGAGAAGTCCTCGCCCGAAGGAGCAGAGGGGGTCGACTGAACAATGCCAACAGCCAAGGACGATCGCCGAGGAGAAGTGGGGACGATGGTTCCGACCACGGCCGAAGGCGCCTTGGTTGGTCGGCCAGAAGTGGGACCAGCGCTCATCCTCTTCCTCTTCTTAGCATCGGCGGCCTTGTTTCATTCGGCCATCATCGCCTTGAAGTCCATGTTCGGAGCCTCTGTTGATGTAAAAGAAAAACAAGTTAGAAAAAACACAAGGCAATAAAGAAAAGTAAAGCAAAAAAATTGATGTCCGGGGCGTACTTGGGTCGATCGGACTGAGGCCGACCCGTGAAACACCTCCTCGGTCATATCCCTCCAACTCAACATTAGAAGACCAATCAGCTTCGCCGCCACCTCTGCCTCGGTCGGAGTTAACACCGGCTCAGCCTTTGCATACTTCGGCACATCCTCCTTCCATTGGGTGAGAAGTCTTACGCCGAGGGGCCCTTGATCAGAAAGAACTTCCCCTTCCACGACATTATCGAGTCGGGGTTCTCTATCAGCTTGACGCCTTTTCGAGGCGAGAGATAGTAGCGGGACTCGGTCTTACTCATCCTGTTGATCCGATACAAACCCCAGAGGATGACGAGTTGCGGCTCCACCTTGGCTATTCGGCATTGGAGCAGAAATCCGAGCACATATCGCCACGCGTTAGGCATGAACTGAATAGGATTCAATCCATACCACCGGAGGACTTCGGTCACGAAAGGATGCAGAGAAAAATGCAGGCCGGTGTTCAACGCGTCGTAGGCGAAGACACAAGTATCTGGCGTGTAGGCTGTCAACGCTCGCACCCCGGGGCCGGGGAGAATCATTGTGTACTCCGAGGGAATGGCGAAACCCTTCCGAGTCCGAAGTAGATCTCGTTCGGTTAAAACCGAAGGGATATCGTCCACCTCAGTAACTTCCCTCGGATCATTCTCCTCGTAGGCTTCCGAGCGACCGTAGACAGACTTGGTCAGCAGCTCGCCGCTGTACTACCTTATCCCCCCATGGCCGGACAACACGGTCGGCAGCCAACCCAACTCGCTTGCTCCTCTCACTGTCTCCACCACTGTCTCAATGATCGACGACCGAGCCGTTACCTTCCCCTTCTCCTCGACTGCCGATGACCCAACTATCTCCTTCCCCTTGCGTCTACTAACCACCTCTCTCCTTTCCTCGTCACTCTGACCCCCCGAGGAGGATGCCTCACTACCCGAGGATACTTGTGACATCTCGTAGAATAAATATGTGAAGTTAAACAAACTAACCTTGATGTGATGTTTACGGTCGGAGAAAGTTCGCCAGAAATCACCTGGCCTTCGCGACAGCTAGCACAACCACCCTTGAGCTCAAATCCCCACTAGCAGAGCAACTCGAGAGCAAAGTAGAGAGTGAAAAGTGAAAGAATGAGATAAGGGGTGAGGGGGTGAGAACTTATAGATAAAGAGGCGACTATTGGGCTTTTGCAATGCTTGGGGGCCCATTAAGGAAGACTAAACAACAGAATGAAGAGGAGCGGCGAAGGCAACGATCCGACCTTAGCGACACGGCTCGTACCGGGCCGAGCCACCGAGACACTCTGCCGAGCTACCGGGGCACCGACCTCCACATTTAGAGAAAAATGCCGCCGAGCCACTCCTACCGTCAGATTGTCTCAAAATTCGTATCGAAACATGATGAGCGGATCTGATCACGCCACGCACACAAAATGACAAGATAACGTTTTCTCGTGATCTGAACCTCCAACTTCGTGATCCGCGCCATGATGAACGCTCCGGATCCAGCCAGGTGGCTCAACGGCTCGTAACCGGGCCGAGCCACCGAGACACCCTGCCGAGCTACCGGGGCACCGACCTCCATATTTGGAGAAAAATGCCGTCGAGCCACTCCTACCGTCAGATTGTCTCAAAATTCATGTCGAAACATGATGAGCGGCTCAGATCACGCCAGGCCCACAAAATGACAAGATAACATTTTCTCGTGATCTGAACATCCAACTTCGTGATCCGCGCCATGATGAATGCTCTGGATCCAGCCATGTGGCTCAACAGCTCGTACCGGGCTGAGCCACCAAGACACCCTGCCGAGCTACCGGGGTATCGACCTCCACATTTGGAGAAAATTGCAGTCGAGCCACTCCTACCGTCAGATTATCTCAGAATTCGTGTCGAAACATGATGAGCGACTCAAATCACGCCATGCCCACAAAACGACAAGATAACGTTTTCTTGTGATCTGAACGTCCAACTTCATGATCCATGCCATGATGAATGCTTTGGATCCAACCACGTGGCTCAACTGCTCGTACCGGGCCGAGCCACTGAGACACCCTACCGAGCTACCGGGGAACCGACCTCCACATTTGGAGAAAAATGCTACCGACCCACTCCTACTATTAAATTGTCTCAAAATTCGTGTTGAAACATGATGAGCGGCTCAGATCACACCACGCCCACAAAACGACAAGATAATATTTTCTCGTGATCTGAACCTCTAACTTCGTGATTTGCGCTGTGATGGACGTACCAGATCTAGCCACGTGGCCCACCAAATCGTCCTGAGCTGCCGAGCCACCGGGACACTTTACTGAGCTACCGAACAGCTAAGGCCAAGCTGCCGAGCAATCACGGAAGAAAGGCCGAGCTGCCGAGCAACCGAGCAGCTATAGCCGAGCTACCGACACACCGACCCTCACCTTTGAAGAAAAATGACTGCTGAACTACCCCAACCATTGGATCATGTTAAAAGTCGAGCTAGAACATGATGAGCGGTTCAAATCATGCCACGCCCACAAAACTACAAGATAGCATTTTCTAGTGATCTGAACCCCCATCCTCGTGATTCGTGCCATGATGGACGCTCCAGATCTTGCCACGTAGCTCGGCAGCTCGTAACGCGCTGAGCTACTGAGCTACCGAGGAGGACTGGCCGAGCTACCGCGGCACCGACCTCCGCAAGCGGATAAAAACGCCGCCGAGCTACTCCGGCCGTCCGATCCTCCAAAAATTTGCACCGCTGGCTGATGGAAGGCCCAGATCGTGCCACATCATAAATCAGAATAAAAATATTTTTTTATTTACTAAATTCGAATTATTTATTTAAAAATTGCGAAAAAATGATTAAAAATTCAGAAAAATTAATTAAAAATTCTAAAAAAATAATTATAAATTCGGGGAAAATTTTTTGAACCCCTGGGTAAATAATTATTGCTTAGAATAATTAATTAAGGCCCCTGAACAATGAATCACCGTTTCGCAAAATTAAATAAATGGTCCAAAAAATAGATAAAAATTAAGAAAAATCACCAAAAGTCCAGGAGAGCTCAAGAACAACCTTGAGCGCGCAACCAACTCTGAAGATCACCATAATACCTTACATAAGGATTCGACACCCCTCATTTGGACTCCGATACAACTCCGCAGGCCATTTAAAACAGTAAAACTACTTCTCAAAGGCTGATCAAACTCAGTCTTCGGGAGTGGGGGGCTCGTGATATGGCTAAAAATAGAGTTAAATCAGAACCATCCAAATTGGACACGAATCTTAAAGCTCGAGGGTAAAATGGTAATTTCACCTACAGACGAGCCTGAAATGGGTACTGGGTCTTTTCTCCAAAGACCTAATAGCCCACGAACGGATCAGCCACAACTGGGTGCGGGTTCCAACCCGCAAGAAACCCAGTTCAGCTGGAAAGAATTAGGGTTTATAATTATACTGAATCGACGGTCCGGATTCACTCTATCCATTCAATGGAAGTAGGGATTCGATCTTATCCCGAAACTAGTCCATAAGGTGGCTATAAATACCCCCCATCCCCCACTGTTAACAGGTAATCAATCTTTTGCCAGTAAAAACTCATTCATAATCTTTCTGATTACTGACTTGAGCGTCGGAGGGTGCAGCACCGGGATCAATCCCGGTGTTTCGCACTTTTTTGCAGGTCAACGGCGGGAGATAACGGTCAAACTCCAGCGGAAAGGCTTCAGGTTTGGCTATTCAACATCCCAAAGGATCCACAAATCTATCTGTTTGCCCCCACCCCCACACTGATTTCAGCGGCAACACTGAGTTATGATTGTTTTAGTACAGAGATGTTGATCTTTTCCAGATTCTGTTTTTCAGTAATTTTGATAAAAAAATTATTTTAAAGAACTATGCTACACATATTATTTTGACCCAAAACTTTGGTCAGTGTTTCTTTATCTAGTTAGGGTTACCCAAAATTTTGGTGAATTTTATTAGTAATTTTTATGTGATGTTCCATGCTCGTTTATAAAAACTATACTTGCTGTATTTTGCTCGCTATTTTGTAAAGAACCTTATTTTCACTATAATTTCTTTTACTGCATGAAAAATGTTTGTGAAATGTGAAAGTATATTCTATCTATTTTCATATCCCTTTGGGGGGATTGGATTTCGTTTCACTGGTTGCGAGATATCTTAGTTTTCGTACAACAGTGTTGGGAATTCCAGATTTGCCAAACTATGTTTTCTTGATGCTTTCTTATTTTTGATGACTGATTTATTTTTACTGGAAAATTATGAAACTTTATATTTTGATATTGGACCTATAGGGAGTACCACAGATTTTTCGTGGATTTATTTAATGTGTTTTCATACTATTTTCCTGTTCTTGAATTTGTTTTCTTGATTTCTGGCTGAACCTAATTTCTGTATTCAAATTAGTTTCGAGATGTGTTTTTGTGAACTAGTATATGACTTATTTATATTCTCTGGATTCGTGTGGAAGTTTATTTTTCAGATCCTTTGACGGATCTAGATTTTCTTATTTGTAACACTGGGAATCACCATTTTACTACAGTATGATCGTACTGTCCTGAACTTGAGATGTATTTATTTTAGTCTTTTATGAGATATCTTGCACTCGTACTTATCTAGTTTGCAACTTGCACTTATCACATGATCATGCCATGTTATTCTTGATATATTTTGTACATATGCATTCTTGTTTGGCATTAATAATAAATAACCAAGCCGGGGTTTAAGGGACATATCTAATAGTGGATAATTCAGAAATGTGTTCTCGGAAGGGGATCCACTGATCCTACGTGATTACTTGAGACATGATACTTGACACGTGATTACTTGATACTTACACGCAAGACACAATAACTGCCACTTGCACAACTTGACACGTGATTACATGATACATGATACTTGGAGCTTGGAGCTCGATTACTTGACTTGTCCCCGAGTATACTGCCCTCTATGATCCACTATAAAATCTAAAACGAAACTGTTTGTTGTAGCAACCATGTCGTATGGGCTGCATGAAGTGTTACCTAGATAGTAATTCACGACAAGACTTGATACGTGCTACTTGAACATGATACTTGAATATGAAACTTGAACATGATACATGCTTTCTTGATACTTGATTACAAGATACATGAGACTTGATTACTTGAGACTTGAAACTTGATACTTGTTTACATGAATATAGGACACTTGACACTTGACACATGTTTATAAGACACTTGATTACTTGACCCTTGATTTATGCCATGTACACTTGATCACATTACCATGCTAGTTGTTCACTTTGACATCACACTTTTACCATGTTGCTAGTTAGTTTTCCCATGTGCTTGTATCCTATATTGTAAGTGGCTCGTAACTTGCAATTGACGGGTATTTGTGTTTTCTCTTTTTCTTTTTCTTGCATTCGTTGAATTGCAGATTTTGGAGAATAAGTTCCAGATGGTATCGGAGACATGAAGCATTAGTATTGCTTTTTATTATATTATTTCTTGTATCTTGCTTGAACAATAATTGTATTTTGAGACTTGGATTTATCTTGAATTTGGGCGATGTGACCCAAGACATGTGTTTTATTCAGATCATGACTATTTGAGATTTATGTATTTGGTTTCAAGTATTCTTGTTGGTATTTTGACCCATTCTGTGCCTGTGGTTGATTAATTCACTTCCGACTCTGATGTTCCTTGAGAATATTGTTAAGATTTTTTGAACAGCTTATGGATGATGAAAATCATTTGCTAGGCTTTTGTTACATATCCGTATTCTGTATTCTTTTGGAAAGCGGGGTGTGGTAAAACTGATTCGCAACAGTCGACTGTGTGGTTAGGGCAGTCGACTTAGTCGAGAGCAAAAATAGATAAACGAAAATAGCAAAAATACAATCGGCAGTCGACTGGATTACTATTCACAGTCGACTTTCCAGAGCATAAAAACTCAAGAAAATAAATATAACAAAAAATACTTGGTCAGTCGACTGAGATAAAGTTTTTAGTCGACTTACCAAAGTTGAAATTTCAAGAGACATCATGAAAACTACAAATTCCTAGTCTCTTCTTAAAGTGATAATTGTGTCTTCCTTAAGTGGTTTTGTAAAGATATCTGCTACTTGTTTATCAGTAGAAATAAAGTCTAAAGAAATATTTCCCTTTAAAACATGATCACGTAGAAAATGATGTCTAATATCAATGTGTTTTGTACGTGAATGTTGAACCGGATTTTTAGATAAGTTAATGGCATTGGTATTATTACACAATATAACCGTTTTTTAAAATGAAATACCAAAGTCTAATAGGGTTTGTTTCATCCACAAAATTTGGGCACAAGCCCAACTTGCAGCGATATATTCTGCTTCTGTAGTAGATAGGGATACTGAATTTTGCTTCTTACTGCACCAAGTTACTAAGGAATGTCCCAAAAAGTGACATGTTCTACTAGTAATCTTGCGGTCAGTTTTACTACCGGCAAAATCCGCATCACTATATGACAAGAGTTGAAAATTATCAGTGTGTGGATAAAATAAACCAAACTCAGATGTGCCTTTAATGTATCTTAAAATCCGTTTCACCACTTTTAAGTGAGACTCTTTAGGACTCGACTGATATCTAGCACACAAACATACAAGAAACATAATGTCTGGTCTACTAGCAGTTATATATAAGAGTGAGCCAATCATACCTCGATAGAGTTTTTGATCGACACTCTTACCTAATTCATCTTTGTCAATGGTAGTGGTAGTAGCCATAGGTGTAGTCTTACTACTCGTGCTATCCATGCCAAATCGTTTGAGTAATTTCTTAGCATATTTTCCTTGATTAATAAATATGCCATTTGGTGACTGTTTAATTTGTAGTCCAACAAAATAATTGAGTTCACCCATGTGACTCATCTCAAACTCATTTGTCATAGTATTAACAAACTCTTGACATAGATTACTATTAATAGAACCAAAAATTATGTCATCTACATATATTTGTATGATCAAAATATCGGTCCCAGTTCTCTTAATAAACAAAGTAGTATCAACTTTCCCTATTCCAAAGCCCGTTTCTAAAAGAAAAGTCTTCAATCCATCATACCAAGCACGAGGTGCGTGTTTAAGACCATATAATGCTTTTTTCAATTTAAAAACATGGTTTGGAAATTGTTCATGTTCGAAACCAGGTAGTTGCTTAACATAAACATCTTCCTTATAAACCCATTAAGGAAAGCACTTTTCATGTCCCTTTGGAAGTGTAAAGTTCATAAAACAAGCAAAAGATAATCGAATACGAATTGGTTCTAGTCTTGTAACAGGAGCATATGTTTCATCAAAATCTATGCCTTCTTCTTGATTATACCCTTGAGAAACTAGTCTAGCTTTGTTCCTAACGACTTGTCCTGATTCATCTAACTTATTCTTGAATACCTATTTGGTACCAATTATAGTATGGTCAGGAGGTCGTGGAACTAAATTCCATATATTATTCCTTATAAATTGGTTTAACTCATCTTGCATGACATTCATCCAAAACTCATTCTTACAAGCTTCTTGTATATTCTTCGATTCAAAATCTGATAAGAAAGCCGTGTGAGAAATCATGTTAACATGAGATCTTGTCTGAATACCACGTGAAATGTCACCAATTATTAAGTCATGAGGATGATCTCTAACTTCAACAAAAGATTTTGGTAAAGTTGGAGACATCACAACAGGATTAGTCGACTTGACTAGTCCATCAGTTGGCTTGACTTCCTTATCAGTCGACCTATCTGCAAGGGTAGTTTGCTCTAAAGATGTAATAACCTTATTTAAAGGTGATGAATCAGTTTCATCATCTTCAATTAAAATTGATGAAGACAGAGATTCATCAAATGCAACATGCATGGATTCTTCAATAGTCAATGTTGACTTGTTGAAGATCCTATATGCCTTACTCCTATTTGAGTATCCTGTAAAGATACCCTCATTAGATCTAGGATCAAACTTATCTAAATTATCTTTAGTATTTAAAATGAAAAACTTACATCCAAATATTTAGAAGTAAGATACTTTAGGAATTTTATCAAAAAATAGCTCATAACATGTTTTCTTAAGCTTATGCCTAATCAAAATTCTATTTAAAATATAACAAGCTGTAGCAACGGCTTCAGCCCAAAAATACTTAGGTAAATTACTTTCAACAAGCATGGTATGTGCACATTCTTGCAAAGTCCTATTCTTTCTATCGACCATCCCATTTTGTTGTGAAGCTCTAGAAAATGCAAATGAATGAGTTATACCATTCTTGTTGCAATATTCTGCAAACGTTTCATTCTCAAATTCTCCACCATGATCACTTCTAATAGTGACTATGGTTAGAGACTTTTGATTTTAAATTCATTTACAAAAATTAGCAAATTCAACAAAAGCATCATTCTTATGTTTTAAAAAGAAAGTCCAAGTGAATTGTGAAAAATCATATACTAAAATAAATACATACCTATTTTTATTTAAAGAAGCAACTCTAGTAGGGCCAAATAAATCCATGTGGATTAATTCGAGAGACCTACTAGTAGAAATTACTTTTTTTTGTTTTAAAAGTAGATTTAATTTGTTTACCTAGTTGATATGCATCACATAACTTATCCTCTTTATAGGATAGTCTTGGCAGCCCTTTAACTAGGTTGTACTTAGACAATTTAGCAAGAGTTTTCATATTCACATGGCCAAATCGCTTATGCCATGGCCAAGAATCATTATTAGAAACTATTAAGAAGAAATCATTCGAAAAATCATATGACTTTAAACACAATTCATAAATGTTATTTTTCCTAAATCCTTGAAAAATTATATTTTGCATGGTAGAGTCATATATTAAACATGCATCTTTTTCAAACATGATTTTATATCCCTTATCACACAGTTGGCTAATACTTAACAAGTTATGCTTAAGTCCACTAACTAGAAAAGCATCTTCTGTTGAAGGGTTAGTGTGTTTACCGATCATGCCTATTCCAATCACCTTTCCTTTGTTGGTGTCACCGAATGTGACTGTTCCTCCATCAATTTCTTGTATGGAAGATAGGAGGTTAGCATGACCAGTCATATGCTTTGAGCATCCACTGTCAAGTATCCAACAAACTCTTTTAGGTACCTATAAAATTTTTAATGTGAATATGGTACCCTTTTCATTGGGTCCAAAAGAGATTAGTTCTTGGGAAACCAAACCCATAGAGAGTTTGATTTTCCACCAAAAGCAGAAATATAATTTACAGAGTTACATACAGAAATAATGTATGAATTAATGTAAGTAATTCGATCTTTCAAACTCAGATTGACTGGAACCCATATATTTTTGCTCTGTCTAGTCGACTTTACCGAACCTTTTAGTCGATTGTTACTGAAATCCAGTCGACTGGGAGGTAGAATAGGTCGAGTTATCTGAGATTTATCCAGTCGACTTTGGGTATGTTTCTCGGAATCTGACCCCCGTTATGCCTACACTGACAGCTCTCCCTTCTCTTTCGGGTACAGTTGCAGACTTCATGAGGCTGCACCCTAACAAATTCTCCGGCACTGAGATGCTACTGAAGGCCAAATAGTGGTTGATCAGGAGGAGCAGTTGTTGTTGGCAGTGACAGTTGCTGATGCTGATCGTGTGGATGTGGTGACCATCCAGTTGGTGGACCTTGCCCACATATGGTGAAGGGCTGAGTCCGAGAGGCTTGCATGGCCCGTTGCTTGGACCGCATTCACCAAGAGCTTCTTGGAGAAGTTCTTCCTTAGCAGCACTTGGGTCGAGATGGAGCAGCAGTTCCTTGCCCTGAAACAGGTTGGTCGTTGTTCTATTTTTAGAACTTGTTACATATTGTTCATGTAATGTTGTAACATGAGACTCTCTTGGAATAGGGTGCAAGGTCAGTGGATGAGTACTCAGCAGAATTCACCAGGCTTAGCCACTTTGTAGCCGCTTTAGTGGTGAACGAAGAGGACAGGGCCCGGAGATTCCTACTGGGTCTTGAGCGAGATATTCAGATGCATCTCATCTCCCTTCGCTTGTGTACTTATGCTGAGGCTCTTGAGGCAGCTCGAGCTCAGGAGCATGCTCACAACAGTTTGGGTCCTCCCCAACGGACTGTTCAGCACCCTATTGTTGTTGTTAAGTCTTCTGGTGGGCCAATTCGGAGGCCTATCCCAGCCTATCCTGTCCGGACGACTCCCTACCCACTTGCTGCCCCTCGGGGTGATGGTTTCTACGACTTCTGCCAAATATCGGGGCATGTCCGTAGAGACTGCAGGTGTTTTGGATGTGGCGCTGGTGACCATTCAGTGTAGGATTGCCCATAGAGGAGGATGGCTCTACCAGCCAGAGTTCTAGTTTGGCAGGAAGCGCCAGCTCGTGGTCTGGTCAGGCCACCGCTTTCCCCTCAGCGCCAGATCGTCGGTCAGAGGACCGCGGCTCCCATGAGAGGTCAGGCTTACAACCTGACATCTGCAGAAGCTGAGATGGCAGAAGGTGTCATTGCAGGTATCTTTGCATTTTACTGCTTTGTTATTTCCCTTTGTTTCTTTCATTGCTTTGCTCCGTTCATTCATATTATCTGTTCTACATTGTTATTCCTCACTCCTTATTTGTCATTTCATTTTCCCTTGCCTTTTGATTCTATCTTAGGTGTTATCCTAGTTCGTTCTTTCCCTGCTCATGTTCTCTTTGATACCGGGGCGATCGATTCCTTCGTCTCTTCCCACTTTCGGATCGACACCGGTTGGAGTGCAGCATCATGCCTGAGGCTTGGAGCATTGTCACAGGTGGCGGTGTTGTCGTCTGTTCTTGGGAATGCAAGAAGAGTCGTGGTTATTGGTGGCATAGATTTCAAGGCCGACCTGATCGTAATTGGGAATTCTGGATTTGATGTCATTCTTGATATGGATTGGTTGGGTGAGTCCCACGCTGTCATCGATTGTCGAGCCAAGAAAGTTGTATTCAGGATCTCAGGTCATGCAGAGTTTGAGTTCCATGCGGGGGAGATGCCCCTTGGCAGAGCTAAGACTGCAGTTGATCAGGAGATTTGTGTGGCGGAGTTGCACACAAGCTGTGAGGCTGCACCTCTAGTAGTGCGGAAATTTTTGGATGTGTTTCCAGAGGAGTTTCCTGGGCTACCCCCTGATAGGGATGTGGAGTTCGGTATTGAGGTTCAGTCTGGTAAGGCACCGATATTGAAGAGTCCCTACATGATGGCACCAGTTGAGCTAGCAAAGCTGAAGGTGCAGATTCAAGGTTTGTTTGATTTGGGATTCATCAGGCCCAACGTTTCACCATAGGGAGCTCTAGTTCTTTTTGTCAACAAGAAGGACGGTAGTAGTCGACTGTGCATTGATTATCAGGAACTAAGCAGTGTTACTATGAAGAACTGGTACCTGCTGCCCAGGATCGATGATTTGTTTGACCAGTTGAGCGGAGCATTAGTCTCTTCGAAGTTGGACCTTCACTCATGGTATCATCAAGTCAAGGTGAAAAGCCGCTGATATGCAGAAGACCGCGTTCAAGACCAGGTATGGGCATTATAAGTTCCTAGTGATGCCTTTCAGAGTCACGAACGGGCCAGCTGTGTTCATGAGTCTGATGAATAGGGTGTTTTCCCCGTTCCTGGACAGATTCATGGTGGTCCTCATAGATAATTTTCTGGTGTATTCTTGGAATCAGGATGAGCACGCTGAGCATCTAAGTATGGTTCTACAGACCTTGAAGGAGAATCAGCTCTATGGAAAACTCAGTAAGTGTGAATTTTGGCTTGACCGAGTTACCTTCTTGGGGCACATCATCTCGGGTGAGGGAATCTAGTTGATCCGTCCAAGATTGCGGTAGTAAGAGATTGGTCAGTTCCCAAGTCCGTTTCGAAGGTGAGAAGTTTCCATGGTCTAGTTGGATATTATCAAAAATTCATCCAAGACTTTTCGATGATAGCTGGGCCATTGACTAAGCTGACAGGGAAGGATCAAAAGTTCAGTTGGGATGAGGCTTGCAGCGAAGGTTTTGCAGAGTTGAAGAGCAGGTTGAAAACAGCGCCAGTGTTGACTATTCCGAATGGTTCAGGCAGATTTGTGGTTCACTGTGATGCTTCTGGAAAGGGACTTGGCACAGTTTTGATGCAGTAGGGCTGAGTTGTTGCTTATGCATCGAGGCAGTTGAGACCACATGAGAGGAACTATCCCACTCATGATTTGGAGTTGGCGGCAGTGATCTTTGCTTTGAAGCTTTTGAGACACTATTTACTTAGAGACCGAGTGGAAATCTTTATCGATCACAAAAGTCTCAAGTATGTCTTCACCCAGAAGGATTTGAACATGAGACAGAGGTGTTGGTTGGAGCTGATGGCCAACTATGACATCAATCTGCAATACCACCCCGGCAAGATCAACTTAGTACAAGATGCTTTGAGCTGAAGACCAGCAGCCATGTTCCTGACTTAGCAGAGGAAACCAGTTGAGCAGATGTGGAGGTTGGAGTTGGATGTGTTTTTGCTGAGTTCTGATCGGAGTTGCATGACGCTTCAGCTTCATTCGTCTCTTGTTGAGCAGATTAAAGAGACTCAGGCTGGTGATGAGCAGTTGCAGGGATTCAGAGCAGAGGTTGAGTCAGGTTCCAAAATGGATATGGTTGTTCATGAGGATGGATTGCTTCGTTTTGGGTCCAGGTTGTGTGTCCCGAAGGATGAAGTTTGTCAGAGGTTGCTTGAGGAAGCCCACCAATCGTCGTACTCTATTCATCCCAGAGGTACTAAGATGTACCGGGACTTGAAGCTTCACTTATGGTGGCATGGCATGAAGAGGGCCGTGGCTAGGTTTGTGTCTCAGTGTTTGATCTACCAGCAGGTGAAGGTAGAGCATCAAAGAACCACAGGACTTCTTCAACCGCGTCCATTTTGGAGTAGAAGTGGGAACACATCACTATGGTTTTTGTGACCGCTTTGCCAAGGAGTCCTAATGGTCCCAATGCCATTTGGGTGTTTGTCGACAGACAGACAAAGAGTGCTCACTTCATTCCCATCAGAGTCGGGCAGTCTACTGAGATCCTAGCTGAGAGGTATATGCAAGAGATCGTCAGACTTCATGGGGTTCTAGTCAGTATTGTATTCGACAAGGATACAAGGTTTAGGTCTCAGTTTTGGGAGAGTCTACAAAGTATTCTGGGGTGTAAACTGAAGTACAGTACAGCTTTTCATCTCCAGACAGATTGACAGTCAAAGAGGACCATCCAGACTCTAAAGGACATGTTAAGGTCCTGTGTGTTGCAGTTTGGAGGATCATGGGAGGACCATTTTCATCTTGTAGAGTTCTCATACAAAAACAACTTTCAGGCCTGTCTTAAAGCTGCACCGTTCGAGGCACTATATGGTCAGAAGTGCAGATCACCAGTGTGTTGGGATGACATTGGTGAGAGAAAGTTGTTGGGTCCGGAGTTGATCACCAAGACTGTCGATGCGGTGACTCAGATCAGGAAGCCTCTTCAGGCAGCACAAGACAGGCAGCGGAGATGGGTATATGTCCATTGGATAGCCTTGGAGTTTGAGGTTGATGACCATGTTTTCCTTAAAGTATCATCGTGAAGAGGTGTCATTCGGTTTGGAGGTGGGTGCATGCTAAGCCCTAGGTTCATTGGGCCGTTTAATATCGTGGAGCGAGTAGGCAATGTGGCCTATCATTTTGCATTGCCACCAACTTTATCTGCAGTGCATGATGTCTTCCATGTCTCGCAACTCAGGAGATATATCCGTGATGAGAGCCACGTGATCGGCTACTCAGAGTTATCTGTGCAGCCGGATCTGACACTTAAGATTCTGCCAGTTGCTATCTTGGATCGGCGGGAGAAAGTTATGAAAAACAAGGTCATTTGGTTGGTTTTGGTTTCTTGGAATCCTCACTCGCTGGGTGAGTCAACTTGGGAGCTGGAGGAGGATATCCAGCGGAGGTTTCCACATTTGTTTGTGTAGCTTTGTCTGTGTTGTTGTTGTTCTTTCTTTTCGGAGTTACCTTGCGTACCTTTTGTTCGAATTTCGAGGACGAAATTTTTCTTGTTGGGTGGGTAGGATTTGTAACTCCTGTATCCCCTTTTCTATTTTTTTGTACTGAATTTGTCTTCCTAGTGTATTCTATCTGATTGTATTCCTGTATTTTCCTGAACCGTGTATTTGTTCTTCTTTTCCAATATATAAATTCATCTATTATTTGTCTTATGTGATTTGATCGATATGATTCATTTGTCTGCCAATTGTTTTACCTCTGATTGATTTGCTAATTCTAATCTATTTCATTTCTTAGCCAAATTTCCTATTCATTAGTTTCTAGCTTATTGGGTCTGGTTTTTACCTAGTCTACCCTATTTGAACCCTTCTATCCGTCCTATAAGATCCTAACCCGCTACTTAATACCCTCTTCTGTTACCCAGCCTTCTCCAGATATTTCTTCAAGTTCTGTATCTGCCTAACAAGCAGATCATGCCACCCCCTATGTTCTCTTGATTCTTGAAATCCCAACTTATCTCGAATCTCATTCTTAAAACCCCAACAAAATTTGTTACTGCCATCTACAATTGTTATCTCCTAAACCCTAACCCTAATCACTAATCTCTCTCCCTTACTACAACCCATCCCCGACCTGCATCCCGACCCTACCCCCGACCGTCACCTAACCCCGCTGCAGCGTCGCCCTCGGTGACCCCCCTGATGTTGCTGCCCTACCACCACGACAACGCCCCCCCTCTCGACCTCTCCCTTCTCCTCTCAAAGCCAGCAACGACAATAGCACCCACAGCCGTGATGCCCCCTCTCGGTCCATTTCCTTCCGACGCCAGAACCCGCCGTCCACCGTCGCCCCCTGTCCGCCGTCGTCCTCCCATCACATAGCACACCCCCCAGCTGCCTTGGTTTTCGTGTGCATGCGGTTGATCCCTCAAGCATTGTGTTCGTGATCATATCGTTCATGATCATTAGTATTGTGTCCGCTGCCGGGAATCCATTCCCGTTATTCTCATCTTCCCATCAGATTCGCCGACAATCCTAAGGCAAGTAACTTGTATTAATTTTTGTTGTATATACAAGTACAAAATATAGCCTGTAGTCTCGCTTTTGTTTTTTGATTCACCCTCATGAAAATATCTTTTTAAACCTTGACTCCATTTGTTTATCCATCTGTTGTCTTAGTTGTCACATACACGACATAAAAATAATTTAGATTTAACTAGACTCTTGATGCATGTATGTATATTGTTTCGTGATCCATGATATGTGGTATACCTTTTAAATGCTTGATGTGTTGGTTGTAGTATCTTGTAGTAGATTTGTTAAACATCCATACCATGTTGTTTTGGACATCTATTATACCTTGCTTTGTATTTTGTTTTAATTTGGATTTATTGCATATGAACTATTTGATTAAATGCATGAGAAGAGTTTTCGTCTTGCTGCTGCCCTGGTTTGTTTCAGTATTTTAGACCCTGTTAAGGTCAGTAAATCAAACTAATTTGTAAATATAAATCTTAGACCCCGGTGTCTATGTTCCAGAATTTTTGACAGATCTCAGTTTCGATTTGTGAGGTGTGAGTTATTGCTTTTTTGCTAAAGATGTGATGAAAATCCCAGATTCTGTTTTATGTGACTTCTGTATAGTTATTCATTTTAATCCTGATGTTAAAGGTAAGATTTGAATCAAATATTTTTCTGAGTATGACTAGACATGAATGGGATTAATCTCTAAATTATGTAGATTTATTTGGTGACTTTTATAAGTATTTCTATGCTTGTGAACAAACCAATATATTTTCAAACTGCATGCTGTTCAGTAAAGAACCATATTTTCAACCTGATTCCAGTCGTTATTGATTAAAACATTATGAAGATAAAATGTCGCCTGCTATATCTATTTTACAACCCTTATGACGAATTTGGATTTCGAGTTATACTTTGTGATCTATCGATGTTTTAGTACCACTGTGTCAAAAAGTTCAGATTCATAAACTGTTGTATCTTGTTATTTTCCGAATTTACTTAACTATGCTATCTGTATTGGAATATTATGAAATTATATTTGCTGATACTAGACATAATAGGGAATACCCTAGATTTTTCTTAGATTTAATCAGTAAGTTTTTATGCCATTTTCGTGCTTATGAATACAACCTTGTGATTTCTGGCTAAACATGATTTCTGAATATAACGCTGTGTTGAACCCTGTTTCTATAACTATTATGACTGATATATGTGTGCTAAATTCTGCCGAGAGTCTATTTTCTAATTTTCTGACGGATCCAGGTTTGCATTCTTGTGGCAACGATAATCACAGATTTGGTGCAGTCATGTGTTGCTGTCCAGAATTGAAAGTCGCGTTGTCCTAGCCTTTTGTGAGTTGTTTGTCACCCGTGCATATTGCTGTCCGACCTGAACCTGTCTCTTATTCTTGCCATGTTATTCTTGCCCTATTTTGTGCATGTATATGCCTATTTGATGATAATAACAAATAACAAGCCGGAGTTAAGGGAAAGACCTTAGTAGTGGACAATATAGGTTGTGTACTCAGAAGAGGGCCCTTGTTTCCCACTTTATGTTTGATTCATGAACTTGTTATGTTATTACCTGATTTATGAACCTATTACCTGTTAGCTGTGCTTGACGCTTGAGTACACGGCCCTATAGAATCTCACCACTAGTTCTAAACATAACTTGCATGTATGTAGCAACCATGTTGTAAAATTTTGGATGCATGAAGTGCTACCTAGATAGGATTAATTACAAAACCTAAGAATAACATGATCACCTGCTGTCACGCCTCGCTTCCCAAAAGAAATACGGAATATGGATGCGCGACTAAGTCCAGCAAATGGCTTTCACCATTCATAAGCTGTAAGGATCTTTTCAACATTTCACAGGAATAAACAAGGATTAAGCAGGAAATAACTAAGCACGCATGCATGGATAAATTAATATAACCAACAGGATTACTTGACACAAGATAAATAATATTCAAATAAACCAGATCTGGAAACAAGAGTTATAAATTCTTGGTCAAACTGCCCAATACAAAATAATCCATGTAGTAATTACATTTATTCTAAACAATAGTAAATAAATTGAAGCAAAACCTCCAGCCAACTAGAACGTGTGGTCACCTACTCCATCGTGCAGCTGGTCACCAAAGTCTGCAATTTAACAAAATGCAGGATGAGGAAAAGAAACAAAATGCCCGTCAATGCAAATTACGGGCCGCTTGTAGTGCTGACAACAAGTACAGAAAAAGATACACAGGTATAGAGTAACAGCGGAAGCAAGTATTGAATAAGCATTGAATAGATGTGACAGCAAAACAGAATGACTAACATAAATCAGGAACAAAATCAAGTGATGTGATGAGATAACAGGTGCATGTAACATGTGACAGGTAACCGGTATTATGCAAGCAAGTAAATATGTAATAGGTGTCAGGTAGCATATACAGGTAAGCATATAACATGTGTCATGTTATGTCAAGTCTTGTATTTATTTCTATCTAGGTAGCACTTCATGCGTCCAAAAGTTTTACCACATGGTTGCTACTTACATGCAATTTACGTTTAGATCTAGTGGTAGGTGTCTATAGGTCCGTGTACTCAGGAATCATGTAACAGGTAACAGGAACAGGTTCATAAATCAAATAGTAAACAGGTTCACGAATCAACAGGTTCATGAGACAAAGCATAAAGTACAATAGGTTCATGAATCAACAAATTCATGAATCAAACATAAAGTGCAACAGGTTCATGAATCAACATGAATCAACATAAAATGGGAACGAGGCCCCCTTCTAAGTACACATACCTATATTGTCCACTACTAAAGTCTTTTCCTTAACCCCGGCTTGATTAATTGTTATTATTATCAAACAAGCATATACGTGCATAAAATAGGGCAAAAATAGTATGGCAAGAACAAGGGACAGGTTCAAGTCAGATATAAATATGCATTGGTGACCGACAACTCATAAAAGGCTAGGACAACAAAAGTTTCAATTCTGAACAGCAAGACACTACTGCACAAAATCTGAGATTCCCGTTGCCACAGACATAAAAATCTGGATCTATCAGAAAATCTAGAAAATAGACTCTGGGCCGAATCTAGCACATATATATGTCATATAATAATTGCAGGAACAGGGCTCAAAACATAATTATATGCAGAAAACATGTTCAGCTAGAAATCACATGGTTGTATTCATAAACATGAAATTGGCATAAAAACATACTGATTAAATCCAAGGAAAGTCTGGAGTATTCCCCAGTATGTCTAATATCAGAAAATAAAGTTTCATAATATTCCAACTTAGGTAGCATAGTAAAAATAAATTTAGAAAACAGCAAGATACAACAAGTTGTAAATCTGAAACCTCAAACACAGCAGTACTAAAACAACGATAGATTCTAAAGCATAAATCGAAATCCAAATCCATCAAAAAGGTGATAAAGTAGATACAGTAGGCGACATTTTATGTTTACAAAGTTTTTACCAACAGCAACTCGAATCAGGTAAAAAACATGGTTATTTACTGAACAACAAGCAAAACTGGAGATATAGTACTTTTTTCACAAGTATAGAATTGTAGATAAATGTCATAAAATAAATCCACAAAAATTTGAGGTTAATTCCAGACAAGTCTAGTCATATCCAGCAAAATATTAGATCCAAATCTTTTTTTTTAACATCACTATTAAAATAATTAACTACACAGAAATCATATAAAACAAAATTTGGAATTTCTAACACATCTATAGAAAAACAGCAATAACTCGCAACGCACAAATCAAAATTGAGATCTGTCAAAAATTCTGGAAAATATACATTGGGGTTTACGATCTATATTCACAAATTAATTTGATTTACTAACCTCAACAGGGTCAAAATATTGAAACAAAACCAGGCAACAGCAAAAACAGAAATCTTCTTATGCGTTTAAGTCAAACAGTTCATATGCAAAAAATCCAAATTATAACAAAACACAAAACATGGTATACTAAATGTCCAAAACAACATGGTATGGGTGTCTAACAAGTCTACCACTACATACTACAACTAACACATCAAGCATACAAGATTCATACCACAAATCATGGGTCACGAAACAACATACATACATGCATCAAGAATTTAATTAAGATCTAAATTATTTTATGTCGTGTGTGTAACAAAGGACGACTACGGATGGATTAACAAATAGAGACAAGATCTAACATGGAATTTTTCATAAGAATGGATTTAGGGACGAAAGCCACACTACAGGCGGTATTTAGTATTTGTATATACAACAAAAGAATACAAGTTACTTGCCTTGGGTGTAGACGACGAATCCAACGAAAGAATAACGGGAACGGATCCTGGCATACGGCGACGATCGGCACGGATCTTGATGATGATGAAGAAGATAATCACAATTAGGATCGGTCGATCGGACGGATGAGATCGAAGATAGAATATATAAGAATTAGACGAGTACCAAAGGAGTAAAATATACCATGATTGACAAATTGATGAATGAACATTAAAACTGGATCAAATGATTAACTTACCAAGTAGAAGATGAACGAGACAATCAAAGGCCGAGATCAAGGATCAAAATCAATGATCAAGATCAAAGATTGAGAGCAAGTGTGATCGGACGGTCCAGATCACCCTGATGATGATGAAGATGATGATCAAAATGCATCGGATGGTTGAGGCTCAAAGCCATGATCAAGATGTAATAATCAAGATCATCAAGGCGATCGACGGCCAGGATTCACTTGATCAAAACCTTGATCAACAGCAAACTGCAATGGGGTGCACTAGTAGATGGTGGTCGACGGCGGCACTCGGCGAGACGACGTCGACGGTGAACAGGGGTAGCGACGGCAAGGGTGTTAGGGGAAATGGCTGCTGGCGACGGGAGGACACTATAGAGGAGTGCAGGCTGTGGTTGCGGTGCGAGCTTCAATAGGTTCTCGGGGTTCGATGATGAGCGGTGGTGTAACCCCAATTTTTTTTTTTGTATTTTTGAGTATATTTTTTGTGTTTTGTGTATTATTATATCTCTTGTATTTTTCGGAACCATATATTGGATTATTTTCAATACATATTCTTTTTCTTTTATTTTTGACCTCCTTGTGCTGATTGTGTGTCGTTTATTCATTTTTTGCCATTTTGAGTTCTTTTTCTCATTTTCTTAGCCTTGTTCATATTTATTATTTATTTTGGTGTTGTGGTGGACTTTTGGAGGTGATTTGACCGATTTGTGATTTTTGGCCCTTAAGGAGATTTTTAGGAGCCATATTATTCATCATATATTGTATCCCCATTTGAATTTGACCCAATACCCATTACCCAATTGTATTAATTCGTATTCATACCCACTACCCATTAACCTACATTTAACCCATATATAATAACCCTAAAACCCTTTAAACTCTAACCCTAATCTATTTTCCTTCCTCCCAAAAGAAACAGGCCCCCTCTCCTTCTCAATCCATCCCGGCCTGCACTTCACACCCCAGGCCAACCTCCCTCTTGCTGTCCCTTGCCCTTGCCGATCACCACAAGCAACTCCATCCACCCGTTTGTCCACCATACTTCAACCCCAACCTACTTTTTCCCCTCTCCTTGTGGCCGGCATCATCAAATCAGCACCACACCATCCCAAAACAGCACCCAACTCTCCCCCTTGCTGATTTGTGAAGTGGTTTTCATCCACTTTGGTTCGTGCATCAAGGAGTTCGATCGTAGGAGCTTTTCGGTTCGTGGGTTCGCTTGGTAACGCGTGGAAAGGTTATTTTGCTCGTGGGTTTTCTTCCTTGGACTCGTTGGCATTGTTTTCACTCCATTAGAGACATGTAACTTGTACATAATTTCATTAGGTTGATACAAGTCAAAAAGTTCACATATAGGGTAGTTGAGACTAAAGATGGCCAAAAATTGTATTTTTATTTGTGGTTTTTGTCTCTATTTTATAAATCAGGCCATAGATGACTTAGGATATGAGAACTGATAGGTTGATGCCCTAGGTTTCACCCAAACTTGATTTTGATCGTGTATGAGACATAATGCATGCCATGTGTTTGATTGATTGCCCATGTGAGAATTATTAGGTTTTGACATGTTAGAAATCTCTCAATATGATATTTAGATGATTGGTAGGCTGCGTTTCAAATTTGGTTGAGTTTGGTTCATTATTGTAGAAGTTATGACGTTTTTAAGATGGTTTGAAATCTGGAATTTGCAGGCTGTGCTATGTTGTTTACTGTTTTCACCTATGCTAGGGTCCGAATCTCAACTTGGAGATTTCACAATAAACTCTAGATAATTTAATCTAATTTCAAACCCCACTGGTTTTACCTGTTTTGGAGTTCATATGACCGAGATATGATAGTTTTGGTACATGGGTGTCTGTAATTTTCAGATTCAGTTTGGTGTAGATTTTGTTAACTATTATTTTCAAGATCTAGGATATACATAATATCATGCCATAATAATTTTCCTAGGATTTCCTCATGATGTTAGGAACTTCCCAGATTTTTGGTATATTTTAAAGATGAGTTTTGCACGATGTTTCATATCCTTTTCTATAATCTACTCTTGCTGTAAATTGCGTGCTGTTCTATGTTGAACCCAGTTTTCACCCAATTTCCTTATGTGTTATGAAAATTGTTTGTGAGATATGAAAGTTGGAAAATTTTATCTATTTTCACTCTGTTTTGGCGGAATTAGATTTCAATTTTCTGATTGCGAGATATCCCTATTTTCGTACAGCAGTGTTGAGAAATTCAGATTCGTCAAACCATGTTTTCGTATTTTTTCTTATTTTTGAAGACCTAGCTATACTTACTGGAATATTATGAAACTTGTTATTTTGATTATATAACTATAGGGGAATACCCCAGATTTTTTGTGGAATTATTTGATACCTTTTCATGCTGTTTTCAGGCTTTTGAAGTTGATCCCCTGTTTTCTGGCTGAACATGAAATCTGTGTTGAAATGAGTTTTAAGCTGAGATGTTGTGAACTAGTATATAACTTTATTATACTCGTTGGTTGCGTGTGGATGTCTAGTTTCCAGATCCATCGACGGATCTTTATTTGCATGCCTTGTAGCTCTTAGAATCACTGTTTTAGTACTGCTTGGTCTTGCTGTCCTAATTATGAACATAGATTATTTTACACGTATATGTGAATGTATATCATCCATGCAAACTGATTTGATTTCCTGAACCTAAACCTAATTATATCGTGTCAGTTTGACACTATTTCATGCTTATACCTGCCTGTTTGAGAACAATAATAAAAGTAATCAAGCCGGGGTTTATGGGACAGATCTAGCAGTGGATAGTGCAGAAACGTGTACTCGGGAGGAGACTAGTGTTTCCTGTATGACATACTACCGACCAAGTTTACCGACCAAGTTACCGACCAAGTTTACCGACCAAGTTACCGACCAAGTTACCGACCAAGTTTACCGACCAAGTTCTGTGATTCTGTGAATACCTGAGTACACTGCCCTGTATGGTCCACTATGAAATCGAAAGCGAAACTATTGTGTTGTAGCAACCATGTAGGGTGGGGTGTATGTCGTGCTACCTAGATAGTAATCACACAAGACTTGAACATAATACTTGAACATGATACTTGAATAAGATACTTGACATGATACCTGCTTGCTTGATACCCGACACCTGATACATGAGACTTGTTTACATGAGACTTGATAACCTGAAACTGGATACTTGATACATGATTACACCACACTTGACACTTGATGCATGTTATAGGATACTTGTTTGCTTGACACTTGAGTTATGTCGTGTACACCTGACACTTTTACCATGCTAGTTTGTCTAGGTTGACATCATACTTATACCAAGTGCTAGTTAGTTTTTCTCATTCCATGTGCTTGTATCCTACTCTATTTGTGATCTGCGACTTGCAATTGACGGGTACTTGTATTTTCTTTTTTTCTCTTTTCATGCAAATCTACTATTGCAGATTTTGGAGGACAGGTTCCTGAAGGTATTGGGAAGATGATGGGCTAGAGGCTGGAATTTTGTTTTTATTATTTCTTGTAGTTGCTTGAACAATAATTGTATTCATGTACTTGTATTTATTCCTGTATTTGGGCGATGTGACCCAGAATTTTTTGTGTATTTCAGATCATGACTATTTGAGATTAATATATATTTTATTTCAAATATTCTTGTTGGTATTTGGTTCATATGTGCATGTGGTTGATTTTTCTGGCTTCCGACTCTGATTATATTGTGATATGTTGTAAAGAATTCTTGAACAGCTTAAGGATGATGAAAATCATTCGCTGGGCTTTTATTACGTGCTCGTATTTCGTATTTTTGGAAAGCGGGGCGTGACAGAATTTTTAGTGGTATTAAAGCACCAGGTTGGCTAATGTATTAGGCAACTAATATATTAGATAAGCTTTGCTCGAACTGGGATCTGTGCAACATTTCACCAACCATGCATGCATAAATCAAGTATTACCAACATTGATCTGGATACTAGTCTTATTCCATTCATTTTGATCCCTTCTTATTCGATTCTTTGATTCCTTGTTTCTTCCGTCTCTTTTAGTTGTTCTCATTTGTTGATTCCTTATTGGGTATAGTTTTGTTCTTTCCGTACCAATATTTCTTTGATTCTTTCGTTCATCTTCATTTGTTGACTCATTTTGAGTATCATGCTAGTTTTTTTTTTCCTGCTATATTCTCTTGAAATTCTGTTTGTGTCCCCTCGTTCCCCTTCCTTCATATTCACTTCTTTGATTTCTTATTTTCCTTCGTCCCTTGTAGTCGTCCTCCTTTGTTGACTCTTTATTGAGTATAAAATTCATTCTTCTCTTGCCTATATTTTCTTTATATTATATATATTTTTGAATATTTTGTGTATTTCGATTATTATTTGTTATAATTTGGATCTTCTATAAAATTGTTTTTTAAAAACAAAAAATTTTATTATTTCGAATAGATGTGTATTTTAATATCGCACATGTTCAAAACGTATCTTCCTACTTAAATTGAGCAATCAATATCTAAGTACGCGTGGATGATCGCATCATTTCGTTCGTCGTTTTGTTGCAACTGGATGTCGAGATGGCGAACATGCAACTAGACATCAATTGAGGCAAATTGCAACTGGATACCGGTGAGGCAAAATGTGCAATCGAATATCCAGATGGTAAGCTGCAACCTGATGTCGGGAAGGCAAACCTGCAACTTGATGCCGAGAAGGCAACTCTACAGATGGATATAAATGAGGCGAACCCACATCAAAGAATTTCTACTACTACTATTATTATTATTTTCTTATTATTATTAGTATTATTGTTCTTATTGTTATTACTATTACTATTATTATTATTGTATTTTTCTCACTATTTTATTTTTGATGTTGATATTGAATTACTTTCACCAAAATGATGAACCCCAAATTATTTTCTGTCTTGTATTATTATCCTTACCAGTATTGTTAATATTTTATTATTATTATTTTTACCACTATGTTTATGAGGATTATTATTATTATTATTATTATTATTATTATTTTATTTATTTTTTCATTATTATTTTATTATTATTATGTATTTATTTTTGTATTATTAATATTGTTTTTGTTAACGCCCATTAGTTTGATCTAATTATTTAAGTTAAAGCCCTTCTCTAAATTCCAATTTTATTCTGGTGTCTCATTCTTTTCTTCCTGCTCCGATCGTCGCTTGTTGTCACGTGCTCTACAACGACTTGTCTGCGGCTTAGAACATCACCATCAGAGTGGCGCAGCGGAAGCATGGTGGGCACATAACCCACAGGTCCCAGAATCCTTTTGTTGCTTCTCCTTCTTTGTATTGTTTTGGTTTCCCCCATCGCTTGCAATTGTTTTCATCCGTCGACTTATTGGATGATTCAATTCTTCTCTATCTTTTCTCTCTTTGATTTCAGTTCTGTCGACTCCCTTATTGCTTTGTTATCTTGTGTTGACTCTTTCCTTTTGATAATGTTTACTCTTTTTTGCATTTCCATTTGACCCCATTGTTATCCCCTCCTTCTTTTTCTGGTGTTGCCATTGCTTTGTTCTTTCCCATTAGCCCTCTGCTTTGTTACCCTACCCCCAATTAGTTGTTTGCTTTGTCCTATGTACCGCCTGCGCAAATTTCGAGGACGAAATTTTGTTGTAAGATGGGTAGGATTGTAACCCCTATTTTTTTTTTTGTATTTTTGAGTATATTTTTTTTATTTTGTGTATTATTACTAGGTTTGCCCGTTGACACGTGCCTACGACACGTCTTCGGAACAGTGCACCTTGTTTGATCATATAAAATAGTTTTGGAGGTCCAACAAATTAATTGAAGCAGCAAACATAGAGCAAAAAACATATTATATGATTTTTTTTGATTTTTTTAAAATTATTTTAAAAGTTATTAAATTTTTAAAATTTTAAATTTTCTAAAATTTCTACAATTTTTATTTTCTTAATTTTTTGAATAGAAGAGGGGGGGGGGAGAAATAAAATTAAATAAATATAGGAGTTGTTTTGGGTGGGAGATTTAAATTTGAGTTTTGGGGGGAACTTTTGGAGGGAAAATATGTTTTGTAAGGTTAAATCTGGGCCTTTAATTTTTGAGGGATTGAAGGAGAGCCACTTGATAGCTTTCTTTGTGTTTTATTATATAGATATCTCTTGTATTTTCGGAACCATATATTGGATTATTTTCAATACATATTCTTTTTCTTTTATTTTTGACCTCCTTGTGCTGATTGTGCGTCGTTTATTCATTTTTCGCTATTTTGAGTTCTTTTTCTCATTTTCTTGGCCTCGTTCATATTTATTATTTATTTTGGTGTTGTAGGTGGACTTTTGGAGGTGATTTGACCGATTTGTGATTTTTGGCCCTTAAGGAGATTTTTAGGAACCATAGAATTCATCATATATTGTATCCCCATTTGAATTTGACCCAATACCTATTACCCAATTGTATACCTATTAATTCATATTCATACCCACTACCCATTAACCCACATTTAACCTATATATAATAACCCTAAACCCCTTTAAACTCTAACCCTAATCTATTTTCCTTCCTCCCAAAAGAAACCGGCCCCCTCTCCTTCTCAATCCATCCCGGCCTGCACTTCACACCCCAGGCCGACCTCCCTCTTGCTGTCCCTTGCCCTTGCCGATCACCACAAGCAACTCCATCCACCCGTTTGTCCACCATACTTCAACCCCAACCTACTTTTTCCCCTCTCCTTGTGGCCGGCATCATCAAATCAGCACCACACCATCCCAAAATAGCACCCAACTCTCCCCCTTGCTGATTTGTGAAGTGGTTTTCATTCACTTTGGTTCGTGCATCAAGGAGTTCCGTAGGAGCTTTTCGGTTCGTGGGTTCGCTTGGTAACACGTGGAAAGGCTATTTTGCTCGTGGGTTTTCTTCCTTGGACTCGTTGGCATCGTTTTCACTCCATTAGAGGCAAGTAACTTATATATAATTTTATTAGGTTGATACATGTCAAAAAGTTCACATATAGGGTAGTTGAGACTAGAGTCGGCCAAAAATTGGATTTTTATTTGTGGGTTTTGTCTTTATTGTGTAAATCAGACCATAGATGACTTAGGACATGAGAATTGATAGGTAGATACCCTAAGTTTCACCCAAACTTGATTTTGATCGTGTATGAGACATAATGCATGCCATGTGTTTGATTGATTTCCCATATGAGAATTATTAGGTTTTGACATGTTAGAAATCCCTCAATATGATATTTATATGATTGGTAGGCTGCGTTTCAAATTTGGTTGAGTTTGGTTCATTATTGTAGAAGTTATGACGTTTTTAAGATGAAGTGTGAAATCTGGAATTTGCGGGCTGTGCTGTGTTGTTTGCAGTTTTGACCTATACTAGGGTCCGAATCTCAACTTGAAGATTTCACAGTAAACTCTAGATAATTTAATCTATTTTCAAACCCCACTAGTTTTACCTGATTTGGAGTTCGTATGACCGAGATATGATAGTTTTGGTACATGGGTGTCGGTAGTTTCCAGATTCAGTTTGGTGTAGATTTTGTTAACTATTATTTTCAAGATCTAGGCTATACATAATATCAAGCCATAATATTTTTCCTAGTGTTTCCTCATGATGTTAGGAACTTTTCAGATTTTTGGTGTATTTTAAAGATGAGTTTTGCACGATGTTTCATATCCTTTTCTATAATCTACTCTTGCTGTAAATTGTGTGCTGTTCTATGTTGAACCCAGTTTTCACCCTATTTCCTTATGTGTTATGAAAATTATTTGTATATATGAAATTTGGAAAATTTTATCTATTTTCACGCTGTTTTGGCGGAATTGGATTTCGATTTTCTAATTACGAGATATCTCTGTTTTCGTACAGCAGTGTTGAGAAATTCCAGATTCGTCAAACCATGTTTTCGTGTTTTTTCTTATTTTTTAAGACTTAGCTATACTTACTGGAATATTATGAAACTTTTTATTTTGATTATATAACTATAGGGGAATACTCCAGATTTTTCGTGGAATTATTTGATACGATTTCATGCTGTTTTCATGCTTTTGAAGTTGATCCCCAGTTTTCTGGCTGAACATAAAATCTGTGTTGAAATGAGTTTTAAGCTGAGATGTTGTGAACTAGTATATGACTTTATTATACTCGTTGGTTGCGTGTGGATGTCTAGTTTCCAGATCCATCGACGGATCTTAATTTGCATGCGTTTAGCTCTTAGAATTACTGTTTTAGTACTGCTTGGTCTTGCTATCCAGATTATGAACATAGATTATTTTACTCGTATATGTGAATGTATATCATCCATGCATACTGATTTGATTTCCTGAACCTAAACCTGATTATAACGTGTCAGTTTGACACTATTTCATGCTTATACCTGCCTGTTTGAGAACAATAATAAAAGCAATCAAACCGGAGTTTATCGGACAGATCTAGCAGTGGATAGTGCAGAAACGTGTACTCGGAAGGAGACTAGTGTTTCCTGTATGACATGTTACCGACCAAGTTTACCGACCAAGTTACCGACCAAGTTACCGACCAAGTTACCGACCAAGTTCTGTGATTCTGTGAATACCTGAGTACACTGCCCTGTATGGTCCCCTATGAAATCGAAAGCGAAACTATTGTGTTGTAGCAACCATGTAGGGTGGGGTGTATGTCGTGCTACCTAGATAGTAATCACACAAGACTTGAACATAATACTTGAACATGATACTTGAATAAGATACTTGACATGATACCTTGCTTGCTTGATACCCGACACCTGATACATGAGACTTGTTTACATGAGACTTGATAAACTGAAACTGGATACTTAATACATGATTACACCAGACTTGACACTTGATGCAAGTTATAGGATACTAGTTTGCCTGACACTTGAGTTATGCCGTGTACACCTGACACTTTTACCATGCTAGTTTGTCTAGGTTGACATCATGCTTATACCAAGTGCTAGTTAGTTTTCCCCATTCCATGTGCTTTTATCCTACTCTATTTGTGATCTGCGGCTTGCAATTGATGGGTACTTTTGTTTTCTCTTTTTTCCTTTTCCTGCAAATCTACTATTACAGATTTTGTAGGACAGGTTCCTGAAGGTATTGGCAAGATGATGGGTTAGAGGCTGGAATTTTGTTTTTATTATTTCTTGTAGTTGCTTGAACAATAATTGTATTCATGTACTTGTATTTATTCCTGTATTTGGGCGATGTGACCCAGAATTTTTTGTGTATTTCAGATCATGACTATTTGAGATTAATATATATTTTATTTCAGGTATTCTTGTTGGTATTTGGTTCATATGTGCATGTGGTTATTTTTTTGGCTTCCGACTCTGATTATATTATGATATGTTGTAAAGAATTCTTGAACAGCTTAAGGATGATGAAAATCATTCGCTGGGCTTTTGTTACGTGCTCGTATTCCGTATTTTTGGAAAGCGGGACGTGACAGGTGGAGTGAGAAGAGGGTGGTCGACGCAGGGGATGAAGGAGGTCGGAGCCATGGCGATGGTGTGAGCAGGTGGTGGGGACGCTCTATTTTCGGGGGAGAAACAAAGGAGGAGAGGATGATTGGGAGAGGTGAGCGGGAGACCGGTGGTCGACGAGATGGAAGAGGATGATGAGACCTCGATGATTGCCGGGAGCGGGGATTCGACTGGATGCGATGAGGTGGAGGTGGGTTTCGAAAGGCAGAGGGGAAGAGATGAAGGTGGCTGGGTTTTTGAGGTGATTAACAGTGGGTTAATTAGGGTTTAGGATTGTTGACAAGGTGTGTGTGTGTGTGTGTGTGTGTGTATATATATATATATATATATATATATATATAGGGTAAAAGTGGGTAAAAGGATAAACAGGTATTGGGTTGAAGAATAAACAGGTATAGGATCCAATAAGGGAATAGGGTTTGGGTTTTTGTGTAATACCCGAGATCAGTCGACTGGTACTGCCAGCAGTCGACTGATAGAGGACAGTCGACTGGTACTGCCAGCAGTCGACTGATAGAGGACAGTCGACTGGTACTGCCAGCAGTCGACTGGTCTGTGAGATTTGTGAGAGAATTGTGAAAGATAGTCCCATATCGGGAATTTGCGAGGATAATCAGAGTATAAATACTATTGCCGAAGATCAAGAGTCACCAATTCGGTTAACCACCTTTTGAGAGGCCGCCTGTGGTGGGCAGTGGAACTACATAGTATTTATAATTCGTCGGAGCATTGGGGCAGGGCGTTACATTTTGGGTTTAAAAGTCCAATAGGAAAATAAAATAAACAATAAAAATATGATTTATGATAAAATATAATTTGTATTACAATATAGAATTTATTTTGAAATGGCTACAAATGCAATTAAAAAGTAGAAATGGGTTTTTAATAAACAGTCAAAATTAATAATAATAATAGCAATAATAACAATTATTATAAACATAATAATAATAATAACAGTAATAATAATAGTGACAACAACAACAATAATAATAATAATAACAATAATACTAATGAAAATAGTAATAATAAGAAAAATGACAAAAATATTAATAGTAATAATAATAACACTAATAGTAAAAATATAAATATCAAGATAGGATTTGAGTTTAACGAAATCATAAAATCCAAATAGCAATAATATAATTGGTTTGGGCTAAAATGTAAATAGTTGATCAATTAAGAATATAAAATAAAATTAAAAATACACTGTTATTCGAAATAAATAAAATTTTCGAATAATAAAATCAAATAGAAAATTTCTTAGAAACCAGAATAATATTTTGTTAAAATTCGATCAATTGAAAATGTAATTGCTGGAAAAAAGAATTTAAAAGCGAGAAGAAAGTTACCGGAATTTTAAATACAGAAAATACGTGGAGAAAAATATATATACGGAAACAGGGGTTACACCTGCATATTCCTGTTACCTGTACATGCTACATGATCACCTGTTACATGTTTACTTGCTTGCATGCTACCTGATACCTGTTACATGTTACATGCACTTGTTATCTCATCACATTACTTGACTCTGTTCCTAGTTAGTGTGAGTCATTCTATTTTGTTGTCACCTGCATCCAATGCTTATTCAGTACTTGCTTCCGCTGTTACTCTATACTTGTTATCTTTCCTGTACTTGTTGCCTACACTACAAGCGGTCCGTAACTTGCATTGATGGGCATTTTGTTTCTTTTTTCTCTTCCTGCAATTTGTTAAATTTGCAGACTTTGGTGACCAGCTGCCCGAGGGAGTAAGTGACCAATTCTAGACTGGCTGGAGTTTCTTACTTGAGTTATTTCATGTTTTTAAATAAATTGTAAATACTACATGGATTTTGTATTGGGCATTTTTGTCCCATAGTTATGTCTTGTTTCCAGACGTGGTTGGTTATTTCCCTATATATCTTTTGTTTATTCTTGTACATATTGTAAAGATCCTTACAGCTTATGAATGGTGAAAACCATTCGCTGAACTTGTGTCGCGTATCCGTATTCTGTATTCCTTTTTAGGAAGCAGGGTGTGATAAAAATTGTACAAGACATACTTACTTTATTGAGCGACGATTCCGAATGAGAACGAATCTACGGAAAGAGAGAATCTCCCACGGCAACAACACTTACAACGGCAGTGACACGACATTGAACAACGACAACGGGAAATGGTAGTAATCAAGGCATCAACTCGACACTGATGTCGAGATCAAGCAACGACGGCAAGGGAATGGAAAACGATGGAGACAGGGGATGTCGGGGCAGCGAAGGAGTCGGTTGTCGATGGTGTGGGGAGAATGGCAGGTGATGGAGGCAGGTTTTTTGGGTGGAGGCAGTGGTTGTTCGAGTCAGTGGTGGAGAAGGTGGTGCTGTCGATAGTGGTGTCGAGGTGCGACAGTGGGCGACTGCGATGGGGTGGCTGAAGAGGAGCAACGGCGAGAGGCGTCGAGTCAGGTGGAGGTGCAGGATGGCTGCGGTGGTCGGGAAGGCAGCAGGAGGCAGTGCATAGGTGCATTGGGGTGTCGAGATGGCAGCAGAGAGGCGACCAGCCGGGGGGATCGGGATGTCGAGGGCTTCGAGGTGGAGGAAGGTGGGCGAGGATGCATGCAAGGAGGCGTGAGGGAGACCGTCGGGGACAACAGCAAGGAGCATCGCAGTCGGTGGAGCTTGGTGCTAGGGGTCGAGGTGCAGCATGGGTGAAGGAGGAAGGAGGCACTTCGAGTTGCTGGCGAGGAGCAGCGGGTGGAATGGCATTTGGGGTTGCGGAGTGGGTTGCGGGTGCTGCACGATAGATCTTTGCAAGAAGGATGGCGCGAGGGTGGTAGAGAGAAGGCCGCTGCAGTGGAGCGCGCAACGAGAGGAGGCAGAGCTGACAGTCGGTGGTGGCATCGAAGGAAAAGAGGTAGCGATGAAGGAGCTCAGAGCTGTTGCTGGTTGTAGAGTCGGGTGCGGGTTGGTTGCGTGCGCGCAAATGCGAGGGAGAGGGCTGCATCGTTGGTAGATGGCTGATGAGGCGTTCAAGGAAGGGTAGCCAAGGGAGTAGGGTTTTTTTTTAGTTGAAGACGAAGAAGAAGAAGAAGAAGAAGAAGAAGAAGAAGAAGAAGAAGAAGAAGTGAAGAAAAAGATTAAGAAGGAGATTATGAGGTGGAGGTAATTAGATGGAGATATTGGTAGGTGGTTAGGAGATTAATTGGTTGAGGGATTTGATCATGGGATAATTAGTTAGGGGATTGGTGGGGGTGTGGGACAGTTATGCAGTTAGGGGATTGTTCGGGAAGGGTTGGGGATTAGGATTTTAGATTTGGGTTTTGGTAGATAACAGTTTTTTGGATTGTGGGCTTGAGTTATGGAGTATAGGGTTTGGGTTAATAATTCAAAATAAGAATATAATTGGTTTTGGCTTTATACAATAAATAAATAAGGAATAGATTAGGAGTTTGAATTTGAACTGGGCTTGGGTTTTGGGCTTCAACCACAATAAAGAATTAAATAATCAAATTATAGGATGGCTATGATTGGGCTTTACATACATATAGAAGCCATTATGATTGGGCTTCATATTAATAAATAATAAAAGATAGATTAAGATCTATGGGCTTTCACAAATTAATAAACAATCAAAGAATGAATAATATTATTAATAATAATATAAATAATTATAATAATTATTATAATAATAATAATAATAATAATAATAATAATAATAATAATAATAATAATAATAATAATAATAGTAATAATAATAATAATAGGATTATATAACAAAATACGATTTGGTTTTGGGCTAAAATATAAATAACCAATCAATTAAGAATAGAAACAGACTTATAAGTTGGAATAAGATTTGTGTTAAAATATACAATCATTCGAAGTACATATAATTGTTAATTTGAAAAGATTTTAACAGTAATTTGAATATTCTGTTGGTGTATGCCCTAGATGTCAGTTGTGTATTGACATTAAGAGTTTACATTGTATCATGATATTTATTTCATATATGGGCCCCTTGATTGATTGAGACTACAGAATCCATGGCCATGTTCAAATGAGTCAATATGAGATATTGAGCTCATTTTTTTTAGTAAGTCTACTCAGATATCAAGAAACCAAAGATTGAACTACACAAGGGTGACATGCTCTATGCTTTGTGGTCAATTAAGAAATCTGGACAAAGGGACTAGACTACATGGTAACAATGGACACGAGTAGGTTATGTCTAATCACTGACATTTTCGTTACTTCAGTAGCAGTGATGTATTGCTAGATATCGCTCACTATTTGTAATACTATAATATGCTTTTAGTATTAATGTCAACGTAACGAGAACCTACAAGGTCACACACTTAGAATGGAGTGAATTTGGAATTTAAATTCATAATATGAATTTAATCAGGGATCCAAGTAAGACTTAGACTCCTGACATTGATTGAACACTTAATTAGATTGAATGGGCTGACTAAAGTTCAAAGACTCACACACGAATCTGAACTAGGTCAGATTGTGAGTCCAACAGTCTCATTACTCTCTTAGGGTTGATTTTCTACAGCTATATATATGACACATATCTGTGGAAAAGTGTAACATGAAAAAATCCTAGCCGTCACAGAAATTGTGAAAGAGAGAGATCATGAGGAACATCCCCTTCCTGCAGCTAGCACCGCGGCGTGAGGGAAAGATTTATTTGATCCGTTCGTGAGTATACCGTAGAGGCACAACAATATTGCAGTGATGTGATCAACATTAATTGGAGACAACAGATCCATCTTCAAGGTATAACTCCTAAACACGATTTATGGTTTTCACATGGATCCATGGCTAGGTTTTGATATTTCTTTGTAATTTTTCTCCTGGGTATTTGATCTGAGACTAGCATCGAAACTAAACATATTCCAGTGTGTACTATTGGGTTTAAAAGAGCAGAAGAATTGTAGATAATTGGAATACAAGGATATGGAAAAATTTTGGTATAAACAGAAATGGGGGTTACAATCCTATCCACTTTACAAAAAGAATTTCAACCTCTAAATTCATTCAAGTGGAACATAGGATATATAACCAAAGCAGAGCTTAAAAGATAACGAAGCAGAAAATTAAGAAGACAGAAACGAAGTGGTGGCAACACCGGAATAAAAAGGAACATGGATAAGAATGAAATGATTTCAAATTGAATAAAGAAACGATGAATAATCGCAAAAGGAACGTATGAAAACGAAGTAAAAGATGCAAGGAAGGAGAAGCAACATGAGAACCCTAGAAGCTGTGGATTATGGGCCCACCACGCTTCAGCTGCGCTATTCTGATGGTGACGTTCCTAGTAGCAGACAGTCATTGCAGATCAAGTGATGTTGATCGACGAGCCGAGCAGAAGTGAAAGAATGAGTAGCACCAGAATAAAGGATAATATTGGTAGGAAAAGAATGAATATATACCCAATAAGGAATCAATGAATAAGGATGACTGCAAGGGACAGAAGAAAATAAGTCATGAAAGGATTGAATATGAAGGGAGAGAAACGAGGAGGGTGGTATTACCGGAATTTGAAGAGAAAATGGTATGGAAGAAATAACTAGTAGGATACTCAACATTGAATCAATAAATGAAGATGAATACAAGCTATGGAAAGCAATAAATAACGTAAGAACTGAAATGTAAAATACCTGCAATCGCGCATTTGGCAGGCTCTACTTCCTCTGCAATCAGGTTGTGAGCCTGACCACATTCTCCAGTCTGTCCTTCACTAGAAGTTGATCCTCCTGTTGGTGCACTTCTCCTTCTCTTTAGGCAGCCCCGAACCATTTGATCATTCACTTCACATGCAAGATATAGGCGATTGGCTTTCCAGCAATCTTTGCGCATGTAACCGATCTTGTGGTAGTAATTACACTTCTGGTCCTTCTTCGGAGTTGCTGATGGGTAAGGTGGTCCTCTACTTCTCAGGGTCTTAACTGGCTTCTATTTCAGTCCTCCTATCGACCATGCGGCCATAGGGCACTATATCTCCCCTGGGCGACATTCCTCCTTCTCTAGGTCTGCCCTTGAATCCTAGCTGAATCGAGCATAATATGAAGCTGGTATGCAAACAGGCTCAGTCGAGTGGACTCTGCGGCATCTTGGACCTTATCTAGACTAGCTCTCATCAGTTCATTGTGTTCCTATTGTAAACTCCATCATTCGTTGCATCGCTTGGAGAATGGATACATTCTCTGACGGTTCAGCCCTGGGTGGAGAAGTCGAAGAGCCTTCACAAGCCATAGTCTGTAATATAATCAAATAGGGTCAGTATCCATATTATAAGTTAGTTATTAAATGTTCATGTGATCAATGTGGTGTGCATATTGTTGAGCATAACATGGTTTGAACCTGGCTGACATCTTAGCCAAACCTGGCTAGAGCCTAACCTGAGCTCAGATACCACTAAAAACCCGGTCACGGCATGCTTCCCATTATACAGAAATATGGGCTCGTAACTAAAGCCTAGCGAATGCTATAACTATACCAACTCATATCATCCATAAGCTGTACGATACCATTAATCTCAACAACACGATAATAATAATCACATGAACAAGAAATAATATAATAACCAAAATCTCGGATACGAGAACTAAAAATATACTCGAGAATATACACACTGTGAATAGTTCGCCAAGTTCCTTCAGTATCTCGTCGATGTACTTGTATAACATTAACTCAAAACAAAGATAGATGGTACCCATTAGAGCAAGTTACTGGTTGCAAGTAGCAACAAGCAAAATAGGAACATGAAATAAGGCATAACAGGAAAAGCAATAAGAACTAGAAATTCAAATATGGAACAACCATGATAACGAGAAACAATATATATATATATATATATATATATATATATATATATATATATATATATATATATATATATATATATATAACAAGGGGGAAACAAGAACTGCACAAGAAGGGAAACAAGAACTGGCGATGCAATTGTAATACAACATGAACAAGTGTAATGCGAGTGACAACTGGAACAAGTCTCAAAATATAACCAATTGGAAAACATGTCATGTAAACAGGAATCTTGTAACTTATAAATAGGAAACATATAACTTGTTACAGGAATCATGTAACTTGTAAACATGAATCATGTAACTTGTAACAGGATATGTACGTGCTCAGTTAATCTTACGTCTATCCATCTTTTATCAATCCTATCTAATGCACACAATCCTATGTTTCATACCACAGGTTCGGGTGCATATAATCAAGTTAATATTTAGGCTCTAATGGTGAATTCTATTGGGTCATATACTCGAGTCTTCCAGTGACAATAACTGGAATCATATCAAGTAACCAGAAATTATATCATATCATGTAACCAGAAATCATATCATATCATGTAAACATATCCAGAGTTACTATTATGGGAAACACGAGCCCCTTTCGAGTACACTGTCTTATATTGTCCACTAATAGATTCTTTCCCTTATTACCCCGGCTTGTTACTCTTTTATAATAATTAAACATGAACATGCAACAATGAGAATGGGTATCAGGACAAGATCGTGGATGTATCAAGGCTATGCAATGCATGATACACAAGTTTAATTAATTAAATGCAAGAAATAAATATATTTACAATCAAGGACATATAGTTAAAATTCTGGACATCAGTACGTTGTTGTACAAAAACCCTTTTTTCCATTGCTATAGGATAGCAAATCAGGTACCGTCAGAGGTTCCGAAAAATAGACTTCATGCTGGTTCTAATGTATATTCACACGACATATTAAAATAATATTAACTAGGTCTATCAGTCGATTCTTTACTGGTTTACTTTTCAGGCAGTGTGTCAAGGTCGAATTCTTATATATGTAAGGTGACTGTAAATTCATTTAAAAATCTTACAAAATTCAAAAATTAACTCCTAATCATGTTTAGTAACATACTGGGAAAATTTCAAGTCTTTATTCTACTGTTAACATGATATTTTGATTAGTTAAGCATGCCTATGCTGTAGTACCCCGATTTATTTTCTAATATATATGAAAGAGGATTTATTTTTCTTATGATAGCCTATTATTATTACTTTTCTCCATGATAAATAGAGTGTAGTATTTCCTATAAAACATTCTTCTCAAAGCCCAAATGTGACTTGTTTATTTTCTTATATAAAAATACATATTTTGGCCCAAATGTATTTAAACCCCTAAACTTAACCTTTTCACAACTTGTATATGTAGCATTTTTTTCTCTCTTTATTTTCCGGGTAAGATGTGCATTTTATGGGGTTTTGTGTGTGTACACGTGCACTTCATGTACACGTGCACAAGACATTTCTCTTGGCCGGATTTGTGGAGTGATGGGCTAGGATCATGGGCGGTTACATCTTGAGGTGTGGGTAGTTTCTTAACTCCCGATTAGATCTCAGCCTTTGATTCTCCAACTCCCCTATTAATCCTAGCCATCTATTCTATCTATTTTCTAGTATAAATACCCCTTCTCATCTCCTATCTCTTTTACACTAAGATTATTACTGTAATAGAGAGTATTTGTGAGTTGTGTGGGAGCTCTTCTGTGGAGGCAAGCAGCATTGTTGAGGAGCCCGGCGTGGAGCAAAGGAGCAAGAAGGTGTTCTCTACTTTGAAGGACTTTGCGGGATTTCGTTATTTTCTTCACGTAAGGTGGGTGTTTCTCAGGACTTCTAATGTAGGAATAATGCTACAATGGCTATGATTGATATTATGTTATAAAAGTGATTTGAATGCGGTAGAAATTGCTTGAACACGCTATTAATATTGAAAACGAGGCTGTCGGTACAGTCGGCTGCCACGTGAGCCAGTCGACTGGTACGAGACATTATTTTTGCATGATTGTAATGATAAACGTGTGTATAAATGAACATGATGGTATGAATACTATCTGCATGGTTTCCCTATGACACATATGATGGAGGGAAGGTAAATGAATAAAAAGAGCTAATGGTAGTTAATAATTTGGAATCGTCGAAGCAGTCGACTGATAGTGTGTTAAGTCGACTGGTACTTCAATCTGACTGTGACTGTTGGGTAGTTTCATAAATTGAGATATTTTCATCATGTGGACCCAGTTTGATGACTTGGGATTTACATCTTTATTGTTGTAAGGAATTATGAGCATATGTGAATGCATGTTTAAAGTATTCCCCTAGCGGAAAGAGCATGTTAGTAATTTGAAGATCCATGTTGTAGTGTTACTGAATGCTAAGAAACCTTGTCTGTGGAACATGAACTTATGTATACTGTTAATTGACATCATGATGAAATGCACGTAAGAACTGTAAATAATCTACTGAAAATGGATCTGTCCAGTCGACCGATTGCGTGTAGCAAGTCGACTGATCTGGACATAGAATTATGCTGTTGAAATTGCTGAGACAGACGACTGAGGTGTGAACAGTCGACTGTCGTGTGACTAATATTGTGAACTTGAAAGTTGCGGGACAGGCGACTGGTAGTATACACAGTCGACTATCCCGAGCCTTTTGATAACCCTGTTTATGACTGTATGAGTCGACTGGTGTTCTTCCAAGTCGACTGTACAGAAAGGACTTTGACATATTTGAATTCATGTTATTTTTTGTTGTTGGTAACTGTGAACTATATGATTAAAGTCAATGGATTCTGTTTATGACTGCATAAATTGTGAAATTGAATCATAGATGAGGATTGAGAATCAAATGGAATTATGAAATGTGAAATCATGATGAGGAAAGTCTGTGAGACTCTAAAATGAATGATGAGCTGATGATGCTCCATTGGATATTGTGAATTTGAAATTGATCGAAAGAGTAGCTAAGTCTCCCCGGCAGTAAAATGAAATGATATTGAGAAATAGACCAGGTTGGTCAAGTGAAATGAAATGATAAGTCCGGTTGATGGAGAGGCTAACTCTAGAGCTTGATTTTTATTCATGATTCTAATGTAACTTAAATACATAGTGTGGAGGTGATGAAGGTGAGAGAAAAACATGAGTATGAGAGCTAGGGTACGGTGCGGGTGTGTGAGCCGCAGAATGCATGCTTGATGAGTCAAGACATGGCGCGGGCACAACTCAGTAATGATCGGACTCTAGTCACGCTTATGGGATGTTTTGGTGACTGCAAGAGGAGTGTGTTCAGGGAGGAGGCTGAATTATCGCAGAATGCATGCTTGACGAGTCAAGACATGGCGCGAAATTCTACTCCAGGGGCCAGGATACATGCTTGTACTCATAGATTCATCTAGGATACTCATTGGAATTACAGTAGTAGAATAAGTCATGGCGGGGGATTGAACCCTACTAAAATGAAGATCGTTTAAGAGGCTTGCACTCGAACCTATGTAGTATGGGATGCATAGAATTCGAACAAGTATGCATCAGTGTCATAATTAACTAAGTAAATTGCATTAAGGATTTAAGTGCACAATCACGACACGACATCTTTAAAAGTTCCCTTACTTTCATGCTTATGTGAACTGGCTTGTGATTTGTAAGAAATGAGATTCATTATACTGTTTCTGGCATAGAGAGGATGGCCATGTATAATTATCGTCGGTTGAATAAACTGACGTACCCACAGTGTTTTATGCAGGATAATCACATGTAAAAGGAATGGATGCACAAAGAGTTCATTATATTGTTGTTCATTTATGTAAATATTGTACATTTTGCTTCCGCTGTGTAAATTCAAATGTAACATGCTGTAACTCTGATGTAAAAGTAAAGATTTTAAATTCCTTGTAAAATTGTATGTGAAGAAAGCGAAAAGATCCTGAAGAACATCTCGAATTCAGTAAATTGGGATTCGGGGCGTTACATATGCGCTTCAAAATAGTAATCTGGAAATAAAAACCTAACGGTACTCAAATCAGTGTATCTTACAACCTACAAGTCGGATTCTAGATCCGTCAATTGTTTTGGAAACTAGATTAATAGGGCTACAACTTTTATTTATAAATTTCTAACTAGTTTAAAATGTAAACGGATAATAAACTCGCTACGAGTTAGAATAAATAGCAGGTCAGAATCACACAAATTGATGTTTATGATCTTTTGATAGGCATCGAATCACAGAGGCAACTGGATTGATTCAATGCAATATATATAACAACTGATTTAAACATGGAAGGATTATGAAGCATGAACAATACGATGGTTCAATCAAGTGAAACTTATACAGAACACTTTTCATGAACATGGAGGGTAACGAGTTTCAAAACACGATAATCAAATATGAATACTAATTGCGGGAGGTCAAATAAAATGCTTGTACGAAATAGCAAAATTGTAAAAGAGATACTTGCCTTATTGAGCGACGGTTTCGAATGTGAATGAATCCACGGAAAGAGAGAATCTCTAAGGCTATGGCACGTACAACGGTAGGGACACGACATCGAACAATAGCAAAGGGCAATGGCAGCAAGCAAGGCATCAACTTGTCACCGATGTCAAGATCAAGCAACGATAGCAAGGGGATGGAAGACGACAGAGACAGGGGATTTCGGGGCAGCGAGGGAGTCGGTTGTCGACCAGAATGGGGCGAATGGCTGGTGATGGAGGCAGGGTTCTTGGGTGGAGGTAGTGGTGGTTCAAGTTGGTGGTGGAGAAGGTGGTGTTGTCGATGGTGGTGCCGGGGTGCGACTGTGGGCAGTGATGGGGTGGCTAAAAGGGAGCTGTGGTGAGAGGCATCGTGTCAGGTGGAGGTGCGGGATGGCTGCGATGGTTGGGAAGGCAGCAGGAGGCGGTGCACAGGGGTGTCGAGATGGCAGTGGAGAGGCGGGGGGAGGGGGGTAGGGGCTCGAGATGTCCAGAACATCGTGGTAGAGGAAGGTGGGCGAGGATGCGTGCGAGGAGGCGTGAGGGAGACCATCGGGGATAGTAGAGGGGAGCATCACAGTCGGTGGAGCTTGGTGCTCGGGGTCGATGTGCAGCAGGGGTGAAGGAGGAAGGTGGCACTTCGGGTTGCTGGTGTTGGTGTGCACGCAGCGCATAGTGCGAGGAGCAGCGACAGGATGGAGGGGTGAGCGGAGGGTGGAATGGCGATCGGGGTTGTGGAGTGGGTTGCAGGTGTAGCACGGCAGATCACTGCAAGGAGGATGGCGCGAGGTTAGCAGGGAGAGGGCCGCTGTAGTGGAGGGCACAATGAGAGGAGGCAGAGATGGCAATCGGCGGTGGCATCGAAGGATAAGAAGGTAGCGATGAGGGAGCTCGGGGCTATTGCTGGCTATAGCGTCGAGTGCGGGTTGGTCGCACGCATGCGTGAGGGCAAGGGAGAGGGAGAGGGTTGCATCGTTAGCAGGTGGCTGACAAGAATTTCGAGGAAGGGGAGCCAAGGTATTCAAGTTTTCTTTTGGCTGAAGATAGGGAAGAAGAAGTGAAGAAGAAGATTAAGAGGTGGGGGTTATTAATTGGGGATTAGATCATGGGCTAATTATTTAAGGGATTAGTGGGGGTGTGGGATAGTTATGTAGTTAGGGGATTGTTCGGGTAAGGTTAGGGGTTACGATTTTAGATTTGGGTTTGGGTAGATAACAAGGTTTCAGGTTGAGGGCTTGAGTTATGGACTATGGGGTTTGGGTTAGTAAATCAAAAAAAGAATATACTTGGTTTGAGCTTTATACATGTCACGCCCTGCTTCCCAAAAAGGAGATATGGAATACAGATACGTAACTAAGTCCAGCGAATGATTTTCATCATCCATAAGCTGTCAGAATCTTTACAACATTTTACAGGAATAATAAGAAGTAAACAAGGAGAAATCAACCACGCATGCATGAATGAATCATTATACCAACAGAATTTATGTGAACAAAATTTAATAAATCTCAAATAAACCAAATCTGGAATAAGTCAATAATTCTGGGTCACATTGCCCATACAAAATTCATGTAGCAAATTACATTTATTCAAGAATAGTAGGAAAGTAAATTATAGCAAGAACTCCAGCAACTGGAATCTTAGATCACCTACTCCATCGGGTAACTGATCACCATGATCTGTAATTTTAACAAATTGCAGGAAAAAAAAGAAAGCAAAATGTCCATCAATACAAGTTACAGGCTGCTTATAGTGCAGGCAACAAGTACAGGAAAAGATAAACAAATATAGAGTGACAGCGGAAACAGCATAGTATGGAATAAACATGGAAACAAAATAGAACTAGCATGAATTATGAACAGAATCAAGTAATGTAGTGAGATAACAGGTGTATATGACATGTGATAGGTAATAGCTATCATGCAAGTAGGTGAACATGTAACAGGTGTCAAGTAGCATGTACAAGTAATCATGTAACATGTATTATATCATGTCAAGTCTTGTATTACTTCATGCGTCCCAGGTTTTTACCATATGGTTGCTACTTACGTGCAAATTTCGTTTAGATCTAGTGGTGGATTTCTTTAGGTCCGTGTACTCAGGTGTCAGGTAGCAGGTAGTAGGAACATGTTCATGAATCAAATAGGTACACGAATCAACCGATTCATGCATCAACAGGTTCATGAATCAACGAGTAATAGGTACACGAACCAACAAGTTCATGCATCAAAGCATAAGGTACAACAGGTTCACGAATCCACAGATTCATGAATCAAACATAAAGTGCAACAGGTTCATGTATCAACATGAATTAAATATAAAAATGGGAAACACTGGCTCCCTTCTGAGTACACATACCTATATTGTCCACTACTAAGGTCTTTCTCTTAATCCCGATCTGATTACTTGTTATTATTATTAAACAGGTATATACATGCAAAAAATAGGGAAAAAATAACATGGCATGAACAAGTAACAGGTTCAGGTTGAAGGATAAATGTGTACAGGTGAAAGACAACTCATTAAAGGGTAGGACAACGAAAATTCTAGTTCAGGACAGTAAGACAGTACTGCACCAAATCTGGGATTCCCGTTGTCAAAAACATGCAAACCTGAATCCGTCAGAAAATCTAGAAAATAGACTCTAGGCCGAATCCAGCAAATATATATAAGTTATATGGTATTTCACAAAAACAGGACTCAAAACAGAATTGTATCCAGAAAACGTGTTCAGCCAGAAATCAAAAATTTACACTGATAAACAGGAAAACGGCATAAAAACTTATTGATTAAATCCAAGAAAAATCTGAGGTATTCCCTAGTATGTTTAGTATCAGAAAATAAAGTTTTATAATTTTCCAACATAGATAGAATGGTCAAATAAAATCAGAAAACAGCAAGATGCAGTAAGTTTGTAAATCTGGAACTATAAACATAGCAGTACTAAAATAGCAATAGATTACAAAATATAAATCGAAATTCATATCCGTCAAAAGGGTGATAAAATAGATACAGTACGCTACAATTCTTATTCACAAAATTTTTATCAAAAGTAAGTATAATCAGGTTGAAATTAAGGTTCTTTACTGAACAACACGAAAATTCTGCAAGTATATGAGTTGTTTGCAAGCATAGAATAGTTTATAAAAGTCATCAATTAAATCCACAAAACTTAGGTGTTAATCCCAGGCAAGACTAGTTGTACTAAGCAAAATATTGGATCAAAATATTATTTTTAACATCAGTATAAAAATAAATAACCTTACATAATTCATATAACACAAAATCTGAAATTTTCTACACATCTGGAGTAAAACTGCATTAATTTGCAACTCACAAAATGAAACTGAGATCTGTCAAAAATTCTAAAAAGTAAACAAAATTCTCTATAATTCATATTCACAAAAAAAAATCATATTGTGACCTTAATAGGGTCTAAAATACTAAACCAAAACAGGGTAACAATAAGGACATAATTATATTCTTCATGCATAAAATCAACTAGATCATATGAAACACATCCAAATCATAACAAAACGTGAAATAGGGTATACTAGATGTCCAAGCAACATGGTATGGGGTATTTAGCAGGTCTACAACAAGTTATACTATGACTAACACAATCAAGCATATGACCTCATACGAACAACATGCATGTATACGTCAAAAAGTGATTATCTCTAAGTTATTTCATGTCGTGTGTGTAATATGACAACTATAGGCGGGTCAACACATAGAGACAAGATATAACAAGGGTTTTGCACAAGAATTGTCTCTAGAACATAACTATACTATAGGCGGTATTTAGTACCTTGTATTTGCAACAAAAATTAATACAAGTTACATGCCTTATAGTCAACGACGGAAACGAAGATGAAAAGAGAATAACGGAAATAGTTTCCCGTGCACAAACACAATACAACGAACGGACACGAACAATCACGAACATTCGCAAACATAATTGGACGGCTAGATTCAACGATCAAGATGATGATCACGATCAGGCCATATCAGATCGGACAGTCCAGATCTAGCTGATGATGATGGAGATCTGAAAATCAAGATCTTGATGATGATCAAGATCACCAAGGCGATCGGATGGTTCTGAATCAAAGTGATCAAGATCAGATGATGGTGGAGATGAAGATCATGATGATCAGGATGATGACGACGATCAATGGCCAGGATTGAAACGTAGCTCTGTTGGCAGAAACACTCAGGAACAACGGCAGTCAGGGGGTCGTCGAGTTGAGCATGTGCACTGTGAGGAGGAGATGACGGCGGCCAAGAGCGACGGTAGAAGTGGCACTGTGGTGGCGGTAGTGGCTGCCTAAAGCCGCTGATGCTGTTGTTTGTCATCGGAAGGAGGGACACAGCACGGGCGCCTGCACTGCTAGCTGACAAGGCACTGGTAAAGGGCAGGGCGACGGGGTTGTTGTGGTTCCAAGATGATGCGACAGAGGAAGGCACGACTGGCTGACGGCAATGCTGCTGACTGCTTCGGGAGGAGAAGGGAAGGAGGTCGAAGTTACTGTTGTGGCGTCGGGGGATTTGCTGGCGGATGGAAAGGAGGTCAGGAGATGGAAGGTAGGGGAAAGAGAAGCGATCAGGAGAGAGGATGCAGGGGCATCAGAGGTCGGAGAGGAAGGCTCGGGGGTCACACCGAGGATGAGGGAGAGAGAGGAGATCGAGAGTCAGGGATGGGTTGGGTAGAGGAAGGTGAACAGGGGTAGGGGGTGTTTAGGCGGCTAGGGTATACACAAGAAGATAGGGTTAGGGTAGATTAAGGTTGAGGGTGTTTATAAGAGGGATTATATATAGGATTAGAAATGTGGGTTAATTGGTAGTGGATGCGGGTATAGGGTGGATCCAATAAGATAATTAAATAATAAAATACTAGATTAATTAAACACTCAACATAATAAAATAAAATAAAATAGAGTGGCTTACAAAATAAATGGCTATATATAAATTGTAAGATAGATCATGCTTTAGTCAAGTTAAAAGAATAATAATAATAATAGATTTGGCAAAAATGTAATAAATAACAATATAGTGTTACATATTACTTAATTAAGTCATGTAGAGTACATAAAATTATACTCCAACAATAATAAAATATAGAGTAGGGTCAGTAGGCTATCAAAAATTAGTAAAAAATATATTTAATAACAATAATAATAATAATCATAAACATAAAATAATAAGAATAATAATAATAACAATAGTAACAACGATAATAGGATTTTAATTACAATACAAATTCATTGGAAAATAGTCACAATTAAAATTATCGATTAGAATAGGCTTTATTAGGATATCCTACAATACATTTTATCAAAAGAATTTGAAAGCGGAAAAATAATTTACAAAAATTTTAAATACAGAAAATACGTATTTGCAGAAATAGGGGTTACAATACAATAAATAAACAAAGAACAGATTAGGAGTTTGGGTTTGTACTGGGCTTGGGTTTTGGGCTTCAGCCACAATAAAGAATTAAATAATCAAATTATAGGATGGCTATGATTGGGCTTTACATACATATAGAAGCAATTATGACTGAGCTTCATATTAATAAATAATTAAAGGTAGATTAAGATCTATAGGCTTTCACAAATTAATAAACAATCAAAGAAATAATAATAATAATAATAATAATAATAATAATAATAATAATAATAATAATAATAATAATAATAATAAGATTATATAACAAAATAGGATTTGGTTTTGGGCTAAAATATAAATAATCAATCAATTAATAATAGAAAACACACTTACATGTTGGAATAAAATTTGTGTTAAAATATACAATCATTTAAAATACATATAATTGTTAATTAGAAAAGATTTTAACAATAGTTTGAATATTCCAGTGTGTACAATTGGATTCAAAAGAGCAGAAGAATTGTAGATAATTGGAATACATGGGGAAATTTTTTGGTATAAACGAAAATAGGGGTTACAGCTGACGCGGCCGATGGACCAGTAATGCCTGCAACACCGGGGGTGGCCAAGGCGACATACCCTCCGACGCACAAGTCATAAACAGAGAGAGAGAAAGTTTAAGAGAGAAACTGTTGATTACTTTCTAACTAAGGAGGAGGGAGGGTATTTATAAACCCGAGAAACATACAGAAGATTAATATGAATCCATTAGATCGACTATGAATTCCTTATCTCATATTCAAATCTCCCCCTCCAGTGATAAGCTCTCTTGTTTGTGGATAAGAGATTTGACTAACAGCCCTCATGGGCTGGGTATCTCTGAGTGGACCTAATATGTCACTTTTTATGTCTTATAGAGGATCTTGTAGAAGGCCGAACCTGTTAAAGAGACTCGTTATGATTAATTTACATGTAGAAGCTTTAAGATCTGTGCTAGAATCGTACGACCCTAATTTGCTGCGATTTTTACCATTATCATAGGCCCCTCATTCCCGGAATACGATTTTCTTGGCTTTCGGGGAGTAGTTCGCCTTATTTTTGGAGTTTGGAATACAATCTTAGCTTTCAGGATGCTTGGAGATACCTGGAACAAATCAGTGGCTTCTGAAGGCAGCACATATTTTCCTGGAATTTTCTGGAATTTTCCATATTTTTTGTATTCTGAATTATTCTGGGTTTTTAATAATTTCCATATTTTTAAAAATCGCTTAATTTTATAATCAATAAACCCAATTTTAAATTATTTTTTGAAAACTTTAATTAATTTCCCCAATTTGCATAATTATTTTTTGTTATTAAATTAATTTTTGAATTTTAAATAATTTTTGGGACCTTTTATGAATTATCAAACCTGGGCACACTTCTTGACGCGATCTGGTTCGCTGATCATGAGGAGATCACCCGCAAATGGATTTGAATGGTTGTGGATATTTTGGTATTTTAAAATGAATTATCAATCCCTGGCACACGTTTTGACGCAATTTGCAATGTTGACCGGCCTCCAGCTCACCCGCTGATGTGTTTGGATGGTTGTGAAAAGAAATCAGAGGAGAGCGGGATGTGGCACAATCTCTCATGTTGAACAGAACCCATCTCGCGTTGTGTGAGATCGAACGGAAGAGGAGAGTGGAGCGGTATGGAAGAGGGGGGAGGTGATCTTAAGTGAAGATCTTGTGTTAGCATGCTTTTCTAGGAGATCCAAGGGCTAGCAACTGCTGCGAGAGACCCCCTAGCTCGACCGACGATTTCGCAAGCTATGAGCGTTTCTTCTTGGCTGAGGTATGGTGTTACTTTGTCGCCGAGCTATGGGCACCTCTTTCTCGCTGTGTTATTGGTTTTCGCCGAGCTTTGGAGATCATTTTGTTTCGATCTACTATGTGAGCTTTGGCGATGCTTCAGTCTCGACTTCTCGGTCGTCGAACTACATCGCCAAATGTGCCATGGATGGAGTTAGAGTCGTCGAGCTTTGGGATCGCCTCGCCAAGCTATGTAGATGGCGATCGTCATCGAGCTATGAGCTCCCCTGCCAAGCTATAGGGGATTATCTTGCTGAGATATTTTGCAGAGCTACGAGGCTCATCATCGCCAAGCTAGACCTTTGCTTAGCTATGAGTGAATTTTCGACAAGATACGAAGCTCTCTTCATTGCCAAGCTATGAAGGTGGCTATCTCGTCACCGAGCTACTCCTTTACATCTCACCGAGCTATGAGGTTGATCTGTTTTTCGAAGCTTTGGCCGATCTACGGAGATAGGTGGTTTTGGTAGAGCTGTGGAGATGCTCTTTCATCGAGCTTTAGTTCTTGGTTGAAGGCAAAGTTTTTTCGATGGTGGGGCCTTTGTCGAAGGCTTCGATCTTGGCGATGACGTGGAGCCAGACGGGCACAAGGCATTTGGGATTTGAAGAAGAAGAAGTTTTGAATTTTTCGGTTTGGATTGATGTGAAAATGGGTTTGGGCTCTGTACCCACACCCATTTAGTTTTCGCTTTTTGAGTGTTGGATTTTGCTTGCATGTTTTGTTTACAAACCCTACCCGAAATGTTCCTTTTCTTCTTTTGAACCCGAGAGTGAATTTCCCCACTGCGTGGAGCTATGCCTTTGTCATTCTTGATTTTATTATCATTTTTTAAATCGACTTCTAGCTACCTTGGCCGTCGTGGCTTTGATTAGTGTATGTCAACTCGTTTCATTAAGCGGTCTACCTCGTTAAATTGCTCTTTTATTGACCAAACGTTGTGTTACTTATTTGTTCTGTTGATCGAGTGTTTCATCTTAGACAAGCATGGTCTAGGACCAGAGTGCTTTGATCGTTGGATCTTGAGTATCTAGCTGACCTAGACTGGCTGTTATAAAGACAATTCTTGTAACGGAGTTGAACGGTCGAACTTGCTGTTCACGCTCAGTAGATTTGTAGAGGCACCTCTGAGACGGAGTTGGTTGTGAGCTTACCATTTGTTCCCGAAAAGTTTGAAGAGAACTCTGTAACAGAGTTGATGTTGGACTTTCCGTTTGTGCCCGACATGTTTGGAGAGAACTCTGTGACGGAGTTGATGGTGGACATGTCATTTGCACCCGACAAGTCTGGAGAGACAACTCCAGATGGAGTTAGATGTGAAGCTTACTGTTTTATCCCAGCAGGTTTGGAGAGGTACCTCTTCGATCGAGTTGATGTAGAACCGGCTGTTTGACCCCAGCAAATTTATAGAGTACGAAAGAGTTGAACGTAGAACTTGATGTTTGATCCCGCAAGTTTAGAGAGAACTCTGTCATGGAGTCGAGCCTTGAAATTGCCGTTTTGGCTCCCCGAGTTTGTGGAGACAACTCTGAGATGGAGTTGATATAGAGCTTGCCATTTGATCCCAGTAAATTTAGAGGGGTAACTCCTTAATCGAGTTGATATAGAGCTTTCCTTTTGTGCCCAGTAAACTTGTAGATAACTCTGCGATGGAGTTGGATATTTGAACTTGCTATTTGCGCCCAACAAGTTTATAGAGATAACCGTGAGACAAAGTTGGATGTAGAACTTGCTGTTATCGCCCAGCAAGTTTGTGGAGACAACTTGAAGGCGGAGTTGGATGTTAAACTTGCTATTTCCGCCCAAAAATTTTTGTAAAGACAATTCTAGGTCGTTATTGAATGCCGAGCCTATTGCATGAAGATGAGGGATCGTTGGAAGGACTTGAGCAATGAATGGGGCATTGTATTAGTTGTTTGGAGTTTACGAGTTGTAACGGAGCTTGAGCAGAGAGCAATGTGTTAAACTCGTTTTTTGAAGTCAACGAGTTGTTGACGGAGCTTAAGCGAAGAACAAGACGCTAAACACGTTGTTTGGAGTCAACTAGTCGTTGACGGAGCTCGGGCGGTAAGCAGAGTGTTGAACTCATTATTTGGAGTCAACAAGTTATTGACAGAGCTCGAGCAAAGAACAAGGCGCTGAACAAGTTGTTTGGAGTCAATAAGTCATTGACGGAGCTTGCACGGTGTGCGGAGAGTTGCACTCGTTGTTTGGATCCAACAAGGTGTTAACGGAACTTGAGCGAAAAGTAAGACATTGAACTTGTTGTTTGGAGATAACGAGGTCTTCGTGGAGTTTGTGCGGAGAACAAGACATTGAACTCATTGTTTGGAGTTAACAATTTTTTTATGGAGCCTAAGCAAAGAACTTGTTGATTGGAGTCAACAAGTTGTTGATGGAGCTTGAGGGGTGAGCAGAGTGTTGAACTCGTTGTTTTGAGTGAACGAGTTGTTGATGTAGCTCGCATGGTGAGCGGAGCATTGAACTTGTTGTTCGGGGATAACAGGTTGTTGATGGTGCCTGAGCGAAGGGCAAGGCATTGAACACGATGTTTGGAGTCAACGAGTTGTTGATAGAGCTCGAGTGGAGAGTGGAGTGTTGAACTCGTTGTTTGGATCCAACGAGTTGTTAATGGAGCTAGAGCGGAGTGAGGAGCATTGAACTCGTTGTTTGGAGCCAACAGTTGTTGATGGAGCTCGAGCGGAGAGCGAAGCGTGGAACTCTTTGTTTGGAGCCGAGTTGTTATTGGAGCTCGAGCGGAGAGCGGAGCGTTGAACTCGTTGTTTGGAGCTAACGAGTTGTTGATGGAGCTTGAGCGAAGAGCGGAGCGCTGAACTCATTGTTTGGAGTCGACAAGTTGTTGATGGAGCTCGAGCAGAGAGCGGAGCATTGAACTCATTGTTTGGAGCTAACGAGTTGTTGATGGAGCTCAAGCAGAGAGCAGAGCATTGAACTCATTATTTGGAGCCAACAAGTTGTTGATAGTGAAGCGCAAGGCATCAAACTCATTGTTCAGAGTTGATGAGTTATTGATGGAGCTTGAGCAGAGCGTTGAACTCATTGTTTTGAGCCAATGAGTTGTTGATGGTGCTCGGGCGAAGAGCGGAGCATTGAACTCGTTGTTTGGAGCCAATGAGTTGTTGATGGAGTTTGAGCGAAGTGCAAAGCATCAAACTTGTTAATCGGAGTTGACGAGTTGTTAATGGAGCTCGAGCAGTGATCAGAGCGTTGAACTCGTTGTTCGGAGTCAATGAGTTGTTTGACGAATCTTGAGCAATGAGCAGAGCGTTGAACTCGTTGTTTAGAGTCCACGAATTGTTGATAGAGCCTGAGCGAAGCGCAAGGAGTCTAACTCATCGTTTAGAGTTGTAGAGTTATTGGCCGGAGGAACTCAAGTGGCATGCAGAGTGATGAACTCTTTTTGTGGAGCAAATGAGTTGTGGGTGTTCTAAATCTTCTTAATATTGAAGTGAAGTCGCTTGTGTTTGTTCAGTGTTGAGATGATTCCATGCTTCTCTTTGCTAACAACTAGTTATGTACATCGAATAAGGTCCTCAGGACATTGAGCTTGTTCGGCGTTAGGATAAGTCCTTTTGCACAGTGCTTCACGTGAGACGGAGTCGGAGCCTGCTCAGGTGAAGGTGGTAGGATAAACTTAGAGGTTGCTAGCCTAAAGAAGACTTGTCTTGAATTTTATCAGCAAGAGTTAAGACGACCCTGGGAAGTTGTTAACTAGAGGGAGGCCTTTGAAGATGTTTGGGTCTCTTAGGTGGTGCATCTCTTTAGTGTGTAGCTGGAAGAACGACTTGCAGGACAGTTTGTTGTACATTGTTTGCAAGACTTCTGTAGCGATTCGTAAGAATGTAGACTCATCGTAATTCTGCAGTTGTAATGAGAATTATTTTTGAGATTGATAGGTTGTCCACTGGGTTCTTTATAGATAAATAACAGGGCCTCAAGTCTGTTCTGTATCACTAACGAGCCATCGACAATGTGCGCAATATTTGATAGAGTTTAGAACTTATTCGTCTTGTACCTAGCTAGTTGTACGAGCAACTCTGAGGGAGAGTTGTTTTCCAAACTTGTTGTATTGGTCCTCCAACAAATTGTGAGAGTTACATCGAGTGGTGAGTTGAACTCTAAGTGTTGCTTTCGCAAGTTTTACTAAAGTAACTGCAATCCACGATTTTGGACCTCTAATATGTCTTTAAGGGATTTTAACTAGTTTCAGCAACAAGTCGAATAGCATGTTGAACTCCGAACGTGCTTGATTACAGGTTGCTGAAGTAACTCCGAGCCATAGGTATGGATTTCGAAATTGTTAGTTTAGGTATTAACATGTTGCAGGAGCAGATCGAATGGCGAGTTGAACTCCGGACTTGTTTTGTTGCAAGTTGCTAAAGTAACATCAAGCCATGGGTATGGACTTCGAACCTGTCGTCGATGTGCTAACGGATTGCAGGAGCATATCGAATGGTGAGGCGAACTATGAACTTGCTTTATTGCAAATTTCTATAGTAACTTCGTGCCATGAGTATGGACTCCAAACTCGTCTTATAGGAAGCTTCTAATGAGTTTTCGATGTCGTTCTTGGAGTAGGCTTGATTTTTAACTCATTGTATGCATCCGTTGAGTTGTACAAGAATTTTGCAAATATTAATACAAAATTTTATTGGAAAATAAAACTAAGCAGCTGCTTTTGTGGATGACTGTTATTACATGCAGTGGCCGGTAATGAAAGCAGTATTTATTGAAAAGTAAAATTAAATGGCTACTCTAGTAGCTGGCCTTTATTACAAATTGAGAAATTTTGATACTACTGCTAAGAGAGTACATTTTAGTCGTCCTCCTTCAACTTCATAATGTGTTCTACTTTCCAAGTCCTTGCTGATATCTCCTTGCCCCCTACCCCCCCCCCCCCTCCCTGCGGATCTTCATATTGATGAGCCGTTAGGCGAACAACTTGGTAGATCTTGCGTGGACTTGCCTGTTTTTGAAACGAGCCTCCCACTGTTTTGCATAAGGAATGGGAGATCTTCGGATTTGTCAATGTGTTTAATCATGGCTATTTCTTTCCGTTGAATGAGCAGAGTGGCTTCGGACGGGGGATTCAAGTATGCCATAGTGTTATGATGAGGAAGAACTTGGACCTGGTGGGAGATGATTTGGCAAGTTTGGAAGTTCTCGGTGGGATTGTCTAGTGCAATAGCTTCAAGCATTTGTTATGGGATTGGATTTACTGTGACTACTTTCTGGTGGTAGTTCTATGGCGTCGATGGGGAGAACCGAGCCCTCATTGTAGCGGTGTAACATGCTTGTACTGCCTATTGGCTCTCTACAACTTGGCCTACACCTGCTGTTGTTGGGAACTTCATTTCGTGTGGTAAGCGGAAGCAACTGCATGAAAGGCCGCTAGGCTGGGATGGCCGAATATGCATTGTATGTGACTTTGATGTCAACTACCAGGAAGTCTAGTGCCTTCATCCGAGTTGCGGGAGCTTTTCCTGCTGTCACATCAAGTGGGACGATTCCTTCTATTTGAACGGGGACACCGGATAATCCATGGAGTGTATAGCCGGCTGGCTTGAGCCGGTTCCGAAAAAGCTTGAGGCCATTGAAAGTGTTCATGAAAATGATGTTTACTAAGTTGTCATTGTCCACTAGGATGCGGCGTACCTCATGATTCACCATACAATTGTTTATGACCAATGCGTCTCAATGAGGCATTCAGACACCTTCTAAGTCTTTGTCGGTAAAAGATATCGAAACCCCGGGGTTTTTGGTAGGAGAAATGTTATGTACGTAGTTGACTTCCCTAACAAAGGCTTTGCGGGAGGAGTTGGAATCTCCCCCCATCGGACCTCCGTGAATGGAGTGGAGAATGACAATGTGTTTTGAGTCTTGTGATTCAGAGGGCCTCTTTAGACGCTTAATTTCCCCCCGTGGCAGAGATGTTTCGGTGTTGTTGTTTTGTTGGACAAATTGAGAGAGATATCCCCAAAGAATCAAGCATTTAAGTTCTTGTTTGAGCGCTCGATAGCTGTCAGTAGTGTGACCAAGATTTTTATGAAATGCACACCACTTGTTCTTATCCTTTCTCTTGTTTGACGTTGACATCTTGAGCCGAGGGTGGATTATTCCGTCCTTTTCAACTTCCATGAGGATGGCTGATATGCTTGCATTGAGAGGAGTGAACTTTTCAAAGCATGGTGTTGGAGGTGGACGGCGTTGACCGGCGGCATCTTTCTGAAATTTCCTGGGTCCTTCCTCGTTTGTATTCTTCATTTGTTCCTGGAAGATGAACCGTTCTTTCCTTGAGGATAAAGAGCTTCCTCAGCCCTGATATACTTGTCAATCCTTTCTAGGAACTCGGTGAAATTTTTGCGTGGCTTCTTCGCGAGGGAGGCCTTCAGGTCTTTGTTAATGACATTGTGGCGGAATGCATCAGCCGCCATTGAAGAGTCCAAGGATGAGATCGACCTTGCTTCGGCCATGAAGCGTTTGACGAAGTTTTTCAGCAATTCCCCTTCCTTTTGCTTCAGTTCCAACATAGAGGCACTTATTTTTTCAGCTTTATGGCTGGTAAAAAAATGTGCTATGAAGAGCTCCTCGAGGTCGAAGGAGAATATTGACTTCGGAGTGAGGCGGGAATATCATTCCCTTGCTGATCCTTTCAGAGTTGTGGGAAATATTCGACACATAAGCACATCAGTAGGGTTGTAGACCATCATGAGGGTCTTGAAATTCTCGATATGGTCAGTAGGGTCTGATTCCCCATCGTATGATTCGAATTGAGGAGCCTTGAAGTCCTTTAGAATGGGTGCATCGAAGATGGTTTTGCTGAAAGGAGGTTGACTGGGGAGGTAAGCCCTATTGGAGCAGTTTCCCTCATTCTTCATCTGTTCTAGGCGGTCTTCCACCTCTCGGATACGGCGCAGGACTTGGTCGTCCTTCCCCTTGAATCCAGTTGAGTCGCTGGATTCTTCTTTGGAGGGATGACCCAGATCCTGACTACCTTGGATAGCTCGAAGGATGTCAAACTTGAACTTTTCCAATTCGGCACTAATGACTGGGGCATCTTTCTCTTTGTTCTGCTTAAGAAGCTTTCGACCATCATGAGTCAGGCTTTTTATTGCAGTAGCCTCCTATGAGAGGAGGAACGCCTTGATCTCTGTCTAGGTGAGTTGCTTCTCCGGTTTACCAGACATTATGAGCGGGAGGCCTCAGTTTGGGCAAGACTCTCATCCAAGCAAATTCTGTAGCACCCCGGATCCCCATTACCGGATATCCGTGACACTCCCCAGAATCTTTGCCTTCAAATGCATCTCAACACAGTAATAACATGGAAATTTAAAAAATTTTTATTGCCAAATGAGTTATTACATCATTGATTACAACCAATGTCTTGTTCTTGACAAGAAAACAAATTACATAAACTCAGTACATCTTATTGCAACATACATCACTCCTTTCTGTAAAGTTAACAACTTCTCTTTCTCTGAATGGCAGTCGACGGCTCACTGCCGAAGCTCCGCTGAACAGTCAATTTGCTTTCCTGGGACTTGCTCCTCCGCTTAAGTCTTCTGCTGCACTACTCTGATATCTCTGCACCTGCTTGAAAGGTAGAAATCGATACCTAAAAGGTGGGGAACGTCAGTACTTCGACTGACGCAAAGCTGGTGATAACAGCGATCCTCTAAAATACAATCACAACCCATCTTGAATGGAAAAGGAAAATGTGCATCCTAAATTATGTGGTGCTCGTGTATGCCATGACCTAACCACTAAATGCACCAATCACAAGCCTATTCTAAAGCAAGCATGACTTGGAAATCTAGGTCCGCATGCATCCCATACTACATGCATCTAAGACCCAAGCGTAGCCTAATCTAATGCACGAACAAGAATGCACACGATGCACCTACTCTAATGCAATTCAGTTGGGACGTATGCATCCCATACTACATACTTTCCCAAAATCAACTTCGATGGAATTGTATGCATCCCATACTACATACCTTCCAAGGAGTTCGCCTCTCCTGATTGTAGGGTTCAATCCCTCACCATGGATCCTACCCATGTACCCATCCAGTTCCCAATAGACTATCCGTCACCCAAGGAGATTGCAGCGGTCGGTCATATTCCACCCCGCAGTGCCCAAGTGGTCACCGCCAGTTGGTACTCGCGCACGGACCTCCTTAGAAACCGCGTTGAACCGGTCCTTACGACCCATGGTTCCACATGTCCACTCATGGACTCTCGCATGCGTGTTCACCCCTGGCCCGGGTTATGAACAAATATACACCAAACACAAAACACAACCAGCGCTTTAGGGACGTGAGCACCACGGAAGGTCAATTCCTTCGGGCCTCCCGCACCTTGCTCCGGCAAACTTTGGAAATCAACAGATTGAGATACGAGCCGGGAACTCAATCCATGAGCCGCTGAGAACGTATCCCTACGACAGGAAGATACAACACCGACTATGGCTTACTTGGACTAATGCAATGTCCCAACCCCCTAATAAACCCTTCTAACCCCTACCTTACTCTAATCATTTCGGGTAAGAATTACTACTTCCACACTTGCCCATCAACCTCTGGCCCCTGGCGATACCGGTCCGGTTTGCCACTTCCCCGACTTGGACTCGTCCAGCAAAATGGCCTACGCCTGCCACTACCCCGGCTATAAATATAAAATTGTCCCGTGAGCTCCACCCACTGGCATGCTCGGACGTCCTACACTCGACAGAAGTAATAATATAGGCTTGATAGGTGCAGCGTATCCTTTACCCTAGTGACTAACTCGAGTCACACATCCCACTCGGGGAATCAACAACCTCACTAACAGAGATTCAACCATCCCTAGCCACGAGTCACCGACTCGGCTCACCCACAAGGGAAAATGCCTTCACAATCCTTAGTCCTAACCCAGACTAAGCAACCTACGGGTTTCTGCCCGAATTTCAAAATGGTTATAACTCTATTGATACAACTCCGATGGAGTGTATGACCCAACCTGGAAAGGTACGATCCTAGGCTACAACTACCTAGTTGATCATGAGCTTAGACTCAACCGTCTAAGTCCTCGACATAGCTTTTCAAGCTCTAGCCTGCGTGCTTCCTGCGCACGGGCTGCACCTCACCATTAACACAAAATCATACTCGTTCATCAGAACGACACAAACTCAAATTCTGTAGAAGGGTGTGGGTGTCCTCAAAAACTCCCTAGTGGTCATGAGTACAAATTATACCCTTAAGTCACCCTAACACACTCATTTATCATCAATACACCCATTACACAATTGATCTCTCCAATTCAGAGCATTCAGCTCTACTCTAGTCCTCTGTCCAGTCTTACAAAAATCATAATAATTCAACCGTTGACTGGAATTGCCTCAAATCAGTTTTGTTGGAAAGTTCTAGGTGTCTACTACAACTCTCTACTGGGTCATGATCCTCAAAATGTGCCTCTAACAGGTCTCAATTCCCCAATCTTTACAGAGTGTCAAAACTGGCTGAAAACAGCACAGTGCTCAATTACAAAATCACGGTAAATTGCACACTTGTCCAATTGACACAAAATTTATGATGGTGATACTAGACATCATACCCAAAGTTATGCAATAGACCTCATGTCAAAATTCTAATTATTCAGTGAGTAATAGCTACTGCAAGTTATCTCAGAAACCATCCAGTTTTCTTAATTCAATCTCAGATAGTGGTCATAGATAGATTTCTCTCATGCCTCTAAAATCATCCAAACAATTTACTGATTTTTTTAGATAATCAACATGCATTCATAAAGAATGAGTAAAAATTTCAGATCAAAATCATGCTTCAATAAATTACGAAAATTTCTACAATATCAACCATTCTGTTTTTCTTTTCCTGAGTCTGCCTTACGACATATATCCATCTCTCAATTTTATTAGCATAACAAATGATTATAGAAAAATCTGAAATAATTCATGGAAGATCCTAACACATAAATAAACAAATATTTTTAATCTTGTGGTCTAATTCAACATATTGTGCTCTCGGAAAAATTCACAACATGGCACTCCGAACCAGCTTTCTCTAGTTCCATTCTGATTTCTACCTCTAACTTTAGAAAAGCAATCCTATGCATTCTAACCCACATGCATGCGACCAAATTCAATTAAGAGACAAGAATTTCAAGTTTAGAGAAACTTCCCACCTTAGGTTGTAGTAGTAGAGGGAATCTCTTCAAGCTCCTCTTGGAAATCTCCTTCTTGGTCCTTCTCCTTTCCTTCCTTCTTCTTTTCTCTCCTCCTTCTCTTGGGGTGTTCTCTTCTGAAAATTCCAGAGTAAATGGGAGAAATGAAGTGGAAAATGAGGGGTGATGGAGGTGTGGGCCGGATTAGACAAAAGGGGGGGGGGGGGGGGGGTAGGTTAGACTATAGGTGGTTTTGTAGGCCCCAAAACCATGGCTAGCCCATTGGTTTTGTGTTAGGTGTGTTGGCTGCCCAACATAACTCTTAACGAGCTTCAACGAGTATGAGACGCGTGTTTTAACGAGCACACGCAACCTATATTCACTGTAGTACCATACCGTGTTATATTTGCATGTGCGTAGTGTCGAAAACTAGCAGTTGTACTAGTATCGGTCCGTCTCGTTCTCGTGTATCTTTGGAATGAAACTCTCCCAAAAAACCGTCCCGTAGCCCTAACTATCCACCACGATGGCAAAATCGATCCATAATACTACAATCAATTGCACGCATACTAATAATATATATACACATATGCATATCTTCAGGTATTGTACAAAATGGGGTGTTACAGATTCGTAATCAGTTCCTTGTTGCCTGGCTCTGATGATTTGGAGGAGGTCTCTAGACCCTCGGGGACCTCGCGAGGCCGTTGAATCGGTTGAAGCATTTTGGACTGAGACACGGTCGTGCAGATGATGTTGTTCATGACGGCTTTGTCGAGAGCCCTTGGCACATCTCCATTGAAAGGAGCTTGACAAGGCTGTCGGGGCGACTGTTAAGGAGGAATCGGATCTTCCACAGAAGGAGATGGTTGACGAATAGAGTAGGTGCGACGGCTTGAGGCCGCTGCTCTGCCTCTCAGTCTTGGTTGTATGACGATAAGTCCAATTTGTGTAGTTTTTCATAGACGAGCCAATCTGTTGCTGCTTATTTTGGTGTGGGAGCAAACAAATAGTGAGTTAATATTTGATGGAAACTACTAAATATCTGACCTTTCATCTTTGCCATGAAATGCGGTTAGATCTGATTGAATCTAGATCGTTGATTGAACACCGTGAACTGGATCCGACGGTTGCTGATGCGGCCGATGGACCTGCAAAAAGCCTGAAACATCGGGGGTGACACCGGCGACAGTCCTTCCGACGCTCAAGTCAAAACCAGAGAGAGAAAGAAATTTTGAGAAAGAAACTGTGGATTATCTTCTGACTAAGGAGAGACGAGGGTATTTATAGGCCTGAGAAATAGTACAGGCGTATGAATCTTTGAGATCGACTATGAATTCCTTATCTCCTATTCGAATCTCCCCCTCAAAAGATAAGCTCTCTTGTTTGGGAAAAGTGTTTTGACTAACAGCCCTCGTGGGCTGGGTCTCTCTTAGTAGACATAATCAGTCACTTTTTATGAGCTTGAAAGAGGCTCATGTCTTGTAGAAGAGCATGGAAAATGCCCATAACTGTTAAAGAGGTCAGTTATGATTAATCTGCATGTAGAAGATTCGAGATCTATGCTGGAATCGTATGGCCCTGATTTATTGCGATTTTTACCATTATCAGTATCAAACTATGTTCTGGAAACAAAATATTTGGTTCAACATTTACAAATAACATCAAACTTAAGGACAATAAATATATAGTTTCTTACATAGTATGTGAACTATGTTGCGAAGGACCTCCACATCATCTGCAACTGTTAGTTTTGACTGCAACATGGTCAGAACAATAAGAGCAGCTCCCAAACAAAACATCAAAAGACCTGCAATCAAGAAAACATAGAAAGGTAAACACAGAAATTGAAAGAACATAGAATGACAAGCATGGGCGCCTTAAAACTTTCTGCCTTGTTGTAACAGAACACAACCAATCTCTTAAGCACACAGCGTGGAAGAATTTACTGCAACTGGGATTCTCACAGGTATAGTCCGGAGAACCTCCACTGCTAACTCCGAGTTCATCATCTGCAGTCATTGTAATGATTTAAAATGTATTAAGCTCTAAATTATTCAATTTCTAAGAAGAAGATGGCCTACCTATGGGAAGAGAATGAGTATAACAAATTCCGCAGTCTGTTTGTTCTTCATCCTTATGTTACCCGTAGGAGGTTTTGGTAATGCGCATTTCAACATAGTTGCAAGATTTTCATCGAACTTTTTTTCATTTTTCCTATACATAAAACCATTAATATGAAAGAGAATTCTGCTACAATAAAATCATAATTGAACAATATAGTGATAATAAAATTTCAGCATAATTGCAAACACCCTCTTTTTAAACATTCCTGGACAACGATGGTTCGGTAGAAGATCCTTTATACTAAAGAGTAATGCTACATCCACTACCAATTTCACTATATTTCTCTTCACTACCTTAGATGGCGCACTCCAATAGGTAGGGAAAGATAGAGTAGGTGGGCGAACTCTCCAATAAGAATATGCCACCTAAGGTAGTGAAGAGAATGGTAGTAAAATTGATAGTGGCTCAAGCATTACTCTATACTAAAGAGTAATGCTACATCCACTACCAATTTCACTACATTTTTCTTCACTACCTTAGGTGGCACACTCCAATAGGTAGGGAAAAGATAGAGTAGGTGGGGAAACTCTCCAATAGGAGTATTCTACCTAAGATAGTGAAGAAAATGGTAGTGAAATTGGTAGTGGCTAAAGCACAAACCCATGTAATACCTTCCAGAATAGTTTGCTCTAAAGGGTCAAGTGAATTGCATGTGACCGCTTTACATGTCATACTCTACATACAGGCTAGTTGCACTCAATCACATACATATCTATAATAACTATTATAATGGGAGAGATGGGGTTGTAAACAAATAAACAATTTTTTATTCCTTAGTGTGTGTGTGTGTCAACACGTGCAGCGCACGTGTTGGTAGAATTTTTTTTTTGTCCTTTTCATTCCCCTCCCCATTTTTCCCACGTGCATCACACTCGTTAATATTAAAGGGTCACATGCTCCCTCGTTAGTAGACTAATGGTCCACCGCTTTACACTACAAACTGCATTAGCTTTTCCGGCATTTTTTTTTGCTATCGCAATATTTATAAACGCCGGGATAGACCGTAGCGGCATTTCTGAAAACGATACCTGAAACGCTGCTATAGCGAGCGTCAGGACAGATATAGGGTTTATCCCGACAATTTTTTTAGAAACACCGCTATACCCTATATCTATCTCAGCGTTTAATTGAAAAAACGCCGGTATAGAGCTTTTGGCGGGAAAAAGGAAAAGTGAACCTATCCCGGCATTTTTGACAAAAAAAACGCCGGGATAGGTTATTAATTTTTTTTTTTTAAAAGCACCCTATCCCGGCGTTTTTGTCTAAAAACACCCGGGATAGATAGATATTTTTTAAAATTTTTATTTTTTTTTAAATTTTAAAACATTTTTTCATAAAAATTACCTTACAAGTAAATGTAAGTAAATGAAAGTAATAAAAGGCCTAAATCACAAGCAAATGTGAGTACAACATAAAAGCTAAACATGATGATTGCTCTTAAAGCTTTATCATAGACACCAAATATAAAAACACCACCGAATTACAATCTTAATATAAGTTTCTCCTAAGAATCATTATGGTCAGCGTGGTAATTTACATGGACACCCTTATCATTGTTCACTGCATATCCATACTTCTCCTTGATCTGATCCACTGCACCAACACCTTATCATCTTCAGTCACGTTGTTTGGTGAATTGGGCTTTTCATCCGTCTTCATATTCAATTTACCTGCAGTTCTCGGTCTTCCCAGATGAAACAGATTATCAATAAGGAAAGACTACAAGAAGACTACAAGTATCTCACTTAAATGGTGAAAAAAGATGAGTACCTATTGGAGTTCTTGCAATTCCAGAATTTTAATTTGAATAAGACATACCCTCAATAGCCTTCCTTGCATTTCAGCTTGTCCATGATCAGATGCGCCACAGATGCATATCCCTCCTCTCGAGCTACACATATAAGTATCGCGCCATCCAGAACAACCAAAGGTCAGAGAATCATGTAAGAAATTACCAATCAATGTGATAATGGTATCTCGAATTTATACTAACCTTGATATGTAGCAATTCCAGTGGGAGCCATCTTTCTCTTTTTCAAACAAAAAGAGTTGAGTCATGAATTCATTGCAACAGTCAGTTGTTTTTAGATCTAAACAAATGATATCATATATAATTAAAGAAACAGAAAATTAGCTTAGGCATCACATTCCTATTGCAGATCCAATATGGATTGATCAATGCAGTGCGGGCACATCCAGTTCTCGTTCGCTGACTTCTTCCATCTCTGAGAAATCCAATTATGAAAGGTCAAATTCTTCGTAGCAAAAAAACTATGCAGATGGTGCAATATATAGGACTCTTATTCGGGGTTATCTAGCTTCTTGGTTGCTTACCTTCACCATACCTAACTTTGAGACAAGCCCGGCACAAAACACCCTGGGAAGAGTGACATTCAGAGCACTCAGTTTTTCCTGTTAACAACAGTGTCTTTCATTTAATATTTATTACACTAAAAAAATTTATCACTGCAAGCTTATATTTCTGATAGGGGTGGGCATCGGTCGGTATCCGACCTAATATGGACCATCCACCACCGATCCAAAGAAGATCGGTTTTTTAATTTTCTCATCCGCAACCAATCCGAACCTTAATTGGATCGGTTTCCATCCAAGCCGATTAAGCTCGGTTTGGATTGGATTGGATGGTCGGTTTGGCGTGCTACGTTTCACCTTCAACATCATTCATAATTTTGTTGAAATTTAAAAGATCAAATTCAATCAAACTTAAGAAACAACCTGCTATTTGTTATTCAGAAATGAATTTAAAATGAAGATTCATAAAACCACAAGTTGTTAATGAATTTTGCACTAATTATTTGAGATAATGACGTTTAAATGGGTGAGATAAACTGCTTTTTTACTTGCATACATCTGTAATCTTAGTTTATTATCATAAAAGAAACATCAATAATCATAGCTAATTGAATTTCAGGTACAATAAAAAAAGATTTAGAAAACAATTTCTGCTTGACTTGATTAAAGTAACTACTAAATGTTACATCAACTTTATGATTCTATCAAGTTGGGTCACACTGTAAATCAAGCATTTCTCAACAACATAATACATAGGATTATGGAGAATCAAAACATAGGTAGAATAACTTCTCGGTTTGTATTAAAGAAATTAAAGAATACTATTTGTATCTCCAAAAAAATGAGAAATGACTATTTGTATATTCAAGAAAATAAAGAAGAACTATATTTTATGGACTTATGCATAGAGGTATGTTCGGTTTGGTTTCATCGGTTATTTGAAAGCCTCATCCAACAACCGAACCGGTCCAATTGGTTATTGAAGATCAAGAACTGGGCCAATCCAAACCCCCAATTGGTTCGGTTAAAAACCGGTCGGTTCGGGTTGGATTGGTTCGGATTGGTCGGTTCGGATAATAGTTGTCCACCCCTAATTTCTGAAATCAGAAAATGAAGAAGCAATCGCCTATGCATGGCTGATTCATATCTCTATCCCCACAACGCTTGCAGTCTTCTTCTCCACACAGTTTCTTCTGCCTGCAGAAATAAAAAGAATACCAAGAGTTTCTGTTAGTTTTTATTATTATAAATGTTTCAAACGCATAACATATTGTAACTCTAGAAAAATTTACAACTTATTAAGGTTACAGTTATTAATGATCATCTTGCAAATTAAACCACAGGCCTTAGCATACCTTTCCACAGTAAATAGTTAAATGTAACCAGTCGCGGGGGGGGGGGGGCCGCTTTATAAGCATTCATATTGCATCTTCACAATTTAACTACATGATTTCTATTAAAAGATAAATTATCTAAAATTTAGTTTACGCAGTTAGTGTTTGCCATTGCCATTACAATACAACATTTAAATGACCAAAGACAGTCGATTTATGTGAAACATACTAGTTTCCTACCGTCATTGTGAATGATAGAGAGAAATTAAACACACCTGCAAAAATGACAACAAATGCCCAAAACAGGATCATACGCACTCCCCTTGCTTTACTTGAGCAGCGATATGCATTAGAAAACAGACTCCTCCTTGCAGTCCCCGATCTTTCCACAAGAACTATCAAACAAACATTGCATATTTAAACAAGAACTATCAAACAAACATTTGCATATTTACACATGGCAAAAAACACATGCATTCTAATCAAACTTTGGTATAAATACATAGGGGAGATGGGTTATCTAGATTTACGTCTCCAGGTTTTCCCTTCAAACGATCTGATCGACGAAGTGGAGTCGATAAATCTGGCTTCGGTTTCTGATATGGGTCAAATAACGTGGCCCCTCCTGGGCCACAAGATCTCCTCGAAAGGCGCTCATCCCCGATCATCAGATCTGCCACGTCAGCCCGATAACCACCTGGTTTTCTGCCACGTCAGCCCTAAACCGCCTGGGCTTCCGCCACGTCAGGCCCACGGGCAACTGGGTCCAGATCCGGTTGAGGCTGCCTATAAATACCAGACCCTCTACCCCTTCACAAGGTAATCAATATTCAACCTCTCCCCTCTAAAACCCTAGTTACTGTTACTCTTCAGTGACTGACTAGATAGTCGGAGGGTCTGCCACCGGGACCAACCCCGGTGTTTCTAGACCGAGTGCACGTACACGAGACCACTGGATCTGAGCCTCCAGATCTGAGCTGAGCCTCCAGATCCGAGCAGAGCATCCAATCTCCACCTCACTCCCACCTACTCCTGAGCCGTTTCCTTGGCTGAGGGTCGGGCGTACCATCCGTACCGAAGCTTCTGCAAAAATACAAATTGAGAAGAACTCACACCTGGTGCAGCCACCCCCAAAAACAAAGCGCATCAGGTTGGCGCCGTCTGTGCAAAAACTCGGTACGGACATCAGCCGAACCCAGCCATCAGCGGCATCCCATCAATCTGAGCTCACATAGGACCCAAGCCCAGGAGAGCTGTCGCCAGGACGTTCCCCCTCAGGGCGTCCCCGCCGACACTCATGGATCAAACAATCCGAGGGTAAGCCTCGGACACCAAACGGCGCATCTCGCTCGGTCGTACTCGACCTGCGTGGGGTTATCCAGAACCGACAGGCAAGTCGAACTAGGGGAGGGGCCGCTTCCAACTCGGCTCCGAACCGTCCCAGACATCTGCCCGGAGGATGAGAGTCGGCTGTCACGCCCCGCTTCCCAAAAATAATACGGAATACGGATACGAGACAAAAGCCCAACGAATGATTTTCACCACCCATAAGCTGTTCAAGAATCTTTACAATATTTCACAAGATAATCAGAGTCGGAAGCAAAACATACAACCAGGCATGCATAATTGGAACAAGATACCAACAGATATTACTTGAAACCAAATATAATAATCTCAAATAATCAAATGCTGAACAAGTCAAATATCCTGGGTTACATTGCCCAAATACAAAATAAATATCCAAGTAATCAAGTACATTTTATTCAAGTTCCAGCAACAAATAATAATAATAATAAAGCAGAAAATCCAGTACTAATATATCATCTCGCCAATACCATCTGGCAGCTGACCATCCTAGTCTGCAATTAGTAAATTACTAGAGAAGGAAGAAGAAAACAAGTACCCGTCAATTGCAAGTTACGGGCCACTTATAATGTAGGATACAAGTACATGGGATAGGTAAACCTAAGTAACAAAGCTAGCATGTTATAATCATGATAACAGAATATAATTCATAGCATGGCAAGATGAGCAAGTATAATAGTATGTGTCGAGTGTCAAGTAAACAAGTATCATGTACCAAGTAACCAATATCAAGAATTATGTAATCATGTAGCATGTATCAACTATCAAATCTCATGTATCATGTAGTCAAGTATCAAGTTGGCATATATCATGTTCAAGTATCATGTATCAAGTATCATGTAGTTATTACTATCTAGGTAGTACTTCATGTGCCCCAAAAACATAACACATGGTTGCTGCAACAAACAGTTTCGCTTTAGATTTCGTAGGGGATCATACAGGGCAGTGTACTCAGGGACAAGCTCCAAGGTATCATGTAATCATGTATCATGTAAACAAGCTCCAAAACCCAAACAAGCTCCAGCGTCATGTGTGCACGTGTCATGTATATCGTGTCAAGCTCCACATGTAAACAAGCTCCAATAACCACTAGGTTCTTCCGAGTATACGTTTCTGCACTATCCACTACTAGATCTTTTCCTTAACCCCGGCTTGGTTATTTTATTATTATTAGTGTTCAACAAGCATGTAGATGTGAAAAACATATCAAGAATAATATGGCATGATTATGTGGCAAGTTCAAGTGGTAAAGTAAACATGTACGAGTGCAAGATAGTTCATAAAAGAATAAAAATGAACAACTCTCAAGTTCAGGACAGTAAGACCACACTGCAGTAAAACAATGATTCCCAGTGTTACAAAGATGCAAATCTGAATCCGTCGAAACTTCTAGAAGATAGACTCCCAACCGAATCCAAAGAATATAAATAAGTCATATATTAATTCACAAAAATATAGCGCAAAACTGATTTGAATACAGAAAATAGGTTCAGCCAGAAATCAGGAAAATGTATTCAAGATCAGGAAAACAACATGAAAACTCAATAAATAAATCCACGAAAAATCTGGGGTATTCCCCTATATGTCCAGTATCTAAATATAAAGTTTCATAATTTTCCAGTCAAATTAGATCAGTCATCAAAATTCATAAAATATCAATAAACGATAGTTTGACAAATCTGGAATTCACAACACTGATATACGAAAACTATAATATCTCGCAACCAGTGAAACGAAATCCAAATCTGCCAAAGGGAGATGAAAATATATAGAATAAGCTAAATTTTATATTTCACAAATATTTTCATACAGTAAAAGGAATCAAGGTGAAAATACGATTCTTTATAAAACAACAAGCAAATTACAGCAAGTATAGTTTTCATAAATGAGCATTAACCGGCATGTAAAACTCATCAATAAAATCTGCCAAAATTCTGGATAATCCCTAGGTAAGTATAGAAAAACTGACAAAAGTTCTAGATCAAAATAATATGTGTAGCACAAGAATCAAAATACTTTAGTCATCAAAATCACCGAGAAACGAAATCTGGAAATGGCCTATACCTCTGTAGCAAAACAGTCATATCTCACACATACGAAAACAAAACCAAGCATGGTCAGAGGGGTTGGAAAGTAGACGAATTTCTCTACATTTCATGTTTTATACTAAAATTAAGATTTTAACCTTAATATGGTCTAAATTACTGATCAAGACAAATTATCAGCAAAATACAGAATTTTCTCAAAAACCAAAATCAACATAGATTCAACGAAACTTGATCCACACACAACCAAACATGAAATCGAGTCTACCAAGTATCCAAACAATATGGATTAGGGTATATAACAAGTCTACAACAAGTTAATCACATGGATCTCAACAAATAGTCAAATTCTCACAAATAGTTCACATACATGATCAAATCAGGAACGGGCGAAAACCTAGTTGTTTCAGGTCGAATTTGTGTCGTGAGTCATCTATGGTCAAATAGCACTATAGAGACGAAACCCAACAAGAATAATACACAAAATTCGTCTCTAGAACCCAACTACATTATAGGTGCTATTTTTGACTTGTATCATACAAAAGAATTTGAGTACAAGTTACTTGCCTTAACTGAAGATGAAGAACGATGAAAATCAAGAGTAACGAACAAAACCCACGAACGAAAATTTGTGAATGAACGAACTCACGAATGAAGATCCACGAATCAACGAACTCACAAACAAAGATCCACGAACCAACAACTCACGTGCAACTTACGTGCATGTGCACCAATCAAGAGAGAGTGGTCGGGAAAGGGCGGCGGCTGGCCCTGCCGGCGCTGCTGGTCGACGGCGACGGTCGGGGAGACGTGGAGAGGGACGAAGAGATTGTGAAGGGGCGAAGAAGTGGTGTTGGTCGGTGCTTGGCTGGTCGGGATCTAGGATGGGGTGAACAGCAGGCCGAAGGGAAGGCGGCCTGGGCTGGCGTCGGGTTGTGTGAGGTCGGGTGGCGGCTGATGGCGCAAGAGGAGAGAGGGGAAGGCCAGGGTTTGAGTGTTTAGGTCTAGGGTTTAGAGAGGGAGTATTTATACAGGGATATGAGGGTAGTAGCATGAAGTGGGTATTGGGTTTAATTGGGTATTAGGGGTAGTAATAAGTTTAACAATGGGTTTTGGATTTGGGTCAATTAAAAAGGAATACAAATAGGATTTTGGTTTAATTAGGCTTTGGTGAACAAATTGGGATAAAAATAATGGGATTGGGAATAGGATAACAACCAATCACCACTTACAAGCACCCAGAAATAAAAATAAAGAGAACGAGCCCAAATGAAAGAAAGAGCAAATAATGAAGAACGAAACCAAAGAGACAACAAATAAAAAACAAAGAGCTTAAAATGAAATAAAACGAATATATATCGAAAACAACTCCAATATATGGTTCAGAAAGAATACAAGAGAGAAAATACACCAAAACGAAAAATACCCTCCAAAACTACACGAAAATAAAAAACAGGGGTTACAATCCTACCCACCTAACAAGAAGAATTTCGTCCTTGAAATTCAAAAAGAAAATACATAGGGTAACCCCAAAACAACCAAAAGAACAAAACAAAACTACTCAAACAAATGAGAAAACTTCTGCTGAATCTCCTCCTCTAGCTCCCAAGTTGACTAACCAGGCGAGTGAGGATTCCAAGCAACACGAACCAACTTGATGACCATGTTTTTAAGCAGTTTTTCCCGTCGATCCACAATAGCAACTGGCAGAATCTCACAAGTCAAATCTGGCCGAATGGTCAACTCAGAATAGTCGATCACGTAGCTCTCATCTCGAATATATCTCCTGAGTTGTGCGACATGGAAAACATCTTGCACTCTTGATAACGCTAGTGGAAAAGCAAGACGATAGGCCACCTTGCCTACTCGCTCCAAAATCTCAAACGGTCCAATAAATCTAGGGCTAAGCTTGCCCCCACTACCGAACCGAATGACACCGCACCATGGCGATACCTTAAGGAAAACATGGTCACCAACAACAAACTCCAAAGCTCTACGATGGACATCAGCCCACCGCTTCTGCCGATCCTGAGCTGCCTGCAAGTGCTTCCTGATCTAAACCACAACATCCACTGTCTTGGTGATCAGCTCCGGACCCAACGACTTCCTTTCACCAATGTCATCCCAGCATAATGGCGATCTGCACTTCCGCCCATATAGTGCCTCGAACGGAGCAGCTTTAATACTGGCTTGAAAGCTGTTATTGTACGAGAACTCCACGAGATGCAAATGATCCTCCCAAGATCCACCAAACTGAAGCATACAGGTCCTCAATATGTCCTCAAGAATCTGAATAGTTCGCTCTGACTGTCTATCAGTCTGGGGATGAAAAGCTGTACTATACTTTAATTTACTTCCCAAACTGTCCCAGAACTGAGATCTGAATCTCGTATCCCTGTCGGATACAATACTGACTGGAACTGTATGAAGTATAACAATCTCTTGCATGTACCTCTCAGCTAGGCTCTCAGTAGACTGCCCAACACGAAAAGGAATGAAGTGAGCACTCTTTGTCAAACAGTCGACAATCACCCAAATGACATTATGACCCTTTGAACTCCTCGGTAAAGCGGTCACAAAATCCATAGTGATATGTTCCCACTTCCACTCTGGAATGGGAAGCGGTTGAAGAAGTCCAGCGGTTCTTTGATGCTCTGCCTTAACCTACTGGCAGATCAAACACTGAGCCACAAACCGAGCAATAGCCCCCCTCATACCATGCCACCAGAACTGAAGCTTCAAACCCCGATACATCTTAGTACCGCCAGTATGGATAGAATACGAAGACTGATGAGCTTCTTCAAGCAACCTCTGACGAACTTCACCCTTAGGGACACACAACCGGGAACCAAAACGAAGCAAACCATCAGCATGAATAACCATGTCCGTTTGGGATCCAGACTCAACCTCAGCTCGAAAAATCTGCAACTGTGCATCACCAGCCTGTGCCTCTTTAATATGATCAACAAGAGATGATTGCAGCTAGAGCGCTAAACAACCCCGACTAGAACTCGGCAACACAACATCCAAATCCAACCTCCTTATCTTCTTAATGAGATCACTCTACTGAGTAAGAAACATCATTGTTGGTCTCCTGTTCAAAGCATCAGGCACCAAGTTTACTTTACCAGGATGGTATTGCAAATTGATGTCATAATCGACCATAAGTTCCAACCAATGCCTTTGCCTCATGTTTAACTCCTTCTGGGTGAAGACGTACTTGAGACTTTTTTGGTCAGTAAAGATCTCCACTCAGTCTCCAAGTAAATAATGTCTCCACAGCTTCAAAGCATAAATCACTACCGCTAACTCCAAGTCATGAGTAGGATGGTTCTTCTCATGCGACCTCAAGTGCCTCGATGCATACACAATGACTCGGCCCTTCTGCATCAGAACTGCCCCAAGACCCTTACCAGAAGCATCACAGTGAATTATAAATCTGCCTGAACCATTGGTAATAGTCAACACAGGTGCTGATGTCAATCTGTTCTTCAACTCAACAAAAGCTCCACCACGGTCATCAGACCAACAGAACTTCTGATCCTTCTAAGTCAACTTAGTCAACGGTCCTGCTATCTTCGGAAAATCTTGGAAGAACTTTCGATAATAGCCAGCCAACCAAGAAAACTCCTGACCTCTGACCCTGACTTGGGAATAGGCCAATCCTTCACAGCCTCAACCTTGGCTGGATCCACAGAAACACCCTTGCCTGAGATAATGTGCCCCAAGAAAGAAACCCTGTCGAGCCAAAACTCACACTTGCTGAGTTTTCCATAGAGCTGATTCTCTCTCAAAGTTTGTAGAACCACTCTAAGATACTCAGCATGATCTTCCCGATTCTGAGAATACACCAAAATATCATCAATGAAGACCATAAATCTATCCAAGAACTGAGAGAAGACTCGGTTCATAAGACTCATGAATACAGTCGGTGTGTTCGTAACCCCGAACGGCATCACAAGATACTCATAGTGCCTGTATCTAGTCCTGAATGTAGTCTTCTGTATATTCGCAGCCTTCACCTTGACTTGGTGATACCCAGAACGAAGATCCAACTTTGAGAAAACAGTAGCCCCACTCAACTGATCAAACAAATCATCGATCCTGGGCAATGGATACCGATTCTTCACAGTAACTCTGTTCAGTTCCCGATAATCCATGCACAATCGATGACCACCATCCTTCTTGTCGACAAAAAGGACAGGAGCACCCCAAGGCGAAACACTAGGTCTAATGAAACCCAAATTAAGCAACTGCTGAATCTGCACATCAAGCTCTGCTAGCTCAACCGGTGCCATCCTGTAGGGACTCTTTGATATTGGCACTGTTCCAGGCTGAACATCAATACGAATTCCACTTCCCTATCAGGGGGTAAGCCAGGCAACTCATCTGAAAAAACATCCAAGAAATCTCGAATTACTAGAGGTGCAGCCTCACAGCCTGATTGCAACTCCATCGCACAAATCTCCTGATCAACTGCAGCTTGGCCAAGGGAAGACTCCCTGGCATGGAACTCAATTTCTACGCGATCTAGAATCCGAAACACAACTTTCTTGGCACGGCAATCAATAATGGCATGGGTTTCACCCAACCAATCCGTACCTAGAATAACGTCGAACCCCAATTTCCCAATTACAATCAGATTGACTTTGAACTCTGTGGTACCAATACTCATGGGACATTGCCTGAACTCCTGGGAACAAATGAAAACTCCACCACCTGTCACAATGTTCCAAGCCTTTGACATGTTGCTGCACTCCAACTGATGGCGAGCGACAAATCGAGAGGAGACAAAAGAATAGGTTGCCCCAGAATCAAACAGAACATGAGCAGGGAAAGAGCACACATGCACAACACCTAAGATGGAAAGCAAAAGAGACAAAGAAAAGAATGGTTGAACAGGGGTGGGGAAAAACAAAATGCAGAAGACAACAGAAAGAAATAAAGCAAGGAAAATGGAGAAAAACAAATAGAAACAACAACAATAAAACAATAAAACAAAAGATACCTACAACCACACCCTCAGCGGACTCAGTATCTATAGCAGTCAGGTTGAAAGCCTGACCTCTCCTCGGAACAGCGGTCCTCTGACCGACAATCTGACGCTACGGGAGAAGCGGTGGTCTAACTGGACCACGAGCTGCAGCAACTAGCTGAACAGGACCCTGGCTGGAGGAGCCAACCGCGGGCAGCCCCGCACCGAGTGGTCACCAGCACCACATCCAAAACAACGACAATTGGCACATCGGCAATCCTTGCACTCATGCCCTGGAAGATGGCAAAAGTCACAGAAACTAATTCTCGGACGACCGGCAAAAGAGTAAGGAGCTGCCCAGACTGGAGGAGCTGAAACAGGTCTCCGAATAGGCCCACCAGAAGACCTAGCAACTGAGTGCGGAACAGTCCACTGAGAAGAAGCCAAACCATGACGAGCCTGTTCCTGGGCCCTAGCTGCCTCAAGAGCCTCAGCGTAGGTACGCAAGCGAAGAGAGACAAGCTGCACCTTGATGTCTCGGTCAAGCCCCAAAATGAACCTACGAGCCCTATCCTCTTCGTTCGCCACAAGAACGGCTGCGAAGCGGCTAAGTCTCGTAAATTCGGCTGTGTACTTGTCCACAGACATAGAGCCCTGTTTCAAGAAAGTCTTATGTTACAACATTACATGAACAATATGTAACAAAATTTCATTACTCGAAATAACGACCAACCTATTTCAGGACTAAGAATTGTTGTTCCATCTCAACTCTGGTACTGCTAGGAAAGAATTTCTCCAAGAAGCTCCTAGTGAAAGTGGCCCAAGTAATTGGTCTTTCGAGCCTTTCGGACACGGACCTCCACCAAATATGAGCCAAGTCCACCAACTGGATGGTAACCACATCTATACAATCTGCATCAGCAACTCTAGCTACCAAAAGTAGTTGCTCTGTTCGAATCAACCATTGTTCAGCCACCAAAGGTGTCTCAGTGCCTGAAAATCTGTCGGGATGCAGCCTCATAAAGTCTGTGACTGTTCCCGAACGGGGAGGAAGAACATCCTGCCTAGGCGCAACAAGCAGAGTAACTCGAGTGGCTTCCAAAGCAGTCATCACCAAATTATTATGGTTCTGCTGCTGATTAATCAAGCGCCCAAGCACCGCAGTGACTGCCTCAATCGGGTCTCCCAGAAACTGAGAAGTAGAACCCCTGCGAGCCATAGTCTGCACAAAACCAAAAACAGTTAGCATCCAAATCAATGTTGATAATATTTGATTCATGTATGCATGCATGGTTGGTGAAATGTTAAGCAGATCCCAGTTCAAGCCAAGCTTGTCTAATATATTAGGCAACTAATACATTAGCCAAACCTAGTGCTCTGATACCACTAAAAACCATGTCACACCCCGCTTCCCAAAAAGAATAAGAAATACGGATACGAGACAGAAGCCCAGCGAGTGATTTTCATCACACAGAAGCCCAGCGAGTGATTTTCATCACCCATAAGCTTTTTAAGAAACTTTACAATATTTCACAAGATAATTAGATTCGGAAGCAAAAGATACAACTAGGCATGCATAATTGAAATAAGATACCAACAGAAATTACTTGAAACCAAATATAATAATCTCAAATAATCAAATTCTAAACTAGTCAAATATCCTGGGTCACATCGCCCAAATACAAGATAAATATCCAAGTAATCAAGTATATTTTATTCAAGTTCCAGCAACAAATAATAATAATAATAAAGCAGAAAATCCAGCACTAATACATCATTCGCCAATACCATCTGGCAGCTGACCATCCCGATCTGCAAATAGTAAATTGCAAGAGAAGGAAGAAGAAAACAAGTACCCGTTAATTGCAAGTTACAGGCCACTTATAATGTAGGATACAAGTACATGGGATAGGTAAACCTAAGTAACAAACCTAGCGTGGTATAATCATGATAACAGAATATAATTCATAGCATGGCAAGATGAGCAAGTATAATAGTATGTGTCGAGTGTCAAGTAAACAAGTGCATGTACCAAGTAACCAGTATCAATAATCATGTAATCAAGTAGCATGTATCAAGTATCAAATCTCATGTATCAAGTAGTCAAGTATCAAGTTGGCATATATCATGTTCAAGTGTCATGTTCAAGTATCATGTATCAAGTATCATGTAGTTATTACTATCTAGGTAGCACTTCATGCGCCCCAAAAACATAACACATAGTTGCTACAACAAACAGTTTCGCTTTAGATTTCGTAGGAGACCATACAGGGCAGTGTACTCAGGAACAAGCTCCAAGTAACATGTAATCATGTATCATGTAAACAAGCTCCAAAACCCAAACAAGCTCCAGTATCATGTGTGCACGTGTCATGTATATCGTGTCAAGCTCCACATATAAACAAGCTCCAATAACCACTAGGTTCTTCCGAGTCCACGTTTCTGCACTATCCACTACTAGATCTTTTCCTTAACCCCGCTTGGTTATTTTATTATTATTAGTGTCCAACAAGCTTGTAGATGTGTAAAACATATCAAGAATAACATGGCATGATCATTTGGCAAGTTCAAGTTGCAAGATAAACATGTACGACTGCATGAAAGTTCATAAAAGAATAAAAATGAACAACTCTCAAGTTCAGGACAGCAAGACCACAGTGCAGTAAAACAATGATTCCCAGTGTTAGAAACATGCAAATCTGAATCCGTCAAAACTTCTAGAAAATAGACTCCCAACCGAATCCAGCGAATATAAATAATTCATATATTAATTCACAAAAACATAGCTCAAAACTGATTTGAATACAGAAATTAGGTTCAGCCAGAAATCAGGAAAACGTATTCAAGAGCAGGAAAACAACATGAAAACTCAATAAATAAATCCACGAAAAATCTGGGGTATTCCCCTATATGTCCAGTATCTAAATATAAAGTTTCATAATTTTCCAGTAAAATTAGATCAGTCATCAAAAATCAAGACAGATTCTCGGCAGAATACAGAATTTCCTAAAAAACCAAAATCAACATAGATTCAACGAAACTTGATCCACACACAACCAAACATGAAATCGAGTCTACCAAGTGTCCAAACAATATGGATTGGGGTATATAACAAGTCCACAACAAGTTAATCACATGGATCTCAACAAATAGTCAAATTCTCACAAATAGTTCACATACATGATCAAATCAAGAACAGGCAAAAACCTAGTTGTTTCATGTCGAATTTGTGTCGTGAGTCATCTATGGTCAAATAGCACTATAGAGACGAAGCTCAACAAGAATAACACACAAGAGTCGTCTCTAGAGCCCGACTACATTATAGGTGGTATTTTTGACTTGTATCATACAAAGGAATTTGAGTACAAGTTACTTAACTTAACCGAAGATGAAGAACGATGAAAATCAAGAGTAACGAGCAAAACCCACGAATTAAAATCCACAAATGAACGAACTCACGAATGAAAATCCACGAATCAATGAACTCACGAACGAAGATCTACGAACCAACAACTCACGTGCAACTTACATGCACGTGCACCAATCAAGAGAGAGAGAGAGGTCGGGAAAGGGCGGCGGCTAGCCCTGGCGGCACTGCTGGTCGATAGCGACGGTCGGGGAGACGTAGAGAGGGATGGAGAGATTGTGAAGGGGCGAAGAAGTGGTGGTGGTCGGTGCTTGGCTGGTCGGGATCCGGGATGCAGTGAACGGCAGGCCGAAGGGAAGGCGGCCTGGGCTGGCATTGGGTTGTGTGAGGTCGGGTGGCGGCTGATGGCGCAAGAAGAGAGAGGGGAAGGCCGGGGTTTGAGTGTTTAGGGCTAGGGTTTAGAGAGGGAGTATTTATACAGGGATATGAGGGTAGTAGCATGAAGTGGGTATTGGGTTTAATTGGGTATTAGGGGTAGTAATAAGTTTACCAATGGGTTTTGGATTTGGGTCAATTAAATAGGAATACAAATAGGATTTTGGTTTAATTAGGCTTTGGTGAACAAATTGGGATAAAAATAATGGGATTGGAAATAGGATAACAACCAATCACCACCACAAGCACCCCAGAAATAAAAATAAAGAGAACGAGCCCAAATGAAAGAAAGAGCAAATAATGATGAACGAAACCAAAGAGACAACAAATAAAAAACAAAGAGCTTAAAATGAAATAAAATGAATATATATCGAAAATAACTCCAATATATGGTTCAGAAAGAATACAAGAGAGAAAATACACCAAAACGAAAAATACAGTCCAAAATTACACAAAAATGAAAAACAGGGGTTACATCGGTGTTCAGCCGCATCGGCCGAAGACCGTGGCCCCAACGCAACCCGGCTGAACGAGTTCGAGCCACCCCCCCAGGAGTTCCAAGACTTCTGGAAAAGAGATCATGGAGGCTATCCTGGGAACCCCCGTCAGCGAGGCGCTCCACTGCTCTCACTCGCGATCAGATGCCGAGGCCAGCGCGTCTCGCGACCCGACAGTCCCACCGGAGTATGACGAAGATGTCCTGAAATGCCTCCAAGAAATGGAGAACCGCCTCGACCACTTTGGTGATTGCAGCACGAGGCCGCCTTAGGGCTACAGGCCGATTCGACCTCCTTTCTCCACCGCAATCCTACAGGCAGAAATACCCCAAAATTTTTGCCCACCTCAATTCGAGACTTACGACGGCGAGGGTGATCCTGCTGATCACATGGAGGACTTCAAGACCCTCATGATGATTCACAGTGCATCGAATCCCCTGCTGTGCCCAGCCTTTCCCGCCACCCTCCGGGGTCCGACTCGGGAATGGTTCTCTAAGCTCGCTCCCGACTCCATTTTCTCCTTCGACCAGCTGGAGGGCAACTTTCTCACCCACTTCGTGACCCATAGAAAAGCCGAGAAGACGAGCGCATTCCTGCTGGGCCTTAACAGAAGGAAGGGGAGTCGCTCTGACTGTTCGTCCAAAGGTTCACCACAGAGGCGAGGTCGGTCTCCTCCCTCGACCGAAGGGTTGCCTCGGCAGTGTTCCGGCACAACGTCCGGCATGGCCAACTAAAAGCCTCCCTGGCAAAGAAGCCTCCGATCGATTTCCCCAACCTCCTCAATCGGGTTGAAAAGTATATCCGGGCCAAGGAAGCCCTGAATTCGGAAGACCACAAAGAAGTCCCCGGGAAGGGAAAGCGCAAGGCCGACGAGGCGAAACCAGCAAAGAAGGTCCCAAAAGACAGGGCCATCGCGAAAAGAGTCCCTCCGATCCCACACTCTGCTGACGCAGAACGTATCAACCATTCTCTTAGCGATCGAAGACAGGGACCTCGTCCAATTCCCTCCTCAACCGACCAACAACAACAAAAAGAGGGATCAATAGTTCTACTGCCACTTCCACCGAGACAACGGGCACGACACCGAACATTGCCGCGCCCTGAAGGATGAAATTGAGGCTCTCATTCAACGAGGGTACCTCCAGGAATTCAAATGGGAAGACGTCCAGGGACCAAAGAGACCCGAGGAACCGTAGGCCTTCCCCTCCTCCTCGAACACCCAGACAGCATCCTGTGCGGAACCCCGAGCCTGAAGAACCCGAGGGTCAAGCCATCTTGCATTGCATCCATGGAGGGCCCATGGGAGAAGAGTCCAGCACTTCTCGCAAGGCATTCGTCCGAGAGTTCAATGCCGTCCAAGGTCTCCTTTCTCCCCAGGTCCAGTAACTCCCTGTCTCCTTTCCAGGAGAAGACCTGGAGGGAATTCGGCTTTCGCACTGCAATGTGCTCGTCGTCAGCCTCAGCATGGAAAACTTCGTGGCCCGTCGGATCCTCGTGGACAACGGGAGCTCAGTAAACATTCTCTTCCTAGAAGCATTCGAGAACCTGAAGCTCTCCAGGATAAGCTGAAGCCAGTCGGGTACACCCTGCATGGGTTCTCCGGCATCCCGGTGGCGATTGAGGGGATCGTGACCTTAGACGTCACCGCCGGTACAAATCCTCACAGACGGACCGAGTCGATGGACTTCATGGTTGTAAACGTCAAGCCATCCTCGGCCGTCCCGGGCTCTGCTCCCTCCAGGCGGTTCCCCTGGCCTACCACCAAAAGCTGAAATTCCCCACCAAGTCAGGTGTCAGAGTTGTCCGAGAAAACTAAGAAGCGGCACGGTCGTGCTATATGACGGCCATCAGGGGCGGTGTGTTCTCCCTCGACGCCGTTGAGCTACAGCCCAAAAGAAGCCAGCCAGAACCCGAGCCGGCAGACAAGCTAGAGGAAGTCTCGTTCGAGACAGGGGACGTATCGAAGTGGTTCCGAGTGAGCTGCTCCCTAGCTCCCAACCTCAAATCCGACCTGATCGACTGTATTTGCCGCAATGTCGACCTCTTCGCCTGGAAGCCCTTTGATATGCCCGGCATCTCTGAAGACCTGATCATGCACAAACTCAGCGTGAATCCCGACTCGAAGTCGATCGTCCAGAAGCAACGTAAGTTCGCCCTAAAGTGGCAGCAGGCGGTGAAAGTAGAGGTGGACAAACTCTTGTCTGCTCGTTTCATACAGGAGGTCAGCTACCTTGAGTGGTTGGCGAACGTCGTGATGGTCAGAAAGGCGAGCGGGAGCTGGAGGATCTGCATAGACTTTACCGACCTCAACAAGGCATGCCCCAAAGATCCGTTCCCTCTCCCCAGCATCAACGCTATATCTAGTCACGAGCTCCTTTCTTTCATGGACGCCTTCTCAGGCTACAACCATATCCGAATGTTTCCTCCTGATATAGCCAAGACGTCCTTCGTCACAGACCAAGGTATTTATTGCTACCGGGTTATGCCCTTCGAGCTGAAGAACACCGGTGCTACTTATCAAAGGCTCGTTAACCGAGTCTTCAAGGATCAGATTGGTCACAACATGGAGGTGTACGTCGACGACATGCTCGTTAAGAGCCAGCAGGGACAGGACCACGTCGCCGACCTGGAAGAAGCCTTTGGGGTCCTTCGGACCTACAATATGAGACTCATTCCGGCGAAGTGTGCGTTCGGCATCTCCTCAGAAAAATTCCTCGGGTTCGTTGTCAGCCAGCGCGGCATCGAGGCAAACCCCGAGAAAATCCATGCTATAATAGACATGGCCCCTCCCAGAAACATCAAAGAAGTCCAGAGGCTCACGGGAAGACTGGCGGCCATCGGCCGTTTCCTCTCCAAGTCCGGAGAGAAGTCCCTCACATTCTTCAAGGCCATGCGCGGAATCGGGGGTTTTGAGTGGGGCACTCAGCAGCAAGAGGCGTTTGCCCAATTAAAAGAGTACCTCGCCAACCCTCCTCTCCTCAGCAAGCCCTTATCTTTCGGCCTCGAAAATGTGCTCAGCTGTTCTCGTCCGAGAGGAGGACGGAGTCCAAAAGTTGCTGTACTATGTGAGCAAGGTTCTGCTCGCCGCCGAGACCTGATACTCTAAAATAGAGAAGGTAGCCTACGCCTTAGTCATGGTCGCGCGGAAGCTCTGTCCCTATTTTCAGGCGCATTCGATTCAAGTGCTCACGGACCAGCCTCTGAAGGCCGTACTCTACAAACTCGAGAGCTCTGGATGTCTGGTCAAATGGTCAACCGAACTCAGTCAATACGACATCGACTATCAGCCAAGGACAGCCATCAAAAGGCAGGCCCTCGCCGAGTTCATCACGGAATGCACCATCTCCGAGCAACTCGAAAGCAAGGAGGCCAACCAGACATGGGAAGTTTACGTCGATGGCTCCTCCTGCGAAGCGGGGAGTGGTGCGGGCATCATTCTGCAGGTCCCGACGGTTTCCTCCTTCAATATTGCCTCCGCCTCAACTTTCCAACCACTAACAACGAGGCTGAGTATGAGGCCATGATCGTCGGACTCACCCTGGCACAACAGGCCAGTGCCAGACAGATCAGGGCCTTCAGTGACTCTTAGCTCGTGGTCAACCAGATCACCGGAGAGTACGAGGCCCATGACGATCCAATGATCAGGTACTTGGCCGTGGTCCAACGGCTATTGGCGTCCTTCGACAAGTCTGTGGTCTTAAGGATCCCTAGGGAGCAGAATGCCCAGGCTGATGCTCTGTCGAAGCTAGCTTCCTCGTCCTTCGAGGGTCTCGACCCCACCGTCCAAATCGAAGTACTCTTGAAGCCGAGTACTGACCTCCCTGAGACTCTCTGCATCAAGAACGGAGCTCATCCTGACGATTGGACCACTCCCATCAAGAAGTTTCTAATCAAAGGAGAGCTCCCCAAAGATCGAGCTGAAGCAAGGCGGATCAGGGTCTGTTCGGAAAGGTTCTCCATGATCAGCGGGACCCTTTTCAAAAGGTCATACACAACGACAACCGGAAGACCCTACCTCTGCTGCTTAACTCCCAATGAAGCAAAGTACGCTCTCAAGGAGCTCCATGAAGAAATTGGCGGGTGCCATATGAGAAGCCGCTCGCTTGCGTGAAAGGCTATAAATCACGGGTACTACTGGCCCATGATGCTACAAGACGCCCTCGCCCTGGTCAAGAAATGTGGCCCTGTCAACGGTTCTTCCCTGTGAAAAGGGCTCCACAAGCGAACCTCCGTTCCCTGGCCAGTCCGACCCCCTTTGTAATATGGGAGATGGATTTGGTAGGTCCATTCCCGAAGGCAACGGGCCAACGATAGTTTCACATAGTCGCAATCGACTACTTCACGAAGTGGATCGAGGCCGAGCCTCTAGCAACGATCACTGAACAGCAGACCCAACAATTTTTCTAGAAGCACATCATCTGCCGATTCGGGATTCCCCAAGCACTCATTACAGACAATGAGACCCAATTCACGGGTAAACATTTTCGAAATTTCTGCAAAGATCTCGGGATCCAGCAGCATTTTTCATTGGTGTGCCACCCACAGTCAAATGGCCAAGCCGAGAATGCGAACCGCCAGATCCTTGACGGTCTTAAGAAACGACTTGATAACTCTTCAAAGGGGTTATGGGTCGACGAGCTGCCGAGTATTCTCTGGGCCCACCGAACGACGAAGAGAATCCCTACGGGAGAGTCGCCATTTAATCTCACATACGGTGCGGAGGCCATGATCCCCCTGAAGATCGGGCTCCCTTCGCCCCGAATAATGGCCTTCGACGAAGCAAGCAACTCGGCATAGCTACGTGCTGACTTGGATCTCATAGATGAGGTCAGGGAGAAGTCCGCCATTAGAAGGAACACCTACCAGCAGAGGATCGAAAGGTTCTACAACAAAAAGGTGCATCCCACCGACATTAAGCTCAGAAACCTCGTCCTCCGGAAGCTGGCGGTATCCAACCCCGGCCAAAAGAGGAAACTGGCTCCAAACTGGAAAGGCCCATACAAGGTATCTGGGGTCGTACGCCCGGGCAAGTACTGCCTAATCGACCTGAAAGGCAAGGCTGTCAAGAGGCCTTGGAACACAGAGCACCTCATCAAATTCCTAGAAGGGGAGGGTCAGCCTCTACAGCCCATGTAAATTATGAAAGATGTAATCGGTACGTCGTGCCTTGTTTTTTGTAAAGTTCAAGTATGTTGTAATTATGCCAGCTTTCTTAAAACAAGCTTTGGCTTCATATTAGTTCTCATTAAAAACAATCTTAGGACTCGACACTCGGAAGAAACCGCGAGCCACAAAAAGCTTCCCTTACAAGCTTAGGGCTCGACACTCGAAAGAATCCGCGAGCCACAAAAAGCTTTCCCTACAAGCTTAGGGCTCGGCACTCGGAAGAAACCGCAAGCCACAAAAAGCTTCCCCTACAAGCTTAGAGCTCGGCACTCGGAAGAAATCGCGAGCCACAAAAAGCTTCCCTTACAAGCTTAGGGCTCGACATTCAGAAGAAACCGCGAGCCACAAAAACCTCTCATATAAACCTGGGGCTCGGCGCCTGGACAGGTATCTGCCCTGAGCATGATTTGGGCTTTTTCAAGACCATCAACCTATGTGCTCGGCAGCAACTGCCAGCTACACCCGTGCCATCTACCCGAGAACAAGTGTGGGGGCTCGTCATCGACCTCGAGCAAGGCCTTGGCTTTCTTCAAAGCCACGCGACCTTTACGCTCAGCGACGACCTTCAGCTATGCCCATTACTGGCTTTCTCCATGGTATGGGGGCTCGGCATCTGCCCCAAGCATGGTTTGGGCTTTTTCAAGACCATAAACCTATGTGCTCGGCGGCAACTGCCAGCTACACCCGTGCCATCTACCTAGATCTCGCTAGTGCTTGACATAACTCGAAAAGAGATGACAAATTCTTGAATTCACTACGAAGAGAAATCTCAAGTATATAATGTTCTAGTTGATACTTTAGATGTGTTTGATCTTACTCAGAAAAATCTTCAGGATAGAATTGGCTTGCAAGCTTGCAAATTTTCTCGACATTAAAAGATGTATATGCATTTATCGGATCCAAAGTACCACTTAGCACAAGTAAACCAACTGTATTTTCATTAAATCGGATATTTAATTCTTGCAATTGAGAATCAATTGTGGCAATGAATATGTCAACCCGATAATGATGTTTAACTGTAAGATGCGACTGTGGATGTCGAGATGGAAATTTTCTTTTATATTGATCAGACATATCCGGTATATCCATCTGATGTTTCTCACAAAATAATCTTGTCTTATCAAGTAGGGCTTCCCAACCAGTCTCCCTAAGATTTTGAAGAAGTTTCTTTGTAGTAGATATAAGATGCATTGCATTTACAATATCTTGAGACTTGCACTGCAAAGCTTGACAAAGAAGATCAATGATTTCAAAAACTTCTTTCATGAGGTGTAATATAAAGACAAATTGGAAAGAGGTTAAAAGCTCATAAGCCTTCTCTGCATCTGCACGTTGAGCAGAGTCACCGTCATCAATGGGACTAATAAGAACTTCACATGTCGGGCTAAATATATTCAACAAGCTTGTGATTGATTTTAAATAAGAACCCCAATGAGTATCTCCAGCTCGCTGCAAAGAGCCAATTTGATTTAGCCCTATACCTGTTTCTATTTCTCCATTTGCAATTAAGAACTCAAGTTCAGAAGCTATAGCTGCTTTCAACTAATCATTTCTTTTGCAAGAAGTACTAGGAATGTTAATAATGTAAGTCAAACCATTAAAGAAGTGGTGAATTGGACCCACGTCTCTATATAATGCAACTAATGCTAATTGAAGCCGATGAGCCATACAATGTACATAATATGCACTTGGAGAATCATTGGAAATCAAGGCTTGTAGTCCATTCAATGCACCTCGCATGTTGCTTACTCCATTATACCCTTGACCTCTTATATTCTTTGTGCTGAGGTTATGAGAAGCAAGGAGTTTATAGATACCATCCTTTAGGGTCAATACTGTGGTGTTGGAAACATGAAGAAGTCCAAAAAACCGTTCTCGAATGAATCCATCCTTATCAACAAATCTTAAGACAAATGCCATTTGCTCCTTCTTTGAAATATCTCGAGCCACGTCAACAAGAACACAATAATTTGCATCTCCAAATCTTCTCGAATTGTTCTCTTTACTTGAAGAGTGAGACATTGAAGAATTTCTTTTTGAGTATCGGGGGATGTATATGAGGCATTAAGTGGAGCTTTGTCCAAAAAAAATTCTTTGACTTCCTTAGAAAAGTGTGCAAACCCTTTTATGGCTCGATGAAAATTACCACGATTAAGTGAATCAACACTTTCATCATGACCACGAAAAGCACATCCTTAAAGTGTCAACATACGAACACTATATATAGAGACATATAATCGTAGACGATTATTTACAATTTGTTGAACACTTTGTTGAGAAAGAGCTATTTCAATATGTTGATGTTGGTCTATTAGAGCAAAATAATTTTGAAGATCATTTTTATGTGGTGATGGAGGAGTACTCCCTTCATGCTTGCGAAGTAAACATCGTGGTCCGCTCATGACTCTTTTCCATTTTTCAAATTCTTTGGAAGTAAATTCATCTCGGTCATTTGGACAACCAAAAAGATAACATGGAAAGCAAAATGCTGCATCCCTATGGTGAGAATACTCCAACCAAGTAAACTTTTCAAACCAAGAAGGTTGAAACAGTCGGTTGTGATCATTTCCTTTCTTTGAATATGGAAAATCACCATTTCTATGGTATGCCCCCAATTCGATATAAGCACGACGAACTTCATCTTGTTTATTATAAGGATAATCACAAATTTGTCGACGCAATCCCGGATCACGCTCTAAAGAACCAATCAAATCTCTTTTGCATTTAATTTCATGTCTTGTAGAATCAACTCATGGAGATTTAAGAGGAGGTTTTTCAACTAAAGGAGTTGATGTTTGTGTATCACCTCCTAAAGTTTGAGTATTTTGTCTTTTAAAAAAAGAATCAATGGTGGCTTTTTTCCCCATTGATATTTTAGAAAATGAACTGATCCTGTACATTAATAAATTCATAGAAATATAAGACTCATTATTTATATTAACAAATGTCGAAAGTAATGCTTCTAGAAAAGGCTTACAGTTGATGGAAACAAATAAGTATCCGTGACAATTTGGAAATCCTAAGATAAAGGGATATTAATTAATACGAACCATAAGGATATTATTCGAATATATATATCTGTCAGTGGTCTTGTTAATTTTATAATGAATACTTAACTTTTAGTAAAGCACCAAAATTATTTCTATATGGAAATCGATATTATTTTACTTGTAGCAAAACTAATTGATATCATGGCTTAATATATAGCCATGATATCAATCTTCCTCGCCATCCCCGATCGAAAATTTTATACTTAATTCATTCAGAAATTGTGCTGCCAGTTTTTGACATGATAAGTAAAAGGAAGCATTTTATGTTAAGAATGAAGAAGATTCCTAAATATCCTGTAATTAGCTATATAGCTGTCAATTAGGAGAAGATTCCTCAATATCCTGTAATTAGCTATATAGATGTCAATTAGAAGATTCCTAATTATCCTGTGATTAGCTATATGGCTGTCAATTTAGGAAACTTACTCAAAATAGGCCTTAAAAGCTTGGATGTTCACTATATATATATGTACATAACCTCTTAATGAATCAATAAGAAATTATTCTCTCAATTCTCTTTATGGTATCAGAGCAATACTTTCTTGAGACCTAATACCTCTTCCAACAATCCCCATGGCTGGCGATGAAGCAACTCCACCCACACAACAACTTGTGACAAGGTCGGGACCTTCCAAGGCTGCAACACCATGGGAGAACTCCAATCATCCTCTTTTCCTCCATCATTCGGACCAACCAGGGGCTATGTTTGTCTCCGAACCTCTTGGAGAAGATAATTACTCAATATGGGCACCATCCATCATGATGTCTCTTGAGATCAAGAACAAGGCTGGTTTCGTCACTGGAACCCTCAAAAGATCGACCGTCAACCAAGAGGAAGGCCATCAATGGGACAAATGCAACACTTTGGTCAAGAGCTGGCTCATCGCATCTATGACGAAGAGCATGTCCAAGTCTGTAATTCACATCAAAGAGACTAGAACCATTTGGCTTGATCTGTAAGAGAGATTCGATGGAACCAACTCTGTTGCCTTGTTTAGGATTGAAAGCAACATTCATAATTGTTAGCAAGGAAACCGTTCTGTTACGGCATACTACACGGAATTGAAGGGCATGTGGGACGAGAAAGACATCCAATGTTCCTTCTTGTTTTGCAGTTGCGAGGCCGCGGCTGAAGTCGACAAATACATGGAAACGCAGAAGACGATGAAGTTCCTTATGGGGCTAAATGAGAGTTTTGAACAGGCTCGTGGGAACATAATCGGGATGGATCCTTTGCCTAGTCTAGGCAAGGCTTATCCCATCATACTCTGACATGAGAAATAATCACAGGTGACAGCCGAGAAAGCAAATTTAGTGACAGAATCCGCTGCCTTCTCTGTCAAGAACTCAATGGATAAAGAAGACCTAGAGTCCTCTGTCAATGCTGTGAAGAGAGGCCAGCAAGGAAATCGTGATGTCCGTTGCACAGATCGAGAAGGAGGAGGCAGGTACTGTGAGAAGTGCAACTTGACTAATCATAGTACCAAGTTCTGTCGTGCACATATCACTTGTTCCTACTGCAATTTGAAAGGGCACTCGGAGGGATATTGCCGGAAGAAGAAGAACGACATTGCGAACGGCATGTTGCAACCCAAAGCCAATTTGGTTGCTGCTGATGGTTCGGAAGGACTGAGTAAGAGCTTCCCCTTCACTAATAAGGAATGTCAAGGATTTCTCAATCAACTCTTAGCACAATCTCAGTCATCTACAAATCTTGTCAGTAACATACAAAACTATGAAGAGCTATCGGGTAAAATGCATCATCTATCTCAATCTAACAATGAACTTTTCTGGATTTTAGATAGTGGTGCCACTGACCACATAGTTTGCAGCCCTAAACTCCTCACATCTTATACAGCCCTTCCAAATGATTGAGTAAAATTACCTGACGGAACTTTAGTCTGTGTCACATACAAAGGCACCATCACATTTTCTTCTCAGTTTGTGCTTCATAACGTACTATGTGTCCCACAATTTTATCTCAATCTCATATCCATCAGCAAGCTAGGATTTGACTCACTCTATATCACCATTTTTCTAAAACAATTTTGTTTCATACAGGACCTACGATTGGAGAAGACGATTGGGACGGGAACTGAGAAGGAGGTACTCTATCGCCTCAATCTTCCAGGGAAAGCAACGTACAATGCGATCTACGTGGAGTCCTTTACACTGTGGCACCAACGTCTCCGTCATCCCTCATCTAAGGCATCTTCTTTGTTGAGTTTCCTTTCAAATAAGTCTTGTGACACAAACTCATGTCCCATTTGTCCTCTTGCGAAATTAACTCGCAAACCTTTTCTATTAAGTTTTAACCGAAGTCCTTCAATTTTTGACTTAATTCACATTGATATTTGGGGAGGTTATAAGGTTCCAACTTATTCAGGTGCAAAATACTTTTGAACTATTGTTGATGACCATTCACGTAGTACTTGGGTTTATTTGATTAAACGAAAGTCAGAAGCAAGATCTTTGCTCATGAATTTTGTCCTTTTTGTTGAAACTGTAACCCTTGTTTTCCATTTTGGGTATTCTTTTTTTTTAGTGTATTTTTTTCGTTTTGGTATAATTTTCTCTCGTGTATTCTTTCTGAACCTTATATTGGAGTTGTTTTCAATATATATTCGTTTTGTGGGTCAATCTTGATCTTTTGTGATTTATTTTCTACCCCTTGATTTGTTCTTGATCATTGTTATTATTTTTGCTCTTCATTTGTACCTTGTTCTCTTTATTTTTGTTCTTGGAGGCTTATGGTGATTTGGTTGCTCATCCTAATTCTAATCCCATTGTTTTTTTCCCCTAAATAACCACCAAAGCCAAATTAGCCACAATCCTACTTGAAATCCAATACAAACCATATTAAAACCCATCTCCTAGTATAACTCCCAATACCCATTAACCCACAACTAAACCCTATATATAAGCCCCTCTCCCTCTCCACTAAACCCTAACCCTGCTTCACACCCGACCTCCCTACCTCTCTCTCTCTCTCTCCCCTCCTTGTTTGCGCCGCAACCCGCACACAGCCCAGGCCGAAACCCCCTCCAAGCCGACACCTCTCCCCCGGCCTGTGTGCACCATCCCGACAGCCCCTACCCCTCTCGGCCTGCATCCAAACCCCAACACCCGAGCCCACTTCTCCCTACTCCCGATCCTCTCTCCTTGGCCATCCCGACTACCTCGCACACCACATAATCCCTCGTCCCTCTTTCGTGGTGTTCTCTTGTGGCCGCAAGCCACTATTATTATCTCGCTTTTGGAGTTTTAGTTCGTGTGGAGATTTTCGCTCAAGTTTGCTTGGATTCATTAGTTCATGGGTTTTGCTCGTTACTCTTGATTTTCGTTGTTCTTTATCTTCGGTTAAGGCAAGTAACTTGTACTCCAATTCATTTATTTGATACAAGTCAAAAATACCACCTATAGTGTAGTTGGGTCTAGAGACGACTCTTGTTTGTATTATTCTTGATGGATTTTGTTTCTATTGTGAAAACTTGACCATAATTGCCCCACGACACAATATGGACATGAATTTAACTTAGGTTTTACCCGTTCTTGATTTGATCATGTATGTGGGATTTTTGTGAGAATTCGTGATTTGGTTGAGACCCATGTGATATATTTGGTGTGGAAATGTTAAATACCCTAAATCATAATGTTTAGACACTTGGTAGACTCGATTTCATATTTGGTTGTGTTTTGAACAAGTTTTGTATGACATATGTTGAGTTGTTGTTAAAGAGAAAAATCTGTATTTTATCGCTGATTTGTTTTGTTTGTTATTTTGAACTATCTTGAAGTCAGTATCTTAATTTCGATAGAAAACATGAGTTTTAGAGAATTTCGTCTATTTTCAAACCCCTTTGACCTTGGTTGATTTCGTTTTTGTATGAGTGAGTTATGACTATTTTACTACAGAGGTTTCGATCTTTTCCAGATTTTATTTTTCGATGATTTTGATGACTAAATGATTTTGATTCTAATGCTACCTATATTATTTGGATCCAAAACTTTGGTCAGTGTTTCTTGATCTAGTTAGAGATTACCCAAAATTTTGGAGGATTTTATTGATACATTTTAGATGTTGTTTCATACTCGTTTATGAAAACTATACTTGCTGTATTTTGCTCGTTGTTCTGTAAAAAACCTTATTTTCACTATGGCTCCTTTAACTGTATGAAAAATGTTTGTGAAATATGAAAGTTAGTATATTTTATCTATTTTCATATCCCTTTGGCAGAATTGAATTTTGTTTCACTGGTTGCGAGATATCATAGTTTTCATATAGCAGTGTTGGGAATTTCAAATTTACCAAACTACTATTTATTCATGTTTTCTTATTTTTGATGACTGATCAAATTTTTCTGGAAAATTCTGAAACTTTATATTCTGAAACTATACATATAGGGGAATACCCCAGATTTTTCGTGAATTTATTTACTGAGTTTTCATGTCATTTTCCTGCTCCTGAATTCGTTTTTCTAATTTCTGGTTGAAGCTATTTTCTGTATTCAAATCAGTTTTGAGCCATGTTTTTGTGAATTAATATATGACTTATTTATACTCGCTGGATTCGGTTGGGAGTCTACTTTTTATACGTTTCGATGGATTCAGATTTGGATGTTTGTAACACTGGAAATCACTATTTTACTACAGTATGGTTTTGCTGTCTTGAACTTGAGATTTGTTTATTTTGGTTCTTTATGAGATATCTTGCACACGTACATGTTTATCTTGCACCTTGAACTCGTTACATGATCATGACATGATATACTTGATATGTTTTGCACATCTACATGCTTGTTGGATACTATTAATAATAAAATAACCAAGTCGGGGTTAAGGGAGATATCTAGTAGTGGATAGTGCAGAAACGTGTACTCAGAAGAACTTAGTGGTTATTGGAGCTTGTTTACAAGTGGATCTTGACACGATATACATGACACGTACACACATGACACTGGAGCTTATTTAGGTTTTGGAGCTTGTTTACATGATACATGAGTACATGATAGTTGGAGCTTGTCCCTGAGTACACTGCCCTGTATGGTCCCCTACAAAATCTAAAGCGAAATTATTTGTTGTAGCAACCATGTAGTAAAAACCGGAATGCATGAAGTGCTACCTAGATAGTAATAACTACAAGACTTAAATATGACACTTGAACATGATACATGCCTACTTGACACTTGACTACATGATACACGAGATTTGATACTTGATACATGGTACATGATTGCATGATTCTTGACACTGGTTACTTGTTGCATGACACTTGTTTACTTGACACTCAACACATACTATTATATTTGCTCATCTTGCCATGCTATGAATTATATCATGTATTCATGATTATACCATGCTAGGTTTGTTACTTAGATTTACCTATCCCATGTACTTGTATTCTACATTATAAGTAGCCCGTAACTTGCAATTGACATGTACTTGTTTTTCTTCTTCCTTCTGTGAATTTACTAATTGCATATCAGGATGGTCGGCTTCCAGACGGTATTGGCAAGATGATGTATTAGTGCTAGATTTTCTACTTTATGATTTTTATTATTATTGTTGCTTAAACTTGAATAAGATGTAATTGACTACTTGGATATTTATCTTGTATTTGGGCGATGTGACCCAGAATAATTAACTTGTTCAGAATTTGATTATTTGAGATTATTATATTTGGTTTCAAGTAATTTTTGTTGGTATCTTGTTTCAATTACGCATGCCTGGTTGTATCTTTTGCTTCCGACTCTGATTGTCTTGTGAAATATTGTAAAGATTCCAGAACAGCTTATGAATGATGAAAATCATTCTCTGGGCTTTTGTCTCGTATCCGTATTCCATATTCTTTTTAGGAAGCGAGGCGCGACAGGGTTTTTAGTAGTATCAGAGCACCAGGTTTAGCTAATATATTAGTTGCCTAATATATTAAACAAGTTTGGCTCAAACTGGAATCTGCTCAACATTTCACCAACCATGCATGCATAAATGAGTCAATTATTACCGACATTAATCTGGATGTAGTCTTATTCCATTCTTTTTTATCCCTTCTTATTCACTTCCTTGATTCTTTGATTCTTTTGTCTTTTTCTGTCGTCCTCTTTTATTGATCTCTTCTTGGGTATGAATTCATTCTTCTCATACCGTCCTCTTTGATTGATCTCTTCTTGGGTATGAATTCATTCTTCTCATACCAATATTCCTTGATTTTGGTGTCAACCATTCTTTTCTGTGTCTCTTTTGCTTTCTGTCTTAAGTGTTGTCCTTGTGTGCTCCTTCCCTGCTCATGTTCTGTTTGATTCTGGGGCAACCCATTCTTTTGTCTCCTCTCGATTTGTCGCTCGCCATCAGTTGGAATGCAGCAACATGTCAGAGGCTTGGAACATTGTGACAGGTGGTGGAGTTTTCATATGTTTCCGTGAGTGCAGGCAATGTCTATTGTTATTGGGGACGCAGATTTCAAAGCCAACCTGATTATAATTGGAAATTCGGGATTCGACGTTATTCTCGGTATGGATTGGTTGGGTGAAGCCCATGCCATTATTAATTGCCGTGCCAGGAAAGTTATCTTCAGAATTCCAGATCGAGCAGAATTCGAGTTCCATGCCGGGGAGTCTCATTGGCTGAGCAAAGACTACAGTTGAACAGGTGGATTGTGTGATGGAATTGCACTCAGGCTGTGAGGCTGCGCCTTTAGTAGTTCGGGATTTTTTGGATGTTTTTCCAGATGAGTTGCCTAGCTTACCCCCTGATAGGGAAGTGAAATTCGGTATTGATGTTCAGCCTGGAACAGCGCCGATATCAAAGAGTCCCTACAGGATGGCACCTGTTGAGCTAGCAGAGCTTAAGGTGCAGATTCAGCAGTTGCTTGATTTGGATTTCATCAGACCTAGTGTTTCATCTTGGGGTGCTTCGGTCCTTTTTGTTGACAAGAAGGATGGTAGTCATCAACTGTGCATGGATTATCGAGAATTGAACAGATTTAATATGAAGAATCGGTATCCGTTGCCCAGGATCGATGATTTGTTTGATCAGTTGTGTGGGGCTGCTATTTTCTCGAAGTTGGATATTCGTTCTGGGTATCACCAAGTCAAGGTGAAGGCTGTAGATATATAGAAGACTGTTTTCAGGACTAGATATGGGCACTATGAGTATCTTGTGATGCCATTCGGAGTTACGAACATGCCGGCTGTATTCATGAGTCTTATGAACCAAGTCTCAGTTCTTGGATAGATTTGTGGTGGTCTTCATTGATGATATTTTGGTGTATTCTCGGAATCGGAAAGATCATGCTGAGCATCTTAGAGTGGTTCTGCAGACTTTGAGAGAGAATCTCTATGGGAAACTCCGCAAGTGCGAGTTTTGGCTCGACAGGGTTTCTTTCTTAGGGCACATTATTTCAGGCAATGGTGTTTTTGTGGATCCGGCCAAGGTTGAGGCTGTGAAGGATTGGCCTATTCCCAAGTCAGTTTCAGAAGTCAGGAGTTTTCTCGGTTTCGCTGGCTATTATCGGAAGTTCATCCAAGACTTTTCGAAGATAGCAGGACCGTTGACTAAGTTAACTGAGAAGGATCAGAAGTTTTGTTGGCCTGATGAGTGCAATGGGGCTTTTGTTGAGGTGAAGAACAGATTGACGTCAGCGCCTGTGTTGACTATTCCAGATGGTTCAGGTAGATTTGTAATTCACTATGATGCTTCTGGTAAGGATCTTGGAGCAGTTTTGATGCAGAAGGGCCGAGTCATTCTGTATGCATCGAGGCAGTTGAGGCCGCATGAGAAAAACTATCATACTCATGACTTGGAGTTAGCGGCAGTGATTCATGCTTTGAAGCTATGGAGACATTATTTACTTAGAAACCGAGTGGAGATCTTTACAGACCACAAAAGTCTCAAGTACGTCTTCACCCAGAAGGAGTTAAACATGAGGCAAAGGCGTTGGTTGGAACTTATGGCCGATTATGACATCAGTTTGCAATACCATCCTGGTAAAGTAAACTTGGTGCTAGATGCTTTGAGCAGGAGACCAGCAGTTATGTTTCTTACTCAGCAGAGTGATCTCATTGAGCAGATGAGGAAGTTGGCATTGGATGTTGTATTGCCGAGTTCTGGTCTCAGTTGCTTGGCGCTCCAGCTGCAGTCATCTCTTGTTGATCAGATTAAGGAGGCGCAGACTGGTGATGCACAGTTGCGGAGTTTTCGAGCTGAGGTTGAGTCTGGGTCCAGGACGGACATGGTTATTCATGCTGATGGATCGCTTCATTTTGGTTCCCGGTTGTGTGTCCCTAAGGGCGAAGTTCGTCTGAGGTTGCTTGAAGAAGCTCATCAATCTTCGTATTCTATCCATCCTGGTGGTACTAGGATGTATCGGGATTTGAAGCTTCATTTCTGGTGGCATGGTATGAAGAGGGCTGTGGCTCGGTTTGTTTCTCAGAGTTTGGTCTGCCAGCAGGTTAAGGCAGAGCATCAAAGAACCGCTGGACTTTTTCAACCGCTTCCTATTCCAGAGTGGAAGTGGGAACATATCACTATGGATTTTGTGACCGCTTTGCCGAGGAGTCCTAAGGGTCCTAATGCCATTTGGGTGATTGTTGACCGATTGACGAAGAGTGCTCACTTCATCCCCTTTCATGTCGGTCAGTCTACTGAGAGCCTAACTGAGAGGTATATGCAAGAGATTGTTAAACTTCATGGGGTTCCAGTCAGTATTGTATCTGACAGGAATACGAGATTCAGATCTCAGTTCTGGGAGAGTCTTCAGAACAGTTTGGGGAGCAAATTAAAGTACAGTACAGCTTTTCATCCCCAGAATGATGGACAGTCAGAGCAGACTATTCAGATTCTTGAGGACCTATTGAGGTCATGTATGTTTTAGTTGGTGGATCTTGGGAGGATCATTTGCATCTCGTAGAGTTCTCGTACAATAACAGCTTTCAAGCCAGTATTAAAGTTGCTCCGTTCGAGGCACTCTATGGGCGGAGATGCAGATCATCAGTGTGCTGGGATGACATTATTGAGAGGCAGTTATTGGGTCCGGAGTTGATCACCAAGACAGTGGATGTTATGGTTCAGAGCAGGAAGCATTTGCAGGCAGCTCAGGATCGACAGAAGCGATGGACTGATGTCCATCAAAAAGCTTTGGAGTTTGGTGTTGGTGACCATGTTTTCCTTAAGGTATCGCCGTGGCGCAGTGTCATTCGGTTCGGTGGTGGGGGCAAGCTTAGTCCTAGGTTTATTGGATCGTTTGAGATTTTAGAGCGAGTAGGCAGGGTGGCCTATCGTCTTGCTTTGCCGCTAGTATTATCGAGGGTGCACGATGTTTTCCATGTCTCACAGCTCAGGAGATATATCCGAGATGAGAGCCACATGATCGACTATTCTGAGTTGACCGTTCGGCCGGATTTGACTTGTGAGATTCTGCCAGTTGCTATTGTGGATCGGCGGGAGAAAGTGCTTAAGAACAAGGTCATCAAGTTGGTTCGTGTTGCTTGGAATCCTCACTCGCCTGGTGAACCGACTTGGGAGCTGGAGGAGGAGATTCAGCAGAAGTTTCCTCATTTGTTTGAGTAGTTTGTTCTGATCTTTTGGTTGTTTTGGGGTTACCCTATGTATCTTCTTTTGAATTTCGAGGACGAAATTCTTCTAGTTAGGTGGGTAGGATTGTAACCCCTGTTTTCCATTTTGGGTATTCTTATTTTTTTAGTGTATTTTTTCGTTTTGGTGTATTTTTCTCTCGTGTATTCTTTCTGAACCTTATATTGGAGTTATTTTCAATATATATTCATTTTGTGGCTCAATCATGATCTTTTGTGATTCATTTTCTACCCCTTGATTTGTTCTTGATCATTGTTATTATTTTCGCTCTTCATTTGTGTCTTGTTCTCTTTATTTTTGTTCTTAGAGGCTCATGGTGATTTCGTTGCTCATCCTAATTCTAATCCCATTGTTTTTTTCCCTAAATAACCACCAAAGCCAAATTAGCCACAATCCTACTTGAAATCCAATACAAACCATATTAAAACCCATCTCCTAGTATAACTCCTAATACCCATTAACCCAATACCCATTAACCCACAACTAAACCCTATATATAAGCCCCTCTCCCTCTCCACTAAACCCTAACCCTACTTCACACACGGCCTCCCTACCTCTCTCTCTCTCTCTCCCCTCCTTGTTTGCACTGCAATCCGCACAGAGCCTAGGCCGAAACCCCCTCCAGGCCGACACCTATCCCCCGGCCTGTGTGCACCATCCCGACAGCCCTTACCCCTCTCGGCCTGCATCCAAACCCCAACACCCGAGCCCACTTCTCCCCTACTTACGATCCTCTCTCCTTGTCCATCCCGACCACCTCGCTCACCACATAATCCATCGTCCCTCTCTCGTGGTGTTCTCTTTTGGCCGCAAACCACTATTATTATCTCGCTTTTGGAGTTTTTGTTCGTGTGGACATTTTTGCTCAAGTTTGCTTGGATTCATTAGTTTGTGGATTTTGCTCGTTACTCTTTGTTTTCGTTGTTCTTCATCTTCGGTTAAGGCAAGTAACTTGTACTCCAATTTATTTGTTTGATACAAGTCAAAAATACTACCTATAGTGTAGTTGGGTCTAAAGACGACTCTTGTTTGTGTTATTCTTGATTGGTTTTGTCTCTATTGTAAAAACTTGACCATAGTTGCCCCATGACACAATATGGACTTGAATTTAACTTAAGTTTTACCCGTTCTTGATTTGATCATGTGTGTGGGATTTTTATGAGAATTCGTGATTTGGTTGAGACCCATGTGATATATTTGGTGTGGACATGTTAAATACCTTAATTCATGATGTTTAGACACTTGGTAGACTTGATTTCATGTTTGGTTATGTTTTGAACAAGTTTTGTATGATATATGTTGAGTTGTTGTTAAAGAGAAACAAACTGTATTTTGTCACTGATTTGTTTTGTTTGCTGTTTTGGACTATCTTGAAGGCAGTATCTTAATTTCGGTATAAAACATGAGTTTTAAAGAATTTCTTCTATTTTCAAACCCTCTGACCTTGCTTGATTTCATTTTCGTATGAGTGAGTTATGACTGTTTTACTACAGAGGTGTCGATCTTTTCCAGATTTTGTTTTTCGATAATTTTGATGACTAAATAATTTTGATTCTGATGCTAGCTATATTATTTTGATCCAAAACTTTGGTCAGTGTTGTTTTATCTAGTTAGGGATTACCCAAAATTTTGGAGTATTTTATTGAAGCATTTTAGATGTCGTTTCATACTCGTTTATGAAAACTATACTTGCTGTATTTTGCTCGCTCTTCTGTAAATAACCTTATTTTCACTATGACACCTTTTACTGTATGAAAAATATTTGTGAAATGTAAAAGTTATTATATTTTATCTATTTTCATATTTCTTTGGCGGAATTGGATTTCGATTCACTAGTTGCGAGATATTATAGTTTTCGTACAGCAGTGTTGGGAATTCCAGATTGGCCAAACTACTGTTTATTTATGTTTTCTTATTTTTGATGACTGATTAAATTTTTCTGGAAAATTCTGAAACTTTATATTCTGAAACTAGACATATAGGGGAATACCCCAGATTTTTTGTGGATTTATTTACTGAGCTTTCATGTCGTTTTCCTGCTCTTGAATTTGTTTTTCTGATTTCTGGCTGAACCTATTTTCTGTATTGAAATCAGTTTTGAGCCATGTTTTTGTGAATTAATATACAACTTACTTATAATCGTTGGATTCGTTTGGGAGTCTACTTTTTAGATGTTTCGACGGATTCAGATTTGTATGTTTGTAACACTAGGAATCACTATTTTACTACAATATGGTTTTGCTGTCCTGAACTTGAGATTTGTTTATTTTAGTTCTTTACGAGATATCTTGCACACGTACATGTTTATCTTGCAACTTGAACTCGTTACATGATCATGAAATGATATAATTGATATGTTTTGCACATCTACATGGTTGTTGGACACTATTAATAATAAAATAACCAAGCCCGGGTTAAGGGAAAGATCTAGTAGTGGATAGTGCAGAAACGTGTACTCGGAAGAACCTAGTGGTTATTGGAGCTTGTTTACATGTGGAGCTTGACACAATATACATGACACGTACACACATGACACTGAAGCTTGTTTAGATTTTGGAGCTTGTTTACATGATACATGATTACATGATACTTGGAGCTTGTCCCTGAGTACACTACCCTGTATGGTCCCCTACAAAATCTAAAGCGAAACTATTTATTGTAGCAACCATGTAGTAAAAACCGAGATGCATGAAGTGCTACCTAGATAGTAATAACTACAAGACTTAAATATGACACTTTAGCATGATACATGCCTACTTGACACTTGACTACATGATACACGAGATTTGATACTTGATACATGCTACATGATTACATGATTCTTGATACTGGTTACTTGTTCCAAGACACTTGTTTACTTGACACTCAACACATAATATTATATTTTCTCATCTTGCCATGCTATGAATTATATCCTGTATTCATGATTATACCATGCTAGGTTTGTTACTTAGATTTACCTATCCCATGTACTTGTATCCTACATTATAAGTGGCCTGTAACTTGCAATTGACGGGTACTTGTTTCTCTTCTTCCTTCTCTTGCAAATTTACTAATTACAGATCAGGATGGTCGGCTGCCATACGGTATTGGCGAGATGATGTATTAGTGCTGGATTTGCTACTTTATGATTTTTATTATTATTGTTGCTTGAACTTGAATAAGATGTACTTGACTACTTGGATATTTATCTTGTATTTAGGCGATGTGACCCAGAATAATTGGCTTGTTCAGAATTTGATTATTTGAGATTATTATATTTGGTTTCAAGTAATTTCTGTTGGTATCTTGTTTCAATTATGCATGCCTGGTTGTATCTTTTGGTTTCGACTCTGATTATCTTGTGAAATATTGTAAAGATTCCTGAACAGCTTATGAATGATAAAAATCATTCGCTGGGCTTTTTTCTCGTATCCGTATTCCGTATTTTTTTTGGAAAGCGGGGCGTGACAAAAACACAATTTTCTAAACATATCAGAAGGGTTCGAAGTGACAATGGTGCGGAATTCAATATTCCTGATTTCTATTCTTCCAAAGGGATAATTCATCAGACGAGTTGCATCAACACACCACAGCAAAATGATGTAGCTGAGCGCAAACATCGTCAATTATTAAATGTTGCCCGAGCTCTTCTTTTCCAGTCACATTTAACAAAACCATTTTGGGGGATGCAATTTTGACTGAAACCTATTTGATCAATCGAACCCCTACTCCTAATCTTCAAGGACAAAGCCTATTTGAAAAACTTCTTGGTTATCAACCTAGTTACTCTCACCTTAGGGTTTTCGGATGCCAGTGTTTTGTGTCCACTCACCCCCATCGACCGTCAAAGTTTGATCCTAGGTCAAGTGAGTGCATCTTTCTGGGATATCCAAATGGAAAGAAAGGGTATAAGGTTTACAATCTTGCCACACAAGAAATTATTTTCTCACGCGATGTTGATTTTGTTGAGCATGTGTTTCCTTACAAGTCTCTAATTGAGAAGTCCAACTCAAATTCCGATACCCTTCCTTATCCAATTCCTTCAAAATCCCCACTTATCTATTTTGATTCAAGTAAATCACTTCCTGATTCTATCCCTTTCGTTCCTCCACCAATCATGTCACCTATGTGTGACTCCTCATTTCCTTCTCCCCTTTCTCCTGATAAGACGTCAATACAGACTGGTTCTTCTTCTCGACTAGACACACAAACAGAGCCGCCTGCTCAAGAACCAGTCATGCCACAATCGCTGCCTACTCAGGCATTGGAATGACGCTCAACTCGTACCACCAAGATTCCTACGGCATTGCACGACTTTCACATTGGGGCGACCCTCCCTTCACGCACCGTCCCTTCTTCTTCGGCCGAGGTCATCAACCCTGGTATGGCTCACAACATCTCCTCTGTACTCTCATATTCCCAACTCTCTCCATCACATTGAGTCTTCATTGCTAACATTAGCTTGCAGAGAGAACCTTCTTCTTTTTCTCAGGCTGTCCAAGATCCTAAATGGAGAGAAACCATGCACCTTGAAATTGCAGCATTGCAAGCCAACAATACATGGAGTTTAGTGCCTCCTCCGGCGCACAAACGACCAATCGGCTGTAAATGGGTGTACAAAATCAAGTACAACCCCGACGGCACAGTGGAGCGCTATAAGGCGTGCTTAGTAGCCAAAGGGTATAGCCAGGTCGAGGGACTTGATTACTGCAAATCTTTCGCTCCAGTGACCAAGCTTACAACAGTTCGTGTTTTGCTAAGTCTCGCTGCCCTACGGAATTGGCATCTCCACCAGCTCGATGTCAATAATGCTTTCCTCAATGGTGATCTTCACGAGGATGTTTATATGCAGTTGCCACCTGGTTTTGCACGAAAGGGAGAGAAACAAGGTGTATGCAAGCTCCACAAGTCCTTGTATGGATTGAAACAAGCCTTGCGGCAATGGTTCATTAAGCTCTCAGCTGCTCTTGAAACCTCAGGATTTCGACAATCATGGTCGGACTACTCTTTATTCGTACGCAACCACGATGGCAAGTTCACTGCTCTTTTGGTTTACGTGGATGATGTGATACTTGCTGGAAATAGCTTGGAGGACATCACGGAGACAAAAGCCTTCTTATCCAACAGGTTCAAGCTAAAGGACATTGGAAAACTCAAGTATTTCCTAGGTCTGGAAATGGCACGCTCACGGAAAGGCATTGTACTGAGCCAACGTAAGTACGCATTGGAGATTCTGGAGGATACGGGTTTCTTGGGAGCCAAGCCTTCTCGATTTCCCATTGAGCAGAACATATGCCTAATACAATGTGATGGAAAGATACTGCAAGATGCTTCAAGGTACAGAAGATTAGTTGGGCGCCTCATCTATCTCACCATCACAAGGCCTAATTTGGTTTATGTAGTGCACACACTTAGTCAATTTATGGACAAGCCGTGGGAACCTCACATGGAGGCAGCTTACCGAGTACTAAGGTATTTGAAGCAAACTCCAGGTCAAGGTATTCTCCTACCTTCTACTGGATCCTTGAAGTTGACAGCATATTGCGATGCGGACTGGGCAAGATGTAAGGACACAAGGAGGTCGACGACGAGATACTGTATGTTCCTTAGGAATGCTCCGGTCTCATGGAAAACAAAGAAACAAAGCACGATTTCTCGCTCGAGTGCCGAGGAAGAGTATCGCTCCATGGTGACAACCTGTTGCGAGGTAACATGGTTGTTATATGTTTTGCGTGATTTGAATGTGATTCAAGCACAACCTATGGATTTCTACTGTGACAATAAGGCGGCAATTCACATAGCTTCTAATCCCGTATTCCATGAGAGAACGAAACACATTGAGATCATTGCCATGTGGTAAGGGAAAAGGTGCAAAAGGAAATGATAAAGACACAATATCTTAGAACGCAAGAACAGCCTGCAGACATTTTCACAAAGCCATTGAGTTCGAATCAGTTCCATGTGTTGTAAAGCAAGTTAGGAGTGGTCAACATCCACTCCAACTTGAGGGGGGTGTTAAGAATGAAGAAGATTCCTAAATATCCTATGATTAGCTATATAGCGGTCAATTAGGAGAAGATTCCTCAATATCCTATAATTAGCTATATTGCTGTCAATTAGAAGATTCCTAATTATCCTGTAATTAGCTATATGGCTATCAATTAGGAGAGCTGTCAATTAGAAGATTCCTAATTATCCTGTGATTAGCTATATGGCTGTCAATTTGGGAGTCTTACTCAAAATAGGCCCTAAAAGCTTGGATGTTCACTGTATATACATGTACATAACCTCTCAATGAATCAATAAGAAATTATTCTCTCAATTCTCTTTATTTTAGGTTCATGAATGACAAAACGAAAGGAAACTATATTGTTGGAGGCATGAACGTAATTTGTGAATTATTTAAAAATATTGACATAAACTGCTAAAAAAAATCAAGTAAAAACTGAAAAGTTCATCAAGTATTTGTAGGCATTAAGTTAAGTTGACAACAATTATGTCACTGAATTGGCTTCTGTCCATTTTTCGTAGTATTTTTATGTCACTAAATTTGGGAAGAAAACTAGCCAAAAGCTTTTTGGTGTTTGTGTGCAGTCAATGGCTTGGATTAGTCTCTGTGTTGAGTGAGAGTACGAGTGTGGAAAAGGATATAAAATTATGGGATAGCTTTTTATATATCTGATCTTATTAGTGTCAAAGTTTGTAGATTACAGGTATAACTATGAGCACTCCATCAATTACATCTCTCTGACTCTGCAATGACTGGTGACTGCGTTCATTAGAACTTTAAACTACCTAAATATTTCACCAGCATTGTAATTTTCTAAAATCAAATAGTTAAACTCATAGGTGCATGTATGATTTAATTCCTTTATGTTAATTTGATATAGGAAATGTATCATAGGCTATTCTACTAAAAAACATCGATGCTTTGATACTCTCTCTGATGAAATAGTCCTTTGAAAAGAAAAAAAACATTAGTATTTCGGACAGTTTTAGTGCTAGTTTTGAATGTGTTTCACATATCATCCTTGTGAGGTGTCTTAATTTGAGAAAATGCACTAATTCTTCATTTTACCATCAAAGTGTCAAGTACAAAAACAAATCGTGATATTTAACTGTTACCAGAACAATAAGCAAGCAAAGTAACGTATTGTAACAGTGAAATTTTATTGCGGAAATATAGATATTTATGCTGGTAATACAGAAGCAATTCAAATATACGTTTTACAAACCATTTATTGAAGGCTTTTCTATCTATCCTAATCAAAATTTAAATTATATCAAAGTTCATACCTATATATATTGCCTGATGTACATATGCATTCTATATGCCAGACAAACTATAAGTGAATGCTATGAAAACCACTGCCTTAATCTTTAATTTAGTTGGGTAGCTTAAAAATTAAACAAGACTCTTTTGAATCCCCAAAAAACCTATGTCCATTTTCAATTAACCTATGGGGAAGATAATTAATGATTATAAGACCTTATCCTCACAACCTCAACCCACAAGAGATAACTTACTATTATCCTTGCAAAATTTATTATCACCTAAATACTAATAGATGAGAAGCTACTGAATGCATTATAAAAATTAAAGATAGCTCAGAAATCAGAAACAGTTGGGCTGGTTTCGACGATGTAGGTCATAGCAGCAGCAACTGTAAATGGAGCTAGGTCAAGAGATTATTAAAGGAAGCACAGAATCCTGACTTCAAATTACTTCGTGACCTTTTTAAATAACTTCATTTTTCGCAGTATTTTTATGTCACTAAATTGGGGAATAAATTTATGAGTGGATTCTAACCTTCCTCTGATTCTCTTGTCCTCTTGTGCGAGGAGCGCCTGTGGTAGCGCAGGCGGTGCTGCGAGTTTGCGATGGAGGGCTGCTGGGGCGACGGGGGCGATGAGAGGGTGCAGGGGGGCGACGAGGAAGGGATGAGCGAGGATGACCATCGGGGATGGCGAGGAAGATGATCCACAATCGGGGATGGCGATGTGGTGGTCGAGGGTAGATGGATTTCAGATTTGGGGGAAATTGTTTTGATTTTAGATTGGGGATATGAACAGATTGAGGATATATAGAGAGGGGGTTTTCTAAAAATTTTCAGGGGGCAAACTGTAAAAATGAATATATTAGAGGGGTTTTAAATTTTTTTTTTTTGAGGGGGGGGAGGGGGGGCGGTCAGGGGGTGAAGATGCAGATCACCCTCGAAATAGCCATTGTTCGGTTAAGTCATCACGAATCACATAAGGGATAGTTTACCCATATTAATACCTAATATACTTAATTAGCAAGGTTTGAGAACTCGAATTCAGCTTTGGGTTTGGTCCAAAGCCTCCAAGATATGAAAATTTTGGGCCTAGCATCTCTCCAGCTAAAGATGAAACGACCACAAGATGCATTGCTTAATGTAGTACAACAACTTTAAAATGTCTTGTTGAGCCTAACTACAAGAAGAAGATGCGCTGCTTAATGTAGAATTAGAAGACTTATAAATAAGTCAATAACTAACAGCATCTTTCTTCCCTTCAAATTCTTGATAAATATCCATGCTCTTCTTACCTTTTTTTTCTATTGTTATACCTTGTATTTAATCTAATGAACCTAAAGAATTCTCCATCATCAAGAAAACACTTTATCAACCTATCCCATCAACCAAAAAGCATGATCATTCAATGTATAAAGTTTAAAAACTCACCCATCATGCCTAAATGAAAATTTTACAAACCAAAATATTGATGAGTTTGATACACTATCCCTATCAGTTGGCTTCTGTGGCAATTACATTGAATGCCCATATAAATAATCTGTCAACAAGCGAAATTTTAGGCCAAAACTATAAGCGCAATCTATGATTTTTTACCCTAATTTAAAACAAGTCTGACTATTAAATAACCCATTTGAATTTCAAACTTGTCTTTTCAATTTTTCCTCTAATTTAGGTGTTTAAATTATCTGGACTGCATAGGCCCCAACTAAACATTGTAAAAGGATCAAGTATATAAGGAAAGGAAAATATGTTTTGCTTGCTTTCTACTTTGAGTACTTAGTTAGATGTTAAAATGCATGACTATCTAGCATGATACCACTACAACCGCCGAAGGCTTCCCCGGCGTTTTTTTATAGCTTCACCGGCGGTTTTAAACGCCGGTGGATATCCTACCGATGCTTCGAACAGCGCCGCACCAACCGCCGGCGGTGCGCGTGCCGGGCTTTGGTGGGCAAGCTTCCCCGGCGCTTACAGAACCGCCGGTAGATGTTATATATTGGCCGGTGCTTCTAAACGCGTCGGTGAAAGAAGTTTTTTATTTTTAAAAAAAAAGGAATTTACCCCTACCCCGGCGCTTCAAAAACGCCGGGGCATACATATTTAAATAAAATAATTATTTTAAAAATTTGAAATACTTTAATTTTTAAAAATGTTCCCCGGAGTTTTCTAAAATGCCGGGGTGTTTTAAATAAAAAAATATATGCAGATTGAGAAAATTAAATTCAGATTTTTTAGCATATACAGATTTGAAATATACAGATTATGAAAATCTGTATATATATATATATATATATATTTTACAACAGGTAAAAATTGTACAAATTTCTAGTAATATACACAATAAAACAATAAAAATTTTAACTGACAAAATTCGTAATATTTTGTAAACTTCAGAAGTTTAAAGTTCTATAAAATTCATAATCGTCGACGGCAATAACACAAGTATCAAGTTACATATATCATGTTTACATCAAAAAAGTTCCAACAAGTTTGTTCATAAAAAATGATTTCACCACAAAAAAGACAAAAAATGACTTGCAATTGGTAGATTTTCTTAATCGGTACGCCTCCTTAGGTTGTTGCTTCCATCATGCTCGCTTTGATTCTCTGGATTCGCCCGACTTGAATTAGTTGGAACTCTATTCTGAAACTGTGTAAGTCACATTGTAAAAAAAAATTAGGTAGTAATTTGTGTGAAATCAAGACAAATATAACTCCTACCAAAAAATGAATGCTTGAGATTAGACTACTGAAATTTCCTATATCCATTGCCACTGGAGTAAATGTAGTTCTTTTGTTAAAAGGTAATCTCCACTACTACTTCCAAATTGAAAGAGCTTGTGGTTTGGTTACAAAAATTCGAACTAGGAAGCAAATCTAACCCACTCTAACATGAATGTTTGTGCAAGATCTGTAATGGTCACTTTTGCAAATTTAGCCATCACTAGCATACCCACATTAAATTTGCCCACTTGGGTGAGCCGCTAATGGTTAGAATGCATCTGTCAAGGGCCTGTTCACCTAAGGGTGGTGAGTTCAGATGCCCTTTGTGATGCCTTCCTTAACTGTACTGAAACATTTCTCCATCGAACAGGCATATAAGTAAGCATTTTGCTAAAAATGCTCTTTTAAGTATAATGTATTAGTAATTTTTGGATAAAGATCTGTCTTATAGATTGTCCAATACAATGCTCATCTTTATTTACAAGTAGGAATTAGATGGTTGTAGGATTTATTTTCCTATGCGTTGATGCTTAATGCACTAAAGAGTCGTAATTCGTAATTCTCTTACCATCTCTCCCATTTCTCAATCCAAGATAATAGAGGATCAGGATGACTGGGTAGACAGCTGAGTAAGAACTTAAAATAAAGTCTGACTAATGCAAGAAATGAATCTGTAAATATATGATTTAATTTTTCAGTTCCTTATGAATTAATTGCCCAGTAAATAAATGAGGTGAAACTAGAAAGTTGTTGTGGTCTATAATTTAGAGCGTACAGATCTAGAATTCAAATATATGTCTTGTTCTAAGGATTTCATTTAGCTGGCCTGAGAAATTAGATGAAGGCTTTGTTCTTATTTCTGTTGCTGACCAGCAAGGAAATTTCAGTAGTGAAAGTGAATATTGTTGTAGTTAATTTAAGTTGTTACCTTAGTATCCTGTTGGTACTATTGATTAACTTCTTTTGTCTGTCAGCCTCCTTCCGTCCTGCTTATCAATTTAAGTTTTTCTTAAAAAGTCTATACATATATCATTGTCTCCTTGATTTCTAAAAGTCTATACATATATCAGATTAAAGCAAAGTAATCAAGTATGTTCCGAAAAATATACTTGTAAATGTGATTCAAAGTTAAATAAAATAAGTTTAAAAAAAAACAATTTCTAACTTGTGTCGGAATAGCTGGATCGGGATTTTGTTGCCTCACCAAAGCTGCAACTACCTCTTGAAGCTGTGACAACCCTGACCTTAAAGAGCGTATCTCCTCATCTCTCGGATCCTCAGCAGTAGACGGACGAGCCTCGAAGACTTCAGTGGGCGTTGGGCCTAAACCCATTCCACGCACACGGCCAGGGCGCTCTGGGCCTCTTGTTTTGATCAAAGCATGACACTGAAGTGATAATGCATCTAAGGCAGATGTGGTAGAGTCGGAGGCCATTGTGGAAGACAGTTCAGCATACTTGACTCTAGCAGTGCTCTGTTAAAATACAAATTGGCATAAAATTATATAAGTTATTTACTTCTATAAGTGACTTAACAAATCAAAGAACGCATACTTCATGAAGAAAAATTACCAATATCATCGCAGCTGTTGTGGAAACAAATTGGCCATCTGATTTCTTGTGGGTCGCGTCAAAAAAATCTAGATCGCCAAATTTGTTTGCACCGTGTTCCTCAACCTTTATATTAATAAATCACAGCTATAAGAAAGTTTAAAATCTTTGTATATTCATTAGTGAAAAAAAAAATACTTAACACATACCAATCTCTCACGAACTATAGCGAAGCTACTAGTTCCAGCAGTGTGCAATACATCCTGTTTTCCTCGACTTGCCGAACCAATTTTAGACCTTTTCTGCACATTTCAGATAATTACAACTCAATCAAAATTAGTTTAAATTATCAAATGCAATAATTGTTATTGTATTATTCATTAGTTTAAATAATCAAATGCAAGAAACTGGCGAAATTCAATGTATATTTGTAATCCTCCTATTTCTACATGCTTATAGCTTTAAGTGAAGTATACAGTACAAAAAATCAAAGATCAAACTAAAGATTTGACGGGCCAATTGCTGTGATGTCTAATACCATATGTTTATTAATGGGCAGGGAGTAATACCATAAATAAGTGGCATACATTAATACATACCACACAATTGCTCCATATGACCAAAAATTTTGTAATTAATCTCTTTGCTACAAAGTAACCTAATAATTAATCTCTTCGCTACAAAGTAAAAGGCCTGGATTTACTATTCTAGTTGCACGGTTCCCCAATCTTGGCAATGTTTTTAGGGATTTACTAATATCCTTTAACAAACACAAACACCAAACACAAAACACAAATACTAGCATTATGAATAATCACAGGATAATAGAAGATATCTACTAAACACCAAACTGATCTGAAACATTTCAAAAGTTCAGAACTGAGACCCCACCTGTATCTCCCTCCCTCCCTCCCTCCCTCCCTCCATCAGGTAATACACCTGACCAATCAAGAGTAGATATTGAGAGGGGACTCCACAAAGGGGAACCAAGATACAGATGGGTGCCAGACACACCCAAATGTCAGAATTCCTTGGTGAGTGAGTGAATGACAGTAGTACACTCCACAAAATTGAATCCCTCCGCTTGGGTCACACTTTAACTCCTAGTTACTTTATACTTTTTAATAAGATTTTCAATTTTACCCTTCACTTAGTATATTTTCTCTTATAAACCTGCTACAATACCAAATATATATATATATATATATATATATATATATATATATATATATATGTAATGTCGGGGGATGGTGTCAAAAACGGATTAACACACACAACCACAACATTACTAGAAATGAAAGCATACATACTCTCCTTTGATTAAAAAAGTCAAATTTAAATTTAAATTTTTAAAAAAAACCAATAACAAAAGAAATGAACAATCAAGAGAAATATATATAGTTTGAATACCTTTCCCTCTGGAGAACTCCAAAAATGAACAAGGTAGTGCCAATCGGAAGGATTAACATTGGGGGGGGACAACCCTTGCATTCTCGGCTGCGGATTTATTTTCATCAAAAAATGCCGCTTTCAATTCACATTTCCAGTCTCTCCACTTCTTTCCCATAGACTTATTCAACCATTTCTTGTCAAGATTGTCGGGGTATTGAAATTTTTGCTGTATAATATGATTGATAAGCAAATATATAGGATTAGGAACAAGTAATATAGGCAAATTTTTGCTGTATTAAATTATCTGTTTGTTGCATTTCTTTCATAATTACTGTTAGGAGTCAAACCTTTGTTACACTATACTGGATCCCTAGACTTTGGAGGAACAACATTGTATCAGTCACTATACTGATGATACACTAGTCAAAAAATGTATCATGATATCCTGGTGTAATTATAAAACCTTCATCCTCCCACACCCCCACCCCACAAATTGCTATGTAGATTCTCGACTAATTTTTGGCATCTGCACTGCAGAATCAGTCATGATATTGAAGAAAAATAATGTTGTGGAGGTGATTACAGATACTTTGGTACAGAGAGAATGATAACCAAATGACCATCTGCTTCTTTTCAGGATCTCATAGACTCATATTCACAATATCTTTGATGTGTAATAATGTTGAAGTTTGTGCTTTATTTACAGAAGTTAAAAAAACATCATATGTCACTTGTAACATGTGTTACATACTTGGACAATTATATTGTTGCTCCTATATTTGTAGAACCTTAACCATCTAAGCCTATTCCTGGCTTTCCAGCCCTTATGATTTTTTGTATGCTGCTTTGTCATTCAAATTAAAAAGCCCTCTCCCCTCTGCAAACTAAATTAGCAAATTAACACTGATGGATAAGTACTTAGTGACAATTATACAAAATGTTTACCTTCACTTTCTCACAAGATACCTGCAATATTATTGCCCATGGATATACTTCATTAATGTATCAAGGGATAATAAATCATGAATGTTTAAATATTTCTCTAGTGATTTTATACACTAGGAACAACATTGTATCAGTCACTATACTGATTATGCATGCATGTTGTTTGCATATTATGTGTGTTACTCATGATATTTTCGAGTTGGCGATTGCTTAGGGATACTTAAGAACTTTTTAATCTTACCAAACAAATTGAATGAGAATGAATACCTTGATTGTATTGATGGCAATTGTCTTAGACGTCGCCGGAATTTTTGACCATCTGTCGTAAGACAATGGTAGTATTTGACCATTTCTTGCAATTACCCTATGAAATTAGCAAATGTAGATGCTTCCTTGCCAACAGGTTGGTTTGCATGGTCGAAGGTCACCACAATTTTGTCGTTCGGCTGACGCTTCTAGACATCTCCCATCCTCGTCGATCCCCCTTTTTTTTTATTGCCGATGCACTCCCCTCATCGATCTCAAACTGAGTGTCAATCTCCATCTCTTCTGGAGACTGTCCCTGCACATCCCCCGTGCTTGGTGTTGGCGAGGGAGCCCTTTTTGTAGGTCGTCGAGGCATTTTTCACTTACAACAAAAAACATCATATTAACTGCAATGTGGGGAAAACCACTTTCATAAACAAACATCACTTATTGAAGTGCTAATTAAACAAACAAATATACTATTAGATCTTATTACAATATAAATGTGGACTAGAACATTTATATTTTGGAGGGGGTTTCTGATTTGTGTTTTTAAGGCTTTGAAACCAGCTCACACATTCTGTGTGACCCTTCATAAATAGTGCATGTAGAATTTCAGGGTGTACAGTACATATACTATTGACTTAAAGGTAGGTAGTGTACATAGAGATATATATGTATGTATATCTGATCAGAATCAGTTTTATATTTGTATTTAACTAATTTTTGAATATTTATCAGATTCATATAATTGAACTGACTGCATTAATAACAGCATGTCAGAAATCTAAATTCAAATATGGTAATTACTTTTTGAGAAAGCATATATGGAAGTCAATCATCATAATCTGTTTCACACTAATCCTACTCTTGTAAGGAATCCGCCAAAAATATGAAATTTTAGGATTTACAAACCTCTCTAAAATATCTTAAATCCACTAGGGTTTCTATTACTACTCTCTCTTAGACCCTTCTCAACTTCTATAATAACTGAGAAAAACAAAAAAACATAGCACTTTTGTGGGATTGCAAACACAATATCGTTGAGATAAATTGTGCAGTATTTACACATTTTCATCTACAATTTTATTGATCAGCTCTGTTTATGAGTTGCAGAAGACAAACATACAAGAAAATGATAACAGAGTATATGTAACATGAGAGAACCCCTGTAAGCATAAAACATCACAAAACCTAACAGAGTATATATAACATCAGCAAATAAAAGCATAGGGCAGCCCCAAAAAACACCATTAAAATCACCATCCAAAGCATAGTGATGATCAAAAGAAGGACCACACCAGCCATGGGAAAAGGAAGCAGCAGCAAGCATCGAAAACCTTAGAGCCACGGGAAGGAGATCTTGCATCAATATGTGGTAGTCATGTGACTTTGGACCCTGAAGCTTCTTCTCTTTAGAGTTGACGCACCATGCTATGTTAGATGAATAGCCATCAGGGACTTTAATCTCCTGTAACACCTTGCAAAATAATCCCAATTCTTTTTGGGACATTGAATAAATTGCTGAAGGGAGACGGACTCTGCCATTAGGTAAATGCTCTGGGTGCAACTCATGTTGTATGTCCATCGAAACTAAATCAAGGCGACACTTGAAATTATCTTTGGTCTTCCGATCATCCCCCATGACAGTTCCTATACAATTTTTGCCGATAATTTTCCCAATGTGCATCACATCTAAATTATGACGTAATGAGTTGAATTCCCAATACGGCAACTCAAAAAAAATGCTCTTCTTCTTCCATGACCCTAAATCAACCATGTTGTCACATTCATCTGCATCGCATAAGTCAGTGTCCTCATCCCTTGCTTTTCTCTTGCCTTTCTTGATGACTTCTGGTTCTTTGCCGTAATTGAAATTATGACCTTGTAATTGCCTAGACACATCTGACCCTGTCAAAATTTCAAGCGCATGCCCCCACTCCTGCAACCCATCAAATGTTGAAGTTTCTAACCTGAATATGTGTGTGTCATGCAACCATCTTCGATGACCCATGTAACAAAATTTTCTACCATTATACAACCATTTTGAAACAGTTTGATCAGCACAATAAGGACATGCATAATGCCCTTTGGTACTATAACTAGATAAATTTGCATATGCAGGAAAATCATTGATTGTCCAAGTCAACGCAACCCTGAAACGAAAAGTTTGTTTAGCTGTTGCATCATAGGTTGGAACACCCTCCAATAATTTTTGAAGTTCATCTATTAATGGTTGAAGGTACACGTCTATATCATTTCCTGGACTTTTTGGTCCATGAATTATCATTGACAACATAAACGATGAAGGTTTCATACATTTCCAAGGGGGCAAATTGTACGGAATTAACACAACGGGCCATATGCTATATGTATTGCTCATTTTGCCTGAATGGGTTAAAACCATCACTGGCTAATCCAAGTCTCACACTTCGAGGATCTTCAGCAAAATCAGAATATCTTTCATCAAATTTTTTCCAAGATTGAGAATCAGCCGGGTGTCTGAGAATCCCGTCATCCTTGCGACATTCTGCATGCCATCTCATATCCGAAGAAGTTTTAGATGACATAAACATTCTTTGCACCCTAGGAATAAGAGGAAAATATCACAAAATTTTTGCATGCCTCTTTTTCCTACTTGTTTTAATAGAGTCATCAGCTTCTTGGCCTTCATTTGGTTTTCCTTTCCATTTTGACGTTCCGCATATTTCACAATTCTGTAGTCTTACCTTATCCCCCCTGAACAGCATACAATCAAATGGACAAGCTAAAATCTTCTCATACCCTAAACCAAAAGACTTCAGAAATTTTTTGGTAGCATGGGATGATTCTGGAATACAAATTTCGGGAAATGCTTCATTCAACAACTGAAGTAGCTTGTTGAAGGACTTAGCAGACCACCCGTTTAAAGTTTTGATCTGAAATAATCTAACAATGAATGCAAATTTCGTAAATTTTGAGCAATCACGGTACAAAGGTGTACTAGCATCTTCCATTAACTTAGTAAAGGCTTCATATTCTTTATTTACTTCAGAATCTTGTCTTTCCTCTTCCAATCCTCCACTAATGTCTACAGTTACTGTTGGCTCGTTATGGATTTGTGTTGTTGGACTATTGGAGTGTGTTGGATTGTTACGAATTCCAAATGCATCCCGCAATAAATCTTGCATCTCATCGGCCACATTTAAGTCGTCATTTGATATGGGCTCGTCTTCATCTTCTAACACACCCGGTTCAACCGAATTGCCTGGGCATGCTCTCCATGGCAAAATCATTGTGTGTACCCTTGGAGAAAACCATTGATCACCAAATGTGTTTCAACTTGGATGCATGTCTTCAGATGACAGTTAGTACACCGCCGGCATGGACAAAGAATCAAATTTGGATCACGAGAATTTTTCTTGGCAAAAATAATGAAATCTTTAACGCCGTCCCGATACTCCTTTGATAATCGTGATTTGCTCATCTAGCTTTTATCCATTTCAACAATATCACTAAATCTGAAATTAAAATTTCATATATTTAAATATTAATAACATCTACTTTACTATGTTGATTGGTCATGAATAGTGTGAAATAATTATTATTACACCTATTAATGGTGGAGTGTCATTTGCAATGTTAATATGCATATGTTATAATTTGTCAATTAATTTATAAGGTGATATATTTCCGTTCTTAATGAGCCAACCAATTTCAGGGATAAAGTTAGGCAATGATAACGATTTTTTGCAGCTTAAAAAAGGAGGGGATCTTGTGAAATAGGAAATGCTTGTCAATCACATTTGTTCTTGTAATAGCTATTGATTTCAACTTGTGTGTATTGTGTTTGACTGTTTGGAAAAAATGGAATAGAGATGATGGGAAGAAATGATCTTTTAAGCTGGTAAGGTGATTCAATGCTATTTATGAAATTTTTTATCTTAAAATAGATATCATAGCCAAAGTCCCAAGTTAAAGAAGCTGCTGAGAAAGAACTTTGAACATAATGGACATTAGGTGCATCCTTCTAATTTTATTTTAAAAAATCCCTAATTTCTGACTGTATCCCTACTTCCCAAAAATGAGCCTTTAGTTAGTGAGATGTACTTTAGGCTCGTTTCTAAACATATAAATCCCTATTAATTATTTATGAATACAACATAGGCAAATTTATGGTAACTGCAGATTTCCATATGATCAGCCGACAGATCAACTAATGTCTCAAGACTCAATGGAATCTACAGCTGACAACGGTTGACTATGGATCAAACATCATAATCATGGTGGTTAATAGTTGTTAGGAATCCTCCCATAAACATAGATGATTGAGATCTGAACTACTTGTCGAAGTTACATGTATAGTATTACTCAGCACATGGTTTTACATCATGGTAGCATCTCAGATAATTAATTGGTTCAATGCAGAGAGAATGCATATGTTTATAATGAAACTGAAGTTGTACAATACTTACCTTTGAAAGCTTATAGTATGAACAAATATAAATAAAAAGTGGAACGCAGACAACACCCAGATAGATTGAATAACTTAAGGAATACACTAAATTAAACTCAATTTCTTTTCATAGTTTGACAGATCCAATAATACCCGTTAAATTTTGTCACAAAACATGGATATTCTATATGCAGATAATATTAACATTTGCTTATGAAATACACAAATTCACTCCATTTACATCAACATCCCTAATATCAAGCAGTTTTCTTAGCAGGCTTTAGGCTTTAGATCTGAATTAGGTGAATAACAACTGATGAGTCTTTAGGCTTTAGGCTTTAGATCTGAATTAGGTGCATCCTTCTAATTTTTAAAATAAAATTAGAAGGATGGACATTAGCCAAAGTCAAAAGTCAGAAATTAGGTGCATCCTTCTGATGCTAATTGTTCATTTATTTGTTTGTGCATCCTTCTAATACAACAAACCCTAATTAGTCCACATTATAAAATCCCAACCCATTCTCAAATCGCAAAATATCCCTAAATCACAGATTATTTCGCACAAAATCCCAAACAATTTCATTATAAAATAAAAAATTTATTAAAAGTCGAAAATAATCATACCGGAGATAAGAGAGGGTTTGAGAGCTAGAGAGAGGGGGAGAACGATGGCGTACGGTGGAGGAGCATGGTAGAGGAGCACGGTAGAGGAGACGATCTGGAGGCGCACGGCGGAGGAGACGAGCGATAGGGTTTGAGAGAGGAGCGAGGGGATTTGGGTAGCGGTGCTGAGAAACCAGCGAGCAGATTTGGAGAGGGTGACGCGCGAGGGGATTTGGAGACGAGGGATTTGGAGAGGAGACAAATATTCGTTTTTACATCTTGTAGGGGTGAGAATTATTTTTAAGTGATATCTTATTTTATTTATTTTCAATATTGATATTGGTATGAATATTTGTGGTAGATTGGTATTATTATTATATTAGAGTTAAGAGTTGAGATTTTATGTGAGAAAATATAGTTATTTTATTTTATCATTCTGGGGGATTATTATAAGATAATTTTAAGTATTTTGTATTGTTTATAATGTATTGAGATTTGGGGTTTATTTGAAATGTATTAAGTTTGGGGGGCTTATAGACAATTATCCCTTACTAAATACATTATTTATTTATCTATTATTTATTTATCTACTTTACACAACCCCCCCCCCCCCCCACCCTTCTCCTTCTCCTTTCCTTCTTCTTCTTCCCTTCCTTATTCGATCCCAACCCCAGAGAAAGAAACCCCCGGCTCTTCTCCCCTTCCTCCTCCCGTTCACTCCCAGCCGAAGGAAACCCCACTCCCCTTCCATCTCCTCCCATCTCTTTCTTCTTTCTTTCCCTTCCCGCCTTTTTCCCGATCGGAAAGAACCCCCCTGCCGAACCCATCGCGATTCTTTCCCCATGCTCAAATCCCCTCCCTTTCTCCATGGATTTCAAATTAAATCGAGGGGTAGACAAATAGAGGGGTTCTCTACATCGTGGTAGCGTCGGATTTTCGAAAGGATTTCGGGAAGGTAAACCCTAACTTATTTTATTGTATAAAATTGAGTTGGGTTAATTTCTATTGAGTAGGATTATTATGATAGGAGGATTAGGAGATGTTGGAGGTGGTAGATGGAAAAAAATTTAGCAAGTTATTAGAGGGATTGCAAGTTGCTAATAAATTAGGGTATTGGGTTTGTAAAAGATCACTATATATCTAAGAATTATCTCTTGCATGATAGTAGAAATTCTTGTTAAGTTATTAGAATTATTTGGGGAGTGATTTTAGTAATTGTTTGAAAATAAAAATCTCATAGGAATTCGAATATTACGTGCAACGAACGTGTGCATTCTAGTCATTCAATAAAATACCTGAGTGACAATAGGATTAGTGTTATCATTTCCTATAGCTGGTTTGGATGTTTTGAGCCCTAATTGCCTTGAAATTTGATAATAGGAAATGCTAGCGACTTTGGATGCGATATGGAGAAGTGATGCTTTGAGTCTTCGCGAGATAGCACGTGAGTATACTTATACTAGGGATATAGTCTCCCTTGACAAAATTTTATGCGAGTTTGATGTGATCTGTGTGAAATACAACCAAATGGAGGTTTAACCGAAAATACGAAACTTTTTATATGTTGAAATTGCGTTATATGGTGAATTTGTATGATATTGAATATGTGGTGTTAGGGGTGATATAGTGTATATATATATGATAATATGAGGTAATTGGAGTTGATATACGTATGATATACAGAAGATAGATAAAGATGATATATATATGTGTGGTATTATGGTGTATGTGTGTCATATTTGGTGTATGTGTGTGATATATATGGGTGACAATGAATCGCGGTATCATAATTGATGAAGGTAACGAGTGAGTGTGTATAATATATAGAGGTGTTAAGTGAAACTAATGGGCGTTAATACGATATAATCATCTACTTAACTGGGTTTATCCTTAATTTTATAATGTGGCACAATAAATCATTCAATGCATTCTTGATATAAATAATATGGTGTCATAATCTGATTAATTAGTTAACCATGCATATGCAAACATGTGATAATGAGATAATAAATAGTATGGTATACTCATGAGGTGTGAGGTAATCATAAAATAAATGATACAGTACAGTTGTGACATGCAATAAATGATATGATGAATTTATATGTTGAATGACAGGGTGAATGCTTGATGTGGTTTAATGATACGATGATTAATATCACGGATACTGGATATGCATTAAATGGTAAGATAAAAGATGAGATGGTATGTGCTAATAAATGTGTTATTAATTTACGTGATTAAAGTCAAGATTGTGGCAATTATTAAATTCATAAGTGTAAGGCGCGTGTTGATAAAGTAAGATGGAAAGATGAAATGATTAATGCTAATAACAGATGGTTTTGTTGACCAGTACCTACAGTAATCCTGGGGGTTTGGGCTAGACCTCCTAATACCCAAAGACCGGCTTGGGGAAAGTGGACCCAAACTATGTTTGGGGTAAGTAATTTTTATCGCCCAAGCTATCGGCTTGAGGCCCGGTTTTCCCTCGATGACAGCCATCGCGAGGAAGTACCCAGTTTATCTGGGGTTAGTGGTTTTTCCCTCGATGACAGCCGTCGCGAGGAAGTACCCAGTTTATCTGGGGTTAGTGGTTTTTCCCTCGATGACAGCCGTCGCGAGGAAGTACCCAGGTTACCTGGGGTCAGTGGCTTTTTCCCTCTTGGCTTCGGCCGGGAGGAAGTACCCAAGTTCTACTTGGGGTTAGTGGTTCCCTCGCTAGTTTGGCTAGAAGGAAGACGTAGCCTCGGACGAGTAAGACTCTGTGTGAGCAACGGGCCGCATGTTTACTGGGCTGTCAGCTTTCAGTATGTTGGGATACTGTGGCTCTCTGGTCGACAAACTAATAAAATAAATAAGTGTAAATAAGAATGTGTAAGTAAAGAAAGTGGAAAGTGAATTGTGATTGTGAAAGAAAGTGGTTGTGAATGAAATGAAAATGAAAGAATACGAGTTATGAGTTTGTGTATGAAAAGAAATGATAAATGCAGCTTGTGGTTAATTTAAAATGAAAGTAAAAGAGACATGTGTTATTATGAGTAGTATAAAGTAATTGTGTAATAAGAATGATTATTAAAGTGAAATACAGGATGATATGTATTGATACACCTTGGAATTGTGTCAAGGAACTACCCGCCCGCTATTTCTGTGGAAATGGTAGGAACTACCTGCCTTGGCATAATTCGCAGGGTGAGTGGCATGATATCGGTAATGAATAATGGAAATGAAAAATAAAGTAAAGTGTAGATGAAAAGTAATTGAATTAAATTAATAACCAAGCTATCGGCTTGAGATGTGATGTGATATTACCCAAACTGTGTGTTTGGGGTGCGGTGATTATTACCCAAGCTATCGGCTTTGGAGTGTGATATGTTGTGGCCCAAATTGTGTTTGGGGGTATGGAGTATAAATTGATGAGAATGAAAGTGAAATTAATGGTAACTTGAGTTATAAGTGAAAATGAAAGTAAGTTTAATTCTCAATTTGATTGAGTAGTAACTAAGTGATATAATGAGATGAGAATGAGCCATAAAACATGCTTTTGATGCAAAGAGAATAAGCTTTCTAATTAGTGATGTGCGAATGATGTGATGGAGTGTGAGTAATTTGCAATGGGCAATGAGATGTTATATTTGTGTCATAAGATATGAATGAATGTGGTATTATGAGAATATATGCATATGTTTATGATGTGATACTTGGTATAATACAATAAAATAAATACCTGTATTATGAGATTGGCTATGAAAATGGTTATTAAAGAAAGTTTGTTGTGTTAGAAGTTTGTGTACCGTGGAAGTGTGTCGGGGAACTACTCGCCTTGGCACAACCTCCAAGATGAATAGGTGAGATGATAATATGGTACAAGTAAATGAAGTGCATGGCTAAATAGAGATGAAGAAAAGATGTAATAACATCATGTAGTTATATTCTTATAAATAGTAAAATGCTGGTGTGACGATAATTGTGGAAGGATGAATATTCGTGTTAGGAAATTTAAATTGAAAAGTAACGAATTGTATGCGAATTCGTATTATGTGAATGTAAAATAAGGATATATACGAGGTTGATGTGAAGCATATAGTGAAATGTGTGAAGTTATAGATAATTATATAGTTGGATGCAAATTGGAAGAGTATTTTGATATAACCTCGTATTGGTGATGTTTTTATGTTCATAATTCAGGTTGCATCTTCTTATTTGGATGTTTGTAAGTTTAATTTATTTTTATTTAATGATTTATTAGATTAATAACTATACTCACACCAGAAATGGCTGACCCCTTAGTGTTTGAGGGGTTAGGGAGTCCTTGGACTACCCTAGATTCCCTACTGTTACAAGTCCTCAGCAGCGCAGAGGTATGGCATAGATTTATAGGGTGGAGTTTTTATTTTAGAATTTTGGTATAAAATTAATTAGGTGACTAGTGAAATTTGTAGTTTAAATTGTAATTTGAATGTAACAGTACCTGGATGTCGATGATGAGTATAGTGTGGGGTAGTATGGTATGTTCTTGACCCGTACCCATCTCGTTGTGGTGTACCGGGCCCTGTGGTAGGTTTTACAAAGGTTTTTCTAAAATTTTTACCTCATTTTCAAAGAAATTTATGGTTTTTATTTAGTATTTGATATTTTATTATGAGTTTGGCTCCCAGAGCATTATATTATATTGCCTGTGTTATTCTGCTCATTTTGGCCTGGGAAGCCCATGATTATATTGCCTGTGTTGTGAGCTACGGAATTTAGAGCAGAATTCCGTAAGCATTTTGTGTTTCGGGGCAGAAATTTCAGGGGAGACTCTGCCAAAATTTTATTTGAATTATATATATCTTAGTTTATGTTTAAAGTGATATAGAAATTGAAAGAATTGAATTTAGAGGTTTAGTTTTCAAAAAAAAAAATTTGGGGTGTTACATAATGATGGTAAGGTATTTAATATTTCTGCCTCTGTTATGAATAATGCATGGATAATTGATTCGGGTGCTACCGACCATATGACTTTTGATTCTAGACAAGTTCAAAATTTTCAACCATCCACCAAATCAACTATGTCCACTGCCAATGGTGATCCTGCCACTATTACTGGAGAGGGTACTATACATCTCACAAACAACCTAACCTTAGATACTGCCCTAGTTGTGCCATCCTTGAATTTTAACTTATTATCTATTGCTCAAATAACTACCGCCTTACATTGTATTGTAGTCTTTTGGTCTTCATATTGTGTGTTTAAGGATATTCAGACTCGCAAGACGATTGGTTATGGGGTTAGACACGAGAAACTCTACTATCTGGATTTAGATCTGAATGTTCAAGCAAGTTAACTCAAGCTCTAAGTGTGGAAGGATCCGAAGATGAGAAGAAGAAATCAGATATTTGGCTATGGCATCAATGTCTAAGGCATGCTTCTTTTGGTTATTTGAAGAAATTATTTTCAAGTTTATTTTTTAAGTTGGATATTTCTTCCTTTCGGTGTGATGTGTGTGAACTTGCAAAAGGTCACCGTGTTTCTTTTCCTCCAAGTCCAAGTAGAAGCTACCTTCCATTTATGATTATTCATTCTAATGTTTGGGGTCCATCCAAAACCACTACATTTGGAGGAGCCAAATGGTTCGTGACATTTATTGATGACTGTACTCGTATGACCTAAATTTGTTAGATGAAGTCGAAAAGTGAAGTTAGTGGCTTGTTTCAGAAATTTCACAAGCATGTTATGATTCAGTATAAATCACAGATTCAAGTTTTTAGGAGTTATAATGGCGGAGAGTACTTGAGTTCGAATCTGCAACAATATTTGGAGGAACACAGAATTGTTCACCAGACTACAAGCTCATATACAGCTCAACAGAATGGGGTTGCAGAAAGAAAAAAATAGACACTTGCTCGAGGTGGTCCGTGCTTCTCTCATCCATGGAAATATGCCACTCATCTATTGGGAGGAAGACCTTGTTTCTGCTGCATACCTAATCAACCAAGATTCCTCTAGTATCCTAAACTTCCTCACACCATTTCAAGCATTAACTGAAGCTGTGAATGCACCAAAATTCATCAACTTGCCACCTCATGTGTTTGGGTGTGTTGCATTTGTTCATCTTCATCAACATGAACGCAATAAGTTAACTTATCGAGCTGTCCGCTGTATTTTCGTGGGATATGCACAGGATAAGAAAGGGTATCGGTGCTATCACCCACCAACTCAAAGGATGTTTATGACTATGGATGTTGTGTTTCATGAAGATGAGATATATTTTTCTTCTTCTATGACTGAACTTCAGGGGGAGTACCTAAGTGAAGTTCAGACTCTTAGGTATGATGAAGGGGTTAGTGAAGTTCAGACTCTTGTGTATAATGAAGGGGTTAATGAAGTTCAGACCCTGGTGTATGATGAAGTAATTACCAGTCAGAACGAACAACTGGATACAAATAATGGCGAACACTTGAATGAAGACCTAGCAAGGGACGAAGACCCTCATGAAGAAGACCCTCTTGAAGAATTGCAACCAGTACCGAATTTCAGTGAGAATGAACCGTCAGAACCCCAAAACCAATCGTCATCGTTGTTCAAAGCTCCTAAAAGAGAACTCCCGCACCGTACTAATAGAGGTATTCCAAAACCCACTTATGAACCTGATCCCACTAATAATGTCAAATATTCCACGAGTAATTATGTATCCACTCACCACTTGTAAGTCATTTGTGAATCAATTATCTGCTATATCTATTCCTAAAAGTGCCTAGGAAGCCTTAGCCGATCCAAGGTGGAAAGCAGCTATGGATGAGGAGATCAAGTCCTTGAAGAAGAATGAGACTTGAGAGATACTCGAGCTGCCAGCAAGGAAGAAGCCGGTAGGATACAGATGGATTTATACGGTGAAATATAAGTCAGATAGTTTGATAGAGCGATACAAGGCAAGGCTGGTTGCCAAAGGGTACACTCAAACGTATGGAGTTGATTATGAAGATTCATTCGCACCTATGGCAAAATTCAATACTGTTCGAGTCCTACTATCACTTGCTGCAAATCTTGACTGACTGTTGGAGCAATTTGATGTGAAGAATGCATTTTTGCGTGGGGAATTGACAGGGCAGGTTTATACGGATCTTCCACCAAGGTTGAACAGACCAGTCCAACACAGTAATAAAGTGTGTCGATTGAGGAAGGCGCTATATGGTCTCAAACAGTCGCCAAGAGCTTGGTTTAGGAGGTTTACAAAATCATTGAGGACATTCGGATATTGTCAGAGTAATTCAGATCATATATTATTCCTAAAAAGGAAAGGAGGAAAGATTACTACTCATTATATATGTTGATGACATGATAGTAACTGGGAATGATCCTGAGGAGAGAATGACATTGAAGAGCTACTTGTCACAAGAGTTCGAAATGAAGGATCTTGGCACTTTCAGATATTTTCTTGGTATTGAATTTTCTCGCTCGAGAAATTGTATATTTTTGCCTCAAAGAAAGTATGCTCTCGATTTATTGAAGGAAACTGGAATGTCTGCTTGTCAGCCGATTGGTACACCATTGAAGAAGGACTGAAACTTTGCAACGAACCTGATCATGTGCCTTGTGATAAGGAAAGCTATCAAAGATTGGTTGGGCGACTGATGCATACACAGCCATATTTATCATATGCTTTAAGTGTGGTAAGTTAGTTTATGCATGCACCTCAGGAACATCACATAGATACAGTGATGAGAATTCTGAGATATATTAAGTCTGCTCCAGGAAAAGGGGTCTTATTTGCGAAACATGGCCACTTGAAGGTTGAGACATATACTGATGCTGATTGGGCAGGATCTATAATTGATAGGCGCTCCACTTCAGGATACTTCACCTTTGTTGGAGGAAATATAGTTACATGGAGAAGAAAGAAGCAGAATGTTGTTGCACGCTCTAGTCTAGAGGCTGAGTATCGCGGAGTAGCTCTATGTATAGCGGAAGCTTGTGGTTGAAACTCTTGTTGCAGGACTTAGGCTGTCGTCCGAATGAACCTATGAAGGTGTATTGCGACAGTCAAGCAGCATGTGATATTGCCGCCAATCCAGTTCAACATGATAAGATGAAACATGTAGAGGTGGATAGATTCTTCATCAAGGAGAAATTGGATGAGAAAGTCATTGAGATATCTAAAGTGAAGTCTGAAGATCAGCTCGCAGATATCCTGACCAAGAAAGTTTCGAGTCGGCTCTTCTTGAAATTTGTTGACAAGTTGGGCATGTTCAATATCTATGCACCAACTTGAGGGGGAGTGTTGAAATGTAGTAAGTACTAATATGTATATTCTGTTTTCTAATCTATAGTAAATAGATTCCCCAAATCTCTCACCCCTCAATATTCTCTCAATCTCCTTTCTTCTCCTCCAAAAATGAAATCCTTATATAGATGTATACTGTAAAGAATAAAGAACAAGAAGAATAATAATGATTTCCCCCAAATCTATTTTCAACACTCCTGATGTGAGCCATTCGCAATGTGAGATACCTCCTTCAATGAGCTCCCATTGGAAAGAAGGTCAAGCTACATTACCAATCACAAAGAAACACAACATTAAACTCAAAATATTTAAATAAACATCAATTTAAACATTTAATAGCATCAGATAATACCTGAGATCTCTTGTCTTCAACAGTCAAAAGTTCAAACACCAGAAGATGAGAGAATGGAAGCGACGACGGCGGGAGGAGGGGGACGATGATGTGAGGAAGTGGACGACGGCGGGAGGAGGGGGACGATGACGGGAGGAGGAGGGGGACGACGATGGCGGGAGGAGGGGGAAGACAGAGGGAGGAGAAGGAGCGAGGCGACGACGGCGGGAGGAGAAGGATTTAGAGATTGGGTTCGGTGAGAGAGGGATTTAGTTGTTTAGGGATAAATGAAACATTTTGGGGTAGAGAGGCAAATTAAATAGTTGCGGGGGGGGGGAGATGGAGATTTGGGGTTCTATCCCGATGTTTTTCGTAAAATTGTCGGGATAAACCACCCTAGTCTGGCGTTTTATATAAACGCCGGCTCATATGCCATAAAAGAGTGGGTCAGAAATAGAATTATTCTATCCTGATGTTCCTTATAAACGCATGAAAAAAAAACACCAGAATAAGTATTTTGTTTTGTAGTGTTAAAGGTATAGTTGGTTATCTCGGGCAGTTTTTAGTACATAGACAAGTATGTTAAGCAGAACCCACAAATTGATCTGGGTTTTCCTACAATTTAACCTAAATGTTCTGCTGACGAAAATTTGGTTTGTTCAGTTATTTTACCCTTCTATTTAAGTCAGTTAATATATTACTTTTATCTGCAAATCATGTGCACTTCGCACTAACATAACTTATATTTGCACTTTAAGTTATACAAGTGCTAAGTTTTAATTAGACATAGTTAGCTACATTTAAGGTTACAATGTTCAGTTGCAGGTTATATTAGCACCTTACATTTAGAAATTGTAACCCTAAATGTTCTGCAGAGAAAAAAAAGGTTTGTGTCGCTACTTATTAGAAACTTACATTTTGACATTGTAATCCTAAATGTTCTGCAGAGAAAAAGAAAGGTTTGTGTTGCTACTTATTTTGGTGTGGGTGAAAACAGATAGTGAGTTTATATTTTAGAGAAAACTACTAAAGATCTAAAATTTGATCGTCAACATAAAAAGTGGTTAGAGCTCTTGAGATTGGATCTGGATCGTTGAAAGAGCACCTTAATCTGAATCTGATGATTGTTGAGGCGGCCAATGAACCTGCAAAATGCTTGAAACACTAGGGATGGCCCCGGCGACAAACCCTACGACGCTCAAGTTAGAACCAGTAAAAGAAGAGAATTTGAAAGAGAAATTGCATATTACCTTCTGACTGAGGAGGGGGGGGGGTATTTAAAGGCTTAAGAAACAGTTAGGAGATTGAAATGAATCTGTTCCACTGTTTTAAGAAACTGGGGAGGGGGGGGGTATTTATAGGCTTGAGGGTATTTCTAGAATTTTCAATATTTTTTCGAATTTTAAATATTTTTTCCCTAATAAATAATTGCTTTTTCCAAATTTTTAATTAATTATGCCAATTTTAATTACTTTTGGGGATTTTTAATTAATTTCCCGAATTTAATAATTATTGTTTTGGATTTTTATTAATTTTTCGAATTTTCATTAATTTTTTGGGATTTTTTATTAGTTTACCAGCTCAGGCACAATTTTTGGAGCGATCGCGCATGTTGATCATGCGTGGGCTCGCGCATTGAGGAGATCGGGTGGCTGTGATGAAGTGGTTGTGATCAGGGAGCGACGTGGCGCTATCGGGAGTGTCTATCATACTCGGGCTCGCCCCTGAGTTAGATCAAACGGGCGAGAAGTGGAGCGGGCGACGTGGCTTGATCCTGCATAGATCAAGCGTTAGTAGGCATATTGGGGAGAACAGGCAACTAAGAAGTGAGGCAGAGCGTTGGGGACGAAGGGCTCAATCTCGTATGTCCAACTTGTGGGCGCTCGTACTTCTGAGAGATCCGACAGTCGATAGTAGCTGCGAGCACTCCCTTGGTCGCCCGATGGTTCCGTCGACCTTCTTCATTTTTCTTCAATCTTAGAGCTTCGGCGACCAGGTTTTTGGTGACTCCGTCGACCAAGCACCCCCACCTTCTTCGACCAAGAACTTGGCGACCTCCTATCTTCGAAGATGACCAAGAACTCGTCAACCAAGGAGTTTCGACGATCAATCTTTCGAAAACCAAGCTTATGACCAGGGTTTCGGTGAGCGAGGATCTTCTTTGTCGATCAAAGCTTCTGGTGATCTCATGGGTTTCGGCGAGCTTCAGGCGACAAGAGCTTCCGGCGAGCTGTTTGGGTTTTGGCAATGTCACGCCCCGCTTCCAAAAAATACGGAATACGAGTACATGACATTGACCCAACGAATGACTAACGTCATCTATAAGCTGTTTATCCGACCAACTCAACAATATAATCAATACAGAATAATTGCGCAGACAATAATAATAATCTCTTGAACAATAATATTTGGAATGAAGCAATATGAAATATCCAAATACAATAAACCAATGTCTGGAAACAATAATAAACTCCAGGTCATAAGCACAATACAGTAATAAATCCAAACACAATGATAATAAATCTTAATACATTAAGTTCAATAAAACAATAAGCAATAAGAAAGCATTAAATCTTCAGAATCTTTGTTCTCCAATCCCAACAGGAAATTCTCATTCATTACCTGTGAACACTTCATCTAAAAAGATGAGACAAAATTGTCCTTAGAGTAAGTCATTGACAGCAAGTAGAGAAACTAAGGAACAATGGAATAACGATATAAAAATAAATTCAATGGACCAATAGGAATCAATAACATGGCACGATAGCAATAATCAATATCATGGTAATCAATGCAATGGTTATAAATAATGATTCAATATTCGATAACAATGTTCAATGGTTAGACAATATTTGGTATCAATAGCAACGATGATGTACAATATGCAATGTCAATGTCGTGTCAATTCTTAAGTCTATTAATTATTTTAATCCTAACTAATATAGCACTTCATGCATCCCATTTATTTACCACATGTTTGCTACATACAAATAAGTTACGTTTAGACTTAGTGGTGGACTTTATAGATCATGTACTCGGTAACGATAATCAAAATTCAATAGTCACAATTTAATATTCAATGCACGATACGATAATTCGACAACGATACAATACACGATAGATTGTGTTACCGTCGTAAGCCACAATCAACCGATAAAACAATAGCCGATAATAATATTTAGGAAAGCACGGGCCCCTCCTCCGAGTACAGTCCCTATATTGTTCACTACTAAAGTCAACCCTTAAACCCTGGCTTGTTAATTATTTTATCGGTGCAACAATACAATATGCAATTTGAGATATGAGATGAACACTCGAATCAATAGGAGAACAATAGGATTGTAACATAAAATAGGACAATTAGAATGATGACAATAAGACATTAGAATCATGAAATGCGACATACACACTTTAATTCATGCAATACTACGATATAAAACAATTAATGTATTAAAATCTGGAATATAAAATTCTAGACAGCAAGAGTGGTCAGTACAAAAATACAATTTCCCTCTGCCATAGAACTTGAAAACTAAAACCGTCAGAAATTCTAGAAACTAGACTTCCACACGGTTCCAACGCATATTTAAAGTCAAAAATCGGACAACAGTAGCTAGGTCAAACACATCATTCTTTACAGATTTCATGTTTAGGCAAAATTTCGACATCAAGTTGTTATATTTTTTAAATCAGGAAAAACTCAACAATAAATTTATTAAAAATATTTATTAGACTCCTAAACATGTTAACTATCATTCTGAAAATTATCAAAGCATTATTTTAATATTAAATCACTTTTTAATGGTTTAAACATGAATCATATAAGAATCTGAAATTCTGGAATAAAAAACCCATCAATAGTAAAACGATCATAACTTTTTCTACACAGCTCGGAATTCAGAAATTCAAGATATTCTGGAAACTAGAAACATAGGGATACAACTCTTATTCAGAAAGTTGTTTATTTTAAGGTCATTTACTGGTTTGAATATAACAGACAACATACAGCCAGCAAGCAACATACAGGTTTTTGGTTAATTTTCATGAAGCAAATTAATTAGACGTGATGGGTATCAATTCTATTAGTCAAAAAACTTTATAACCAGCATGATGGTATAAAAACATGATCAATAAAATTAAGAACACATACATACATTAATTTATCATCAATCAAACATCAATCCATCAAATAACATACAACCTAGTAATGGTTTCTACGATAGATTAATTGTGTAACAATTATATGAATATACCTATTATCAATTCTATATGAACACATGAAAAATTCAATCTTTGGAGTCAATAGAGGCACGATGTCAAGAATATTGGGGTTAGCTCGTGTAAACTCTCAATAGACCCAATGAAAGTTAATTAATACAACGATATGATAAACGATCAAGATCTACTTGTGGAAATTCAATAAAAATTCTTGAATTTGATACAATTAGAAATTCAAGAGGGAAAGTGACTTGCCTTATAAACGGTTAATTCGAATACCAAGAATAATGGGATGAGGATCTTGGAGCAACGAACACACGAACCCACAAAATTACGTACCAATCTCGTGCACAAAATAACCCGAAAGTAAAGCAGCAACAAACAGTAATAATAGAGACAGTAGCAGTAATGTCAGCAAGCAAAGAAGGCTTGAGGGTCTGGCTATTCGGATTTGACGTCGACAAGGAGCAACGACGTCGGGGGAGGCATCGCAGGCGGCTTGGCTGACGTCGATGAGGCTGGAGTTGGTCGGCATCGGGGTCTCGATCGGGAAGGAGAAGCAGCGGGGTCTCGCCAGAGGTTGGGGATCGACGGGACGTCGGAAGTGGAGATCGAGGGGATTAGGTTCAGATCTGGGGAGAGAGAAAGAGGAGAGAGGAGAGAGAAATTGACGGCTACAATATTGTATTTTTGGGTTTTTAGGTTTTGTATTAGGGTTGTATTTATAGAATACAAGTAGATTATTGGGTTAATGGGTTAGGATCCAATAATAGTTGGTTTTGGGTCAAGAAATAACTGCAATTGGGTTTTGGGTTCAATAAGAGATGGGTTTGAAGACAATAAGGTTCAAATAAAAAATCCACAATCCAATAAAATAAAATTCACAAGATAGATAGCCCAATAAAATGGAGAAATAGTTCATGAACGAAAATTTAAATTCTAATAAATAAATAAATAATACAAATGAATAGAATATCAACTGGGCTTGAAAATAAATTGAAATTCGCCAAGAAAATCAGATCAAATACAATAGTAAAATAATTCAATAGATGAATTTTAAATAGATAATCAAGAAATAACAATTAATAATTTTACAAATAATAAACATAAAATTATATAACAAATTAGTATTCGAGTTTAACAATCTATTAAAATAATCCAATAATAATAGTATATTTTATTTAGACTCAAATATAAATATCTGGTTAATAATAAATAGAAAGTAAGATTAAAATACGCCATTATTCAAAATGAATAAATTTTCGATTAGAAAACACTTTAATAAAAATCTTAAATAAATTTAGCACAAAATAAATTTATAAAAATCAAATTATAGAAAATGCACGAAAAATACTTATTGTCGGGAATGGGGGTTACATGCGATCACCTAGTTCATTGACCAAGGCTTTGGTGACAAGGAGCCTTATCGACCCTTTCCTTGGCGACCTTCTTCTTGGCGACCAGGAGCTTCGTCGAGCGAGGGAGTTAGTGAGCAAGGCTTTTCGCCGACCACCTTCTATACGACCAAGTGTTTCAACGAGCACTTCATCAACTTCGGACCTTGGCGACCTTCTTCTTAGCAACCAGGAGCTTCGTCCAGCTAGGGAGTTAGCTAGCAAGGCTTTTCGGTGACCACCTTCTTTTGGCAACCAAGTTTTGACGAGCAAGAGTTCACAATGGGTTTTGGCAACAATGCTCTCAACGACCAGGGGGTGATCAAGAGGTGCTTCGTCGACCACGGATCATCTTCTTCGCTAATTTGGGTTCGATCTTCATTGAAGTTTGGTTTTGGAGCTTCTGTTTAGTTTGGATTTCGCCAACTTTGGGTTTGGTTTCCGTTGCCCATGCTTATGGTCATGCATCATCGAGCTTGTGTCACCCTGGGCTAGTGTTTTTCGTTGACGAGTTGGAAGCTTGATGTTGAGTTCGGCTTTGTCGAAGTTCATAGTTGGTTAAGTTCTCTTCGAAGTTTTTTGCTGAGTTGGGTTTTTCTCATAACGCCTGAAGAGCTCTGAAGAGTTAAACTAACTAGCTTTAACCTTTGAAGAGCTGGTCGTGTTTGGAGATTTTGAAGTTAATGGTGCCTGGAGCTTTGCTGATCATGTTTGTGGTCGAGCTAGTGCCTCGTCAACTTCGAAGTCTTGTTAAAGGATTTGTTGGCCATGCTTGTGGTCGATTTTGTAATTCCTTTGCTAGTTTAAGTAGGAGTTAGGCCAGTGTAACCCTCATTTTCGCCTATACATATTTTTCGTATATTTTCTGAATTTTGATTCGTTATAAATTCTTTTCCGTTCTTTTAAATTCACTTTTGTTTTAAAACTATATCGTTATCTCCTATTAAAGTCCTTTCTAATCAACAATTGTATTTGTAGGTATTTTCCAAATGATTATATATATTTTAACACAAATCTTATTTTATTTTATATGTTTATTTCTTATTTATTTGATTAATTATTTATATTTAAGCCCAGATCAAGTCCAATTTCATTGTTTGATTATTTATAAAGTGTGAGACCATCAACTCTATATTAACCAATCTATATCTATTATTTAATTTATTATTTTTTTAAAGCAGGAAACAAGTATTTTATTATGATTTGATTATTTTAATTATTTGTGAAAAATTCCATCTTAATCCATTCTATTATATTCGTTTTTGTTTTTGATTATCTAATTTATGTTACTACTTTATTATTTAATCTATGGTTACAATTTTTTATATTTAATAAATATTTTAAAATCTACTGAAAGGCCATGTTTTCTAACCCTTCTATAATAATACTATTTTATTATTGGACTAGGTTTTCCCGTTGACACATGCTTACAACACGTCTTCGGAACGGTGCACCTGGTTTGATTATATAAAATAGTTTTGGAGGTTCAGCAAATTAATTGAAGTAGCAAACATATTATATGAGAAAGTAGTATATCTACCTTTAAGCTCAATCATTGCCTTCTTGATCATTAGCTTGAGCTTACCTGGAATGCATATAGTTTGTTAGAAACACTGCATAGAGTTTTTTTTAACTTCAACATCACTTTTAGATGTTTGTAATAGTTATGCAAGGACATTATCATATAGCTTTTATAGAGCTTACTCTAATCCCATAACCAGTATGAGCATGTCTAAATACAATGGTAATGCAAGTGCATGTGTGAAGATATCTACAATACCAATAATTTAAACATTTATTTGTCTCAGACTCAGTTTGCAATTGAAATACATCTTATTATTATTTCAACCAAAATGAAATACATAAAGTTCTCAAAACTCTAATCCAAGCAAATCATTTCTTTTATCTCCACTTTGTCTCCTCATTGCACCTTTATAAAAAAATCAAAATGGATAAATAACAAATTTACTTTAGCTGTCTTTCTTGAGTGGAGAGTTTGCACCCTTCACTGGTAAACTCCCGTCATCCCAATCCTATATATCCAAACATACACTAAAAGTTCTTATATGTTATGTTATCCATGGTTTCTAATAACCAATGAAAGAAACACTTCATGATAGTATTTTCTCTTGTAGTAAGAAATTAATGTTGCATATTTGCCAAGTTATTTTAGGTTGCTAGTCAACTTACCTATCCTGTTATGGTTTGGAAGCCCTAATTGAGGCCACCAAATAATCCATCTCTCACTTGCGTACACCTTAAATCAAAACTAATAAAAAACTCATCAAATAAATCACCAAATTAAAAAATTTTGTCACGCCCCGCTTCCCAAAAAGAATACAGAATACGGATATGTGACAAAAGCCCAGCGAATGATTTTCATCATCCATAAGCTGTTCAAGAATCTTTACAACATTTCACAAAATAATCAGAGTAAGAAGCAAAAGTATCAATCAACATGCACATATGAACCCAAATACCAACAAGAATACTTGAAACCAAATATATAAATCTCAAATAATCATGATCTGAATAAGTCAAAATCCTGAGTCATATTGCCCGACTACAAATATACAGTTGTTCAAGCAAGCTACAAGAAATAATAATAAAATCTAGCACTAACTTCATGTCACCAATACCGTCTGGAACCTGTTCTCCAAAATCTGCAATTCAACAATTACAGGGAAGAGAAAAAGAGAAAAAAAAGTACCCGTCAATTGCAAGTTACGGTCCTCTTGTAATGCAGGATACAAGTACTTGGGGAAAACTAACTAATAACAAATATCAAATAACAACAGAACAACATAGCATGGTATAATGTGTCAACAGAAATGTGATAACTAACATGAATCAAGAAAACAAATCAGATAGCAAGGTATTCTATAGATACAGATAACATGTGTCAAGTGTTAAGTATCAGATGGTATGCAGACAGATATCCATGTGGTAGTGTCAGATGATAGTCAGACAGATAACAGATAATCAGATAACAGATATCAGATGAACAAATACAGATAACAGAATAGAGATGTCATGTTCTTATAAGTCTTGTGTGATTACTATCTAGGTAGTACTTCATGCATCCCATACGACATGGTTACTACAACAAACAATTTTGCTTTAGATTTCATAGTGGAGTTCATAGGACAGTGTATTCAGATAATCAGATCAGATAAACAGATAGAACCTAGTGGTTCTCTTCTTCTCTACACCTTCCTATAAGAAGTAATGTAGACAGGATCAGAAAACAGAGTCGTGAATCATGTAACCATAAACACGTAACAGATAGGGAACATGGACCCTCATCTCAGTACACATTTCTATATTTTCCACTACTAGATCTTTCCCTTCTTGGTTACTTTTATTATGGTCAGCAAACATGCATGAATGTGTACGAAATAGTGTCAAACTAACATGGTATAATCAGTATTAGGTTCAGAAAAAAAAATAAACATGCATTGATGATATACAGTCACATAAACGAGCAAAATAGAGTATTTTCATATTCAGGACAGCAAGACAGTACAGTACTAAAACAGTGAATCTTGTCGCTACAGAAATGAAAATCTGGATCCGTCGAAAAATCTGAAAAATAGACTTCCACAGGAATCCAGTGAATATAAATAAGCCATATAGTATTTCACAAAATCATAACTCAAAACGGATTTGAATCCAGAAAATACGTTCAGTCAGAAATCAGTAAAATGAATTCTCAGTCAGAAAAACACCATTCAAAATCCTCAAATAAATCTAAGAAAAATATGGGGAAATCCCCTATATGTCTAGTATCAAAATATAAAGTTTCATAATATTCCAGTAAAATTAGTTCAGTCAATAAAAATCAGAAAACATCAAGAAACGATAGTTTGGCAAATCTGGAATTCCCAACTATACGAAAACTGAAATATCTCGCAAACCGTGAAACGAAATCCAAATCCGGCAAAGAGAGATTAAAATAGACAAATATTCTAACTTTCATATTTCACGAGTATTTTTCATACAGTAAAAGGAAATAGGGTAAAAATACAAATCTATCCAGAACAGAGAGCAAAATACAGCAAGTATAGCTTTCATAAACAAGCATGAAACCGCGTATAAACACATCAATAAAATTTACCAAAATTCTGGGTAATCCCTAGATAAATATAGAAATACTGACCAAAGTTTTAGATTAAAATAATATTTTTAGCACAAGTATCAAAATAATTTAATCATCAAAATTATCAAGAAACGAAATCTAGAATTGATCTACACCTCTGTAGTAAAACAGTCATATCTCACACATACAAAAACGAAATCGAGCAAGGTCAGAGGGGTTGGAAAGAAGACGAATTCCTTTAAAACTCATGTTTTATACTGAAATTAAGATTCTGAGCTTAATATGGTCTAAATTACTGATCAAGACAGATTATTGGCAAAATACAGAATTTCCTTTAGGAACAAAACCAACATGAATCACATGAAACTTGATCGAAACATAACTAAACATGAATTAGAGTCTACTAAGTGTCCAAACATCATGAAACAGGGTATATAACATATCCAAAACAAGTCTAACACATTGATCTCAACAAACGCCCAAATTCTCACAAATATCTCATACATGATCAAAATCAATAACGGCAAAACCTAAGTTAATTCATGTCATATGTGTCGTGAGGCAACTATGGTCAAAATACTATAGAGACAATATCAATAAGGGTTTTCACACACGAATTGTCTCTAGAACCCAACTACACTACAAGCGGTATTTTTGACTTGTATCATACAAAAGAATTTGAGTACAAGTTACTTGCCTGAGAGACGATGACGGGAACGGAGCAAAAAGAAGAACAATAGGAACAGATCCCAGGGCACGAACACAAACACGACGAACCCAAACATGAATACAACCCACGAACCAATAACGAGCATGCGAACTCAATACCTACGAACCAACGAACACAATGCCCCCGAACCAACACACGCAGTCACACCACTTGACACCCGCACATAAGGAGGCAGTGGAGGTGAGCCGAGTGCACTGCGGGGGAGAAGGAACACAACGAAGAACTTCGAAACATGCCCACGAACAATAAGAAAAGAACGCCCAACCACATGAACTAACGTGAACACTCGCACACCCACACAACTTAACACAACACCATCACACCCGCACACCAAGAGATCGAGAGAGCGACTGCTGCGGGCTGTCGCTGCCTGCCTGCCGTGAGGGGAAAGCACATCACCGAGGAGTGCTGCGGCAGGTCGCAGCAAAGAAAATAAGGAAGGACAGGGTGGATGGGCTCAGGGCGAGGCTGACGGTGGATGGAAGCGGCACTGGGGTAGGCAGCACAGGGGACAGGGCAAAGGAACACAGGGGCTGCGTCGGGCTGTTGCTGTGAGATAAGGAGACGTGACCAGGGCGTCGGGATGACGCCGCAATGCTACTGCAGGCAAGGAGAAGGGCAGGGGCAGCGCACGGTGGGGACGTTGTCGATAGGGGCTGGGCTGGCTGACGATGCTGCCACGGTGGCATCGCGGCGGTCGACAAAGAGGAGGGAGGGAAGACGGGGAAGGTGAAGGAACAGGGGGATGGAGAAGACGAAACGACGCTAGGGGATGAAGAAGTTGAACAGCCGTAAGGATATGGGTTTAAATATAGGCAGGGTTAGGGTTAGGGGATGCAGGGGGGATGACGGGTCTGGGGATGCTAAACGGGTTTTGGGTATAGGGTATAAATAAACAGGGTAAGGTAATTAGCAGGTGTGGGTTGTTTAATGGGTATTGGGTAGAGTTAATAAATGGGTTGGGTTTATTTGAAACATGGTTGAGTGATATTAAATGGGTTTGGGTTTAAAATAGGATAGTTGGGTTTAGAAAGAAATCCAATAAAATAAAAATGGGTTTTGGGTATTAGGAAATCACAATAACTAATAAAAATATAAAATTAGGTGTTGCTAGAAATACTAATAATAATAATAAAAACAATAACAATAATAATAACAATAATGAAAATTGTATTAAAATATAAAATCATAGAATATAGTTACAAATACAATTGTCGATCGAAAATAGATTTTAATAGAAGATCCGATAGTACAATTTGACCAAAAAAAATAAATTTGAAAACCGGAAAAATAATTTACGAAATTTTTAAAACAGAAAATACACAAAAATACATTTTTGGGAAAACAGGGGTTACATTTTTTAAACCCAAAAATAAAACAATCATACCTCTCTGAACATAAAGCTCATGCACACACAAAATTCAAGTCAGCAAAAAACTGAGTAATCCCCTGTACACAAAAAATTAAAAATTAGAATGAGAATTTGGTTAATGAAATGAAATTAGAGTCATCGCATTACATATATAGGCTCTCGATTCGGTGGAGGAGAGTCGCGGATACGAAATTGCTTGATATTCTCGCTCGATTTGGTGGAGGGGAGTCACCGATACAGAATCAGCAGCAGATCAGATATCGACGACGACCTCTTTATTGGGGTTCGACATTGGATTTGGATTTTGATTTTCTTTGAGATTTTCAAATTTTCAAATTTTCAAATTTTCAAATTTGTAAAAAAAAAATTCAAAATTTTTAAAATATCTGAATTTTCAAAAATTTAAAAAAATTTAAAAAAATAAAAATAATTAAACTTATTTTAAATCTTAAAATTTTTAAATATTAAAAAAAATAATAATTGTTTTTTTTAATTTTTTATAAGTTTTTGATTTTTTTTGACTTTTTTTGAATTTTTTTTGAAGTTTTTAAATTGACAAATTTTTTATTTTTTAAATTTTTTTTAAAAAAATTTAAAATTTCTTTCTTAATTTTTTGAATAGAAGAGAGAGAGAGAGAGAGAGAGAGAGAGAGAGAGAGAGAGAAAGAGGGAGATAATTAAATAAATAAAGGAGTTCTTTTTTGTGAGGGATTTGAATTTGAGTTTTGGGGGAAAACTTTTGGGGGGAAATGTGTTTTGTGAGGTTAGATCTGGGCCTTTGATTTTGGGGAGATTGAAGGAGAGCCACTTGATTGCTTTCTTTTTGTTTTATTATATAGATTGTTTAATGTATGAGTTAAGCCCATCCAAAACCCAAATTCATTACCCACAATCCAAAGCATACTTTCTTAACCTATGCCCTAACCCGTAAACCCAAAACCCATTTCTTAACCCTATATATACTAATTAACTCTAACCATATTTAATTAACCCTAATCACCCCATTTCTATACAGCCGCCTACTTCTTCTCCATCCCTCCTTCTTCGACATCTTATTCCTCCATTATCAACTGAACCCATCTTCCTCCTTACCCGACCATCGAGCTCCACCTCCATGTCATCTCCCCACAGCAAGCCCCTCACCAACACCTGCTCCACTCCGAGCTCCTCCGCAGCCGTAGCCAGCACCCCGACCTCGATAGCTTCTCCGTCAACCTCCATTACACACGATGCTCATCTCGCCATCATCACCGACCTCCTCCCTTCATCTTCATCACCTCCAGTCGCCGTCAACACGACCGCAGCCCCTCGCTACCTCACCAACTGCAGCGACCGTCTACCCTCGCACCCATAGCCACCTCATCCAACTGGACCTGTCCTCTACTCCACCGACTGCTGCTCCTGCGGTTGTTGCCTCCCTCACGACTGCCCTCCAACCGAGCAAGCACCTAAGGCCACTTTGCCGCAACCATATATTCTTTGTTGTTGCCCTGAAGGCAATGCTGATCGCTAACTTTGTTCGCTGTCGAACTCCCGTTGTTTATTCTACCATCTCGCTCGTCGTCCCTCACATTTCGTCACGCGTCATATAAAGGCAAGTCCTCTTGAACCAACTTGTTGCTCTAGTTCAAGAATTATTTTGATCTCCGCAAGTAGTCCTTATTTTATTTATTGTATCTCTATTTGCTTGTTACCCTTCAAAGTGGTTATTACAGATTCATCGGTGAAACCAAGTAATAACTCTCTTTTCATGTCATACCCTTGATTCAATTCTAAGCCATGTTATCTGTAACATCCCACAAAATTGAGTAATGACAATTTTGTCATCGCGTGTTAGCACGTGTATTTTGTACTGTTACGAGTAATATTTGTAACGTATTTTTATATAAATTTCATACGTATCTTATATTCTGATTATTTATATATTTTCTGTTTTCACAAAACTCATTTCAATCCTATTTTTAGCCAACTCAAATATTTATTTTAATCCCTGTGTTTTACGTACATTACACGTGCTTTCAATACAAATGTCGATTACGTAAATTTCACCGTTACGCAAAATATCCGTAACATTATCAAAATAAATATTTTTTGTATATTATATTTCGAGTAGTTATTAATATTTCCCTGTTAATCAAATCTATTTCATATTTTGAATAGTTGTTTTTATGCGTGCATCGCACGTGCAAATTTTAAGCAATTTAGTCCACAAAGAATTTCCTAAGATTCATGCATATCTATTCTCATTTTTTTTAGTTATTTACTTTGATTTTAAATCCATAGGCCCTAATCTATTTAAAAGTTCAAACGAAACTAATTGCAAAATAAAAGCCCATGATAAAATTTTCTATTAAATACACTTTTGAATTTGTCACCACACTTGTCATGTAACAAATATATACATTTGAACTATAAACAAAAGAATGAGAAGTGTGCACATGTGGGAAATTCAAAGGGTTTTGGCCATGCATATGAAGGGGAAGAGGTGGGAATTTGTGTAGTAATGGTGAGTTGGTGATTAATTTTATTAATGGACAATTATATTTGGGTAATGAGTGTCTCTTCATTCACCCATTTGACCCTATAAATATCACCCCTTACTTCATGAACTTTACACCAAGAAATCAAAGAAAGTAAAGAGAAGAAAAGAAAGAGAGAAAAGAAAGAGAGCTCGGAATTTCTTCAAGAAGGGAGGCTCGGTCTTGCTTTGCTAGGAGGAGAAGAGATTTTGTGTTGGAGCTAGGAACCACTCTGTAGGAATCTTCTTCCACTTATTCTTCCAATAAGGTGGGTGATTCTTGAACTTTCTAAAATGTAGTAGTATGCATGTGTAGGAATATAGATGCATGAAATTGATAATTCATATGAATTGTAATTAATTTTGTGATGATGTTATTTGGAATATTTGATAGGTATGAGTATGAAAAGAAATGCATGCTAATTGAAAGATTATCATGTAGATAAGTTGAAATGATGTTGTTTGGCTGCATGGTAATACATCATGATTAGATTAAATGAATTGGATATAAATTTGTACACAAAGTTGCTAAATGATGCAAAGAATGAGACTATTTTGAATTTTGTTTGCACATCAGAAAATCATGTTTAATAAAATAGTTGGAATCTAGAACTAAAATTCTTTTTTGGAGCATCTTGTATGTGTCAGGAACATCCCTTTAAATTTTCATAAGATATGGAGGTCGTTTACTATTTTAATAAAATCTAAACTTAGGACTTGTTGGCTGTCGACTAATTGCTGGAAAACTGTACACATTTCAGTTTTTTATTATTTCAGCATCGTAAATGAAGTAATTTGAGGAAAGTCAAAACTAAGAAGTTTTAATAGACTTGTTAAACTTTCTGTAAAGTCTAAGAAATCAAGTTTTTACAAAGAACTGAAATTGTAATGAATTTTACAAGACTGAACAAGTAGAAGTATTTTGATATTTCTTCCCTACTGTAGATTTTGAATAATTCTGGGTTAAAGATACAATATTTTGGAGAAACTTATAACTAAGAAATTGTATTAGACTTGTATACCTTTATTTTGATCTAAAGAACACAATGTTTTGTGAAGTATTTGATTTTCTATGATTTTTACAAGAAGCATGAACTGCAGCTTTCTGGTTTTGAACTTAGTGTTTTGCAAATGAATTTAGATGAAGTAATTGAGGATGATTCTAAGTGTTTTTAACAACAAAGTTATAGTAGAACCTTTTATGAAAATAATGAATCTATCTTTTGAATGGAATTGAGATTTATAATTGAAATATGGATGAGTATGAAAGGGGTTTTATTGTTCAAAATGAATTTTGTATTTGGAATATATTCTTGAAGAATAAATATATGTGAAAATGAGTTTTGTTTATCAAAGGGAATTGATAATGAATTGTTGGTTGTGTGATCAACCAAGAAGTGTTACTTCATAGTTAGTAAATAAGAATGAATGAAATGATTTGAATGAAATATGAATACATGAATTTGAGATTATAAGTGATAAGGGTATGCGTACCCTAATTGTTGAACATGAAAGATGTTAGTCTAGAGGCTAGGCGAGACCCCAGTAATCGGCATTATAAATAAAGAAAATTGGGAACTAACCAGTATGGGTTAAGTATCTCTTGAGAAGTAGCCAGTTTGTGCTAACTTTCTCTAATATTAATTTAAGTCCGGTAGGGTAAGCTAGCTCTAGGTTATGATGACTTAAAACTAAAACTTAAGGACATGCACTAATGGGAGATGTGATGAAGTATGAGAAAACATGAGTATGAGCACCTAGATAGCGCGGTGGGAGGTATCTCCAGAATTACCGGGGTTGAAGCTCGCAGTGGGGGATATTACTCCAGAATTAATGGGATCAAGGCGACGCTCGTGGGGTGTTTATGGGATGAGGTACCGATAAAAGCACGGTGTGGGTTTCGTCTCCAGAATTATCGAGGTATTAGGCGTGATGGCCGAAAATCACTCGCGATGGGAGAATGACTCTCAAGAATTACTGGCGTCATAGGTCGCGGTGTGGGTATTCGCATCCAGAATTACTGGGTGTGAGGCAGTGTGTCCAAAATTACTTGAAGTGGGAGTGCGATACTCGAGAATTATCGGGGTGGTACTGATACTCACAGAATATCTAAAACGTACATTAGTCACCATAGTAGTAATTCATAGCGAGGGATTAAACCCTTTGATGTGGAGTACGTAGGTGCTTGCCCTCGGACCTATATAGGATGGGGTGCATAGAATCAGAACAAGTATGCATTAGTGTCATTGTAGTATAATATCTGCATTAGGCATTAAGTCATATCATACACTGACATGTTTATGGTAGTCACTCTTTAACCTTTTATATGCATTCAAGTTTGTTTTGGCTAAAGTAAGAGATTTCGTTATAATATAGTATGGAGAGGATCGCTGTTTATAACATTGTGTCGGTTGTAAGCAACAGACGTGCCAACAGATTTTTAGTGCAAGGCTTGATTGGATTGGCAAGGACTTAAAGATGGTTGATGATAAAGATTATATTCATGATTAAAGCTGCTTATAATAGAGTTGTATTCATGTTGTATTTATTTAACTTCCGCTGTGTAGCTCTGAATAAACATTGTTGTGTATCAATAAAAAGTTTTAATTTCCTTGTCAAATTGTACGCAATGAAGTAAAAGATCCTGATGTACTACGAATTAAATGTAAATGGAATTCGGGGTGTTACATTATCCATCGTCATACATACACCACACGAGCATAAACTAGGAACTCGTATATGTAGAAGAAATAATGATTTGAATGACTTTCGGTTGTATGTGATGTTATAACTAGATTCGAAAATTTAATATTGTAGTGATGTTAATTTATCATGATAAAAGTAGGATTCCACCCTAATTATTTAGTATAAATGCTAGTTCATTTCTTGTTTTATGTATATGTAGATTGATTATCATGTTTGTTGCATAAGATTCCATTTTACTATTGTCCTGCTGTTTAACTCATGTTGTAGTGAGATTTTGACCCAGTTTCTTTTAGAAATGATTTACCCTTTATAAACGAAATTCATAACCCTTTGATTCTAGTTTCTAGAACATTCTACTGATCTGAATTCCGATTTGTAAACTGTAAGTTATGCTATTTTTAGTAGTGCTAGGTTTTAAATTTCAGATTGTCATTTACAAGCATATCGACATGATTTGTTAATGAAAATAAATGTTAACAGTAGAATCAGAACTTAAAAATTAACCAAGATGTCTTTAGACATGATTAGGAGTTGTTTTATAACTTTTATGAGATTTGTGGATGAATTTCCAGACCCGTTATATATCCAACATGACCCTAGGTTCTGCTAGAACAGTACATCAGTAGAGAACCAAAATTTTGACCTAGTTGCAGAATAAATAACTTAGAACTTATTGAATAAAAGTTTTAGCCCTCTATGTTATGAATCTAGACCATCTGATGGTTTTTCAATCTGAATTACGGATTGCAAGATATTCAGATACTCATGGTGTAACATCTGAATTCCATAATATAGTCTGAAAATACATTACCATGTTTAATTAATTGAAACAGTTGATTAAATTAAGAATTAAGACATGAGATTGATTGTGTTGTTACTGAACAATGTCAAGAACTAAATTATGGTTTTTATAAGATTTTTAAATGAATTTACATTCGACTTTTATATATAAGAATTTGACCTTGACATGATGTCTAAACACGAAACCAGTAAAGAATGAAATTGTACACATAGCTAATATGATTATAATATGTCGTGTAAATATGCGTTGGAACCGGCAGGAAAACTAACTTATATGCGTTAGAACTGGCCTTGAGTCTAACTTCTAGAACCCATGGCAGAAACTAATCTACTTTACTGTAGCAACGGGAAAGTTAATTTTTTGTACAAAAATGTCTTGTTGTCCAGAATGTGTGTTTTGTGTCATTAAGTATAACTATGTTTGATTTTGCATATAAAGGATATAATTAATTATACCATGCATTGCATAGCCTTGACACCTTCTTGACATCGCCTCGATACCTCCGTACCCATTGCATGTTCAAATTAGTGTATAATAATATAATAACAAGCCAGGTTAATAAGGGTTGACTTGGTAATGATCAATCGGAGACTGTACTCGGAGGATGACCCTTGTTCTCGATTGATTATTGTTATGGATTGAGGATTATTGATTGCGGATTATTGATTATTGATTATTGATTATTGATTATTGTGCCGAGTACATGATCTGTAGAGTTCACCACTATAGTCTAAATAATCACTGTTTGTATGTACAGAACCTGTATTATGGGATGCAGAACTACGTGCATTAGAAAGGATAATAAAAGACTGATAGACTTAAGATTGACACTTAGATTTTTAATTGTGGTTATTGTTATCGACCTTGATTATTGATTGTAGTCATTGATTATTGAATCTCAATTCTAGACTTTTGATCGTATTATAAACCCATGTCATTGACCTTTGATCTTGTTCTAGTTCATTATTCCTTGATATACCATGTTTCATTATTCTTTTTTTTACTTCTTGCTGTCTGTAACATGCTCTAACGGACATATTCCCCCCAACTCTGGACCACGAGCTTTCAGGTAGACAAGGAGAATTGCCCGAAGGACTTGGTGAGAAAATCTTATAGAGAATAAAGCTGAATTATTAGCCAATAATAATTATTTTGTTCATGTTATTTCACTTCTAGAATTGTTGATATTATTGTACTTTGTATTCCGTGCTTTGGTGAACCTAAGTTTATTTTCTCCCATATGTTGGATATTACTTGTAGATTTATTTTATGGATTATTGATGTTTATTCATTGTTTATGTGATTATTTATTCATGCGTGGTTGTGATTATATTCCATATTGTTGAGTTGAATGTTACAGCTTAAGGATGATATTAGTTGGTATACTCATATCATTCGCTGGGTCTCGGTTACGTGCCCATGATTCCGTATTTTGGGAAGCAGGGCGTGATAGGGTTTTTTTGTATCAGAACTTAGGTTAGGCTATAGCCAGGTTCGAATCATGTTTAACTCAATAATATGCGCACCACGTTGGTCACATGAACATATAATAACCAACTTATAATGTGGATACTAGTCATATGCGATCCATTTTGATCCCTTCAAATTCAATTCTTTCATTCCTTATTTTCTTCCGTCCCTTGCAGTCGTCCTCATTCGTTGATTCCTTATTGGGTGTACATTCATTCTTTTCCTACCCAAATTATCTTTGATTCCGGTGCTACCCATTCTTTTATTTCTGCTCGCTTTGTCGATCGGTATCGCTTGATCTGCAACGACATGTAAGCAGCTCGGATCATCACCATGAAAGGTGGTGTTTTTGTTCGTTCTATGGCATGCAGATAGAGTCCCAAGATCTCAGGTAGAGTGCATAATCGCAAGTCACCAGGAGTCCGAATTTCATGTTAGATAGATGTTGTTTGGACGTGCCAAGGATATGGTGAGCCACGAGCTAGATTGCTGGAGTTAATGGACGCTGATGAAGGAGTCTTCCTGATCAGAGTGGTGCAGCGAAAGCATGGTGTGGGCCCATAACCCACAGGTCCCAGGATTCTCATGTTGCTTCTTCTTCTTTGCATCGTCTGTTTTCTTTTGTACATTCCATTCGTCATCATTCATCGATTCATTATTTGAGATATTTCTTTTCCATGTTCTTTCTATTCCGGTGCTACCACCACTTTGTTTCTCTCCCTCTATTTTCCTGCATTGTTATAACACAAGTTCTGCTTTTGCTTTATCCTACTTTCCACCTGAATGAATTACGAGGACAAAATTCTTTTTGTAAGGTGGGTAGGATTGTAACCCCGTTTTCGCCTATACATATTTTTCGTATATAATCTATATTTCGATTCGTTATAATTCTTTTCTTTACTTTTAAATTCACTTTTGTTTTAAATCTATTTTGTTATCTCCTATTAAATTCCATTCTAATCAACAATTGTATTTGTAGGTATTTTCCAAATGGTTATATATATTTTAACACAAATCTTATTTTATTTCCTATGTTTATTTCTTTTCTTATTTGATTAATTATTTATAATTAAGCCCAGATCCACTCCATTTTCATTGTTTGATTATTTATAAAATGTGAGAACATAAACTCTATCTTAACCAATCTATATCTATTATTTTATTTATAATTTTTTTAAAGACCAAACTAAGTATATTATTATGATTTGATTATTTTAATTATTTGTGAAGAGTTCAATCTTAACCCATTCTATTATATTCATTTTTGTATTTGATTATCTAATTAATGTTACTACTTGATTATTTGATCTATGGTTACTTTTTTTTATATTTAATAAATATTTTAAAATCTACTCAAAGCCCAAATTTTCTAACCATTCTATAATAATACTATTTTATTATTGGATTGTTTAATGTATGAGTTAAGCCCATCCAAAACCCAAATTCATTGCCCACAATCCAAAGCCCACCTTAAACCATACTCTAACCCGTTAACTCGAAACCCATTTCTTAACCCTATATATACTAATTAACTCAAATCCTATTTAATTAACTCTAATCACCTCATTTTTATAAAGCTGTCCACTTCTTTTCCTTCCCTCCTTCTTCGTCATTTTCTTCCTCCATTATCAACCGAACCCATCTTCCTCCTCACCCGACCACCGAGCTCCACCTCCTCATCATCTCCCCACTGCATGCCCCTCACCTACCCCAGCTCCACTCCGAGCTCCTCCACCGACGCAGCATGCACTGCGACCCCGACAACTTCCCCGTCAACCTCCATCACACCCGACGCTTATCTCCCCCTCATCACCGACCTCCTGCCTTCATATTCATCACCTCCGGTCGTCATCAACACCACCGCAGCCCCTCGCTACTTCACCAACTGCAGCGACCGATTTCCTTCACACCCGCAGCCACCTCGTCCAACTGGACTCGTCCTCCACTCCCCCGATTGTTGCTCCTATGGTTGCTGCCTCCCTCCCGAATGCCCTCCAACCGAGCCAACACCTAAGGCCAGTTTGTCGCAACGATATATTCTTTGCTGCTGCCCTGAAAGTAATGTTGATCGCTAACTTTGTTGGTTGCTGAGCTCCCGTTGTTTATTCTACCATCTCGCTCTTTGCCGCTTACATTTCGTCACAAGTCATATAAAGGCAAGTCCTTTTGAACCAACTTGTTGCTCTAGTTCAAGAATTATTTTGATCTCCTCAAGTAGTTCTTATTTCATTTATCGTATCTCTATTTGCTTGTTACCTTTCAAAGTGGTTATTACAGATTCATCAGCGAAACCAAGTAATGACTCTCTTTTCGTGCCATGTTATCCATCATCATATGCATACACCACACGAACCTAAACTAGGAACTCATATATGTAGAAGAAATAGTGATTTGAATGCATTTTGGTTGTATGTGATGTTATAACTAGATTCGGAAATTTAATATTGTAGTGATGATAATTTATCATGTTAACAGTAGGAATCCACCCTAATTATTGAGTATAAATGCTAGTTCATTTCTTGTTATATGTATATGTGGATTGATTATTATGTTTGTTGCATAGGAGTACATTTTACTACTTTCCTACTGTTTACCACATGTTGTAGTGAGTTCTTGACCCAGTTTCTGCTAGAATGGATTTAGCCTTTATGAATGAAAGCCATATCACTTTGAGTCTAGTTTTTAGGACATTCGAATGATCTGAATTCCACTTACTAGATTGTAATTTATGCTTTTTTGGTAGTGCTAGGTTTTAAATTCCATAATGTCGTTTACAAACATATCGACAAGAATTATTAATTAAAATATAATGGTAACATTAGAATCAGAACTTGAAAATTAACCGGGATGTTTCTAGATATGATTAGGAGTTGTTTTATAATTTTTATGAGATTTTTGGATGAATTTCTAGACCAATTATATATGCAAACTTGACCAAGATTCTGCTAGAATGCTAGATCAGCAGAGAACCAAAATTTTTACCTAGTTTCATAATAAATCACTTAGATCTTATTGAATAAAAGTTGTAGCCCTCTGTGTTAGGCATCTAGACCATCTGACAATTTTGTAATCTGACTTACGGATTGCAAGAAATTCTGATACCCGTGGTGTAACATCTGAATTCTAGAATACAGTCTAAAATACATTACCATGTTTAATTAATTGAAACAGTTGATTAAATTAAGATTAAGACATGAGATTAATCGTGTTATTACTGAACAATATTAAGAACTAAATTATCATTTTTATAAGATTTTTAAATGAATTTACAGTCAACTTTTATATATAAGAATTTGACCCTGATATGCTGTCTGAACACGAAACCAATAAAGAATGAAATTATACACATAGCTACTGTGATTATAATAAGTCGTGTGAATATGCGTTGGAACCGACTGGGTGTCTAACTTCTAGAACCCCTGACGGAACCTAATCTACTTTAATGTAGCAACGGGAAAGTTAATTTTTGTACAAAAATGTGTTGTTGTCCAGAATGTGTGTTTTGTGTCATTTAGTATAACCATGTTTGAATTTGCATATAATGGATATAATTAATTAAGCCATGCATTGCATAGCCTTGACACCTTCTTGACATCGCCTCGATACCTCCGTTCCCATTGCATGTTCACATTAGTAAATAGTAATATAATAACAAACCAGGGTAATAAGGGTCGACTTGGTAGTGAACAATCGGAGACTGTACTCGGAGAATGGCCCTTGTTCTCGATTGATTATTGTCATGGATTGGGGATTATTGATGTGGATTATTGATTATTGATTATTGATTATTGTGCCGAGTACATGATCGGTAGAGTTCACCATTATAGTCTAAACGATCACTGTTTGTATGCACCGAACCTGTGGTATGGGACGTAGAACTTCATGCATTAGATAGGATAATAAAAGACTGATAGACTTTAGATTGACACTTGTATTTTTAATCAAGGTTATTGTTATCGACCTTGATTATTGATTGTAGTCATTGATTATTGCATCGTCAATTCTAGACTTTTGATCTTATTATCAACCCTTGTCATTTACCTTTGATCTTGTTCTAGTTCATTATTCCTGGATATACTATGTTTCATTATTCTTTGTTTTTACTACTTCCTGTCCGTAACTTGCTATAACAGACATTTTTCTCCCCAACTTTAAACCACTAGCTTGCAGGTACACAAGGAGAATTGCCCGAAGGACTTGGTGAGCAAATCTTCTAGAGAATGGAGCTGAATTATTAGCCTACAATAATTATTTTGTTCTTGTTATTTCACTTCTAGCATTGTTGATATTATCGTACTTTGTATTCTGGGCTTTGGTGTCCCAAAGTTTATTTTCTCCCAGATGTTGGATATTACTTGTGGATTTATTTTATGAATTATTGAAGTTTATTCATTGTTTATGTGATTATTTATTCATGCGTGGTGGTGATTATATTCCATATTGTTGTGTTGAATGTTACACCTTGAGGATGATATGAGTTTGTATACTCATATCATTCTCTGGACCTCTGTTACGTGCCTGTGATTCCATATTTTGGGAAGTGGGGTGTGACAGCCAGATTGGAAGTGGAACTTTGCTTCAAGGTTTTATTTCACTCTTTTATGCATGCATGGAATTATATATATATATATATATATATATATATATATATATATATATATATATATATATATATATATATATATATATACAGTGTCCCCTTCTATTGTGCACTCGGCCTATTGGCCTTTGTATCGATGATCCGAACTGTTCACTTTGATCTACACATCTACATTAGTCTAAGTATCTAAAATCAAGTTATTTGAAGTTCATTTGCCCATGCATTGAAGTGTTAGGCTTAACATTTTTTTTATAATCACTTGATGGATGGACAAATGAATTTCAAATAACTTGATTTGACATATTTGACATATTTAGATTAATTTAGACGTATAGATCAATGTGAACGGTTCGGATCATCGGAACGAAGGCCTGAAGGCTGAGTGCACACGAAGGTGAGTGCACAATAGAAGGTTTGTATATATATATATACTAGATTTTCCCGTGGCCGCGTGCCTATGACACATCTTCAGAACGTTACAGCATATGAAAAGTCTAGTAAACAGTAAATCAACAATTATGTAGCTGAAGTTTGAATAGTATGACAATAATTAGTTGTAAATAAAAGTCCATGTTTCCATTAGTATATGATGAAAAATAATTATAAATTGGGGTATAAAAGTCCATGGAATTGGGGTATAAAAGTCCATGTTTCCATATATATATATATATATATATATATATATATATATATATATATTGTACCCCGAATTCCAAAACAGACTGAATTCGAAGTTCCACGGGATCTTTACACTTCTTTCGTACAATTTTACAAGGAAATAAAAACTTTTGTTACATCAGAGTTTACAATTACATTACATATTTACAGCGGAAGCAATTTACAACAATTTACATGAATTGAAATGTACAACTCTTGAATCAATCTTTAATCAGCATGCATTCCTTAGTTTTGTTAACCACTTTATCCTGCATAAAATTTGTTGGCGCATCAGTTCATTCAACGGACGAAATATTATACACGGCCATCCTCTCTATGCCGAAAACAGTATAACGATTCTCAATACTTAACAACCACAAACTTGTTCACAAACAAAGCTAAAGGGACTATCCTATTGATGTTGTATTGTGGATGTGCACTTAGTCCTTAATGCAATTATTTTTGTTATATGACACTAATGCGCACTTGTTCAGAGTCTATGTAGCCCATACTACATCGGTCCGAGGGCAAGCCCTTAACCGTTCTTCATCTTGTAGGGTTCAATCTCTCTCCATGACTTAACCTACTACTGTAACTACGGTAAGTATCCTAGATGTTATATGACCTACGAACTCATGTCTAGGCACCCTGGAGGGAATCCCAACGCACTGATACATGACTCATCATGCAGGCATCCTGTAGTAATTCAGCTCCTACCATAGACATGACACCACCCGCAGTCACCAAACACCCCACGAGCGTCGCACCGGGACGGTACTCTGGAGCAGTATCCACGTCCTATCATGACGCATCATAGGACATCCAGTGAATACTCTCACGCCGGCAATCCAATGGCCCTCATACTCAATATTTTTGTCTTACTTTCATCACATCTTCACTATGTAACTAGTCCTTAATTTAATTGAATCATGAACAAAATCAATTCTCTAGAATTAGCCCTTCCACTATACCGGTCTTAACCATCCGTTCAATATGACCTAAATCTTGGTCCTTTCATTTCAATTTATTTCTTTTCAATGCCGGTATGAGGCTTAACTACACTCTAGTTCTCAATTTCAATTCACAATCGCAAAATCGAATAAGTCTTCCTTTTCATGATTAACATTAATTTTCCTTTCATGTTCATAGCATTTGCATATTCATGCTCATAAAATCTTTCATAATTCATCATAACATTCAATTTCACTTTTATGTGCAAACTCATGCATAAACAAAAGAATTCGTTTTGCTAACTTGTCACATTCATAGCTCATTTAACCACCATGAAATTACTGTACTGTTATTTTATTCAAAAATTCACACTTTCATTGCCAAAACTCATTTCGAAACTCTTTTAAACAAAGCATGTATTTTTCTTTATTCAGAGACAATTTAAACAAATAAAATAATAAGTTCTTTCTTGCCAAAATTAGTCTCAAATTCTTATTTATACTAGACCACATTTTATAGAAAATTATCTCGCAAAAATCCAGACATTAGTTGAAACTTCATGGCAATCGACTGTTAAAGCATGGACAGTCGGCTGTTCTGTGAGGATTTACAACTCGAAAATCATTGGTCAGGGTATTCGATTGTCACAATGTAGTCGGTCGACTAATCCGCGGGATTTGAACTCGAAGACAAATACTCAGAGCAGTCGACTGTTTCAATCTAATCGGTCGATTGTTCCGCAAAGATTTGAACTCAAAAACAAATACTCAGAGCAGTCGACTGTTTCAATCTAATCGATCGACTGATGCTACTAGGTTTTTAAATTCCCAAAATATTTTTAGTTCGTTTTCTTCTTTTTTTGAGTCAAAACTCTCCAGATTTTAATGTATATACAAATACAGTAAACTAGTATTTTTAAATTCATTATTTACCAATAACACATGCATTTTTAATCTTATTTTAAGTTCTCTATCCATAATTTCAACATTGAGAACAAATCATAGTTGCACATAATTTGAATATAATTTTCTACAAAAATACTTCATTCCTTCATTCTTTCATTTATTAGCAATCTACAACCTTTTTAAAACATCAATTTCATCTTACTACAATAGAGTTATCTTAATTTAAACAATCACTTTCACAAGATACATTCAACTTTGTCTCAAATGTATAGATTTTCTTCACACAATATGGTTCTTAACTATCTAGCATGGCAAAACATGATATATTCTAGCATTTTAATTCATAATTTATCAACTAGCAATCATTCAACAAACATCTTCTAAATTATCAATTCATCTCTACATAAGCAAACATGGAGTCAATTTCACTTAAGTTTTCCTTAATAATTCTATCAAAGCATTTCTAGCATGGTAACTAGAATTAGAAGTATGAGAAACACCCACCTATTTGGAGAAAAACGAATAGAAAGCCCCTAGAAATCTCCTAGAATGCACGAATGGATCCTTCTCCTCCTAGGTGTAGCAAACCCGAGCCTCTCCTAGTGCACTTCCGGCCTCCTCTTGGATGAGCACACACACAAAAATCTCCTCAATCTTTTACTCACCAAAACTCTCAATCTTTTCTCACTCTAATTCTTTTATTTCTTTAATCAATTTTCTAGTGTACTAAATGAGAAGAACTATGGGGTATTTATACATTTTTTTGGGTGAGAATAGATGGCTAGGATTAAATCAATGGTTAAAGATCAAAGGCTAGGATGAGTTAGCAAGTTGTAGCAACTATCCATGATGAGATAACTACCTCTCCACTAGCTCCATCTCTCCCTCTCTCTTTGTCCATTATCCGGCCTAGTGTAAGGTGTGCAATGCACACCCTAGTGCTTGCACGTGCCAACTAGTACCCCCTCCTTACAAGTGTACATGTGCATAAAAATTTATTTGTTCATAAAAAGAGTCTACAATACAAGTTAAATTGTTTTAAAAGAGAAATAAGTTAAATGGGCTTACTAATGGGCTAATTTAACTATGAGTTTAAATAATTAAAATAATTAATTAATAAAGTGGGCTAAAAAGAAAATTTGGGCTTTAGATTTTAATTAGGCTTTTAAAAGAAAATAATTTTTGAAAAAATAATGGAGAACAAAAACTATAAAAATATTTTATACGAAAAATTATACAAATGAAATCACACGTGCAAAACACGTAAAATCACAAAAATCTCATAAATGAAATCTAGGGTGTTACATATATATATATATATATATATATATATATATATATATATAGAGAGAGAGAGAGAGAGAGAGAGAGAGAGAGAGAGAGAGAGAGAGAGAGAGAGAGAATTAAATAAATAAATGAGTTGTTTTGGGGGGGAATATGAATCTGAGTTTTGGGGGGAAAATGTGTTTTGTGATGTTAGATCTGGGCCTTTGATTTTGGAGGGATTGAAGGAGAGCCACTTGATAGCTTTCTTTGTGTTATATATATATATATATATATATATATATATATAAAGTTTGTTTTATAAACCTTGGCTTTTAGATCAACAATTATGATCTTTTAGTGAACATGGCTTCTTGTGCTTGTCACCTCGTTCTGTCAATTTTGGTTTGGAGATTTCTTGAGTTTTCGCCCACCAAGTGTTTTTTTAGCATTCTTCCATGTCAAATTGCTCTTTTGTCGACCAAACGTTACGTTGTGTCGTTCGCTTATTTTTTCAATCAAATGTCCCATCGTCATTTCAATGAACCGCTCTTTCGTCGACCAAGCATTGTGTTATTCGCTTATTTTGTCGACCGGTCATTTCGTCATTGGATGAGTGTTCCGTTCGTCTGATAGCTGAGTGCTATGACCATTGGATCTGCTGTATGTAGCTGACCTAGAAGAGCTACTGCAGGAACAAACTTCGGAAGACGGTCGGACTGCGAGCTTGCTATTTGATCCCAGCGAGTTTGTTGAGGCAACTCTGGGACGGAGTTGAATATTTGAACTTGTTGTTTGCGTACAACATGTTTGTAGAGACAAATCGGAGATGGAGTTGGATGTAGAGCTTGTCGGTTTCACCCAGTAAGTTTATAAAGGTAACTCTTGCTGTTTGTGTCCAACAAGGGAGTGGAGGCAACTCTAGAACGGAGTTGGACATAGAGCCTTCTATTTGCACCCATCAAGTTTGTAAAGGCAACTCTTGGACGGAGTTGACGTTGATCTTGTCGTTTGCGCTTAGTAAGTATGTGGAGACAACTCTAAGACGAGTTGGATGTAGAGTTTGTTGTTTGCGCCCAACAAGTTTATAGAGGTAACTCTTAGACGGAGTTGATGTTTGAACATGTTGTTTGCGCCCCGCAAGTTTGGAGAGGCAACTCTAAGGCGGAGTTGGATGTGTGAACATGTTGTTTGTACCCAGCAAGTTTGGAGAGACAACTCTAAGACAAAGTTGGATCTTTGAACTCGCTATTTTCACTAAGTAAGTTGGAGAGGCAGATCTTACCATTTGTGCCTAGCAAGTGAGTAGAGGCAACTCTACAACAGAGTTGGATGTAAAGCTTGTTGTTTGTGCCCAACAAGTTTGTAAATGCAACTCTTGGACGAAGTTGATGTTGAGCTTGCCGTTTGCGCCTAGTAAGTTTGTAGAGACAACTCTGAGACAGAGTTAGACGTAGATATTGTTGTTTGATCCCAAAAAGTTTTAAAAATTCAACTCTGAGATAGAGTTGAATGTTGGGCTTGCTATTTGCGCCCAACAAGCTTTGTAGAGGCAACTCTTAGACGGAGTTGAATATAGAGCTTGTAGTTGGCACATAACGAGCTGGTTGACACAACTCTGTGATGATGTTGGATGTTTGAACTCACTGTTTGTTCCCAGCATGTTTATAGAGGCAACTCTAAGATAGAGTTGAACGTAAAGATTGTTGTTTGATCCTAGCAAGTTTATAGAGACAACTCTAAAATGGAGTTGAACATTGAACTTACTGTTTGAGCCCAACAGGTTTGTGGATGCAACTCTGACACGGAGTTGAACTTAGAGCTTTCTGTTTTCGCTCAGTAAGTTTTGTAAAGGTAACTCTTAGACGGAGTTGGACATACAGCTTGTTGTTTGCATACAACAAGCTTGTTGAAACAACTCTGAGATGGAGTAGGACTTTTAAGCTTGTTGTTTGCACCCAACAAGTTTGTAGAGACAATTCTAGGGTGGCGTTGGACACCGAGCCTATTGCATGAAGATAAAGGGTTATTGGAAGGACTTGAGCGAAGAGCGGGGTGGTGAACGTGTTATGTGGAGTTAGCGAGTTGTTGACAGAGCTCGAGCAAAGAGCAGAGCATTGAACTTGTTGTATGATGCTAACGAGCTGTTGTTGGAGGTCAAGTGGGGAGCAAGGAACCGAACTCATTTTATGAAGTCAACAAGAAGTTGAAGGAGCTCGAGCAAAAAATGGGAAACCAAACTCGTTTTATCAAGTTAATGAGTTATTGATGGAGGTCGAGCGGGGAGCAGGGTTTTGAATTCATTGTATGGAGCTAATGAGTAGTTGACGAAGTTCGAGCAGAGAGTGGGGAAGCAAACTCGTTGTACCAAGTCAACGAGTTCTTGATGGAGCTCAAGCGAAAAGCAGGGTGTTGAACTTGTTGTTAGAGTGAACGAGCTGTTGACAGAGCCCATGCAAAGAGCAAGGCATTGATTCGTTGTATGGAGCTGATGAGTAATTGACGAAGCTCAAGCAAATAGCGAGGCATTGAACTCATTGTATGGAGTTAACGAGTTGTTGATGGAGGTCGAGCAAAGTGCAAGGCGTTGAACTTGTTGTATGGAGCTAACAAGTTGTCGACAGAGCTCGAACAAATAGCAGGGCGTGGATCTCGTTGTTTGGAGTCAACGAGTTGTTGATGGAGCTTGAGCAGTGAGCAAGACGTCAAAGTCATTTTTTGGAATCATTGAGTTGTTGATGGAGCTCCAGTGGTGCGTCTAACTCGTTGTATGAAATGAACGAATTGTCGATGGAGCTCGAGCGGTGAACAGGGCATTGAACTCGTTGTATGGAATTAAGAATTGCATACAATGAAAGACCTCGTTGTTTCAAGTTAACGAGTTGTTTGAGGAACTTGTTCCAAGTCTTCTTAATGTAAAAGTGAAATTCTTTGTGTTTATTCAGCATTGAAGTAATTTAGTTCTTCTCTTTGCTGACAAGTAGTCATGCACACTGAATGTGGTCTTTGGGATGTCGAGTTTGTTCTTCTTCGTACTATGTTACGTTTGACAGAGTTGGGACAGTCTGTTTACGCAGTGCGTTATGCGAGACGGAGTTGGAGCTTTCCTGGGAAAAGCTGATGCTAATCTGGAACGACTTGGAGCTTGCCCACCTAAGAAAGGCTTGTATTGAACTTCATCGCGAAGAGTTTAGGCGGCCTTTTGGAGCTGTTAGTTGGAATGAGGCTTGAGAAGAGATTTGTGTCTATTAGGTGAAATACCCCTTACCGTGGCTGGGAGGCTGGTTTGCAGGACAACAACCGACCCCCTCTCCGGCGATCCCCTGACCGCCCTACACCCTCCTCCGCCAGTCGAGCTCCGCCCTAGTTCTGTCGTGCCACAGCCAGCGACGCCCGGACCTAAACACCCCCGCTGCTCCTCTGTTTCTGCTCGACGACAACAGACCCTGACGATGCTCGACGCCTCCAGTCACCGCACCATCGCCATCGAACTCCAGTCGACCACCCACCATCGCCAGCCACGATTGATCCTTGTTGTCGTTGCTCTTTGCTGCTGCCGGTGCTGTCTCTTTATTGTGATTGGATTTTTTGTGCATGTATTGTGCACGTATCGTTGCAGTCCGTCATCGTTGCTCCGAGATTCTCATCCCATTTTTCTTTGGTATTCGAATTAATCATCCAAAAGGAAAGTCACTTTTGCTCTTGAATTGAATCTTGTATCAAATTCAAGTTTTTATTGAAATTCTTGTAAATAGATCCAATTGTTCATTGTATTGTATATTGTTCTTCCCTTTTCGTTGAGTATATTAAGGTTTTACACGAGCTAACTCAAATATCCTCGACTTCGTGCCTTTATTGACTCTAAAGATCAAATCTTTCGTGCATTCATGTAGTATTGGTGATAGGGTTATTCATATAAACATCACATAAAGATACTATTGTAGAATCGAATACTAGGTTGATTGCTTGAATAATTGATTGATGAATTGTGTGGTTAAATTAGTGTATGTGTGTATTCTTAATGATTCTTACCATGCTATTATACCTACCATGCTGATTACGAAGTTTATTGACCTATTGAAGTGGAACCCATCATTTTAGATCACTTTATTTCATGAAATTTATTGAAAATCTGTATGTTGTTTTCAATCTGGATTTTGTGAGACATTTTTGACCTAGTATTTGATCTCAAAATAAATATCTTTCTGAATAAGAGTTGTAGCCCTATGTCTCTAGTTTTCAGAACATCTAGGATCTTTAAATTCCGAACTGTATTGCAAAAGTTTTGATGATTTTACTACCGGTGTGTTTTCTTTTCAGAATTTCAGATTCATGTATGTTTTCATGTTTAAACTATTAAAAAGCTAAATTAATGATAGAATAGTGCTTTGATAATTTCCAGAATGATAGTTAACATGTTTAAGAGTCTAAAGAATATTTTTGATGAATTTATAATTGAGTTTTCACTGATTCTAAAGAGATAACAACTTGATGTCGAATTTCTGTCTGAATATGTAATCTGTAAAGAATGATGTATTTGACCTAGCTACTATTGTCGGATTATGTATTTTAAATATGCATTGGAATCGTGTGGAAGTCTAGTTTCCAGAATTACTAACGGTTTCAGTTTTCAATTTTTGTAGCAGCGGAAAAACTGATTTTTGTACAGTGACCTCTTGCTATCCAGAAATTCGTTTTCCAAATTTTCTTAATATATATATATATATATATATATATATATATATATATATATATATATATATATATATATCATTGTATTGCATGAATTGAAGTGTATATGTTGCATTGCATGATCTTAATGTGTTATTGTCACCATTCTATTTGTTTCATCAGAAATTACCATCCTATTGTCCTCCCATTGTTACTATCGTTCATCAATGTCTCTAAATTGCATAATGTATTGTTTGTATCGATAAAATAATTAACAAACCGGGATTTAAGGGATTGACTAGAGTAGTTGATGATATAATGACTGTACTCGAAAGTGTGGGCCATATTTCCCAAAATGTTGTGTGTCGGCTAGTGTTATCGTTATCGATTTATTGTTGGATTACTGACTACAGTATCTCGTGTATTTTTTTAGTGTTATTGTGCCGACCAGTGTGCACTAATGTTGCAATTAATGTTATTGTGCCGTGTACATGATCTATAACATATTCCACTTAAGTCTAAACAAAATTGATTGTATGCATCGAACTTGTAGTTATGGGATGCAGTAGTATGTGCATTAGTTAGGATTAAAATGAATAATAGACTTAAAAATTGACACAACATCGACATTGCATATTGTACATCATTGTTTCTATTGATATCGAATATTGTCTTAGTGTTAATTGACATCGACTATTGAACATTGACATCGAATATTGAATTATTGTATATAACCATTGCATCAATTACCATTGATATTGATTATTGCTATCGTCCCATATTATTGATTCCTATAGATCCACTGAATTCATTGTTATATCGTTATTTCGTTGTTTCCTTGCTTTCTCTACTTGCTCTAAGGATAATTTTTCTCCTCTTTTTAGATGAAGTGTTCACAGGTGATCATGGAAAATTACCTGCAGGAATTGGAGAACAAGCTTTCTAAAGATTTATGCTTTCTGGTTGATTATTATTGCATTGGACTTATTGTATTGAGACTTATTATTATTGTGATTGGATTTATCATTGTATTGAGCTTATGACCCGGATATTACTATTTTTTTCCAGATGTTGGATTATTGTATTTGGATGTTTCATATTGTTTTATTCCAAGTATTATTGTTCATGTGATTGTTATTATGGCCTGCACAATTGTTTTGTATTGTTATTATTGTTGAGTTGAATGGGTAAACAGCTTATGGATGACGCAAGTCATTCGCTGGGTCAATGTCACGTACTTGTGTTCTGTATTTTTGGGAAGCGAGGCATGACAATTACATGTAGTGGCCAGCAGGGAAAGTCATCTTTATTGGAAAATATTAAAAAAATATAAAGGAACGAGCGTGAATCGCCCTTATTGATGTTCATGAGGCATTTCATATCCAATTCCCAATAGATATCTCCTTGCCCCCCGGGTCTTCAATTTGATGAGCCGCTATACGAACAACTTGGTAGACCTTGCCTTGGACTGACCTATTTTGGAGTGAGCACCCCCTTGTTTTTTAGAGAGAATAAGAGATCTGCAAGTTTGCTAATGTGTTTAGATATGATTGTTTCTTTCCGTTGAATGAGAAGAGTGGTTTCGGGAGGGGAATTCAGGTTTATTACTGTATTCTGATGAGGACGAATTTGGACCTGGTGGGAGTTGGCTCAACAGGTTTGGAAGTTTTTGGCAGGATTGTCTATGACAGTGGCTTTAACTTTTTTACGGGCTTCGACTTACTGTGATTGCTTTCCGGCTATATCTCTATGGCATCGAGGTGGACAACCTGATGGAACTGCGATAAGACCCAGGACCATGGATTGGTGTGCGTATCGATCAAAAAAGCTTAACAGATTTAGTACGTGATCTAACCCTTTATAGTGCAATCTAGGGTTCACGAATTATACCTGCGATGAGAAGAAGACGATAGTTTCTAGCAACCTCGAGCCGTCAGTGACCCCAAGATCTTCTGCACGTATTCCTTCCTCGGGTTGGACGTCGGGTGGGCGACGGTCTCCCAACCTTTCTTCTCCTTGGCTGACCTCTCTTTCTCTCCTTACGTGAATCACGAATTTAAAGAAAACTTCTTATCTCTGATAATAATATGACGGCCAGAGAATAGAGGATATATATATAAGGCTACGACAGGGACCATGAGGAGAAATTAGGGTTAGGTCTCCTAACGAATCTGGGTATCCCGTGTTCAGCCCGAACACACAACCCAGGCCCATTAACAATAGCTCGGTCCACTAAAGAGCTATTGTTGCACTACCTTCCTAATCCCAAATTATATTTATGGGCTCCTTTTATTATATGCTCGTTCAGCTCCCCATGTTAAGATATCGAATGTCCGTCGATCAAATTAAGTTACTGACAACTATATTGATCAACATCTTTTATCCTTAAGTAGTACCACTCAACTTTATTTGTCATGTCAGATGTAATCCACCTGCAGGGTTTACATGACAATCCTTATGAGCTCCTTAAGGGGACATCATCAACCCGGCGTATCGGGACATGGATTCCTTTCACAATCAACAGCCCATCATACATACAATGCTATTACCCAATTCATAGAGGTTGTTGATCCATAATGAATCTCACTCTTTTATAAGTCAAAGTAATGCACACTGCATATACATGCCTGTTATTATATCTGGATTAAGAGCATAAGCATCAATAATAACAAAGGTGTTTGTTCTCTTTTGTAGTCAGTACAAAGAGAACAACCTCAAGTGGTCATGTTCAATACACACAAAGTGTACTAGTGTAAACCTATAGTCAAGATAGACTAATACCAGATTACACTACAATCTTTCCAATGGATTGTCCAAGTCCGTCTAGGTTGTGAACTATTTATATATTCCATAGGGAACTGATAGTATGATCTTCTGTGTGTCACCTCACACCATATTATCAACCTTATAGAATATCAGATACTTGCATTAATATTATAATAAACATAATATGCAAACATATGCCCATATGATTCTCATTCAAAAAAAAATTTAAAAAAATAAGGAAATAAAGTTAATACAAAAGTGATGCTTTCAGTATATAACCCTAACAATCTCCCACTTATACTCAAAGCATTGCTTTTCAGTATACTGTTACAAATCTCCCACTTATATTTAAAGCCATGCTGCTACGCATCTGACTCCCATTCCCTCAACATGACTATTAAAAGCCTTAGCTGGTATGCTCTTAGTGAAGGGATCAGCTAGGTTGTCTGCTGATGCTATCTTGATCACAGCAACTTTTCCTTTCTTTACGAAATCTCGTATCAGGTGGTACTTACGCTCAATGTGTTTACCTATCTTATGGGCTCGTGGTTCCTTCGAATTTGCAACTGCACCACTATTATCACAATAAAATGTAATAGCCTTAGGTAAATTAGGTACCACATCCAAGTCCAATAGGAAGTTTCTGAGCCAAACCGCTTCTTTGGCTGCCTCAGAGGCTGCCACATACTCGGCTTCCATGGTAGAATCAGCAATACATTTTTGCTTGATACTCCTCTATATAGTGGCTCCACCTTCCAAAGTAAATACATAACCTGAGGTTGATTTCCTGGAATCCCTATCTGACTGAAAATCTGAGTCTGTATACCCCAAGGCAACTAAACTATCTGCCTGGTAAACTAGCATGTAATCTTTAGTCCTTTTCAGGTACTTCAAAATATGCTTTACGGCAGTCCAGTGCTCTTGTCCCGGGTTAGACTGATATCTGCTAACCATGCCAACGGCAAAGCAGATATCTGGTCTCGTACATAGCATTGCATACATTAAGCTTCCTACTGCTGAAGCATAAGGAACTGCTTTCATGTTCTCTATCTCTTTAGGTGTCCTCAGACACTGCTCCTTTGATAGGGCAATTCCATGCCTAAAAGGTAAGAAACATTTCTTAGAATTGTGTATGCTAAAACGAGTTAGTATAGTATCGATATAGGAAGCTTGGGACAAGCCCAACATCCTTTTCTTGCGATCTCGTAGAACTTTGATCCCAAGGATGTGACCTACTTCTCCCAAGTCCTTCATATCAAACTGTTTGGATAACCATACCCTTACGTTAGATAATACCTTCGCATTGTTTCCAATGAGCAAGATGTCATCCACGTAAAGTACTAGGAATACCACTACGTTTCCGTCATACTTTTTGTATACACACGATTCATCTTGACATTGATCAAATCCATAGGATTTTATCACCTGATCAAAACATATGTTCCAAGATCTGGAAGCTTGCTTAAGTCCATAAATGGACTTCTTGAGCTTACAAATAAGATGCTCTTGGCCCTTTTTAATGAACCCGTCTGGTTGCTTCATATAGATGTCTTCCTCAAGACTTCCATTAAGGAAAGCTGTCTTGACATCCATTTGCCAAATCTCATAATCAAGATGAGCTGCAATAGATAAAAGAATCCGGATAGACTTAAGCATGGCTACTGGCGAAAAAGTTTCCTTATAATCGATATCCTCTCTTTGAGTAAAACCTTTTGCAACAAGCCGAGCTTTAAAGGTTTCAACCTTACCGTCTGATCCTCTTTTTCTCTTATAGACCCACTTGCATCCAATGGCTTTTACACCAATAGGTGGTTCTACAAGCTCCCAGACTTGATTAGAATCCATAGATTCTATTTCAGATATCATTGCTTTTTGCCAAGACTCTGCATCTTTATCTTGGAGTGCTTCATTGTAGGTACAGGGATCATAATCTTGTTCCTCAGGGACAAAGTCTGACGACTCTCCCAAGAACATATATCTATCAGGTTGTATCACAACCCTCCCACTACGACGAGGCACTATCGGTTGTGGTGTAACATTTGTGACACGTTGTGCAGTTACTGGTGGTACATCCTGTTGTACTGTTGGTACTGAAGTATTTGGTGTCTCACCTCTCAGTTCTTCTAGAACAGCTCTACTTATGGGTTTATGGTTCATCACATAGTCTTCCTCTAAGAATCGAGCATTGGTGCTAATAATGACCTTCTGATCCTTAGGACTATAAAATAAACCTCCTTTCGTTCCTCTTGGATAGCCTACAAACAAGCGTACTTCTGTACGAGATTCCAACTTATCGGCTTTCCCATTCAGCACGTGTGCTGGACTACCCCAAATCCGAACATGTTTCAGACTAGGCTTGCGCCCAGTCCACAGTTCTGTAGGAGTAATTGGTACTGACTTAGAAGGAACCAAGTTCAAAATATAAGCTGCAATTTCTAAGGCATATCCCCAAAACGAATCTGGTAAATCTGAATAACTCATCATTGATCTAACCATCTCCATAAGAGTCCTATTCCTTCTTTCTGCTACACCATTCTGTTGGGGTGTTCTAGGTGCTGATAATTGGGATGTAATCCCAGTCTCTGACAAATAGTCCCTAAACTCCCCAAAGAGATACTCGCCACCACGATCTGAACGTAATGACTTGATACATTTTCCATGACGTTTCTCCGTTTCTGCCTTGTACTCTTTGAATTTCTCAAAGCACTCAGACTTACGGCGCATCAAATAAATATATCCATACCTTGAATAATCGTCAGTAAATGTGACAAAATATTCAAAGCCACCTCTAGCCTGGACAGTCATGGGCCCACACAAATCAGAATGAACCAATTCCAACACATCTTTGGCCCTATACCCCTTTGCCTTGAAAGGCCTTTTGGTCATTTTACCTACCAAGCAAGATTCACAGACTGGTAGTGCCTCCACTTCCAATGAACTCAAAGGTCCATCTTTAACCAGTCTTTGAATCCTTCTTAGGTTAACATGCCCCAATCGCAAGTGCCAAAGAAATGTTTGGTTCATACAAGAAGTTTCTTTTCTCTTATTTATGTTAGAAGACATATTATTCATTTCCATAAGTTGCATCGTGGGCGAAATAGGATTAATGACATATAGATTATCAACCAATGCACCAGAACAGATAAAATGCTTATTTTTTCTAATAACAATATTGTCATTAAAATAAACTGAATATCCATCCTTAACTAGCATGGAAACAGAAATTAAATTCCTTCTAAGTTAAGGTGCATAAAGACAATCTCTCAATGTCAAAGACTTATTTCTACCAAAAGATAAAATAGCATCTCCTATTGCAACGGCCGCTACTCTTGTAGCGTCACCCATAAACAAGCATATCTCTCCATCACTGAGCCGTCTGGTTTCCTGGAACCCCTGCAATGTATTGCAGACATGATTAGTGGCTCCTGTATCTACACACCAGGTGCCGGTAGATAACACCGCTAAACATGTTTCAATAACTAGTAAATGAGATATACCTTCTTTGTTCTCTTGTTTGAGAAGTGGACAGTTAGTCTTCCAATGTCCTGACCCTTTGCACTTGAAACACTTGCCTTTCGGCTTTTTCACCGCGCCTTGAGGTCTCATGCCCTTCTTTGCTGAGTTTACTTGTTTCTGAAATTTCTTCTTCTTACCACCTTTCGGCTTAGAAGTAGTCCTTTTCAGTCACATAAACATGGGCATTCTGCTTGAAGAGAGCTTCAGCATCCTGTAGTTCTTTTGCAAGTTCTGCCAAACTATACAACCTTTTGTTCATGTTGAAATTAAGGCAAAACGAGTCAAAACTTTTAGGCAGAGTCCCGAGAATGATATCGACCTGGGTTTCCCCATCGATTTCAGCACCAAGGATCTCCATCTCATTTAGATGACCCATCATCTTGAGAACATGATCCCTTACTGGTGTCCCCTCAGCCATAGATGCTCTCATCAAACTCTTCATAGCAAATTGCCTAGCTGCTCTACTCTGATGTCCGAAGAGTTCCTTAAGGTTGTACATCATATCATAAGTTGTGGGCATGGCCTGATGCTGATGCTGCCGTACATTTGACATAGATGCCAAAATGTAACACCGCGCCATCTCATCTGCCTTTTTCCACTTCTTATAAGCCTCTTTGACCTCTTCATCAGAGTTAGCATCAGGCTTAGGTGGGCATTCCTCATTGAGTACAAATTTGTACTCTTCAGCAGTTAAGACAATATCCAAGTTACGTTTCCAGTCAATATAATTAGATCCAGTAAGTTTGTTTTCTTTAAGAATCACCATAAGTGGACTGAAAGAACCCATTTTTGAAATCCTGAGAATCACATAAAAAAAATTATGTAAGGCAAAACTTTTTGAATTAATTAAATATTGATTCCCTCAAAACAATAAAAAAAATTCACAAACACCTTAAACACCATGAATTTAGCATGCCACGATAGTGTGGACGTATACAAATTCAATATTTGTTCAAGTAGGTTTTTCCTATTAATTTTACTATCATGTCAACACAACTTTATGACAAATAAAATTAATCTGTTGGTCTTGCTCTGGTCCTACAAATAATAGCAGTGACTCCGATGGGGAGGATACCATTATTTGTATCTAAGTGTATACCATTGCTTAATACTAAGTCCATTATCTTGTATTGAGTTCCTTCAGATGGAGAAGTGAACACATACTAGGTAACTTTCTACAATTATCTCTAAGGAAGTTTGTACTGGTGATTCATAATTATACTCATCCGATATGGAGGAAAGCACTAAAGCCAACACGCAAGTATAATTATATCACCTACAAACCAGCAATGGAGACCGTGGGATTCATGTTAAATGAATTCCCTCTCCCACTTAGTTATTTAACAATGGGGGTTTTTCTACTAGTTAATTTATGTCCATGTTGTCCATTATTAATGTGATCCTAGTTTTTCAAAAAAAACCACAAAATAATAAACATGCATAATCAGAATAAGCAATAATGGCAATAAATTTGAAAATAAATATCCAACTATTATGGCCATCTTTCCTGATTCTTCCCCGACTGTGCGAATCCCAAATCTGACCCTGCGCAGAGTTATTCGAGGGTTTTTTCTTTTTTAATGTTTGGCTGCCGATTTCTTCATCGAAAACTATCTGTCGATCTCCGGACTGCCTAAAAACAACATCTCCTCCGGCGTCAGAAACAGCCACCACCGCCATCACGATCGATCGAAAAAAATAAATAAATAAATAAAAATTACATCAATCCTATGCCTCCCGAAGGAGTTCACACATAATCTAGATTGAAAAATTAAAATTATAAGCACGATCAACCCTCGTGATATTAATTACATCCACAAAACAACAACAACACAAACAAAACATGCATTGGACCATAATAGTTGGATCTAAGATGCCTGCAAAACCGAGTTAGAACAGATCTACATCTACCGACTATCATACAACGCAAGTTTTATTGGACAACATGGATGTAACAATCAATACGCAGATCCAAAATCGGCTCTGATACCAATTGATGGAACTGCGATGAGACCCAGGACCACGGATTGGTGTGCGTATCGATCAAAAAAGCTTAACAGATTTAATACGTGATCTAACCCTTTATAGTGGAATCTAGGGTTCACGAATTATACCTGCGATGAGAAGAAGACGATAGTTTCTAGCAACCTCGAGCCGTCAGCGACCCCAAGATCTTCTGCACGTATTCCTTCCTCGGGTTGGACGTCGGGTGGGCGACGGTCTCCCAACCTTTCTTCTCCTTGGCTGACCTCTCTTTCTCTCCTTACGTGAATCACGAATTTAAGGAAAACTTCTTATCTCTGATAATAATATGACGGCCAGAGAATAGAGGATATATATATAAGGCTACGGCAGGGACCATGAGGAGAAATTAGGGTTAGGTCTCCTAATGAATCGGGGTATCCCGTGTTCAGCCCGAACACACAATCCAGGCCCATTAACAATAGCTCGGTCCACTAAAGAGCTATTGTTGCACTACCTTCCTAATCCCAAATTATATTTATGAGCTCCTTTTATTATATGCTCGTTCAGCTCCCCATGTTAAGATATCGAATGTCCGTCGATCAAATTAAGTTACTGACAACTATATTGATCAACATCTTTTATCCTTAAGTAGTACCACTCAACTTTATTTGTCATGTCAGATGTAATCCACCTGCAGGGTTTACATGACAATCCTTATGAGCTCCTTAAGGGGACATCATCAACCCGGCGTATCGGGACATGGATTCCTTTTACAATCAACAGCCCATCATACATACAATGCTATTACCCAATTCATAGAGGTTATTGATCCATAATGAATCTCACTCTTTTATAAGTCAAAGTAATGCACACTGCATATACATGTCTGTTATTATATCTGGATTAAGAGCATAAGCATCCATAATAACAGAGGTGTTTGTTCTCTTTTGTAGTCAGTACAAAGAGAACAACCTCAAGTGGTCCTGTTCAATACACACAAAGTGTACTGGTGTAAACCTATAGTCAAGATAGACTAATACCAGATTACACTACAACCTTTCCAATGGATTGTCCAAGTCCGTCTAGGTTGTGAACTATTTATATATTCCATAGGGAACTGATAATATGATCTTCTGTGTGTCACCTCACACCATATTATCAACCTTATAGAATATCAGATACTTGCATTAATATTATAATAAACACAATATGCAAACATATGCCCATATGATTCTCATTCAAAAAAAAATTTTAAAAAATAAGGAAATAAAGTTAATACAAAAGTGATGCTTTCAGTATATAACCCTAACACAACCTATCCCCCCTTTGTGGTATTGTAGCATGCTCGTGCTGCCTATTGGTTCCATACAACTTGGCATATGCCTACTGTTGTTGGGAACATTTTCATGTGGTAGGCAGAGGCGATTGCATGAAAGGCCGCCAAGCCCGGATGGCGAAATATTGCATTCTATGTGGCTTTGACATCGACTACCATAAAGTCTAATGCTTCCGTTCGAGTAGCGGGAGGCTTTCATGCCGTTACACCGAGTGTGATGATTCCTTCGATTTGAACGGGGACACCAGAGAATCCACTTTCTACACTCATACACTATCACTTGAAATTTGTACTTCAATATCATAGCACCCGCCTCTTTCTTAGGGATATAATCAAAGATTATTGTCTGACACGAGGAATATTTAATTGAGTTGGCCATTGAAAGTGTTCATGAAAATGATGTTTACAGAGCTTTCGTTGTTCACTAGCATGCGGCGTACCTCATGATTTGTCATGCATAGGTTTATAACCAATGCGTCGCAGTGAGGCATCTTGATGCCCTCTAGATCTTTTTCGGAGAATGACACTGGATGTTTAGGCTCTTAGCAGGCGGAATGTTATGTACTGAGTTGACTTCCCTCATGAAGGCTTTGCGAGAGGAGTTAGAATCTCCCCCCATTGGCTCTCCAAGAATTGAGTGAAGAATGACCATATGTTCTGAGTCTTGTGATTCGGATGACCTCTCTTGACGCTTATTAACCCCCCCCCCTCCCCCCTCCCCCCATGCTAGAGGGGTTTTGGTGTTGTTGTTTTGTTGGACAAATTGAGAGAGATAGCCCCAACGAATCAGGCCTTCAAGTTCTTCCTTGAGGGATCGGTAGTTGTTGGTAGTGTGTCATTGGTCTCTAAGAAATGTGCACCACTAGTTCCTATCTCTTCTCTTGCTGACAGTAGTCATCCTGGGGGAAGGGCGGATTATTCCATCATTCCCAACTTCCATGAGGATGGCTAATACGCTTGCGTTAAGAATAGTTATTTTATCGAAGCATGGTGCTGGAGGAGGATGACATTAAGCTGCATCGTCTTTCTGAAACTTCTAGGTCCTTCCTCATTGGTATTCTTTTGTTTGTTCCCAGAAGATGGATCATTCTGGCCTTCAAGATAAAGAGCTTCCTCGACTCTGATATTCCTGTCACTCTTTTCTAGGAGC